>CM070534.1:56309285-57680432 GCA_036346415.1 Raddia guianensis
GTGTGTCGGCTCGGTCTAAGCAATGCATAATGGCACCGGCGACTAGACCACTTCCTAAGCTAAGTTCTGCCACGCGATGTCTAGGGCGGCTTGCAAAGAGGCCATAAGGGTTGAAGTAACCAGGATGCTCGAGGAAAGCGCCACTTTCAACGTAAAGCTCTGTTAAAGCTTTTTGGCGATCGTTGGCTTAGCCTTAGAAAGGTCATTAGAAAACATTCTGGTCGAAGTCGGTAGCGAAAGTACTTATGGCTGATGGCCCCTTAGTTGCAAAGGCAAACGCTTATAACTTACTGTTGGTGCGAGGCGGCGAAGGGCGGTTTCTAGCCTGGTGTGTCGGCTCGGTCTAGGCAATGCGCCAATCGGCGGCACCAACGACTAGACCACTTCCTAAGCTAAGCGCCGCCACGTAATGTTTAAGTCGGGTTGCGAGGCCATAAGGGTTGAAGTAACCAGATGCCTAAGGAAACAGCGCACTTCTTGCTGTAATCGCTCATTTAAAACCTTTGGCGGCAGTGCCCCAATTCAATTTCGAAGTTAAAGTTGTACGAGTTCAAGCGAAACTCACAACAAAAGAGCAAAAGTTTGTTTGCATTGATAGGCAACATTTACAAGGCAAAAGGCGGGAGTCCCGCTTACTCCTCCTGGTTCGCTCCTCCGGAGCGGCCGCTTCATCATGGACACGCGGTCGGCGGCGGTGTCAACCAGCGCTTGCTCAAACCGTCCACTGGCGCAAGGCTCCCGATGGCGGCGTCGAGATCAAACGCGCGCCTCGAGCAAGACAGCTTGCCCAAGATGAACATGCTGCTTCGAGAGCGCCTCGGCGACCGTCTCGATCGCCCGCGTCCGCTAGCCGCCGGAAGGACGCTAGGGCCGGCTCGTTCCGGGCGCCGCGTCTTCTTGCCAGCCGTCTCTCCAGCTGGGGATGCAAGGAAACACCGATGGATGCGAGGCGTCCTAGAAGCCCATGATGGCGGTGCGCAGATGTCGGCGAGGATCGGAGGCGCCGAAGTGCTCCAAAGGAGGTCTTGATCGCTTACGCCGAGGCATGGCGGCTTAGGCGCCAGACATGCGGTCATCGCCTTCCAGCGGCGGTTTTTGGCAGGGGCCCGCGACTTCAGTGGCCGGCAGACGTCAAGGCAAAGGCTTCTCCGCGCCGCCCAGTGCGGGAGAGGGTGCTGGCGCCAAAGGAAAGGCCCCTCGCCGGCGTCACGGCGAGATATACGGGCGCCAGCGACGAGGTGGCGAAGGTTCTCGCCGCGCTTGGCGAAACTCTCCGCTGCCACGGGCGTACCTCCCGTCGAAGAGCGGCGGGCGAGGCTAGAAAGCTGGCGAGTCGCGTGGAGCGGAGTCGATGCTCCAGCGTCCGCCTGTTCCAAGAGGGACAAACAGGTTCGTATGCAAAACCGTGTAGCATGCTAACCCTACGCGGCGTGTCGCGTAGCGCGGGAAAGCCAACTGAGCGGTGCGCTCAAGCTGGCTGAAGAAGCTCAAGTTGCTTGTGCGGCGGCCATGCGGCGGCGCTACCGTCGCGTCACCGCTGTCGAACAGACGCCGGCTGGCGCGAAGTGCGGTCTTAGGCAGAAGCGCCAAATACAGAAGAAGCGCCACCAGGAGCGCCAGCGTAGAGAAGGAAGAAACTGCGCAGCGGCGCCAGCTTCTGGCAGAGTCGCCTCTTGCCAGTGGCGAGCGGCGGCGTAGCGTTAAGGCTCCCCATCGATGATGAGCCGGCGGTGGCGGCGAAGCTCGGGACTTGAAGCGGCGCGCTTTCTTGCCGCTTCCCTCCTCGCCGCTGCCGACGGGCGAGGATGAGGCGGCGCTTCGAGAGCACGAAGGTCGGCCGCCACGGGAGCAGCAGCGGCGACGCGGAAGCTTAGGCGGTCGCCGAGGGCGGCTCATGGATCTGCAGTGGTCCCCGCCACTTGGACCGCAGACCAGAGACCTCCATGGGGGCGGCGCGCAAGTAAGGGTTGCGCCCCGTGGATCCCACTCGCAGAGGGCGGATGCCGCTTGCGGGCGACGCCCGGTCGGCGTGGTCGAAGCCCCGCCACCGCCCCGAGCACGCCGCCTGAAGACGCTCCCATCACCAACACCCAAAGAAGAAGCGGCCGAGTTGGCTATTAGCCAAAAGTGGAAAGAAAGAAGGTACGAAATCCAAAAGAACGCGAGAGTATTCACCTCCAAGAGCAAAGGCGGGTCCCGCTGCTGCCGCCAGAGTACGCCCAGCGGGCGCACTTCAAGCGGAGCGGCAAAGACGGCGCCGCAGAAGTCCGCCACCACGTGTTCCGGTGAGCCCGCGGCGGAGCTCGCAAATGCGGGCCGCCATCGCCCCGTACTGCTAGATCGTTCGGCCGGGCCCCCGGCCGCGATGGGCTCCGCAGGATCGCGGGAAGAACAAGATCGCCGCACGCCGGAGTCCTCCACGTCACACCCGCGCCGTGCCGGTCCTTCCAGCTGACTTGACCGCGGCAGGATAAAGGCGGCGCGCGCGAAGCGCCAAGTAGCAGACCTAACCGCGCTTCGAGCGCGAGCCCGTGTCGAGATGAAGAGTCGGCGCCAGAGCGGAGGTTTGGCATCGCCCCACGAACATCTCGCAGAGGTGGGGCGAAGATGACCGAGACCATGATCGAAGTTGGGGGAAGGTGCGCCGCTCGATCCCGTAGGGCGAAGCACCCCAAGAAGAATTGAGTACGGCGGACAAGGCCCGCCAAAGACGCCAGAGAAGGTCACGATCTCCCGACGCGAGGGCTCAAAGATGATGGTGCTTGGCGAACCGAAAGCGGCGGCTCGGTGCACGAAACTTCGAAGCAGCGCACCGATCCTCATCGACGCCGGAAGCAGCGTAACAGCCCCGAAGGTGGTGCGGCGGCCCTCAAGGCCCTTCTTGCCGCGCTTAGGGAGCCATGGAAAATTTGGCGGTGGCCATGCGAGAGGCTCGTGGTAGCAACAAGAAGGCAAAGGATGCCTTGAAGACTTAGCGCGTCGGAAGAAGGATTGGCGCGCCGAGAGAAGTATTTATAGGCGTGGAAGCGAGCGCGGCGGTTTGATTCCGTCCCCACGCTGCGCGGCGCCATCATTGCCCCTGCTTTTGGTTTCCCGCAAAAAGCGGCGAGTTCCCCAAGGAAGATCGTGCAGCGGTGGAGAATCAGCGACGGTACGCGCGTGGTGGGCCCCACGATTAGCCTCCGCCCGCAGACAAGAAACGGAAAAGTGTCTGTGACGGTTCACAGATCATAGTGGACCCGGGCTCTTGTCGGTTGTAATAAATACCGGGTACAAAGAGCCCTAGGAAGGTAGAGAGGCCCCACGCGTCGGCGGCGAAAGCAAGGCCCAAATGGCGTGGGCGAGCCCCTCAGAGGCCAAGAGGGCCCCACGCGTCAAAGAGGGCGAGCAAGGCCCAACCACATGGCGAGCCCTCAGAGGCCAAGAGGGCCCCACGCGTCAAAGCAAGGCGAGCAAGGCCCAGGCGCTGGGCGAGCCCTCGAAGGCCACGGGCCCCACGCGTCGGTAGCGAGCGAGGCCCTCAGCCATGGCGAGCCCCCAGAGGCCAAGAGGGCCCCACGCCCAGCGGGTGCGGGGCGAGCCCCCTCGAAGGCCACGGGCCCCACGCGTCGGGAGGGCGAGCAAGGCCTCAGTGCGATGGCGAGCCCCTCAGAGGCCAAGAGGGCCCCACGCTGCCAGCGGGTGCGTGGCGAGCCCCTCCTGGCGAGGCGAGGCCCCACGCCAGGTGCGCGCATGGGCGAGCCCCTTGACGGTGAGGCGAGGCCCCACGCCAAAGTGCGCGTGGCGAGCCCCTCTCAAGACCAGCGAGGCCCGCACAAAGCGGGGCCCAGCAGCAGGAGCATTGCGTATGAGTCTTGGACGAAGGCTCCCCTCTTCTGAAGGACGGCGCATTTAATGAGACATCACGCGGATAGACAAGCAGAAGAAATGATTACCGCATAAAGGACCCTTGCAGTGTCCGAGCAACTGCCATCGTGGCGCAGATGAATTGACCCAGCGAGAGAAGGTTTGCTTGAGGAGGCCGCCTGTGTCGAGGAGCGGCGGCCCCCACCCGAGACTCACCGGCAGGACTGCAGGTCGAGGCCACTTCATGGCACGCTTGGCGGCCAGTCATGGCGCGGCGGCGCTGCACGTTTTACGTCTCTGCTCGTGTCTTGTCAAGATTATCGAGAGTATCAGATCGCCTACCCCCTCGCTCTCTCCCAAACCAAAGCTTGTATAAAAGGAGAGGAGAGAGAGGGAAGGGGACGAGCATAGAGCACGAGCATTCACAAGATTGGAAAACACTCAGAAACACATTCCCTTTCAACCACAATCGGAAAGAGCTAAGGCTCAAGAGAGTAGGACTATTACCCGCGAGGGGTCCAACACAGTAAATCGTCAGTCGCTCCTTGTTGTGCCCGACGCGAATCGAATCGAGCTTGATCGAGTTGGCTAGCGACCAAAAATCGACCAGGTGTGATCCGCGGTGGTTGAGCGGAGAACACGCCGTCAGTTACCATCGCCCACCGCGATGAGTGATGCGAAGTCTTAGTTAAGCGCCGAAGCTTGCCAAGATTGGCGCGCGGATGACGACCACCGCGTCGAAGCCGCAAACAATTCGACTAGCGTGGCCATTCGCGGTTTGGGGCATGGTCCTCCTAGGACCGTTCCCAAAGGTCTTGGTGGCAAAACACACTTGTTCGTAGCCATCGACACCTTCACTAAGTGGATCGAGGCCGAGCCGGTCTCCAACATCACTGCACTTGACGCGGTACGTTTTTTCCGGAGCATCGTTGCAAGATTTGGTGTGCCTAGCAGAATCATGGCTGACAACGGCACCCAATTCCGCAGCGGAATTCAACGACATCGCGAGGAAATCGGAATGAAGCTTCGCCCTTGCCTCATGGCCCACCCACGAGCAACGGAGCAAATTAACGAGCTAACGGACAGCTAGTCCAAGGCATCAAGCTTAGCCCACGACGCCTCAAGGCAAAGCAAAGAAGGTTGGGTCGACGAGCTACCGTCGATCCTCTGGGCGATCCGGACGACAACCCACCAAGACTCAGGAGAAACTCCTTTCCGACTCGTCTATGGCTCGAAAGCGGTCCTCCCAACGAAAATGAGACTAGGATCCGATCGTGTTGACTTCTCCAGCTTCGTGGTCAACGACAAGGAACGGCAGCTTGACCTCGATCTACTTGAGGCTCGCCGCGAGCAATCCCTACTCCGGGCTGTGGCCTACCAGCAGTCCCTGCGTCGTTACGCGGCACGAAACGTATGTACAAAGACCCTGCAAGTGGGAGACCTGGTTCTACGACGCATTCAGAACCTCGCGGGCTCCAACAAGCTCAAATTTCAAGTGGGAGGATCGACAAAGTAGTCAACGCAAAGACGACGGGCTCAAGACGCTTTGTCGACAAGGATGGGAACGAGCTCCCTAGCTCATGGAACATCTCCCTGCTACAGCGCTTCTACGCTTAACCAGGTCGTAAGTTTCCTTCATTTCAGTCCATTCCAAAAAAAAAACCCTTCCCATTCACGAGTCAATCCGGGCTAAGTCTTGACCATTTCAAACAGCCCGTGGCCAAAGCCCGAGGGCTAAGGATAAAGCATTCCAGACCACGACGGGATAAGCCGATCTCTCGCACCCTAGTGAATCTCCGCGCAATGTCGAATTCCCGCGGCCCAAAGGTACAGTAAGCCCACGACAGGTTTGTTTGGATGGCTAACTTAGGCCTCGCAGCGTTCGGGGGCTGATGGATTTTTTGCGCCCAGATCTCTTTTTCTCCTAGGCCTTCCACCTCATCAAGCCCGCATAGCGCGCGGCCCAAACGAAGCTCGGGGGCTGGAAGTTCGCGCGAATTTTTTCTAAGTCACCCTCGTCTCTAGACCGTGCCCAACTCCAAGATCGCACTTGGGCTTGGCCACGACCCGGGGGTTGGATGATTAGGCGCACCAAAAACAACCTTTTCTAAACCAATCCGTTTGCTTAAACTTCCTAAGTTCGTCTCAAAACTTCGTTACTGTTCATCTAGTTCCTCTGTTTTTGTATTTCAGATTCGCAAATTCGCACAGGAGAAATGATTGAACAGGCCAAAAGAGATGGATTCATCAAAGAAACTGCATTTTACATGAAAGATCTTACAGGAGCAAAGGGATTCTACAAACAGAAGGAGGCCTTGCCATCCTTAACTACCGCAAAAGGGGCGCCACGCTACTACAGCTGCAACGGCGCCCAAGAACCTAACGCTACTCCATCGCTCCTACCAGCGGCGCTGGTGACGAGGCGGTGGAGCCGCGGATCCTGCCGACGGTGACGACGACAGAGGGCCTGGCGCAGGCGCGGACGGGCCCGACGCGCTAGGATGGCGCCTCCGCCGGTTGCGGTTGGGGTCACCCATGAACACCCACCGCTCCGCGTCAGGAGCCTCCGCCAGCACGGCTCCTGCTACCACGGGCCCCCGAGGGGCCCCTTCCTCTGCCACGGCCACCGGTGCGGCCTCCCCTCCAGCCGCGGCCACCGGCGCGGCATCTTCCTCCGCTGCCAGTACGGCGGCGTATGCGGCATCGGCAGCAATCTGCGCCGCCACCGCATCCTCCTCCGCCGCCAAGGCAACCGCCAGCGCCCTGGCCATCTCCTCGTCAGCACGGAGTTGGGCGTGCGCTGCTAGTGCGACCGCCTGACTCGCGATGGCGGGGGCCGCAGCGGCGGGAGCCACGGCAGCGGGGCCCACGACCTCCTCCTCCTCCCCCGCGGGCTGGATCGGCGGTGATGGAGGAAGCGGCGGGTTAGGATCAGCGAACAGAGCGTCGCGGAACACCGCCGCATAGCCGGAGTTGTACTCGGAAGACATGGTTTCAAGCTATCTCTCTCTTCTTGCCCCCTTTACTTTGCCTCTGCTCGGATATGGCGGTCTCTATTTGCTATTCTAAGGCAAGCGCAGGCAAGGCGTAAGGATCACGCCTGGCTGCGCCCGCTATATAGGCGGCCGTCACAAATGTCCTGTCGCGCTGCGAGCTACCCGAAGCGTCGCTGCGCGCGAAGAGATGGGCAATTAAAACCCACTACCCGAGCTGAAGAGACGCGCGCACGCGCGCCGTCTCGCGGAATACCAACCGCGCCAATCGCTATGCGAACGCGTCCCGCCCCATTGTCGCTGGCAGTGGAAGAAATCACCGCATGGCAAAACCTACTGCGCCGACGTGGCCCACTGGTACGAACAAAGACTCAGCGGTCTCCCCGCGGTCTGACGCGTGGCCTAGGCCGGGTACGCAAACAGGCGGGGTTTGTTTGGCCTCCGTATCTGTGTCTGGCAAAGCGTGCCCTCGCCGTCAGCGGAACACTGTGCCGCGCCTAGAGCCCACAGTGTGCGCGACTTGACACAATAAACTAGGGTGAAAAATGGCTAAGCCACTCGGCCACCACACATTACGCAATGTTTATCTGATTAGACGGGCGTTCAAAAGAAAATATACAGAAGTGTGTGGCGCAGAGCCCGGGAACGGTTGGACCGGGTAAAACTACGGTCCATGCTGCATCTTAAGCCTCTCTAGCTCGATTTCTAAATCCCGGACTCACGTCTGCACCTGAAGTAGCTCTATGGCTCGCGCGGCCATATCATTTTGTTCCTGGCGCAGCTTGACCCGGGCTTCGACGAGCTCCTCCTTCTGCTTCTTCAGGTTTTCTGACTCTGCCACGGACTTCGCCCCAGTTTCGCGTAACGCGGTACTTTCCGCCGCGAGCTTATTACAAGTTTCCTTGAGCCCGCGAACGATGGAGTTACGCTCAGACTTGGTAGCCGCCACTGCTGATCGGCCGCCTCTCTCGCCAAGCTCCTCATCAAAGAATCCGAGCCTATGCGCCTCTTCACGAGCCGCCTGGGCTTGGATCTTCACGGCTTCCTCCACCTCCCGAGCTCGAGTAAGCCTCGTCATGACCTCCTGCTCTCTCTTCTGCGCTGACTTTAGCACGGTTTCTAGCTCGGTGATACGCGCCGTGGCACGGGCCTCGACCTCAGCGGTTAGCCCGCCCGCGCGCTTTACCTGAGCTCGGGCTTGCGCTAGCCTGGCGGAGAGATACTCGATCTTCGCCGCGTCATCATCAGACTGTCCGCCCGTCGCTTCCATCAGCGAGGACGAGCCGGCGATAAGTGCGTAAAGCTGAAGCAGGGAAAACCAAATTAAAGCGAGAAAACTTCAATACTTAAGCATAACGCGCAGGGTCAAGGGTGTTACCTTTTTGGTGTGAGCAAACATGTTCCATGTCCTCGCTCCAACAATGCCGCGTGCGCTCCTGCCAAGCCCGCGATCGTGAGCCTCCTGCAGCGGCAGGGACGGGCAGCCAACCGACTTGTCGCTACCCTCCTCCAGTGGTGCGGAGCATGGTGGCGCTGGCGGCGCGGCCGAAAGTGAGGCTGTCGTCCCAACCGCGGCCGCCCTCCTCTCAGCGTCCTCCAGCTTGGCCGCCAGCTCGGCCTTCGTCCTGGTGGCTCGCTTCGCGACCAATACGGCTTCACCAAGCTGGGCCCGGGCCCTTATCAACGCATCCTTTTGCTCATCCACTGTCCACTTAGCCGCCACAATCTCGTGTGGGTCGTCCAGCCCAGGGATGGGGTAGAACTTTGACGTGGCAGTCTGCTCGGCCACCTCCTGCGACCGGCAAAGACTCGTTCCTCCACCCATTCTGGAGTAGCGGAAATCCAGCCCGCAGACGCTAACGGAGCCACGCTAGGCATCACCACATATGTCCATCCGTCCGACGTGAGCACGCGAACCGGCCAGATCCAGTTAACCAGTAGTATCCGCTGGTCAGGCGTCGGAAGCACCTTCCCGATTGGGGTTTTGAAGTGGTCGGCAATCCCCCTACGGTCGATTGGCCACCATCCGTGCGCCGTGCGCCCTTCAACGCGCAAGGGCGTAATCCACACAGGATAATCGCTCACGACGACCTGCACCGTCTCCGCAAGCTCCTCGAAAGCGTCCAGTACCGCCACCGGTAGGCAGTATCTTGATCCTCCGCGGACCGGCTAGTTCTTGCCGTTCAACTCCGCCAGCCCGGCGACCTCTAGCTGCGCCAACTGGAGCGCATCTCCTCTAGGCTCGGCCGTTTAAATCCCGCGCCAAACCGGCGGCCTCCAATCGCTGCAGAAGGACGCCCCTCGGTTCGACCGCTCGTCACCGCCATGGCCTCACCGAGGAGGCAACACCTCGGCCACCACTTTGGCGCTACGCACTGCAACAAAGAGCGCGGCGATTAGACACAAAAAACAGAGTGGTAGCACGTAACACGGGAAACTTACGCGCCGGCTCGAGCTCGGTGTCCTCGTACACCCCTGGCGTAGGACGCAGAAAGAGCTTTGTCTCCAGCCCGCCGACACGGCTCGTGGTGGGCAAAGCAGCTCTCTTTCGCCCCGTGGGAACCTTCCTCGTGGGTCCTCGCCGCGGCACCGTTGCTGGTAGCGGACCCGACATCAGCACAACCTCCTCATCATCACTATCTGGAGCTGGCTGGTACGTTCTCCTTTTCTTCACAGGCGCTGCGCCCTGAACACACGCAAGACGGAGCTTAAGGGCCGCTGGTACCTAGCACCCGACCCATGTCAGAGAATGGAGGCTCACCCGTGCTGGCGCCACGCGTTTTCTTGCATGCGCCTCTGCACCTGCGTGTGCTGAGCCTGCCGCGGTCTCCCGCGGCGCTGGTTTTCCTTTGCCTGACGACGGCGATAGGGCCGGCTCCCCGCCGGATGCCGCCAATGTTCCCGCTGGCGAGCGCCCCTCGTTTGAGCCCGAGGCCTGGATGGTCTTTTCAGCTGTCCTCCACGTCCGCTGCAAAAACGATCAGCACGACCCGTCAAGGTCTCGTGGGCACGCGCACGGCTGAGAATTCAATCAAACACCTTGCGGGCACTAACCTCGGACAGCCTATCCTTCACGAATCGTATGCGGCGAGGGGTTTTATCCAAAGGTAGCAGCATCCCCGCGATCCGCGCAACCTCGCGGGCCGGGAGTCCTGCATAGCGATGTTAACGGTCACGTCATGCCCCGACCTGAAATCGAACGTAAGGATGCGGCTGGCGCCCACCTTCATGGAAGTCCCGGTCTGGATCTTCCCAACCGTCCATTTTTGGCGCGCTTCGCGGGCGCCCAACAGTCGATCCGGTGTCGAATGAAGCCAATGAGCGACCTCATAGCCCGTCAAGCCATCCTGACGAGCCCCTTGATCTCGCCCTCGGACTTGATCCTCCGGTTGGGCTCGCTCATTTGGAAGATTGGGGTATCCGGCGCGTCCGAAGAATACTCGGTCGAGCCCCGCGCTCGAGATAGAACCACCGCCAACCCAACTATCGACTTCGTTTCACCTCAGACTCACGATCGCCGCCTGCTCTCGGCGCACACGTCAAGTAGAAGACTCGCCATTGCCACGCGGTGGCCGACGGCTTCAATTCGGTACGTCAAGGAGGCTCACCGCTGGTCGCACTTCAGCGATCGCGCCGCGCAGAACGCGAAGATGGATAGGTGGACGTAGGATTGCGGAGACAGGTTCTCCGGCCTCAGCTCCGTGAAGGCGAAGAAGTCCGTGATGAACTGAGATTCCGGCATACGAAATCCGCAGATGGCTGAGCTCTCGAAGCAGACCAACTCGTCCAGCCTGGGCCTTGGCTCCGGGTCCGCGCCAGGAAGCCTCCATGAGCCCGGCTTGACAAAGCCGTCCCTCTCTAGCTCCCCCATCCTCTCCACCGTCAGGACGCTCTCCCCAATGACAACCATGGCGACGAAAGGTAGGAGGCATGAAGACAGGGGGCGACGGGAGAAGATGAAGACAGAGGCAAAGGGGATGATTTCGTAGTACGAATTCCCCCTGCGTAGCACTGCCTTTTAAAAGAAGGCAGCGGCCGAAGCGGAAGTCATGGGGATCGTGCCCAAGAGGACGTAACTGCCCCGCCTTTACGTCAAATCGGATTCAATGCTCAGACCACGGCTCCCGAGCCAAATCTTCCCGCGCCGCGCGTGGTAGGGTCCTAAACCTCAGACCGGCTCACCACGCGACCCGCTCGAGGCTCGGGGGCTGGCTGTTGGTGATTGATAAACGGCCCATCCTGAGACGGGCCTTGGGCCAATTCCGTACCGGCCCTTCGCACAGGCAGAGGGTCCAAGAGGCCGCTCCCAGCCATACTAACGGAAGCACCTAACCCGCTAGCGGCTGCCCCGGGCTTGACCAAGTCAAATCCTGCGGCACCATATACCTCCCGGGCTATCCTTGGCAGGAGAAAATCCAGGCGATCCACCTACCATGGACAAGTGGCGACAACTACCATGTCCCACCATACTTTCTCCGCCTTGACCGAACGAATCATGTCTCCCGAGGACCCACAAATGGAAGACACGCGGCAACGCTCTTGTCGTTTGCCCTCTCTGGCGGACAGCGAATGGTTGTTACGCTATGCGACGCCCCCAACGGGTGGCGCAGGGCTGGCTCGGTCCAGTCAAGGCTATATCGAGGATAAAGGGAAAGTGCTTTCTCCCTAAAGAAGGTTTCCTCCCCGAATAAGCACCTCGAGACAAACACGTGCCCAGTACTAATCTGACTAGCTCCTCCCTGCAGGCTCAAGACCCGACAGGACCCTAGAACGAGACAAGAGCCCCGCCACTAAAGCAAAGACCGGCGCGGGGCCCGCCGCATCAGCTTCGGGCGGCCCACCGCGCCTATAAAAGGAGGATTCCTGGACATTCGAGGGGGCCCGGGGATTTTCCATCCGATTCCATCCGATCCCCCGATCCAATTCCATCTGACCCAAGCCCAAGCAATACCCGTGTCCGAAGCTTCCTTAGCGAGTAGTTTTAGTCGTTAGTCACCGCCACTGTAAGCTCGGGATCGGTGCCTCCAAGTCCGGTCTTGGCACCTCTGTACTGATTTCCACCATATGATCAACAAGGCTGGAGTAGAGCTATTACCCGGCAGTGGGGGCTCGAACCAGGGTAAATCACTGGTGTCTTCACGGTTTGTATTGTTTTCTCTCTTCTTCCTACTGTACGAAGGATCTGTACCCGGATCGTCAAGTCGCACCAGGTTCTTGCCCGGGAAGTCGGCGCGGCCTTAGCCCCCGTAGGCTTGGCCGCCGCCCCGAGCTGCTGAGAAGGGTGGTCGTTGGGCCTCACACCAACTACAAACTCGTCTGCCGGTCCGTGGACCCGCTGCTCTTCAGGAGCGCGATTCCCAGACACCGACACCTGGAGTAACCCAACATTAAACTGAGTAAGCTAGTTCTAAAATATGTGCCCTGCGTGCATGAAGAGACGAGTGGATGATGATTGATTGTTGTCCGCTTCCCTTTGCTTCCCGCTCCACCGAAGGTAACCACTTTTTTCTTCTCCCCTCCTTGCTATGCGCTTTGTTCCCCGCCTCTCTTAGCTCCATTCTCCACCAACTGTTGCTCGTCTGCTCTGTTGGGACGATAAAGGTGGCTATCCACGGAATATGAACAAAGGCAACTAGGAAATAGTATTAAAGAGAGGGTATGCTATGGGCTAGACATGGGTGGGATGTCTCTAAAGATATGAGATCTGAGAGGGTGTTTTGACCAAAAAAAAAACTTTAGCAAGTTAAAAAGTTACTAAATTGTTCAAAATCTATCCAATTAATGGCTATGATTAATCTGGATTGATCCAATCATAATCCCTAACTCGCCCATTAATTAGTGATTTCTTTGACCATGGTTATATTTATTTGTTTTTTTTAAAAATATTTTACGTATGTTAGGATTTTGTAATTTTAGGAAAGAGTTTCAGGGTTTTTAATAGTTTTGAAGAATTTCCTTAACTAAATTTATCTTTAATGCATTTAGAATGGCAAGCGGTCATCGAGTCTATGTCATAAAAACCATAATGTTCATACTACTTTGGATCAATCTAAAACGATGGCACAATTCCATGTACCTAAATATTCGATTTTGGAAGCTTTAAACCCAAACAACAAGGAACAATTTTAAGAATTTATGATGCAATTTACTTTTATGCAAGCGGCTAGTTCTAATAACTGGCGTGTCATTATCTAGGCGGCTAGTTCTAACTGGCGTGTCTTTAAATGTCTGAATTTCTTGTGATATTGCCTTTTAAACATTCGAGCGCACCATCTTCTTGATACTCTGCCGCGCACAATTATTATACCGTTTGAACTATCAGTGCAAATATACTACTCTATTTTCAATAAGGATGATGATGAAAGATCAAGCAAATGTATTGGTGGCCTGACCTTACACTTCATTGAAGCTCTCTATCCGGAGAGTACCGAGCAACTACATGCACGGCTTGGCATGTGTTTATGAATTTCTCCGTATGAAAGAAAGGAAAAGGCACACAGCGTTCATGCTGAACACAGATGAAAGATGATCTCCCGTCTGTACTGGAACGTATCATCTATTTTCATTGGGCAAAGGGCAAAGGAACAACCGCACAAGTACCATATTGCTAGCAATCTGGCAGAAATGAGAAATGGGATTGACTGGCTGCCCTTTCCCTGGTTTCTTATCGACCATGATACTGATACTAGCACACTCAGTAGTACGTCCGGAGAAAAAGCTACACAGCAGCAGCGGCCAGCGGGGGCACTGGTTAATGGTGGGGGTACAACCAGTTATACAGTGCAGCACTGTCGCCTGCCCCAGTTCAGCTCGGTGTTAGCCTAGCTAGCCATGTGTTAGGTCGCCAAAAGCCCAAAACAAACGGGCTTTCCACTCATGTCTCCTGTTATGTCTGCTAAGCCAGTGAACATGCACTGAAACTGTTTAATAACTTGAAAATTGAAGGTTGGTGGTTTTCATTTACTGAAGATATCAGCTGTCATCAACTTCTTGTTGCGCAACAAAAAATTAGATAGGAGAGAGGGAACGCAACGCACGGTTGTCGGTTTCTTCAGTGCTGCAACCTTCAGTTGGGTACGACGGACTGAACTTCATTTGTTCTGTCTTTCAAGCAAAGGAATAATAATAGGATCCAAGGGTGCAAGCAATTTCGTATCGATACGCACTTAGTTATGCTGATTGAGAAGGTCGTGCTAGACATTTCTTTCTTTAAATTAGTGTTCGAGTATTATTGCACACGTTCTCTTGAAAAATTACGAGTATTTTTCCCAGCAAAAAATGCGGGCTAACCTCTTGATTTGCCTTTTTTATTAGCTAGATTTACTTGGTTTGGACCTCAACAATTAAGGCCCTCTTTGATTCGCAGTTTTGATTTGATTTGTAAAATTTATTATTTTTTATAGATCATTCAGTGTAACATTTTGTAATAATTTTTTCAGTCTATGTGAAAATTTTTATCAAAGATGTCAAAAATATTTACAAAATATGGAACAAGATTTCAAATCCACGGCTCGGTGACATTGCTACGTTGCCATCTCGTAAAAAAGAGAGGATGAAAAAATATTTATAATTGATTTTGTGAGTTTTAAAAAGAGCCACTTAATTCTTTTGAAAAATGGCCATAAAGTATCGAAGCGTTTGTTTTTTGAAAAATGACAGTATTCTAACCTTAAACCGTAAAAAACAAGCCATAGATTACAGTGCATGCTATTTCCTATTTGAGATGGAGGTAAATGATGATGGTAAGGCAATGTGGCACCTGCAAACCTTTCCAAGATTTTTATTTTATTGTGTGTGTCTTCTGCCTTTTCCTTTGTTTCGAAAGCTAGGCATGGTAGCGCGGATTGGACTATCTTTAATAGCATATCCAAAATGCATCGTGTGCACAGCCCGTGCATTTATGCACACCAGCAGTCTGAGCCCACCATGTACCATCAGGGTTGTACCGCAGAATTTGAGGCCCGATGTTAAACACAAAATGAGACCTAACATTTGAGAGACATCAATAAAAAAATCTATTTTATATTATTATAAAACTGCAATATATTTTTTTCTTACAATACTATAAAATACATTAGGCATTCACAGTAAAAGAGTAAACACAATATTCACACACATAAACACTAAACATATCTTAACGAAAAAGATGTTTCGATGTGGTATTCTACTATTCTTTGGGTTGCATCAGTGGCTTAGCCAGGATTTTAGGTTAGGTTGTGCCAGTTTACCACAGCTGACTTCAATCAAAGATAGTGCTACTATATACACATGATGTAAAGATAAGTTTTCTTACATTTTATCAATGCAACCAAAAACTCTAGAGCTAAACAAACAAATGACACTTTTGTCAATCCAATAGCTACCCAAAATATGAGTCTGCTGGATGCTTAGACCTTAGGTTAGTTGTATGGACTAGGGGCTGATAGATGGGTCGACGGATATTTGGTTGGGCCATAGCCCAATGTGCCAACATGTTAGCTACGCCCCTGGGTTGCATGCTTATCACTACAAATGCTACAAAGTCCATATTGGATATGCTCTAATAAAATTAATTGCAGCTAAGTATTCCCTCCATTTGTTAAAAACATATTTCATGGATATCAGACACAATCTTTGAAATTTTTTCACCACCATTTATCATTGCTATTTACTTATAAAATTTATTAAAAAATAATGTTATAACAATGCTTTTCGAGATTAAAATATGTATGTGATTTTCATGTCCTTAATCCAAATAGACAAAGTTTTAAAACTTTGACTTTAGACATGTCCAAACTCCAAAACATCGTATTTTCGAGAACCAGAAGGTGTAGTACTTTAGAAATATTGGGCCTCTGATTTTGGGGGGCCTGTTCGATCGCCTTGAAACACCCTGATGTACGGCCCTGTGTATCATTTATTCATTTATCTCCACGTTATATCTATTTCTATATATAATAAAGCATATGTGTTAGTAAAAGGCTCCACGATTAATTGTAGAATGCTAAAATTTTTCATATTACCTAAAAAGCAATTTCTCACAGAGTATAATTTAACAACACCCTTTCTTTTAGTTTGGCCATGGAGCCTCTGCTGGTTCCAAAGGAGTTCGTGCTCAACGTGGCGATGTCGATCAGCAATAGCACCTCTGCTAGCTCCAAAAGAGTTCGTCGGCCCAAAAATATGACAGGTCTTGCAACAGATTTTTACCATTGACCTTCATTCACCAATACAGCAAGGTGTAGCCCTGCAGCGGCGTGCGATGGTCGAGACTCGAGATGGCTTACTGGGCCTTATGCCTGGGACTGTCTGGACCGAAGTATCATTTCATTTTACATTTTTGAGAATCGATTTCTTCGTTTCTTGTAGCCGACGCATCGGACTGGCTCTACATAAGGCTTTTTTAAAAAAAATAAAAACTGCATTATGCCATTAAATATGAGTTTTGGATTTAGTTTAGAGATTCTGTTACAGATATTTCAGATGTAATGCTGATAAATGTTTTTTTCTGCGACGACTTTTCTTAAATGCGGAGAGTTCAGTGATACCGTCGGTAAAATATGTATCCAGCCTCTGCAATTAGGGACGCAATGTCTGGGATGAGTGTAATTTATCTTTTATTACATGAATGAATGAATAATACTATAAAATATCCTCCCAGTCGGTGTTCTACATTTTTAATTGGAATCCGAAAGCTTCGTCTCTTGAAGGCTCAAAAGATAACACTTAATCCATCTTTTATAAATGAATGAATGTACGCTCAAACCAGATACTGATGTTCTTGATTGAATTTGAGGAATTGATGGTACCTAGATCTGGCCAAGAATCAGCCATCTCTTGAAGTTGAAGGCCGGGCTCAAAATGTGTACTACAGTGTACTCTATCTAGTGTGGTTGGTTTACGCCCTCAAAAAGCGTAAAGGACCACCGGGCCAGCAGCCAACTGCATTGTTACAGCAATCAGATGAGAATGGCAGCTCAGGCCTCTGGGTAAGTGCAATCATGTTTGGTGGTATGCAATTATAGCACAGCACGCCTCTCTGCAGATCAGAGTGAATTGTCCGGTACTGCCGTTGATCTTCTCTCGGGAGCCGGCATGTTTAGAATAGTTATTGTCACTTTGGAATTTTGCAAAATCAAAGCCGCAAAGTTTACCCAACACTCTAAATTTGAGAAGACGTTTCATTTGATCAGTATTATGTTTGATTTGAAGCCAACTTTGGCCCCAAAATATCTTACCAATCAATGGCATCACAATGACAGGTTGAGGATTTTTTAACCAATGAACTGACAAGTTTTGACAAATTTGATATTGTGTAGCTCCTGTTTACATCATTTGGGCTCCATTTGATCAAATGCATCATGGAAAACATTGCTTCAGTAGTAAAAATGGAGTTATTTGCAACATTGTAGAACATTACGGTATTTTCCTGCAAACATGCCATTTTAAGTTCATTCTCAACTCGCGAAGAGAGACCTGATCTACGTGAGAGTTACAGTTATTGCCTTATTGGTTAGGAGAAGAGTAGAGTCTAATTCCACCGGATAAATCATTGGGGAGTTGATTTGTGGGGACTTAAGAGTGTTTTCTCTCTTGGTAGCTCACACCTATTATATTTTCACATTGTTTATCTCAACGTCACCGCTCGTGTTTTTGTTTATCCGCAAGGGGTTTCTATGTAGGCAACGTATCTTGGATATGTTGTTTCTATGTAAATCTTGATGTTTACTCTTGATTTAGTATTTCTTTGCCGCATGTTGATTTGATTATTGTGTTGCTTGCTATTAATTCATACATAAGTTCATTTTGTATGGTTGAGTTGGCATACATGTGTCTTTGGCATGTAGATACTGATGTTGAGGCATTGATGAGCTGGCAAGTAAATTCTTGTAAGTATATTGTTGCTAAGAAAATTTAGACAACTTTTTTGTTTAGGCTTGACTCATTTTCGTTATGCACACACGGTGTACGGTGAAATAATTGTGAAATACTCCCTCCGTTCCAAATTATAGGTCGTTTGACTTTTTTGACATATACTTTGACCACTCGTCTTATTCAAATAATTAGTGAAAATATGAAAAAACTCAAGTCATTATTAAAGTACCTTTCATGATAGACTAAATCATAACAAAAATAAATTATAATTATAAAATTTTTTGAATAAGACGAATGGTCAAAGTACGTGTCAAAAAAGTCAAACGACCTATAATTTGGAACGGAGGGAGTATTACCTTAATGTTTTTGACATGTTTCCTTCATTTCTCTGCATCTCCACATCAAATAGATGAATTACAATGGCAATGGAACAGGAGAGTAGCAATCTAAATACAAGTAAAATTTGGTCAACAACAAGGGTTTAAAATTTTGTGAGGGGATCGATATCCCTGGTAGAAATCAATCTGAATTTTAAAAAGCAAAGGTAAATCACAATTTAGAAAAAATAAATGCTCAAGATTTTGAGCAATTTTTTTTTGGGGACTTTGAGATTGTGAGCATGTTGAAATTTTATGGATTTTGCTTGGAATTTTGAAGCATTAGGTAACCCTAGAAAAAAATGTCTCAACAAATATTGTTTCAAATTTTGGATTTTGAATTTCATCAAAATTCAGAAAAATCAATGGGTTTTTGTGGGATTTTGGAACCCTCGCTACTAACAACCAATTAGCAAAGCCAGCATTGGTCGACATTTGTTTACACGTGAAAAAAAAAGCCATAATTGGGCTAGATTGCGGCTCCTTAGCACTTTGGACCTCGTTGTACATATATGTTGCATTTACGAGTCTAGTACGCACGTTTTTAGAACATCGCTAAACTAAATCTAACTTAATCTGACCATCTGAGTATCTGACCCGTCAATATTCAGCAATTCAACGCAACTGAAACGCACGGCGATGGTCCCGTGTGCTCTTATCCTGCACCGGAGGCATTGCAGGCAGAGGCCAAAACCCGCACGGACAACGACGAGCCGCGGAGCGAACGTGCGCACCGTCCCAGTAAAAAAGCAGCAGCTGCCTCTGCCATTCGCCGGCGGCATCAAGGCGCGTGCATGCATGCATGGCATGCACATCTGCGCCGCGCGGTGCCGCAGTCAGGCCAGAGGGGCCAGAGCCCCCATGTGGACTATATGAGTCCTGGGTATTCTCTAGAAGACCCATAAAGAAACAGATAGGGGGTGATCCAGTTCGGATGGTTGAAGATAGAGACCATTCGGGTTACGCATAGCTTGACCTACAAGGAGGTTCCCGAGGATATAATCTATTTTCATGTAATTAGCATATTAGCACATGCATAACAGAATTAGCTATCGCGTACAGCATGCTATCTTGTAACTCTATCTCCCCCTACACTATATAAAGGGAGGGGTAGAGGCCATCTGCATGAGTCATCTAATAGGAGCATCATCACCATACAGCATCATTTTGCATCCCGCATCTTGATCCACCATATAATTTCAGAACACAGAAAGTAGGGTATTATCTCCTCCGTTAAGGGTCTGAACCTGTATAACCCTGTCTTGTGTTACCATCTGACTTAGTTCTTGATTAGCGTCCCCTCGTACAAATTCATTGCCGGCAGTGACCCCCCAGTTAGTCACCAGTCGACAGTTGACGCGCCAGGTAGGGGGCAGCGTCAAGATTATCTTTCAAATCAGATGGCTTTTTCGAGATCGCCGTACGTCGCCATAAGGCCAGGAGAGTCTCTTCGTTTCGGCACCCTGGACTTCATCGCCGACAGCATCGGCAATCTTCATCTCTCCCCCCACGAGAGACCCTTCAACAAGAAGGTGCACGCAATCAATGGGACCCATTGCCTTTTGGTTTGAAGAATTCTATATGTGCTTTCTTCAGGAGGATTCATCGACAGCCTCACTTCGTGCCTTTCAACGAGGAGTACGAAGAAGAGCTCCATGAGATCGCCTACCCGAGCACGGACATCCTCCAGCCCAAGGAAGTCTACGAATCCCTGACTGGATTTCCCTCCGGACTCGAGAGTTCTACCAAGACTTTCGCGCAGAATGCTCCTGAGATTTGGACAGGAGATAATCACTCGGGGAATCAGTAGGCTGATCTGGTCGGACATAAACAATCAGATCCGGCCGCGTTCGTGGGTGTCATCAATGGTGGCCAACCCATTGAACAAAGCGAGCAAGTAAGCCTCTCTGTCTCTGACTCTGAGTCTGACGGGAGTGCTGAAATTCATAACTACCGAGAGGTTTTTGTCCTAGGCGCGGATGATCACCACTCCACTTCTCCGCTTGTCGAGTACGAAGAAACCGACGCCGGCGCGAACCCAGATCCCCGCCAAGGGAGAAGCGAGATCGTGTCGTCAACCGTGTCATGCGGCGCGGCGTCCGTAACGAGCTCTGCGCGGTGAAACTGAGGGATCAGGAAGTCTACAACACTCCCCAGGCAAATGTCATCGCTTCGAAGACTCTCCTTGAGACCATCGCGCCGCAACTTCCGGAAGGCAGTCCGTGTATCCAGGCCCCTGCTCGAGCGACGACCATGGTGGAGATGGCTGCCATTCAGCAAAACGAGACGATTCCTGCTCCGACCGTTTCGGTTCGCAGTCGATCTACGCGTAATCGGAACCGGGCTCGTGCCTCAGCGACTGGCTATTCCCACCAATCGCCAGCCCGTGATCTACGTCAAGACATTGAAGCCACGTAGCGGGAGCGCAGTAACGGTGAGCGGGACTCTTGTGGCCATCATAACCGCCGTAACGATGACCAAGCTGAGAGCACCGCCAGTCGGCGCGATCACCGTCAAGAGCAGCGCCAAGGCCCGCGACGGGAGCGTCGTAGTAGATCCCCGACGCGGAGGCGGCCACGACCATTGGAGGGGATTCGGGCCTTTACCCCGGATCTTCGCCGAGTGGTTTGGCAGGACGGTTTCAATCTCAAAGGCATCGACAAGTTCGATGACGAAAGGGACCCAAAGAACTGGCTGCAGGTTTACGCCTTATCAGTCAGCGCGGCAGGAGGTGATCAGAACGTCATGGCAAATTATTTGTCGGTTGCCCTGACCTTAACCGCCCAGACCTGGCTCACGGGACTTCCGGAGAACTTTATTGAGTCTTGGGACGACCTCCAGGAGCAGTTCATCGCCAATTTTCAAGGGACCTATGAAAGGCCTGCGGGAAGATGGGAGATTGGACAGCTACACAGGCGCAAGAATGAGACTCTTCGTGAGTTCATCAAGCGCTTCACCAAGAAGAAGAACGAGATACAGGACGTTTCGGAGCAGACAGTCATCGACGCCTTCTTCGCCGGATGCAAATCCGAGGAGCTAATCAGGCAGATGACCCGGGACCCCGCGTAATTTCAACACCATGTTCACAATGGCGGACCAGGAGGCTGAAGCCGAGGAGGCCATCGCGAATCATCGCGGAGGCAACGACGGAGGCCCCAAGAAGAAGCCTAACGATGAGCAAGGCAAACTCAAGGACAAGAAGCGAAAGGTGGATGAGATGGTCGCCAACATGAGGCGCAACCGACCAAATCCCCCAACGACAATGACTACAAAAAAGTGATGGATTCGATATGTCCCTTCCATCATCAAGGTAAACACTCTGCCAAAAATTGCCTTATTTTGCAGAAGTTCGCCGAGAGCTCAAACCAGTCGGCTAAGGGCGGTCAAGGCAAGAAACCCGATGGAGATTACCAGGACGCTGAGCGCGAGATCAACTACATCTTCGGGGGCTCCGATGCGTACGAGTCCAAGAGGAAGCAGAAGCTTACCGCTCGGGAGATCAACGCTATCATGCTTATGACTCTAAAGTACTTGCGCTGGTCTGAGGTGCCCATCACCTTCGACCGATCAGACCACCCGGATCGGATCGCCTTCTCTGGGAGGTATCCTCTGGTGTTGGATCCGGTCGTGCGAGGAAACAAATTAAAAAGGGTCCTGGTCGATGGCGGGAGCGGGATTAACGTCCTTTTCGTTAAGACCTTAGACCAGATGAATATTCCACGTTTTGAACTTCGGCAGGGATCATCTCCTTTCCACGGGGTGATCCCCGGGACGTCCGCGATACCACTCGGACAGATCTCGTTGCCTGTCACGTTCGGAACTAAGGATAACTATCGGACTGAGAGTCTGAGCTTCGAAGTGGCCAATTTCGAGACGGCATATCATGCCATCTTGGGAAGGCCGGGGATTGCCAAATTCATGGCAGTTCCAAACTATGCCTATCTCGTCTTAAAGATGTCAGGTCCCAATGGTGTAATCACCCTTCCTGGTGACGTTAAGCGATCCTCGCTTTCTGCGGCAATGAAGCGTGAGATGGCGCAGAATCGGACTCATCTGCCGAGATGGAGAAGATCAGGCTGGAGGTCGCATCTCTTCAGAAGGAGGGGGATGTCTCCGCCAAGAAGCAGGCCAAAACATCCATCCAAGCAGCCGAAGAGACTAAGAAGATCCTGTTGGACCCGTCTGATCCGGCCAAGACGACCGTGATTGGGACAGGGCTCGACAGCAAATAGGAAGACGCGCTCGTCACTTTCCTCCGGGCCAACGGGGATGTGTTCGCCTGGAAACCTTCGGACATGCCCGGTGTTCCGAGGGAGGTGATCGAGCACTCTCTCCACGTCGACGAAAAAGCAAAGCCCATAAAGCAGCGCCTGCGAAGGTTTGCACCGGATCGGAAGGACGCCATACGGAGCGAGATCATCAAATTGTTGGCCGCTCGGTTCATCAAAGAGGTATATCATCCCGACTGGCTTGCTAATCCGGTCCTGGTGCGAAAGAAAAATAAGACATGGCGGATGTGTGTCGACTACAGAGACCTCAACAAGGCATGTCCCAAGGATCCTTTTGGGCTCCCCCGCATCGATCAAGTGGTGGATTCCACCGCCGGGTGCGAGCTCTTGAGTTTTCTGGACGCCTACTCAGGCTACCACCAGATCTCAGTCTGAAGGAGGAGGATTGCATCAAGACGTCGTTTATCACGCCTTTCGGTGCTTTCTGCTACATCACAATGTGTTGGTGATTGGTGAACGGCCCATCCTGGGACGGGCCCTGGGCCGATTCCGTGCCGGCCCATCGCACAGGCAGAGGGTCCAAAACGCCGTTCCCAGCAGTGCTAACGGAGGCGCCTAACCCGCCAGCAGCTGCCCCGGGCTTGACCGAGTCAAATCCTGTGGCGCCGCGTGCCTCCCGGGCTATCCTTAGCCCGGGAGAAGGTCTGTGAGCATCATTGAGCCCTAATTTTTATTAGTGGCATTGATGACAAAATAAATAAATATTAAGTGCTAGGGTTTTTTGGACTTCTCGGAACCCTAGCGAAGACTCGGCGATTTTTCATAAACCCTAAATTGAGCGTCGACAATTTTACGAAAGCGACTCAAGATCTCAAGTGCGTGGCCAAGGCGAGAGAAGAGGTCACGTATAGATTAGGAGTAGTTAGGTTTATTTCCTATTTTTTGTCGGATTTCAAAAGGGGTTCGAATATCTCGGACTATGCCGGATCTTTGCGAATTCTCGAAAACTCGATTTCCGTAGTCCACCACTTCTAAAAATACCCAAATATCCCTTTGTGAGATTTCTAGAGAGAGAGAAACCCACCTAAATTTCCCCACAAATTTCAGCTCGAAAATTCCCTTCTGTCGGACGGCGTCTGGAAAAGCCAGACGGCGTCCGACCACCCAAATACCAAAACAGTATTCTCTGTCGGACGGCGTCCGGTCAAGTTAAAATCCGAGGCACTTTCTGGTCGGACGGCGTCTGGATGGCCGTCTGGTCCCTTGCAAGCTCCCTGTCGGACGGCGTCCGATAAAGAACAAAATTGGGTGTTTCTCACTGTCGGACGGCGTCTGGGGGGCGTCCGGTCCTTTGCTTCTGCACTGTCGGACGGCGTCCGGTTCTTATCGGACGGCGTCCGGTCACATGTTTTTGTGAGCAGTTGCCTCTGTCGGACGGCGTCCGGTGCCCGTCGGACAGCGTCCGGTAGAGGCTAACGGCTAGTCTTTTTGTCCTCTTCCGAGGGGCAACGGCTAGTTTTGCTCTAGGGGTTATAAATACCTGTCTAGTGGCTGGCTATTTTGAGGTTTGCTGCTCCACTTCACCTACCACATTCATAGCTCATCAATTAGGTGTTCTAGAGCCATTCCTCCACCCACAAGATCATCCAAAGCCACAATCCATCAAACCCCAATACCGAGCTTCATGGAAGTCCTTCGATCCGGCATGAACGGGGCGTTTCGGGCTTGTTCCTTTTGAAGACATCCTTCGTGGAGGCGAGGGCTTAGGAGTAGGCCTTGGCGTGTGGCTACTCTCGAGTCGGTGTCGGGTGATTTGAGTCCACCTCGCGGAGTGGCGGAACGACTACCGGAGTATGTGAGGCGTTAGGCTCGAGAGCGAGCCGGTCCTTGTCGCAAGGGGTAGCCTCAACGGAGAGTAGGAGTTCGGCTCGAACTTGATCAAACAAACACCGTGTCTCCTCTTATTTACATTCCCGACTTACTCTTATTGCATTGCTTGTGATGAATTTGAATGCCATGTCTTAGTTGCTTGTGTTTAGTTTATTGCTTCCGCTTACTCGATAATTACAACTAGGATTGGGTAACTCTTAATATGATGTTAAATCAACAATTAATCAAAAGAATTTAAAATTGCCTATTCACCCCCCCTCTAGGCCTTAGAATCCTCTTTCAAGGTCCCTCGGGCGATCCGCTTACCCGCGGGCAAGTAGCGACGACTGTCGCATCCTACCGTACTTTCTCTGGCCTTGATCGGAAAGGACTGTGTCTTCCCGGCGAACCGCAGCCCGGGGAAGACACGTGGGCAGCCCGTCTTGTCGTTTGCCCCCTTTGGCAGACAGCAGACGGTTGTTGCGCTACGCGACGCCCCCAACGGGTGGCGCGGAGCTGGCTCGGTCCAATCAAGGCTATATTGGGGATAAAGGGAAAGTGCTTTCCCATAAAAAAGTTCTCTCCCCTGAAACGGCATGTTAAGACAAACACGTATTCAGTACTAACCCGACCAGCTTCTCCCTGCAGGCTCGAGACCCGACAGGACCCTAGAACGAGACAAGAACCTCACCACTAAAGCAAAGACCCGACAGGACCCTAGAGGCACTTAGCTATGATGTGTGGGTCGCTTGTGAGACCGGCTATCCGGACCCTCCAGCTGGAACAATTGCTCTTGATAAAGTTCATGCTAAGTACAAACGCTTTAATGCCATTGCTAGAAATGCTTTACTTTCTAGTGTGTCTTCCGAAGTTTTTGATAGCATTGGCAATCTCACTAAACCTTATGACATTTGGAAGCATCTTAGAGAAATTCATGTTGGTAGTGCCGAGATGTTTGAGGAGAAGCTATCTCGTGCTAGAAAAAGATTTGATCAATTCAAGATGCTCCCTAATGAAAGTGTGAATGAAATGTTTCTTAGGTTGAACCCCATCGTCAATGAAATTGCTGGATGTTCGAAGAAGAAGGTCTTGGAAGACATTGACATTTGTCGGAAGATGCTTGACGTTGTGCCATTTAGTTTCAATCCACTTATGACCTTAATTCGAGCATCTAAGTCAAAGCTCAAGAAGATGACACCGACAAAGCTTCTCGGGCAACTCAACTCATATGAAATGCGACTTCTTGAAAATGAAGAGTCCCCACTTAACAAGAAGTCAATTGCTCTCCCCACCAAAGCCAAAAGTGGGAAGAAGAAGGTTGAAGTTGAAGAAGATGATGATGACTCCGATGATGCAATTCCGGAGATTGAAGAATTGGCCCTCCTTGTCAAACGGTCAAGAAAGTTGATTAAGAAGATGAGCTTCCGCGGCGGATCATCCTCTTCATCGCGAAGACCTATCTCCGAGATGCGTTGCTATGAATGTGGAGAGAAAGGTCACTTGGCGGCGAATTGTCCAAAAAGCAAAAAGAATAAGCACAAGGCAAGAAATCAAGAGGAAGATGAGGAAGACGACAAGAAGAAATACCGTCACTATCGCAATAGCGATCACAAATCAAAGGATAAAAAGAAAGCTCTTGCCGGTCAAAAAACTAAGAAGGAAGATAGCTCAAACTCATCGTCCTCTCAATCCTCCTCCGAAGAAGATGATACTAGAGCTCATGGGCTAGCCGGACTTGCGATCAAGGAAAATGCTCCGCCGGCTCTTCCCAAGTAAAAGCTTTGTCTCACCGCCAATGTACAAGAAGAGGTGATTGGGGAATGGATCACCGATGACGAGGGCTCTTGGGCGGACTCCTCCGACAATGAAAACACTAAGGTGTCCGGAGTCGCCATCGACAACCCCTCACCTCCCATGTGTCTTATGGCACTAGAGGAGAAGGTAACACATGAGCACCTCTCTAAAAGTGAGCTTATGCTTGTGATTGATGATTTGAATAATGCTCTAGAGAAGGAAAAGTCTAAGAGGAAAAAGCTAGTGAAAGTGCATAAAGAGCTTGCGAATGAATTTGAAAATTTGCTTGAAAAACATGAGACTCTAGAAGATGATTATGAAGCTCTAAATTTGCAAGTTGAAATTCTAGAAAACAAACTTGCTAGCTCTAATGTTAATGTTGAAACTCCGCTTGATTGCTCAATTGAAAAATGCAATGTTGGTGTGACTTGTGATTTGATTGACACTATAGATGGTTCACTTAGCTTATCTCATGACACATCCTTTATCTTGTCACCCACGATCACACTCAATGCTAGCTCATCTTCACCCACTAGTGCTACTTCTCCAAATAAAAATGCTTGTTCAATTGGTACTTGTGGTGTTGCTAATTGTGCTAATGAGCTAGTTAAGAAAAATTTGCTTCTTAAGGATAGAATTGAGCAACTAGACTCTAGCTTGGCTAAATTGCTTGTGGGGAACAACTCTCTTAACAAGGTGCTTCGGGAGCAAAGATATACCTTGGGTAAGCATGGTTTGGGATTTCATCTCGGGGATTTACCCAAGGGCGGTTGGGGTAAGCCCAAGCTAACTTTTGTTAAGGGAGGGACCCGTTGCCACATATGTAAAAATGAAAAACATAAAGCCATTGCTTGTCCTCTTGCAAAAACATCTCAATTCATGTCTAAAACTCAAGTGCTTGATGCTAGCTACATGCTTATGATGAAAAATGGCTCTACTTATGCTAAGTATGTTGGTGCACCAAATAATAAGAAGAATGTAAAAGCTATTTGGGTGCCCAAATGTTTGATGACTAACTCCAAAGGACCCAAGATGAAGTCTTGGGTACCTAAAACAAGCTTGAAATTGTATGTGTAGGTGAACTACAAGAGCGGCGGCGGCATTGGATATTCGATGGCGGTTGCACTCAACACATGACCGTAGCTCAAGTATGTTCACCTCACTAGAGGAGGAGAAGGACCCCGAACACAAGATCACATTTGGGGATAACTCCAAGCGAAAGGTAAAGGGTATAGGTAAAATTGCAATATCAAATGACCTATCCATCTCTAATGTGCTCTTGGTGGAAACTTGCAACTTTAATCTCCTCTCCGTTGCTCAAGTGTGCGATTTAGGTTTTGATTGCTTCTTTTCGATCAACGGAGTTCGTGTTGTTTCCACTAAGGATCAAAGTGTTGCATTTGAAGGCACCCGGTTTCAAAACTTATATTTGGTTGATTTTTCAAACCGTGAAACTTCTCAAATCAAGACTTGTCTTATCGCTCAAACCACTCTTGGTTGGTTGTGGCATAGACGTCTTGAACATGTTGGAATGGGCACTTTGAAAAAGATTTTTAAAGATAACTTGGTTGTTGGAGTGAAGGATGTCAAATTCGAGAAAAATCGTTTATGTAGCTCATGCCAAGCCGGCAAGCAAGTGGCTAATTCTCATCCGACTAAGACTTTTATGTCTACATCCCGACCACTTGAACTTTTGCATATGGATTTGTTTGGCCCAACCACCTATGCGAGCATAGGCGGTAATTCTTATTGTCATGTGATTGTCGATGATTTCTCTCGCTTCACTTGGGTATTTTTCCTTACAAACAAATATCTTGTCGGTGATGTGTTTAAAAGATTTGCTTTGAAAGCTCAAAAAGAATTTGACTCTTTTATTAAAAAGGTGAGGAGTGATAATGGCACCGAGTTCACTAACACAAATATGGAAGAATTTTGTGATGAGTTAGGTGTGAAGCACGAATTCTCGGCGGCATACACTCCCCAACAAAATGGAGTGGTGGAGAGGAAGAACCGTACTTTGATAGAGATGGCAAGATCGATGCTTGACGATTACAACACGCCGCATGTCTTTTGGGCGGAAGCCATCAACACGGCGTGTCATGCCATCAACCGTCTCTACCTCCATCGACTCCTTCACAAGACCTCATATGAACTACTAGTGGGACGAAGGCCCAACATCTCTTACTTTCGAGTCTTCGGTTGCAAGGTATACATCTATAAGAAAAGGACTCATTTGGGTAAGTTCCAAAAGAGGTGTGACGTTGGTATAATGTTAGGCTACTCTTCTCGCTCAAAAGCTTTCCGAGTCTTTAATAATTCTACCGGGCTTGTTGACGAAGCTTATGATGTTAAGTTTGATGAAACTAACGGCTCACAAAATGAGCAAGATTTGACAAGAAATGTAGGTGATGAGCTACCACATGAAGCCATAGAGTTGGGGGAAATTCGACCCTCACCGGAGGCACCAAAAGATGAAGTAATCACCCCTACCACCTCCATCGATGATCAAGTTCAAGACACCTCTCCAACAACTCAAGATCAAGCGGTGGACGGAGATGCGAACTTTGAAGTTGATCAAGCTAAAGGGGGAGGCGTTGATCTACAAGTACCCGTCCAACAACACCGCACTCTCTCCAAGGATCATCCCCTAGATCAAGTCATTGGCAATCTCAATCAAGGCGTAAGAACCCGTTCTCATACCGCTAATTATTGTGAGCATCACGCCTTTGTGTCTATTGTTGAGCCTAGGACCATTGATGAGGCATTGGCGGATGCGGATTGGGTGAACGCCATGCATGAAGAATTAAGCAACTTCACCCGTAATGAAGTTTGGGAACTGGTGGAAAGACCGAAGGACCACAATGTCATTGGAACCAAATGGGTATTCCGCAACAAACAAGATGAGAACGGTGAAGTGGTGCGAAACAAAGCAAGATTGGTGGCGCAAGGTTTCACACAAATCGAAGGACTTGACTATGGAGAAACCTACGCCCCCGTTGCTCGACTTGAAGCTATACGGTTACTCTTGGCATTCGCTTCTCTCTATAACATAACTCTCTTTCAAATGGATGTTAAGAGTGCTTTTCTAAATGGTTTTATTGATGAACTTGTCTATGTCGAGCAACCGCCCGGTTTTGAAAACCTCAAACACCCAAACCATGTCTATAAGCTCACTAAGGCGCTATACGGTCTCAAGCAAGCTCCTAGAGCATGGTATGAGCGTCTTAGGGACTTCCTCTTAGAAAAGGGATTTAAAACCGGTGCGATTGATTCCACATTGTTTCTAAAGCCAATTGAAAATGACCTATTTATTTGTCAAATATATGTGGATGATATTATTTTTGGATGCACTAACAAATCTAAATGCAAGAACTTTGGCGAGATGATGTCCAAGGAATTTGAAATGTCTATGATTGGAGAGCTCACTTTCTTCCTTGGATTTTAAATCAAGCAACTTCGATAAGGGACCTTTATTTGTCAAGAGAAATACACAAAGAACCTTCTCAAGCGGTTTTCAATGGACGATTGCAAATCGATCAAAACACCAATGGCCACTAATGGGCATCTTGACTTGAATGAAGATGGAAAGCCCGTGGACCAAAAACTTTATTGCTCCATGATCGGTTCGCTTCTCTATCTTACCGCTTCTCGACCCGATATTATGTTTAGTATGTGCATGTGTGCTCGTTTTCAAGCATCCCCTAAAGAAGTGCATCTTGTTGCCGTAAAACGCATTTCGAGATATCTAAAAATCACTAGTAGCCTAGGTCTTTGGTACCCCAAGGGAGCGCGTGTTGAGCTTCTTGGCTATTCCGACTCGGATTATGCCGGTTGCAAAATTGATCGCAAAAGCATCTCGGGGGGTTGTCACTTGCTAGGACGCTCACTCGTGTCATGGACTTCGAGGAAGCAAAACTCCGTGGCGCTATCTACATGAGCGAATATGTAGCGGCAGGAGTTGTTGTGCTCAACTCTTGTACATGACTCGAATGCTTAGTGATTTTGGGCTAAAATTTAAAAAAGTGCCACTTCTATGCGATAATGAAAGTGCGGTGAAAATAGCCGACAATCCGGTCCAACATTCCCGTACAAAGCACATCGACATCCGACATCACTTTATTCGTGACCATGTTGCAAAGGGTGACGTTGTGCTTGCCTACGTGCGAACGGAAGACCAATTGGCGGATATTTTCACCAAACCCTTAGATGAGGCACGATTTTGCAAATTAAGGAATAAACTCAACATACTAGATAGATCAAATGCGTGTTGATTAGTTTTTGTGATTTTTGGGTCTTCTTTGAATTTTTCCATTTGCCTTTGACCCTTGTCACATTTAGGGGGAGTTTAGTTTCAACTCATGATCTCAAAACTTCCTCTAGTGGTGAAAAGATAAATTTGATTTTGGGTTAGCACATCCTTGTCCTATAATTCAGGCCAAAACAAATTTGAACTCAATAGACTATCCTTACCATCTTATCACTTCAAACTTCTAATTTTGAAAATCTTATCCCTCTTTTGAAAAATTTGCTCCATATGCATATTTGTTCTCTTGAAAATCATATGGCATCAAAATTGTTGAAAATATTTGAAAAGGAGCCAAAATTCAAAAACATGTGCTTAAACTCTAAAGTGAACCCCTATGCTCGATTTTCATGCCTATATGAGAAATCAAGGCAAAATTTGGGTTCACACATTTTCTTGATCTCTAAGATCAAAATTTGGGTTTTTCAATTTGAATTGGTTTCATTTGTCATATTATAATCTTATCCCTTCAAAATTTAAATCTTAAAAAAAAGTCACTTCAAATTGCTCACATTTGAATCTTCCTTTGAATTTTGAGCAAAAATGGAGATCATCTCTTCAAAACATTATTTTTATAAAAAATTCTCGCGCTGGTGGGGCCCACTGGTCAGAAGAGCCAGCAGCTGCGAAATCTGTCCTCATCGGACGCCGTCCGGACAGTCTCGGACGCCGTCCGACAGGGTATTGTGTGGGCTGAATTCGTACTGTCGGACGCCGTCCGGTCACCACCGGACGCCGTCCGATAAAGGTCGATTCGAGCCAAGATCTATCTTGTCGGACGCCGTCTCGCCTCTCCATGACCCGTCCAAGCGACGTCCATCGTCGCTGCACCCGTACTGTCGGACGCCGTCCGATAACCGTCGGACGCTGTCCGACAGGGCCGAACCGCGCGGAACTGCTTATAACTTACCTCTCCGCCTCCTTCTCTCCCCATTTGATCTCCTATTCCTCTCCAAACCGGCGCCGCCCCTGCCCCTTCTCCTCACCGGGGAAGATCCTCCGGCGACCTCCATCACCACCGGCGACCTCCCCTCGTCGTCCTCTTCAATTCCCTCCGCGTGGATTGGAAGTGGACGGCTCCGTTCGTGCGCCTCGTCTCCGTCGAGTTCCCCTCCTTTCCCCTACCGGGAAGGGCATTGGGGACCGTCTCCTCGCGCACGGCGACTTCCTCCTTCCCTTCTAGGGCTCGATAACGGCTTCCCGCCTCTATTCCCGTCAAATTTCGTTGTTTACCGAGTTCTAGGTTTTGAATAGGTTTTTCCCGCGTTCGTGTTCAGGGTTGGACCGTGGTGGGTTGGCACCGTGTCGATGGATCGTTGGTCGATGGCGGTTGGCGGTGAGGTTGTTACAGTCGATGGTTCTGATGTCAAAGGAGGTAATTCGAGATGTCGAAATCTTTGAAGAAGTTTGGGAAGGCTCTGGCGGGACCCTCGATGGCCGTGCGACAATGCGATAAGGCGATCCGGATTACATAGATGAAACGGCTAGCGATTGCCGCTCCTCCTCGCCAAGTAGAGTGTCTAGAGCAGATTCTGACACCGGTCGATCAAGGGTTCCATTGGACTCGGATGGCGGGGTCTTCTTTTGCCACCGCAGAGGATCTTGATGAGACATATCTTTGAGGACCCGATTGATGAGGATGTCATCGAGGCGATGGTCGCCGAGGACGACCCGTGGATGATCGAGTTACGAAACTATCTATGGAACACTGAGGAAGAGGAGGTCCGTCTCTTATGCGAAGTGGTTCCCTCAGAGGCGAGAGGATACCAGGGACTTGAGGTTCTACACCAAGTTTTAGAAACAATTGTACATGTGCTTCTCTGCTCCCACGACTGGTCCTAGGGATCCCAGCTGTGTTGGCTGGAGCGAGATCTCAGCAGTGGCAGGGCCTGAGGTTCACACCATGTTCAGCTTCACTCCAGGCCTAGCAGAATTGATCTCAAACAAGAAATTGACCTGGAGCATAGAAAGAAACTGTGAGTTCATTGCTACTTTCTTGATTGCGAAGGCGAGACAGAGTCAAACTATTATCACTCGATCGATGGACAGATTAGAGGATCACGATGGCGAGATGAATCACGCCTTGGGTACTCAGTTCGCACCGATTTAAATGAGGTGTGCTATGAAGATGCCCTCGGAGAGGCAAATATCCTCCTCTTGAAGAGATAAAGTTCATGTACATTGATATTGATGAAGAAGAATTAAATATAGAGAAGGCAAATCAACTGCGCCAGGAGCCGGCGTTGATAAATCTTATCCTTCGGAGCACTTTGTTTGTTCGAGGGGGTAACCGCGACAGGATTCTTTCAATCTGCAGTTGGTTCATGCTATACCTTCTGACTGGCAGGATTATAAATGTTGGAGCCACCCTCATGGGAGAACTTGATGACACCATCTTCAGGGAGGTCAATAGGGCACTACCTCTAGCTCCCTATGTTGGCCTGTTTCTTTCCAGGACAGGGCGTGTGACTAATGATGAAGTGAGGAGTTAGAACAACAAAGTAAAGAAGCACCAAATGAAAAATTTCTTAATCTCTCTTGGAAGCAAGTCCAAGCTGGTTCGTCCAGGTGATGATGCTCCTCCTCCAGCACCGGCCCCTGTTTTTGCTCCTGCTGCTCCAGTGCAGCCGTTTGTGCCAGCGCCTGGTGCGGGATCTTCTGTGGCGCCCTCCTCCTTGGTATGGCCTTTGATAGGTGAGATGAGGGGTCACAGACCGACATGAGAAGTTTCCACATGAAGTGAAAGGAGAGTTAGCGACCACCCGCAGGAGATGATGAACTTGGCGGGGCGTGAGACGTACTTGGCAGATGAGTTCGCAGAGTTTAAGTCAGTCGTGCAGTACATGGGGGCAATGTTTATGCCCGTTCCAGAAGGGGCCAATAATTACTCATGGTACTCACATGCTCATGACAGCTATCAGGCCTACCAGCAGACTCAGAGTTTTCCTCGCCCTCCTGCCTACCCACCACCGGTTCATCCTTGGGTATACCCTCATACAGGCTGCTCCTTCCTTTGTGCCTCCACCACACCATACCCTCCTCCCGGTAAGATTTATTTCCTTTGGTGGAGAGATCGCTCGTCATCTCAACTTTTCTTTGCCAAATCCTCAACCGACCCAAATGTTTGATGATCCATCCTTACCTCGGTCGGTACCCTCTGCTGACTCATATGCCCTTGTTCAAGCGTCCATGAGTCGGGGCTCCTCTTCCGGCATGCCAAGGAAATGAGCGGAGGCGACAACATGGACGAAGACCAAGAAGAGTAGACCAGGCTAGGAGCTTTTTCCCTTTTGTGTCACTTGGTGACAAAGGGGGAGAAGGTAGAGAGAATAGCAGGTGTTAGTGGATAGTGAGATCGAGGTTTTGCCTTTACCTGTAATATTATTTGTTGCCTCGATACTCGGTTAAAAATTTGTGATTGTTACTCTGGTTGGTGTTATGTCTTTTGAACCTTGCTGGTTGTGGTTTTAAATTTTTGCATGAATTTAGGGGGAGTCTCTCTTGTTTGCACACCTTTGTGGTCGAGTTGTGGTTTCTTAATTATTGAAATTGCTCGCAGACTTGTATTGCACTAACCCCTTTTGCAGCTCAAAAATTTATTCTTTCTTGGGTTGCCATCAAGTGCCACAAAGGGGGAGATTGTGAGCATCATTGAGCCCTAATTTTTATTAGTGGCATTGATGACAAAATAAATAAATATTAAGTGCTAGGGGTTTTCGGACTTCTCGGAACCCTAGAGAAGACTTGGCGATTTTTCATAAACCCTAATTTGAAGCGTCGACAATTTTCTGAGCTGCTCCAAGATCTCAAGTGCGTGACCAAGGCGAGAAGAGGTCACGTATAGATTAGGAGTAGTTAGGTTTATTTCCTATTTTTGTCGGTTTCAAAAGGGTTGAATATCTCGGACTATGCGGGATCTTTATGAATTCTCGAAAACTCGGTTTCCGTAGTCCACCACTTCTAAAAATACCCAAATATCCCTTTGTGAGATTTCTAGAGAGAGAGAAACCCACCTAAATTTCCCCACAAATTTCAGCTCGAAAATTCCCTTCGCCGGACGGCGTGCTCGAAAAGCGACGGCGTCCACCACCCAAATACCAAAACAAGATTCTCTGCCGGACGGCGTCCGGTTGTTATCGGGCGGCGTCCGTCAAGTTAAATCCGAGGCACTTTACGGTGGGACGGCGTCTCGGATGGCCGTCCGGTCCTTTGTAAGCTCCACAGCCGGACGGCGTCCGGTCGTTACCGGACGGCGTCCGATAAAGATCAAAATTGGGTGTTTCTCGCTGTCGGACGGCGTCTGGGGGGCGTCCGGTCCTTTGCTTCTACACTGTCGGACGGCGTCCGGTTCTTATCGGACGGCGTCCGGTCACATGTTTTTTGTGAGCAGTTGCCTCTGTCGGACGGCGTCCGGTGCCCGTCGGACAGCGTCCGGTAGAGGCTAACGGCTAGTCTTTTTGTCCTCTTCCGAGGGGCAACGGCTAGTTTTGCTCTAGGGCTATAAATACTGCCTAGTGGTGGCTATTTTGAGGTTTGCTGCTCCACTTCACCTACCACATTCATAGCTCATCAATTAGGTGTTCTAGAGCCATTCCTCCACCCACAAGATCATCCAAAGCCACAATCCATCAAACCCCAATACCGAGCTTCATGGAAGTCCTTCGATCCGGCATGATCGGGGCGTTTCGGGCTTGTTACTTTTGAAGACATCTGTCGACGGTTGAGATATCGATCTCAAGTCGCTAAGGTTCTTTAAGATTGAGATAGGAGACACGCCGAACAACCACGAACAACGTGAGCAGGAGAGAGAGTTTTTATCTGGTTCGGGCCTCTCGGGAGATAATAGCCCTCGTCCACCTTTCTTATATATCAAGGATGAATACAAGAGGTGGCTCGACGAGACGAACAAGTCTCGGCGAGATTATCTGATACAAGTGCGATAAGCGCAATGATCGATGTCTCACGAGGTGCTAAGATGCAAAAGCTCTTGGCGTGGTCCCTCTAAACGCCATAGGGGCCTGTTTATATAGTGTTGAACAACCGACCTACCAAGAGATAATCGGGCGGGTGACCACGAGTCCAGAATGTAACTCGAGACATGCCAAATACATCCCGAGGTAGATAAGGTAATCTCTAATCTTGGGGATCACGGCTCCTAATCCAATCCGGAAACCACGTCCGGTCTTCACGTAGTCAGCCTTGAACTCTTGTTCGAGTCGGACTCAAACACGAATCCTAGGCCGTTCGCACCATGCCGCCCAGAGGTCTGTTGGCAGGATGCACATGGGCCAGATAGAACCTTCCAGGGAGCTAGACCCTGGTAGGCTGTTTGATCGGGCCGTCAGGGAGTGGGCCATGGCAATGGGCCGTAATTTAATCCCCGACAACATCCTTCGTGGAGGCGAGGGCTTGGGAGTAGGCCTTGGCGTGTGGCTACTCTCGAGTCGGTGTCGGGTGTGAGTCCACCTCACGGAGTGGCGGAACGACTACCGGGAGTAAGTGAGGCGTTAGGCTCGAGAGCGAGCCGGTCCTTGTGCGCAAGGGGTAGCCTCAACGGAGAGTAGGAGTTGCGGCTCCGAACTTCGGTCAAACAAACACCGTGTCTTCCTCTTATTTACATTCCCGCACTTACTCTTATTGCATTGCTTGTGATGAATTTGAATGCCATGTCTTAGTTGCTTGTGTTTAGTTTATTGCTTCCGCTTACTCGATAATTACAACTAGGATTGGGTAACTCTTAATATGATGTTAAATCAACAATTAATCAAAAGAATTTAAAATTGCCTATTCACCCCCCTCTAGGCCTTAGGATCCTCTTTCAAGGTCCCTCGGGCGATCCGCTTACCCGCGGGCAAGTAGCGACGACTGTCGCATCCTACCGTACTTTCTCTGGCCTTGATCGGAAAGGACTGTGTCTTCCCGGCGAACCGCAGCCCGGGGAAGACACGTGGGCAGCCCGTCTTGTCGTTTGCCCCCTTTGGCAGGCAGCAGACGGTTGTTGCGCTACGCGACGCCCCCAACGGGTGGCGCGGAGCTGGCTCGGTCCAATCAAGGCTATATTGGGGATAAAGGGAAAGTGCTTTCCCATAAAAAAGTTCTCTCCCCTGAAACGGCATGTTAAGACAAACATGTATCCAGTACTAACCCGACCAGCTTCTCCCTGCAGGCTCGAGACCCGACAGGACCCTAGAACGAGACAAGAGCCTCACCACTAAGCGAGTAGTTTTAGTCCTTAGTCACCACCACCGTAAGCTCGGGATCGGTGCCTCCAAGCCCGGTCTCGGCACCACTGTACTGACTTCCACCACATAATCAACCAGACTGGAGTAGAGCTGTTACCCGGCAGTGGGGGCTCAAACCAGGGTAAACCACTTGTGTCTCCACGGTTTGTATTGTTTTCTCCTTTCTTCTCACGGTACGAAGGATCTGTACCCGGATCGCCAAGTCGCACTGAGCCCTAATGCAGGGAAGACAATGCAGCCCTTAGCCCCCATGAGTCTTGCGCCGCCACAGGGCTGCTGAGAAGGGTGGTTGTTGGGCCTCACAGCAACTACAAACTCGTCTGCCGGTCCGTGGACCCGCTGGTCCTCAGGAGCGCGATTCCCAGACGCCGACAGCTGGCGCCCACCGTGGCGCCCATGGCTAGCCCTCAGCACCCCGTTCCCTCGGACATGCCTGAGGTTCTGAGCAGCGACGAGGTCCTGGACCTCGAGTTCGATGAGTGCGATGATCTGGACGATTTGGACCCGTCGTACGACGGCTGGCGCGAGGGGTACCTCGTCGAAGCCGGGGCCGACGAGATGGAGGTTGATACCTCTCTCGCCCCAGGGGTAGAGTTTCGCCCCGAGGAGTCACTCCCAGAGCTGGACCCCTCCGTCACCCATGTCAGCGAGACTCCTATGGAGTTCGAGCTTCTTGGCGACACCGCCGCTTCCGCTGGCGATACCGGGACGTTTCCCCCGGCCTCGCGCGCGTCCCGCTGCGTCTTCACGGCCGCGGCCGACGATGGTGTCGAGGATGAGGAGGCCCAGGGGCAGTTGCGCCGCCGCACTGCAGCCTCTAAATTCTTCAACGATGCCGTCCGTCGCGTCCAGGACGGGATCTGGCAAGAGGACAGCCGTCAGCGCACCCCTCAGAGTTGCCAGCCGGTCGACTCTCTTGTCGAAACCAGGCGCAACCCGCTCCTGCGCAGCCAGCAAAAGGAGCGCGCCATCGCCACGGTCATCCGCGACCTGGAGAGGGACCCCCGCGGTTTCACCATGATGGACCTGGCTCCGGCTATCGCTGAGGGCCTTGGTGTCATCACCTGCGGCATCGCCATGCATCAGGATGAAAACGGTGGTGGTCGCCCAGACGTCTAGCGCGGGCACGAGTCCGATCGCCGCGGCACTCAGAACCACTCCGGCCACGACGGCGCCCAGAGCCGTTCCCACCGCAGCCGCAGCCGTGCGCGCCGAGCTCGAGCGGCCTCTTCGCAAGGGGCTGCGTCCCGTGCCGGAGTGTTCTCCGCGGGCCCGCTGACGCCTCGCCCGAAGGCCGCGCCAGGATGCCCCGCTTTCTTCCGCGCTCTCCATAAAGCGCCGTGGCCGCCGAGGATCAAACCCGGGCCAATCGAGAAGTTTGATGGGAGCAAGAATTCTGAAGAGTTCCTCTCCATCTACACCACCGCCGTCCGAGCCATGGGAGGAGACGAGGCCGTCATGGTCAACTACTTCCCCACAGTGCTCGAGGGCATGGCCCGGACCTGGCTATTCAACCAACGGCCTGGCTCTATCCGTAGCTGGACCCAGCTGCAGGATGCCCTCCGCACCAGCTTCCAGGGGTGCTACGCCCGCTCTGGACGCCCCCAGGATCTCAAGCTCGTGGTGCAGCGAGACGACGAGAGTCTCCAGGATTTCGTGTGCCGGTTCGTCAGAGCCCGCAACACAATCCCCTGCATCTCCGATGAAGCCATCATCGAGGCCTTCAAGGATGGTGTGAGAGACCGGCGCTACACCGAGGATCTCGAGCTACACCCGGTCAACACCGCAAGCGAGCTCTTCCGCACCGCCGCTCTCTATGTCAACGCCTCCGAGGCGGTGGAGCGCAAGAGAGGCCGTGCGAAGAAGGAGGCCAAGGTCGGCGACGGCTCAAGCAAGACCGAGGCGGACAAGAAGAAGAAGAACAAGCAGCAAGAGCAGCCCGCCAAGTTCATCGCCGCCGTCGAGCCTAACCAGCCCGAGCGCCCGCCACCAGCAGCGCCTCCGCCCGGTGCGCCCGCCGCCCAGCAGCCCGCCACAAGCGGCGTCGGCAGCAGCAGCGACCTCCCGAGTTGAGGCGAGACCAGCGCGGCGGCGAGGGGCCTCCTCGGGGCGGCCGCCCGTCCCACAACGCGAACAGGTGAGGACCCGTTCCATGACCCTAGCCTCTTCTGCCGCCTTCATCAGCGCCCCGGCCATGAACTGCGCAACTGTCGCACATGGGCCCGCCAGCTTGAGGACTTCTACGCCGGTCGTGGTCCCATGCCCGAGCTGCCTGAAGGCACGGCCGCGGCGCCTACAACCCAGGGTGGTCAGGATCAGGGTTTCCCCGAAGCCCGTGGATATGTTGCCGTCATCTTCGGCGGCACGTCAGCTTATACCTCTCGACGCGAGCTCAAGGCCGCGTCTCGAGAGGTCCTCCACATCTCCCGCGGTGAGCCCGCGGCGGAATCCCTGCCTTGGTCCAGCCAGGCCATCACCTTCTCGGTGACGGACTGCCTGGCCGGGCTCTCTAAACCCCAGCGCCCCCCGCTGGTGCTTTGCCCCACCATTGGCAACACCCGGGTCGACCGCGTCCTCGTGGACAGCGGCAGCTCGCTGGACATCATCACGGTGCGCGTCCTGGGCCTCATGCAGGTCCCGAGCTCCAAGATCAAGGACATCACCGTCCCCTTCCACGAGATTGTCCCAGGATCGTCGCTTCGCCCCGTCGGGCAGGTCGTGCTGCCCGTCACGTTCGGCTCCTCCGCCAACTTCCGGACGGAGTACATCACCTTCGAGGTGGTGGAAACCGAGCTCCCCTACAACGCCATCTTGGGGCGCCCCGCGCTCTCCAAGTTCATGGCGGTCTCCCATCACGCCTACCATTGCCTGAAGATGCCGGCGCCCAAGGGAGTCATCACCGTCCGGGACAACCACAAGACGGGCCTCGATTGTGACGAGACCTCGCTGGCCATGGTAGGACAGCTCCCTACCCGTGGTCCCAGCAGCAAGGAGCGCTCCACCGCGCGCCCAAGGGTGGCACTACAGCCGCAGGGGCCCACCAAAACCGTCGTCCTCACGGAGTCAGACCCCTCCAAGGTGGTCCACGTGGGGACAACCCTCGAGCCTCAATAGGAACTCAAGCTCATTACCTTCCTCCGGGCTAACAAGGACGCGTTTGCATGGGAACCGTCCGATATGCCCGGTGTCCTAAAGGGAGGTGATAGGGCACAGGCTAGCGGTCGGCGACAAGAAACCGTAAGGCGATGTCGGGCGTGTACCGATGGAAGGCCAAGATCATCCAAGACCAGCTCGGCAAGCTGCTTCGAACGGGCTTCATCCACGAAGTACAACACTCCGATTGGCTGGCGAACCCAGTCGTCGTCCAGAAGAAAGGAGGCGAATGGCGCATGTGTGTCGATCACCGTGACCTTAATTCCGCCTGCCCCAAGGATAACTTTCCCCTTCCACGCATAGATCAACTAATTGACGGTACGGCAGATTCAGCTTTGATGAGTTTCCTGGATGCTTATTCCGGTTACTATCAGATCGCGTTGTGTAAAGAGGACGAAGAAAAACCGCCTTTATAACGCCTTCGGCATATTTTGCTATCGACCATGTCCTTCGGTCTCGAAATCTTTGGCGCCCGTTCCAGCGTCTCATGCAAAAACTCTCCACGATCAAATAGGGCGCATAGCGTGAAATCTCGTCGGCGATATCGTAGTCAAGAGTAAGGACGCCCGTGACCACGTGTCCGACCTACGGGAAACCTTTGACAGCCTGAGACAGCACCGGGTCAAGTTAAATCCGAAAATCGTCTTTGGCGTCAAGTCGGCATGCTCTAGGCTACGTGTCGGTGAGGCGAAAGATCGGTCGAACCTCGAAAAAATCGAGGCCGTCGAAAAGATGAGGTCACCGACCTGTGTAAAGGATATCCAATCCCTCACGGGCAAAATGACGGCCTTAAACCGTTTGATCTCCCGCCTTGGAGACCGAAGCGCGCCTTTCTGCAAGCTCCTGCGGAAGCACGATAGTTTCGAGTGGACTGAGGAGGCTGAGGCCGCGTTTCTGCAGCTCAAGCAGTACCTCGCCTCGCCACCTGTCCTCACCACTCCCAAGCTCGGCGAAACCCTCCTGCTATCCCTCTCAGTGACACAAAACGCTGCAAGCGCGATCTTTGTGATGGAGCGAGAGGAAGCGGCAACTGCCTACTATGTGAGCGAAGTACTCACCGGGCCAAAGGAGCGCTATCCCGACCTTCAGAAACTGTGCTATGCTTTGCTGATGGCCTAGCGCAAGTTGCGTCACTATTTTCAAGCCCACCAAGTCATTGCCCCGACTACTTACCCGATCAAGGACATTCTCCGAAACCCGGAGGTCACCAGCCGGGTCGCGAAGTGGGGAGTCGAGCAAGGTGAGTTCGACATCCAGTTTGTATCCCGAACCGCGATCAAGGCCCAGGCCCTGGCTGATTTCGTTGCAGAATTGACCAGCCCGGATGAGTAAGAGAGAGGCTCTCTAGGTCAAGACGGGCAGGAAGCTCGGCGGACTCTGTTCTTTGATGGTTCACACCAGTCCGGGCGATCGAGGATCGGTATCGTTCTCATCTCCCCAGCGGAGAGCGACTCGGACGTCATACAAATACACTTTGCGACTCTGAACAACGCCAGCAGAGTATGAAGCCCTAATTGCGGGCCTAAGAGCATGCATCGCCTCGACATTAAGCGGCTTGTTGTGAAAGGGATTCGCGACTCATCGTCCGCTTGGTCGAGGAGGAGTTTCGAACAGCAATGACGACTTCGATGGCCTTGATACTGGCGGAAGTGAGGAAATCAAGAAGCGTTCACGAGTTTGAAATTAGCTACATTCGAGGGAAGAGAATGGCGAAGCCGATAAGCTCGCCAAGCTCGGATCCTCACAAGAACCGGCCCGCGGGGTGCTAGTCAGACCTTTTAAAGCCCTCCATTCCCTCGGAGAGGAGGCCAAGGGACGTCTGTTACACCCGAACCGAGACATCGGTCTTGTCTCATTCCTCGAGCAAAGCACCTCTGGATGACGCCATACATCCAGTTCTTGGAAGCGAGGACATTGCGAGGATCTTCTGGCGTTCCTAGCTAAAAAGGCGAGCCCAAGCTTACCGCTTTGCACGGGGCTTCTTTGTCGAAGGGGTGCTAATGGCGTGCTTTGTAAGTGCGTTACACAAGAAAAAGGTAAGTACCTTCTAGTCGATATGCACGAGGGCATCTGCGGCGCGCATGCCTCACACAGAACCCTCGTCGGCAAAGCGTTCCGCATGGGCTACTACTGGCCCACTGCGATGAGCGACGCAGAAGCCTTGGTCAAGCGCTGCGAAGCTTGCCAGTATCATGCGCGGATGACGCACCAGCCCGCGTATGAGCTGCAAACAATTCCACTGGCGTGGCCGTTCGCGGTTTGGGGCATGGACCTCCTAGGACCGTTCCCCAAAGGTCTCGGTGGCAAAACATACTTGTTTGTAGCCATCGACACCTTCACTAAGTGGATCGAGGCCGAGCCGGTCTCCAACATCACTGCAGTTGCCGCGGTACATTTTTTCCGGAGCTTCGTTGCAAGATTTGGTGTGCCCAGCAGAATCATCGCTGACAACGGCACCCAGTTCACGAGCCGGGAATTCAACGATTACTGCGAAGAAATCGGAATGAAGCTAGCCCTTGCCTCTGTGGCCCACCCACAGAGCAACGGAGCAGCCGAACGAGCTAACGGACAGCTAGTTCAAGGCATCAAGAAGCGAGTCTACGACGCTCTCAAGGCAAAGCACCAAGGTTGGGTCGACGAGCTACGTCGATCCTCCAGGCGATCCGGACGACAGACCCGGTAAGACTCTGAGGAGAAACTCCTTTCCGACTCGTCTATGGCTCGGAAGCAGTCCTCCCAAAGGAAATGAGACTAGGATCCGATTGTGTTGAATTCGCCAGCTTCGTGGTCAACGACGAGGAGCGGCAGCTTGACCTCGATCTACTTGAGGCTCGCCGCGAGCAATCCCTACTCGGTCAGGCCTACCAGCGATCAACTGCGTCGTTCTGCTGCACGCAAGCGCACATACAAGGACCCTACAAGTGGGAGACCTGGTTCTACGACGCATTCAGAACCTCGCGGGCTCCAACAAGCTCAGCCCCAAGTGGGAAGGACCGTACAAAGTAGTCACCGCAAAGACGACGCAGCTCGATCGCATTTGGCGACAAGGATGGGAACGAGCTCCCTAACTCATGGAACATCTCCCTGCTATGCCGTTTCTACGCTTAATCAGGTCGTAAGTCTCCTCTCTTTTCAATTCAATTTCAATTCAAAAAAAAAACCCTACCCCCATTCACGAGTCACGCCGGGCAAAGTCTTGACAATTTCAAACAGCCCGTGGCCAAAGCCCGAGGGCTAAGGATAAAGCATTCCGGAGTATTTCCACGACGGGATAAGCTGATCTCTCGCACCCTAGTGAATCTCCGCGCAATGTCAATTTCCATGACCCAAAGGTCTGATAAGCCCACAGCAGGTTTGTTTGGATGGCTAACTTAGGCCTCGTAGCGCTCGGGGGCTGATGGATTTTTTGCGCCCAGATCTCTTTTCTCCTAGGCTTTCCACCTCGTCCAGCCCGCATAGCGCCCGGCCCAAACGAAGCTCGGGGGCTGGAAGTTCGCACAAATTTTTTCTAAATCACTCTAATCTCTAGACCGCGCCCAACTTCAAGATCGCACTTGGACTCGGCCGCGGCCCGGGGGCTGGATGATTAGGCGCACCAAAAATAACCTTTCTAAAAGCAATCCGTTTGCTTAGACTTCCTAAGGTCGTCTCAAAACGTCGTTACTGTTCATCTAGTTCCTCTGTTTTTACATTTCAGATTCGCAAATTCGCACAGGAGAAAAGATTGGACAGGTCAAAAGAGATGGATTCATCAAAGAAACTGCATTTCACATGAAGGATCTTACAGGAGCAAAGGGATTCTACAAACAAAAGGAGGCCTCGCCATCCTTGATTACCGCAAAAAGGCGTATGCTAAATGCAATGCGACGGCGCCCAGAACCTAACGCTACTCCATCGCCCCTACCAAAGGGCGCTGGCGGCGAGCCGGTGGAGCGCGGATCCTGCCGGCGATAGCGACGACGAGAGGGCCCGCTTACAGCGCGAGCGGGCGGGCCAGCGCTAGGATGGCGCCTCCGCCGGTTACGGTTGGGGTTACCCATGAACACCCACCGCTCCGCGTCAGGAGCCTCCGCCAGCACGGCTCCTGCTACCACGGGCCCCGGTGGGGCCCCTTTTTCCGCCGCGGCCACCGGCGCGGCCTCCCCTCCAGCCGCGGCCGCCAGCGCGGCATTCTCCTCCGCCGCCAATACAATGGCGTATGCGGAGTCGGCGGCAATCTGCGCCGCCACCGCATCCTCCTCCGCCGCCAGGGCAACCGCCAGTGCCCTGGCCATCTCCTCATCGGCACGGAGTTGGCTTAGGCCGGTTGCGTGAACCGGCGCGGGCGGTTTCACCTCCGTATCTGTGCCAAGCGAGCTCGTATTTCCCGTCAGCGGAACACTGTGCCGCGCTGTAGAGCCCATAGTATGTGCGATTTGACACAACAAACTAAGGCAGAAAATGGCTAAGCCCTTCGGCCACCACATGTTTATCCGGTTAAACAGACGCACAAAAGAAATTATACAAAAGCGTGTGGCGCAGAGCCCGGGAACTGTGGACCGGGTCAAACTACGGTCCGTGCTGCAGCTTGAGCCTCTCTAGCTCGATTTCTAAATCCCGGATTCGCGTCTGCGCCTGAAGTAACTCTATGGCTCGTGCGGCCATGTCATTTTGTTCCTAGAGCAGCTTGACCCGGGCTTCGGCGAGCTCCTCTCTCTGTTTCTTTAAGGCTTCTGACTCTGCCACGGACTTCGCCCCAGTTTCGCGTAACGCGATGCTTTCCGCCCTGAGTTTACTGCAAGTTTCCTCAAGCCCGCGAACGATGGAGTTATGCTCAGACTTGGTGACCGCCAGCTCGTTGACGGCCGCCTCTCTACGCTCGCGCTCCTCATCAAAAAGGATCCGAGCCCTGTCTGCCTCTTCACGACCCGCCTGGGCTTGGATCTTCACGGCTTCCTCCACCTCCCGAGCTCGAGCGAGCCTCAACGCAGCCTCCTGCTCCTTCCCCTGCGATGACCTCAGCGCGGCCTCCAGCTCGGTAACACGCGTCGCGGCACGGGCCTCGACCAGGGCGGTTAGCCCATCCGCACGCTTTGCCTGGGCCCGGGCTTGCGCTAGCCCGGCGGAGAGACGCTCAATCTTCGCCGCATCATCATCTACCTGCCCACCCATCGCTTCCATCAGCGAGGACGAGCCGGCGATGAGCGTGTAAAGCTGAGACAAGGGAAGCCAAATCAAAGCACGAAAAATTCAGTACTTGAGCGTAACGCACAAGGTCAAGGGTGTTACCTTTTTGGTGTGAGCGAGCATGTTCCATGTCCTCGCCGCCACGACACCGCGCGCACCCCTGCCAAGCTTGCGATCGTGAGCCTCCTGCGGCGGCAAGGGCAGGTAGCCAACCGATTCCTCGCTACCCTCCTCCGGCGGCGCGGGGCATGGCAGCGCCGGTGGCGCGACTGAAACCAAGGCTGTCGTCCCAACCGCGGCCGCCCTCCTCTCAGCGTCCTCCAATTTAGCCGCCAACTCGGCCTTCGCCGCGGTGGCTCGCCTCGCGGCCAGTACAGCCTCGCCGAGCTGAGCCCGAGCCCTTACCAACGCGTCCTTCAGCTCATCTACCGTCCACTTAGCCGCCACAAGCTCGTGTGGATCGTCTAGCCCAGGGATCGGGTGGAACTTTGGACGTGGCAGACCCGTTCGGCCAGCCTCTTGCGACCTGGCAGCATCCCGTTCCTCCACCCATTCTGGCGTGGCTGAGATCCAGCCCTCAGACGCTAACGGAGCCACGCTGGGCATCACCACCCTTGCCCATCCGTCCGGCGTGAGCACGCGAACTGGCCAGATCCAGTTGACCAGCAGCATCCGCCGGTCGGGCGTCGGAAGCACTTTCCCGACTGGAGTCTTGAAGTGATTAGCAATCCCCTGCGGTCGATTGGCCACCATCCGTGCGCCGTGCGCCCTTCAACGCGCAAGGGCGTGATCCACACAGGATAATCGCCCACGACGACCTGCACCGTTTCCGCAACCCCCTCGGAAGCGTCCAGTTCCGCCACCGGTAGGTAGTACCTTGATCCCCCGCGGACCGGCTGGTTCTTGCCCTTTAATTTCTCCAACCCGGCGGCCTCTAGCTGCGCCACCTGGAGCGCATCTCCTTCGGGCTTGGCCGTTTCGTCCTTCGCTAGCCCGGCGGCCTCCAGCTGCTGCGGCAAAGGCACCCCCGCCTCTAGGTTCGACCGGCTCGTCTTCAGCCGCCACGGCCTCAGCAGAGGGGAGCAAAACCTCGGTCGCCACTTTGGCTCTACGCACTGCAACAAAGAGCGCGGCGATCAGACACAAAAAACAGAGTAGTAGCATGTAACGCGGGAAACTTAGGCGCCGGCTCGAGCTCGGTGTCTTCGTATACCCCTGGCGTAGGACGCAGAAAGAGCTCTGTCTCTAACCCGCCGACACGGCTTGTGGTGGACAAAGCCGCTCTCTTCCGCCCTGTGGGAACCTTCCTCGTGGGTCCCCGCCGCGGCACCATTGCTGGCGGCGAATCCGATACCAGCACAACCTCCTCATCATCACTATCTGGAACGGGCTGGTACGTTCTCCCTTTCTTCGTAGGCGCCGCACCCTGAACGCACGCAAGACGGAGCTCAAGGGCCGCAGGCGCCTAGCACCCAACACGCGTTGAAGAATGGGAGCTCACCTGTGCAGACGCCGCGCGTTTTCCTGCGTGCGTCTCTGCGCCTGCCCGTGCTGAGCCCGCCACGGTCGCACGATGCGCTGCTTTCCCCTTGCCTGACGTCGGCGACGGGACCGGCGCCCCGCCAGGTGCCGCCGGCGTTCTCGTCGGCGAGAGCCCCTTATTCGAGCCCATGGCCTGAGTGGCCTTTTCGGCTGTCCTCCACGTCCGCTGCAAGAAAAAAAAATGATCAGCACGACCCGTCAAGGTCTCGTGGGCACACGCGCGGCTGAGAATTCAATCAAGCACCTTCCGGGCGCCTACCTCGGACAGCTTGTCCTTCACGAATCGTATGCGGCGGGGGGTTTTATCCAGAGGTAGCAGCATCCCCGCGATCCGCGCGACCTCGTGGGTCGGGAGTCCTGCGTAGCATCACTAGCGGTCACAACGTACCTCAAATCGAAGGCAAGAATAAGGGGAGCAGCTCGCGCTTACCCTCGTGAAAATCCCGGTCAGGATCTTCCCAACCATCCATGTCGCTGACGCGTCACTCGCGGCGCCCCAGCAGGCTGATCCGGTGCCGGACAAAGCCGACGACAACCTCATAGCCCGTCAGACCTTTCCTAACGAGCCCCTTAATCTCGTCCTCCGTGACTTGATCCTCCGGTTGGGGCTCGCTGCGCTGAAAAATTGGGGTATCCGGTGCGGCCGCGGAGTATTCCAGGGTCGAGCCCCCGCGGTTCAGGTAGAACCACCGCCGGGCCCAACCGTCAACCTTCGTCCTCACCTCGTACTCAGGGTACGATTGGCTGCCCCGGGCTCGGCGCGCGGTCAGGTAGAAAACCCCGCCGTTGCCCATGTGACGGCCGACGGGCTTCAATTCGAAAAAGTGCTAAAGAAGGCTCACCGTTGGCCGCACTCCGCAATACGCCGCATACAGGAACGCGAAGATTGACAGATGGACGTAGGATTGCGGAGATAGGTTCTCCGGCCTCAGCTCCGTGAAGGCGAAGAAGTCTGTGATGAACTGGGATTCCGGCAAGCGAAACCCGCAAATGGCCAAACTCTCAAAACATACCAATTCGTCGGGTTCCGGCCTTGGCTCCTGCTCCGCGCCTGGGAGCCTGCACGAGCCCGGCTTCACGAAGCCGTCCCTCTCCAGCTCCACCATCCTCTCCCTCGTCAAGGTGCTATCTCCAATGAGAACCATGGCGGCGGGAAGCGAGAAGCAAGAAGGCGGGGAGCGAGTTGGGGAGACGAAGAGAAAGGCGAAGGGGTTGTTTCCGCAGCGAGAAGTTCCCCCTAGAGCGCTGCCTTATAAAAGAAGACAACAGTCGAAGCGGAGATCGTGGGAGTCATGCCCAATAAGGCGTAACTGCCCCACCTTTACATCAAATTTGGTTCAATGCTCAAACTTGGGTTCCCGAGCCAAATCTTCCCACGCGGCGCGTGGTGGGGGTCTCCTCTAAACCTCAGACCGGCTCATCATACGACCCGCCGAGGCTCGGGGCCGGTTGTTGGATTGGTGAACGGCCCATCCTAGGACAGGCCCTGGGCCGATTCCGTGCCGGCCCATCGCACAGGCAGAGGGTCCAAAAGGCCGTTCCCAGCAGTGCTAACGGAGGCGCCTAACCCGCCCGGCTGCCCTGGCTTGGCCGAAGTCAAATCTGCGGCGCGCGTGCCTCCCGGCTATCCTTAGCCGGGAGAAGTTCCTCGGCGATCCGCTTACCGCGGGCAAGTGGCGATAGATCGTCGATCCCACCGTACTTTCTCGGCCTTGGCCGGAAAGGATCGTCTCCCGGCGAACCGTGAGCCTGGAAGACACGTCAGGCAGCCCGTCTTGTCGTTTGCCCCCTTTGGCAGGCAGCAGACGGTTGTTGCGCTACGCGACGCCCCCAACGGGTGGCGCGGAGCTGGCTCGGTACAGTCAAGGCTATATTGGGGATAAAGGGAAAGTGGTTTCCCTTAAAGAAGTTCTCTCCCCTGAAACGGCATGTTAAGACAAACACGTGTCCAGTACTAACCCGACCAGCTTCTCCCTGCAGGCTCGAGACCCGACAGGACCCTAGAACGAGATAAGAGCCTCACCACTAAAGCAAAGACTGGCGCGGGGCCAGCCGCATCAGCTTCAGGCAGCCCACCACGCCTATAAAAGGAGGATTCCTGGACATTCGAAGGGACGGTCAATCAAGCACCCAAGATCCCCCGATCCGATTCACCTGACTCAAGCCCAAGCACCACCCGCATCCGAAGCTTCCTAAGCAAGTAGTTTTAGTCCTTAGTCACCACCACCGTAAGCTCGGGATCGGTGCCTCCAAGCCCGGTCTCGGCACCTCTGTACTGACTTCCACCACATAATCAACCAGACTGGAGTAGAGCTGTTACCCGGCAGTGGGGGCTCGAACCAAGGTAAACCACTTGTGTCTCCACGGTTTGTATTGTTTTCTCCTTTCTTCTCACGGTACGAAGGATCTGTACCCGGATCGCCAAGTCGCACCAGGCCCTTGTCCGAGAAGACAGCGCAGCCTTAGCCCCCGCTGGCTTGGCCGCCGCCCTAGGCTGCTGAGAAGGGTGGTTGTTGGTCCTCACACCAACTACAAACTCGTCTGCCGGTCCGTGGACCCGCTGATCCTCAGGAGCGCGATTCCCAGACGCCGACACAATGCCATTCGGGTTGAAAAACGCTGGTGCCACTTATCAGCGCACCATACAGCGGTGTTTTCTCACTCAGCTCAGACGTAACGTGGAGGCATATGTCGACGACGTCGTCATAAAAACAAAATCCAGATGGGGTCTCATAACAGATCTGACCGAGACATTCGAGAGTCTAAGGGCATTTTGGATGAAGCTAAATCCCGATAAGTGCGTTTTTGGGGTTCCGTCTGGTAAACTACTCGGATTTATCATCTCTGACCGAGGGATCGAAACAAATCCAGAGAAGGTCAACGCCATCATCAAGATGAAGCCCCCGACCAATCAGAAGGATGTGCAGAAGCTCACTGGATGCATCGTAGCACTTAGCCGATTCGTTTCCCGTCTCGGGGAGCGAGGCATGCCTTTCTTCAAACTCTTACGCCGTCAAGACAATTTTTAGTGGACAGCCGAAGCACAGGAAGCCTTTGAAGATCTAAAGAGGTTCCTCACCACACCTCCGGTGTTGGTCCCTCCCATGCCCCAGGAGCCCCTCTTACTCTACATCGACGCCACGACTCATGTCATCAGCAGCGCTTTGGTGGTGGAGCGAGACGAAGAGGCTCCTCCGTAAAATACAATATCCGTCTACTTCGTAAGCGAGGTATTGGGCGAGTCTAAAATAAGGTACCCACAAGTCCAAAAGCTTCTGTATGCTGTGTTACTCACATTACGGAAGCTCAAGCATTATTTTCAAGAGCATGAAATTTTAATGGTTACTTATTTCCCGCTTGGAGACATACTCCATAATCGGAAGGCCACTGGGAGGATTGCCAAATAGGCAGTCGAGCTTGGAACTTTTGAAATAAAGTTCAGGCCTCGATTAGCCATCAAATCTCAAGCGTTGGCCGACTTCGTCGCCGAGTAGACAGAGGCCCAGACGCCAGCAGCAAAGGAGAATCTCGAGTACTGGACAATGTATTTTGATGGTTCCCTCATGCTCAGCGGCGCGGGGCTGGAATTCTGCTCATATCGCCGACTGGAAAAAAGCTACGCTACGTCCTCCAGATACTGTTTCCCGTCAGCAACAACGCCGCCGAGTACGAGGCACTCATCCACGGGCTACGCGTCGCCATATCGCTTGGCGTCAGGCGGTTAATGGTGCGCGGGGATTTCCAACTCGTGGTCAACCAAGTCCAAAAAGAGTGGTCTTACATTGGCGACAGCATGGCGGCTTATTGACAGGAGGTACGAAAGTAGAAAGACAAGTTCGACGGACTGGAGCTCACTCACGTGCTCCGCCGCGACAACGAAGTAGCAGACGAGCTAGCGCGGATGGGATCCACTCGGGCCCAGGTCCCGAGTGATGTTTTCGTCCAGGAGCTACGCGCACCGTCCATCAATCTACCACCTGCACCGGGAGAAGATCAAGAGAAGCAGCCAGAACCCGATGCAGAGGTATTCACAATTAACCTCGAGTGGACCCAGCCTTACTTAGACTATCTTCTTCGTGATGAGCTACCCGACGATCGAAGCCTAGCCGAGTGCATTACACGCCGAAACAAAAGCTACAAGGTAGTCGGGGATGAGCTTTACAGAAAAAGCAGTTCCGGGGTACTAAAAGATCTACTCAATGAGATCCACTCGGGAGAGTGCGGACATCACGTAGCAGCCAGAACCCTGGTGGGCAAAGCTTATCGGCAAGGATTCTTTTGGCCAACCGCGGTCACAGATGCGGAAGACATAGTACGCAGATGTAACGGGTGTCAGTTCTTTGCACGACAAATTCATATGCCAGCTCAAGATCTACAAACAATTCCAATCTTTTGGCCCTTCGCCGTCTGGAATCTCGATATGGTGGGCCCCCTCAATCGAGCACAGGGCAGATTCACACATCTCTACGTCGCCATCGATAAGTTTACAAAGTGGATTGAAGCCAAGCCAGTCGCTGTCATCACGGCTGCCAAAGCACGCGAGTTCTTCCGAGACATCGTTGTGCTTTTTGGCGTACCAAATCGCATCATCACCGACAACGGCGTTCAGTTCAAAAGCAGCGAATTTCAGGATTGGGGCGAGGAGCTGGGCATCAAGATCTGCTATGCCTCGGTGTCCCACCCAAGGAGCAACGGACAAGTGGAGCGCGCCAACGGATTGGTGCTACAAGGGCTCAAAGTCCGAATCTTCGATCGCCTAAAGTCGTATGTAACGCGCTGGGTTAAGGAGTTGCCCTCGGTGCTCTAGGGGCTCAGAACGACTCCAAGTCGAGCAACCGGGCAGACACCCTTTTTTCTAGTCTATGGCTCGGAGGCGGTCCTCCCGACTGAATTGAAGTTCCGGTCCCCTCGGGTCGCCGGTTTCGACGATAATCAGTCGGATGATGCAAGACATGAAGACCTCGATCGTCTCGAGGAAGCCAGGGAAGTAACAATGATCCAGTCGGTAAAATACCAACAGGGCCTGCGTCGCTACCATCAGCGCAACCAACATACGGGGCCGTGCGTTCTCCAAGGGAGATCTGGTCCTCCGAAGGAATGAGAAGCACGAGCATAAACTCTCCCCTCTCTAGGAAGGCCCCTACGTGATCGCTAAGGTGACCCGCCCGAGGGCTTACCGGCTACAACGTGAAGATGGATCTGAAGTGCCCAACACCTGGAATATCCAGCAGCTACGTCGTTTTTACTCTTAAAGTTTTGTATTCAAGCAGCATGTAATTAGTTTCCCTTCTTTTGACATGCTACTTGGCCGTAAACGATCAAACAATAAGTCGGGGGCTACACTAAATAGTGTAAGGAGTCAACCGCACCCTATCTTATCAATAAAAGTTGTTTTCTCTTTACATGTGTTGATCAAATTCGGGTGTTACGAAAATTCTTGAGTAATGGCGCTTTTATATCCGTAGTCGCATGGGGAGATAGCCAAGTGCTACTTTCTGGCACTCGGGGGCTGGACCAGTCGGCGGTTGCGTTTCATGAAAAAGGATAAAGCGTACTATTCGGATAAATCGGATCACCAGTATCGGGGATCAACAAGCATTTCCATTACAAACACACCTACAAGTTCAATTATTCTACTATCTGGACGGTAGTCGGACAAACCTCTTCCAGTAAAGCGGCGGCCTTCTCTTCCGTACAAGCAAACCCGTCTTTCACGGCTTCACAGTCTAAACGGGGGAAGTTTGACTTCGCGATGGCGAGGCCTTGGCTGGTACATGTTATCGCGGCCTCCCGAGTGAAGGCCTTGATCTGCTCAAGAAGAGTCTCGAGATGGGCCACCAGGAGGTCGGGATCGTTCGGCGGCTCTTCATCCGGGTAAAGGCATTGAAGCACCGGCGCTATCCCCACCGAAACTCGGCGGCGAAGCTCTGCGAAACCAGTCGGGTGGGGCGCATTAGTCGGGCTCCGGTGAGATTGAGTCAGGGAGAGCCAATGGGGAAAAGCTACCTTCCAGCTCTTTGGCCGATTTCTCTGCTTGAGTGTTGGCTCGGTGGACTTCATCCTCCAAGGCCTTCTGCCTTGCCTCCAGAGCTACATTTGATGACAAATATCGGAGATTATTATCTATGAAGCATTCTTTATAGAGATTTAGCACAGACAGGAGTCTATACCTTGGTTAGTGTTGGACTCTTCCACGTGGCGGAATCGAAGCTCAGTGACTTCTCGGTGGAGTTCTTCGATCCGGCCACGGTATTGCCTACCGTTTTCTCGGTGACAGCGCGTTGTCAAACTCGTCGCGTGTTTTCAGCTCGCCTACCGTTTTCTCCATGCATCGGGTCTTCTGCTTCGACCTCTCCTTCATGCGCTGCGTGGAGAAGGGAGGGAGATTAGTGGGATTCCCCCGTGCAGGGTGAGGACTCGCAGTGGGAAAGAGCTTTACCTCGTATATCTTGGCTTGAATTGCATTCACCTGCTCCAGCACCTTCCATTCCTCGGCCTCCTGCCCGTCGTCGACCTCATAGCCCTCCATCTCCTTCCTCCATTTCAGTCAGAAGGGGGGAACGTGAGCTTTGGGGAAGGGGCGAGGAATCTCCTCGATTTTCGGTTCTGAGCTCCCTGCAGCCGGAGCTAGGACTTTCCCCTTTGCCGACGAGGATTGGCGGCTGGTAGAGGATGGACTGGAATCTTGGCAAGGCGCGGTCGGCTGAGCCGAGTGCCCAAAAGATTGGGACTTAGCTTGGTTATTGGATTTTGAAGGCGTCGAGGCCGCGCCGTGCGAACTTGGCGGCTCATCATCATCAACCGGTTTTCTGAAAGCATTCGGAGACTTTTCAAGATACACATTTCTGCGATTTATGAAGTTACGGCGTCACAAAGGAATACCTGTGTGATGGGAAATACTTCATCCAGAATCGGACGCCCGAACCACTCGGACGAGTACCAGAAGGCTTTTCCGCCCCTAACGCGGCTGTTGGGTCGGCTGTCTGGTGAGGTGAACTTGGAAGCTGCTCGGCCGGAGTTGGAGATGGCCTTGGAGCTGAGCGGCGGCGGTGCCGGAGCGGGACATCATCTTCGTCATCATCCTCGTCTGAGTCCCTTGAGGCAACCCTCCGGCCTTTCTTGGCCGGAGGAGCACTAGTCGAGCCCTCAACAGGACGCTTACGCGATGCCTCCTTGGGATGTGGAGCTTCTGGGACCGGAGGGGTGGAGAAGAAGGCTTCGCGCCCCTACGGCGTATCAGATTACATTAGCTACGGCTATGTATTAAAAAAGAAAAAGGGCTGCGGTTGAAGTTGAGGAGAATCTTCTCCTTACCGCTGGTGGCAAGTACCCCAAATGGTACGGAGCTGGGCAATCTGCGCGAACTATTTCCGAGCCCGGAACAAAGAGCTCGACCACTCGGCTAATGATTTCCTTCTACGAAAGGTTTTCGTTGGATTCCCGAGTGGTATCTTGAGCCCCTGAGTACTCGAAGGCAAGGTGCACCCTCTCCTTTATGGGCTGGACACGGCGTTGAGTGAAGTTCCAAACAACCCTAATGCCGGTCAGCCCAACAGCTTTAGCTCTATGGAGAAGAACAAGAAGTTCCTCTACTTGGCCTCCCTCGTCATCGGCGAGAAGAGAGGACCTGGAGGGACGGACTTTGGGGCACTAGCCGGAGAAGGGAGGACCGGAGGAGAATTGGCGCAGTAGAACCACTCCGAGTGTCAGCCCTTATTGGAGGTTCTTAAAGGGAGATCGAGATAATGTTTTTTGACCCCTTCCTGCAATTGAAATCCCGCGCCGCCGCCGGCTTTGGGGGAATTCTTGTTGGGAAAAGGTTTGAGAAGTAAAAGAAATCTGAAAAGGTCGAAATGGGGAGCAATCCCTAAATAGGCTTCATAGACATAGACGAAAATCGTAATCTGGAAGATGGAATTGGGGTTCAAGTGCAAAACCTCGATCCCGTAAAAATGCAGTAATCCCCGGAAGAAAGGGGAACAAGGAAGGCCGAAGCCGCGAAGGAAAAAGGATTCAAAGTCAACTACCTCGTCGGAGCGAGGGGTGGGGCAGGATTCGCCGGCGGCGGCGCGCCAAGACACGAAACATTTGGAGGGGAGCACGCCAAGAGAGACCAGCTTCTGTAGCCTTCGTTCGGTCGTGATGGACTTTATCCACTCCTTTCCGCTCTTGGTAGCCTTAGGGGTGGCGGGAGATGGTGGAGCCATTGCGATCGGAGACGGGTGGTGGCGGAGGTGGCGACGGAGAAGAACCCTAGCGGCGGAGTTCGCTGGGAGAAGCCAACAGACTGGCGCGAAAAGTGGGTAAGGTGAACTAATTTCGTTCTCCTGTTCCTAACTTATTGCAACGGGCACTGTTTCGCACTCTAGGTCGGGCCTTAGCCTAGTGTTGATGCGGCCTTTTCGTGAGGGGCCTTGATAACCATTCGGCTGGCCGAGTGGATCCCTCTGAGAGGTTTTGCGTTAAGCGCCGAGTGCCGGTCTAGGAGCGTACGAGCCTAACCACTCGGATAAAGCTATGTTGCAAATTCAAGATTAGGTCAAGAAGAAGCAATGTTGCGGATTTGAAGCAAAGAGGAAGACATCTGATTCTCCAAAAGATATTCATTAAAATGGCACTTAGGCCTAATTACATATTTTCGCGGCGCAGCACATCGAGTTAGGGCTCGTCGCTGGCCCGCGGAGGAACAAAAGAAAAAGGCCCCTGGAGGGAGGACTTCAATATCCCCCGTCGACGAGGAGTTGCGACGGTCAAGGCCTTGAGGGGAAGCGCCTTGTGGAGTCAGGGGAATCCGTGTCGTAACCCTAATGGATTCTTCCGCGCTGATATCTGCCTTCATCAGGGCAAAATCTCGCCAGAGCTCATCTTCGAAAGCTTGGCAGCGGCTTCCGCCTCGTCCTTCGCGCGGGTCTCGGCGATACACATCTCTATCATCTCCATGATGTTCGGCATTGCTCTCGAAAGAGAAGAGAGTGGAGGTGTCTGGGCGTCGCCAAGAAGACGAAGACTCAAAAACTTGAAGGCTGGTGGTGAAGTAGTACTCTGCCCCTGAGATCTCTTTTATACGCAGAGGAAGTTCAAAGGGCGCGTCTTGTAATCCGTTTCAAACACAGTAAAACCATCATGGCGATGGAACGGAAGTGGATGCGAATACGGTTTTCGACGGAAACGCGTGTCCCACTGGCTGTGTGAGAAAAGGGCGCGAAAACGCTTCGCCTCCCTCTAATTGGGCTTAGGCTAAAACTGCAAAGGGCAGCCCCCTTAACAGGCTTTCTTAACACGCCGCCAACGGTGGCAATGTGTTAAAATCGAGCCTAATTCGGCCTCGGTACACCCTGGAGGGCATATAACCGAAAGCGTCAAAATTAAAAGTATTTCACGGCATACCCCATGTTGGGTCACTAGCTAACTTCGCATGCTCGAGGTTGGGTGTTGATGAAATTTAGGTTCAATTTCTTGAGGTATGTCTTTATAAGGTCGCCTGTTATACACCGCTACCCGGGTACAAATACCTCTCGGCAAAATTGTGTCCAATCGGTACGCCCCAAAGGGCCTATGTTGATCCCTTCCCCGGTAGGGACAGGTACCACCTGGCTGAAAGGTGCGCCCCATGTTGAACCGAGTGCTGATCCTTACAAGTTAAGATCAGGCGTCTGATGCTGATATCTTTCGCAACGCTAAGATTACGGCATGCTGCAAGACAGAAGTCGTAATGGCGTGGCTTAAGGCACGCCCCATAACGGGCCAGTTGCTACTTTAGCACTGCAAGAGTGGGTATCAAGTAGCCGAATCCATCTGTTAAGGTGATGCGCCCAACGGGCTGAGTAAGCTGAGTTTGGTATTGCCAAACCAGGCATTGCATTGACACAAAAACTTAAGATTTCTTAAGTTTTTTACAATCTCTTTTCAGATTACAGGAGATCTGGGCGAAACTAGTCGGTCAAGCATCTGACTTGATCGTAAAGCACTCGGGGCTACTGTGGACTATATGGGCCCCGGGTATCCTCTAGAAGGCCCATAAAGGAGCAGATATGGGGCGATCCATGTCGGATGGTTGAAGATAGAGACCACTCGGGTTACGCGTAGCTTGAGCTGCAGGGAGGTTTCCGAGAATATAATCTATCTCCATGTAATTAGCAGATTAGCACATGCATAACAGAATTAGCTATCGCGTACAGCATGCTATCCTGTAACTCTATCTCCCCCTACACTATATAAAGGGAGGGGGTAGAGGCCATCGGCATGAGTCATCTGATAGGAGCATCATCATCATACAGCATCATCTTGCATCACGCATCTTGATCCACCATATAATTCCAGAACACAGGAAATAGGGTATTATCTCCTCCGTTGAGGACTTGAACCTGTATAACCTTGGCTTAGTTCTTGATTAGCGTCCCCTCGTACAAATTTATTACCGACAGTGACCCTCCAGTTAGTCACCGATCGACACCCCCAGCCCCACAGCCCAACCTGATCGCCGTGCGGAGGCCGATGCGTGCGATGCGATGCGCGTACGTGACGTACGTAGCCATGGCCAGTCGCCTAGCTCGCTTGTCCCTCGCCCATCAATTGGATCGGGCCCTGCGCGCACGGGCGCATCGCCATTCGTGCGGCGGAATGCGCAAATCTCTCCCCACTCTCTGCCGCGCGCCATCCAATCCGATCCGATCGTGTGCATGCGTGCGTGCGCCGCAGCGGCCGGCGATGGCTGGCATGGCAGTGGCGGACGACGACGGCGCACGCGCGCCATGCATATGCCGAGATACGTGCCATGTACGTTTTGGCCGTGGTCAGGGCAGCAAACTGGCAGAGGCTGGTGCTGCGTACGCTGCAACGCAATGATAAAGCGCAGCATGCATATGGCAGATTGGCAGTAGGCAGGGCAGTTTTTTTGGATTGGGCTCATGGGCTGGCGGCCGTCCTCGATCCGTCGGCGTCTCGGTCCCTGAAAGCGGCGGCACGTGCCTCCGGTTAGACGGTCCGTTTAAGCTGATCCTGATTAGAACCAGAGCAGACGATCCTTTTATGGGTTCGAGCTTATGCAGCGTACGTGCGTTGCTAATTAGGGATAGTTAACGTGTTATCCGAAAGCGACGAAAATAGCTAAAAACATATGAAGCCAACCCTTTTTCGTCTGTAGGCCGACGAAGAACTGTCAAAAGTATTTTTCGAAAAAAAGATTAAATACATTCCAGGCTTATGTGTAAACGTCTTTTAAGTTGCTTACGTGTATTGTACGCTAAAGATAGCATTATCGTGTTCTATGTGATATTTTTATATTGCAATACTCTAATTTATAAGTTCATCATGTTTAATCTTACGAGTTCTCTTTCTAGCCCCTCTTTAGAATATTCTGCTCCACCACTCCTTGTCGCCACGCCACACGTTTGGTTCTTTGCTCAGGCTCATGCCACGGCCTTGTTTGGTTGTTTAAGGGAGTGTTTGGTTGTCGCACGAGCTCAACCGAACATGGCCAAGGTATGCAGGCTCGTTGGAGCCTGGCTAAGCTCATGCAAGAGGCGTTGTTTGGTTGGGTTGCACACGAATAGCCAGGCCCGGATCATCAAGCGTTTGGTTACCTGCATGAGCTCGCCGTGGAGATGTCGCCGCCATTCTCGTCGCGCCCAGATCTGGTCGCCGCTGCGCCTAGGTCCGACCTACGCCGGCCTCGTTGATTGTAGATCCGACCGCCACGGACCTCGTCATGCTCGGAGTCGTCGTCGCCGAGGTCGTCGTGCGTCGATTCGGCCACCACCGGCCTTGTTGCCCTCGGATCCGGCTTGCCGTCGCTGGCCTCGTCTCCCCGCCGCCAACCTCATCGTGCTCGTTACTGCGCTAGCCAGGCTAGTGTGGAACGGCCCCTCCGATCGTTTCCCTGGAGCCAGGCCCGCACAGTGTTTTTGCATGGGCAGGGCCTGGCTCCGAAGGCCTCGCAGGCAACCAAACATTGGTTGCCTACACGCGGTGAACATGGTCAACCCGCGTGCAGGCAACCAAACACGCCCTAAGCAGCACAGGCTACACAGCCATGCACAATGTAGTAGCAGTATTGCCAAACTATAGGTTGATGCTACATTCGGAATTAATCACGTTGTGCCATTTCTGATCACGGGATTAAAACTTCAGTGCCTGCTTGGAAGAAACTTCAATGAACGACGATCCTTTTTAGCCTTCACAGTTATTGACGCTGTCTTTGGTTATCAGATTATGTGTTCGTGTGAAGGCGACCTGATGCACTCTTTGGCTGGTCAATCTGTCGCTTGCTATCGTCTATTGTTACTCCATTACTATATAATATAATGCAGACATTTGTTGGGGAAGCAGGTGAAGTGAAGATTATGAACGTGTAATTAATAATGATTCGGGCGATTAGATGGGGGTATATCCGGGGGTTGGTAGTGGCATGCACTTGTCGCCATGATCCGGCACCACGCGGGTGGCAAAGTTATGTGCCTTTTTTTTTTTTGAGAGGTAATCACCCTTCCATTACGAACAAAGAACAGATTACAAGCAATTCCGTACAGACCCTCCGAGGTCACAAGCTGCAAAAGAAACCCCGGTTACAGACTCTAAGATACATCCAGGGGGGCTGGAGCAAAAGGACCGCAGGCTCAACAGAAAAACTCCCAGCGAGTGACACTACTAGAGTGAAACGTCCGCAACCACTCATAACACCACCCAAGCAAAGATCATCACCGCCTGGCTATCGTGCACATCCATGCACAACATGGGGTAGCAATCAGCAGGGAGATAGATCATTGCAACCTAACAAACAAACAAACACCGGCACGACGTCCGGCACCAAACACAGCCCGTCGAACAAATCCCCTGAACCTCCCACGACGTCGGCGCCGACGCCTGGAACCACACCGCTTCCAACCACGACACCACGTCGCCGAGAAAACAGGCAGAGCCCAAACCGGCACCTGCCCCGCCATAGCACCACGCTAGCCGAAAGCAAGCCCGAACTGGAAAGAAAAACGCCGGCGCCGGCGAAGAAGACACCCGCACCACCCGACGCCGTCAGCCAAAGCCAACGACAGCAGCCGCCATGGCCGATCCCGGAAAACGATGCACGAGCTGTGGAACAAACTAAAGAAAAGAAGAAAAAAAAAAAGATACAACCTCTTACAACCTTCCTCCACCCGAGTCACAGCCACTGGACGCCGACGGAGTCGCCGGCCGAGGAAGGACGCCGACTTCCACCCGACAACGCACGGAGGGGACGCCGCCCACTCCGCTGGCCGCCTCGCCGTCACACGCCACCCGCCGGAGCCGCTAAGCCGTCCGCCGCCGACGCCGACGAAGCTCCCGAACCCGGCGGAGACGACGAGGAGGGGACAACGCCCCAAGCCACCCTGCCCTCCCACTCGCCATCGGCGCACCGTCCCAACACTTCACGGGAGAGCCACCAACGCCTTGAGCCGCCAACCAACAGATCGACACAAATGCACGAGAGGAGGGGAACAAGGGCGGGGAGAGGGGAGGCTCGCCACACCAGCGCCTCGCGCCCAGACGGCCGCCTGGCCAGACGCCGGGTCAGCCGGCTCCTCTAACCCTCCGGCAGTCGCCTCCGCCAGACACACACGACGAGGCCAAGCCCGAGCGTAAGAAAGAGGGGGAGGGTAGAGGTCGATGGCGAGCTGGGCTGGCAGGGGCCATGGCCCCCCCAATCAAAATGCAAAGTTCCTATATGCACTAATTATACCGCTAATTACTGCACTAATACAGAAGAACCTAATGCCATCAATACTCAAATTGGATTACATCGCTGTCTCTCACTCCCTAATTTCTAAATTAATAATGATGATTATCATCAAATTGGATGTTGATTGCATAAATTTTATGGTCATATACCATTATGTTTTATCTTTCTGTCATGCTCTTTAATATATAAATTGATATATGAAGATACTCCCTCCATACTTCAAACAATAAAAGTTATTTTAGACTTGTCTTAAGCCAAAGTTTTAAAACACTTCCATACTATCATATTTTTGTGGATTTTATAAATAAATTTCAATAGTAATTGATGATCAAAATTGTATTTCAAAGACTATGTCAATGTCAAAAACGACTATTACTTGAAGAAAGAAGGGAGTAGTAATTAGGTTTTATATTATTTTTTTCACCGAAGCAAATTAATGAACATTTGATTTTGTTTTGTATCATTCAATATATTTTGCTATTTTTAAGCATTCAAGCATACATATTTTGAGAACCAAATTGTATTGATATGAATTTTTAAGTTACTTGGCCCCCCTATGTTCAAATCCTGGCTCCGCCCCTGGTAGAGGTGGAGAAGAGGACTCCTCCACCGCCCACACCCTCCGGCTGCCACCGACGGCGCCGCCGCCAGCCTCCTCAGAAGATGCAAAAACCAGATCTGAAGGGAGAGGAAGGAAGAGGGGGGGTTCACCACCTAGCTGGCTCCACAGGAGGAGAAAGCGCCGATGGGAGGAGCGCGGAGCTCCTGCCGGCGGCGGGCAGCCGGCAACTCGCGCCACCGCCGTCGCCGGCAGGGAGGAAAACCTAGCACGGGTGCTCTCAGGCGGGAAGGGACTCACGGGACACTCTACTGTAACTGTGTTTCTATGTAACGTTGTTCAGTTATGTGCCTTTCAATGCCTAGGTAATAGACTTGAAAGCATTATCGGAGCTGGAAAGTGGCCAGATTTAAATGATTAGATCGCGGCCAGCGCTATTTTATAACTAATGACGGACCAGGGGTACGTAGCAGGAGCACTGATTGAGTTTTTAAAACTCGATTAGGGAGCTAATGATTTGTGGTTAAATTGACTCGCCTTGAGATAAGCAGAGCTACGCTTTTGTCTACCTTTGTTGATCATGGGCAAAGAAAAGTACATGCTCCTGCAGCACTGAATGCGTGTAGAGACTGCCATCTGCATGATTCGCAAAGGACGGCAGAGGGAGCCCATGCATGAGCAGGAAAAAGTTGACAAATTTGGGATTTTTCTGAGGAAAGAGCCATATCAAAAGCTACATATATTCCGCAGAATCAGCGCTGCTCGTGTTCAGTCGAGTTGCAAGCATATCTATTATTGCTGCATCGGTGAGGGCATTGAGACGATCGTAACTTATTGTGTCATAATCTATTATTTATTATATTAAAGCAGAATTAAATAGAGGAACCGTAGTAATTTTAAAATATTAGAAATTTTCATGTTAATCGAAGACAAAAGGAAGAAAAATCTACGGTGACGATTATAGTAGGACTTAGACCTGTTCAAATGCCGGGCCGGGCCTAGAAAAGCCGGTCCCGAAAGCTGTGCCCCGCCGGGCGTCGGTTCAAACCGGCCCGAGCCCGGTCCGGTCTGACGTTCTGCCCGCCACTGCTTAAAATGAAAATTCGGGCCGGTCCGCTCGGCCCGACCACCGGGCTTGAATGAGGCCCGAGCCCGGCCGGGCTTTTTTGGCCGGCTCGGTAGGGTATCCCATGAGCAGGTCTAGTAGGACTGAATTAAAATGGTTTAGATTAGATGAAAAAGTCTTTATCAAATACAATTAATAAATATTAGAAATAGGAGTCTATATCAACTACAAAGGTAGAAAAAGAGTTCATAAACAACTTTAAAATATCCATGTCAATTATAAAGCTAGCAACATAAATACGCGGGACACCATATTTGAAAAATACCAGTGATCTTATCATGTCAAGCTATGCACACAAAGCCAAGGGGGGAACACTAATTTTTTTTTCGCGTAACAGGATTAACTTGCTCCATGTCCCTTCAGAATTCCGATGCCCTGGTCAAAATGCTTGCAGCTGCTGGCATCCTAATCAACTTGCACGGTTGATGGACACTCAACAGTAGAGAAACACGATTGTCAACCACTTCCTGCAGTGAAGTAAGCAACGTTTTATTCCTCTTTCGTTCTTTTGCACTGATACTTTTTAAGGAAGAAGAGCATAATGAGCCCGCCAAAAAGTCATACTCCAGAGTAAAGAGGAGGGGCCAAAGACACCTTAGTTCAACCCCAATCCTAGATCGATAATTGTGCTAAACCTCTAGCTCTGCTTTTGAACTCTTGTAGGCTAGGTAGGAGCGCACGCACGCCCTGACCTGCAAGGAGCAAATATCAACAATTCACACAATTTTGTCAGTACAAGTAGCGTTCTTAGAGCATCTCCAATGGTTATAGCCAACTGCAGGCTATAATGGTTACGTGACACATCCACCTCAGCTAAAAGCAGCAACCTCCAACAGATTGGCTATAGCACATACAACATGGGACCCACGTCATATTAATTTCTTTCTGCCCCACCCTTCTCCATCTTCCCCACCGGCCTCACCTCCACCCTGATCTGGTCTCCCCATCCTCTTCCTCGCAGCGCCATGGGGGCCTCCCCTCCTCTCCACCTTGCCAGCACCGCCGAGGCCTCCCCTCTCCTCACCTCCACCCCTCCAGGCCAGCAAGCGAGGCCACGGCGATGGCGTTGGCAACGATGGCGATGGAACGTCATGGCTCTCCGCGAGCTGCAGTGACTCCGGCGGCGGCTGCGACGACAGTACGGTGCGGACTCGGATCCAGTGGCGGGAGCGACGACGACGTCGCGGCGCGGCGTGGGTTTGGATCCGACGGCGACAGCGACGATGGCGCGGTGCGTGCTCGAATCCGCTGCGGCGGAGACCAAGATCCTTGCGGTGGAGGGGAGGGATGAGAGAGAGAGAGAGAGAGAGAGAGAGAGAAAGAGAGAGAGAGAGTGGCGCATCTCGAGGTCCTCGCTAGCGCCCGACGCTTGATGTAGCGCCGACGCTTAGCTCAGGGACTCCCTCTCTCCTCCATCTCAGCAGAATATCCTACATGGAGGTGTTATAGCCAGCTGATTTGACCCCATTGGAGATTTTCTTAGAGCATCTCCAATGGTGCAGCTAACTGCTAGCTATAAATAAGTGCCATGTCATCTATAGATAACATATAGTTAGCTTCTCCAATAGGACTAGCTATAACATTGACTGTAATATTGAATATGGGTCCACATGTAATAGATAGTAGGTGCATTGAAATCAGCTATAGACTAGCTGCAAGTTAGTAGCTAGCACACCCTCCTTCTCTCCTCCACATAAGCAAAAAGCTGAGTTGGAATCCTTATAGCTAGCTGATATGGCACCATTGGAGATGCTCTTATGGATGCTTATTCTTAGAGAAGTTTCTCTCTATATTTCTACACCTTTAGTCGTTATGTCTCTATTTCTATATTGGTAGGAGGCAAAATAAATCATACTTTACCTTTCAAAGTGGTTTATATTTATTTGTTAAAAATAATTTGAATTTTTAATTCTTTTTTTGTCATGAAACAACTCCAAAAAAAACTTTTAATAATTGGAAAAACGAAGTTGACTAGCTTCGTGAAGCTTTTTTCAAGAACCTCTGGAAGTTCAACTTAACATTCACCTCACATCACACTTCAAGTCAAACAGCTTATTCATTCAGCTCAGGCACTCCAAACAGTTATAAAACTTAGCTAAGTCAATATTAAAAATTAATAACCACGATCCTTTTTAGTTTAATACTACAGTCTTTCCTTCTCTAGCTTGAAGAGTATGCTTATTTGATATGGCCATTTCTAATGCACAACCGATTAATGCCAAGCAATGCCACCATTTGTCGTAATTGTGGCAGTGGGGAAGGCTTGTGTTTGGTCCAGTGCCATATTTCCCTATCTAATGGATCCACATGCATGCTAAATTTTTTTTACTCCGTTTTACTGCAAGCGTGGTTACAAAGCGATTCCAATGGCTTCTCTAGTTCTCTATATCTCTCCTATAAAATTTTATTTATAACTGTCGTTGGTTCGAACCAGACAACAAATCTATGAAGAGCTGCCTCGCGAAGCAACCGAGTGTGCTTCGCGGAGCAGCTCAGGAAAGCTGAGTAATTATAATGTGGCTATCCTGTGAAAAAACTGTAGCATGTTCTTTATTACTGCGGAGGCCACTTAATTATAGTGGGTGAGCAAATTTACATTGTTCGGTACAACCCTTTGCCGAGGGAATAAAGTAAAGGTAAAAGAGACTTTGCTAAGAAAAGACTTCCAAGACCTTGACCCGCCCTCGTGTCCAGGGGACTCAAGGGAAAAACATCTTCGGGACTTGGACTTAGACCTAATTACCCTCGCCTTTATACTTAAAGCAGGGCTAGAGAGGGGATTACGGGGGACCTGATTGTTACAGCGAATCATAATATCTTCCTGTCACCTAATGTCGTTTGTTACAGCTAGCTGGCGTATCTCTCTAACACACGATATGATTCCTGGCGACTGTGGTGGGCTGTAATTGCTGTCCCCTGGTCTTCTTGACCCTTACGCAACCACCTTCGCTTCGCGATTTGGACTTGGGCACCCTTAGTCTTGAGTGGAATACCCCCAATCTGCTTTGCCTCGCTCCTAAGAGAGACCACGAGGCTCTCTAGGGATAAGCACCTGCTTGGTTCGCCTTTGCTTCGCCCGGGAGAAGCGAGGCTCCCTTCGGGTATACGCTTCCTCCGGTTTGCCGTTGCTTCGCACGAGAGGAGAAAGGCTTCCCTTGGACAGGCACCTTCTTCGCTCTTGTAAACTGGTTCGTCTCCCCTCACTGATTTGTAGATCCATTATACTAATTATTTTCACAATTTATATTATTCTCTTAAAAAATTCTTCCCCGCAGCAATTTCTCTGTATCTTCTCTGTCGTTACAGAAGGTGTGTTGGAGTTGGAGCTGCTTTCGCGGAAAAAAAAAATGCCATCGTGCATTCGTGCCCACGGCCTTTTAAGTGATCTGGTCCTGGAATCCATAGGGTGAGCTATCTGACTAGCTCGAATCAAATCGTACGAGACAAAACATGAACAGCGACAGCTCGGGCCAATCAAAGGCGCAGCGGAACAAGGAGACTGCTCTATCCTCATCATCGTCCACGGTGGTCCACTGCGAACGCGATGTGACGATCAAGATCGATCGATCGGGGGATCGAGCGTGGAAGAAGAGAGCCGGGTGGAACCGTTCCATACGCCACTAGCACAGCGCAGCAGCGCATCACCAAGTTCACCACACGGACGTACTACGCGTAAGCCAGGAAGACACACGTCACGTCGCCCCCCACTCGCTTGGATAAGCGTGCCGGTGCTCCTACCGGCCGACGAATGATAGTATGATACACACATGCGCGCGCGAGGAGGCCGCAGCAGGAGCGAGACGTGGGCACAGGGCAGCACACGCACGCTTCCGTGGCCAAGCCGCCCTCTCCCCCTGGCCTTCCGCCTTTTTGGATGGAACCTCCAGTCGGTTCTCTTCTACTAGAGCGAAACGGCTGCTCCATCCGGAAGGAAATTTGCTCGCACCTGGTGCGAGCCAACATGCGTCGCACCCCTGCGCAGATGGCGACGCGTGTCCCGAGCCCTTTATGCGAGCGCGCGGCAAACAGCAGCAGCCTGAGCGGTGAGCGCCGCGAGAGTTGGTTCGGCCGCACACAAAAACAGCAGCCGCGAACTTGGTTCGGCGCAAGCAATGCGCGACCAAAAAGAGGCGGACGCAAGAGGTCGGTTATGGTTAGGTTAATCGCTCGAGATGACGGTAGCAATCGGCGATTGAGCTGCGACTGCTGTAATCCCGAAGCTGAAATCCCGCCGCCGCAGATCCTCGGGACCCGCCACGGCCGCGCCAGATCTCTCGGGAGCTTGCGCCGCTGCCGCCATCACCGCCGCCGCCTCGCTCGGGATCGGCTGTCGCCGCCTCGCTCGGCAACCTCTACCGTCGCCACTGGGGGAGCTCGCTGCACCCATAGCCGCCGCCATTGCCGCCTCATTGGGACCCTCCGCCGCCATCGCTCGGGAGCCGCCGCCGTGACCGCCTCGCTGGTGAACCGCCGCCGACACCTCCTCGCGAGGGAGCCGCCCCTGCTGCTGCCATCTTTGTTGGGGTGAAGTGTGTAATTGACTGAAGATGGGATTGTTTCTATTTGAACTACATGTATGAGGTGCTCTAAATTTGAGCAGTATGTAATTGATTCAAGATTTTGAGTTTGTAATTTGCTGAAATGGTCTATCAATGTCATTGTTTCTATTTGAACTGCATGAATGAGGTGCTCCAGATTTGAGCAATTTGTAATTGATCAAGAAATGTATGGGTGCTCCAGATTTGAGCGCTTTGTAATTTCATCGGAGAAATTGAGTTCATAATGTACTCAACTGGTCTATCAATGACATTGATTCTTTTAAACTACATGTATGAGTTGCTCTGATTTGTGCAGTTTGTAATTGAGTTCTAAACCGGTGCTCCAAATGAAAGCTCGAAGAGAAGTTTGGAACCAAATAAAAGCTCCAAAAGAAAAGTTTGAAACCAAATGCAAAGCCAACCAAAGGGCATCTATTACAAGACTATGTATCTCCAGAATTCAAGTTTTATATGTAAATGAACATGCTTGTTTCAGTTTGGAGCTCATGTAATTTACTGAAATGAAAAGAAAGCATGTTTATATATAACTGAAATGAACAAGGCTAGTTTTCTAGTAACAAATCTGAAATAGAACTGAGGACTGAACTCATCTCAGGACTGAATAAGACCACACATTGCTCAGGAATGAATCAACATTAGACCATGACAAATACAGGAGCACATATATACAAATGGCCATCCAAATTCCAGATTTTTCTCTAGATATATGCATATATACAATAGCACAAATTCCAGATTCCAGATCGTCCATGCATATATATATATATATATATATATATATATATATATATATATATATATATATATATATGCAAATATTAGTATATTTGGCCCGACAACTTCCATATCAGCAGTACTTCAAGGCCATTGCATTTCATATACAAAAGTATGCCATCTATATTAGCACTATATTTACAAAATATATCCACTTCCAGTCTAACTCATTTCACCTAGAGAATCTTGCTTCTGCCCCGCCTTCATCAAACTCTAGCCTTCGAGAAGTAGACAACACGGTAGTTTGTGGGTATTCTCCAAACAACATATTTGTATATTCTCCTTGGATAGTTGGAAATAACATGGTCGAACCATCAAGAGAAGGAATGTTGTCCTAGACCAATAAAAGTAGAACATGAATGAGGTCAATGTACAAATATGAGATGGACGAGATGATTTGGTTTGCCGATCTTACATTAGATTGGGAAGGTCCATTTGCGAATGTATTTTCCTGTGAAGGTCCATCTAAGGCACTTGGATCTTTTCCTGTGAAGCACTAATATTTAATAAAATTGAAAAGAGAGCAATGCTAAGTAAAAGAGAGGTACCTTTTTTTCTAGGCTGCTTAGTTGATTTCTTGTTTCCTTTTTCAAGTACACTTTTTGATCTTTTCTGGGTTGCACCTTTTTGATGTGGTGGAGCTCTAAATGATATTCTCGTCTTTGCAACATCTTCGGTGCACTCAAGAGTACACTGTGGAATCTCATCGGAATCTAAATTTATTTTGCTTATTAAATCTTCCACTTCCAATGCCAACTTATCTATGCCATTTTCGAAGTGATCAACAACCTCTTTTGAAATTACACATTTCAATGCGAGAGATATTGTGTTCCGAGATATCCGAGCACAACGTGCTTGTAAACTTTCCATATTACCCGGTGCTTTATAAGAAAGTGATCCCTTTTTTGCATACATTGTCCATCTATTTAGTATATATTGCGGTGGCAAGATAAAGATGTTCTTGAAGTTGAAGACTCGTAGAATATGTTTGCAGAGTATTCCTACATGGGCAGGAAGTATTGCTCAGAAATAAATCATGTTAGCAATAATATGACAGTAGATTAATAAGTGCATGTGCAGGTCGGTGAATACAAACCCGAGCAAGTATACTTGTTGCAAGAACATGTTGAATCCATACTCTCACAATTAAATGTGACAATAGCTTCATCCTCTTCTTTGTTAAAAGTTGCTACCATAAAGGTGCTAGTTGTCCCCTCCTCATGTGTCAATGTGCATAACAAAGGAAATTGTCTTTTAAATTCATCTTCAAAATCAGCAAAAAGGTTCCTTGTATATGCTACAGCTGCAGTCTTAAGCATTGGTAAACTAGACACATAGGGATTTGACTGCTATTTCTAGACTTAAAGTCCTCATACAATTCATTACGACGGCCGGGCATTACATTTGTCATATTGTATAAGTAGCTCTGAAATTGACAGCTACTAAAAGATTTCTTGAAGACATTATTCATACCCTCGCTCCTTTGTGTGGATGTCATATCAGCACAAAAAGAATCACGACGGTAGATGCTAGCCCACTTCTCACGAAGCCAATATAGATTTTTTAGCCATGCATTCTCTTCAAGATTGTAGGTAGTCAATAATTCTTGCCATTTCAGATTGAAGTGGCTCACCGATCTTTCTTCATATATACAATTCTTGAAGTCTGAAAGAAACTTGGAATGGTTGGCAATAACTTGACTAAGATGCTTAGCAGCATTTTGGTATATATGCCACAAGCAAAGACGATGCCTTGTGTTTGGGAACACCATTCCAATTGCCTTTGCCATTGCAGCACACTGATCAGTGAAAATTGTGGTTGGTTCCTTGCCGGACATTGCTTTAAGGAAGGTGCTAAACAACCAAAAAAATGATTCAGCGGATTCATCAAATAGCAACGTAGTCTCCAAAAAGTATTGTTTGCTTGTGATGGTTTGTTCCAAGTATTGGCGCAAAGGGCATTTGACACTTGTTTGTCTGAAATGTGGTGTCAACTGGTAACACATCGCCGAAGCAAGCATAGTCACTGATAGATTGGCTATCAGCCCAAAAGAAACTAGCAACCCGACCGTCTTCTTTATCTAGCTGAAGGGCATAAAAAAAAGAGGGATCTTCACTTTGCTTGTTCTCTAAATAGTCCAATAAAGTCTGAGCGTCTTTCGCTTCCAAGTACTTTTTGCGCTGACGACTGACATGATTATTGCAATCCATTGGAAGGAAAGGTACATTCTCATCTCCCCCACACCACTGTTCGAAGAAGCCATAAATTTCAGATGATGTAATTCCTGCTTCTCGCATTCTTTCAATAATGTGCTTATCACCCTCTTGCATATGACGCTGTGATCTCAACATATGCGCCTTATTTGGACTTACAAGAGCATGGTTATGGCCTAGTTCAACTTTCCGCACCGTCCAAACACCGTCTCTAGAAATTGTGAATCGAACAAATGCCTTGCAATTTGACCTTGTTGATGCACGCCTTTTTTTGTTTCATGGGTGGATGAATACCTTTCGACCTTCATTGCTGCAAACTAGATGCTTAGCACATAATGTTTTGTCCGCCTTGTTTTTCCATGTTCCTTCCAGATACTAAAACCAACTTTGCGAGCATATGCATTATAGAAGTCATACGCTTCATCTTCTGATTGGAAGGTCATTCCCACCTTGGGTACATTTTCAGACATAACATCTTCTTTCACCTGTCATTGAGAAAAATACTAATTAATCTGATAAACCGTCACCTTATACTACAATCAGAAAAAGACAAAGACAAGAGTCATGCCGGTGCTTAGGGCCTAGAGAAGAACAATCCACGTGCCACTATTCTTAATATGGGGATCAATTGATAGATAAGATCTATTGAATTAGCGTCAATTGACAGATAAGATCAATTGAATTAGGCTCAATTGATACTCTTAAAAAATAGGCTCAATTGACGAAATCGCACACAAATACTAATTTCTCCTCTCCACAATCAAACCGTCGCCTTATACTACAATCGGAAAAAATCATGCTGATGCTTAGAGCCTAGAGAACAACCCATGTCCCACTATTCTTAATATCAGGATCAACCAAAAAGACAAAGACAAGAGTTGGTATATTAATCTTACATTAGGGATCTCTTCGTTGGAACGATGAGGGCTTTCTTCGTCATCAGAACCAAAATCTTGTGCTAAATTTGACATGGAGATGATGTCCATCCGCTATAATCCACGATTCGAGAATACGGATTGCAACGGTCGCACTCAATCGCCGATTGTCGCCGTCATCTCCAGCGATTAACCCTAACCATAACCACCTCTTGCGTCCCCGCTTTTTTGGTCGCGGCACGCAGCCAAATTAACCAAGTTTGCGCTACATTGTTTGGCGGTGCAACAACCAACTCTCGCGTCGCTCTCCTCGTCGGCGTTGTCATTGCTTGTCACAGCGCTCGCATAAAGGGCTCGGGACACGCGTCGCCATCTGCGCAGGGGTGCGACGCACGTTGGCTCGCACCAGGTGCGAGCAAATTTCCTTCCGCTCCAGGAAGCTGTTTGGTTGTTTGAATCTTCTGAACTTTGATTGGACATGTGAGCCAGGCTTTGGTTATTTGTTTGGTTTGAGCCAGTGCTAGAGAACTGATGTTGGGTTGGTGGCATCACCGTGTCTTGTGGAGTGAATTTTTACCGCCAGTGCCTCATTCGGCCAAATCTGCCATCCCCCGCATCGTCGGAGCCTGTATTTTTGGATCCGCACTTTTTCTTTTTGTGTGTGTTTGTGCGGAGTGTGGCCTGTACAGTGTTTTTCATCCATCCGGCGAGGCTCCGGCACACGTAACCAAACAACATGTGGCAGCATCCCTTAGGCCTGGCTGAGGTTCGCACAACCGACCTAAACAACCCCTAAATCTTTTCTGTAGGAATATAGCCAAGACTCTATTATGGATTATTCTATTACTATTCTTCACTTTACAATCATTATCTTATTTTTCACAAGATTATTAGGGATCGAGCATCCGATCGGGTGCATCGGTCATGGACGCGGTGTCACTGCTAGGTGTGTTTCAATTTCGCGTAGTGGAGTCCGGAAGCATTTGCCTTTTTGCTAGCTGCTCTAAATGTGAAGTGTCCGTCCCAGCTATACGCAAGGCTATGCTACATAGGGCCCGACATCATCTCTCTCTATCACTCGTTATCTCGACTTCCACAACTTTATGGCCCTTGAGAGCACTAGCAAGGCTGTTCGATGCTTGCACCGTTGGAGCTTAAAGGGAGGCTCCCCCTACGCTACTTCAATTCCTTAGTGCGGGCTTTGCACACCAGGCTTGTCGGAGACTCGGAGCCTCCTCCTCCTCCTCCTCTCTTTCATGTTCTTATGTGGTGTATCCTCTCCCAATGAGCTCGTATGATGAGTTGTGGCCAGACCTGATGTGTATGAGAAGGGCTCGCCAAATTTGAGAAAGAAGATGGTGGACAGGAGGTGTGCCATGATTTTTTTCATTTAAAACATGTAGTATTATAGAGAGTGTTGGAGATACTCTTAGCTTACCTTATTTGTTTATAAACCGAATCTCAAGAGTTAGCTTGGAAAGTGATGTATGCTTCATTTGAGGCAATGTTTTTTAGTTTAAAATATTATTTGAAAAGGTTGTGAGTCCTCAATAAAAGGCTTGAAAAGCTCAAAAAATATTAAAAAGTGGTTTTAAGTATTTTTAAGAAGAACCACTAGAAACCTCACAAAATAACTGCAAAGTGTGACATCATTTAACTCGTATAAAAAAATTCTTTTAATTGAAAAGAGCAAAGTCCTTATTGCTATTTACAATTTTGGACACACTTTTTAGAAAAAAATTAGAGCAGAAAAGTTAGTGTATAATTTTTCCATTATTAGGAGATAACTAGATAACCCAAGAAGGTAAGCCCAACAGGGAAAAAAACACATGCTAATCTCCCAGCCATACACGATACACCTATAGGTCGCCGACCCGTCGCCAGCCATAGTGCATGAGTGACTGACTGCATGTCTGCACGCTTCTCTCTAGGGCATAGCGCGAAAGGCCAGGATAAAAAGGAGGGCCCGTAGGGGACAGGAGGAAAGAGCGCCTAGAAAAGGAGCGAGCGAGCAAGCGCAGGCAGCTCGAGGGCTCGAGGCACTGCGCCGTAGCTGGCACAGGAGCCAAGGTGCGAATTCGCGAGGTTTTCCACTTGTCCATTTCCCATCTGGGTTCTGAAGCTCTTGCACAGTTGCACCTGCTCCTATCTCCTCCTGGTGTGTTGCGCGTCCAATCCATAGTAGGCTAGTAGCTTTGGTTTGGTTGGAGACTTTGGAGAGCGCAGGTGTGTCTCCGTTGCTCGCTGATTTTCAAGGAGTTTCCATGTTGATCTTGATATAGATCACGAGCTGATTTTGATCTGTGACTGCCTGCTTTGAACCTGTTTTGCTCTCAATGCTTCTCGTTTTCCAAATGCTTTTCTCCCGAGAGTTGGTTCCGTTCCATGTTTCAAAGACAAGTTTGTTGCAACAAGGAGGATGCATTTTCCTTGCTTGAAACGACTTGATTTGATACGAAGCCCCCGTTTTTCCGTGCTCTCTTTCGGATGTTCGCTTTGACCTCAACATACGTCTCCCGCTGGCTTGGGACTTTCTCCGGCCTAAAGTTGAGTGTAGAGCTAAACTTTCCAAGGAGCTGAACTCTCATTGCCTTCTCTGACGAATATTAATCTAGGGAGGCGTGGTATTCTGGACTCTCGAAGAAGCCCTTGAATTACCTCACCTACACCTAGAACAGGTCCTATGGAAGAAGACTCGAAGAAAAGAGAAGCCCTTCGTCCTCAACTGCTAGATCTCATCCCGGATGAGAGAGAATGGAAACTGAGAGAAGCACAAGATGTAGGGAGATCAAGAAACACAGGCCTCGGAGGCGACGACGACAAGAAGCTAGAGCTGAAGCTTGGCCTTCCTGGACTCATACAAGGGGAGGCAGCAGCTACATCAAGCAATGAGAGTCCATCTCTCTCCCTTGGCTGCTTCCCCAACATCACCACCATCACGACAGGGGCAAAAAGGGGGTTCTTAGACACTGTCGATGCCAAAACAGAAGGTAACAACTAACAAGCAGCTTTTCAGTTCTCTTATGCATTTCTTGTTCTTGTCACAAGTTCGCCTTGGGGTCAGAAGCGCAGAAGCAAACAGAATGGAATCCGCTGAGCTAAAAATGCTCCTTTTGTTGTGTTGTTTCAAGGTTATAGCGAGCAGAAGCAGCAGGCGAGAGCAGGATGTGGTAAGGAGCTAGCAGCGGTGGAAAAGACAGCGGCCGCGAGTGAGAGGAAGAAAGGATGCTGTCCCCCACCACCGCCACCGTTGCATGCTCCTCCTCCTGCTGCTGCAACTGCGTGCACCAGCGGCAACAGACCGAGGTAAAGATCGCCCAAGATGGCGTTTGGCAGCCACCGTTTTCTGCTTTCATGCCAAAAGTTTGTGCGTTCCGCACATCATCATTTACTTGTTGAGTGGCATATTTAAAGATGTCACACTATGTAGTTACAACGCTCTAGATTTTCCTAGCTAGTTCCTCATCATTTATAGTCCATCCAAGTAGCGCATCCCGTTGTTCTATCCAGGTTTTAGGTAATCGCAGTGTCTCCTGCCTTCCTTTCCATCTGCTGCTGAATTGTGGCATGCAATTTAAGAACCGCCACCGGCAGGACTTTTCTGAAGATAAAAATTGCTGATGTGGCATAGCCAATAGGCCTATTAAGCAAAGATAAAATCAGGGCGTATGCCTACTTGCCTAGTTCTAACTTTGTTACCACGTCAGAATGAGAACCTTTCCTCGATTTTTAAAAATGAGACCCATTTATTTTCTCTGAAAACGAACTGTATTTTATTTATAAAAAAAGAGTTATCTTTTTGTTCAAGTCTGTTTCTAATGGTTTATTGGACTGAGTGGTGCAGTTTTACCGTCTTAGGCCATCACGAATGGGCAATGGCATGGGACGTCACAGTCCCTGCTCACACATTCGTTTCACATGCATTTATCTCTCTACCATTCTATTTGCTACAGTACTAGGAGAGTTGGGACCCATTAGGTAGACACTTTCTATTTTTCTTGTCTCATGATGATTTTACTGGATTAGTGTATTGGCACAATTATCGTATAAATAGAAAACATAATATAATATCAAGCACAACATGATGTACAAGTATTATTATTCACTGAATATTCGGCTATTTTAGTCCATTAACACTAGCATGCAATCACTTATTTGGCTGGTCTCTTGGAGAATGCAACTCACCGGTGCTCTAATCTAATACAGAGGCGCTGCAGTTCCAGTGGTCGGTTGGCCTCCAATCCGATCCTTCAGGAGAAATCTTGCCAGTAGTAGTTCATCCAAGCAATCCCCTGAACCACAAAATGGTGAAGCCGATGCTACGAAGGCAAAGCTCAAATGCATCAAAAGACCGCTTGTCAAAATTAACATGGATGGGATTCCCATTGGAAGGAAAGTAGACCTTGCAGCCTATGATAGCTACGAGAGGCTATCATTGGTTGTCAAGGAGCTCTTCCATGGTTTTCTTCAAGGTAAGAAACTAGGAATTAGCAATCAAACCAAATAAAAACAATAACTTCAATTCATTTTAAAAAATATTGATTAATGTATCTAAACAACACCAAGCTGTATACATTGTTTCCATCATTACTAACATTAACCTGACCATGTTGCAGCTCGAAATAATATATCTAGTGCTGGAAGCGAACACGAAGCAGATGAAAAAATATTTTCTCAATTGTTGAATGGATCAGGTGAATATATTCTAGTTTACGAAGACAACGAAGGAGACAGGATGTTGGTTGGGGATGTCCCATGGGAGTAGGCTCCTGCTTCATTGTCACATACAGTTCTCCAAATTATTTATATTAGCTACCTCCACAGGATCTGAACTCCTTTGTGTCTAACTCCTACAGAGTATTCGTCTCAACTGCTAAAAGGCTAAGGGTTCTGAGGAGCTCAGAGCTTTCCCATGTTCTGGTACGAACCATGTACACCACCATATCAAGTTGTTTCCAAATCTTTTGTTTATTTATTTGGCTATTTAGATGCAACTAACTGCACTTTTCTGCTATGTATGTCCAAATTTCAGGTACAGGTTTGATTTCCCAAAACTAAGCCTCTCTAACTTTTAATTATTTTATTTGTTCCAGATCGGAGCTGCTCCTAGGAGACTAGCAGATTGCTAAAATGGTGGCAGCTTTTCCACCATTCAGAATGTGCCCGCACTGAAGCCAGTCCATTCTCTCTTTTTTTTTTCGATCTACCCCTTTTTTGCTTTTAGATATAAATCTAATCTAATGAGATGGGTTAGCATATTGCAGATGCATGGAAATGCATGCCCTGCCTGTTTTGTAAATTAGCCTACCTTCAGTTCTCAATGCATAAATGCAATGGGCTTAATTCAGACCTACATGGTTTCAAGAGCACCCCACATGTAGACTTGCGGCTCAACCCTGTAAAGTCTTTTCTATCTGATAATTTGTATTCAGCCCTGATGTAGTTCAAGATGCAATTTAGTGTTCAGCCGTTCAGGTCATGGTGGCTATGGATCATCGATACGTCACAGAGAACAAAAACAAACTAGGCTTGATCCTATCTATAAAACAGCAAGTTCATGTGGAGCTTGCTACTAGTAGCTAGGGCAAAAGGAACAAAAGACGGCAAAAGGGTCCACTCTACTAGGCACTAGCTGATTTGTATTATCACCAACTCCATCAATTTCTTCTCTTTTTTTGGTCACAAGCACCATGAGACAGATTTGACCTATACATTAAACTGCCGAAAGTAAAATATGTGCTAACGCCTTCATGCTTGCTGGGTGCCAGATTGCTCTCCTGTGCCAAACTGCCAATAGTGGCAAGATTGTGACTAACACACAAGAGAGGGAGAACTTTTCATCCTTTGTTTTGTTTATAAAGCTAAGAATCAACAGTATGATGGTTTTTCACCAGCGCATGATCTAGGTCCATCTATGATCAAGCCAATCTGATAGCACCAGTTGCCGAACTTGCAAGCCATCTCAAAGCTGCCTTGGTGATCCTATCACAATAGAAGGCTCTTGAAGAAGTCAAGAGTAGCAGCAGATGGAACTGGCTCTTTTGCATGATAGAAACAACGCATTAGTTTCCACTTGTCAAGTATACTATGCATGTATAGTGCCTATCATTCTCGTGTGACTTCTGACTTCTGAGAATGGATTTTAGCAATGCCCAGGTGCGTGCGGCAAATTGAAGAGATTAAATTAAATTGCATATTTTAAGTGCATTAGATGTTTTAAGTAGAAGGACTAGCCCCTGACACTCAAATGTTAGAAGAGATTGCAATAAGATAATTTTGTTTGATTATTAAGAGGCGTACCTGAGAATGGAATGGAAGTGGAACTACAGAATAACTTGTATAAACTTTTAGCACCTTTGCTCTTGAGTGCTCAATTTGCCATTGAAAACTACTAAGCAGTCATTGCCACCTGGTTCGTGCCACCCTCAGATATCTCACCCCCTGTGTGTACTTAGAGATATTCATATGAACACCAAGCCAAAAAAAGAAAAGAATGAGAGACTCTTCTGGCAGAGAGAAATATTCATCTTGATGCTTCCAAGCCTTGAAGTTGGGTACTAAGGAAAGGTCTGTGTCATTGGACTGTTGGATCATCCCTAAATTCCGGACAGCACGAAAAGTAGAAAAGTAGAAGAGACGAGGTGGATTACGAAAGAATCTTAGGCCCTTTTGTAGTGTCCTTACCGGACATCTTTATCCTTACAGTGTTCTGTGCACATGTGCTACCCACATGCAGTGAATAGCTGTATATTTTCCCTACACGGATTAAAAAGTAAAAATTAAACTCTTTTTTTTGCGAGCATGGTTCTTTGGTCATGGTAAAAGCCTGAATAACAAAGCTAAGATTATTTAATTTTTAATCCATATTTTTTTAATAATATGTTACTAAATTTGATCTTTCTAAACACGAATTAATCTTGGTGTAGCTAAAATACTACAGCATGCTATCAATCCTAGTATACCAAATATTGCTGAGATTGTTTTGCCACGCCATCACCAATGGTATCGCAAAACGTGTTTTTTTTTTGCTTGGCGATTGACCTTACTATGCGGCATGTTAAGTGTTGGTTGGTTGACCACGGATGTTGGTGTGAACACCAGTGTCAAATCCAGAAATAAGTTGGACAGAGGTTCTTAAATAAAAAAATTAAAAAGTTAGATAATAAAAAATATCTTTTTTTCTAAGCACCTAAATGTGTACATCTCTCAGGCTACTAGGTGCAGAATTCTAGTACCAAGAATGCGCACAAACAAATGAAGACACTTGCAATTTGGCATGATGGGATCCAATAAACAGTGTCATATATGATGTCAAGAGTGTGCACAAATTCCTGGTGCTACGGCTACAGTACCTTGATCATGCAAGGTCGCAAGTTCAGCTTTATGTATATATTTAAGCAGAATGTCCTGCAGCACCAAAACAGGTTAATCACAATTTCAATATACTACATAATCATTCAATTCCTAACTCTTAAAAGTGGCTAGTCTACAGCTACACATGCAAGCTGCAGATTCGTGCATCATATCTTGATGAACTGTACTGCTAACACCGTCATTAGCCAAAAGATACTACATGGCACAACCAACGTTTCAAATGGAATCAAACAGGAAAGCAATATTAATAAGAGACTTGCGAATCGCAATTAGATCACCAGGGAATAACATACTATTATACTAATAATAGATTAATTCCTCTGTTTCGCTATATTTGTCCATCGCCTCAGAAGTATCTGTTTCAAATTGTCTATTCATTGTGGTAACAAAGAATGCTTTATGATCTATTTCAACTAAATTCATTAATTAAAGGTAGCATAATCATCCTAATGCATTTTTTCACTTGAGTTCATGTTTTCTTGGTCTATAGGCAATGGTAGGCATGGACAATTATAGCGAAACAAAGGGAGTAGCAATTAAATCACCAGAGAATAACAACCATTAATAAGAGATTAACAGTTAGGCCACCATAGAATGTGTACCATATCAAAGGCAAGGAATGGTCGCACCAGTAAATGGCTTCTGAATTGACAGCAAATAGCAAAGATGCCACTACGATCTTATTTCAGTCTGCAGGTACCAGCCTTTCCAGAACTTATAAATCAGTATAACACCACATTACAGAAACGTGCAAGGATTCAACTTATGCTGCAACCAAGAACAAGAACAGAATTCCATTACATCAACAAGCTAATGACACAAAGAACACCATTATACCAACAAAAGTATAGAAAAATAAAGTACACAAATCTTGTAGTTCAGAGCCACATCGAAGGACACCACCCCGCGTAGTTGATCCAACCTGATTGCAGTACATAGACCATAAAATAATGTCAGGGTGCAGCGAAGTAAACAATGCTTGATATAGTTTCTTAAACTTTACATTTTTATAAAAAAAAACTCAATGTCTACCTGTGTTTGTCCAGCACAGAGCAGAAATAGATTCTCACTTTTAGTTTTATCCATGTGCACAAACATGTAGAATATTCCCATATTATTGCACTGTTCAGCTTTGGGTGAAATGTTATGTTTCCGTTTTTTGTACTGTCACTTTGCTCCTGTTCTCTCTATCATGTCGATATTGATCTGTTCATAAATAGCATAAGAGTGATCTCTTTATGATAAATCACATCAAACCAGTATTTCATGATTGACGGCTCAGATAGTTCTTTCTTGTGAGAAGAAAACGTTGTGGTTAACTGTGCATCAGTACACCTTCCTGTCACGTAGCCTACTTGTATAATGTTCCAAGTGAACGTTCTGGAGCCAAAAACCATAATGGATAATGCAGCTATATTTTACCAGACGAATAATGTTAATAGAACTAGAATGGATACTTCAGAAAAAATGAAGACCAGTCTAGTGCATTAATGCATTAAACAGATGACAGGGACATGAAACTATAGTCATGCTGCTAGTTTTCTGGAAACCTGATCCTGTAAAAACTATTGCGCTGCTCTGCTTTCATGATACAAACCAGATTTGCAAAGAAGATAAAGACATTCAGTTTATTCTCACTTTTCTAACTTTGAGCAAACATACAGTAATCCATGCATCCGCAGACGTTCAGAAATAGCACAAAACAAAATAATATTGTTTGGCAACAGTACTTCTCAGTCCTAAAAATAAGCATGTGCTTCCTAAAAGTGATTATAGAACGGTGACCTCAGAGTCTTAAAACATCAGTACATCACTTAGGTCATGTGGCTCAAGCAGCTAAGAATTGAACATTTGAGCTCCATCATCCATCATGCATCTAAGGGGCTGTTTGGTTGCCTGGTGAGCTCAGCCTGGCCAAGCATAGCCTGGCTGAGGGCAACCAGGCCCAATCCATGCACCTCAGGAGATAGTGTTTGGTTGAGAATTGAAGAGGCAAAAATTTGAATTTTAAATATTTAAAATTTATACACCAAGTGTGGTCTGGTTTTGTTCTAAAAAATATCAGGAACCCATTTTTGAAATCGGTTCGGTAATCAGTGGTGTTAATTAAAAGATAAAAGAAAAAAAGGAAAAGGGAATTCTTTGCCTAACAGCGTACAGGAGCAACATGCTCACCTTGCTCTCGCTGCATGTGGGGCTCGGGTGGAGAACACGAGGCAGGTGCGGCCTGGCTCGCTGGGAACGCAGGATAGAGACGAGCCAAGCCGAGCTGAGCCTAGGGCTGGTTTGCTCGTAGCTCGTGGATTCATGGGTTTCTAGGTATATGTTCAACCCATATCACTAATAGTTGGCCCACCTACTTGCTTACAATTAGACATGCCCCCAACACAACCCAACAAAGACCCTCAAAGGGTCAAATTAAAGGTCTTCCTTGATAGAGCCCCCCAAAAGCCCCTACCAACCCCAGCGAGTGCCAATCAATTTTGCATCAGGCTCACGAGTCGGACCGAGCTTTAGACGAGCCCAAGCCGAGCTTTTTCTCCAGCCCATGTGGTGAACAAGCCAAACCTCGAAGTGAGCGAGTTGAGCCGAGCCAACCCCTAGCTCGCTCAAGCTCATTGCCACCCTAACTGCAGCATAGATTAGAAGTTTGGAACTGTTAAAAATTAAGTGGCAATGGAAAATGTCTTTGTGGATCTTTTATAGGCCCTCCAACATGATTGACATTCATCTTTAAATCACCTCATATAAACTTCAAATAGTAGATTGACGCTTTACGCAGCTATTGACAATTTTGGATTTTCTAGGTGTGCACTGATTCTCTCACTTTTCTGGTTTAGCTTCCCTTTATGTAGCAGTATAGCATATATAGACTCAGTGGTTGGGTACAATATTTCTCGTGAATGCAAAGTGAACTGAATGCTCAAAGATGCTATGCATATTCAGGTACACTTCTATAAACACAAAAATCAAAAGTATTTCAAGACCATCTTAAATGATTCTGATACGAAGGGACCTGGATGTGTGTATTTCAGGCAGTTAGTTGGTTGAGTCCGAGTCAGGGGTCAAGTCCAAATATCTATTTTTGTCAGGTTTTAGTGTCCTATTCTAAGTCAGTTTGTTATTTCTATAATTAAGAGTCCTGGTCCAATATGTAGCCGTGATGTTCTATTATATATAAATATGAGAAGAAACTAAAGGGGGAGGCACGTTTTGTTGCTAACCCAAAAAAAATAGGACTCGGGCGTCGCCGACGATTAAACGGCCGGTGGCTCCGTACAGCCTTCTACCACAATAGGGCACCGTCGCCTTTTGGCGTCGCTCTCCACCACTCGATCTGGTCAAAGACCAGGAACTAGGCTATACGATATTGAATACCCACATCAGATTCGTCACCAAAAGTAAATTTGTTGAGCGGACCTAAGATAGAAAACGAAGGCTTAATTCAATATTATAAAGAACTTTGCACCAAGGACAGTTATGTCTCAATTGTCTAGAGATAATAAAAGTATATAAATATTGGTGCAACTGCCTCACCAAGTGAAGGCACAAAAAGTGATAATTGGGAAGATAGTTCTTTAACATTGGATGAGTAAATTAAAAAATAGCATCTATGAGGATGAAAAATGGGCCCATTTATCGGTGATGCCAATATATTTCTAAATTTTAATGATCACACTAAATAGTGGAACGCCAATGTTATTTCCCAACTTGGAATAATCTTTCTAGCCATATCGACATAGTTGAATCTAAAAATAACAATCAGGATTTACAAGGTACATACAGGTAAAGCTCAATTGCACAGGCAGGCTAGAGCAAGATACATCTGGTTGCTACCAAAGTGGCCTCCATTCAAATAAAAAAATTGCACAAGAACAATTCTGCTCATCATAACTGCATCAGGGAATCAGGGTGTAACAAGAGTTCGAGCAATAGTTTGAAGTGTTCAATCAAGTCAGGTCTTCTAAAATTTTCCAAAGAAAATAGAAAAAATTACTGCTACAGTTCAAACAAACAATATAACTAGCAAGGGAAAGTTTTGCATCGATAAAAGGCAATAGTTTATCATTCCACGTGTATTTTATACAAACAAATGCACAATTCTTCCAACCGAATAGCTGATATCGGAAGTTTTGATGACTCAAGTAAGCGTGCAACAAAGTTGGAAGTTAAATGGCCAACAAGATCGACAACCATAAATCTATAAAGCAAATGCTGATACAGTGCTAGAAAGTCCAACAGGCAACAGGTCAAGCAGAATATCTTTTGGTCAAGATTACTTCAAAGCAAATGGAAAATTCAGTGATATTAGCCTACGTTTGGGAATCACACATTGACCAGCCTAAAATACTACTTAACACAAAATCTACTCCGCATGGCAAAATAAGCATTCTCACATAAAATTGTCAGCACAAGTTACCTCTTTGAGGAATAGTAAATTGTACCAGAAAGCTGAAAGTATGCAACAGAAAGTCAGAAACTAAAGTCTATCCTTAGTGGCAGTAACTAGAATAAAGAGAACAACCATAAATGAATATGGTATAAATGGAACATGGAAACATCCTTACATCAGAGGGACACTAGGCTTATCACTTACAGGATAGACATTCTTTCCAGCCAGATGATAAAGCAAAACTCCTGCCGCCACACTTACATTCAAGCTCTCTACTGCAAGGAACGATTTCAAATCTTGATGGCCTGAATAATTATCACCTTCTTCCCCGGCATCTGCACCTGTATCTGCTCCTACAACATATTCATCAACATTGCCAGAAATTTTGACCAAATGTGTGCATGATTGCTCAACCAGGGGCCTTAGACCAGTTCCTTCACTTCCCAACACAAGAATTGTTGGCTCTCCTGGGGTAACTTCAGATAAAGGTATAGCTTTTGGAGCAACGGTACCACCAAGAACTCGCCAGCCATTTTCAGCAGATGAAGATAAGAACTGCATCATGTTCCTGCAGGAAAGCAGTTCGATCAACTCGAGCGAGCCTGCACTAGCTTTGCTCACCACTCCACTTAATGGAGCAGAGTTCTTAGCACACAGCACAACACCCTCAGCACCAAAGAAGTAGGCCGATCTAATTATGGCTCCTAAATTCTGGGGATCCATAACCTCATCCAAGGCTACCCACACTGGTGCCTTTCCTCCATCCACCCTTACTGGCTCCAACCCCTTAGTATTCACCATTTCCAAGGGTGAAGCATCAAGCAACAGGCCTTGATGTGGCCGGTTATCCACCACCATGTTGAGGTCATGCTTTGATGCCTCGATAACTTTCAGCCCAATCTTCTCTGCCACCCGCAGCACCTTCTCAACACCCTTCTTGTCCTTCTTCTTCTTGTTGCTCCCACTTAAATTCATCCCTTCCTGCATATACAATGCATAGAACTCCCTCCTCCCAGCCATGAGGGCCGCAAGGACCGGACCAACACCGTAGACCCCCTGTCCAACCATCTTTGGTACTGTCGATTCCCCTGCTTCTTTCCACATCTTTCTCCCCAAGTTCTCCTGCTTGTTCCACTGCCTCACCTCTGGCTTGTCAAACCTCTCCCCTCTAAACCTCTCACCACGGAACCTTCCATCCCTCGGCCGCGCCACAATTCGCTCATACCTATCTTTAATCCTACCCCACTTGGGATTGTCAATCGGCTCGTTATTCTCCTCCTCTCCAATCATCTCCTCGTGTGAAACCCTATGCTCCAATACTTCTCTCCGCGTGCTCTGGCCGTCTCTAGAAAAGAACTTCTCCGCGGAGCTCTCCCACGAGGAGGAGCGGCCGGCGCGGGCCCTCGCCGCGGGCGCGCTGTCATGGCCACTCGCTCTAGCAAGCCAAGGAAGCCTCCTCCCACCGCCGGCCAATGCGGAGCCGTCTGGTGCAGTGGACAACAAAACCCTAGGTCCCAGCCCAAAGCACGAAGGATCGCCACGGGAAGCCGCAGCTCTATTGCTCGCACTGGAGGCGGTGGTGGTCGGATGAAGGGCGGGTGATGCCGCGGGCTTGGAGAAGTACCCGGCACGGAGGATGCCGGCGAGGAGTGCGCGCCGAGGTGAAGACGCTGCCTCCAGGAGCGGGAGGGGCTGGGATTTGGATAGGCCGGAGTGAAGCATGGCGCCGCGCGGGTGCGTAGGGTTTTAGGGACGCGGCCTCGCAGGTGCCGTGCCCGTACAGGGATGGAGCGAGAAGTTTTGCGTGGCGGCGCCACTCGTTCGACGAAATGCCGCGGCAAGGATGACGCGCTGCCGCCCTCACAGCATCCGAACGGCCTTTCTATCCCACTCCCCGTAGGCTCCCTGTCCCACCCCTAAACAACTATTCATGTATATAAATATATGAATAGTGGTTTACAGGGTGAAATAGAATGCTTGTGGGGATAAAATACTATTCACCACTCATATACAATCCCACCTCCAAGGCTGTCTCCAATGGTAATCCTTAAATTTGGTCCACTATAACCTCATATACAGATTTTCTTTAAAAAAATTCTCTCCCTATATTTCTCTCATCTCCAACAGCGTTCTCTGTACGGAGAATTGTATAGGGGAAGGAGAGAGAATCCATACATATAAGAGGATGAAGAATATATAGAAATAGTAAATGTGAATTGAGACACCTATTCTATGGCGGATTTTAACTTACCTTCTATTTTCGTGCCTTTAGTAGGCTTAGTATTTCCGGCAATTGCAATGGCTTCTTTATTTCTTTATGTGCAGAAAAATAAGATTGTCTAGAATCGACGGGGGATTCTCTATTTTAGGGAATAGAATAGAGAATGATGTTAGAGCACATTGGGAAAGAATATGTTTCCTATTTTTGGGTAGAGGGTGCTTTAGGGATGGTTGTTGGAGACAGCCTAAAACACTATTCAACATTATTTTAAATATCCACTATAGAAAGGGAAAAAAGGTCAAATTTTTTAGTAAATACTAGAAAAGGGCTTTCAACCGAATTAGTCAATTCAAGTCAGCATTGACAATTTATCCAGAACTTATCTCTTTTCCTCGTTGAAACAAGAATCCGTTTGGCTCAAAACAAAGCGCTTAGTTATGAATAGTGTTTTAGATGATTGAACAGGGGCTATTGGGATGCTCCCTATAAGAGTGGGGCCATGAGATACAAGGACAAATGGACGATGTACAGTTTTGGGACCACCTTCTTTTTGATATATAACTAATGAAATTTAAAGCTAGCACTAGATTTTAGAATTATCATTCATTCATTTGACATGCTCTTAGGACTTATCTAAGAGCCCACATCTTAGTCAGGATCCCGGCATATTTATAGGGATACTATCTATGCGGAACGATTACTTTGTCTTTTCTCATGTACATTTGGAAACCCATTGAGCATGGTTTTTTACACCCGTCCCTTGTGATATCCTTGGGAGGGAGTCACTCTTCAGACTCATGACAATTCTCTCTTTATGGTTGAGCACTCACCCATTTTCCCAACTTCGACTCCATATATGCCTGCTCTACCTTACATTGTCTCCAGTCCCCTATGTCTTCGCCATTTCCTTCACTCTACCCCACCTGCTATGCCTCCGGTCCATCAGTTGATGTCGCTGACTCTGATCACCATCATCGTGGCAACCACTGCACGACAAGATATATGCATTTTTTTGTCGTTGCAAATGCCAGACAACTAAATATAGGTGATGTGGTTGCAGACAACCCTTGGCCGCTCGTTAACGTGGTGTTTCACAAGTTGTCGTTGCCAACCCAGCTACTACTGACGGAGATGGTGTTGCGGTGCCTTGCGACCGATGGCTAGATAGGACAGTGGTACCAGGTTCAACCGCTCAAGTGACACCCAGAGGCAAAAAAGATGAGGGGAACCCAAGACAAGACGGCCATGGCTCAGTCGAGACATAGGAGGTTGCCCAGGTTAGGAGAAGGCGACAATTCAGCAGCGTCACGCCACCACCAACAAAACCACCCCGACCACCATGTCACATAGTGGTTGCCCTTGCAGCAAAAACTATGGAGTTCCACATCCTTAGTCGAAGGAAACAACTTGTTCGCCCACAACAAGGCTGCTTCTTGATTCCACCACCCAACCATCTTCAACATCCATCGCCGACGAGGCAATGGCGTTATTTCGGCCGCCTCTAGCCAATTCGATGAAGACAACAAGAATAGCTTTGAAAACACGAAGGTGACAATGAGGTAGAATGTGGATGCAATGCCATCTGAGCGAGCTCATCGTGGTGACCCGCATCATGTGCGACAGCAAGCTTAGGAGTCAGTAAGAAGATTAGGGATTTGGAATTTTTTTCAATCCCTCACGACTAAGATGGTAGTGCACTAACCAAGTGAAGTGAAGTGATACTACTCTTCTGGTTTATTTTACTAGGGGATTATTTCCCTTTCCATCTAAACAAGCCATGAATGGGATATTCTTGTTTAGTGGTCCGAAAAAATGTCAAATATGACTACCTTCTTTCGATACGAAGGTAAGATCCTGACATTTACAGGATTAAAAATTGATCTAGGGTGAATATAATATTCGATGAAACTGACTTTTAAGAGCTCCCAGAAGATGAAGCATTGTCTTGACTTCGGTTCGACGATCTTTGTCTTGTGATGTGTGACTAAAGATTTTCGAGAAAGCCTTGCGATCGAAACAACCAACTAGTCAATCGGATAATTTAAACAACCAACTAGTTCCTCCTCCCCTCACCGCTGCCGCCATGGCCACCCGTGCTGCTTGCGCTCGCCACCGCCCACACTGTCGTTGCGGAGAGGGAAGGAGTAAGAAAAAGATAGAGATGGCATGTGGATCCATGTATTTTAGGGCGTACTTTGGAGGTATTTCACTGAAAAAAGTTTTAAAATGATCATAGTAGCATATATCAAAGAAGTGTGAATTTATAGGCAAAGTATTTGGTGCAAAAAAATTTTAGATGCACATGTGGAAAACTCATCATGGTGTTTTAGATACAACCTAGACAATTCAGATGCATGGAGGTGTGAGTCCCCTCTCCCAGTTATACACTTGTCCGCAAAATTATGGTGAATGTTTCCCATGTTTTCATTTTTTAACGTGGCTACTAAAATGGGACATAAGGCTCTCTCCAACAGGAATCCCTAAATTTGATCCTCTATAGCCTCATATACAGCCTCCCTTTAAAAATAATATCTTCTTATATTTCTTCCATCTCTAACAGCGTTCCCTGTGTAGAGAATTGTATAGGGGAAAGAAAGAGAACCCTAAATATAGAGGAATGGAGAGAAAACCTCTATTTTAGGGAACGGAATAGGGAATGATGTTGAAACATAAAGGGGAAGAATCTGTCCTCTATTTTAGGGTAGAGGGTGCTTTAAGGGCTAACAACAGATGTTTGCACTTATACATTGAAAAGTCTTTTGTACTGAATATTTTTCTGAATTTATAATAGCATGCATCGTCTTATTTTCGAATGGTATATCTCAGAATCGGTCGCTTTGTAATGATCAGTATATCAAATTTTCCATTTTATTTGTCAGGACAGATCAACAGTCGTTACTGGCATACTGGATGACTAAAAATAGGGAAAATCGGATATTTGCCCCAAAGTTGGTGTGCCTCTGGATATTTTCCCAAAGTTGAGCTGCCTCTGGATATTTGCCCCACTTAACCTCAGTTGTGTTTGCTTTTGCCTCGTGTGTTTAGAAAATTGCCAAATAACTCCGCCATGCGTCGCCGAAGACCGCCACACCACCGAAGCAACGCCGCCGATCTTCTCCGCCACAGTGGTACTCTCCTCCTCCTTTCCTTTGCGCCGTGAGCACACCTCCGTGCTGGCCACCTCTCTCTCTGCTTCTCACAGACGGACTCGGAATCGCCACTTCACCACAAAGAATACCCGCCATTGCGGACACCGCCGCCACCACCACCCAGTTCTGTTTGCTTCCAAGCAAGCTCAGATCGCCCACGCTGCTTTCGCCTCCACGCGCCGCCTCGGATCGTTCTTGCTTAATCGCACCGCCCCGGCATTGCCAGCTCTCCCATAGCTCCGCTTTGTTCTCTTCTCCTTTCCTCCGCATGCGTGCCTTCCGTGGCCGGCCACCGGCGAACCACCACAGACCACCGCCTCCCTTGTTAGTTCGGGCGCGGCGGCGAGGAGGCGCCGCAGACCATCGAGGGCGCGACCGGCGGCGGGGAGTGGCCATGCCATGGCGGCGCCGTGGCGAGGAAAGACGATGGCGGCGGGGAAGGAGGCGCGCTCATGTGCCAGCCGCCGCCCTGAGTGATTTGGCAATTTTCTAAACACACCCCGTAAGGCAAAAGCAAACATAAAAAAGTCCAAGTGGGACAAATATCCAGAGGCAGCTCAACTTTAGGCAAATATCCAGAGACACATCAACTTTGGGGCAAATATCCGATTTTCCCCTGAAAATAGCATAGAAGAAGCTACGAGCACTGCAGAGAATGTTGCAATCTTACTGCAACGCCATCAGGTTCATTACACCATCACACATGCGCAAGTGATTGAAGTGAATGACATACTGAAACACCACCAAGAATCGTCTCAGGTTGCGTCATCTGAAACTCTCGTTCTCGTGGGCTCGCCGGAGCATGGGCGGGAGCCTCACTCTCCTTTCTTCTCGACGCAGGTGTTGTTCAGCCGCTCGATGGCCAGTATCAGCGCCTGCGTGCCGAGCCCGCCCTCATCGTGCGCGAGCAGCGACACGTAGAGCTGGTGCGCGAGGGCTAGCCCCGGCAGCGCGAGCCCCATGGTCTGGCACTCCGAGAGGCAGATCCCGAGGTCCTTGACGAAGTGCCGGACGTAGAACCCGGCCGCCATGTCCCGCTCCAGCATCCGGTTCCCGTACAGGTCCAGCGATTTGGACCCCGCCGCGCCAGTCGAGATGGCCTCCAGCCACTTGCCCACGTCCAGACCGGCCTTGTGCGCGTACACCATGCCCTCTACGAGACCCACCATGGTGGACGCGATGGCGATCTGGTTGCCCAGCTTCGCGCGCTGCCCCGCGCCAGGCCCGCCCATGTACAGCGCGGTGCCCATCAGCTGGAAGAGGGGCGCCAGGCGGGCGACCACGGCCGCGTCGCCGCCGGCGAATATAGAGAGGGCGGCGTTGCGGGCCCCGCGGTCTCCGCCGGAGACCGGGGCGTCGACGGCGGCGCAGCCGGCCGCGGCCGCGGCCGCGGCTATCTCGGCGGCGAGGGTGGGGTCGGAGGTGGTCATGTCGACGAGGACGCCCCCTGGGGCGAGGCCCGCGAGGGCGCCGGTGGATGGGTCGAGGGAGGTGGAGCGAACGTCGGAGGGGAAGCCGACCATGAGGAAGATGACATCGGCGGCGGCAGCCGCCGCACGCGGGTTATCCGCGAGGCGGGCGCCGAGGGACACCAGTCCCTGGGCCTTGGATGGCGTGCGGTTGTACACGGTGAGTGCGTAGCCGGCGGCGAGGAGGTGGCCGGCCATGGACTGGCCCATGACGCCCGTACCCACCCAGGCGACACGGGTGATGTCCGGGGAGATCGGACGCTCGGACAGGTTCGCGAAGGTGGTGGACGATGACATGGCTGCTAATGGTGCTGCTGCTGCTGCTGCGGCGGCGGCAAGCGGAATAGGCGGACGGCGGCGAGCGATGGATCGGGCGACACCGCCCAGCATTTGGGGATGTATAATATCCCTGATAAATTCTTAAAATATCTTGGCACACACGTGAATTGTCTCGGATGCCCTCTGCCCTCTGGTGTAGCGAACTGGCGATAGGTAGTGGCCCTGTGGCAGCATGATGGGCATTGAGCAGCCTGGTCCATCAGCCCGTTGGGCCAGAAACAATCCCAGTTCACATACGGAGTATCTTTTAGGCTGTGTAAAAAATCTTACTTATGTAAAAAAAATAAAATAAAAAATGAATATTTTTAAATATATTTAAAATTAAATTTTATGATTGATATTTTAGAAAAGTTAATATTAGGGTCCTCTTGAGTTTTTATATACCTACCGACAGGCAGCTGGTGAGCTAGATCGGGAGACAGCAGCTGAGTCCTGCCCGCATCTGGGGATGGAGCGATATCCTTGATAAATTCCAAAGTATATTTTTTATCACGGGAAACTTCATATTCATTAAATCATCGCAGGATTCCATAAAGGAATATTACATTGGGAAAAAATAGATGAGGAATGCTACCCAATTACCGGCCCAATTCACACGATTTGGCCCGTTGTCCAATTTTACAAGCATGTGAATTCGTCTTGTATGCCCTCTGCCTCTAGTGCCACGATGGTCGACAAGGACACAAGGTAGTTTGTTTGGGCATTTGGGTGGCAACTGGAATATGTAGTAGCATAGTTAGGCAGTCGATACCCATCATTGACCTACATGTGAAATGATTCTAAGCTTTGGTGAATGTAACTCCAAAAATCTAGAAACAAAGCTAGGGAGCCAAACTAAGACTTGAGGAGAGAGTGGCGGCAGGATAAGCGGCCATAGAGATCCGGTAATTTTAGCTGACCTCTCCATCGCAGGTGTCTTTGTTGATGTCGGTGACGACAAGGGATCGGCCCAACTTTTGTTTCAAATTACTTTTGCAGTTTTGGTTAGCCTATGTCCAAGCAAAGAGCTTTGGGGTTGGGACTGTTGTTGGATTTTCGATGTCTGTTGTGCCGGGTATTTATTGATTGTAATAACCAATAAAAGACCTTTTGTGTCATTAGTGCCACAGGTGAAGAGGGGGGAAGAGTCTCAGTGTGGGATCTGATCTGAAACAATAGAAGAAAGTTCCTGGTGGTGGATTGAATAAAAAATTTGTGATGCGCTCTGGAAACTTCTAGTGCTGGCGAGTTCGACGACAGTGGCAACGCTCGATGGCGGGTGCTCAATCCTATCTTCCTCAATGGTGCCATGGTGGGTTTGCAAGCTTTTCAAGCAAATTATTGATGTTGATCTTCTTTTTCATGTCTAGATGCGGATGAGACCAAAGAAGATGGGTTAACGGCGGTGCTGGTTGCAACAATTGTTGGCTTCAACAATGGTAGCGATTAAAGTAGAGTTAGATGCATATGTTGATTTTCACTTGTTGCTCGGGGGAGGGAGGCCTCATGCCTCCTCTCAAACGGGATTCTCTGCCGTTGCGTGGCAAAGGCAGAGGTGAACAGTAACCGTGACTTTATAACTGGTGAACAGTGCAAAACAGTGAAAAATGAACAGTGTTTTGCTACAGTCCCATGAACAGTATTTTCTAACAGTGTTTTTGCTACAGTACCCGTGCCTTTTGGCCTGTTTTTCCCTGCCTTTGCCACACAAAGGCAGAGAATACGCACCGGCCTCCTCTACCTAGGATAGCAAGTCCCCGTGCATCCCCCTCACCCCGGAGCGACTCGATCCTATTTATCTGCCAACTATAATGACAGTTGTCAAATTGGGATTTTTTAAATGACAAAATAAAAAAATTTTCTCTTGGGTGCCTCTCTCCCTTCCTCTCTAGTTCTCATACATACTCCCCTTGACTGCCTGATGCAGCGTGTTTAGAGCAACTCCAGCAGCTCCTCTATATTTCCCCTCTAAAACACTATTAGCGTCCCCTCTATCCACCCCTCTAAAATTCCTTCAGAATTTACACTACCCTCTAAAAGATTCCTTCCCTCCAGCAGCCCCTCTATATCTGCTACAGTGATTTCCAGGAGCTCCTGGAGTTGCTCTTAGTGCCTATTAGATCAGGTGAGCACAAGCTGGTAGCGAGGATCTCGCTGAATTTCAATAAGATGGCCGGATTTTGTTGAAACATGATAAACATGCCCTAGTGGAAGGAGCCATATGGAGAAGATATATAGTGCACTTGGCTTGAAATATCCATGGTACGTAAGAAACATAGTTTTTAACTAGGTAACCATGAGTTTGCTCTGCTGAAACATGTGTAGAAAAAATACAAGACACTATTATTTTATTTCTCGTGGAACATGTTTTTTCTTTATTAAAACACTATTTATAATCCCGTGAAACATAACCTTTTGCTCTTCTCAAACATGATCTCGCACCATGTTTCATCACTACTTCGCTTGTTTCATCGGTATGTTTATCACGTTTCAACAAAATTTTGCCCTGTTTTCATCATTTTTTTTCATGTTTCAGTTCGACTGTTACTCATGCTTTTATTTATGTTTCATTAGTACTTTCGTCATGTTTCATAAGCACTTTGTCGACGATTCACCCGACAAAATTTATGTCTCACCGGTTCTTCGCCATGTAGAACCGTTGGACACATGCCAATAGAACTAATGGAACATGTCAAATAACCGATGAAAACATCATGATACACGACGATTCATCCACCCTATTAGGGTGGAACCTATAGTGTTAGGCATGGGATCAAGCAACCCTGATGCCTTTGAAAAAAATCGACCGGGTCAAGTAACCCCATTGCCTTTTGGACAAATCCATTTGTGTACTGCTACCTTATTAGTATATATACATATGAACCAACAGTTTAAAAATAAAAACTAATGATTTAGGATTAAGATGGCCTCAACAACCCCGCCGACTTGTTTTCTTAGATCCGTCAAAACAAGATGTTCCACAAGAACAAAAAAAAAAATCAATGTTTTAACAAGCAAATCTAAATGTTTCATGTGTACATGTGTATTGTTTTCAAGGCAAAAATATTGGTGCAACTCGTCTTGATTGTCTTCTTCCTCAATTTCGGTGAGCGCCTCGTTGTGCTCACCGGATCTGGCCAACTAACTCGTTGGATGTGCTCGTTGGGGAGGATACACCATAAAGGCGTGGCTAGCCAAACGAGCACCCACTACGCAAGCCACAACATATAGGAGCGAATCGAGTGAGGCGTGATTGGAGCGGAGCATGCGAGTTGTGAGAGGCAGTAGCAAAACATGTGAGCAAATAGAGTTATTTTTCGAGAGGGTATAAGAAAGACACACACAAACTCATCCCACCACACCCACACACCTCACAAGCATGCATCTGAGCACACACTAGAAACTGCAAACTAACATCAAGACACATGCACACAAACTCATCCCATCACACACACACCTACACACCCCACACGCACACATCTTAACACACGCTAGAAATTGCTACAAATACTATATAATATAATAGAATTTTGGAATAGAACATAATAGAAATAAGGGAAAATTAATTTGGTGACACTGAAAGGTGACTCCGTTCACTTTCTAGCACTGAAGCAGGGTGGCACAATTTTCTAGCACTGAAGTTACTCTCCGTTACCTCGAACTGGCATGCCGTGACGGTATGTGTTAACAGTGTCGTTTCAGTCGCATTAAGGTACCGATTCACGTGAGAAAAAAAAGAAAAAAAAGCCTCCCTCCCCCTCGGTTCTCTCTCTCTCTCTCTCTCTCTCTCTCTCTCTCTCTCTCTCCAAGCATAGGCGCCCGGGCGGCTGCGCCGCCTTGTCTCCTCCACGTGGCCTCGCCGGCCAGCCGCCGCCAGCCTTCTCCTCCTCCACGGCCGCCTGCCCTCCTCCTCACCTCGAGATCCACGCCGCCGCCCACGGGCGCCGCCCGTCCACACCGGCGCCGCCTCGTCCCTGCCCTCATCAACATCTGCGCCGCCTGCCCTCCATCGCAGCGCCGCCTCGTCCGTCCGCGCCGTGCGCCGCTGCCTCCTCAACATTCGTGCCGCCCCTGCTCCAAATCCGGCAGCGGCGTCCTCTCCAACCTCTCCTCTGCCCACCTCTGACCACGGCGGCGTGGCCGGTTCCTAGGGCACCACGGCAAAGGCGGCGGCGCGACGGCTGCAGCTGCGGAGAGGGGCTGGAGCAGACGGAGACGGCACTGTTTGACACCTACCGTCACGGAGAAATCACGGCATGCCAGTTCAGGATAACGGAGAGTAATTTCAGTGCTAGAAAATTGCGCCACCTTGCTTCAGTGCTAGAAAGTGAACGGAGTCACCTTTCAGTGTCACCAGATTAATTCCCCCTAGAAATAAGAGTACATGTCATATTAACAAAATAGTCCACATCGACTACAAATACATCTATCTATTATATAATTAAAACAAACGTCAATGGAGCTACTACGTTAATTCTAAAATTTTAAAAATTCCCATGTTTATCCAAAAGAAAAGGAAATATCTACACTATTGATTGTTGTGGACCCAAATTATACCGAATTAATTAAAAAAAGAATTCATATCAACTAGGACAAAAATGAAATAAAAAATAGTAGAAATAAGAGCTTGCACTAGATTAAAAAGAGTTTATATCAGGTTCAGTAGACAATAATAGAAATTCCAAATAAAAAATAGTAGAAATAAAAGTCCATATCAAAATAAAATAAAAGGATTCATACCGCCTGTAATTAAAAAAATTACGTAATTCAGAATAAAAAATAATAAAAATAAGTGTTCATGTTAAATTCAAGAATTGAGATGAATAAATCTATCTACGCAAATACTCGAGACACCATGCCCATTTCTTTTAATCAAATAGCCGAATAAAAACGTGGGGCAGGACCATAGCAAGGCCAATCGGAACGCCGCACTGCAGATCCCGCGGGCGAGATCGATAGGCGATCAGCCGGTCTACGCACGCATGAGTCAGCGGTCAGCCAGTCTTCTGGCGAAGTTTCTCGCTTGATTTACTTCTCAACTGAACCGCACTGGTGTGAGCGGTCCATCACATAGCCGTATGCCCTTTACCGTGATTAATTCTTTTTAGGTTTCGTCTGTCGCCAACAATACATTATAATATAAAAAAATATATAAACTTTTGATAGGGTCAGAAAGCCCAAAAGAATATTTGAAAATAATTTTATAAGTTTTTATAAAATACTAAGGTTCAGTTCTTAGTTTAACAGCTTAACGACTTATCTACGTAACCGTATGCCCTTATATCGACGGTTGGGATATCGACCCAAGTCAACCAAGGTTCTTCAAAGAGGAGATAGGAGACACGCCGAACAACCACTTAACAAAGAACGAATGCGAGAGAGGGGTTTTATCCTGTTCAGCCTCTCGGAGAGATAATAGCCCTACGTCCAGCCTTTCTTTATATCAAAGAGAATTACAAGGTGGAACTCGACAAGATCAGCAGGTCTCGACGAGTAGTATGCGAAAATCTATCTGCTAAGGTCTAAGCTAGATGCTAGGATGTAAAACTCAATGCCAGGGATCCCTCTAAACGCTGTAGGGGCCCTGTTTATATAGTGCGGAGCAAACCGACCTACCGAGGAATATCGGGCCGGGCTAACTACAAGATCGTAACGAACTCATACATACCAAATATGACCTACGGTAGATAAGGTAACCTGCTAATCTTGGGGATCACGACTCCTAATCCAATCCGGAAAACCAACGTCCGGGTCTTCACGTAGTCGTGCAGAACTCTGTTCGAGTCGGACTCAAACAGAAATCCTAGGCCATTACGCACCGTGCCAGCCATGAAACTGTTCGGCAGGATGCACATGGGCCTGATAGAACCTTCCAGGGAGCTGGGCCCTGGTAGGCTGTTTGATCGGGCCGTCAGGGAGTGGGCCATAGCAATGGGCCGTAATTTTATCCCCGACAGCTAGCCCCCGAGACTCAAGTGGAAGGACTCACTAGAGTGGGGTCATCCTCTTGAGACTCCAAGTCACGAAGAGGGTATTTTTCCTGCTACAAAGACATGCAACAGGCGACCGAACAGGTTATGGTTCAACCGAACAAGTCTTGTTCGGGACCGAAACAAACCCGCCAGTACGAAAGCAACTCTGTCGCGTCGAACAGGGAACGACATCTGTCCGAGCAGAGTACCCAGCCCTCGATACAGAAATCGGAAGAAGTGAGGTGAATCATCTCCTTGAGATTGAACGTCATCAAGGAGGAATTGGATTCTTGGTAGTGAAAAGCGTACCACCGCATCCGGTAAGATCAGATCTTCCGGGAGAATGAACATAGCAAGTCGCGAGACGGACTCGTGCTGCTGCATCCAGGCATTCAGATGCCTAGGAAAAGATAGAGGACCTACCTCTCAGGCTAGAGCTTGCCCGAGAAAATAGGGATTGCGCTCTCGAGCGAATGTCGCGCTCAAGAGCGAAGGTGATGTGCCCCCAGACGTAGATCGTGTGCCAGGAGCAAACAATGCATACGAGGGGAAAAGCGACCCAGTCCCCGAGCGTAGAGCTCGTCGAAGGAACCAGGTAAAGAGATCCAGTCCCAGAGCACGGAGCTCGTTAAAGGAACCGTAGTGCGACCAGCGAAGACGCGTACGGTAGGAGCCAGCGCCCGGCGAAGAGCCGCCGGTGCGAGGTGATCCAGCCCGAGCACGGAGCTCGTCGCGAGGACCGGATCGTGCTCGGGCGAAGAACGCGCCGGCGTGGTGAATCACAACCCGATGCGATCGAGCCGCAAGAGAACGTGTGAAATCAACGCTTACCCATGACGATTCCTTGCGGCGGTGTAGGCGTTGTCTTGGCAAGTCGCGAACCGACGCTTGGAGTGCCCGTTGCGATGAGAATCGGCTTACGATGGGCATGCCCGTTGCGATGAGAATCGGCTTACGGTGGGCAGGACCCCATTGGTGGCGCACTACCTTGACTTAGCCGAACTGTGAAGGTCAGTGCCGAGCAAATGCGAGAAAATCATACGCGGGTGAAGTGAATCAGTCCCTGGGCATGCGCGGAGCAAACCCGGAAAGAGAGGGATGCAGACATCGGATATGGTGGGGAAGCCTGGAACCTCGCCGCGACCATCACCGGAGTCTGACGCTCCCCGTTCCTGTACTTACTGCAGAAGACAAACAAGAAACGAGCAGCAAGGGAAAAAAAGAGGGTAAGGACAGGCTCTAAGAAGAGCAAAGCGAGTTTTAGAAAACACGCTAAAGACGACCTACCCGCACAAGACATAATTTTTGCCCGTGTACGTCCCCCGACAGCGTTAGTGTCACCTCGGCGAATGCGGAACCAACGCTAGGAGTGCCCGTTGCGATGAGAATCGGCTTACGGCGAGCAGAACTCCGTTGGTGGTGCATTGCTCCGGATTACCGTGCAAGGAAGGACGTAGCATGGATAAAAAATACGTGTGCGGGCAAGTGCAGCCCCGCTGTGGCTAAGACCGCTAATCAGAGAAGGCGATCGGGACCTCAGCCGCAGGCAAGACGTGCGAGGCGAAGTCTTATCCGGACATGGACCCGTGCAGCGTTGGTGTCGCCTCGGCGGGTGCGGAACCAGCGCCAGGAGTGTCCGTTGCGATGAGAAACGGCTTACGGTGGGCATGCCCGTTATGGATGAGAATCGACTACGGTGGTCGAACTCTATCGGTGGTGCACCGCCGTTAACCGGAGCCGTCTGGTCGTTGCGGATAAAAAGACATGCTCAGACGCTGGGAACGCTACGGAGCGAAGACCAACGAGGTTTTGAAAACTAACGCTAAGGAAAGGAACCGAAAAGCTGAAAAAAGTACCGGGGTTGCGAAATTCAGCTCAAGTCCCAATCGACCGAGGAGAGGATCCTCCAGAGGAGCCGCCGAGCAACTCAAGACCGCCGAAAGCGGCGCTTGAATCGAGCGAGAGTTCGATCGAGCGAATTTTTCCTCGCAAAAAGAGCAAAGAAAAGACAAGGACGAACAGAAACCAAGAACAAGACGAATAAGCGCTAGAAAGTTTTAAGAAAAACCGGTAGAACGCTTAGCCTAACTCCAGCCCGTTGTGCGGTTGCCGAGAACTGAGTTTGCGAACTCGAACAGTGCACAAGAGAAAGAGCGACGCCTAGCCCCGTGCGGACGATGCATGAAGACTGAACTTGCGACTTCAAGCACGTGCGTAGAGAGTTAGAGCGACACCGTATCTGATCGACTCGCTCGAAACGCGCCGTTAACGTAAGTTAGGCGATTCAAGGTAACCGAACAAGGAAAGTGCCTCTGCGCCGGAGGGCTTACGAGAGCAGACTTTGCCAAGTGGTTGTGCCATGAGCGGTAAGTGCCTCTCGCGGAGGGCTTACGAGCGAGCTTAGCCGCAAGGCTGGATGCCGTGTTACGCAACTCGAGTTTAGGAACTTGTTGAAGCGGACACGGCAGGAAAACCCTTAAGATCGCGGAGCCAAGAGTTCGCAAGACCGGCGGTCATCAAGTGTTACCAGAGAAAAGAGTAGTCCGAGAAGACAAGTGGTGAGGAGGACCGCAGGGGCCGCGAGCATTCACCGCTCAATAGGTTGAACTTTACATGGCGGCCGAGAGACTTGGAGGAACAAAGGCGCGAAATTTGAGAAAAAGCGCGAAGTTAGGAAACGAAAGACCTACACGAGGAACTTTCGAAGGGTCGATGTCCCAAGTCTTTGTCGACTCTCTCCGTCATCCACACCAGCGAATGCCGGGATCCGGAAGAATTTTGATCCGATCCCGAGCACGGAGCTCGTCGCGGGATCAGACGCGCCCGGCGAAGAGCTGCCCGGCGAAGAGATCCACCCGAGCACGGAGCTCGTCGCGGGGACGAGACGCGCCGGCGAAGAGCTGCCCGGCGCTGTGATCCACCGAGCATGGAGCTCGTCGCGGGACGAGACGCGCCCGGACGAAGAGCTGCCGGTGCGAGGTTGATCCGATCCCCGAGCGCGAGCTCGTCGCGGGACGACAACGCTTCCGGCGAAGAGCGCCAGCCAATGAAGAGATCCAACCCGAGCGGAGCTCGAACTAGATCTCGAAGGCGATCAAGATCGAAGGATCGATCCGATCTGGCGGGGAAGAGACATCCCGCCTTCTGAGTCGTAGTCCTCAGGGAGAATCTCCTGGTCGCTGATAGAGTTCGACATGTTCGATCTGCGAGTCCCCACGGACGGCGCCAGCTGTCGACGGTTGGGATATCGACCCAAGTCAACCAAGGTTCTTCAAAGAGGAGATAGAGACACGCCAACAACCACGAAACAACAACGAACGAGATGGGGTTTTATCCTGGTTCAGCCTCTCGGAGAGATAATAGCCCTACGTCCAAATTTCTTTATATCAAAGAGAATTATAAGGTGGAACTCGACGAGATCAGCAGTCTCGACGAGTAGTATGCTAAAATCTATCTGCTAAGGTCTAAACTAGATGCTAGGATGTAAAACTCAATGCCGTGGATCCTCTAAACGTCAGTAGGGCCCTGTTTATATAGTCTTGAACAAACCGACCTACCGAGGAATATCGGGCCGGCTAACTACAAGATCGTGAACGAACTCATACATGCCAAATATGACCTACGGTAGATAAGGTAATCTCTAATCTTGGGGATCACGACTCTAATCCAATCCGGAAACCAACGTCCGGTCTTCACGTAGTCGTGCGTAACTCGTTCGAGTCGGACTCAAACAGGAATCCTAGGCCATTACGCACCGTGCCAGCCATGAAACTGTTCGGCAGGATGCACATGGGCCTGATAGAACCTTCCAGGGAGCTGGACCCTGGTAGGCTGTTTGATCGGGCCGTCAGGGAGTGGGCCATAGCAATGGGCCGTAATTTTATCCCCGACACCTTACCATGATTAATTCTTTTCGCTAACAACACATTATAATATTAAAAAATTTATAAACTTTTGGTAGAGTCCGAAAAGCCCAAAAGAATATTTGAAAATAATTTTGTAAGTTTATAAAATACTAAGGCCCGGTTCTTTTCAGTTTAACAGCTTAACGACTTATCTATATTTTAAAAAGACATGTTTTGAGTTTTTTATTCCATTTTTCGTTGTTTTCAAGGTGGTTCCTAACGCTTTAAAAAGCAAGCCAAATGAAATGGATCCAAATCTCGAGACTATTTCGAAAAGCTCTCAAAGTTCAGTCATTTCAGTCATTCAACTATTCAGCCGTTCAGATCAGCTAAAAAAGAACAAGGTCTAAAGCCCAGTTCTTTTCAGCTTAATAGCTTAACGGCTTAACACCTTAACGACTTATCTACGTTTTAAAAAGCCATATGGTTTGAGTTTTTTAAGTCCGTTTTTCGCTGTTTCGAGGGTGTGTTCTGACGCTTTAAAAAGCTAGCCATACGAAATGGATCCAAATCTTGAGACTATCTCGAGAAGCGCTCAAAATTCAGTTCTTTTAGCCGTTCAGATCAGCTCAAAAGAATAGTGTCTAAATTTTTTAAAAAATAGCTATGAAGTATTACGCTCGACTCGTAGCAATAACAATTTTTTAGCTAAAGGTTTAATTTTAATTTATTGAAAAAATAATGCCCAAGTGCTAGCTCGCTGTATCTTGACTTCACAGGGTCCATTACTCCGTTACCGTCACATCACACGTGCGCCGTTTATTTTGATAGCTAATTTGCTTTCCATCGTTCAAAGTATGACCAACTAGAAGCCGGCTTTATAAAAAGAAAAAAATAGAAGCCGGCTGACCGAGCACGGAATGCACAGCAACATCTCTGTCCAAAGCACCCAAGCTTCTCTGTTTGACCGACTTGACCACCCAAAAGGAAAGAGCCAATCACGTACCAGCTATGCTTGTGGGCAAAGCAGAACCTACTATTTTAGGGTCCTAGGGCAAGTTAACAAGTGGATCTCATTGTACGAACAAATAAAAAATATCTTTTCATATGTCAATGTAAAGAAATAATTTACTATATTTATTTTTTTGTGCAACCACTAAAAGGATGGGAGCTATTCGTATGACTCCATATACCTCCACGATCATCCGACGGGCATCAAGATCCAGGCTCAACCCACAAAATTCTCAAGTGGTATTTTTGCAAAAAAAAAAAGTCCCAAAACTTTTCCAAAAAAGCAATCAAGTCTTTATTCTTCCTTCTCTCTTCCCTCCAGTATCTGCTGAACCTGACAAGGGTGCGGGCGAGCTTGGTTGAGTGTCGGCAAGGGTGGTGGTTGCTGGCGGTGGCGACCGGTAGCGGTCGGCCAGGAAGGACACTATTGCTTAAAATAATTTTTTTTTGTAAAATATACATGTATAGGGGGAATTTATTTGAACACATATATTGATGTGGATCGGATGATTATGGAAATATATAAAGCTGCATATGCATACAGAATGTTTTTTTCTGAAATAATGGTAGTGTAAAAAATAGGACTAGCAATAAATATGCCTAGAAGCACGAAGACCGCAAATAAAAAAAGCGCGCAAAGTCAAGCTAATTTGAAGGTTCCAGGCAAGCACGTGACGGAGTATATAGCAGTTACGTTCCCGCCGCATTTGCTTACCACACGAACGGCGAAGACCCTCAAGTTCTTCCTGCGTCCACCGCGGCGGCGGGGACGAAGCCCGAAGCCCACACCCACCAAACAAACACATGGCAATTATACCATTCCGCGGGCACCTCCTCCTCCTCCTCCTCCTCCTCGCGCTTGCGCTGTCCTGCTGCCTCGGGCGCCGCGCCGCCGCCCAGCCCGCCACCGCGGCGAACGAGGCGCCGCTGCTCATCCAGATCAAGAACGCCTGGGGCGACCCGCACGTCCTCGCGGCATGGAACGACACGGGCGCCGCCGCCGCCACGTACTGCTCGTGGCCGTACGTGCGGTGCGACTCGGCCAATCGCGTCGCGAACCTCTCCCTCGCCAACACCAACGTCGCCGGCGCCGTCCCCGACGCCATCGGCGGCCTCTCCAGCCTCACGCACCTCGACATCTCCAACAACAACATCAACGGCACCTTCCCGACCAGCCTGTACCGCTGCAAGTCGCTCCGGTACCTCAACCTGTCCCAGAACTACCTCGCCGGGGATCTTCCCTCCGACATCGGCCGCGGGATCGGGGAGAATCTGACCTCGCTGAGCCTCAACGGGAACGAGTTCACCGGTGCAATTCCCACCTCGCTGTCCCGGCTACGGAACCTGCAGTGGCTCGCGCTTGAGAACAACTTCCTCTCCGGCACCATCCCGGCAGAGCTCGGCGAGATGCCGGAGTTGGAGACGCTCGATCTGTCAAAGAATAGCTTGACCGGAAGCATACCTCCGGGGCTTTGGAACCTCACGAAGCTGCAAACTTTGTATATATACATCAACAAGCTCGCCGGCGACGTCGTCGTCCATGGTGCTTTCGGCGCGGTGAATTTGGTGTCGATCGACATGTCGTCGAACAAGCTAAGTGGGCCCATTCCGGAAGGCTTCGGTCACTTGCCGAAACTTACAGAATTGGCCTTGTTCAACAACAGCTTCTCCGGCGAGATACCGGCGAGCATCGGCCAGTTTCTACCGTCGTTGAAGATCTTGAGGCTGTCCGCCAATAGCCTCACCGGAATGCTCCCGCCAGAGCTCGGCAAGAACTCGCCGGAGTTGTCGTATATCCAGGCAGATAACAACGGCATCACCGGCGCGATACCGGAGGGGCTGTGCGACCACGGCAAGCTCCTGTCGTTTACCGCTTCGAGCAATCGCTTGAACGGCTCCATCCCGGCGAGCCTCGCCGGTTGTGCCACGCTTAGTGGCCTGTTTGTCAACAGCAACCAGCTCTCCGGAGAGGTGCCTGATGCTCTGTGGACGAAGACGAAGCTTGAGAACGTGTTCCTCGGGAACAACCAACTCCAGGGAACTCTGCCGGCAACGATGTACCTCAACCTCACGAGGTTAAGCATCGAGAACAACCAGTTTGCCGGAAGGATCCCAGCCGCAGCGGTTGGGCTCGTGCAGTTCACTGCCGGGAACAACCAATTCTCCGGCGATATTCCGGCAACTTTGGGCACCGGCATGCCGCTGCTGCAGTCACTGAAACTGTCCGGCAATCAGCTCTCCGGCGGGATCCCGGTGAGCGTCGCCAAGCTCAAGGGGCTGACCCAGCTGGACCTGAGCAGGAACCTTCTCTCCGGCGAGATACCGGCGGAATTGGGCGCCTTGTTGGCGCTCAACGCGCTTGACCTGTCGTCGAACAGGCTCGCCGGCGACATACCGCCGGAGCTCGCCAGGCTGAGGCTCAGCTCGCTGAACCTATCCTCCAACCAGCTCGCCGGCCAGGTCCCGGGAGACCTCGCTATCACGCCGTACGACCGCAGCTTTCTCGACAACCCCAACCTCTGCACGGCCGCTCTGGGGTCCAGCTACCTCGCTGGCGTACGGTCCTGCACCGCCACCGCCGCTGCCGCCTCCGGGGGCGTCTCGCCGGCGCTCCGCACGGGCCTCCTCGCCGCGGGCATGGCGCTCCTCGTCGTCATCGTGGCCCTCGCCTTCTTCGTCGTCCGCGACATCAAGAAGAGGAGGCGCGCGGCAGCGGTGGTGCAGGGCGGCGGCTGGAAGATGACGCCTTTCCAGACTGACCTGGGCTTCAGCGAGGCGGCCATTTTCCGGGGGCTAACGGAGGAGAACCTAGTCGGGCGCGGCTGCTCGGGGCGCGTGTACCGCGTCGCCTACACCAACCGGTACAATGGCAACGCCGGTGCCGTGGCCGTGAAGCAGATACAGGGCGCCACCGGGAAGGCGGACGAGAAGATGGAGCGCGAGTTCGAGTCGGAGGCGAGCATCCTCGGCAACGTCCGGCACAACAACATCGTCAGGCTGCTGTGCTGCCTCTCCCGCGCCAACGCCAAGCTGCTCGTGTACGAGTACATGGCCAACGGCAGCCTGGACAGGTGGCTCCACGGGGAGGCCGTCCACGCCGTCGCCGACGGCGGCCACCCCATGGTGGCGAGGGCCCGGTCGGCGGCGCGGCGCGCCCCGGCGGCGCCGCTGGACTGGCCGGCGAGGCTTAGGGTGGCCGTCGGCGCCGCGCAGGGGCTGTGCTACATGCACCACGAGTGCTCCCCGCCCATCGTCCACCGGGACGTCAAGACGAGCAACATCTTGCTGGACTCGGAGCTCCGGGCCAAGGTCGCGGACTTCGGGCTCGCCAGGATGCTGGCGCAGGCCGGCACGCCTGACACCATGTCCGCTGTTGCTGGATCGTTCGGCTACATGGCACCTGGTAAGAAACCAAGAATCCATCCAAGGACATAGCAAATCTGGCGGATTTTACTCTCTTTTTGCAGGATTTTGAACGGTACTTGGGTGGTTGCTTTGGCGAATTCATGAATCTTGGACCATATGTTTGATCGTGACATGGTTACCTGCAGAGTGTGGTTATACAAGGAAGCTGAACGAGAAGGTCGACGTGTACAGCTTCGGCGTCGTGCTCCTGGAGCTCACCACCGGTAGGGTGGCAAACGACGGCGGCGAGCACGGGTGCCTGGCAGAGTGGGCGCGGCATCACTACCAGTCAGGAGGCGGCGTCCCGGAAGCTACAGACAAGTGCGTCAGATATGCAGGCTACTCGGAGGAGATCGAGGCCGTGTTCAGGCTAGGCCTGATCTGCACCGTCTCTTCGCCGTCGTCGCGGCCAACCATGAAGGACGTGCTGCAGATTCTGCTCAAGTGCAGCGAGCAGACGCGGCAGAAGAGCAAGTCGACGGAGGACGGCCATGAGTGCGACGCGGCCCCACTCTTGCTTCCGAAGCTCGGCAGCCGTCGGAAGAGCGGCAAGGGAAGGGACGACGAAGAGGACAGCGACTTCGACAGCATTGTCTGAAGTGAGAAGCCAGCCAAGAAACGCAGTCTGCACCTTCAGGTAGAACAGCAGCTATAGAGAAGGAAAATTACGTTCCGGATCTCCTGGACTGTATAGTTTGTATTTAAGCACAACGTTTTAGCAGACTAGAGAACAGAATTACACGGCCCAAATTTCCCAAATCACATAATGTATACTTACACTAATTACCTTGGAAGCTGCTCACGGCAAACCAAACCATTCACATGTTCTGCTTAAGATTCTATAATGGAGGTAAGCATAGAAAACCTTGGTGCATGAACTGAGAAGCATGATGCATCATGGTCAGGTTATTTGCATACGTTTTCACCCAGTTGAGCATAAAGTAGCATGTACTTGCACATCCAATGTAAAAATGAAAGACGGTACAAACTATAAACCACTTCAAAATATTTAACAACGAAAACGTGTATAAGGCCATCGTCAATGGCATCCTAACTTACAACGTGTCCCAGCAACTATTTACACTTCATTTTCACTATTCACCTACATTTCTCTCTCTACTATTTTATTTGTTGTGGTATTGGAGTGTCCTAAGTTAGGACCTATTGAATATGCCTACTCTACTATTTTATTTGTTGTGGTATTGGAGTGTCCTAAGTTAGGAACCATTGAATATACCTAGAGAGATAAATGTAGACGAATAATGAAAAAAATGTGAATAATGGTTGTGGTGTCCTAAGTTAGGATGACATTGCTGATAGCCTAAGATCACACACAAATTTGACAAACAGGATATATATAGTAAATTTTCAACCATCCCCTTCTTTATTCTCAAATGACTGAAGATTACATGCAAATCAGCTCAGATTAGTTTGCAACATCGCATCACAAAACAAACTCACAGGAAAAGGGGCAAAAGAATTGGAAGGAAAGGAACAGCATCAGCAAACCTCTGTTTCCACTTTCCTGCTGTTGCAAATGCTTGTTTCACTATATAATATACTCCAAACTCGTTGGCGCCATACTAGATATATCCCGCTGCTACTGAATTATGTGTGCAGAATAACAAAAGGAGGCATGCGTATTGCACAGGGAACTCCCAGTAGAAAGAAATGAAATCGAAGGGAAGAAGACAATAAGCTGCACCAGGTGTTCGGTCCCTTGCCCCCCTAGGAATACTCAACATTAGCATACTGGGAGTGCGAGGCTGCAAGAAGTGCAGCACCAATGCCAGAGCCATCGTTGGCCAACTTGATCACAACCGATGAGGCGACCTCGTCCCCGAGAAGGTCTTTAAGGGTGTTCTTTAGGCAGGCACTGAACTTCTTATAGTGCTCGTAGAGTCCACCATCTATAGCAATGACAGTCCTGTGCTTTTGACTACCGTCGCTTGGTACTCTATCCCTGCCCAGCTTCTTTAGAATGCCATATATACCAGCAGCAGCCAAGCGTGCCCCTCTGTTTGCAACAAGGTCACAGATGTCACGGGTAATGCGCCTTGCTTCGAGGGAAGTATTAGCAACCTAAATATAAGTTCAAGCATATCATAAGGAATCCATGATACTTAAAAGATGATTTAACAATACCATCTTTGAACATCATCATACCCCCAAGATATCCTTCAGCTTAGCCCCCAGTTGTTTGAGATCATCTGAGGTGTCATGATGCATGGCTGACATATCAGGTGTCCTGCAATACTACAATAATACTTCCTTAGAAAGATTCTGTTGGTTACATTAGCTTTTCATAATTTGATTGCTTCCTCCTACTGACACAAGAGAAGCTAGATGCTATGTTGCCTAATTACGGCGACACAGATATGGATATGCGATACACGATACTTCTCTAAAACACCGATAGGGCATATGTCTCTACATATATGATATATACATTTTATATATAGTATATAGGAAAAGTAGTTAACTTGTAATTTTCTTAGAAAAGAAGTTAATCTGTACATATTTTGTTAGAAGCAGCTGATTTGTAGATATGCAGAATGTAGAATAGGTGTCAAGTAGCAGTAAAGGCTTGTTGCTTTTCGTATCATCTCTCTCCTCCCTCTATGTGAACGAACAGGAGCAAAAAAACAGTTAGCTTTCCTCTCTCCTCTCGTATTCTTATCTCTTCCCCTCCATGTGAATGACCAGAGACAGAACCAAGCGGCCGGTGATGAGTCTCCTCCATTACCCACACAAACACAATCCTAAAATCTGGCCTACTCCTCACCGGAGTCCTACCCATCGGCGCCAGCAAGTCCTTCCCCGACCACAGTGCTCTCATCAGTGGTATCCTGGTGGTGCCAAGCCACAGACTAGCAAGGGGATTGAACCAGGGCCAACGCCGTAGATGGGGGCGACGGCGGGCCGGCGGCGACCACAACAACGGCGGCTCGCCGACAAGGACCACGGTCAGCGGTGCTGCATAACTGCAGATGGGGCCGATGGGCGGCAGCGGTCAGTGGAGCTGTAGATGGTGGCGACTGCGGGTCAGCGGTGACCATGCGACTAGAGCAGCCGCTTAGGGTTAAAGAGGTGGGAGTCGAGGGGAGGAGCGAAAGAAGTGGGGAACATGGAGAATGGATTTCCCCAAGCTAGCTGAGTTCCAATCACCTTCACTACCACGCGATTCGCATTGAGATTGCTTCAGCTCCACTCAGCCCTAAAAGGTATTTTTGCATAAATACCCCTATATTTTTCTAGAAAAAAACGATTGGGTCCTTCCTTCTGTCTTCCTCTCACCCAAACTGGTCGCCATCTGGCTGCGTCGTCGCCGGCGACCACCTGCCCGACCGGTGCACAACCACGGTGGGGTAGTCTGGGCGCGACGTGCGGGGCGCGAGCCGATGTGGTCGCCGGCCGGCAGGAGAGGTGGTTGCCGGCAACAGCGTAGCCCGATGGCGGCCGTCTCGGATAAGAGGAGGGAGAAAGAAGGAAGAAGGACCCGATCGCATGAAATGCAAAAGTTGAGGGGTTTTGTGCAAAAATATCATGTGAAGACTGGCTTGGTCGAAGCACGATTCTTGATATGGATCCAATGATCATGGAGGTACTGGAAACCCAGCTACCTTGGGAGATTCTCTACCGGGGTAATGAGTATAATGGGCTAAGTAAGTATCCCAAAAATATCGAGAAGGTATTCCACAAGTATCCAAATTATTTTAATTATTTGAAAATCAGGAAATTACCCGATACGTCCTAGATACGTATCCAGCCGTATCGGACACATTTTCGTATCTCATACGTGTCGGGATATGGATTTTTAGAAGTATCCAGGTAACATAGGCTAAATGATAAATAGATAGAATATGAAAATGCACCTCAGTATAAATAGTTGCTCCAATTTTGGAGGAATAACATCCCCAAACAACGAAGCATCATGAGCAAGCTGCAGGAGGATTCTTCGCACAATCTCTCCAAGATACATGCCAGAAATCATCTTTTCGTATATCTGAAGAAAAGACAAAATTCATCTCACCAACCACATATTGGATCGGAATAAACAGGTTAATAAAACGATACCTGCTCGCCAGGGTTAAAACTTTCAAAATCCAAGGCACTATCATATTTTGAGCAAGGAAGTTTATCAGACTTGAAGTTTCCCCATTCCATGTTGATTACCTGCAACATACCAAAGAACCAAATGCCATACATTAATTGGTGTAAATACCATATAACACAACAGTTAAAGTGGATCTGTACAATTAGACAATGCTTGATGGTCTTTAATATTCCATGCATACAGAGAAAATCAGATGCTAACCATATTTCCTGAGTTAGGAAGTAGCCCATTCCATTTTAGAATTGCATTTGCATGTTCCACATATGCTGCATTCGTGCCAGTGCCCAATATTACAGCAGCAACAACATCGTTATCAACATATCTCCCACCAGCCAGTGTGCCTACAGTGTCATTAACCTACACAAAAATGGGTTAGTGTCAGTTTACATATTATTGAAAATATTTGTCATTATAATCAATGCCCAACCTTTGTACTCCATAAAATTCTGAGCATCTAAAAAAGTCCAACACCAGCATCAGAGTAAACAGAAAATGCTGATGGCCTGATGCCTAATGAAACGGCGGACATGAGAATTCTTATGATGTAAAATAATTTAATCAACAAGTGAACTTACCAGAGCTATAACTTTCATATCAAGACCTTGCCTCTCCATAGCCCTGCTTAATTCAGCCACAACATCTTCCCCAACCTGAGTTCACAGCAATAACTATTTCAGATACACATTATAGCCATTCACTGCTAAATAATAAGACTGTAAAATTCCCACCATGTTTGCTCTGAGAGGCAAAAAATATTCATATTAATAGGTGTGGGAAGAACACTGTGGAAACTGACGCTGTAAACTTACAAGCTGCTACATGATTTGACTAGATCCAGTCCCTCTATCTGTGTTCCAATAGGTGGCTAGCAATTGTGCTACTGCCTTGGCTTAACGAAATCCCGAACACTCCATCTCAAAACAAAAAAGAAGTATATAGCCAGTGAAGAGGGATTTCATCATGACATAATAAAAGAACAGCAGGAAGAAAACAATACTACATTTACCAAATCACTTGTTTTAGTTACCTTGAAAATATTTACATTAGCATCAGAGCAAATAACTTTTATCAAAATCTTGTAGGAACGGAAGTATCGACTCTTGCTAAATATGGGTTTCATATGTAATCACACAACTTATTTTAATGGGTCCATATTACAAAAGCACAGATTAATTGAATGTAGTCATCAGGGTCATCACAATTATTTTGAAAAATATAATCTAGTTTCAAGCTTTCAGCGCTGGATTTTAGAATAACTCTACTATGAAATATAAAGTTATGCGTCACAGCATCTAGCCATTCAATTGCTCGGGATTTATGGCTAGTTAAACATGACATTTGACATAAATACCATGCACCTAAGAACATGGATACTTTTCATTACTTTGACAGTGTGCTTTCTAAACATGCTCTAAATTAGGTTGAGATAAAAACCATGCATACCATACAATATACTCATGTCCAAATCAGAACAAACAGAGTTCATAGTAATGTTCTATTTTTAGTTCTAATATCATGAAAGAATAATGCAGGACTGTGGTTGGCCACTTGTCTGTGCAGGAAGCTGTCCCTAAAAGTCAAAAAGATCACTGCATGATTCTGGGAAAATGAAATATGACAAGTTTGATTGCCACAAGAAGATGCTCGGACAAGTAGTGTCGGAGAATAATTCGTTGATAAGAAATTCAACTTCTGATAAACCTTGATCATTCAGTAAGCAAAATATGAATTAAGGCCATTTGATTTTTACCGTGCCATTGATGGAAAATCCCTTTGTCCACTTAATGAGAGTGCCTGATGATATTGATGTTTGGTGCACAGGGAAAGAAAACGTGAAACCAAGTTCTCTCTGTCTACCCTCTGGCAAGTGGAAATCTTCGCCTTCAGTCTCCACAAACTTCTCTAACTCAGCCGCAATGAAATCAAACAGCTCCTGTACTTGTGATTTGTGAAATGTGAGTAAACCATGCAATAAAATCTTGCTAATGCAGAAAACTGGTGTGTGTGTTTGTGTGTGTGTGTGTGTGTGGGGGGGGGCACTTACCATGGAAGTCCCAACCATCAGATGAGGTGGAATTGAAACTTCTTGGTATTGTTGCCTGACAACACGCCTCTCCCTTCCTCCAAGCTGAACACGTATGACTCGGAAGTTGGTTCCGCCAAGATCCAGTGCGTAGAATAATCCATGCTCATCCCTGCAGAGTTGACATATAAATCATAAGACAGCACGATAATTGCAGCAGAAACAATACATATAGATTAGACACGTTCAATTTTCAGACTTGTGGAAAACTTGTGCCGCTACAACCTCTGTTATTGAATATTTACCACTCTTGTTTTTTCAGTCTCCAATGTATTTGTTCAAAGTAAGCATAATCTTATCAGAATTTTTTTACGACAAACACTACAATATCATTTTCAGGACAGTGTTTACATAGTCCAAAAATAACATTGCTCAGGGATTAGAAAATCTGACTGCATGTTTTCAGTAGTGCCAGAAATTTGAGATGGAATATGGAGTAATACTAATAGTGAGTGCCCATTTGGAAATTATCCTTGTAGCTATTTGACCATAGCGGAAAATTAAAAAAAGATGTAGCTTCAAGGTAAATCCGACATGTAGATGTAGGCATAAGATACAAATGGTCTATTAAAAGAACTAGAGAGGGCATGTGTGTGCAAGTATCTCTACAGTCAACGAAAAAAGAAGAATATATGGGCTGATTTATCATCTACTCCCTCCGGTTCATGTAACCCTGTCGTTTTAGACATATCCTAAGTCAAACTTTCAAAACTTTGTCCATAAAATCTTTCAAACTATTTGGATTGGGAACATGTGAATCATAAGTATAGATTCGTCTTGATATGTAGTTCCATAATATATATAAATTCTGTGATGTTTTTTTTAAAAAAATTACAATGGTAATTGATGGTTAAATTTGTATTTTGAAGACCACGTCAATGTCAAAAAGACAAGTTTTCATGGACCAGAGGGAGTACGACAAACATCAAACCAGTGACCACAATTTACTGCATAATTTTGTCCACCTTATTGGCCTACCACAGAGTTATAAACCTGTGCTCAGAAAAAATTGCAGGATAAACGCTATACTGTTATAGAACTAATTTCACTCCTGTTGTCCTGACCCATGCTGTGTTTATTCATGCATACATCCCATATCATCAAGTTGGAATTGAGATGTCATAATGTCATGTCAAGATATCACACAGATTGCGAAGCTGACAACAAAACAACAAATTCACAGATGGAAAACAAAATGTGTCATCCTTCTTCCAGAATCAGCAAGGAGTTAAACAAGAACAAATAAAATCACCCAACCATTTCCCCCCAATTTCGCTCAAACCACAGAGAAGCACGGTGTTTCACAGTTTCCCAGTATTACGGCGACATACCTCCAACCAAACGCTAGAGCAATGTCGCATTTGCACCGAACCCACAATTCCACAATCCACACCACGCAAAGCCACAAAAAGAATTGCAATTTTTCAGAAAAATCCCGTCCAGGACACGCGTGCCCGCGGCCCCGCGCAGAAGAACAAGCGTACCCAGCCCCAAAAGACGAAGAAAACCGTAGAAGCAACGGAAACCTTACCCAGTGGGTAGGTTGTCGACATAGCTGATGAGCATCTTGACCGGGGAGTGGGGGTCGGCGCGTAGCCCGCGCTCCATCTCCACCACCATGGCGTCCGCGATGCCGCGCAGCATCTCCTTCGGCGTGGAGAACCTCTGTTTCACCTCCTCGATCACCGCGTCCGCTTTCCTCCGCCTCTCCGCCTCCGCCTCCCGCCGCCTCCTCCTGCTCCGCGACACCGCCAAACCCACACCCACCGCCGCCGCGGCACACACCACCACCGCCGTCGCCACCACCGCCCCCTTCCCCATCGCACTCCCCTCTCCCTCTCTCTCTCTCTCTCTCGTACTCTTCCTCTCGCGGTAGCGTGGGAGTGTCTGTGGGAAGAGAGCCACGAGCTAGGCGTTTTACAGGCGAATCAGCCCCCCTAACTTTTATCTTATTTACGGATAGACCCCTCTGTATAAACCACAGTGATTTCCGACTTCTGTGGGTGCAACCGTGCAGGGGCACCTGCGAATTTGGGTGTTTCGCGGTAGCTGCATGAAACATAGTAGAAAATTATAAAATACATTTAACACCGTAAAACATCACATAAGATATTTATGAAACGTAAAACATACAGAATATTTATAAAGCATTGTATGAAACACATAAAAATGGTATACTACAGCAATAGTATACCGTTTATTACTACACTTTTCGTTATGAAATGGTAGTCGTTTTGGACATTGACATGGTCTTTAAAAATAGAATTTTAACCATAAAAATCTTTTCAAAAATTATTTATTATGCATTAATAATAGATATTATAAAAGTTCTTCTTAAGATGAATCTATTTATGTGATTTTTATGTTCTTAATCTAAATAGTTTAAAAGTTCTGTCGGTACAATAAATACTAGGGTGTGAAGAATTACAAAAAAGACCAGGCGAGGACCCCACACGTCAGGCTGGCCATCAGGCCCTAGCGTGTGGGCGAGCCCTCAACATGGGCGAGGGGCCCCACACGTCGAAGAGCGATCGAGTTCCTAGCGTCTGGGCGAGCTCCTCAACAAGAAGGCGAGGCCCCGCGCGTCGAGCGGGCGATCGAGTTCCCTAGCGTCTTGGCGAGCCTCAACAAGCAGCCTGGGCGAAGCACGAGAAGGCCCTCATCATCGGGTGGGGCCAGCGTGGCGGCGCCACGAATGGAGTCTTCCGGGAGAAGGCTCTCCCCTGCCGCGAAGGACAGGCGCATTAAATGCGACATCACGCGCGGATGGACCGATGAAGAGATGATTACCGCCACAGTGACCTCTGCAAGTCAGATCAACTGTTACTGTGGCGCTGCGGAATTGACTGGCAGAGAGAGAATTTGCCGTCATCAGGTTGGCCCCCCGCGTCAGAAGGAGCAAGCTGGGTCCCGCCCATTCTTTCACCGGCGTGATCACACGAGTCAGAGGCCACTTGCGAGGCACGCGTGGGCGGCACCGCTCGGCACAGTAGCAGCACGTTTCGTCTCTCCTGTCTCGTCCCTTACGTCTTATCAGTGTACTAAGTGTACTGTACTACTAACCCCCTCGGCTCTCTCCGCCCGCCTACGGCTTGTATAAAAGGGGAGGAGAGAGAAAGGAGAGGGAAGAAGCATTCTGTAACCATTCCCACCTAACCACAACACGAAAAGAGCAGGGGCTCGGCAGGAATAGGACTGTTACCCGCGAGGGGGGTCTGAATCTGGGTAATCGCTGCGCGCCGCCCCATGCCGTGTTCAACGCTCGAATCGGATCGAACTCGGGCTGATCGGCTAGCAGGATAGAAATCTGATAGGGGTGTGATCCGCAGTGGTTGAGCGGAGAGCACGCCGTCAGTGGCGCGCCAGGTAGGGGGCGCTAGCACCAGTTCAAGTTCTTCGACCTCTCTTCCGGCGGCAATGGCGGATCAACAATCCGCGATGGACCAGGAAGCAGCCGCGGCGTCGGCCGCGGCAATGGTGGTAGATCAGCCGGGCGGTAGCTGCCCGCCGAGGGTTGGCGCCCTGGCGCAGAGCAGCCGTCCCAGTCTGGCTAGGCGGCGCCTGGCCTTGTAAGAGTGCACTCCGGCACAAAACCTCCATGCGGCCAGGGCCCTACTGGACAACCCACCGGTTCCGGTAACTCCGGACTCTCTGGCGGCGCCGTGGCTGGCCAGTCTGGCCCGCTACGTCGAAGCCGCTGCGGCGGTAGTGCAAGCTCCGAGGGTACGGGAACCGGCGTTTCCGCTTTCTCCCGCTCTTTTGTTTCTCCGCACCCCTCCCGCGGATCTCCTGACGGGAGGGAGCGGGGCCAAGACGACAGGAGCCAGGCAACTCCTACGGGGGTTCGACCGGGCAGGCGCGGTGGTGGGCCAGACCTCTGGGCCCACTTGGAGGACCGCCGTCTACGACATAGAGAAGACCTGCGTGACAAGCTCCGCCGGCGGCACGATCGAGAGCGCGACCGCGCCATCGCTACGGCTCGTGGGGGCCAGGAGGAGTGCTCCTGCGATGCCGCCTCCGCCAAAGAAGGCGGCGCTTCTTCGGCGCAGCCCGGGCGGCGGGCGCGGCGGGACAAAGGGCGCGTGTATGAGCAGGAGGCTCCAGACGTTGGTTGCCGCGCCTTTTCAAAGGAGCTGCATCGAGTGCAGTGGCCGGAAAAGTTCCGGCCCGCTTCCATCGAGAAGTACGACGCCTCCACCAACCCCGACGAGTTTTTGCAGATCTACACCACGGTGACACAGCTGACTGGAGGGTCGGAAAAAGTCCTGGCAAACTACTTCCCCGCAGTCCTCACCGACGGAGCCCGCTCGTGGCTTATGAACCTGCCCTCGGAGTCGGTGGGGTCATGGAAGGAGTTCTCCGAGCTTTTCATCACCAACTTTCAGGGCACCTTCGAGCAGTCCGGAGTTGAAGACGATCTTCACAATGTGGAGCAAAAGAAGGGAGAGTCGCTGCGCGACTACATTCGGCGTTTCAGTCAGGTTCGCAACATCATCCCCGACATCTCCATCGACGCCGTTGTCACGGCCTTCAGGAGAGGCGCCCGAGACCCCAAGGTTAAGGAGAAGATGGCCACCCGCAAGATCAAGACGACGGAGGAGCTCTTCACTTTGGCCCACAAGTGCGTCCTGCAGGCGGAGGCCCGCTTCCGCTCAGCCGGAAGGACGGGGGCCGCAGCAGGTGGCGAGGCTGGGACCTCCAAAAGTCCCGGCGGGAAGGACAAGAAGAAGTGTAAGGCGGCCGAGACCGGGCAGGTCCTGGCCGCCGAGCGCGACAATGATGACGACTGCGATGGCCCGCCGCGCGACGGGCGCGGCGGGCGGAAGAAAGGAGGAGGTCGCGGCGGCGGCAAGGACGGTACCCGCAGAGGCGGTCGCGACGGTCACCGCGGCCACGGCGAAGGGCGAGGAGGTCGTCCCGACGAGTGGGATGGAATGACTTACTGTCCGATCCATCGCAGTAACACCCACGACTTGGTGGACTGCCAGGTCGTCAGCAAGGTAGTGGACAAGCGAGTCCACGAGCAGCAGCAAGCATCCGGCAGCGGCAAGGACAAGGAGCCGGCTACGCTTGGTTTTCAGCAGACGGAGCGCGAAGTCGCCTTCATCCACGGCGGATCGGCTACCTATCCGTCTCACGGCAGTTTCAAGCGTGTGATGACGAAGGTGTGCGCCGTCGTGCCTGGTGTGGGGTCTGCTAGGCAGCTGGTGTGGTCGGAGCAGTCGATCACATTCAGTCAAGCCGATCACCCCGCTAGCACCGCCGGCCCAGGACATCTCTCGATCGTGGTTGCGCCCACGGTCCGGAATGTCAAGCTGGGGCGGGTGCTGGTAGACGGAGGAAGTTCTATCAACCTCCTATCTGCCCGAGTCGCCAAAGCGCTCCAGATTCAGGAGCAGGAGCTTCGCCCGGCGCTCCCTTTCTTCGGCGTCACGCCGGGTGAAATCCGTCCTCTCGGCGCGTCGGCCTCCGGTGACCTTCGCGGTTCGACAACTTTCATACAGAGATGCTCGAGTTCGAGGTCGCTGACTTCGACCTCCCGTACAACGCCATACTGGGTCGGCCGGCGCTGACCAAGTTCATGGCGGCCTGCAACTATGCTTACATGGTGGTCAAGATCCCGGGGCCGGCTGGCCCCATCATCGTGAAGGTGGACCGTCCGGAGGGGCTCCGCTGCGACAAGGACGCTCTCGCTTTGGTGGGGGCAATCGGCGCCCAGAAGGCTGAAGCCTCGACTCTGGGAACTCCTCCGGTGAAGATCCGAGCTTCCCCGGCTCGTCCGCGGAGGTTAAGACGGTCTCCCTGAGTGAGTCAGACCCGGCGAGGACCGTTCAGGTGGGCGCTTCTCTCGGCGCCAAATAAGAAGGCGCACTCGTCTTCTTACTTCAGTCTAACGCAGACGTGTTTGCTTGGCAACCGTCCGACATGACTGGGGTCCCCAGGGAGGTGATTGAGCATAAGTTGGCAACGTTCCCGGGCGCGCGACCGGTCTTGCAGAAGATCCGGAAGCAGTCGGTGGAGCGCCAGGCCGTTATCCGCCAGGAGGTGGACAAGCTCTTAAGAGCGGGGTTGTTCGGAGCGTCGCCCATTCTAGGTGGCTGGCGAACCCCGCCCTCGTCAAGAAATCCAATGGGCGATGGAGGATGTGCGTGGACTTCACCGACCTCAACAAGGCGTGCCCGAAGGATCCGTACCCGCTGCCCCGCATCGATCTCATCGTCGACTCCACGGCGGGGAGCATGCAGCTGTGCTTTCTGGACGCGTACTCTGGGTACCACCAGATTAGCATGGCCGAAGAAGACGAAGACAAGACTGCCTTTGTGACGCCCATGGGCGTCTACTGCTACACAAGGATGGCGTTTGGATTGAAGAATGCAGGCCCAATCTATCAGAGGGTCATGCACATTGCTCACCACCCCCAGATCGGGTGGAACCTGGAGGTGTACGTCGACGACTTGGTGGTAAAGTCCAAGAAGGCGGAGGAGTTGATCGGCGACTTGGAGGAAACCTTCGCCAACCTGAGGAAGTACTGCATCAAGCTCAACCCTGAGAAGTGTGTGTTCGTCGTTCCGTCGGACAAATTGTTGGGTTTCCTTGTCTCCCAGAGGGGGATTGAGGCGAACCCCAACAAGATCGCGGCGATAGAAAACATGAAGCCACCGACGCGACTTCGGCAGATGCAATGTTTGGTGGGCTGTTTGACTTCCTTGGGCCGCTTCATAACTCGCCTGGGGGACAAGAGTCTCCCCCTGTTCAAGCTCCCTCACTTCTCCACCCGTGCTGGTCGCCCCAGATCCGGGTGAGCCGCTGATCCTCTATGTCGCGGCAAACCCGGGGGTGGTCAGCGCGGTGTTGGTGGCGGAAAGAGGTGGAGTTTAGCGCCCAATCTACTACATCAGCAAGGTCCTCCATGATGCAGAAACAAGGTATTCGCAGCACCAGAAAATGTTGTACGCCGTGTTGACGGCATCTAGAAGACTGCGTCACTACTTCTAGGGCGAGAAATCACTGTGTTGACCAAGTATCCCTTGCGGGAAATTCTCTTCAACAGCGAGGCAATGGGCCGCATCGCCAAATGGGCAATGGAGCTGGCGGAGTTCGATCTCAAGTTCACTCCCCGAACGGCCATCAAAGGGCAGGCCCTGACGGAGTTCGTCAGCGAATGGACTCCGGTGGCGGCAGAAGTGGAAGTAACCCCAGCACCCTCGTCGTGGACTCTCTTCTTCAAAGGTTCGTTCCGGCTGGAGGGGGCTGGGGCCGGCGTCGTCCTAGTGTCTCCCACCAGCGACATCGTTTGGCACCTGGTGGTGCTGGAGTTCCGCGCTACTAACAACGCTGCGGAGTACGAAGGACTACTCGCCGGGCTCAGGGTGGCTTCGACCCTGGGCATCCGGCGGCTGCAAGTCAAAGGCGACTCTCTCCTGGTCATCAACCAGGCGAGGAAGGAATTCACCTGTTCGTATCCCATCATGGCGGCCTACCTGACGGAGGTGCGCCGGTTGGAGCGGCACTTTGAGGGGTCGGGCTTCGCGCACATCCCTCGCCGTGACAACTACATGGCGGATGAACTGTCCCAGATTGCCTCGTCAAGGGCACCAGTCCCGGCTGGGGTCTTTGAAGAAAAACTCACCCGGCCGTCTGTCGCAGCCCCCGAGTCTGCAGCTCCCACATCCGGAGGAGACATCAACGTTCCCGCAATAACTCCCCGGTCGGAGGGAGGACGCGGAAGAACTGCCGAGGAGGTTGAGGCGGAAATGCCAGGCCAGGCAGAGTACGTCGGCGACCATTCTTACGTCGTCGCACTCGTCCGAGAAGGTCAGTGGATGTATCCTATCCTAACCTACTTGCGGGATAGAGTGGTCCCCGACGATGACGCGTCAGCTGAGAAGATAGCGCGCAAGGCCAAGCGCTACGCCCTGGTAGGTGGGGACCAGACGCTGTGCGCAAACGAATTCTCCGGAAGCGCCACTCGGAAGCGGAGAGCGAAATCCTCTCTGAGATCCATGGAGGCATGTGCGGGAGCCACTCAGGGAGCCGGGCGTTGGTCGGAAAGGTTTTCCGCCACGGTTTCTATTGGCCTACTGCCCTCCAGGATGCCTTTGAGCTAGTGAGGAGATACGAAGCGTGCCAATTTCTTGCTAAGCAGATCCACCGACCGGCCCAGACACTGCAAACCATTTCGCTCTCCTGGCCGTTCGCGGTCTGGGGGCTGGACATCCTAGGCCCGTTCCCGCGGACGACCGGGGGCTACACGCATCTGTTTGTCGCCATCGACAAGTTCACCAAGTGGGTTGAAGCCTCGCCGGTCCCGACGATCACCTCCGCCGCAGCTATAAAGTTCATGAGAAGCATCTTCGTTCGGTTTGGCGTCGCCAGCAGAATCATCACCGACAATGGCGCTCAGTTCAAAAGCGCTGACTTTCAAGATTGGTGTGAAGAGCTGGGCACTAAGTTGTGCTTCGCCTCCGTCGCACATCCGAAGAGCAATGGGCGGGTGGAGCGGACGAACGCAGAAGTACTCAAAGGATTCAAGACGAGGGCGTTCGATCGCCTGGAAAAGCGTGGCAAGCGCTGGGTGGAAGAAGTTCCCACTGTGCTTTGGGCGCTGCGGACGACTCCCAACAGAGCTACCGGCGAGACCCCTTTCTTTCTGGTGTATGGCTCTGAAGCAGTGCTCCCATCAGAGCTCACCTTCGGCTCCCCAAGGGTGGCGGCGTACAGTGAAGACGGTGACCCTGACCAGCGTCGGGATGAAGTAAATCTCCTGGAGGAGATCAAAGATAGAGCGGCGATCCGGGCCACCAGATATCAGCAGTCCCTGCGCCGTTATCAGGCAGGAAGGGCGTGTGAGAGAACACTGGCAGTGGGCGACCTCGTCTTGCGCAGAGTCCAGACGCAAGCAGGCCGCAATAAGCTGTCTTCCCGTGGAAGGGCCCCTTCAAGGTGGTCTCAGTATCCCGCCCAGGCTCAGTCAGGCTCGCCTTCGAGGATGGTCGCGAGTTGGCGAACATTTGGAACGTCAAGCAGTTGAGAAAGTTCTACCCGTAGGTAGCTGTTTCAGGAGCTTTTTGGGCCTTCCCTTGGAGTCGAGCGGCGAGGTCTTCCTCCTTCCCCGCTCGCATCGGGGGCTACGATGTACAAAGCCATCTGCAATATAAAGATAAGTTCTGTCTCTCTGTGAGCATCTGTCTTTTGCCTTAAAAAGTTTGTTAGAAAACATTCATTGAAAGTCGGTAGCGAGAAAGTACTTAAGGTGATGGCCCTTAATTGCAAAAAGTTTAACGCTTAAACTTATACTGGGCGGCGAGGCGACGAAGGCGTGTTCTAGCCTCGTGTGTCTGCCGGTCGGGCTCAGGCTCAACGACAGCAACACCAAAGGTTCAGACCACTTTCGAAAACTAAGTTCTCTCCACGCAATGTTTAAGTCGGTTTGCAGAGAGGCCATAAGGGTTAAAGTAACCAAATGCCTAAGGAAAAAGCGCTCGCTTTCAGCAGAACGTTCTGTCTAAAGCTTTTGGCGGTCGCTTGCCTAAGTCCTTTTTCTCGCAATTAAAAGGTTGCGTAAAGGATTAACAAGACTTGTGGCAGGAAAAACAAAAGGTTGTATTAACAGATTTTATATACAAGACGAGACGGGAAAGGAGATCGGCTACTCCTCATCATCGTCGCCTTCCGCCGGCGCAGCACCGCCCATCATGGACACTCGGTCGGCGGCGACCCTGACGCGAGAATGTTCGTCTCGGTCCAGCTGGCGTGGAGCTTCCCCGGTGGCGGCGTCAAGGTCGAACGCGGCATTCTGGGCAAGGCAGTTGCCTAGGATGAACCGCTGCTTCAAAAGCACCGCGGCGACCATCCTCGATCGCCCGCGCCCGCATCACCACCGGCAGGTCCCCAAGAGCCTCGGCGGCGCGTCCCCATCAAGGCCGGCGATCGCGAAGCGGTCTCTTCAATGGGCGAAAAGTGACTCCCAGCCGTCAGGATATCCGCGAAGTCGCGGTAGACGGTCCGTAGCATGGCAGTGAGGACCCGGAGGTGCTCGGAGTGCGCCGCGCGAAGGTTCGCGGTTTCCTTGGTGGCAGAGGCGGCGGCGGCTTGCGCCGCTACAGCCTCGAGGGTCGCCGCCTCCTTCGCAGCGATCTCCCGGTCAAGAGTCCGCCGCAGGTCGCCAACAGCTTGCGCCGCCGAAGCCAGAGCGCCTCTCGCGCCGCCAGTGTGGGCAAGGCGAGGCGCCTCGAAGAACGCCCGACGTCGGCGGCGATGGCGGAAACGGCGCCGGTGTCGGCCGCGGCGGCAGCCGGAAGATCTTCCACCCTCAGCAACGGCGTTGCGGTGTTCTCCGTGGCAGAAGGCACCGTCTCCGTCGTAGGGGTCGGAAGCAAGGCAGGGGCAGGCGGAACGCGCGAGCCGGAGCTCGAAGCCCTAGGATCCGGCCTGTTCCGCGAAGAAAAATCCGAAAGGGGTTCAGGGCCCCCCGAAGACGAAGGCAGAGGGGGGCAGCCTTAGGCCGCCCGGCCGTGGGATCGTCGCAGCCGCTCCTCCTCCCGTCGAAGGAGGTGGAGGCGGCGACGGAACCACCACGGGCGGCGCCATCGAAGCGGGCGCCTGCACAGGAGCCGGAGCAGGAGGTGCCGGTGTGGGAGAAGCCGGCGCAGGCGGCGACGGCTCCAGAGAAGTCACCGCGCTCTCGCCAGGAGGCAGAGCGGCGGCTTCAGCGGCAGGGTCCCCGCTGGAGGGGGCCAAAGGAGGTGGAGGCAGCTCAGGACTGGAAGGGCGAGGCCTTTTTGGGCTTGTGTCCCCCTCGTTGCCGTCGTCGGAAAGGATAAGGCGACGTTTCCCAAGCGCGCGATCGACGTCGGTCGGCGCGGGAAGCGCGGCGGCCACAGGAAGAGCGGCGGCCGCAGGAGCTTCGGCGGTCGTCGGCGGTGGATCGCGGATTTGCAGGGGTCGCTGGACCACCTGGACCGCGGGACCAGAAACTTCCATGGGGCAACATACGCAGCACACGGTTGCACTCCGTGGATCCCGATCCGCAGAGGGGCGGACGCCATGCGCGTAAAGACATCACCGGTTGGCGCGGGCAAGAGCCCCGCGAGCCATTGGTGGATTTCCTCCTTCCGACACATTTCCCGTGGCTGGGCAAAAAAAAAAAGAGAAAGATCTGCGAGTTAGCGAGGAATCAAGAAGCAAAAGGAAGAAAATGTCCCACGAAATCAGAAGACCCGAAAGAATACAAGAATACTCACCTTCGGGGGGCAATGCGGGTCCCATCATCATCGCCATAATACTGCCAGGCGGGGCGCGCCCTCATACGAAGCGGGCAGAGGCGGCGCCGCAAGAAGTCCGTCGCCACATGGGTTCCGGTGAGCCCGTAGTGGTGGAGCTCAGCAATGCGCGCCAGCATCACCTCCGTCTTCGCCGAGTCGTCGGGCTGAGACCCCTAGCTGACGAGGGATTCCGCAGGGCCCTCGGGGAAGGCAAGATCGTCGCAACCGTTGGAATCCTCCATGTACGGCCACTATCGCGGCCAGTCCGTCTAGTTGGATTTGAGCGCGACTGGGATGAAGGCAGCGGCGTCGCGAAGCGCGAAGTAGCAGCTTCCAACGGCCCCGCTTGAGCGCGAGCTCACGTGCAGCGTGAACAGCCGGCGCCAGAGCGGGAGGCTCGGCATCGCCCCCACGAACATTTCGCAGAGGTGAGCGAAGATGGCCAGCATCACAATGGAATTGGGGGGAGGTGCGCCGCCTGGATCTCGTAGAAGCAAGCACCCCCAAGAAGAACTCGGAGTACGGCGGGACAAGCCCCGCCAGCACAGCCCAAGTGAAGGTAATGATCTCCCCGCTGCGGGGGCTTGGCACCATGGTGCCGGTGCGGAACCGGGCGACGGAAGGCGGCACGTGCCGCTGGAGCCACGCCACCGTCTCCTCGTCGGCGACGGAGGTGGGCAAAGCTAAATCAGGCGGCGGAGCGGCCGGAGTGGCGTCCCCATGACGATCCTTACTACGCTTTGGAGGCATAGGAAGACGATGGTGGCGCTGGCGAAAAAGCTCTGCAGCGGCGGCGAAGAAGGTTGATGACAGTTTGAGGACTTGGCGTGCGAAAAAACTCATCACGGCTCAAAGAAGTGAAGCATTTATAGACGGAAAGAGCGAGTGCGATGGTTTGGATTCCGTCCCCACTCACACGCGCGGCGCCATTTTGCCCCTCGCACCTCGGCTTCCCGCGAAAAGCGGCGCAGTTCCCAGGGAAGATCGTGCGCAGGTGGAGAATCGGGCGTACGGCCGCCGTAGGGGGTGGGCCCCTCACGATTTGTCTCCCATCGCGTGAGAAGTGATGAAATATCGGAGCGACGGTTCGCGTATCATGGTGGACCCGGGGGTTACTGTCGGTACAATAAATACCAGCGTGTGAAGAGTCACAAAGAAGACCAGACAGCTCCTCAACGGTAGCGGCGAAGCGCGAGGCCCTCACTATCAAAGGGGCCGCGTGCGCGAAGCGTCCCGAATGGAGTCTTCCGGGAGAAGGCTCTCGCTGCGACGACGCGCGATTAAATGCGACATCACGTGCGGATGGACCGATGAAGAGATGATTACCGCCACAGTGAACTCTGCAAGTCTGATCAACTGTCACTGTGGCGCTGCGGAATTGACCGGCAGAGAGAGAGTTTGCCGTCATCAGGTTGGCCCCCGCGTCAGAAGGAGCAAGCTGGGTCCAGCCCGTTCTTTCACCGGCGTGTTCACACGAGTCAGGGGCCACTTGCGAGGCACGCGCGCATGCACCGCCGCACAATGGCAAAGACGTTTAAATCTCTCTGTCTCGCCCAGTACCGTGAATCGAACCTGGGCATGCAGTGTTGAGAATAGGGATCACACCAACTGAGCTATAAGCATTCACCGGCCGTTGTAGCACTCCAATGTATTTATTATGGATACAAAGGAAAGCTGATCCTCTAATTAATCACTCCTTGATACTATGTAAAATCATGTTTAAAACGGTAGAAATTATCATACAGGAGGGAGTACTATTTTGTAAGGGGGTTAGTATAAGCATTTGGGCGAGGGAGGTTTTGGGCTCCGGTGGAAAATGCTTTCCGAACGTACTTTTCATCAAATAGCGGCAGCATACCGAGGAGCGAGTTCCAGACTAAGCACAGTTGCACACAGGAGCAGCAGCCGACTATTAATAAATGATAGAGAATTACAGATGAGAGATGTTCAGGGTGATCCCGTAAATTATCCTGTCAGGAACTGCAGTAGTGGGGTCCATCGGCCAGCCGGAGGAAGAGAATGGTTAAAACACATGGGATGAGAGCGGGAAAGCGGGTGGGATTATGATACAGAGGGTCACGTGCGGGGAGGGCCCAACGAAGGGGACAGCTGACGCGACGGTGATCTCATGGTTACACGTGTTAAGAAAGGAGCGACTGCTTGCTAGAGCTTGAGGCGCCTCAACCGTCAACGCCAACTCCATGCCGCCGTGCGCCCGTGCGAGACTGCGGCCTGCGGGCCCAGCGGCCTGCGCCGGAGAAAAAGGTATTGAAAATTTCGTGGACGCTGTTGTAGAAGTATCCAGGCTTGTTACCTCGTATGTAAAATATTTTTTTTTGTTTAAGTTATATAAATAGTTTTCTAAAATTCTGAAAAAAGTAGCATTGCCAAATAAATATGTAGCGTCATGTGATCTATTGAGCGCTCCCTGTAATGACTTAAAGGTAATCTGTTCCCACCGCCAGTAGCCTCGTTCACCGGTGTCCTTCGTCGCCTCTATCGTCGCCGGTGCGCCGACGGGGCCTTTTCCTTCCCCTCCCTTTTCTTCTACTTTCTTCTCCCTCGCATCTAGTGACTAGATCTTTGAGCTACTGTTGATGTTGACGGTGGGGGGCATCGTAGCTCACATGTAGAGGTTGGGTCAAGCTAATGGGCAAGCTGCTCGGGGAGGCTAGGTGATGACATTAACATAGAGAAAATAGCCGCTCGGATCTCATGGGGGTATTGGGTTGTCAAGATTTGGCGAGGACGGTGGGGCATCCTTATGACTTGTTGGCATGTAGTGGCTAGCACAACGGCGGAAGCGGCGGTTGGGGAGAGGTCATTAGATCCAACACCCTGAGTGGGGAGGCTCGGTTTGAGGCAACATAGTCGGTCGTGCATCCCACATGGTGATTGTGCAGTATGGTGGCATGATAAACCGATTCCTTGGTAGAGGCATGTCGTGAAGTGTATTCTGCATGGGGTAAGGTTGGTTGGGCCTCCAACCCGGTGTTAAGGTTGACCTATCCTCCCTCCTTTTCCTTGGTAGTGATCGAGGCTCGAGGAAAGATGGATCTGTCACAAGGTGCTTAGTTCCTCTTGCAAGGTACCTAGATTCAATGACGTGGAAGATCGTGGCGACTAAAGGAAGCAACAATGGAGACTCCCCTTCCTCTCCAATGATAGAGACAAAGGAGCGACCGCGGTTGGTATGCTCCCGTCAATCCGACTAGTTGCCGGGTCGACAAGGTTGTTGCTTCGTGTTTCAGTCGAGCATCCAGCGTGGCGGTGGCAGCCAAAAGCTGGTCAATCATTTCTGCGATGATGGTGACTGTTTTTGCCCAAGCATCGCACACAAATACGAGGACATGCGTCTTGGAAGGATGCCCTACGTGGCGACGACGGATGACATGTCGGCTGAGCACCCAACCCGAGCATTCCACCTGGTAATGGCCGTTGGTATCTTTGTCGGTCATTGTGTGCCCTGTGGCATGATTGGCGGTCATAGTTACAAACGCTAAAGATCAAGCATCCCATGCAATGGTGATGGTTGATGCCCCTCCCTATTTATGGAGTCTCAACCAAGCATCTCGTGCAACGGTGGCGGATGACAACTAGGTTGACCATCGTGTGCCCCATAACGTAGTCAGTAGTGATGCAATTGGAGTTTTAGCCGAGCATACCTTGTAGTGGTGATATTGGCGTTTCATGTGCACCTAATAGTATGGTCAGTTGTGGTGGTGACCAATCAGGTGAAGTGCTAGTTTGTCGTGTGGTGGTTTTCTTATTGATACCACCGCTTGGTCGGGTCGTCTTCTTCCTCCTCCCCTCCTCTTCGCCCTCCCTTCTCTCTTGTAACTATAAATCTCTCTCTTTCTTGAATGGAATGATAACGCTCCAGTCTTTTACGTTGAAAATGTAGTGCGAACAACTACATATACTTTCAAACTGATTTTATTGGTATTTTTATGATTAGATTTTGATGTTAAAAATATTGATTGACCGTTTTTTGATGGCATATGTGTTTGTAAAAATACCTAAAAAGTGCTTTTTTTAAGCACTACGAGTCTTTCAAATTTCTTTTTGGGAATGTTATATAGCTAAAATAAAAAAAAGAAGGAACAAACTTCAAATACAATGGCACACAGAGATTAAGTGATCACATCACAAGATTTGGTACTATGGTATATAGGAAAATTGGAGAGAAAAACGGCGGAGCATCAATCCGCCTATTACAGGACAAAGCATCACCTCGGCAGCCGCTCCCAAGTCCCAAGCGGCGGCATGGTCTTCTCGATCACCGACCCGTTGGCCATGCAAATCTTTCGGCCCTAAAGGCTAAAACAAACATGAAGGCATTGGGGCCGTTTGGTTGGCGGCCGTGGCTCGCCAATCCGCCCGATGGTGCGCAGTGAAAATTTGGCAGAGTTTGGTTCGTCGCCAAGTGACGGTGAGCCAACACGCGCCGATGGATTTGGCGACGATTTCAATGGTGGCGAGGGTGTTGGCGAGGGCGAACAAATCGAGCGCCAACGCTCGCCAACGCTAGCGCTGGCTCGCCGTCGCCTAGGGCTCGTCGTGGATTGGCATGGCTGGTGGTGGCTGGGAACCAAACAAGCTCATTGTACATTTTAGCTTAGCGTAGCGTTTCAGCAAAATTTAAAAGTATTTAAAGAGAGATTTAAATATTACAAAAAAAATTAAAAATAGTTTTAGAATTTTTAAGAGAACTACTAAAAACCTAAGAAAAGTCATTACAAATTATTACACCAAATAAGCTATATAAAAAAGATAAATTTTATAGAAACAATACGCTACGCTACCCTAAGCTAAAATGTACAAGGCCGAAAATGCTTAACGGTGGTGGCACTTATTTTTTTACATTAGTTTCACCTGATTTACAGGGTTGTAAGAAACAATCTTGTGATATCTCCGAAAAATGCTACTATTAAATGGTTCCCTCGCCGTAAACATAGACCTAAGGAAGAATCACTGACATCACGCCCTCATGCTGCAAGACCAGTTCCATGCATGCATGATTGGTTGCACACTAGCAACTCGGTACTGGGTCTTCGTCACGCAGCTTCCACAACTCACACACAACGTGCTACCATCTATGCCTTATGGTCTCCAATTCTCCACGATTAAGATACTTCTTCCGAATTTTTTTGTTTGATGCCTTTGACTTTTTAGCACGTTTTATGATCATTCGTCCTATTCAAAAATTTAGTGCAAAGATGTAAAAAAATAAGACACATTTAAAATACCTCTATTAATAAAAAAAATCACAACAAAATAAATAATATTTACAAGAATAATTTGAATAACAGAAATAGTCAAAGGCGCGTCAAAAAGTTAAAGGCGTCAAACAAAAAAAAAACGGTGGCGGTACTACAGTACGTAGCAAGTCTTCCAAAAAGAGTGTCTTAAAAGCCAAGCCATGAGATGTAACATGTAAGCACAGCCTGCCCTGCTTGATTGCTCGCTTGGTCCGCAGTTCGCTGCTCCAGCGGCAATCGGTTAGTTGACCGACAAACAATTAGATCGCCAGGAGTCGCACGATTTACACATGGGAATTTAGGTCCCAAAATAGTGCTCCTACCTTCTCAAAAAATAGTGCTCTTACGTACTCTCCATCTCAAACATGTCTGCTCCATTAGCTAGGAGGGAGAAGGAGAGGCAGATAGAAAAGAACCCCATCAATAATTGAAAAGATGAGAACCCCATCAATAATTGAAAAGATGAGATGGTTTGGTGATGGGAGAGTACAAGAATAAAATGGTTGCCGTGAAGATATACATTCCCTTGGGGAACTGGAGGAATGGACAGCAAGAAAATTCCCACTATAAATAAAGAAAAGGTGACACTAAGAAATGCTTGCCGCAATGCAATTAAGCAAAGCTGTTTTCACCATTATACCAGGCAGGGTTTCACCTTTAGCTTCTGTAGAGATCTTACAAAGGATGGGTTATTTACAACAGCTGTGCAGTGCAGCTCAGTTTCTCTAGAATTCTAGACTATTTGGTAGACATCTAGCAGGCAGAAATCTGAAATGTTGGTATAATCAGTAGCAGGAAGGCAGAAAAGGCAGAATTACCCTCTACGTGATTCACAGCAGTACATGTTGCACTCTGTTAGTCGCCACTTCACTTCTTTGCAGTTTGCTCAAAGAAGTCATCTCCTGGGATAACAGGGACAAGATAATTTCCAAATGGAGAATCAAAACTTTTATAGCTTCCAAGGCACCCCTCGTGTTGTGCTTGTAAGACAGCAAATCTCTTTGCTTCTCTAACTTTGTGGAGATCAACTCTCACTGGTGGTGTACCTAAGACCTGCAAAAATAGTGTTCACATCAACAAAGGATGTTAGATGAGATCAAGAAATAGGAGAGGAGGCGTCGATTGCCACTCGACGTGTCAGGGAGTATCAATGAATTGGATGATGATGCCACCTTGCTCTTATCCTCAACAACTTGCGAAGGTCTGCTCCTGTATTCCAGATGATAAAATAAATTATCGAGGAAACAAAAAAAAAAGAGAAAAATAAAAATAAGCAACACAACATGGTTGAGCTACTTGCTAGAGTTATCAGCAAAAAATGGCTGCTACTAGTAGTCAGTAGTCACTAGTTGTCTAGTTAGTAAGTGCAACATGACTACATGAGTACTAAACTAATGGGTAATTAGGGAGTGTGGACCTAAAAAATGAGCAGTTGACTCACTGTAATGCACAATAGATTTTGCTTGCTACAGTCACTGCATGAAGTTGACTAGCACATGTTTGCATAATTCTCACATCAGGCAACTTCAGATGTGTTCTTCCAGTGCATTGAGGTTATACTGTCATGATCAAATATAGACACAGAATGTAAAGTTAACCAACAGAATAACTAGTTTGGTTGGATAACAATGTTGGTAATGGCTGATCAAGAAGCACAATCCTTATTGGCTTGTCACAGCAATCTACAAAGAATCTACATGACCTGAAAATGACAGCACTATGCTCTTAGGAGCTGGATCAACGTAATCATGAACGAAAGAAAAATTGAACTTGTTACCATATTTGGCAACAAAATAGTGCAGCAAGCAGATGATTCTTGCACGATACAACTGATCCTCCAGGATCAAGCGTCACAATGGATTCACCCAAGACCCAACGGGAACATACCGAGATACTTCGCGTCTATCCTGAAATTACCGGCTTCACCCCGCTCCGCTGTGGCTGCGACCCTAAGCCATCGAGACCACAATATTGGCTGCAAATTCTCTCTCCAGGACAAAATTGCAAACGGCCTCAAGATTCGCCTCAATCAACAAGGTTTCAGGAATATATCGAGCCTTTTACGGAAATATAGATAAACACGCACCCCGCCACTCTCCAAAGCCCCTTTGAAGGAACAGCAAAACCTAACGTATAGAGATGCTCACAACATCACCTAGCGGAATCTCTACCTAAACGAACCCTGCACCTGTTGCCACGCCCCACTCCACTAATCCAACAAATCGACCCGTTGCAGCCTTCTCGAAACTAGATGGACAGCGCAGCGCGCAGCGCAAGAAAAATCAGGCATATCATCAACCTACTTGGAGCACACGAACCACGAATCAATCACACCAAGCATGAGAGGATAGCAGGAATCCGTGAGAGCAATAGAACTCCTACCTCCTCGGTGGTTCAATCTTTCGCCGCTTCGCCGTCGCCGTCGCCGGGGAGCCAAGCTCCGAACCCTCGGCCGCCATGCCGTGGGCCTGGCTACCACTAACGATTAACCTGGTGGCCAGCAGGCCGTGCACCCAAAGGGCCCGGGTTCTCTTGCCGCTATGGACTTCTATGTTAAGCCTGAAAATACATCCCTATTGTTGGGCTAAAACGTGATACCTATTGTTGGGCCAAAACGTGAGGCCGTATGCGGTCTGGGTTAAGCCCGTCCGCAATTCTTCGATTTTTTATATTTTATATTCATTTCATTAAAAAATTATGTGTTCGAACAACCACGCACGATCGCCATGGCCAAAGGACATCCTCGCCATCAGCGCCATAGAGGGCGGCGCACCCGTTTCATGGGCGATCACCCGCACTGCAGGGACGATCAGATGTGTTTAAGCAACATATCCCGTGTACATATGAACCCTCATCACAAGTAGTGAATGAGCATGGGCCGGCCCATTACCCATTGGGTCCAACCCACATGACCTACTGTTGAAAAAGGGGTCAATAGGGTCGGCCCGAAGGATCATGCTTATGACCCTCTTGACCCAATGGGTCACGAGGGTCGGACCATTTATACATTTAAATTACTGCTGCAACAAGCTACCCAATGCTTAATGAAAGAAATATCTTAATAAAAAGGTTAAATCGGTCAAGCACAGGCCGTCAATTTTACAGCACAAGCATGTCATATAGGAGTACTTGATACTATATATTCCATTACCACCATGTGACTGTGACCGACTCACTCAAAATGGCACCTGATCACCACCATCACACACTAATCAATCAGCTAAAGGCCCTAGCTTTGCTTGCATCCAGAAGCACCCGGCACAGTCAGTTTAGACATGCTGTTTTCGACAAGCTTATAGAATATTTAGACACAAGACATGCTGTTTTCTTATTCTATTCAATGATGATCTAGAAACTAGTACCGATGTTACAATAGTAACAATAGTTTTACTTGCAGGCACAATTCTATACATGAAAAGGATGCTTATTTCCGTTATCTCCCTTTGTTCGACCTGTGTTAAATTTCGAACAATTGAAGAAACAGTGAGCTTGTGTTCTGTATTTCAGAGCCAAAGTCAGAGGTTAAACATAACAACCTGCACTAACCAGGAGATTTCATGCAATCTTTCACTGACCAGCTACACGAAGAATTCAGTAAAGCAGTGAACATTGGAAAAGATGAGATAAGTGATGAAATGGTTAGACCTGCACTAAAATCTTCATTGAGAGCTGCTGGATCCAAGAACAAGAGGTCTTTAACATGGGCAGATGAGATTGGAAGTGCTCTAGAAGTAAGTAAAACATATGAAACATTTGAGGGAGACATTGACAGTTCACTAAGGCATGCATCCGCAGAGGCTTGTGCAGCTGCTCTTTCTGAAGCTGCAGAAGGTATTTCTTCAGGCACATCGGGAGCAGAAGATGCAGGTGAATACATATTCCTTAATCTTAAATGCTTTCAGGCACATAATGGGTTCTGAGACACCATAAGAAATCATGAAATGAACAAGATTGAAAGTTGAAGGCTTTTCTTCGTAGTGAGGCGGCGGCCGGCCTGGCGAGGCAGAGACCGGCGGGGGGGCGGCCTAGCGAGGCGGTGCCCGGTGGGGAGGCTCGGCGGCCGGCCTGGCGATGCAGCGCCCGGCGTGGACTCGCGGCAGCCGGCCTGGCGATGCGGCGGTCGGCAGGGAGGCGCGTGGGGCGGCCTGGCGAGGTGGCGACCAGCGGGAGGCGCAGCGGCCGGCCTGGCGAGGCGGCGACAAGCGTGGAGGCGCCGCCGCCCGCCGCAACAGAGGGATGCGAGGTGGCGACCAGCGGGGAGGCGCGTGGGGCGGCCTGCGAGGTGGGTCGGCCCAGGAGATCCAGTGGGTACAGGGGATCCGACCCCTTTTTCCCTCAAATTATTCTAGTCTGGTCCACTGGCCCATTTTCTTATTTTCTTTAAGCTGGGTCGGTGGGTCGATGGGTCGGCCCGGCCCATGCTCATCCAATTGGACACCATGTACAACAACTAGTAAAAATTATTTAAAAAATATAAAAAAATATAATGAATGTACTCATGATCTTATTCTAACTATGAATCAAATTATAAGTTCAAATTCATTATAAATTAATAGTAACAATTTGTTTGTCAATTTCGAATTATTCAAATTAGTCAAAATTTTATCTTTTTTTGTAAATCTTGATATAGAATGAATTTGAACTTGAAATTTTATATACATGTAGAATAAATAATGAAGTATATCGATAAATTTTTTCAGATTTTTTCATAACTTTTAACAGTTGGTGTACACGGTGTGTACATAGGAGCTTATATGTACATAGGATATCTTGTAAAAAAAAACACAATCAAGAAATCTGTCGAAAAATAGGCCATAAATCAATCGCGTGAATGAATCTCCACCTGAATTTGCGGTACATTATTCAAAGTCAAGATCTTCACTACAATCTTCAGCGGTAAGAAAGCATGACGTTGAATATAAAGTTTCAAATTATAACAATTGATTTTTGGGTAAAGCAAATTATAGAACGAATTACATCTTGTTGATTCGATCTGCAATCATAATAAAAAATGCAAACGTACTCGGATCAATCCGCGATGGCATCCGCAGGTCAGAATACTTTTTGGATTGTTGGCTCTGCGCATGTTCTAGGATTGGGGGTGGAGAAAAGGTCGTTGTGTTGCTAGGGCAGAGAGGAGGGAAGCTAATAATGGCATCAAGGGATATGGTAAATCGGTGTGAGGCGATGCGAACGAACATCGACGAACCAGCGAATTGGGACCCGGCGCTGAGAAGGGGCTTCGGGATCAGGGAGGCGGCGCTAAGGCTTAGAGAGGAGAAAGGGATTGAAGAAAGGAAAGAAGAAGGTGGCGTCGTGGCCTAGAGCATGTTCATCCGAAACTCTAAGTGTACTTTCTTTTTCTCTCTCTAAAATTTTTCACACTTTATACTACATTTTAAAAGTTTTTTTTTCTTCAACAGACACTCTATTCATTTACACTTTATTTAATAGTTTTTCCTGCGGATGCTCAAGGAGGAGAAGGGGATTGAAAAAAGACGGTACGTGGGAAAAAAAGTCAGGTAGCTTTGTTGGGTTGAGAAGAGATCCAATAGGCTGGACTAAAGTGGACAATGTAGTTAAGCTCATCACGGTGCCTGTCGCTCGTAACTTGAACGATCACCCTAGCCCAAGCGACAGACGTCTAGATTTACAAATAAGTAGGACAAGCATACATTTTTAATAAAATAAATAAAATAATATATAATAAAAAATAAAAAACCAATTCTTCGGCACCTTGAAGAGTTGAAGTGGAACCATGATGCATGGCTGGCGTTACAAGGAGCATATTTTTTTTAAAATAAAGTGTTGATTTGTTCCCGAGACCAATGTCAGATGTTTTGGTCATTTGATCGGCCAAACCCGATTTTTTTGAATGGTTTTCATAGATTTGATGTCCATGTGTGCAGTTTAGGATTACATGGCAGACATTTAGAGGTTGCACACATGACATTTTCATTTCCCTTAGATTTTATAGTAGTAGGCGCATATATCATCCTCTCCACCTCTTTCCCACTTATCTCTCTAGCTCCCCTCTCTCTTTGTGGTCCCCTTCCTTCCAACTCATCTTTGTTGACCCTCCCCCTGTTGACCCTCTTCGGCGACCCTCCCCCTACTACTCCTTGCTGACGAGGTGACTAAGACCATAGGGACGGCGGCGAGTGGTGGTGAAAGGGGATGGCAGAGGTGGACAACAGCAAGGTATCCACTTGGAGCACCCAAAAGGAGCGGAGGAGGGAGTCAACAACAGTTCCTAATAAAAATGCCACCACCAGAAAGATGACAAAGGTAGGAGTAGCAATAGACCGGGCTGACCATGCACGATCACAATGGATGAAGGAGAGTGGTCGATGATAGGAGGAAAAAAGCGACGGGAGCAACCATTTGTGGGAAATAGGGAGAAGAGAGAAGGGGAAAAAATGAGACCGAGAGTGGAAGAAAGAGAAAGGGAGTGGGGGCGGGAGAGAAGTAAAACACGATATCCGTATTGAAATAGCAGTCTGTTTAACTCGTCGACACGTGTAAAAAAAGGCCATGTATGGGGCCCTATCACGCAAAACCTCTTGCAAAGGGGAACCAAAATAGTAGGATTTCAATGATTTGGGACTGGTCTCGCCCGATTTTGTATCACGAGAAAAAATTGACTCCAAAAAGATAGAATTACCAAATTGACACTTTTTTCTACATTTTTTCCGAAAGTGCTGTAAAATACTCTCTCCATTCTAAATTGTAGTTCACTGTTGACTTTTGAAAACGCCTTTTGACCATTCGTCTTATTCAAAAAAATAATGTAAACATACAAAAATATAAGTCATGCTTAAAATATGTTTAATGATAAAACGAATCACAACAAAATAAATAATATTTACATATATTTTTTGAATAAGACGAATGGTCAAATAGAATATTCAAAAGTCAACAGCGAACTACAATTTGGAACGGAGGGAGTACTAACAAGCATGTGCTCTGATGTGAAACGCTGTCTTTTTGTTGTTTTCCGTAGCATCGTGTGGCATTTGTTGATATCCTCAATTTATCTCTCCAACTTGTCTTGTATCGATCAGGATTATAATTGTCTAGTCAGTCCTTATATATATAACTCTTATGTATCAGAATATGAATTTTTCTTCTTGTTTGTTCGTAAACAATCTTCTTGCTTACTATTAACATCTTCTGGAACCTTTATGGAAGTAATCACTTTTTTAAGGAAGGTGGAACATTTTGCATTTTCTATGCATGGAGGCGCGATCGATTAGCTATATGCTCTTGACCGTTTACAGCTCGATTGTCCAGCTCGACCGACCGATCGACCGGCGTCCAATCAAGTGGACGACGAAGCTGGGCTCCTCAGTTATAGCAACGCACCAAATCGCCTTCATTACGAGCAACGCAAGCACGTTGTCTTGCACCGGACTTGATTACTCTGAAGAGTGACGTAGCGGCAATAAGCAACCATGGATGCATGTGGTACGACTTGATGCACACGTACGTGCTGTCCGGCAGAGCCACAGAGCTGAAGGCAGTAGCAACCAGCAGGTGGCAGGCGTGACCTTCCTGAATTTCCGTCCCGTGCAGTATACACAACCACGAGCTCTTTCTGACGACGCATCGATCCTGATCTCAGCTAGTATATCCAGATAGCAGTACTGGCGTACTGCATGCCACCACAGTCGTCGGCTCGTCGCAGGCTCGCAGTCGCATGCAGGCCTAAACTTAAACCACATGACGGTATGCGTGCAACTCTTAACTTAAACCACATGAGTACATTACGGCATACATGCACTGATGCGTACACCAGCATAGGCGCATCGCTGCGCCGGCCGGGGGCAGATCGAGCGATGCAAGAGACGCCTCGTAACCGATCAACGATGAGGCCATCGTCAACCATGTTGAGACCTGCTATGTGTGGACCGGTTGAGCGTAGGTTTTCTTTAAATCCTTCTTTTAGTTTAGTCTTAATCTGATTTGTCAATTTTGTTATTTTTATACATAATATTCAGTGTAATTTTTTTAAAACTTTGTGGGGCTTCATCAAGATCTTAATTTTTTTTTATAATTTATTTATTCATCATATTTTTTAAAAGATTATTTATTATTTTAACTACAATTTGATGGAATGTGGCCCATAAACCTTAAGACCCATTCATGCTAAATGCCAATACACATGAAACATTATTATCACATTGCTAGTTGGTGGAAAAATATACCAACATATAAGGAAGAGCTTCCAACCCCCTTGTTATGAAGCACATTGGGAATGTGAGTATTATTTGCTAGAGTTACACGCACGTGCCCGTGCGATTACGTGAATTACCACGTATTTCCGCGTGATTTTCCCTTGCAACGTCACGAGTCACCGTGCGTGGATTTATTCCTGACTCGTTAATCTCCTTTTATTTTTTAAATTTATCCGTTGGCAAGGTAACTCCTCGCGCGCCGATTTTTGTGGATCCAGCGAGTGGTTCGCAACATGCGTGCGAGGCGTGCAACGTGCGTTCATTTTGTGTGGGGAGGTGGTTACGACTTCCAAAATAAAGTCTATAGGAAACGTTCAAGAGACTCTTTTTGTTTTTACTCGCGTTTCCATCTGCTGTGTTGAGTCCTTGGTAACCTTTGTTTCTCATCAAACTTCCTCTCTGCGTGCACTTGGAGGAGGGAGAGCGGGATCTTCGATCCGGGTGCTGCCGTGAGACTTGCACGGGAGGGCAGCAATTAGATTTCTGGGTAGCGCATTTGCGCAACCGCTCATGCGGGCGATCCTCGACATCGACTACTTCATCTATTGTCGGTCGTTCTTCGCTTCCTGCTCCTCACCGATCCTACGTAAGTTTGATCCACTCACTCCAGTGGCCACGAGTGCAGGTAGGGTTTTCTTTTATTGCAAGTATGATTAGTCTGATGTGTGACTGTTTGGTTATTCATGTGGTTTGTCATATTATTAATTTCGAAATTAATATAATATCTATATTAACACATTTAACACCAGATTAGAACAAAGAATCCAAGGGGGCCTTGTGCTTCTATTCGAGATATTGTATAGAGGAGCTAAGATATTGTATAGCTGTGTATCTGCCTAGATTAGCTCCTCTAATAGCTTCGTTTGATGATGCTCTCAGCCAGGGCATGGCCACGGCGTATACCGACCGAAAGAGCTTGGGCTTTGGGGCTCCTCGCCTGCCAGTTTTCTGCCGTTTTTCGCTGCCGCTGCTGCACGTCGTGGTACGTACGTACGCCGCGCGCTCGCAGCTAGCGAGCGATTGATTGATTGCGCCTTTCGGAGGCTGTTGCTTGCCGCTCCCGCTCCTATCTCTGCGGAGCTTCTCGGCCCGGCACGTACGAACTGGGCGCTCCGATCCTCTGCAGGCGCACGCGTGCCACTAAGGAATGGTGCGCCGTGCGCGCTACGCGCTACGCGCTTGCGGCACACAATTTTGGAAATTTTCCCTGCGCTGCGCCTGCCACCGGCACGTGGACATCACATCAGCCAGAAAAACTTGGCCGAAGCTGGTGTTGATGCTACGTAGTACGTACCAAAGGTGATTGATTGGGTATTTGGGTACAGCATCTGTCAGTTTCTGTGCCTACCTCAACGGGGCAGTAGTAGTCCGGGCCTTGTACTGGGGATCGAGCCTACACGTATCCTGAAAAATGTTGTACATGCACGTCTTCTTTCTTCCAATATTTCACTGCTCTTCTACTCCTCCACGCCACGAGTCTCCACGGCAGGCAGCTGGTGGTACTACTCCAAATGCCAAATAAAAGTATAACCATGTGCTCTCTTCGTTGGTACACGCGGCAGAAGAGCTAGGTGCCTAGCTGCTAGTACAGTACGTGTACCTCCACTCTACAGCGGCCGTCTTGTATTGCATGGCATCTGAAGCGCGCCGGCCTCCTGCTGTGCTGCAGAACTGTACGAAGCAGCACACTGCCAGTGTCCAAGGCATTATTTTGTTTCAGATTAGATTAAATTAAATTAAATTGAATGAAAATTTGTTATTTTTGTATAAGCCAAATGATGTAAAATTTTGTAGTAATTTTTGTGGGGTTTTGAATAGTTCTTCTTAAATTTTGTAAAAAAATTTTACATAATTTTTTGAACTTTTTAAAACTTTTTTGAGGGGGTTATGAATTTGCTACAGTAAAACGCAACTCAACTTTAATCTGAAACAAACAAGGCCTAAATAGTCCCAGACTCCCGGGTCCTAGCAAGTATTTCATAACATATGGATTACTTACTGGCGTGGACTTGGGAACGGACGTCCGACACGCGCGCGGACGCTGCTTCACCCCAGTTCACCGCATCGCGCACGTAGCGAACTCACGAAAAAGCCCCCTATTTACATGCATGCAGTGACGTCGATACTTTTCAGTTTTCTCTTTCGACGGCCATAGATTTTGACTGGTTGCTCCAATGCACGAACCGTTTGTACCGCTGCGTTCTTCGCTTTTTTACGAACAAAACAAGACCAAAGTTGCTATAAAAAAGTTACTGAAACAATTTGTTATCCTAATGAAACAATTAGTTTAGCCTGTGGAAACAATATAGCTAGCCTGCTGAAACAATTATTGTTGCCTAGTGGACGTATAAACAAGTGAAACGGTTGGTTTAGCCTATTGGAACAATATATATAGCATGCTAAAATAATTGGTTTAGCCTATTGAAATAATATATCTAGCCTGTTGAAACAACTAGTTTAACCTATTGAAACAATTTGTCTAGCCTGATGAAGCAATTTGTACAGCCTATTGGAACAATATGTCTGGCATGTTGAAACAATTAGTTTAGCCTGTTGGAACAATCTATCTAGTCTGTTAAAACAAATTGTACAGCCTATTGGAACAATATTTTTGACCTATTGGAACAATTAGTTTAGCATACTGGAACGATGTGTCTATCCAAGTGTAACAATTAGTTTTTTCTATTGGAACAATATGTCTAGCCTACTGAAACAACTAGTTTAGCCTATTAGAAACAATTTGTATAGACTGTTGAAACAATTTGGCTAATGAAAAATAATTAAAAATTTAAAAAATAAAAAAGTATTTAAAATGAGTTAATTAGGATTTTAGATGAATTATGAAATTTGTTCTATGCATTTTGGACTCCAGATGAAATAGAGACAAAAATGAGAAATTTAAATAGGGAAAATGAAACGCACGTTTTTTAGCTAGTCGTTGTGTTGACGCTGCACTGCGCTGCTGGGCCGTGCGATTGGGCGGGCCGTGCGGGCGTCCGACGCGGTCAGACGCCCGAACAGAAGCATTATCGTTACTTATTTCTATGAACTATATACTTTCGTTATGTAGAGACCAGAACTTGTCTATTAGAGCATCCTCAATAGAGGAAGCAAAGCGGCATGCATCGGCCACAAGACCGCCACAAGCACGCACGCACGCCCGCCTGGCCCACCGCCACGTAGCTCAATTTTTATCCTCACCGCTTGCGCGATGATGCCAAGGCTTGATTCTGCAACGGTCATGCGCATGCTCTTATCAGAAAAATCCCAAAAATACGAGACAAACTCTTTAACTAGCACAACACGTCCCCAAGTTCGGTCCTTTTTACTCGTTGCAAGCACGATTCATAAAACCGCGGTTAACTGTGGCTAACCACGCCTCTGCGGGGGCCTGGTTAAGTAAACCGGCGGTTTGATGTTTGACCAAAATTTATTCAAATAAATTTTGAATGTAAAATATAAATAAAATTTCTAAAAATACTATTAATCATTCTAAGCATTTTGCCTTAAACAATTTTTTAAAAGCCAAATTTGTAATGTATATTTTAAAGGGTTTTGTCAATTTTCGTCTTTTTTTAATCGATTTTGATATTTTTTTCTTAGAAACCGTTGTTAACCACGAAAACCGCTAGTTAACCGTCAAAAACCACGACTAACCGCAAACAAAACCGACAAGACGTAGTTTTAATTTTGAGGTAAAAACACACAGAACCAACGGATCCGCGCAGCACGTGGCTCCGATAAGCCCCGTTTTTTCAATCCCTGCAAGCCTGCGGCGCTGCCCGTACGCCTGTACGTACGTAAGTACGAGACGCCATAAACTCTGCATTTTGCAAGATGCCACCGATATGTCTCGTGATTCGGGCGTGACTTATTTGGTGAGTCAGAGATGATCATTTCGCAATTAACTAGTCCCACAGTGCTACAAGTAGCTTCGTTGTCCTAGGAGGTAGGAGTGCTGTTACCCAGTTTGGAACGTCCTTGTTCTTTCAGCGTATCGTACCCTAGAATATTATTGTAACAAATTTGTTATTTTTATATAGTCTATATGTTGTGATAATTTGTAATGATTTGTTCGTGGCTTTTAGTAGTTCTTTCAAGATTCTAAAACTTTTTTATTTTTTTATAATTTTTAGACCTCATTTTAAAAACTCTTAAATTTGTTACAGTAATACGTCAACACAACCATACGTTGAAAACAACAACGCAGTTGGACGATTGGTAGCATTCGTGCATTTATTAACGCCGAAAGCATGGACGAGCAGTCCTAATAGTTAACACCCGTAGGCGCAGTACCAGACTACCGGTCCTACTCCATGCTACGACGTGACAGCATTTTTTTTGTTTTTTGGGGTGTGTTTTGAGCGGTGACAGCACGTTTCCTACCAAGAAAACGAACAGCAACCAAAGTGAAGGTGACAGCAAGTCAACGTAGGACACCAGCTTGTCTTTTGGTAGTCGAGAGCTGCTCTCAATGCTACTGCATAAAGATGCATGTGGCTTTAGGTGTGTGCTCGTAATTCCGCAGCATCATTTGACAATAAGTAAAAGTACCGGAACATCAAGCGCAGTTCGCTGGCACTCATGCAGTCTCGCCATCTGGGTCGAATGTTCAAACAGTTGGTTGAGTCGTGATTTTGTTTTTGTGCAATCATCGAGTGGCTCATCCCACTAGCTAGCTAGCTGGTCAGCAGCGCAACAACGTTTCCATGTCGCTAGCACAGTAAACCATCGTTTTCCAGAGCAGGTACCATACAATGCTGGCACATAAGCAGTAGACAATTAAAGTTACACAGTGATAAGTGACAGCGATAAACATGTTGTTATCGCTCCTAATGAAGAAGATGAAGCTCCAAGTCTGGAACCTGACAAGGGGCTGAGAGTGCCACCACACCACCACACACTGTGGGTCTGTGCTCTCAAAAAAAACCACACACACACACAATGACTGGTATGTGGCGGTGTCAAGAAACGGCAGCATGCATGCCTACAGTAGTTCACCCTGTATAATTGTATAAACGAGCGAGGTGGTCCGCGCGTCTGCGCGGCTAGATTTGTTTTGGTAGATAGTGTTTATCTCTAACTCATAATCTATCTCTAACATATCAGATCGGATTTAGAGTTTATCTCTAATATATTATATCAACTTTAGTATTTAATATGAATTTCTAATATTTTCTTTTAATCTAAGCCGCATAGATCTTTTATTTTTTCCTTTGATTAATCTATCCCGTTATAATTTGGTCCCATAGTTGATTGAACGGATAAAATAACCATATTATATCATATTTAGTATTTAATCCGAATTTCTAATATTCTTCTTTTAATCTAAGCCGTTATAATCCGGCCCCACAAAATCAACGGCATAGATCTTTTACTTTTTTCTTGATTTATGTGAGAATTTAATCCGAATTTCTGATATTATTCTTTTAATCTAAGCCGTTATAATCCGGCCCCACAAAATCAACGGCGTAGATCTTTTATTTTTTCTTGATTTATGTGAGAATTTCTTTGATTGATCTTGGCCGTTATAATTTGGTCCCACCGTTGATCGAACGACTGAAATAATTTGGATGATGTGGACGAACGTGGTGGCTTCTTTTTCTCCTCCTTTATATATATAATAGATGTATACAGGCACGAAGCACTTAACTCGCCGCTGTCTCCAACCATGTCCTCTAAATTTTGTCCTCTATATGTGTGTATAAAGACTTCCCCTAAAATAATTTCTCCCCTACATCAAACCTGCCGCCAACCATATCCCCTAAATCATATCCCCTATGCTTTCAAACTCAATTTTTTACTCATTTCAATCCAACCGCCTACTATTATTTTTGTGGGATCGGGTGTTTAGGGGAAGGCGAGAGGCACATCAAATTTAGGGTTTCTCACTCCAGCTCCCTAGGTTAGAGGATGATATAGAGGCTTCGGTTGCGCGAGGTAGGGGATGGCTCGGGCCTTTATTTTGGGGTGGGGATTGTTTAGGGGGTCCGGTTAGGCTAACTCCAACCACACCCCCTAAATTTGGTCCCCTATAGTTGTATATACAGGTTTCCCTTGGATTGATTCTACCCCTAAATCAAACTTGCCTCCAACCATCTCCCCTAAATCATATCCCCTATATCTTCACATCTAGTTTTTTACTCATTTTCTCCAACTACCTGTGTACTATATGGAAGGAAGAGTTCAAGCTCTTCTTTGAACGTCACAGAGAAAGGAAGTTCTAGCCATCTACAATGAAGAGGAAGAGATTTCTACTCCGCTGGGTGCTGGAGGAAGAATCGACGACTGATGAAGAATTGGACGATGATACTGAGGAGATGCATCATTCCGCCTCCATGGAGCACTTCAATGCGAAAAGCTCGGTTAGTAGGAGGGGTCCGTTCCTGGCCATCGAGTCATCAATCGAGACCATGCCGGTGGGCAAGCCAGGATGATCGCAGATTACTTCGCTGATAATTGTGTGTACACGGAGTATCAATTCCATCGTAGGTATGTGGACTACTAATTCAGAAATTATACAATAATGCGACCACATGGGTATCGCAAAAAATTAATGATAGTTGTTTGTATCATCAGGTTTCGCATGCGTAGGCATGTCTTCTTGCGTATTCTCCATGCTGTCGAAAAGCACGACCCATGGTTTCAGCAGCGCCCGGATGGAGTGGGGAGGCCTTGTTTGTCTGCACTGCAGAAAGTAGTAGGGGCAATGCGGATCCTTGCGTACGGTTTGCCAACTGACGCTTTCGATGAGTACGTGAGAATGGCTGAATCTACTGCTAATGTTGCTCTATCCAGATTTTGTCGTGCCTTGATTGAAGTTTTTGAGGGGGTCTACCTACACGCCCCAAATGATGCCGATGTTGCTCGTCTTCTGAAAGTAGGGGTAGTCGGGGTTTCCCTGGCATGCTTGGTAGCATTGATTGCATGCATTGGGCATGGCGGGGTTGTCCTTCTGCCTGGAAGGGGATGTTCACCGGCCGGGGGAAGTCACCAACAATGATCTTGGAAGCTGTTGCATCATACGACCTGTGGATATGGCATGCTTATTTTGGTATGCACGGTAGCAACAACGACATAAACGTTCTGCATCGATCACCTATTTTTTTCTAGATATATCCGAGAGGATGCGCCTGAGGTTGATTTCACCGTGAATGGACACACGTACAGCATGGGATACTACCTTGTCGATGGGATCTACCCCGAATGGCTGGGTTTTGTGAAAATTTTTCACGAGCCACGCGAAAGGAAGACACAACATTTTTCCAAATTGCAAGAGAGCGCACGGAAGGACATCGAGCGAGCGTTCGGCGTTCTCCAAGCATGTTGGGCTATTGTTCATGACCCGGCTCGTGGTTGGAGGCGTGAAAAGATTAAGGACATCATGATGGCATGCATCATAATGCACAATATGATTGTCGAGGACGAGAGGGGTGAGTGTTTGCCAGACGTGTTCGACAACATGGGAACACAGGTGCAAAGGTTGAACGGACGCACCAGAGATCAGTTGGAGTTCATTGCCGCTCACCACCGGTTCGCGACCATGCAAAGCTTCTTCAACTTAAGCAAGACCTTATCGATCACAACTGGTGCATCCATGGTGACGCTTAGTTTCTCTTAGTATGGGCTTGATGTCATGTTAATGTGGTTTCTAGTTCTGTTTGTGCTACTCTGTTATGTGTAACTCGTGTCTGAACATTCCTATGATCAGCTTCTACTAATATATTATGTGTAAAAGCTAGCCAGAAAATTTGAGTATATGTTAACACTTCTACTAATATATTGTTCTATGCCACTCGAGTTCATCAAAATTTATAAGTAAAGGAAAATTGTTCTAGATTTCCAAGAGTTCTAGCTGTGATTCTTCGAGTTTTGATTTTTTAAGCAAATTTTGTTCAGGAAATAGCCATGTCAGTGATAGGTAGCCACGTTCAGGAAATAGCCATGACATGAAATTATGTTGTTGCAGTTGGTTCTATCTGGTGTCAGAAAATGAATCAGGTAGGCACTATGAATCGTGCTGACTTGATTTAAGCTCGGACGGCTTCATGTAGTGAGCAAAAACAATCAGCATCATATGTCCTAGGCTAACGATGCTTACATCTACCTAATTGCTCAGAACGATCAGGTAGGCAAAAACAATCGGGTAGGCTACTCGATCAGAACGAAGGTAGAAGCACTACTGGATCAAAAAGAAGGCTACTGATACCAACACTGGCCACAATACAAAAGTCATAGTACAACATATATAGTCCTGATACCAACATCTTAAGAGACACAGTACATCTTGAACGAGACACAATGAAACATTTTAATAGACATAATCTTAGCAACATCTTAAGAGACATAGTCTTAGCAACATCATAAGAGACATAGTCTTAGCTGTTGGAGAAATTAGCACTTTCAGGTTTATTTTAATCATGAGATAAATCATGCACAACATCTGACAGATGATAACAACACACAAATATCACAGGAGTACATCCTAGATACACATGCAGTAAAACTACACATATACCCCACTGATATACTCACTAGCAGCAGGCACAGAAACAACTTAAATAAAAGGGGAGCGGAAAGCATAACGTTTTTGATATAGTCGTCGTCGCCGTACAGTACCAGCGGCGCACCCTGGTTCTTGTTCTCCGCGTCGGACGCCGTCTTGACGAAGATGTAGACGACGCAGATCGCTACGGAGGAAGCAGCGAGCAGTCACGCGACGCGCTTCCCAAAAACCTGATTCGCCCTTCCCGATGCAGGAGCTCTCGGGCGAACGGTTCCGGAGACCTGCTCTCCCACTCGTCGGTGCACGCCGACGTAGCAGGACGGGACAATCTAACGGTGGTAGCACAGGAAAAGAGAGAGAGGCAATTCAGAAAGAGGCTCTACCCTTACTTGGGGCTAAGTCTTCTTTCAATTGTATGGGATACCCTTAGGAGCAGGTAGTGGGTTGCTTATATAGGGGATGAGAGGGGGCCTTTCCCCCACAATTAGCAAGATGGTACTAAACTTACCATGCCTTCCACCAAATGGGCCTCATACATACATGGGCGTTTGAGATTTTTCAGGAATTATTTTAATTATATGGGCCAAGACCCACCAAGGCCCAATAATTCTAACAATTATATGGGTCAAGGCTCACCAGGGCCCAATAATTCTGACATTAGCAACATTATAAGAGACATAGTCTTAAGAGCTAGAAGCACAGATTACTTCGACTCCTCTGCCAACCGGGCAAGTATTTGTTCTTAAGGGGCCTTGTAGTAGACCCTCTGCACCGGGTTGCAGTTTTCAAGATCAATAGCTAGAACGCGCTCCTCATTTTGCCTGCTCTCCTCCTACTTCCTATCTTCATCTCTCTTTTTTTTCATTTCTAGCCTTTCAGCCTCGAGCAAGACACGTTTCTCATCAATAGCGATTTGCCTAGCATTGTGGTTGTTCATGTCTTCTGCCATCTTCTCCTCAATGGCGATAACCTTGCTAATCCTGAAGTCCTTTGTATCTACTGCTTTCTGCATGTACTTCATCCTCTCAATGTGCATCTTCCTCATCCCAAACACATACTCCGCAGAAGAAGTAGACCCCGAAGACGGCGATGGTTTCTTCCTTGCAGCTTTGGCAGCATCACGTCCCATTGGCCTCTTGCACAAAGCTCCCACATTTGAAGGTTCATCCAACTCAATAGGGATCGATGTTGTTGGAGGCACCTAGAGACGGACTGTCATCTAAGTTGGTATCGCCCCTCGGGCACTTGTCTTGCAAATCTATCCACTTCACCTCGTTCTTCAATATTTCCCAGCAATGGCTAAGCGTAAAGGCCTTGCCCTCCACGAACAAGTGAAGAGTGAGGGCACGAGAGGTCTGCAATTTTCACAAAATTCACAAAAGCCATGAATTAGCTAGTATGACAAGCTCTGATATTTGGACGAAGTACTGTGTCTATTTTACCTTGTCGGCATTAGTGAGGCCACTCTCATTGTTGTGAAGGGCCTGCTGGTAATGCCCAGCAAATTTGCTGACTTCAGCCTTAATGAAATCCCAACGATTGCTAATACTCTTCTGTGACCTTTCCGGGAAGTCGCCTCGAATATTGTTGTAATTATCCACTATCAACTGCATCGGTGCTCGCATTGATCCAACAGGAAATGAGGTTGACATCCTCTTGCACGGTGAAGTTCGCTAGCTTTGTCTTCGAGTTGCTGGCAGGATGGAGGCAAAGTATTGTTGCCAGCTTGATCGTTCATGTCGATGTCGTCGCCGAAGGTCATGTTTGGCACAGAATCGACACCAGCAAGCCCGTAAGCCGCCGATTTGTCTTGCAGTGTGCTCCAGAAGTCCTCCATTCTCCTGTTGCAAGGGAAACAACAGCAAACATAAAAATGCAATTGGAATATGCACATCGGTGGATCATTGTAGCCTTCACATCAATAATTAACTCAAAAAACTACTACATTGACAAAAAAGATAAATCAAATTCTATCAGATTAAATAAAATATGAATTGAACTATGCATAACATAAACTGTATTTTATTGCATTCATCAGGTATGCGGCAAAGCATCACCAGTTGAAACATGATCTCATCGAGCACAACTGGATGGCGTACGGAGGAGCTATTCAGCATACAGATCACACGCGGTGTAGCACAAATATATGCCTATGCCAATGCTATGGTATCTTGCACCCAGATCATTTAGAAGATGTCGGCACCCGATTTACAAGATCGGATTCCACCAGCGTAAACACGTACTAGTCCCAAGGATCATGGCTAGTACACACAGATATATAGAAACGGAACATTGCCAACGATTTTATTATTACAAGCGGGGACATAGTCCAGTACAAACCAACGCATACAACGGCTCGCAGGCTGCAAATCAGAGTACACGGAGATACAGGCCTAATACAATATCTATAAACTTATCAATCCCACAGGCACGAGGGCTGTAGGAACACGCAACCCTAGTCTTCATATTCTTCATCGGAAAACGCCTCCTCGACGTAGTCCGGGTCCTCCTCCTCGGACGGCGGGCCATACTCGGATGGACCAGCTGTTGAAGTTTTGAAAAGAGAGGGGAGAAAAAGAGGGTGAGTACAAATTGTACTCGCAAGTTCGGAATTATGCAAATGTAGTTTAGTACAAGGAGAGCTTAGGATATTTTGCGGAAATGCATTTATTAGCCTAGTTTTGGCAAAGCAATTTAGAAACAATAAATCTTAATCATTTTCCTTGGGCTCTTCTCAAACGGTTTTCGCCACTTGGCCCCAGTGTCATAGCGAGAACAAAATCCTTTCTTATTTTCTTTTCTCAAACCGACTAGGTCCATTCTGCACGACACTTTCCGGTAGGCCGTCACCCAATCCGGAATATCGTCGGTGGCACCTAGCTCAAACGAAATCCTTCTCAAATCCTTACTCATCTCAAATCCTTGTTTCCAAAACCCTTTTTCTAAATCTGTTTTATAAATGAAGAAGCTACCATATAATCAGTCCCTTCGCACGCTCATGACCGTGAGCACGGCTATCATCACGGTTTTAACTCTGCAGAGTGGGTAGGCCTTACCCTCGAGAGGCTACGCACCCAGACGGTGTTTCGCCACAAGACCGCCAACCACGAGGGCCAACGATCGGGCCCGCCCCATACCGGGCTCGAGGTCGCATCATATGGCTCAGTTCATAGGATCATAGGATGAGCAGTCCTTAGACTAGGAGAGAGTTGATATTTTAGCCCAGTTTCAAAACGGTGCCACACTGCACCAACCGACAAAATATCTCCCTAGTCAGAAAGTTTTAGGGGTAAGAGAAAAATTATTTCCTACTAAGCATCACCCTCGATGCGCTATCTTTAAATCACCCTTTCCCAAACATTTCTCAACAACACTTCTCATTTCACACAAATGATTGAATCATTCCGCATAAAAGATTTTTAAGCATTTATCCTACCACAACAGAGTATTTAAATAAGAGCAGTTTGTATATATTTTAGCCTTAGGGTTAATCCTACCATATCTCTTACCTTTCTAATCGGCATGATATCTAAATCTAGTAAATACGGCTTTTATCACTTTTAAACTAGCATGCATATTTTCAAGTCTAGCAAACATTTTCTAAATAACCGAAAATGGCTTCACGATATGATCGAAGGGGGACTTGCCTTGATCGGTTCCGGGGAAAGCGAAGGGGACGTCGACGATCGGGTCTTCGGGGGCTTGACCTCCTAAACGCGCACACGCATATGCAAAGCAATAGAACCCACATGAGCCAAATATTTTATGCCATGCTGTTTTAAGGATAAATGCATAAATCTTATTTTCCATGCATTTTATTTGAATAACAATATGACAATGGCTATGCACATGAAATGATGCAATGTTCAAGTTATGAAATTAACAATATAAGAAAGGTGCTTAAGGTCTTGCTGTTTTCAAATAATGGGACATGCAGCAACTTTCATGCATTTTTATCTAGAAGAAATATTATGACATTTATCAAGCCACATGAAATAATGCACCTAAAGTTAGTTATTTAACCAACCATGGATGCTTCATGCATGACATGCGTATATACATAATTTTCCTAGGACCAGAAACTATTAAAGTATTTACAGAAATTTTTTCCAGGTTTTTACAATGCACTGGTTATTTCTAGTAAATGATTTAGGTACCAAGTAAAGTTTAAACAGAAATTGGAAAAAGAACTAAAAAGGAAAAGACCACTCGGCTGGGCTGGCTTGGCTGAGCGGCCCAAGCCAAGGCGCGGCCCAGACCGAGGTGCTGCGCGGTGGGAGTGGCGGCACAGCGAGCTGACAAGGCGGCCCTCCCTGGCCCCACCTGTCGGCGCCTCCGGCAACAGCACAAGGGAGAAAACAGGGGAGGTTCACCACGGCGGCGGCGCTGCCGACGGCTGCGATGGCTCCGGTCACTAGGGTTCAATTGGGCGCGAGCAGAGCGAGGTGTGAGCAAGGCGAGCATAAAGGGGGTCCAACCATCCCGCGAGGTGAACGAGACGAGCGGCGAGGTGGCTCACGGCGGCGGCGTTACACGGTCACCGTGGCGCCGGCAAAGGATGGCACTAATGGTGCATTTCTTTCGACCGTAAGCGACAATGGAGTGGGGCGTAGCGTTTGGTGAGCTCACCGGGGCGGAGAGGATGACCGGGTGGCGTGGCGACGACGGCGAGACCACGGCAGCGGCGGCGACGTGGGCACCGGGGACAACACGGACCAACGGCTTCACTCCACCGGCACGAACTCCACTGGATGACCTGCGGACCACACCCGAGAGGAGTACGGTCAGGGGAAAGAGACGGGGTAGGGGAGGAAGAGAAGGATGGCGACGAAGGTGGCGCACCGGCTCGGGCGAGATGCAAAGCGATGGCGCAAGGCGGGGAGAAAAGGGGGAGCAGTTACCCATTGATAGGTGTGCTCTGCCGGGGCACCTCTAATGCGACGCGCAAGGTTGGCCGCGCCGGCGCAATTCCCGGCCGATGGTGTGAAGAGGAGATCGGCAGCGTCACGGACGTGAGACCGGCGACAAGATAGAAGGGGGCAAAGGGAGATAGGGGTCCGGGAGGAGGCAATCGGAACGCTCGTCCGCGTGGAAGACCGCGCCAACGAGCCTTGGGACGGAGGACGAATAGCGCTGGCGACTGGCAAACAGGGGAGACGAGGCAGGGGAGAAGATAGGAGGAAGGGGCTGACGGATGGGGCCCACCTGTCGGTGGCTCCACGGCGAGCAGGGGCGAGGGAGACGACCTGCGGCGAAAATGGGCCGGCGCGACTCTCGTGGCCCAACTGAGGAAGCAGGGGAGCAGGGGAAAAAAAGGGAGAGGGAGGAAAGGGGGGTGGGCCGGCCTGGGCCGGGGGAGAATAAAACACTTTATATTTTCTGGTTTCCAAAGGGCTTTTATTTTTAAATACTCTTTTTTTAAATATATTGATACTTTAGGAAATACCATTTTGATTACCAAGGTATACATTTGAAAAGTTTAGATCATGACCCTTAATTAAATGCCATGCATGTGATGATGATGCCATGATGCAATAATAAATGATTTAATATTTTTAAATTATGCTTTTAAGAAATTATTAACGTGCCAAATTGGTTTTAAAATTTGGGATGTTACAGAAGAACACCCAGATCGGTTGCAACACAACCCTAATAACTCCAAACCAAGAAAACCAAATTCATCTGCATCCCTTCTTTTCTATACCACCAAAATTGGTTCTCCAATCCTAAAAGACCCCTGTTCATTTGCCCCAAATCCCCATTAATCAAACCATAAATCATGCATGCCGATGAAGAATCCCCGTGTTAATTTGTCCATGCCAGTGAGGACATGAACCTATTGCGAAGGGGAAGAGGACGTGTAACATCCCAAATTTTCAAAACCAAATTTGGCACGTTAATAATTTCGTTAAAAGGCATAATTAAAATATTAAACTATTTTGATTGTTAACAAGCATCATGGCATCATCATCGCATGTACATTTTTGAAATGGTTTGGGTCGTTAATTTTAAAATAAAATTCATTGTCTTGGGTGTCAATTTATTTAAAAGTATTTTAAATAAATTTTGTCAAACTTTTGAAAGAGGAAAAGAGAAAAACAATATTTGAAAATAAGAGGAGAAATCACCTCTTCTCTCCTTGGGCCGAGTCTCCCCGGCCCAGCTCTCTCCTCGCGACTCGCTTCTTCCTCACTGCCCACTTCTCCGCCCACTCGCGCAGCAGCACCCTCCCACGACCGACGGGCCCATTCTCGCTCACCCTCGCCGACCGATGGGCCCCATCGGTCAGGTCTCTCTCCCCCGTCGTTTTCCCCTTCCCCTCGCGAGAGTCTCTGCGCTCTCTCTCGCTCTCGCCATTACTCTCCTCCCCGCTTCTTCTCCTCCCCATCCAGCTGTCGTCTCAAGGTCCGCAGACCTCCTCGCCGTCGCCGCCAGATCCGGACCAGCTTGCCTCGCCGACCGCCTCTGCTCCACGCAAATACGTCGCTGCCCCGCCCTAACTCCCTCGAGGCGCCGTCGCCTAGCTTATTACTCCGCCGCCTACCCTCCGCCCGCGTCGCCTGTACGCCTGGCACCACCTATTCCCCCGGAGACCGCGCCCTTGACCGCTGCGGCGCGATCCCCTCGACCTCCAGTGCCTCTGCGGCGCCGTCGCCTCGCCGCCGCTATTGATCAATAACGAAAGTCTTTCGGTGTCTCCCCACCCGCTGTGCTCACCGGCGACATTAAAGACCGAGCCATTCCCGCCGAGCTACCCTCGCCTATAAGAATCCGCCCTGTGCCCCATTTCCTCCTCGCCTAGCGCCGTGCCGTGCCCGATCCTTCTCCTCGGTGAGCTCGCCCTCCTGGTTCTCTCCTCCGTCACCATCGTCTCTCCCTCACCATCTCTCTCTCTCTCTCTCTCAGGTATTCCGGAGCGCCGCCGAGTCGAGGAGCGTGCCACTGCCGGGTCCCTTGTTCACCGCCGCATCTCACCGTCGCGCCGCTTCTGGGGTGAGTCTCAGTCGCCGCCGAGACCATCTTTGGCATCGCCGTCGCTCCCTCTTCCTCTTCCCCAGCGGAATCGGTCGCCGGTGGCCGGATTCGCCTTGCCCGTCGCTCGCCGTCGCCTCGGTCGAAGGTTGAGGACGATGGGGAGAAAGGGGGATTGCCCCGCTTCGGCTCTGGCCTCCGGGCCGTGGGCCTCGCTCCGTGCTGGGCCGACCGGCTTGGCCGGATTTCTTCTTTTATTTTGTTTTTCAAAAGCGAATTCAAAAGGTTCTAGTAGAAAAGATTTTGTATATTATATCAAAAGCCATCTCAAAATTCTGTAAAAATCCTCAAAAGCACCCTACAGCAAGCTGGATTTTTATAAAAATGCTAAATCGATTCTGCACCCATGTACCATTGCATTTCTAGTAATTCAAATGCTTAGGTTCATTATTTCATGTGCATGCCAAATAAGTTAACATCCTTTTCTTTAAATAAAATGCATAAAGACATTTTGTGCCTGATGTACTGTTATTTCCATTTGTATGTTTGGATCGTGCTCGAGTAGGAGGCCAAGGTGTTGTAGACCCGTCCGACGTCGCTGGTTGTTCCTACCCGTCGTCCGACCAAGGCAAGTCTCCTTAACCATGCTGTGAGCCATTTTGCTTCGTTTTAAAAACGATTTATTAGGGATTGAAAACTTGCATGCTAAATTAAAAAGTAAAAGGTCGTATTTACTAGTTATTAGCTAAGCAACCAAGATGATCATGGTAAGACTAGGGATAGGCTTAAACCCTAAGGACTTACTATCTCATGTATATAGTTACATTCTAATGATGTTAGGAAAAATGCCCGAAAATGATTTTTACCGCGATGACATTATAACTCTTGTGTGAAAATAAATGTTGGGATAAAGAATGGTTTAAGAAAGGTTTCGAGAAAAGGGTTTGAGAAAGTATGTGCATTGAGGGCAATGCCATGGGCGGGAAAATGAATTTACTCTCTCCCCTAAAATACCTCCGACTAGGGAGAGACTTTCGCCGGTTCGGTGCAAGAAGGCACCACTTTGAGAAATCGGGGCTAAAAATATCGTCTCTCTTCTAGTTTAAGGACTGCTCATCCTATGATCCTACGAACTGAGCCACATAGTACGACCTCGAGTCCTGTTATGGGACGGGCCTAGTTGTTAGCCGAAGAACCCTGACGGAGACTCCCGGCGGTCGCCGTTAGGGTTTGAATCTAATGGCTTTGTGGCGAAACACTTCTGGGTGCGTAGCCTCTCGAGGGTAAAGCGTACCCACTCTGCAGAGTTAAAACTATCATGGTAGCCGTGCTCATGTTATGAGCGTCTTGAAGGGACCGCTCATATGGTAGCTCTTCTTTTCTAAAAACCGGGAATTTTCAAAATGGATTTGAGTTGAGTAAAAGTTGTTGAGAAGGAGTTTTGATCTTGAGATAGGTAGTACCGGCTTGCCTCATGAATTGGGTTCGGCCTATCATGACATGCTTGCGCGGTTTCGACCTACCCTTCGTTCCGAGTTATTCCCCGTAACGGGAAGAGACTAGGAAGAAGCTCGCTATGGCTGTGGCCAATTGGCGAGAGACTTTGAGAAAGAGCCCCTAAAAGATAAAGATTGAAGATTGAAAGTTTTTCGAGTATTGCTTTTATAAAATTAGGAAAAACGAAAATGCATTTCTGCAAAACCCCCTAAACCGTCCATTTGTACTAAACCCCATCCGCATACATTCCCGACTTGCGGAGTACCTTTGTACTCACTCCTGTTTTTCCCTTCCCCTCTTTCCAAAATTTCAACAGCCGCGGAGCTCCCCTACGACTCTGTTTTCGAGGAGGACTCGGACTACGAGGAGGAGGAGGACTACGAAGACGAAGAGTAGGGTTGCGTGTTTCCTACCGCCGTTGCCTGTGGAATAGCCTACTCGCTAGAATAAAGTCACGCTATGTTAGGTCCCTGTGTGACTGTCTGTGTAACTCTGTATCTCGACCTGCGTGCCGTGCTTGATGTATTAAATTGTGACTCCTTTTGGGACCCGTAGTCCCCTATGTTGTAATAATGAAATTCGAAGACAATGTATCAGTTCTGTTTATGTGTGTACTAGCCATGATCTTCTGGGACTAGTACTGTATAACACATTAGGATTCGGTCATTTAGACCGGGTTCGACGGGAGGGGACCAAGTACCTTTGTTCGCGAGGAGGACGCCGCCTGCTCCGTTGAGGTCGCCGCTCATGCCGCCCGCCTCGCTTCCGCTTTCTTGTGGCCCCCCGCTTGCTTGCTGGCCACGGCTCGATTCCTCCGACCACCGCACTGAGTTCCCAGCGCAAGACCACTCGCTTCATGCTTGCGCCGCTGAATCCTCCGAACGCGAGGCAACGATCACAGCGGAATCGGGACCAGAAGGAGAGAGATTCCCACATTCGGGGTTCTCTCTTCTCCCGTATGTATACATACCGATATGGGGAGCTGTTGGGCGCAAAAGCGATGTGTACCACCCTTATATTACCGCCCGGGTTCATTTGCGGGACGGAAAAAGCCTGAGAGTACTTAGAGCATGGCTAGGAGAAGCTCCAAACCATGTTTTATATTTGCAAAGACGATAGAGTGTACGGTAGATGAGAGAATCTTTTTAGAGTGTAGAACAGAAAGTTCGAAGGGACGTTTGCAAAGAAATCAGAATTTGCAGCACGAAAGCGATTTGCAAAGAACTTTTAAAGCTACCGCTAGCCATGCTCTTATCGGTCGTCCCACGTCCCAAAAATGGGCACGCTGACAGCGACTGTGCAGGGCTCTCCCGTTCCCACAAGGATCCCTGCGACCCTGCCCCGTTCTGCTCCACAGTGGGAGAGCACAGAGTATAGCAGTACCGGGCTGGGATACACCGTACCTACATCTGTCTCTCCTCTGGGCTCACTGTCCCTGCTGGGTGCTCGCTGACCATTCGAGCCAGGGCCCTGTGAAACCGCCTCGTGTCGCAAGGAGAGGAAGGCCGGCCGGGTCCGTGTACGGGCCCGGTCACAGCGTCGCCGTGCCACGATATATTCTTATACTTTTTTTATACTCTTTCTTCGTCTCTTGCGTGGACTTCTTCACTGTGCCTGATCAGAGGCTCAGAACTCAGAAGGGATGGGGCGGAAATGGTATAGAAGGAGCTTGGGTGCGGTGGCGGCAGCCACTCGAGTGCGACGGGAACAGGTGTGCTCGACAGCTCGAGAGCGAGGGAGCAACGTCGTCGGCGCCGTCGTGTAGCTTCCCAGAAACACACGGAGCTCTGCGTCCGCGTCGGCGTGCGTGAAACGGCGGATCTTGGCGTGATCGATCGGCGAGCTCCCCGAGCCCCCATCCTTCCCGGCCGCCGTACGTACGTGCGCCGGTACGCGCTCGCGAGGAGCCAAAACCCAAACCAGCTGCTGCAGAGCCCCCGCCGGTACACGCATCCCTGACCCCGGCCGATCGAGGCGCGGGCGCGCGGCGCGGGGGATCGAATGATTGCGCCTTGGCGTGCACGTACAGCCCGTTGCGTCCTTGGTTTGTTTCCTTCTCCCATCGTTTTACTCGTGCAGTGGGGGAGGCTGCTCGCTCGCGGCCGCTGCGACGCGAGGCCCCGGGTGCTTTTGTACACTAGCCTCACGCCCGCGGGAGCGTATCCGCGTGAGTTGGTGGGTTTGGCCTGCGCGCTTGGTGCCTTGCGCGCTGTGCGATTCTGGCCGCTAGCTGCTCCGATCTGCGAGTGCTTTTTAGGGGAGTTCGTGACGGTTCGAGGGCCTCGAGGTTGATCCGCCGCGCGAGCCCCGTGTTTCCTCTTCTGGTTCGGCTGGGCTTGGCTACTTGGCTTCGCTGTCTCCTGCTGCTGCTGGATGCACCGGCCGGAGGGAGCCTCAGTACGTAGTCCAAATCCAACTCCCTGTCCCTTAAATTTGCTGCATGCTATAGCTGCTCGCCTCTGCGGAGTTTCCTGCGGTAATCTCGTCTGGCGTTTCCGCTGTCTGCTCTTAAATTTTTTTCCTTGCTTTTTGCTCCTCGAGACCGCTCATTTCTCCTCCTGGATCGCCCGTGCCGTCCGCCTTCCCTTTCTGGCCATGAGCCGCGAGTGACGTCGCCTACAGGCTACAGATAGATGAGATGAGATCGGCAGGAAAGCACTGTGTGCGTGCGTATGCAGTGTAATTTCGTGCTCTAGGCTTCTCCTTCGGATGTTCTCAAAAGCGCGAGCCTTTGCTCTTCTCAAGCAGGAGGCGCTGTTGATTATATCACACAAAGTTGCCTAGCCGTTTCGCCCCCTCCTCCTGACTTCTGACATTTATCATCTTGCGTTCTTATCTCATGTAGCGTTTGGCTCTTTTAATCTTCTCTCTAACTACTTCCCCCGCCTGTTTCACGAAACCCATCTTTTCCTCCTTGTTTTGACGCTGACGCGCAACATTCGTTTCCTCCTCGCGTTCTTGTGCATACAGAATCGCTGCGGAATGGGGCGTGCCATGAGATGGCTCAGAAAGCTACTGACAGGCAGGAAGGAAGCAGGGCTCAAAGGCCTCGAGGCGAACGACGTTGCCGGCAACTGGCACGACGGGGCGAAGAGGGAGAAGGGGAGGTGGAGCTTCGTGAAGCACAGGAAGAGCGCGGTTGACGGCGGCAGGCGGCCGCCGGAAGCCGCCGCCGCGTCGGAGCCGTCGCAGGTGAGGCCGTGCCACTGCGGCGAGGAGGCGGGAGATGCCAGGGCTCGCGAGGAGAAGGCCGCCGTCGTGATCCAGAAGGCATTCAGAGGCTACCTGGTATGATCGTCCTCTCAGACCTCATCTTCAAACCGATGACCCATCCACGGTTCTTCACTTCTTCGTTCCTTCTGCTCGAATGATAGTATCGACAGTTCAAATGTGCAGTAGAAGTTCGTTGCAACGAAGAAGATTCTTCGATTTTTAAAGTTGATTTTGGTGAATAGTACACACTGTTCGGATCGTATTTTTTGCCTAGATTCTTCAGCTCGTTTTTGTTATTTGGACAGGTAGGCTAGAGTCGCTGTACGTGATGTCACTGATGCTAATGCTTCTTTCCATGATGGACAGTTGTTACTTGCTAACTCTTCCTCTGTCCCTATACAATACCTGCACGTTGATCTGCTGTGGTTTTGTTTACTCTGCTCCGGCGGCGACTTACCTGTATACTTTAACTTCCTGTTTGGTGTCAGAGTAGTGGTTACTGATTACGTAGCATGACATAGCTAAGGCTTGTTGCATGCTAATGCTAGTGGCAGTTCTTTGACCCTTTTGTCTGATTAGTCGCAGTTGTTTAACCCATTTGTCTGATGCAAGTTGTTTTGTTTGGGGAATTTTTTTTTTTATGTTTGAATCTTTCAACTTCAGGCTAGGAAGGCGCTTCGCGCTCTCAAGGCGCTCGTCAAGCTGCAGGCTCTAGTCCGAGGCTACCTTGTGAGGAAGCAAGCCGCGACCACCCTGCACAGGCTGCAGGCACTCATGCGGCTGCAGGCCGATTCCATCGCCGTCAAGAGAGCTTCCTACCGGAAATCCATGGAACAAGTCAGTCATTTTACACTAGACATACGTTGATCGAGTGTTTAAAAATGGATCTTGGATTGATTTGATTTGTTTTTCTTTAAACATTTTTTTTGCTTGCAATTGCAATGCAGGAGAGGATCATCGTCACGCAAGAAGCGCGGATGAAGCCGCCGTCGACGCCGGCGCACCGCCGGAGGCTCTCCGACGGCGTGGACTCCAGCTACGAGCGCAGCCCGCGGATCCTGGAGATGGACACGTGCCACCTCCGCTCCCGATCCACCCGGATCGTAGGCAGCCGGTACGCTGCCGACCACTCGTCGGACCGCCTCGCCCCGGCCATGGCCCCGTCGTGCTCGCCGGTGTCCGGCAAGCGGCTCCCGCGGCTTTCCACCAGGTACGCCAACAAGACGGCGCAGAGCATGCCCAGCTGCTTCGCGCCCACGCCGACGTACGACTCGCCGGCGGCCAAGAGCGTCGGCAGCCTGACGCCGCGGCGGCCGTCGCACCGGGAAGCACTCGTAAGCCCGCGCTACATGGCGGGCACGGCCTCCTCCGCGGCCAGGACGCGGTGCCAGAGCGCGCCGAGGCAGCGGCAGGCCGAGGCGGCGCCGCGGGCGAGCCCGATGACCCCGGCCGGGTCGAGGAAGTCGTGCTCGCAGAAGCAGGACACCTTCTGCTTTCAGTGCTCGGAAGCCGCCCGGACGAGCTACTCCGAGCCCAGCGACGAGGCTGCCAGGGATTACTACCTGGACAGGATGTGGTGAATTGGCGATGCAAGATTGCTTTCAATGTTAGTGGTGTTTACGATAGAATTAGAGTCCAGATTTTGTACATGCTGTGCATACTTCAATGCTAATCCAAAACGTTACTCCGGATTAGTGTTTTAGCCAAGGCAAAAGTATGCCAGTCACAAATTCAGATATGGTGAAGGAGAGGATGAAAATTTCTTGTCCAGCAAATTATTTGACAATCTTCGGTGCATAGGACTATGAAGAACATCTCGATAGTTCTAATTTGACGGGCGTCAGAAATCGGACGTTCATTAATAGGAACATATCCCATACAATGCTCGTGGTATGCTGATGTCATTATAACGAAACTTGAATATTTAACAATCTATTAAAAACATAGATTTTTTTTTTGAGGGAAGGGCAAAAGGATTGCCCTTACTATATTAATAAGGGGAGGCCGGAGGCCAAAATTACAGAGGTGAAAAAGAAAAAGGAGGTGGAAAAGGAGGAAGACGCCCCACCCCAGGCGTTGAAGGGTTAATTAATTACAAAATTGGCCCCTGCCGTCTCCCAAAGGCGCAGGTCATCTACAAGAGAGGAAATGAACTGCGAGATCGGCCGCTCGCTGCAGCGGAAAATACGGTTATTCCGCTCTAACCAAAGATGCCACAACGTCGCTAGGGCAACCGAGGCGTCCCACCGACGGATCGCCTTGAATATCCAACCTCCACCACGTCGGGAGGCAGACCTGGTGAGCCCACGTGGAGGGGCACAGCCTTGGCGAGCCCAGCTTGGAAGAGATGCGAGTCCAGACTTGGCCGGAGAAAGTACAGTGAAACTCAGTGATGTATTATGAAAAGTGAAACATATGATGTAATATAGATTTTTTCTAGTGATTTATGGTTGAAATATAGATGAAACATAGTTTGAACACTGATGAAAAATAAATGATATATTACTGAAATGTAGTATGCACCAATAAAACTTAGTTGAAAAGCCATTGAAACATGAGGTATCCGATGAAACATGGTAAAAGAGTTCCTGAAACATATAAAAAAAAAAATTTGGTGAAACATCATTTTCTACTATGATTTTTAAAAAAATCATCTCTCACAAATAAGACGTTAATTCACAAGATCAAAACTAAGTTTTCAGCACACGAAACCGAAAATTTCATGTGTACATGACTTAGATTTAATGGTGAAAATAAGGACGCATCTTCTTTTGACTAACTTCTTCTTCAGATCGATCTGATGACGCACAACTTTTTAGAGTGATTGCCAATGCATCGACCCTTGCTTATTTGTTCCAGCCAAATTGCCCGGACTTCGCCTTCGGTGACGCGTCGCGCCCTGGGACTCTGGGAGCTAGGTGACTGGACTTGAGTGACTTCCTGGCTCTTGTTGTTAGCCAATGTTTTTACATTTCTCGTTGTGGCCCCACTTAGAAAAATATCTTGTCTCACAACAATCTCATTTGGACGAATACGCTCGGTTATAAACATTGGAGCAAAAGGTAGTTTGCCTATTGATTCTTCTGGTTTGCAAAGTATATATGCTAGTATTAAGCCTATGATTTTTTTAGAGCAAGGAATTGCATTTTATTCCAAAAACCACTTATAATTTACAAAGAAATCCTAATACAAAGGTAACATACATCAACACCCTTGATGAGGTTAAATTCAAATTCCTAAAAGTAGCTTCTTCTGCTCCATACGCCAATGTCGAAGATGAGGCTAAGCCATTGTTGTCAACATCCACCATCGTTGTCGTCGGAATCAGTCCACAACAAAATCTACCTTGCTATCAACATTCTACAAGACAGGCCTCCCTCCAACCTAGATCCAAAGACCTCGATGGAAAAACCAACCTCGCCGAGGTCTTCAACCAAATTCTCCACCAAAGGGCAGAAGAAACTAGAACGATGTCGCCATCCTCACCAAACTGACAAACCACAAATTCCATCAAAGGCAAGCATAGTTCTACTAAAGACGCACTTGTCGGCATGATAACGTAGCCAATGCCAGGTTGGCTTGCCGCTGCAAAACACCCCACCACCTATGATCCCTTATTTCCAAACTCTATCTTGGTACCTAAACTACTTCAATCCAATCCCAAATGAAAATCCCCATTTCCCCAACTGCGTCGCCAGCCCAAAGGCCACTGACAACGAGGGAGATGATAGGATCTAGCCATGATCCCTCTACTACATCTCTCGTATCAGCCTTTCTTGCAGGCTTTTATGGATTAACCTTACCTACATCGATTCAATATAGTCTAATTTAAGTATCTCGCTCTAGAAATTAGGAACAAAGGGCATAGGATGATGTTGAGAATGATCAACAACAGTTCAGAAGACCTAAGAGGTAACCAAATTATGTGTGTGTAGGAGGGGGGGGGGTGGGAGGGGAAGACAAGATCGATAGTGACCAAGAGGAGCTTGCAGATAACTGAACCAGGGCAGAGAAGGTTGTCACCACGCCTAGCATGTCTCCAAACTACAATGCCTAGCTCGCCTCTAGCCCACCTCACTGCCTTAACTATTGCCATATCTCATGCAATGGCCCGTCACCTAGCTTAAGGAGGATTCACACCGCAAACGCGATTGGGTGAGTCATGGGACCACCATAGATGCTCCATTTGTTCCATCCATTATCGTTGGATCTGATATTTGTGATTGTGTTTTAGTAAGGCAAAAATTCATTTGAGCATTTTATGATAAAAATTTTGTAAATCATTTTCTACCATGTGATTTTTGAATAAAACTATAACGATTCAAGATAGTGCTTACGGGACAATGTCGAATTGGTATCCGTCTATTCGCTGAAACACCTAGTAGGCTACAAAGGTGTCGGAGCATAATAAGGTATATGGGGAACTATAGCTTGAATCACCTCGTATGGACAATTAAACCCACATCATTTGCATCAACTCAACAACTTCCGTAAGTCTACATGCCTCTTTTATGCTAGTCTATGGTTGTAAGAGCATCCGTAGCAGGCACTCTATAATACTGTAGCTCTGGATAAAGTGTCTGATGTCAGAAAGGAATCTTTTAGAGTGCAGTGTAAAGTCTGAAGAAAATTTAGAGGGAAGGATAGAGGGACACTCTAATAGTGAAATAGAGGATGGGGATAGAGTAGCAGATGTGGATGCTCTAAGGACTAAAAGAAGGGCTCAACCAAACAACTCTTAGATGCACCCATCCTTAGGAGTGTTTTTTCATGTTTCGTTAAGCCTATGCCAATTGAAAAGCTAGAATACACAAATGAAGTGTAGCATATTTAGAAACCTTTCAAAATTTATTTAACATACATTTTAGTCATCTTGTTCATTTAGCTTAAAGCACTCCGAACATTCTTGAATTGTGTGCTGCTTCGTTTTACGGATTGGTTTGCCAGGGCTAATCTTCTATAAGAAAAATAGGATCATCTTCAAATCACCACATGGATCAACAGTGGTACTAAGAAGGGAGCAGTGAGCACCATGTCCGATGGCAGTGACACGTCAATTTCGTACTCTGGCTGGAGAAGTTTGGGAAGATTCTAGGATTATTGCGCGTATGTTGATGCCAAAAAGCACGGTATGAGCCATTTATTTTTTTAAAAAAAGAAAACGCTTACTTGGAACAGTCTAGTAAAGAGTACTCGCTACTCGCTACCAGGTGAATCTACGAATTGCATGTCTGCTCGTGACGATTCCCTGTACTTGAGTAATTACAGTGCTCAGTGGTCAGTGCCAATGTGCAGAATCTGTTTTGCCTCAGTACTACGCACTCCGATTGCGATGCCGTCAGTGCAAACTGCGAACCTGCAGTCTCTTTATCATTTCCGAAGCTTTCAGCCATGTTCAAGATGGCGAGGACAAAGATGTGGTTGTTTCATACTTTCATGTGTGGTTAGTGGTCGTCTGGAGTGTTGGAGCGTTAGCTTCTGTCCATGGATTGGGCGTCCACAGATAAGAGTTAGCACGTACATGCACTGCACGCCAATCAGGGTTTCGCCCTGTGTGTTTTCGCTTTTTCGGTCCGTCGGTCTGAGCTGATTGGGTGGTTCGAAATGTAGGGAGACTCGAAGCTTTGTTCTTGTTCAGTAGTAGACTGGTATGTATTGATTATTGGTAGATCTAGATCTACACATTTAAGTACGACGGCGTTTACCCGGCACACAACTGCAAACTGCAAAGCTGGCCTGTTTCTGACGTGTTCTTCATCCGTGTGTTTTGGTGTGGCTGCAGTAGTCACAGTAATTTTTTATAGAGTAAATTACTCATCTGCCCTTTAATTGTTCAGGCTAGATTCAAGATTTATAAAATCAGATATTTAGGTATACGAAGTTGTGTTGTTGTTTCACTTAGATTTCAAAGTGATATTCAAATGCTGGTTTGATGATAAAGACTACCAACTCGTGGATCACGTGACCGAATTATACATATAACTTCTCTATTTTTCACCTCCTTCTCCCTCGATCTCTCTCCTCTCCATCCCATTCTAGCACTCTTTCTCCCTCTCTTTCTCTAGCCTGCACAACAAAAGGGGAGGATATCTCGTCAGATCTGACCGTGCCTCACCTGTTGGGCACCCGTTGCCGCCACACCGCCCTTATTTGTTTCAGTTTAAAGTAAAGTTGAGTTCACTGTAGTAAAAATTGATAGTGCTCAAAAGTGGTCTAATAATTCTAAAAAATAATTAAAAAATTGTTTTATAATCTTGAGAAAAACTAATAGAAGGCTCGAAAAAATCATTACAAATTACTATAACATATAGGCTATATAAAAATAACAAAAGTTGTTACAGTAAAACTGAACATAAATTTAAGCCGAAACAAAAAAAGGCCCGTAGTATTTCGTGCTCCCTCTCTTGGAGCCACTGTTGTGCTGTCCAACCCCGACTACAGCTTCATGACGCGCTCATGCTGTAGCTTCTGCGCCAGCGCTGTTTCGACAGTCGTGGCAATCCATTGGGAATCCGCTGATAATTCAATTAACACAACACCTTGAACCAAACAAAATCCAAATGCAAAGGACGTCGACCTAATGTTATGTGTTGTGCGCTATAATTGTTGGGTTTCGAGTGTCAATAAAATATTTGTAGATTTTTTGCTCTCCCCTATGTGCATAGATCTACAACAAGATGAAGGTCATTTACAGTTTGGCATCCGACAAATTGCATCAAAATGACATATTGATAACCACATAATGGAAGCTCCACGAGAGATTGGCGGATTGTGAGACATGGAGCTGACTGGACAAAAGTGACGGAGCCAGAGAATTGCAAAGATATGTGCTAATAAATAACAAAACTATAATAAGCAAGCACTAACCATAGCATATTCCTAAATTATAGCATTTTATAACACTGTTATTATACTACGTCAAGAATATATAATAAATATAAACAGCTATAAGATATACAACTGCATTGATTTATAAATAATAGCAAGATGAGATTGGAACCTTCAACATATATAAGCAAGTGAAAAATTTTGAACACACACCAAATTACGGTATATTACTTATTTTGCTTCAACTAATGACCGACTGACTTAATTTTTGCCCAAGTGCCCTAAACCGCACATATATGTTTTATTAAACGGTATAGAGAAATTTACTGCTAGTGTATCTTTAGGAGTGCTTGCAAGTAAATACATGTAAAGAAAAAACAATAATTATTTCACAAGAGGTCATAATTGATGTGACCTGGATTTGGGTGGTGGTGTCTGATATAGGTCACCGCGGGGCTGAAAACTGGTTGGATATCAGATTTTTTTCAAATATTATCAGATATAAATTGAAAGTCGTATATATTTAGCTGAACACATGATAGCAATATCCGACAGATACTGATCGGAACTCAGATACCCAAACATCTAGTTATTCCGACACCCTTGACACCCTGCTTGTAGTCCAAATTAGAGACACCCTACTTTGTAAGTTTAACCTAGGCCCAAAACCCAACTCCCCATCCGACTGGCTTACAGCCCGTTCCTAAGTCCCCACTCGGGCCTCAGCCACTCCACGGCTGCACCTAGCAAGGCTGCGAAATTTTTTTTTATGTATTTGTTTTTATTCTTGTCGGTGTAATAAATACCAGGGTACAAAGAGTCCTGTAAAGATCAAGCGGGCCCCACGCGTCAGGCGGGCGACAAGGCCCCAGCGCGTGGGCGAGCCCCTTAGGGCGCCGGGCGAGAGCCCCACACGTCAGTGGGCGATCAGACCCAGCGATGGGGGCGAGCCCCACGCGCATCAAGCGGGCCCCACGCGTCGGCGCGGGCGACAAGGCCCTAGCGCGGCGCGAGCCCTCGAGGGGCCCCACACGCCGAAGTGGCGATCGAGACCCAGCAGGCGGGCGAGCCCCACGGCGATCAAGCGGGCCCCACGCGTCGAGCGGCGACAAGGCCCTCAACGTGCTGGCGAGCCCCTCAGTAGCGCCGGGCGAGGGCCCCACACGTCGGTGGGGATCGACCCCACAGGTGGGCGGGCCCCACGCGCCAAAGTGGGCGACAAGGCCCCAAAGACGCTGGCGAGCCCTTAGAAGACTAGGCGAGGCCCCACACGTCGGCGAGCGATCGTCTCAGCAGTGTGGCGAAGCCCATCAACAAGGCCGGCGAGGGCCCCACGCACCAAAGCGGGCGCGTGGGTGAGCCCCTCGGCGCGCCGGCCCCCATCGCAGCGGGACCCGTGGCGAGGCGTTGCGGAAGGAGTCTTCGCGCGAGGCTCTCCATGCTTTGGCGACGGGCACATTTAATGCGACATCACGCGGATAGACGGTGAAGAAATGATTACCGCATAAATGACCCTCGCAGTCTAAGCGGCCATCACCGTGGCGTAAGAATTGACCGCAGAGAGAAGGTTTGCTTGAGATGGCCGACGCGCCGAGGAGGGCAGCCGGGCCCCACCCGCTGCCTCACCGGTGTGGATCTGGCGGGTGGGTGGCCACTTGCGGCACGCTGTGAGGCGGCGCCCGCTCGGCGTAGGCGGCTGCACGTTTAAATCTCTCCTGTCGTGTCTCGTCGATGTACTAAGAGTCAGATCGCTTACACCCCGCCTCTCTCCGCCAGCTTCAAAGCTTGTATAAAAGGAGAGGAGAGAGAGTGAAGGGGTGCGTTACACGCAGCATAGGTGCATTCAAACATTCTCAAACACATTCCATTCAACCACAACAACAAGAGAGCTAAGGCTCGGCAGAGTAGGACTATTACCCGCAGGGGTCCGAACACGGTAATCCCGTGTGTTGCTCCTTCTGCCCCTGTGCTCAATCGAATCGAAGCGCTACCGATAGGCTAGCAGGATAGAAATCGACCAGGTGCGATCCGCAGATGGTTGAGCGGTGAACACGCCGCCGATGGCGCGCTGTGGTAGAGCGCTAGCATCGCCTACTTCTTCGACCTCATCAATGGCGGATCGCCGATCGCGATGGACCAAGAGGCGGCGCTAGAGCCGCTGCCACGCGTCGGCAGCGGCAATGGCGGTGGATCACCGGACGGCGATCGCCCGCCAAGCTAGGCGGCGCCTGGCCTTGGAGGAGTGCACTCCAGCACAGAACCTCCATGCAGCCAGGGCCCTGCTGGACAACCCACCGGTGGTCTCTGTCTCCCGCCTAGGCTCAGTCAGGCTCGCATTCGAGGATGGTCGTGAATTGGCGAACACTTGGAACGTCGAGCAGCTGAGGAAGTTCTACCCGTAGGTAGCTGTTCCAAGAGCTTTTTTGGCCTTCCTTTGGAGCCGAGCGGCGAGGTCTTCTTCCTTCCCCGCTCGCCTCGGGGGCTGCATTGTACAAAGCCATCTTCAATAAAAAAGATAAGTTCCGTCTCTCTGTGGGCATCTGTTCTTTTTCGCTTTTCGCCAAAAGTCTGTTAGAAAACTCTCTGTTGAAAGCTGGTAGCGAAAAAGTACTTAAGGCTGATGGCCCCTTAGTTGCAAGAGCAAACGCTTGAACTTGCGGTTGGGCGAGGCGATGCGGATGGAAGGCGGGTTCTACCCTGGTGTGTCGGCTCGGTCTAGGCAATGCGCCAACGGCGGCACCAGCGACTAGACCACTTCCGGAAGCTAAGTTCTCGCCACGCAACGTTTAAGGTCGGTTCGACGAGAGGCCGTAAGGGTTGAAGTAACCTGATGCCTAAGAAAAAAGCGCTCACTTGCAGCAGAACGTTCTGTCTAAAGTTTTTTGGCGATCAGTTGTTTAGCCGCAAGAAGTCTGTTAGAAGGCATTCTATCGAAAGCTGGTAGCGAAAGTACTTAAGGCTGATGGCCCCTTAGTTGCAAGAGCAAACGCTTGAACTTGCGGTTGGGCAAGGCGATGCGGATGGAAGGCGGGTTCTAGCCTGGTGTGTCGGCTCGGTCTAGGCAATGCGCCAACGGCGGCACCAGCGACTAGACCACTTTCGGAAGCTAAGCTCTCGCCACGCAACGTTTAAGGTCGGTTTGCCGAGAGGCCATAAGGGTTGAAGTAACCAAAAGCCTAAGAAAAAAGCGCTCACTTTCAATAGAACGTTCTGTCTAAAGTTTTTAGCGTTCAGGTGCCCCATTTCTTTTTCGCAAGAGTTTGCGCGAAGTTTGATCGAGACTCATGGCAAAAGGGCAAAAAGTTTGCATTCACAGGATTTGTACAGGACAAAAACAAGATGAGGGAGTTCATCTACTCCTCGTCATCATCTCCGTCGCCCTCTGCTGGAGCAGCGCCGCCCATCATCGAGACACGGCTGGCGGCGAGCTCGACCCGGGACTCTTCGATCCGGTCCAGCTGGCGCAAAGGCTCCCTGGTGGCGGCGCCTAGGTCGAACGCGGCGTTCTGGGCGAGGCAGTTGCCCAGGATGAACCGCGCCGCTTCGAGAGCGCCGTGGCGACCGTCTTCGATCGATCAGCGCCAAGCATCAGCGCCGGCACTCACGCAAGCGTCGCCCGGCTTCGCCCGGCGCCAAAGATATCGCGCCGCCGCTTCTCCAATGGGAGTACAGGGTGACACCTAGCGGATACAAGACATCCCGGAAGCTGTGGTAGGCAGCGCGCAGCATGTCGGCGAGCACCGGGCGGCGGTGTGCTCCGCGCGGAGATCTTCAACGTCCTTGGCAGCCGAGGCGGCGGCGGCTTGCGCTGTCGCAACCTCTCGGATCGCCGCCTCCCTGCGCCGCTTCCTCAATCAGCTAGCGCCGCGCTTCGCGGCTGCTTGTTCGCCGAGGCGAGAGACTTTCGCGCCGCCAGTGTGGGCGAGGGCGCGGAGTGCTTCAGCAGAGCGTTCAATGTCAGCAACGACGGCACTCACGGCGTTGGCGCCAGCAGCGGCAACGGCCGGAGGGTCCCCCAGCCTCGTCTCCGGCGCGATCTCCGTGGCGGGAGGCCTCGTCTCCGTCGAAGGAGCCGCGGGCGAGCTGGGGGCTGGCGGATTGTGCGGGATGGAGCTCGAGGCGCCAGCGTCCGCTCTATCCAACGAAGATGAACAGAGGCAGGGTTCAGGTATGCGAAAACGCGTAGCATGCTAACCCTAACACGAAGTGTACGTAAGTGCAGAGGAAGCCAACCTGAAGCGACGCGCCTCGAAAGCGAAGGTTGAAGGGGCAGCCTCAGCCGCTTAGTTGCGGAGGCGCCGGGCGGCGCAATGCGTCAGCGCCGTCAAGCGGCGTTAAGCGCTGGTGGCGCGCACAAGAACGGCGGAGGATGGCGCGGCGGGAGAGCCGCTTCGTCGGCGGTCTTACGCAGAAGCGCCGGGCAGAGGAGAGAAGAAACCGGCGCAGCGGCGCCAGCTTCGAAGAGTCGCCGCACTTCGCCCGGTGGCGGAGCGGCGGCGTTGGCAGCAGGCCTCGATCGGGCGGGGCCGAGGAGGCGGCGAAGCTCGGCTTGAAGGGCGGCTCTCTTTGGCTCGCCTCCCCTCATCGCCGCCGCTGCCGGCAAGGATGAGGCGCGCTTCCCGAGCCTTGGTCGAGTCGGCCGCCACGGCAGCGAGCGGCGGCGTCGCGGAATCGTGGCGGTTGCCGAGGCGGATCGCGGATCAGTAGTGGTCCCCGGGCCACTTGGACCGCGGGACCAGAGACCTCCATGGGGGGCAGCGCACGCAAGTGCTGGTTGCGCTCCCGTGGATCCCAGTCGCAGAGGGGGCGGATGCTCGCAGTGGCGAAGTGTCGTCGGACGGAGCGGACAGAAGTCCCAGCAGCCCATCGCCGAGCACGCCGTTCGCACGTTCCTCGGCTGGATGGACAAGAAAGAAAATCGCGAGTTGGCAAAGAGACAAGGGCCAAGCAAGAGGCGTACCAAAAAGATAAGGGACCCAAAAAAGAGAGTGAAAGAGCACTCACCTCCAGGGCAACGCGACCACGCTGTTGCCGCCATAGTACGCCCAAAGGGACGGTCCTCATTCGAGCGGGCATAGGCGACGCCAAAAAATCCGCCGCAACGTGGGTTCCGTGAGCCCGCTTGGCGGAGTTTCGGCGATGCGCCCAAAGATCACTTCCGCTCACCGAGTCGTCGGGCATAGATCCCACCGGCGAGGGGTTCCGCGACCTCGGGAGAGCAAGATCGCCGCAGCCGCTGGAGTCTTCACAGACAACATGAAGCGCCGCCATCCTTCCAGCTGGACTTGATCACCGGGATGAAGGCGGTGGCGTCGCGAGCTTGAAGTAGCAGTTCAATGGCCCGCTCTAGCGCGGCTTCGCATGTAGCGTGAAGAGCCGGCGCCAGAGCGGGAGGTTCGGTATCGTCCTCACGAACATCTCGCAGAGGTGGACGAAGATGGTCAGGGCCACGATAGAATTGGGGGGAAGGTGCGTCGTCTGGATCTCGTAGAAGGCGAGCACCCCCAAGAAGAACTCGGAGTATGGCGGGACGAGCCCCGCCAGCACCGCCCAGGTGAAGGTCACGATCTCTCCGTCGCGAGGGCGTGGTGCAATGGTGCCGCAGCGGAACCGGGCGGAGGATGGCGGCACGAACACTTGAAGCCGCGTCACCATGTCTTCGTCGGTGGCGGAGGCAGGCAAGGCTGGCCCAGATGATGGCGTGTCCCCCCGGTGAACCTTGCTGCGTTTGGGCGCCATGGAAAACGATGGAAGAGTTGACGAAAAAAAAAGGTGGCGGCGGCGAAGAGGGCTCTGTGGCAGCGAAGAAGAAGGTGAAAGGCAGTTTGAGGACTTAGCGTGCGGAAGGATTGGTCGCGGCGCCAAGAGAAGTATTTATAAGCAAGGCGCGCGAGGGCGACTGTTTGAATTCCGGCCTCACGCGCGCGCGCCATCATTGCCCCGCGCGTTTCGATTTCCCGCGAAAAACGGCGCGGTTACCCAAGGAAGATCGTGCGCAGATGGAGAATCGGGCGTACGGCTGCTGCAGGAGGTGGGCCCCCCCACGATTCGTGTCCCGCTGAAAGAGAAACGGAAAAAGTGTCTCAGGCGATCGCTCAGAAAGACCCGGCTACTTGCTTGTGTAATAAATACCAGGGTGCAAAGAGTCCTGTAAAGATCAAGCGGGCCCCACGCGCCAGGCGGGCGACAAGGCCCCAGCACGTTGGCGAGCCCTTAGAAGACTAGGCGAGGGCCCCACACGTCAGGCGGGCGACCAGGTCCCAGTGTGTGGGCGAGCCCAACAGCGCGTCGGGCGAGGGCCCCACGCACCAGGTGGGCGCGTGGGCAAGCCCCTCGGCGCGCATAGGGCCCCCCACTGTCAAGCGGGGCCCCCGTGGCAGGGAGCGTTGTGGAAGGAGTCTTCCGCGTGAAGGCTCTCCGTGCTGTGAAGGACGAGCGCATTTAATGCGACATCACGCGCGGATAGACAGCTGAAGAAATGATTACCGCTTCTGATGACCCTCGCAGTCTCGAAAGGGCCGCCACTGTGGGCGCAGAAGAATTGACCGGCAGAGAGAAGGTTTGCTTGTGATGGCCGTCCGCGTCAGGAGGAGCAGGCTGGGCCCCACCCGCGGCCTCACCGGTGTGACTGTGCGGGTGGGTGGCCACTTGCGAAGCACGCGAGGCGCCCGCTTCGGCGTAGGCGCGGCGCGTTTTTGCCTCTCTGTCGTGTCTCGTCGATTATACTAAGAGTATCAGACGGCCTACCCCTCGCTCTCTCCGCCAGCTCAAAGCTTGTATAAAAGGAGAGAGAGAGAGTGAAGGGGTACGCTGCACGAGCATAGGTGCATCAAACATTCTCAAACACATTCCATTCAACCACAACAACAAGAGAGCTAAGGCTCACGAGTAGGACTATTACCCGCAGGGGGTCCGAACTCAGGTAATCCCCGTGTTGCTCCTTGCTGCGTCTCGAGCTCAATCGAATCGAAAGCCTTGGTGATAGGCTAGCAGGATAGAAATCTGACCAGGGGTGCGATCCGCAGTGGTTGAGCGGTGAACACGCCGTCTGAAAGAGGATCCTAAGGCCTAGAGGGGGGGGGTGAATAGGCAATTTTAATTTCCTTTTGATTATTCTCAATTAAGCATCAAATTAATTGTGACCCAATCCTAGTGTCAATTAATACGCAAGCGGAAGCGATAAACAAGTCAACAAGCAACTAAGACATGGCATCACAATTAACACATTCAAAGCAACGGTAGTAAGTGCGGAAAGTAAATAAGAGGGCGACACGGTGTTTGTTTGACAAGTTCGAGCCGCAACTCCTACTCTCGCTGAGGCTACCCTTGCGACAAGGACCGGCTCGCCTCGAGCCTCACGCCTCACTTACTCCCTTGTAGTCGTTCGCCACTCCGCGAGGTGGACTCAAACCACCCACCGATTCAAGAGTAGCCACACGCCAAGGCCTACTCTCAAGCCCACGCCCACGAAGGATATCTTCAAAAGTAACAAGTCTCAAATGCCCCGATCATGCCGGATCAAGGACTTCCATGAAGCTCGGTATTGGGGTTTGATGGATTGTGGCTTTGGATGATCTTGTGGGTGGGGAATGGCTCTAGAACACCTAATTGATGAGCTATGAATGTGGTAGGTGAAGTGGGCAGAAACCTCAAAGTAGCCACCACTAGGTAGGTATATATAGCCCCAAGAGCAAAACTAGCTGCTGCCCTCGGAAGAGGACAAAAAGACTAGCCGTTAGCCTCTACGGACGCCGTCCGGCAGTGGACGATCGCCACGGAAAACAGCTGATCGGACGCCGTCCGTAAGGACGGACGCCGTCCGACGATGGGAGGCGCTGAAATTAGCTAACCGGACGGCCCCCAGACGCCGCCCGCCGTAAAGGGCCTCGGTTTTAACTGACCGACGCCGTCCGTAACTACGGACGCCGTCCGACAAGGATTTATGTAAAGGACCGGACGCCCTCGACGCCGTCCGACAAATGAGAAAGACCCAGATCTGAACCTTACGGACGCCGTCCGGTGACTACGGACGCCGTCCGGCGTAATGGATTTTCGGCTAAAAGGTTAGGGAAAATTTAGGTGGGTTTCTCTCTCTAGAAATCTCACAAAGGGATATTTGGGTATTTATAGATGCAAGATGGACTACGGAAATCGAAGTTTTTCAAGAATTCGCAAAGATCCCAGATAGTCCGAGATATTCAACCCTTTTGAAATCCGACGAAAAAAGGAAATAAAACTAACTACTCCTAATCTATACGTGACCTCTTCTCTCGCCGGTCACGCGACTTTGAAATCTTGGAGCAGCTCGTAAAATTTACGCCGCTCAATTAGGGTTTGCAAAAGCGCCGAGTCTTCGCTAGGGTTAGAAGTCCAAAAACCCCTAGCCCTTTATATTAATCAATTTTATCATCAATGCCACTAATAAAAATTAGGGCTCAACGATGCTCACAATCTCCCCTTTGTGGCACTTGATGGCAATCCAAGAGAATAAAATTTTGAGCTGCAAAAGGGTTAGTGCAATACAAATATGCGAGCAATTTTAAATTTAAGACAACCACAACTCGACCACAAGGATGTGCAAATAAAAGAAGCTCCCCTAAATTCATGCATAAATTAAATTCAGAAACCAACAAGGTTCAAATGTCATAAACCAACCAAGGTATCAACCACAAATTTCAACGAGTATCGAGGCATCAAATAATATTACAGTAAACACAACCTCGATCTCACTACCCACTACTAACCCTCTACTATTCTCTAATCCTCCCTTTGTCACCAAGTGACACAAACGGAAAAGATCCTACTCTTGCTGATCTTGGTCCATGTCGCCGCCTCCGTCATGTCCGCCGCCTCAAGGAGAACCTGATCTCGCGACGCTTGTACAAAGGCATATGAGTCAGCAGAGGGTACCGACCGAGGAGAAGATTGATCATCAAAGAGCTGGGGTCGAGGAGGATTTTGCAAAGAAAAGTTGAGATGGCGAGCGACTTCTCCACCCGTGAAATGAATCTTACCAGAGGAGGATATGACTGGTGGAGGCACGAGGAAGGTGCAGGCCCGGCAGAAGGATATACCCAAGGATGGACTGGTGGGTAGACAATGGGCGAGGAACTCGGCGACGCTCATAAGCTCGATAACTCTGTTGGGGCATGAGAATACCAAGCATATGGATTTGCCCTTCGCACTGCATAAACATCGCCCCATGTAATCGAATAAATGACTTGAATTTCGCGAACTCATCTCGCCAAGTATGTCTGCCGCCTCGCCAAGTTCATCATCTCCTGCGGTGGTGCTAATTCTTCTTTCACTTCAAGCAGAAAATTTCTCATATCATGCGCAAATTTCATCTCACCTATCAAAACATCATACCATGGAGGAGGGATCACGACGAGGAGCTCGCACTGTGTGTCGGCACAAATGGCTGCATTGGGGCAGCAGGAGCAAAGATAGGAGCTGGTGGAGGTGCATCATCACCGGGTCTAGCTAACTTGGGCTTGCTCCCAAGAGAATTCAGGAAGTTTTTCATCTGATGCTTTTTGATTCTGTTTGTCCAGCTTCTTACTTCATCTACAGAAACCCGCTGAGTTCTGGAAAGCAATAGGCCAATATAGGACGCTAGAGGTAGGGCCCTATTAACTTCTCTAAAGATGGCGCCATCAAATTCTCCCAAGAGGTAGCTCCAACATTGATAGTCTTGCTCGTCAAGAAATAACATGAACCACCGCAAATGGGAAGAATTCGTCGCGATTGCCACCGAACAAACAATGTGCTTCGAGTATAAGATTAATAAGGGCGTGCTCTGTCGAACCGACGGTTTTATCAATACTAATTTCTTCATCATCAAGATCCGTGTACATAACCGACTTCACCAAAGGAGGATATTTGCCCTCCGTAAACCATCTTCATAGCACACCTCATTCAAATCGCTGCGAATCTGAGTACCCAAAGCGTGATTCATCTCGCCATCGTGATCCTTTGAACTTGTCCATCAACCTGAATGATAATAGTTTGACTCGTCTCGCCTTCGCAATCAAGAAGTAGCAAAGAACTCACGCCCTTTCTTTGCTCCAGTCAACTTCTTGTTTGAAATCAATTCAGCCAAACCAGAGTGGAGCTGAATATAGTGTGTACCTCTGTCCTCGCCATCATGGATATCTCATCCCGCCTACATGTGAGGGTCCCTAGGGCCGGTCGAGGAGCAGAGAAGCACATGTACAATTGTTTCAAACTTGGTGTAGAACCTGAAATCCTCGGTATCCTCTCGCCACGAGGGTACCATCCGCATAAGTAACCACCTCTTCTTCCTCAAAGTTTCCATAGATAGCTTTAGAACCATATCATCCACGGGCCGTCCTCAAGAACCACGGTCTCAAGTGACATCCTCATCAATAGGGTCCTCGGCGAATGTCTCATCATAAAGATCCTCGGTGGTGGCAAAGGAAGATCCCGCCATCCGAGTCCAATGGAGTCCCCGATCAGTCAACTGCTGAATGTCCGCCTAGTTACTCGCTTGGACGAGGAGGAGCGGCAATCGCTAGCCGCCTCATCTATGTAACTGGATCGCCTTTCTCGCCATTGCCACGACGACCACTCGTGGTCCCGCCAAAGCCCTCCCAAACTTCTTCAATGATTTCGACATCTCGAATTGCTCCCTCGACCAAGTGACCACAGATCGTAACAACCCGCCACAGATCCAACGATCCATCGACAAGGTGCCAACCCACCACGGTCCAACCACGAACACTAACGCGGAAAACCTATTCAAACCTAGAACTCGTAAACAACCAAATTTGACGGAAATAGAGGCGGAAGCCGCTATCGAGCCCTAAAGGGAAGGAGGAAGCCGCCGCACAGGAGATCGTCCCAAGGCCCTTCCCTGTAGGAGAAAGGAGGGGAACACGACGGAGACGAGGCGCCTGAACGGGCCGCCCGGTTCCAATCCACGCGAGGGGATCAAGAGGACGACGAGGAGGCCGCCGGTGGTGGAGAGATCGCCGAGGTCGCCGGAGGGTCTTCCCTGTGAGGAGAAGCAGCGATGGGCGGCCGGTTTGGGAGGAGAGAGGAGATCAAATGGGGAAAGAGGGAGGCGGAGAGGTAAGTTATAAGCGCTTCAGCATGATCAGTCTGTCTGGACGGCGTCCGACGGTGATCGGACGGCGTCCGACAAAGAAGGGTGTGCAGCGCAGAGGACCTCGTCGGACGGGTCGCGGAGAGGCGACGGCGTCCGACAGCAGCAGTGCGGCTCGAATCGACTTTTATCGGACGGCGTCCGGTGGTTACCAGACGGCGTCCGACAGTACGACTTCGGCCAACACAATACTCTGTCGGACGGCGTCCGAGACTTTCCGGACGGCGGCCGATGGAGGTGAAATTGGCAGCAGCTTGCTCTTCTGACTAGTGGGCCCCACCAAGGCGAGAATTTATATATATACAAAAATAATGTTTTGAAGTGATGATCTCCATTTTGCTCAAAATTCAGAGGAAGATTCAAATGTGAGCAATTTGAAGTGATTTTCTAAAATTTTAATTTTGAAGGGATAAGAATATAATATGACAAATGAAATCAAGTCAAATTCAAAAACCCAACTTTTGCCTTGATTTCTCATATAGGCATGAAAATCAAGCATAGGGGTTCACTTTAGAGTTTAAGCACATGCTTTTGAATTTTGGTTTCTTTTCAAATATTTTCAACAATTTTGATGCCATATGATTTTCAAGAGAACAAATATGCATATGGAGCAAATTTTTTCAAAGGGATAAGATTTTCAAAACTAGAAGTTTGAAATGGTAAGAAGATAAGGATAGTCTATTAAGCTCAAATTTGTTTTGGCTTGAAATATAGTACAAGAATGTGCTCACCCAACATCAAATTTATCTTTTCACCACTAGAGGGAGTTTTGAGATCATGAGTTGAAACTAAACTCCCCCTAAATGTGACAAGGGTCATAAGCAAATGGGAAAATTCAAATAAAACCCAAAAGTCATAAAAACCAATCAACACGCATTTGATCTATCTAGTATGTTGAGTTCATTCCTTAATTTGCAAAACCGTGCCTCATCCAAGGGTTTGGTGAAAATATCCGCCAATTGGTCTTCCGTTCGCACGTAGGCAAGCACAACGTCACCCTTTGCAACATGGTCACGAATAAAGTGATGTCGGATGTCGATGTGCTTTGTACGGGAATGTTGGACCGGATTGTCGGCTATTTTCACCGCACTTTCATTATCGCATAGAAGTGGCACTTTTTTAAATTTTAGCCCAAAATCACTAAGCATTCGAGTCATGTACAAGAGTTGAGCACAACAACTCCCTGCCGCTACATATTCCGCTTCCGCGGTAGATAGCGCCACGGAGTTTTGCTTCCTCGAAGTCCATGACACGAGTGGCGATCTAGCAAGTGACAACCCCGAGATGCTTTTGCGATCAATTTTGCAACCGCATAATCCGAGTCGGAATAGCCAAGAAGCTCAACACGCGCTCCCTTGGGGTACCAAAGACCTAGGCTAGTAGTGATTTTTAGATATCTCAAAATGCGTTTTACGGCAACAAGATGCACTTCCTTAGGGGATGCTTGAAAGCGAGCACACATGCACACACTAAACATAATATCGTGTCGAGAAGCGGTAAGATAGAGAAGCGAACCGATCATGGAGCGATAAAGTTTTTGGTCCACGGGCTTTCTATCTTCGTTCAAATCAAGATGCCCATTAGTGGCCATTGGTGTTTTGATCGATTTGCAATCGTCCATTGAAAAACGCTTGAGAAGGTCCTTTGTATATTTCTCTTGACAAATAAAGGTCCCTTCCCGAAGTTGCTTGATTTGAAATCCAAGGAAGAAAGTGAGCTCTCCAATCATAGACATTTCAAATTCCTTGGACATCATCTCGCAAAAGTCCTTGCATTTAGATTTGTTAGTGCATCCAAAAATAATATCATCCACATATATTTGACAAATAAATAGATCATTTTCAATTGGCTTTAGAAACAATGTGGAATCAATCGCACCGGTTTTAAATCTCTTTTCTAAGAGGAAGTCCCTAAGACGCTCATACCATGCTCTAGGAGCTTGCTTGAGACCGTATAGCGCCTTAGTGAGCTTATAGACATGGTTTGGGTGTTTGAAGTTTTCAAAACCGGGCGGTTGCTCGACATAAACGAGTTCATCAATAAAACCATTTAGAAAAGCACTCTTAACATCCATTTGAAAGAGAGTTATGTTATAAAGAGAAGCGAATGCCAAGAGTAACCGAATAGCTTTAAGTCGAGCAACGGGGGCGTAGGTTTCTCCATAATCAAGTCCTTCAATTTGTGTGAAACCTTGCGCCACCAATCTTGCTTTGTTTCGCACCACTTCACCGTTCTCATCTTGTTTGTTGCGGAAGACCCATTTGGTTCCAATGACATTGTGATCCTTCGGTCTTTCCACAAGTTCCCAAACTTTATTGCGGGTGAAGTTGTTTAGTTCATCATGCATGGCGTTCACCCAATCCGCATCCGCCAATGCCTCATCAATGGTCCTAGGCTCAACAATAGACACAAAGGCGTGATGCTCACAATAATTAGCGGTATGAGAACGGGTTCTTACGCCTTGATTGAGATTGCCAAGGACTTGATCTAGGGGATGATCCTTGGAGAGAGTGCGATGTTGTTGGACGGGTACTTGTGGATCAACATCTCCCCCTTGAGCTTGATCAACTTCAAAGTTCGCATCACCGTCCACCGCTTGATCTTGAGTTGTTGGAGAGGTGTCTTGAACTTGATCATCGATGGAGGTGGTGGGGGTGATTACTTCATCTTTTGGTGCATCCGGTGAGGGTCGAATTTCCCCCAACTCCATAGCATCATGCGGTGGCTCATCACCTACATTTCTTGTCAAATCTTGCTCATTTTGTGAGCCATTCGTTTCATCAAATTTGACATCATAGGCTTCCTCAACTAGCCCGGTAGAATTGTTAAAAACTCGAAAAGCTTTTGAGCGAGATGAGTAACCTAACATGATACCAATGTCGCACCTCTTTTGGAACTTACCCAAATAAGTCCTTTTCTTATAGATGTATACCTTGCAACCGAAGACTCGAAAATACGAGATGTTGGGCCTTCGTCCCACTAGTAATTCATATGAGGCCTTGTGAAGGAGTCGGTGGAGGTAGAGGCGGTTGATGGCATGGCACGCCGTGTTGATGGCTTCCGCCCAAAAAGCATGCGGCGTGTTGTAATCGTCAAGCATTGATCTTGCCATCTCTATCAAAGTACGGTTCTTCCTCTCCACCACTCCATTTTGTTGGGGAGTGTATGCCGCCGAGAATTCGTGCTTCACACCTAACTCATCACAAAATTCTTACGCTTGGAGTTATCCCCAAATGTGATCTTGTGTTCGGGGTCCGTCTCCTCCTCTAGTGAGGTGAACATACTTGAGCTACCGGTCATGTGTTGAGTGCAACCGCTATCGAATATCCAATGCCGGCCGCCGCTCTTGTAGTTCACCTACACATACAATTTTAAGCTTGGGTTTTAGGTACCCAAGACTTCATCTTGGGTCCTTTGGAGTTAGTCATCAAACATTTGGGCACCCAAATAGCTTTTACATTCTTCTTATTATTTGGTACACCAACATACTTAGCATAAGTAGAGCCATTTTTCCTCATAAGCATGTAGCTAGCATCAAGCACTTGAGTTTTAGACATGAATTGAGATGTTTTAGCAAGAGGACAAGCAATGGCTTTATGTTTTTCATTTTTACATATGTGGCAACGGGTCCCTTCCTTAACAAAGGTTAGCTTGGGCTTACCCCAACCGCCCTTGGGCAAATCCCCGGGATGAAATCCCAAACCATGCTTACCCAAGGTATACCTTTACCCCCGAAGCACCTTGTCAAGAGAGTTGTTCCCCACAAGCAATTTAGCCAAGCTAGAGTCTAGTTGCTCAATTATATCCTTAAGAAGCAAATTTTCCTTAACTAGCTCATTAGCACATTTAGCAACACCACAAGTACCAATTGAACAAGCATTTTCATTTGGAGAAGTAGCACTAGTGGGTGAAGATGAGCTAGCATTGGGTGTGATCGTGGGTGACAAGGTAAAGGATATGTCATGAGATAAGCTAAGTGAATCGTCTATAGTGTCAATTAAATCACAAGTCACACCAACATTGCATTTTTCAATTGAGCAATCAAGTGGAGTTTTAACATCAACATTAGAGCTAGCAAGTTTATTTTCTAGAATTTCAACTTGCAAATTTAGAGCTTCATAGTCATCTTCTAGAGTTTCATGCTTTTCTAACAAGTTCTCAAATTCATTTGCAAGCTCTTTATGCACCTTCACTAGCTTCTTTCTCTTAGACTTTTCTTTCTCTAGAGCATTATTCAAATCATCAATCAAAAGCTTAAACTCACTTTTAGAGAGGTGCTCATGTGTTACCTTCTCCTCTAATGCCATAAGACACATGGGAGGTGAGGGGTTGTTGATGGCGACTCCGGATATCTTCGTGTTTTCATTATCGGAGGAGTCCGCCCAAGAACCTTCATCATCGGTGATCCATTCCCCAATCACTTCTTCTTGTATATTTGCGGTGAGGCAAAGCTTTTACTTGGGAAGAGCCGGAGGAACGTTTTCCTTGATCGCAAGTCCGGCTAGCCCATGAGCTCTAGTATCTTCTTCTTCGGAGGAGGATTGAGAGGACGATGAGCTTGAGCTATCTTCCTCCTTAGTCTTTTGACCGGCAAGAGCTTTCTTCTTAACCTTTGATTTGTGATCACTCTTGCGGTAGTGACGATATTTCTTCTTGTCATCTTCCTCATCTTCCTCTTGATTCCTTGCCTTGTGCTTGTTCTTTTTACTTCTTGGGCAATCTGCCGCCAAGTGACCCTTCTCTCCACATTCATAGCAACGCATCTCGGAGATAGGTTTTCGCCTTTGAAGAGGATGATCCGCCATGAAGCTCATCTTCTTGATCAACTTTCTTGACCGCTTGACAAGGAGGGCCAATTCTTCAATCTCCGGAATTGCATCATCGGAGTCATCATCTTCTTCTTCAATTTCAATCTTCTTCTTCCCACTTTTGGCTTTGGCGGGAAGAGCAATGGACTTCTTATTGAGCGGGGACTCTTCACTTTCAAGAAGTCGCATCTCATATGAGTTGAGTTGCAGAAGCTTTGTCGGTGTCATTTTCTTGAGCTTTGATTTGGATGCTCGAATCAAGGTCACAAGTGGATTAAAGCTAAATGGCACAACATCAAGCATCTTCCGACAAACGTCAATGTCTTCCAAGACCTTCTTCTCCGAACATCCGGCAATTTCATTGACGATGGGGTTCAACCTAAGAAACATTTCATTAACGCTTTCATTAGGGAGCATCTTGAATTGATCAAATCTTTTTCTAGCTCGAGATAGCTTCTCCTCAAGCATCTCTAAGACTACCAACATGAATTTCTAAGATGCTTCCAAATATCATAAGCTTTAGTAAGATTACCAATGCTATCAAAACTTCGAGGATACACTAGAGAGTAAAGCATTTCTAGCAATGGCATTAAAGCGTTTGTACTTAGCATGAACTTCATCAAGAGCAATTGTTCCGGCCGGAGGGTCCGGATAGCCGGTCTCACAAGCAACCCACACATCATAACTAAGTGCCTCTAAGTAACATTGCATCCTAATTCTCCAATAGTTGTAATTTGTTCCATCGAAAATAGGAGCTTTTCCAATTTCTATCCTAGGCCCCTCTTGAGCCATCTCCTAGCGGTTAAGCTAATACCGGAGAACCTAGATGCTCTGATACCACTTGAAAGAGGATCCTAAGGCCTAGAGGGGGGGTGAATAGGCAATTTTAATTTCCTTTTGATTATTCTCAATTAAGCATCAAATTAATTGTGACCCAATCCTAGTGTCAATTAATACGCAAGCGGAAGCGATAAACAAGTCAACAAGCAACTAAGACATGGCATCACAATTAACACATTCAAAGCAACGGTAGTAAGTGCGGAAAGTAAATAAGAGGCGACACGGTGTTTGTTTGACCAAGTTCGAGTCATAACTCCTACTCTCCGCTGAGGCTACCCTTGCGACAAGGACCGGCTCGCTCTCGAGCCTCACGCCTCACTTACTCCCGGTAGTCGTTCCACCACTCCGGCGAGGTGGACTCCATCACCCGTACACCGACTCAAGAGTAGCCACACGCCAAGGCCTACTCTCAATCCCACGCCTCCACGAAGGATATCTTCAAAAGTAACAAGCCCGAAATACCCCGATCATGCCGGATCGAAGGACTTCCATGAAGCTCGGTATTGGGGTTTGATGGATTGTGGCTTTGGATGATCTTGTGGGTGGAGGAATAGCTCTAGAACACCTAATTGATGAGCTATGAATGTGGTAGGTGAAGTGGAGCAGCAAACCTCAAAGTAGTCAGCCACTAGGTAGGTATATATAGCCCCAAGAGCAAAACTAGCCGCTGCCCTGAAGAGGACAAAAGACTAGCCGTTAGCCTCTACGGACGCCGTCCGACGGCACCGGACGCCGTCCGACAGTGGACGATCGCCACGGAAAACAGCTGATCGGACGCCGTCCGTAAGGACGGACGCCGTCCGACGATGGGAGGCGCTGAAATTGGCTAACCGGACGCCCCCCAGACGCCATCTCGACCGTAAAGGGCCTCGGTTTTAACTCGACCGGACGCCGTCCGGTAACTACGGACGCCGTCCGACAAGGATTTATGCAAAGGACCGGACGCCCCTCGACGCCGTCCGACAAATAGAAAGACCCAGATCTGAACCTTCGGACGCCGTCCGGTGACTACGGACGCCGTCCGGCGTAATGGATTTTCGCTAAAAGGTTAGGGAAAATTTAGGTGGGTTTCTCTCTCTAGAAATCTCACAAAGGGATATTTGGGTATTTATAGATGTCAGGACTACGGAATCGAGTTTTTCAAGAATTCAAAAGATCCGCAAAGTCCGAGATATTCGAACCCTTTTGAAATCCGACGAAAACAGAAATAAAACTAACTACTCCTAATCTATACGTGACCTCTTCTCTCGCCTTGGTCCACGCACTTTGAAATCTTGGAGCAGCTCGTAAAATTTACGCCGCTCAATTAGGGTTTGCAAAAGCGCCGAGTCTTCGCTAGGGTTCCGAGAAGTCCAAAAAACCCCCTAGCCCTTTATATTAATCAATTTTATCATCAATGCCACTAATAAAAATTAGGGCTCAACGATGCTCACACCGTCAATTCTTTTATTCAAAATTATATGGCGATTTCAATTTTAGACAAAACTAGGCGCCGGTCATTCATTCAAACAACGACAAGCTACCAATCGCATTTTGAATCCACGACTGACCGGTAGATCCCGATCGTGGAGGAGGCAGCTGACGGAGGCTTCCTATCGAGCTTTAGAAGCGCAACAGGAGCCTATCGCTCGTTCAAAGAGTGACAACATCCTATCGTTCGTTCAAAGCACGACCAAATGGATTTTTGCATATTTGTGTATATGGGGTGGTATATAGATATCAGATAATGTAAGAAATATTATTACCTAATATAAATATAAGGTATTGTAAATAAGATATATTATTACCGCAAAATAAGGTATTGTAATATATGATATTGTAATATAATATATGATATTTTAATATAATATATTACCTAATATAAGGTATTCTAATATAATATAAGATATTGTAATATAATATATTACCTAATATGAGGTATTCTAATATAATATACGATATTGTAATATAATATATTACCGTAATATAAGGTATTGTAATATAATATAAGATATTTTAATATAATATATTACCTAATATAAGGTATTCTAATATAATATAAGATATTGTAATATAATATATTACATAATATAAGATATAAGGTATTCTAATATAAGATATATTATTACCTAATATAGAGTAAAGGTTCATCACTGTGCATAGACGTGCCATGGTAACTGCCGTAATGCCTCAGGTACAAGTTCACAACGGATAGGGACATAAACATGCCAGTAGCAGTACAAAGATGATACAAAGATGGTACATACAAAATCATTGCCGTCCTCGCACCTACCTTGTACCCTGCCGCTGCTGATCTGTAGCCCCGTGGTGGCGCACCTGATCTCGGGAGTATGTGAGTGGGTCGTGTGGCCAAACTTCTCTCCGAGGCCTCCCCATATCGACAGGTGTGGTGGGGTCGTCAACCAGATAGCTATCGAGATCAAATGGCACGCTCTCGTGTGGTGCAAAGCTGTGAGAATCATCTGAAAAATAAATAAGTTTAGAAATTATGCAACCACATGCAAATTGCAATATCGTAAGTAAAGGTCATTATGTGCATACCATCGTAGGAAGTAGTGATGCCCTCGTCGACTCCCATATTGTAGGGCGGTGCAGTGCTAGTGCCGGCACCGTAGTAGGGCGGTGCAGCGCTAGTGCCGGCACCGTAGTAGGGCGGTGCAGCGCTAGTGCCGAGATCAGGGTAGGCGGGTACGGTGCTCTCGCCGGCACCGTAGTGCATCTGCTAAGGTGAAGGATCTCCGGTCGACAACTCGCCCCGAGTGGGAAGGCAGCGATGTCACGCCGCATGCTCCCATGTCAGACAGGCCTTTGGCGGCACCACTGTTTGGTCCTACCCGAACCAAGATCCACCCCCGTAGGAGTGGCGTGGATGCTGCTGCGACACTATAATAGGGGGCCCCCCGTAGGAGTGTCGTGGCCCCTGATCCCACGCCGAAGTGGGGGGACCCCCATAGGAGTGCCGCGTGTGTTGATCCTATGTCGAAGTGGGGGGAGGCCTGTAGGGGGGAGGAGTAGGGGTGGGTGCTGGGGGGTAGCGACCCTCCGGCGGCGTACGTACCTTCCCAAGCCGGCACATCAGGCTGGAGTGGAGGTGCAGGTACAAAGCCGCGACCTGGATGCGACCGTCCACCCCCACGCCTTCCACGCCCTGGCGGTGGTGGGGCATGTGGCACTACGTCCCTCGTACGGCGACAAGAGGAGAGACGAACTAGCTCATTCGCCTTGCTGACCACTCTCTCCCAAGCTTGTCTCATATCGATGGCGGTGATTTGAATCCCTTGTCTGAGCTGGCGAAGCATCGATGTCCCTTCCTCGGTGAGTTCGAAGCCGATGTCGCTCTGCGTAATGGAAAAAATCTAGGTCACATCCTTAATGATTAAACAAATAATTGAAACGTGCTACAAGGAGTGCACTAACCGCCCTGTTTGCCCTCGAAGGCGGCTGTCAAGGGTACGTGTCCGCCGGCGTCGGGTCGTGCCTGACATATCCTGCAGCCGTCGTACCAACTCTCAGCCGAGTCCTGGGAGCGTACCACGCCATGTACGCCTCGAACGTACTATGACAATACGGTCGTGGCTCGTCGACAACGTCGTCGAGGGCATCCACCCATTGCCAAACCCACTCCTCCATCAAAGGAGCTACCAACACCGTGCCAGCCGCTTTGCCTGCACGTGTCATCCTACAAAAATGACATAAGTGTAAGAATACTCTAGGACATTCATAATATAATGACATATAGATTACATTCTTACTTGTGCACTTGCACTGGCACCGTGTGATAAATTGCAATAGGAAAATCCTGAAAAAGATCAAATTGTCGCATCACCCTATGCGGCGAGTACTCCTCGACGCAGCAGTCCAAGACAAGCGCCTTACGAGTAAGCCAATAGTTCCTATCATGGGTGCAAAGTGGAGGGAGGCCATAAGGTGCACGCTCAGTAGCTTCATCATCACTGAAAGGCGTCCAGCGCACCAAGTCATCCGTAAGCTCGTCGAACTCGCGCACGAACTCAGGATAACTCTTCTTTGATTGCTTATTCTTGTACCTCCGCTGTTGAAAATTAATTAAGGTATCAATGGTGATGTAGGACGTACAAAAATTAACATGCTATTATGTGAGATAGCTCAGTACTTGACGCCGCACCCAAAATAAACCCATTGTCGGCCACTCCACCGTATCTGTCATGTACAAGTGCTCACCGTAGGGTTCCATGTCAACGAACGGTCGCCCTATCGAAAACCGCTCCCACGACCAAAGCTGTAGCAACAAAGGGCATCCGCTGAGATTCGGCCCCTCGGACGTGCGGGACACCGCATCACACAATCCTCGATACGTCGCTGCAAGTATGGCTGAACCCCAGGAGAATTATGGAACCTGCATCGTGGATGTGTTACCCTATTTTACAACAAGTGAAACATACAAAGAACTAAATGTGCAACAAGTACAATTGGGTCACCGTACTTCAAAGTCTGTGGAGTCTGCTATCTGGCGGGCGAACCGGATGAGGTGCCTGTCAACGGTATCACCGTGGGACGTCAAAAAAAAACCCAACCAAATAGCTACAGTAGGTATGCCTCAAGGTGCCTTGATACATCGCCCTGAAACAATTCCGTACGCTATAATTTAACATTTCCTTGTTATACATCGGGGTGCCAAATATTGAATTGTTACCGCACATACCGACCCTCGATTGCTTTCCTCTTAGCCCTCTAAGCCTTTGCATAGTTTATCTCGTACTGAAACCTCTCATCGACCTGTTGCCTTATAAAACCGGCCGTAACATGAGGGTTATCCACAATCATACCTGGTAGTTTCCTCGCCACCCACGTTGAAGTTATGTTCCGGTGCTTTTGCTCTGCAACATGCACCACACAATTGTGTTGCCGCATTATTGAGCATTTCCAATAATCCTTCCACATCCCCTTGAAAGCATGAACGCGGAAGGGACATGAGTTTTGCATACACCTAACATCGTACTCCTTTTTACTTGACTTGATAACAGTGAACTGCCTACGCAGTGACACCACCCAGCACTTAACCGCATCCATTACAGCCTGCTTGTCTTTGAAAGTGGCCCCCTCAATTATCGCGTTCTCGTGATACTCCCACTCAACTGGCTATCTTCAACCACTTCTAAACCTTCAAAGTTGCTGGACCTCCACTCCATAGGAACATGGCTCTCTTCGTCCGAATTTTCATCCTCTTCCGGTGCTTCTTCCTCCTCGGCGTCCTCGGCCTCCATCGCCTCCACTATACCATCCACCATTTCACCTTCATCAGCAGCGCCCGTCGCCTCCATCCTTACCTCCTCCTCTTCCTCTGCTTCGTTCTCCATGTGTAACCCTTCAGTGCCGCCACCCTCCCCCAACTTTCTTCCGTGCCTCCATCCACATGCCCTCCCCCTTCCTCCCATTGTCCCTCTGCGGCAGGCTGAGTATTAGGTTTTTCGTAGCACTGAACAAGCAGCACTAACGGCCATCCGCGCTCGAATGCATATCGGAGATAATCCCTCTATGTCTTCGTTGAGTTGATTGGTATTAGCTCCCCGTAGAACCCTTGCGGGGCACGATTTACTACTGCTTGAATAACTAGCTGGAATCTCTCCGCCTTCAAATTGAACACCTTTAGCAACCATCCATAAATTCCACCATAAGACCTTTCGGACGCTCTTTTAATGCCACGTTGTACATGACAAAAGTTTGATAAATCTGCTCCATTAGGACCAAGCATAATCTCGCCAACCCCATAATATATTTGAAAATATATTGTCTCTGACATGGCACCTACATTGACCACATGACACATTTTTCTCTCAGTTCAACGGATGAAAAGAAGTAATAATTTTACAAATATTTTCACCATTTTTTTGCATCATTCCATAAAATTCTTCAATCGTCACTCCTACTGGTTCCAAAACAATCGTCACTCCTACTGGCTAACATTATGCCTAACTTATTTGGCACCGGTGGTTTTATACGAACGGTGTTCAAACATGCGCTCCGTTCAAATTTTTTCTTCCACATTCAACACTTACAAACATATATGGCTAGCCTATCAAGTGTCAAAAGTTCACAAACTCTTACCAACACACTCTCCAATCAATATATATCACTAATACTAATCAATACCTACTAATTTTAACAACATTTAGAAGAAGAAATTACCTTAAAAGCGCACGCAGAATTACCTCCGTCGCGCCTCCCTCGCGCTGCCTGAGTCTGAGTGAGAGAGAGAGAGAGAGAGAGAGAGAGAGAGAGAGAGAGAGTGAGATGGACTCGTGAGTGCAATAATGGAGCCCTGTCGCTCCCTCAACGCGCGACAAGCCGGTCGCTCCCTCAATGCGCGATATGTCGGCTTTTCTGCTTGCCATCCCGCGAAGGAATCCAATGCTCTGGTTGCTCCCTCAACGCGCGACAGGTGCTGCTCGCTGATTCAAATTTCGAATGGGCGGGCGCCGGCACTAGGGGACGCGGTTTGTGGGTCCAGTCACGTTTTCGGAGATCGATAGGTTGCTATCGCATGTTGAAGAATCGATGGATGTCTAGTTTTGTCTAATTTCAAAGGCGCCATACATTTTTGTCTAAAAGAATATAAAAAAATATATAAAATTTTTTTTTCCGCAAGGCTGCAAGTAGGTAGTCCAAGCACACACCATGGATCTTGCCACCGGCCCAACGCCAAGCACCGCAGGTCATTCGCTGATTTGCATTTCGCGTCCGGCGTCCATGTTCATTAGCTCACGGCATCACGTGCATGTCCATTAGCTCGCATACGAAGTTTCTCAAAAAAAAAAAAAAAAAAACCTCGCATACGAAGCAGCACTTTTGCCACGCTGCTGATCTGCATATATGAAACGTGTGCTGCACTTTTGCCTGTTGGTTATTTGGTGCTTTCTAATTCTTTTTCTTGTTTGAATAGTGATTCATGATGCCATGGACCATGGTGATATGACCCATATGCTTATTGTATAATTAATGAAATATTTTTGTTCAAAATACAACGAGCAAGATGGCCCACACATTTGTGCGGCTAGATTTGTTTCGGTATATAGAGTTTATCTCTAACTCATAATTTTTTTCATGGTATCTCCACTCATGATTTATCTTTAATATATCATATCACATTTATAGTTTATCTCTAATATATTATATCGGCTTTATTAGTTTGTTACAGAGATTATTTATTTATTTTTTATCTGATGCGGTGGACGACAATTGAACGGTTATCTGATTTGTTGGATTTTGATCGGATGGTGGAGAATTTTCGGATGACGTGGCACATTGCGGTGCCTCTGTTTTTCTCTACTTTAATATGTTGGCTCTGCGTTTGCATGGCTAGATTTGTGTCGGCATATAGAGTTTATCTCTTAACTCATATTATTTTTTGGGTTTGTTATATGGAACCCGAATTCTACTTGAATACGTGTAATATTTAGCTTGTAGCTATATGAAATCTTTTATAGAATTCTTCCTAAATATGTATTAGCTGTTTGATCATGCAAGGTTGTTGTATGATCAATTCCGATGGTTGGTTTTGTGTAGATCTTGCTTGATCCCTCCTCGAATATTTTTTTAATATCCACCAAATCTATAACACATAATCTATCTCCAATATATCAGGTCAGATTTAGAGTTTATCTCTAATACTCCATATTAGATCAAGTTTAGTAAAGTCTACTTACCCCCCTGAAGTATCGACCCCGGCGCACATAACCCCCTGATCTGTAAAACCGGGTAACCAGTCCCACGAACTATTGAAACCGGCGCAAATAACCCCTGATAGCTGTATTTAGGGCCATTTTGCCACCATGGCGGTCTACGTGGCATTTCTTTTTATGAAAATTATTTTACATCACGGGTCCCACATGTCTGCCTCTACTCTCTTCCTCTCCCCTCTCTCCTCTCTCACTCACCTCTCTGCTCCACCACGCCGCCGTCTCCTGGGGCGCGCGGTGGCGGCGGCGACTGCAGGCGGCGGCGGCAGGCCTGATGATGCGTGGTGGTGGCTGCGACGACCTAGGCGCCAGGCTGGCTGGTGCGAGGCGGCGGCGGCGGCAAACTGACGTGACGGCCTAGGCGGCGGCCTGGGCACATGTGACATACCCAAAATTTACCAATTTTAGTATAAAAGTTTTTCGCAAAAATCATTTTTAAGCCCTAGAAACCTTCCCTAATTTTCTGAAAATTATGCAAAGCAATTCCCATTTTATCTCAATAAAGAAATTCCCTCTTTCTTTTATCCAAGGATTTTCATCCCATAAAATATCATCTTTTATTCCACCATTATCTTCCTCTCATTTTTCTGGATTTTTGGAGACCAATCTCATATTTTTATGACCTCATATGAATTTTCTACAAATTTCTAAAGCTTATGGGAAATTTTTGAAAATTCTTTCAAACCTTTCCTTATTCGGAAATTCCTGATTTTACGCTTTCCATTTCTTGAATACGCCTTCGACGTCATCTAATTTTCAGCCCACCGTATCTTTTAAGTTGCTGTCAACGGCTGAGATCATTCCATTTTGATCCGACGGACCAGAAGCTGCCACGTCATGCCCCATACCGCTTCAGCCCGGAGGATCCAACGGCGCCCACAGCTTTTCAAGCCAAATCCAACGGTGCCCCTGGTTTATCCTTTCCCTTGCCGCGCCGCCACCTCCGAAACAGCTGGCGTCGCTCCTCCGCCGTGCCGCCCGTCGGAAATCTTCGCCGCCGTCGATTTCGAGCCTTCTAGGCCACGGCATCAGCCTATAAGGCTTCTCCAAGTCACCACCCACCTTTTGCTATGCATTGGCGCCCCTAGATTGCCGCCGTACCCTCGGAATTTCTTGCCATAATCCACCCGCAACCACGGCCACCGCCTCTGGCCTCCACCGCCCGTCGATCTCCGCCTATAAATAGGCCACCCCAGACGCTCTACTCCCTCAAGCCAACCCCCTCCACCACCCATCTCTCCCCGTTGATCACCGGAGCCTCACCGCCGACGTCCTCCTCCAACTGCCACCACGCAACCTCGCCGTCCGGCCGCCCCTATCGTACCCGAGCTCCGCCACCACCACCAATCGGATCAGCATCCTTGTAGGAGCCCTCTCCGACCACTAGCTCGCCGTCGCCGACCACCGCTCGCCGGTGCCGCCATCACCCGTAAGCTCCCCCAAACCCCTCTCTCTCTCTGTCCCACTGACCCCCGGGCCCCACATGTCAGATACTCTCTCTCCCCCCTCTCATTCATTCAGGCCAGCCCATCTAGGCCCAGTTAAGGCCCAATCTGCTTCTTTAAATTTTTCTTTTTGAAAAACCACCTAAAAATGCTGCCCAAATTTTTATAAAATACTAAAATTCATCCAAAAGTTATGCAAAAAATTCATAAAATCTTATAAATGTTTAATAATTTAATAAAATTATTAAACCATATTTTCATCAATAAAATAAACCTAATTAAATTCATTTCCCCTTCTTTAAAATTTAAAAATTCATAAAAAAATATTTCTAAAATGTCTAGAAATACTAGAAATTATTATTAGCACAAATATTTTATTAGAAATCCTTTTTCCTATATTTTCACTTTATGCTCTCAACAATTTCCATCTCGAAACTCTGACAACGTGGTTGTCGTCGACCCCGATCTCTGGAAATTTGTTGATCCACACATCTTTCCCACGTACACATGCATAAATTCTTGCTATCCGGAGATCTACCAAATTAATGCCAAAATCAACCCTCCACTTTATCCTATCCGAAATAATGCCAAAATCCCCATCCCCATTTCTTTTCATAAGAAATTTTCCGAGATTATCAAATCATACAAACCATCACCATCCTAGCCAACCCTAACCTTTTCTCCAAAAATATCCTTTTAAAAAATAATTTCATGCATTCATGCTTCTTGCATTTTTCTTTTTCTTTCTATTAAATTCCCCTTCTTTTTCCCGCTCTCCAACGTGTAGAAAACGAATTCATTGCCCTCGGATCAGCCGAGCAGGAATATCAGAAAAACGAATTCATTGCCCTCGGATCAGCCGAGCAGGAATATCAGAAAAATGAATTCATTTTCTACACGGAGAGAGGGAAAAAGAAGGGGAATTTAATAGAAAGAAAAAGAAATGCAAGGAGCATGAATGCATGAAATTATTTTTAAAAAGGTGTTTTGTAAGAAAAAGGTTACGGTTGACTAGGATGGTGATGGTTTGTATGATTTAGGAAATCTTCGGAAAATTTTATAAAAAGAAAAGATGATGGGGATTTTTGGCATTATTTCAGATAGAATAAAATGGAGGGTTGATTTTGGCATTATTTTGGGTGATCTTCGGATAGTAAGAATTTATGCATGTGTAAGTGGGAAAAGTGTGTGGATCAACATATTTCCAGAGATCGGGGTCAACGACAACCACATTGCTGGAGTTCCGAGATGTAAATTGTTGAGAGCAAAAAGTGAAAATATTGGAAAAAGAATTTTTAATAAAATATTTGTGCTAATAATAATTTTAGTATTTTTAAACATTTTAGAAATCATTTTCCTGATTTTTTTAAGGTTAAAGAAAGGGAAATAGAATTTAATTAGGTTTATTTTATTGATGAAAATGTGGTTTAATAATTTTATTAAATATTTAAAAGATTTATTGAAATTTTTTCATAATTTCTGGATGAATTCTGATATTTAATAAAAATTTGGGCAGCAATTCTAGAGGTTTTTTAAAAAGGAAAATAAAAAAGGACGGATTGGGCCTTGACATCTCCCGAGGTCCCCACAGCACCCGACGGCCTGGGCAGTGGCGACGGCCTGGGTGAGCGGGGGCGTTGCTGGTCATGGTCGCGCGAGGGCGGCGGCCTAGGGATGGAGGAAGAAGAGAGGGAGAGAGAGGGGATGGAGGAAGAAGAGGGGAGAGAGAGGGGATGGAGGAAGAAGAAGAGGAGTAGAGGCAGACATGTGGGACCCACGATGTAAAAAAAATCGTAAAAAGAAATACCACGTGGACCGCCACGGTGGCAAAACCGCCCTGAATACCGCTATCAGGGAGTTATTTGTGCCGGTTTCAATAGTTCGTGGGACTGGTTATCCGGTTTTACAGGTCAGGGGGTTATGTGCACCGGGGTCGATACTTTAGGGGGCAAGTAGACTTTTTTCTTATCTTTTTAATCTTTTCAATGTTGACTGTTAGATTTACATAATAGTATCCATATTCAACGATGTAGATTTTTATTTTTTCTACAATTAATGTGAGAATTTCTACTATTTTTCAATTAACGTGAGAATTTCTAGGATTTTAGGATTAATGTGGTGGCTCCGTTTAACTCTGCTTTATATATATATAAAAGATATGTGCGCATGTTATAGATGCTCTAATCAATTGGATTATATAGGTGCTTTAATTGATTTCAAACACATAATTTGTAGAGTTTCTACGTTCTGACAAACATATGATAAAAACATGATCGAAATGACAGTCTACGACTTTTGGTAGCTCACGTTGTCGGACTCGCGAAACTTCCCAAAAATTGGACCGAAACGGGTGAAAATGGCCGTTTCGGTCGGGAAAAAATTGTATGCTTTTTCATGAAGGGCAAACCTCTGGGGTCCTCGAGGCAGAGATGACCCTCGGGTATATTAGGGGGAGGCCGCACGGGTGATGCCGAACCGGACAGAAACGGACCAAAACACTGTACCGCGGGGCAAGTCGGTAAGAAAAAGTTGGATATCCTAAAAAATAGACAGTCCACGACTCAGTAGTTATTCAATTCGATCCAAATTCACTCTATATCCATGCACGGCAATTTTGTGTGTCCGTATTCAGCTATTCGTATCCAGTTCTAAAAAAATTACAAATACAAATATATTCAGCATCATCTGATCTAATCCGACCAGTTTTTTACCCCTAGCTACCAACGGCGGCCCATCGCTCCACGCCTCCATCCTATCTTTGGTACCAGCTCAAGCGGCGATCAGTTTACTTTTTCGTCATTATGGTCTACCATCAATCAACACAAGCATCACCGGTACTGCGGTACAGGCCAGCAGATGATGGCTAGCTAGATGACATGCACGACTCCTTAAATTATATCTTGTTGTCTTCATGGATTACGGACGTGCATTAGGTAGATGAGGAGATGTTAATCAGGCGGCGTTCATAGCCGGTTAGTACCATGCTATATTGACCGGTGTTTCGACCATGCATGGTCAGCATGGATCAATCGTGTCGATCGATCCATGCTGACCATGCATGGTCATTCGACACATACTGCCGCCCGAGGGCTAGTTGAAGAACACAATCGCCAACGCGCGATTGCAAATGAATCCGTATATTTCCCCTCTGTTTTTTACATGATGTGAAAGGTGGTGCCGTACGTGTGTTACAACAGGCGAGCTCGATCGGTCGGTAAATGTCTCTCACAAATCACAACCTGACCCACTCGGTGCCGTCGATGAAGCTGAGCGAGATGAATGGCTTGGCCTCCTCGTCGGTGAGCTCGCGCGACCACGCCACCCTGCCGGAGAAGCTCGCGCCGGGGCCCGTGCACTTGTACTGCCCGTAGAACACCGTCCTGCGGCACCAGAACCGAACAAATTTTTTTTTTTTAAAAAAAAACACGTACAGATCTAAACGATCTGAGCGGAGCGTCGATTGGCACTTATGCGCGAACGACATGTGAACCTCGAATTTTGTGATGGCATGGGGTGTAAATATCCCATGTCCTAAAGGCTGCTGGTTCAGTTCCAGTGACCAAAAGGCTAGGGCCAGTGGCGCCGCCCCTGCGACGCCATGAGCCGAGTATGGCAGCGAATGAGTGCTGCCGCTTGGCTTGGTCGGTGACTGTTGGTGAGGATACGGCATGCATGTAAATGGAAGTTAATTGACGGAAGGGGGGACGAGGGGTACGTACAGCTCGCGGTTGGGGTCGCCCCAGTTGTACCAGCCGCGGGGGAGGATGATGTCGTCCATGTGGGTGTAGGCGAAGACGACGCGGGAGAAGGTGCCCCAGGCGCGGCCGAGGTAGAGCGCGCCGGAGCCCGTCACCCGGCAGTTCACGAACGAGAACCCCGTGTCCTCCAGCATGCTCTGCCGGTTCTGCGCCGTCAGCGCCCCGTAGTCCCGCGCGATCGCGTGCACGTGGCAATCCTGCACACCCATGCAACCCAAGCAGTCCATAAGCATGGAAAGTTGGAAACAATGGAGCTCCCTGGATCCTTTTATATAGAACGTATTTTGGTTTGAGAAAATCTTTACAGATAATACGTTGTCCATTCGATTTCTCTATTATATATCATCACATGTCAATAATATTGTATCAAGAGTAACTAGAAATATGAATATGTAGAAACATTTTTTTTTTGCATACTAGGGATACATTAATTTGATTAATTATTGATTAAAATTTATAAAATTTGATTTTTATATAAAATAGGTTTTATAAAAATGAAGGAAAGGAGCACTCGTATGTGCAAAGTTCTAGTAGTGGCATCGTCGTGCTTGGGCCGTTAGGCGTGTTTGCAGAGACTACAGACACGTGCAGGCTCCTGGGCGTGTCAAATCAACGGGACTCTTTTTTTTTTAGGAAAAAAATCAACGGGACTCTTATGCCAGTGGCACGCGACAGATGAGCTCCTCCAGAAAATGGCCTCCTGGTTCGGTATTTCGGTGGCATAGCCAGCATTCAAGGCTGTGTTGTTTCAGATCGTGCAAAGTGCGAATTGCATTTTCTATTTTTGCGAATAGAAGTTGTTAGTACGGAGTACTTAGCCGGACTTCGTGCTTCACTGTGCCGTAACGAGAAGAGAGAGAGAGAGGAGATTTTCCAAGGTAGCTACGACCTCTACAGTAACTACATTTTCACGACCACCAAATTTACCTAAGATTTTTGTTCATACCAATCTTTTCATGTTCCTCAAAATAGAAACTCCTCTCTACATATATTTTTTTTGGCATGAAACCCCCTACAAAACTCCCTCCTCCTCTCCCTCGAGTCGGACCCCAACCATCACTGCCATCGCCGATGATCATGTCCCGACTCCCGACCGACGCACAACCAAGACTGTGCGTGTTCACGCCGCAGCGTCAAATCGTGCCCGGGCCTAGACCACGCCATTGTGATCGTGTGTCGATTGGGATGGTGGTACCGAAAGTAAGGACAACGGGTCAAAGCCAGCTAAGGAGAGAGGAAGAGGGAGAAGAGAGAAAAAAAAAGTGCTCGATTGTTTTGAATTTGAATCCTTTTTTTTCGTAAAAATACCATGTGAAAAAAGAAGGGCAAGACCCCGCGTCGTCTCGCTTGAGGCGGCTCGGGGGAGAAAACCGCCGCCGCCAAGAAGAAGCCCTCAGCGCCCGTCGATCCGCCGCCGGCGGCGGCACCATCTCCTCCTCGCCTCCCTTCCTCCTTGTCCAGTGGCCTCCTTCCTCCTCTCCTCAAACCTTCCTACTAGTCGATCTGGGCCGGCAATTGGCGGCGCGGCCGGGCGGGACGGGCGGCGCCATGGGCGGCGTCTCCCTCTCTCGCCCAGCAGCAGCCTCGACGGCGCACTTCCTCCTCGGCGCGGCGCAACAGCGCACCCGACCTCCTCGGCGTTCTGCGGGTTTGCGGCCTCGGCAGAGGTCTGCGGCTTCGGCCGAGCCGTGTCGGGCGGCGTGGTGGTCCGGCTCCGGTGTCGGCGGCCGGATCCGGCCGTCGCTGCTCCTGGTGGCGGCGGGCTTCGCGCAGGTGACCAGCTTCGCCGTCTTTCGGTGAGGCGCCAGCTTCGTCGGCAGTGGGTGCCAGCTTCGTCGGCAGTGGGTCGCCAGCTTCGCCGTCTTCGTCGGCAGCCTTCCGCTGCCCCTGCTGCTCCCTTCTCCTAGCGAGTTGCAGCTCTGGCCGTGTGCCCCCTCTCCTCCTCTCCCTCTGAGGTGAGGCGGTCCGGTTGGGGGCGCCCCTTTCTCCTCGCCGTCGCTCTCTTCCGGCCCTCCCCTTGCCGGTGCAGTGACGTCCGGCTGAGCCCCTCGCCTCTCCCCTCTCTGCTGGAGTGGTTGCGGTCGGGTTCGGTCTCCTCGCGGCAGCTGATGGGTGTCCAGCTTGCGTGGGGGAGGCGAGTCCCTGGCATTGGTGGCTCGGCCGGTTTGCGGGCCAGGGGCGTGGGTCCTTCGGCGGTGTTGGTGTTGTCGTAGGATCCCGGCGGTCGGCTTCCTAGGTCGGGCGTTCGTGGAGGGGGGTGGCTTCGGTGGTCTCTCTCCAGCTCCGCCCTGAGGTCTGTTTTGTCGGCATCCCGGGTTGCCAGGCCTCCTCGCGTGGCTGTGGCGGCGTGGCGCGTTGGCTGAGCTCGTCGGTTCTAGCTTCTTCCTCCACCATGGCTTCAAGGCAGTTGCGACGGGTGAAAACCCTGCCTAGGTTTCCGCTTGGGCCGGCGATGGCGACGCCTCGGCGCCGTTTCCCTTCTTGAAGGCATCGTCGTGGTTGTCGTTCTGCCCCTGAAGTTTCCCGAGCGAAAGCTCCCCTGCGACGGCGTCGTGTTTGCGTCGCCCCCTTGTTGAAGGCGTCACCTCTGGTCTTGGTGGTTGGCTGCTAGTGTTTTCCCCGCCGCGTTGTGTCTCCGGCGGCCTCAGACCTTGTCGTTGTAGTCGGCGCCCTCAGGCGTGGTGGTTGCCTGGCCTTAGGCTTGGCCGGGTTTTCTTCTCTCCCCCTTTCTCTCTTATAATTGGTTTTTCTCTTCTACTTAATTAAAATGGCAGAGCTCCTGCCCGTTAGCTCAAAAAAAAAAAAAAATACCGTGTGAACGAAGAGTTGATCTAAGCGCAAATTATGAGATAGATCGGGTGGTTGCAAAGGTATTTGGGACCGTAGGTACCTTGCAGATTTCATTTCCGGAAAAAAATTACTCCTATTTCTGAACGATATCTTCCTAACTAAATCCTTTTTGGAGGCTGCATATTGAGATGCTCTGTTTTGGTGGCTCTGGCTTTGTTTTCGGATTAGACCGGTGCAATACCACTTCACCATATGCTCAGTTTTGGCAATGTAAAAATCGAGGAAAACAAATACTCACAAGTCAAATCGACGAAGCAGAGAGACGTACCTCGTATAGGGAGAGCGCATTGCCGAAGATGAAGTCTACGGAGCCTTCGATGTAGCAATCCTTGTAGTAGTGCCTCCCCGAGTGGTCGTACAGCGTGTCCTGCGCGCCCAGGAACCTGCACCCCACGAACGCCGCGTTGTCCGCCGACACCCGCAGCGCCACCGCCTGCTTCCCGGACGCCCCCGGCCTCGGCACCGGCGACGTGTTCTGCGCTCCCCCATCGGATTCAGGACAGTATGGCGAACACACAGGCGGCGGCGACCATTTATTGGGCTACACCTACACGAACCTTGAAGGTGATGTTCCTGGCGAGGAAGTACTGTGCGTTCACGGCGAACGACGCGGAGTTGAGCGTGCCGAGAGGCCGGCCCTTGGGGCCGGACGGCGTGTCGGCGGTGTCGCCCCACTGCACGATCGTCTTATCGGCGCCGGCGCCCTCGAGGGTGATGAACGCGCGCATCGGCGATATCGTCACCTTCTCCCTGCACGCAGGTTATCGATCATTGACTCATCGTAGACCGGAAGAACGTAGTGGCCACTGGCCAATGCAAGCGAAGATTAAGAATATGCACGTGCTGTCTAAAAAAAAAAGAATATGCATGCACGTACGTGTAGGTGCCGGGGTTGACCTTGATGACGACGCGGACGAGGTTGATGGCCGGGAGCGAGTCGACGGCGGCCTGGATGGACGTGAAGTCGCCGAGCGCCGGGTTCCTGTCGACGACGAGCGAGTAGGAGGGAAATGCGCGGGCGAGCGCGTGCTGGAACGTGCTGTGCCGGAGGCCGCCCATGTAGCGCACCCACTCCATGAACTGCCGCTCGATCTCTTCCGCGCGCGTCGCGTTCGCCGGGAACGGCTGCGCCGCCGGTGCCACCGCCCTCCCCGGCCGCACCCCGCGTGTGTGCCCGGCCACGCTGCCCGGCGCCACCACGAGCACCGTTGCCACCACGGCAATGCAGCAGCGGGCCAGGAACCGGTCGCGTGGCGCGGCCATCTCAACCGCACAGTCAAGACGGCCGGCGGCGGCGATCGACCAACCCGATCAGGTAGCTGTAGAGGCTTGGTGAGGGAGGGAGGCGAAAAGGGAGGGGAATTTAAGGAGCTCGATGATCACGGGCAGGCAATCAAGAGGTAGAAGTCTAGAAGAGAACACGAGGGAATTGAAGAGTGGACTAGTGGAGTGACACAAGCTGCGCGAACTCGAGCAGGTCATCACGGTTCACGAGCCGCGGAAGTGCGGTTGGTGCGTTCCGTTGGTCGTTTGTGGCGCCAGCGCCTTCGCTCGCATCGCCCTCGCGCTAGCCACGTACGTGAGCGTTCGCGACGTACGCCAGTACGACGTACGTCGCGAACGCATGTGCTCGTCGCGGCTCTCGTGCTCCTGGCGTATCGAGCCCGCTCGCTACGCTCTTCTTTTCCTTCCAGCTGATGGCGACTTCTGCCTCATGGCAGGAATTTCCTTGGGGAGAGCAGAGTGCCGAACTACCGATACGGTTGTCTTTGGGGGTTCGGTGCGTGTCCTTACCTCATTCCGTGCACGGTGCATTGTTTTTTTGTTGTTTCTCCAAATCTGTTTGTTTTAGCTGAAGTACTGTACTATTTTTTTTTTGGGAGGGTGGAACACTGTCTTCTTCTTCTTCTTCTTCTTCTTCTTCTTCTTCTTCTTCTTCCTGAGGCAACCGCCACAAGATTTATCTCTAGCTTGCATATCATGAAGCGGTTGCTGGATCAGTGCACACGCACGCATGCGGCACGCAGAATTTGCAAGATCGATGCTGCTTCCTTAACATCCCCCCAGTGGCGTTTCGTCCAATCCCCCACCTCCTGGGCTAACTGGCTAAATACGTCCGCTGCGCCGATCTGTTCCTCTGGCCTCTGCTCGTCGCGTTTGCCGCTTCCCCGCGACCCGTGAGTCCGTGACCGCCGCGACCTGTGCTTCGTGAGTCCTTCTCCCGTTCTCCGGGCTAAAAACCGAAGCGCCGCGGGTTTCCAAGCAGCCGCGCAGCGCAGGACAGCGTTTCGAGTTTCGACGTAGCGCTGCGGCTTTACGATTCATGGCCGCGATGCCGGCTGGCTTTGCAGGCCATGGCCGGAGCAAGAGGACAACGGCGGTGTCCGTGCCACACCGCACGCCGCGTGTGTGTCACTGCTGCAGCCAGTCTGCTACTTCTTGCAATGCTCGCTCGAGCTCGACAGCTCATGCATTTGCTCAATTGCAAATATCCAACTCGGTGGGTGCATTGTGCGGTCGTGTGACTCGTGTCCAGCATGCAGGGTGAGGTGCCTATGGGGGTAAATGGACTGTATTCTCGGCTTAAATCCAAATTTTGGGGGAAACGTTCATTTATTTACCAAATTGGAGTCCTTATTATGAATTTCTTGTTTTTCCTGGATTTGATATTTTTTAGGTGTCCGAAATTTTTTTAAGCTATCAATCAACTTAAATTTGCACTCTAATAACAATAAAATTGCACTGTTTACCAATATACGACTTTAACATGAAATTGCTATTTATCGATTATCAATTTTATTAGTTAATTTTATATGCTTTACTATGTAAATTTGTAAAATACATATGTTCACATATTTCTATTTTTAAGTCATCATATTTGTTTCAAACTTCCAAACAATCTAAAATTGTACACTCGTAAAACTAAAATTACACTTGTTAATAATATGTAGATTTATACAATTTTAACATGAAATTGCTATTTATCAATTATCTATTTTATTAGTTAATTTTATATGCTTTATTGCTATGCAAAATTGCAAAATACATATGCTCACATATTTTTTCTATGTTGTTGTTTGGTTACCCGTATGGAGGCTGGCTTGGCCTGTGAAGCAACCATCTGCAAGTCTGGTTGCCTCGAGAGCTCGCAAAGCCTGGCCCGAGAGGAGCAAAATCGTTGTTTTGGCCAAGCTTTGGAGAAATGCCCGTGACGGCCATTCTTCTCGAGCCTGGTCAATACAGTGCGCGAGGACGAGCCAACGCGAGGTAGCAACGGCAACTAGATTTGGGTGATGAGAGCTCCGTGGCGGAGGATCTGCGGGAGGCGAATCCGTGCAGGTAACCAAACACTTGCCATCGTGGGACATGCTTCGATAGTTCAATTGTGCAACCCAACCAAACACTATCGCCTGCACGAGCGCAACCTGGCTTTGGTGGGCCTGCATGTCTTGGCCAAGCCTGGTTGGGCTCGTGTGGCAACCAAACAGGTCCTAGGTCATCATGTTTGTTCCAGACTTTCAACCAATCCAAAATTACACTTGTTAATAATATGCAAATTTATTTTTTTTGAAAGATTAAATTAGAATCCTAATCATCCACAGAGAAAGGAGAGAGTTGAACGAATATCACAACAAAGAATACAACATGGTGCTCACACAACCTACAACAAGGTAGTGGAGCAAGTTGTGGAAGCCCTCAACACCCGCACGCACACTAATGATCCCCCGTAGCTAAACACCTAAGAGAGAGATCATCTTGCACCACTCCAGCAAGGCAGACTTTGAGTGTTTACACCATTTTGAGAGCTTCCATGCATGTCAAGGCAAGCTCCTCAAGATCATCACCTCCAAAAATGTTTACGGACACAAGATTCCAAGAGTAAAAGGCTCAACAATTTCACCACCTTGATCAACAACCCTCTCAACTCACTAGGCTAGCTTGAAGCAGAAATTCTAAATCAACGATGCCAAGAACTAGACTAGCTTAGGACATCAACTAGTCATTTAGAAAGTAAAATAAGGAACTTCCAAAGATACCGTAAGAAACTTCCAAAGATACCGAGATTTTCCTATTAACGTCGGACAACCAAAAATGGAAATGAACCCAAACAGACACGATCGTGTTTGCACTGAGCCGGTCCGGCGTGGGAAATGACTTGCGTCACTCTGGTTCGACGTGAATGGTTTTTTGTTTGCGTTGTCCGGCATCAAAGGGAAATCGACTGGGACACAAGGGTGTGTGCACCGAATAGGTCCGGCGCAGCTAGGTGAAAGGCAGGGCAAAATGTGAATACACGCTGGATTGGTCCGACATGACCAATGAAGTTAGGACAGAGAGTGGCAGACTGGTTCTGCGAGAACCCACAAGTCCAGGCCTGGAACGCCGAACTGGTCCGGCGTACAAGACTCCACGAAGGACTTGTCCATTGCAGACGTGATAACCACTAGACCACACCGAACAAGAAAATGGGAATTAAGGATGTACCTTGCGTGAAAGGGAAACCGTTCCAAACTATTTATTGAGAGAAAGGGATTCTAATCGAAAATAGGGAAGAAGTAGAAACTCCCTTGATAGTATGGGTAAAAGAAAGGAGAAGAACCCTATATAGTGGTTTGAATCAACTCCCAAGCCAAAGAAATTATCAAAGCAACCCTTAATCTTGTCTTGAAAGCTTGATGCCGAAAAAAAAAGTTGCCCAAAAAGAGTCTTAGATGATCATAAGGGACAAGTGAGACCTTTAATGCTTCATCAACACCAAAACTTCATAATGTAATAGTAAATCTGAATTAACTTGAAATCGGGTGATCTAAATGCTTAATCAAAATCGTAATTCAAGAGCTGTGGATGATACATTAATCAAGAATATTTTGGCGCTCTCATAGATTCCTGGTTGTTAATAATAAATTAGTATATAATTTCTGTTAGTAATCAAGAGATCCTGCTCTTTATTGTAAGGCTCATGTTTCTTTTTTCTTTGTATGCTTGTTAGTAATAAGAATGAATATCGCAAGAAAGAAAGGCTTCCAGATGCATTTTGAGCTGCTCAATGAAAATGCGCAGAGAGAACCGTAAGCCGACACACGGTGACACGTCATGACACACTGTAATATAAAACACACTCATAACATATCACGATCCGCTCAAAACATGTACCACGATATAATTATAGGGATTATCTTCTCATCAGGCGACTGAGACTTATTTATCTCTCAGTCGATTTCCTGAGCCGTTGATCAAACACCTCCATAGGGCACATAAAAGATCCAACGAATATCCACGTATGTGAGAAAATTGACTGAGAGATAAATAAGTCTCAGTTGCCTGATAACTAGCAAATGTGATAATTATAACACATATCACAACTTACATATTCTATTGAATCGGTATACCGTTTTTTAGTGTCCTCCTTGTTTGTTTCTTAAGCATTTGCCAACGCATCGTTCTTTACTAATCTTTTTCCTGCCAAGGTGTACTTGTTTTAGTTTATGAACGAGCAGGACAGCCTCTGTCTATGGCATGCGCCTTCCCAACCACAAGAAATAAAAGTCCACCGGCTTGTGATGACGGTGATGTTGATTCAAAGCATATAGTTTGATACGATCAAAATCCACTAGGGCAAGAGGATGCAAGCGCCAAGCGGCATGCCGATTACACCAGCTCAGCCTGCATGTAATCGCTCGCTCTTAATTAATTTAGTACGAACACTCTAGAAGTAACCGGTGGATTTGGTGGCTTAATTCGACAGATTGCTTTCTCGCGTCATCGGGCGAGGCCTGATCAGTGATTAGCGTAATCAAATCCGTCCTCACCTCACCGCCTTGTGGCTGATCTCTACCAACCTCTGTTTGTTTAATGCTTATGCCGCTCTACGAATCATTACGAGTGTTTTTGGTACTGAAAGGCATGGGCAATTCATTGCAATGCCAGTTTTTTTAGTTGCATGACAAGTCAATCGTTGAAATCGATGGCTCCCACAAATACACAATCCATAAACGTCTCATTAAAATAGCATGCCTTATATTTCTAGGTTAGATCATTCAAACTCTCTCATATATCTAGTATTATATTAAAATAGGATTAAACAGAGCTAACAGTTAATATTAAAGTACTAAAATTTTCATGTTAATCAGAGGGAAAAAATATTTACATTGTTGATTATAAATGGATCTGATTATAACGGTCTAAATTAAAAGAAAGAGCCCTTACCAACCATGATAAATAAATAATAGAAATAGAGATTCATATCAACTACATAAAGCTAAAAAAAGGAGTCAATAACAAATGATAAAAACATATTCAAAATAAGAAAGTAGATGTTAATTATATAAAGGAAGAAGTCCAATTTACCTCTCTTAACTATTGCAGAAGTTTATTTTTCCTCACTCAACTTATTTGTGGCCGTTCGATGCAAGATTGGGCGGCCAGATCTCACCCATTTAACACAGAGGGAGGAAAAGTGAACTTTTTCCATAGTTGTGGGAGGCAATGTGGACTTCTTCCTTATTAGACTGTTTGGTTGCCTGCATCTAAAAAGTTTTGCATCTAGAGATACCAAATTAGAGTGTTTGGTTGTCTTCTCACCCATCTGAACCAGACTCTCCAGATGCAATTACCCTCTTCGGGCCAGGCTCTGGAGATACGACCAAATTGGGCGTTTCCCAAGAGCCAGGCTCCGCGGATGCAGCAACAACCACGTGCGTGACACATTTGATTTATTTATTTGCTATATCTTTTGATTAATATTTTCGATTACCGAACCGATTTCAAAAATGGGTTATTGATATTTTTTCGAACAAAACAAGACCACACTTGCCATATAAATTTTAAAAGTTTAAAATTTTCTTTTTAAAATTTATTTATTTATGAGACTTTCTTTTGAATTTTTTATTTTTGTAATTGATTTTTTGTTATTTTGATTTTCTAGAATTTATTTTTTAATATGTTTCATCTCTCTTTTGAATTTCTCCATGCCATTCTCTCCTTAGTGCAGTCAACCAAACAATATCTCTACACAGCCTGTACAATTTCATACAGCTAACCAAACAACAACCATTTGCATCATTTCAGCCTGGCTCGGCTCATACAGTCTGGTTCAACTGAGAAGACAACCATACAGCCTATATATAAATTAGACATGTAAATAGATGGGACATGCTCGTTTTTGTTCAGAGGGAGTAATTCTCGTTTCCCTTTGCGATGCGGCCGAATGGGTTACCTACATTCGCAGCAGGCTAAACAGAGGCGGCTCAGAGAAATATCAGCACGCTCAGCCCAAATCAGCCCGTAGCATCCAAGAAGGCTCTGCAAAACCAGTCAACACTTGGCCCTGCTTCGATGACCGATATTCGGTCTAAAATGATGTAAACACAGATCTAGTTTTTTTTTTCTATTTGGATTAAAGGCATGCTTATGGACAGGTAACCTATTTCTTTCACACCTGGATTGTGAAGTGTGGAGAAAAGTACTTCCCATGCTGCAATGCAACATCAAAATGCTTATTTTGATACAATAAGATGAAAAATTTTGTGAAGGTGAGCAATACGAGACGAAGAGATTGAAAATGTAGGAGTATACTACAAGAAAAGTGATTATCTGTGACGAATACGCCGTGACACTATTAACTTTTGTCATGGAAATGCACGTTTTTGTGACGAATTATTTTTGCTCGTCATTACGAGCATTGCACAACTTCAATCCATATAATTTAGTGATGAAACAAGAAATTTTATCATAAAACAACAATACAGATTGTCATAGAATAGATGAAAATATTCACTTGGTGGTTTAAAGTTGACATCGTATATATATTTACTGTGATTATATAATTTTTGACACGATCACTAGTACAAAAAAGTAATTGAGGCACATTTTAATACAGTTTCGACCTACCATACCCAGAAACATCTTTTATTATGATGAGCACCCAAACAGGTTGGGAATAAGAGACGATTTATCTATAATTGTCTTATATTTTAGTTGCTTTAGAGGCGGTTCCATTCCAACTATCTTATATGTCAGTTGCATTAGATACATTTTCGCAGTTACAAACGTCGCTTGAGGTACAAAAAAAGTTGCTTTTATATTAAGAAGCATTTTTATAAATATGCATTATATAATGTTTTATTATCTACAATCATATATTTTCTTTAACAATGGTCGGATGGTACAAACTATCACCTGAAGGTATATATATCGGTAATGCTTCTGGCCGGACGTCCGATCCGTCGGACGCCCGGCCCAGCCCACGGCGCATGCCCGCCTGGCTGTGTGATTAACGAGCCCGCTCAGCCGCATGATTAACGAGCCCGCTCGGCACACACGTACTAGGTGCACGCGTTGTGATTATGCACACAGCGAGTACGATGCCAAGCTAGAAAATTTATTGTGCAGCACACACGTACTAGCTTCTGCCTACTAGCACGAATCGTGCACACGTACTAGCTTCTGCCTACTAGCACGAATCGTGCGTTTGATTTTTTTTTATTTAATTTTCTCATTTTTGTCTTCATTTCATTTGGAGTCCGAAATGCATAGAACAAATTTCATAATTCATCTAAAATCCTAATTAACTCATTTTAAATACTTTTTTATTTTTTATTTTTAATTATTTTTTATTAGCCAAATTGTTTCAATAGTCTGTACAGATTGTTTCCAATAGGCTAAACTAATTGTTTCAGCAGGTTAGACATATTGTTCCAATAGAATAAACTAATTGTTGTACTTGGCTAGACATATTAGTAGGCTAAACTAATTGTTCCAACAGGACAAAAATATTGTTCCAATAGGATAAGCCAGTTGTTTCAACAGATTAGATAAATTGTTCCAACATGCTAAACTAATTGTTTCAGCATGTCAAACATACTATTCCAACAGGCTAAATTAGTTGTTTCAATAGGCTATATATATTGTTCCAATAGGCTAAACCAATTGTTTTAGCATGATATATAGATTGTTCCAATAGAATAAACCAATTGTTTCACTTGGTTGTACGTCCACTAGGTAAAAGTAATTGTTTCAGCAGGCTAGAGTAATTGTTCCAACAGGCAAAAAATATTGTTTCAATAGGATAAACCAATTGTTTCAACAGATTAAATAAATTGTTCCAACAGGTTAAACTAATTGTTTCAACATATCAAACATATTGTTTCAACATGCTAAACTAGTTGTTTCAACGGGCTATATATATTGTTTCAATAGGCTAAACCAATTGTTTTAGTATGCTATATATATTGTTCCAATAGGATAAACCAATTGTTTCACTTGGTTGTACGTCTAGGTAAAAGTAATTGTTTCAGCAGGCTAGATTAATTGTTCCAACAGGCCAAAAAAATTGTTTCAATAGGATAAACCATATGTTTCAACAGATTATATAAATTGTTCCAACAGGTTAAACTAATTGTTTCAACATGCCAAACATATTGTTCCAACAAGCTAAACTAGTTGTTTCAACAGGCTATATATATTATTCCAATAGGCTAAACCAATTGTTTTAGTATGCTATATATATTGTTCCAATAGGATAAACTAATTGTTTCACATGGTTGTACGTCCACTAGGTAAAAGTAATTGTTCCAATAGGATAAACCATTTGTTTCAACATACTAAATTAATTGTTCCATTAGATAACAAATTGTTTCAGTAACTTTTTTTATAGCAACTTTGGTCTTGTTTTGTTCGTAAAAATGAGAGGAATGCATTGGTGCAAACGGTTTGTGGATTGGAGCACCCAGTCAAAATCTATTGCCTTTGAAAGGAAAACAAAAACATTGTGTGTTCACACTGTTTGCATGTGATTAGAAAAGGCAACTGTGCATGTGCGATTATTGATGCATGCATGCCATTAGGAAAGGAGCAGCACACAACGTGCATGCGTGATTAGCTGTGCATGCATACGATTAGGAGAGGCGACAGCGTGCAACGTGCATGTGCGATTAGCGATGGGTTGGGCCGGGGCAGCGTCCGACGCGCGTGCGTCGGACGTCCGTCCCCAAGTCCAGGCCCTTATATATTAATCTATAATTGTCTATTTTGATTATTTGGTGCCATGATTTATTCAATCCCTAAACCCCCTTTCTTTAACCTACAGCCCAAAACCAATCCCCAAATCATCTGCCCAAAACCCTAAAAGCCCTGCAGCCGTGAGCTGTCCTATGCCACCACGCTGTTGCTCGCACCTCTTTGCACCCGAGCCGCCGCGCACCCGCTGCCGCGCGCAGCGCCCCCAACGCCACCTCAAACCATTGTTAGCGCCGTCCCCTGCCGCCGTCCGCCGGAGACCTGCGCCGCGCCGCCACGCCTGTGCCGCCCTGGCCACCGCCGCCAGGCCGTCGCGCCGCGCAGCGTTGTGCGCCGCCGCTGGGTTTTTGCCATGCAAGCCGCCGCCCTCTCTCTCTCTCTTCCTCCATCTCTCTCTCTCTCTCTCAATATCTCTCCCCCTCAACCCCTCTCTCTAGCTGGTGTTATGCTGAATTTCCCAAAAATTTGCATCACTTTGTCTTAGAAATTCCCTGAGCATCCAAACAAGCTGCAGCTTGAGAAGTAAAACTTTGTTAATTTTCCATGTATCAAGCGTGGACAAGATTTTATTGTTTGAAATATTGAGGGTGCACTATGCTATAGTTCGTAATTCATGCTCTTGTAGAGCTTATACAGGTTGGAGCAAGAACTGGAACCAAAATTGTTACCTTTTCAGATCTACCTGAAATCAGGGTTGTTCATTTGAGTTTCCTCTTCAAGTTAGTTTAGTACAGTACATGTTCCTTTCAACAAATTTGGAAGTTGTCAATGATCTTCACTCTTTGTCAGCTGCTTGTAATTTATCAGTAGGTGTGGCATTGCCTGTCTCTTTTGTATCTAGGGATTACTGAATTCGATTGGAGCCGACTTCTATTGTTCGGCTGAATTTTATCCTGTTGTAAGTGATTCCTAGAGAGGATGCTTAGCTTGTGTGTTAATTATAATTAAAGGAAATAGGTACTAGAAGTATGCGCACTGTTCCTTAATGTTAGTCTTTGTCCTTCGTGCTCAATTAGCTTTCAGATGAGTGAGATGAAAGATAAGATGATTTATAGCAATCTAGGGATTAATATCATTATTCAACAGTGTCATTTTTTTCTATCTTGTTCCTTATACCTGCTGATCACAAACTCAGATTTCCTTTTCATTAGTGGAAAGAGAAAATTAATTATCCTATTAGAAATATCCTGTTAACTGATCGGCAACAAAACGTTGGCCAAATCATCAGCAAACAAGGACTAGATGTCTAGATGCTTTGCTTCCCTCAACAAAATGAACTGATTTTTAGCATACCAAAAATTGGCAAAACCAATGAGCTAGAAGGCCATGCCGGTCCTCATGAAATGGCAGCTTTCTAAGAAGGTATTTTGCTCATTTACATGCCCTCTCAAATAAAAGTCATGAAGTGGTCAAGTTACAATTCTTACCAATTTAATGCTTAGTAACTATGATACATAACATACCATGTTTTAGTGTATGGTTTGTGATATTTATATATGTACATATGAAGCTCCATGTTCCGAGAACAGTGAGTTTTTCATTTAGATCAATGCTAGTCATCTCAATTTTTTACCTGAACAAGCATAGTGTTCCTCCATGTGCAGGACATCGCTATCAAGTAGCTAGATTATCAAGTAGCTAGATCAACATGCTGAAACATAGCTACAAAATATGTTGTGATATCCATTCTGCCAACCCTACTGCTATGCCTTCTCTCTCTATTCTCAATGTTGTTTGCTACCTAGTGTTTATTGCCTCATCTTTGGTTCTTTACTATGTTTTATTTCATATATATAATGATAAATTAGGTCCTGTTTTTTAGGCCAATGCTGCAAAAAAATTAGTTAACTTTAGGCTAATGAAGAAGAAATTTTTTTATGGTATTGCAGCAAATGACAGACCATTGAGCACCAACAGCGAGAACTTTTGATTCCTTGAAGGAAAAAAGCAAAAGCATCAGAGGAAGCAATGCAAGAGTTTAGGAAGAGGCACGAGGAAAATGACGATCTTCGTCGTCTCCTGGTCATTGCAAGTCAATCCCAATAGTGAATTGATGAATGTCAAGTGGTTTAAAGCCTGGATATAACAAACATATTTTCTGTTATCTGTCACTAGCTAGAAGTGGTTCAATTTCAATGTTGGAACTATCGGTGTAATTCTCTGTGAACTAGTTAATATTTTGTTGAATATTTGTGACTTAGTAAAGTTGTTATGTATTGCTCCAACTTATTTGTAATGCGTTTGTGATGTACTGTTTAATATATATGTGTGAATTGGTTCCTAAAAATAATGACATGGCATATATGACACATCACCTGATACTCTGGATGGTGTGCCACTGGCAAGTCGACGTGGCATCTTTTTATGACGATTTTTTTTTGTCATACAAAATTAAGGCAACGCTCTCCTCTGTCAGGTCAACCATGTTTTTTGTGATGATTTTGAGCTTTTCCATGACATTTTATCTGTTTTACATGACGATGTACTTTCGTCATAGAATGGATCTCTTTAATGATGCAACCAGAATTCGTCACGAAAATAACCATTCTGCCAACAAAAACTTTCTGTGACGCACATACCATGACAAACCTGTTTTCGTCATAAGATTGTCATAAAAGATCTACAATGACAATTATGTGACTAATGATGACGAATTTATATTGTCATCAATAATTACTTTTCTAGTAGTAGCAGGTACGTATTTGTCAAACTGCATCAGGTAATTCCCAACTTAAAGCCATTTAGAGCTATCTCTGACACTACCCTTGTTCTCTCGCTTTCCCTGGTTTTTAAGGATAGGAGATTCCTAAACTGCACCAACAACTCCCCTGCGAGTCCCCCTATCTCTAAAAATCTCTATCTATGTAAGGCCCGATTCTTTTCGGCTTAACGGCTTAGCAGCTTAACAACTTATCTACGTTTTAAAAAGACATATGTTTTGAGTTTTTTAAGTCTATTTTTTCACTGTTTTGAAGGTGGGTTCTAACGCTTTAAAAAGCAAGTCAAACAAAATGGATCCGAATCTCGAGGCTACCTCAAGAAGCGCTTAAAATTCAGTCATTTCAGCCGTTCAACTGTTCAGTCGTTAAGATCAGCTCAAAAGAACAGGGCCTAAATTTATGGATTACCTCTTCTTCCTCTATTTTATCTCTATTTAAAAGTAATTTAGTGGTGTTGTTGGAAACGGTCTTAAGGAACAATACATGAGCAGGGACAATGTTTGACTACTACTACACCTAGTATATTGTAGTCAAATGCTAAGATACACTGACTACATAATATCACACCAAGTACAGGGTAGTCAAATGATACATATTAAGTAGTCAAATATCTTAGTGAAATATTTGACTACAAATATACCTATTACATCATAGTCAAATGTAAGGTATACTGACTGCATCCTATCGCACTGAGTACAGTATAGTCAAATGATACACACTAAGTAGTCAAAATATCTCGATACAAAATCTGATTATAACAAAAGTAAAGTAGTGTAATATCATTCATTATTAGTGTATGCAATGTAGTAAAGTGGCATCGCATGTTGTAATTAAACTCGTGTACACCACTTTACTACACCACATAAAGTCATAAAGAATATATACATACTTTTGTTGAAACTATATTTTTTAGAGTAAAAGGCACTGGCGGTCCCTAAACTTTTCCCGCAGTGCCATTCAAGTCCACGATCTTTCAAAATCGAAAAGCGCATCCCTGAACTTGCTAACGTGTGTCATTTAGGTCCAAATCTCATTTGGAGGAGTAATTTGCCACCATGGACAGTCCACGTGGCGTTTTTTATATTTAGAAAATTTTAAAAATCATTAAAAATCCGAAAAATCACAAAGCAATTTAGGAAAAAACATATAAATCATTAAAAATTAAACAAAAATCAGAAAAATCATGAAAATTAATACAAAAACAAAAAAACAATTCAAAAAATTCAAAAAAATAGGAACTTATAAAATTTAAAAAAATCATAAAAAGTGAAAAAAAATAAAATTTTAAAAAGACAAAAAAAAATTTAAATTTAAAAATTAAGAAAAAATAAAAAATGATGCAATGGTTATATTTTTTATGAATCTACTGTCGATTACGTGCTTTCTCTGATGGGCTATTACGTGCGTTTTGTTTTTTTATTTTTAATGATTATTTCCAATTTTTCTTATTTTCTAGATTTTTTTGTCATTTTTTATGAATTTTAGATTTTTTCATATTGTTTTGTGTTTTATGAATATTTTATGATGTTTGCTGAATATTTTATAATATTAAAAATTAGTATAAAAATATTTTATGATTTTTCCAGTTTTGTTTGTGATTTTTCTAATTTTCTATGGCTTTTTAGGTATTTTCCTAATTTTTTTATGTTTTTTTTGGATTTTTTGTGATTTTTCTGAATTTTCTAAATATAAAAAATGCCACGTAGACTATCCACGGTGGCAAATTACTCCTCCGGATGAGATTTGGACCTAAACGACACATGTTAGCAACTTCAAGGATGCGCTTTTTTTGATTTTGAAAGATCATGGCTTGAATGGCACCGCGGGAAAAGTTTAGGGACCGCCGGTGCCTTTTACTCTATTTTTTTTACATCCAATAGTGTAGTAAAGTTATGTCATATAATGTAATAGAGTCATGTACCCAAGTTTACTACACTATAAGAAGTGCTCAAAATATGTTTATAGGGTCTTTCACTATGCTATAATCTAGTTTTACATCTATAATGCATTGTGGCCAAGTTATGTCATATTCTATAGTCAAGATCAGGTAGATATTGTAGTCAAGTATTTAAAACAAGAATTTATATGGCGAAACCGGTCTAGTTTTGTGCGTAAAAATGTCAGGAACACGAATGTAAAAACGGTTCGTTGAACAGAGTCTCCAGTCGAGAGCTAAGGGCGAAAAACGAAATGGAAAAGTGACTTTTCATATGATATAATGCTCACGTACAGGCTAGGAGAAATTTTCGCGTGCGCGCGTGATCTGCTGTGGGTACGGAGGTGAAACGTGGCTTGATCTAATTGCTTTAGGGATTAAATCTGATGTATAAAAAAGTGGGTACACGGAGTGACCCTGTGTACTTAGGAACATGTTGTTAGACAACCACGCTACCGGGTGTAGTCCGAGGTTGTCTAGCAGTGCGTAGATCGTAGACGACGAAGAACAATCATTGATGAACATAGATATGTAGGAGAGGAAGAATTCTTTATTACTTTTCTCTTGGGTACATAATAGATTGAAACCTCTCCTATTTATGCTTGGGTGCTAGGATTTCGGCTGGTCCATCCAAGTGGGCCTCACCCCTTAGCCGAGCCAGGCCCAAAGCAGGCCGGCTAGGTGTGGTTCCTTAACACTCCCCCTTGGACCATGCCGCGTGATGCATATGCCCCAAAAACTCCACAAAAACCCAGTGAAAAAAATGTTGGAGAAAGAGTACATAGCATACGCTTGCTGTGCGCACGGATTTGCCTCGTTAAAAACCTCACGTGAGAAACTTCATTGAAAACTCACTTAAGGGAAAAAGAGTACAGATCCACCCAACGTTTCTTCATATTCATATATTCATTCATTCAAGTTGGGTACTCGAACTTCGTGTTCAAGATTTCAATTTATAATATATGAAGTTTCTCTCCCTGAATTCTGCACTTCTCTAAGTCTTTTCATTCCAATTCCTTTCACACATCTTTCAAAGGTAGATGTAAGGAGTGACTTATTAAATAAGTCTGCTATATTCTCAATTGACTTAATGTGCAGAAAACTAATTCTTTACTTGGGGTCCGTATACTTAATAAATTTTTCTTCACATATCCAGTCTACACTTATGCGACACATGCTGCATTATTTTCATAAATAACACTAGGGGTTCATTCAGCGTACAATCCACATAACTGAAAATATGGAATGACCTTCTTCAAAGCCATGCATATTTATAATAGGCTTCATTCATTGCTATGATTTCCGAGTGGTTTGTCGACATTGACATAAAAGTCTGTATTGACGACTTCTACTTAATTCCAATTCTTACCACATAGGAAACATATTCATATCCATATCTTGGTTTTTTCATTCCAAGATTTCTCTTTCTTTGGAGGTATCGGGAGATGTCATAGATCCTTTCAAATGCCCTTCTTGTGCTCTACATTATACCAAGTTGATAAAATTAACGGCAACTGCAACGTACAGCCGGCAAATGCATTGTACTACCGTATGCTATTCACGAGGTATATGAGCCACTCAAATTCTGATACAGAATTTCATGTTTCTAGATATCCTCCCCCTCATCCCTAGGTCTGTGCAGGTCTAGATCTATAAGAAATGACCGATCAACCATTGGGTTTTCGTGGATACACTTTTTCAAAATCAAACCTTTACAACACGATCAATATGTAGGTTGACTGGTGTAGCAAGATTTATTTGGCATATGCTCAAGGTGTTAACCCAAGCTGCAATGGCCAATTCATTCATCTCTTTCTCATACGTCAAGTATGTGCTTTATTCTTTCCTTCGGTCTCTTTCCAGTTACAACATCTATTCAATTCATTTTCTTTGTTAACTTTCAGTTGAGTACTGCCATTGAGATAAAGGTATCTAAAGGTTACACCACCCATGACCGGGAAATAAATTTCTTCGTAATCAACGCAAAGGCGCTGAGTGAAACATTATGCTAACAGCCTTGCTTTGTACCATACCACTTTATTTTCTTCACTTCTCATTACGAACAAAGGCCCACGGGGCATACACGAGGGAATGTGCGGCGCAGACGTCCAAGCACTTCTCCTTTGTTTAGAGAAAATAGTTCTGCGGTGATTGCCCTCTTCTATTCTTTTCGGTCCAGCCGTGTCTTACACTCAAAAAAGATGCAGGCTCAGAATCGGGTTCAATTGTTTTGACAATCTTCTTTGCAAAATATTTGTCGACATAGGCTGTGATTCTATTCAATATTTCCCCGGAGTGCACTGAATTATGGCAATTTCTTCATGGGGTGCTTCGTGCACTTGTGCTGCTTGCACCATCACTTGCTCTGCACCGCTATTTCCCAATCGCGGGAGCAAGGACCTTTAGATGGTTGCCGATGTGCGCATTCATATGCTCGTCTGCACGCCCTTCGACACGCTCGTTTGCATGTCTTTCGGCTTCTTCTTAATTCTTTCTTCTTGTACCGATAAATTCAAAACTGTGAGTGCCTCGCTAGCAAGCTGCTCACCAGTGCCAGGTCTCAACTGACTCCCCTTCTTATTCTTTCTTTTGTGGGGCATTTTTGTGACCGATGGTGACAAGTCCTCATTACCCTTTTTCTCCGGACGTCTTCGGGTACTCCGGGTTTGAGAATCCAGATTCACTGCCCTTTTTTTTTTATAGGCCTCGGAGCAGTTTGAGGGGTGCTACTTGATGCCTTTTTTGGCACTTCAACCCTCTCTGGTGCATTGCGCGCTGGCACATGCGACTTTATCACACCTCGAGAATCACAAAAATGATTAGGCAAATCATTAATTTCTTAAATGCTTTTAAATTCATACTAGTGCGGCTAATGCGCGGGAATGCATTAGTGGTGTCTGAGGTTAGCCACATAATTTTCCGGCATTCTTCTTTTCAGGGTTCTATTCCTCTCCCTAATGACGGGAAATGATCCTCAGTCATTTTTAAATTCATTGCAAGTGTGATATAGGTACATAAAACTTGCATTCAAATTGAGAAATTTCTTTTCTTTACACGAGTCGAATGTTGTGGGACTACATGTCCCTTCATTAATTGATGAGGGCTGCTAGTAGGGCTTCTATTTCTTTATTCAATATATGACAATTCAGCAAGTACGGCCGGACATCTCTAGTCCATGACGCTCGGACATGAGATATATAGTGTTCTTCTTTGGTATTCGATACAGTTCAATGATTATCGATCAGATAGTATTGTCCTTCTTATTTTGGACTTCATAGTAATGATTAGATAATTTATTCTTTAATTCTTATGATCTGCGAGATCAGCTTCACGAACATGTGGTTTATGTAGAGAATAAACTCATGCCTTACCACAAGGAAGCAATTGTGAGCAGCAGAATGTCGTTAAGTGCCCTTGGCAAGGGCTGCATACGGCCGTGAACCTCTCCCAGATGCATTCTAGGCAAGGAGAAAACTCGACTTAACCTTTAATAGGAGAGTGCCTAGTTCATGATTCAAGGGATTCTTATACTAATGCTATGTCCTTGCGAGTTGATTGCACCTCATCTTTTCTATAATTGATATGGTAATTCTACGATGCCAGATGAAAGAGATTAGAGCTTCTAAATATATTCTAATGTAGTATAGCCCAAATTCAAATGGAGAGGGGAAAATTCTAATATTCATTACTCACATCTATCATGCTTCATAATGCATAACAATTCTTTTGCCATTCTTCATTGGTCTCAACGCGGAAACCATCGGCATAGATGTTTTTCAAATTTAAGAGAGTTCAAATGGATTCTGGGAAAACAGTGCTTCTTTAAAGTGCTGATGTAAGATCCATATAATTTTATGTTGTCTCTTAAAATTTATTGATGTTGCTAAACTACCAACAATTCATATCTCCATAGGGCACTACACTAGTTCTATTCATAGTTGCAATCAAGCAATGGCAATATTCATAATTCATATAATTCAAATATTGACTGCAACTTCAAAGTATATATTGGAATATAGGATAATTCATAATAAACATAAGAATTAAGGTTTGCTCTTCGAGAGCTTCAATTCTTTCATTCAAATAGTGTGCTCTTCGAGAGTTTCAAATTCTTCATACTAAAATTCATAAATGTCTATTAGCGACCACAATCTGCAGGGAGAAAACTAATAGTGTAATTCTTGCATAATTAAATGCTACAATTATGCACTTTCTCTTAGCGTCAATTCTATTTGTCGAGATCTTCTCTTATTTATTGACTTCTTGTGACTTCAGCACGATTAAGAGGCGGTGCAAAGGTGGGATGCGTGAACTGTCGCGTAGGACAGATCGAAGGGTCCCAACTAGGCCAACGAAGGGGACGAAGATTCGATGCAGGTCGTCGGCGACCGATCTCCGGCGTCGTTCGTCAGAGCTTCGTGCTGATAATGTGTTAGACAACCACGCTACCGGGTGTAGTCCGAGGTTGCCTAACAGTGCGTAGATCGTAGACGACGAAGAACAATCATTGATGAACACAGAGATGTAGGAGAGGAAGTATTCTTTATTACTTTTCTCTTGGGTACATAATAGATTGAAACCTCTCCTATTTATGCTTGGATGCTAGGGTTTTGGCTGGTCCATCCAAGTGGGCCCCACCCCTTAGCCGAGCCAGGCCCAAAGCCGGCCGGCTAGGTGTGGTTCCTTAACACATGTTAGCTACTATCAGTGCTTTGATTATGATCGGCATGCTTTTACGTTTCACTTGGTAATGTTTTGTCCGCTATGAAAAATTTGACCAATACAGCCACCAAAAATAATTTTAAAAGTGCTCAATGGATGACATTTCTAAAATAACAAAAGTCGGGTTCTCCTTGTGAGCTCAACCTCGTCCAAGTGAAGCTACCAAATCCAATGAAACCTATAGGACAGGATGCCTCGGCGGCGGTGTACGACGAGGGAGCTTGTTTTACACTAATTGGTGAACCAGCTCTCCGACGAGGCGACGAGCCGACAACTTCAAAGGAAAGGCCAATGTCATGTCATATTCACGAATTGCAGAGGATATGTTGGGAGCCTAACAATTTCTATCCCTCTCAGGTCTTGATCATGGTGCTACGAAAGTATGCGGTTGAGAGGGGTTTTAAGGCTGTTGGGCCAAAAAAATAGCCACGTAGCCTGCATTAAGTCAAGTAATATTTACATCTCAAATGTCTTAAAAACGTGTACAATTTTCTCGCCAAAAATGGAAAATAAATCCTGATGTTAATTATTGTTCAAAAAAATACAACAATAATTTCTTACATGTGTAAAACAAAATATAACTCTATGGCAAGGCGAGATGATTCGCCCACACCAATCCACATCAAAGCATTCAATTTGGCGAGGTCCATTCCATTGAAAAGGCCAAAAGTTTTTAAAAAGGGTGGGTCAGCCCAAGGTCTTGGCCGGGAAGGAATGAGTTAGTCTATTAATCCTTAAGGCTAAACAAAAATCCAACTTCAATAGCTACTTTTTTTCTATATGTGTCGGTGCGTGGATTTTTTTTCCTTATCTCTAGCAAATTTGTATTTTTTATGGGGCAAGGAAAACACCCTACTTAATTTCTATGGATCTCCTCCAGCGGCACAGTGAATTTTATCTTGGTTTAGACCTCCCATTGGTCAATAATAATAATAACAACCCTACGTCTAGTGCATACATTATCGGGTGAATGATCTGATTTGTAAGTGGGGGAGGTCACAGGAAGGTATCCACATCGAAACAGAATTAAAACTTTGGATACAAAGTGTCCAGTTAAATTCTTTTTCTAATGGATCTTAATGCGCTTGCGGATCTTGGCTTTGAAGGATTTCGCTTCGAGAGTTCACAAGGCTTCAATTGCTGTCTTGTGAGCGTCTAGCATACTTGCCTTTCTCTTTGGTAGCCTTTTATTATATAGGCGCTCTAGGTAGCTGGTGGGTTATAAAATAACCTGACTCTTTGTTACCAAAACATCTTGTATATTCTTGATGCTCATGATTAGGTTTTATGTATAGAGAATTGGTTGAGAACCTGCGACCATTAAAAATAGAAGAAAACCTATGACCATTAACCAAGTTCTGGTCTCTTGTGCAGCAAACAGCTTCATCGAATAGAGTACGTATATACAAATTATAGTTTCTTGATTGTATTCGTTATGAACTAAGCCTACATCCCCATCGTGAAAACCAAACAATATAATTAACACATCAGATAATCTGCATATTAGGTCTGATGTAGCACACTCGCGTAGGAAAGCCTAATTAGGGAACAAAAACTAAAAAGATAGATTAAGCGTGAGTTTATGTGATGAGCCCCATTAACCATAGAACGTAACTTAAACTGGTATGCGTTGAAGGTTTAATATTTTTACATGCAAGATGGCAATCAGCTGCAAACCATTTTTAAATTTACCAATGGTTGTAAAGCCCTTGGTCTAGTGGATAAGTATGAACATATGTGGTAAAATAAAATGACTATTTGGCAAAACCTATAGTGAAAACGGATAAGAAGCACATATAAGTAGTTTCTTTTAAAAAGAGAAGGCACATATATGTAGCTGTTTAAAGAAATGCGCATAGTATTTGCTAATCGGTGTTTACCATCATATATGGATGCAAGAAAAGTAAGAACATAATTGTGCCATGGGCCAGATGGATCAAACTATTATTCATATTCGCATCGAGGTCTAGCAAGCTAGCATCCCCTAAGATCTTTCTAGAAGTTCGTCAGGCCTAAAGATACACGAAAACAAAGTAGATTCACCACAAAAGCAAAACATAGATCATGGGTATGCCATACTCTGTAAAGAGTTAAAAAAAATTACTACATTGTCAACACTCCTTTTATTTCATACATATGTATTAAGGAAACAAATACAATTCACAGTTCACAACAGCTAATCAATTTTTCGTTCAAAGCAACAGCTTGACAAATAATAATGAGTTCAAGTCTATATGCATCTGCCATTTTCAATTTTGGATAAATAGGGCTGCAAATCTAATGTACTAAAGAACAGTCATACATGCAAAACATGTATAATCTAGTGCATTTGAAGGCAATCTTTAGACAAACATGCAGGGTGAGGAAACATGAAGCATTTAATAATTTACCATCATTAGAATTCGCCTGCAATGGAATAAAACTTGCAGAAGGTGTCTTTAAGCTAAGACCAGACCCTTGGTTGAGAGTTAAAGAACACCTGAGCATTGCACACATGGTATTTGCTTAGCACTTAGCAAAAAGAAACGGTTAAGACACAAATAAAACACAGAATTCTACTCATTACCCTGACTGCCAGGTAGTTGATCACCCAACATCATACCATTATATGAGCTTGAGCTAGCTGGATCATTATAATGCGCTGAAAAAGAATGACAGAGATCGTTAAACCATATTTATACCTCAGTTATATTATTGAGACCTGAAGGGAACGAAAAAAAGAATGATTTACTAATCATCAAGAGCAGCTGCAGGACGAATTGTTAAGTTAGAATCAAACCCTTGGTTAAGAATTGCTGAGCCTGAGCACTGCACAAAGGTGCGGCCGTTGAAACGTAGGACAATGGAATAAAACTTGCAGAAGGTGTCTTTAAGCTAAGACCAGACCCTTGGTTGAGAGTTAAAGAACACCTGAGCATTGCACACATGGTATTTGCTTAGCACTTAGCAAAAAGAAACGGTTAAGACACAAATAAAACACAGAATTCTACTCATTACCCTGACTGCCAGGTAGTTGATCACCCAACATCATACCATTATATGAGCTTGAGCTAGCTGGATCATTATAATGCGCTGAAAAAGAATGATAGAGATCGTCAAACCATATTTATACCTCAGTTATATTATTGAGACCTGAAGGGAACGGAAAAAAGAATGATTTACTAATCATCAAGAGCAGCTGCAGGATGAATTGTTAAGTTAGAATCAAACCCTTGGTTAAGAATTGCTGAGCCTGAGCACTGCACAAAGGTGCGGCCGTTGAAACGTAGGAAGGAGGGTCGGCTCCGGCGAAGGGTTGCACTGCACTGCACAGAACATGAAGAGCAAGGAGGGGAGGAGCGGCCCGGGTCCGCCAAAGGGGTTCGCCGGCGGCGACCGTAGGACGCAGATCTGGAGAGTGCGCCGCCGCTCCTAGGGATCAGGGAAGAAAAGGGAGAGGGAGGGTCGACGGCCATGGAGAAGGTGGCGTCGGTGGAAGAGGATGAGGGGGCGGCGGAAGAGGATGAGGGCACGACGGCGGAGGAAGAGGAGGGGGCGGCGCATAAGAGGAGATAGCGGCAGGACACGGCGGCGGCAGAAGAGGATGAGGGGTTATGACGGCGGAGAGAGGAGGCAGCGAAGAGGAAATAGCGGCAGTTACTACAAGGGCGGAAGAGGATGAGAGGGCTGCAAAGCGAAGAGAGGGCGACCTGAAGAGGATGGGGCGGACGGCGGCAAGAAGAAGGGCGGAAGAGGAGACAAAGAATGATGGCAACAAGAAGAGGTGAGGAGGAGTCGCTGGACGGGAGGGTGGGTGGACGGGGTCACGGGGTAAGGAACCCTAGGTCCGAGGGCATGGATGACAAATAACTAAAAGAGAGGGGCTCGTTTGCAAATTTGTTTGAGTCTGTGGCTTGGACGGCGGGTTCATTCATGGAAACTCGAAGGGTTTTTGTGCAAAAACATATGGGGGGCATCCTGAGCGCTCAGATCAGTCGGGCGGTGAGATCGGACGGGCCAGGGAATTCGAGGCGACGTGGCAGGGAAAACGGAGGGGCTAAGCGCCACGTGGCACCGAGGGGGAAGCTAGACTCGGTATTGTATATTTAAGATATCTTTTAGCGCATACGACGAAGCTTGCAGTCAAAGTTTTTTCAATTGTTGTGGGGAGGTTATTCTCTTGTCAAATTATTTGGGATGGTGATATGGCTGATGAGCCACCCTACTTTTTTTTTTTCAAGACAATATTTTCCCTATTTAATAGACCAACGAGTCACTTTCAGAGGTAAGTCGTTGGGCTACTTCTTGATTCGAAACGTTCATGACCCGATCTGCTTTAGCTTGATATGTCTATCAAGCATTTTTCAATTCTGTGACAAGATGGGAAATGAAAAGACAATAATATTTCGGCGCTGCTATTTGGCAGACGCATGGGAACTTGCGCGTAGGTGCTGCCCCTCCATGCAGCCGCAACACGTGCCACGTATGCCATGCGCAGCCACAAGTCTATCAGATTTTTTTCACCAAAATAATTCATTTTTCTACCTAATGAAAAAGTGGAAAAAAACAATACCAATTTACTGAAAAAAACATTTTTTTTTCAACTTCGTACTGTTTTTTCAAAGAGTTTGCACTGTCAAATATGAAAACAAAATAAATTTATAATAAATCAAACCTCGCGCAAAAAATTCCACTATCACTACACATTTTTTCTAGTAAATAAAAATGTGGAAAACAATACAAATTTAGTGAAATTTTTTGCACTTGCACGATTTAGCAAATTTCAGACGCCTGTACTTTTTTCTAGAGTTTTTGCATTGTTTTTTCACCTTTTATTTCACTGGAAAATGAGTATATTTTTTTATGGAAAATATTCTACTGGAGAGCGGAGTTGTTTTTTTTGCCTAAAAGGCAACAGCGAACTGTAATTTAGAACTGAGTAGAGAACTTAGACACCGGGAAAATTTGGTTAAATAATACATATAAAAATAGAAATTTAAAAAGTATGCAACATCTTTCGAAATTTTTTGATTTAAGCGTTGCTTCCGCCACATGGGATGGCTTCCGCCATGTGCGATGGCGGTCACAAAGTTTCCGCCACACCGGATGGCTTCCGCCACACCGCTGCAAACGTTGCGCCTAGTCTGCCTCGGATTCCTAACGCTAGCTACTACCTAACGTGATCTGGTAGCTATATGAATTTTACAATAAACAGAAAAGGGTTCCGAAAGAAATCCCTCGCATACGGCACGGCGGAAGCCATCCAGTGTGGCGGAAACTTTGTGGCCGCCATCGCACACGGTGGAAGCCGCCCACATGGCGGAAGCAACGATTAAATTAAAATTTTTCAAAAGATGTTGCATACCTTTTAAATTTCTATTTTATGTGTATAATTTAACCAAATTTTCCTAGACACTGACATTGACATACGCCGGCGAGTCGCCTGTTGTCCTCTTCCCGGCGCGGCGTCTCCGCGGCTCCGCTTGGTCTCTCTCGTAGTCTCGTGCCGGCCGGCCATACCTACTCCGCAGTCCGCTCCCGCCGCACCACGTCCCAGACACCGTGGCCATGCCGCCGCCTGACGAAGACGCCGACTCATCCGCGCAGACCCCGCTCATCGCCGCCCTTCGTGCTCCGTCCCGCCGCGCCGCCGCGAGGCTCCACCCGCTCCCCCTCCTCGTCGCCGTGGCCTTCGCCGCCTCCTACCACCTCCTCGTCGCGCCCAGCCCGTCCTACTACCACTCCCTCTTCCTCTCCATCGGCTCCAACGACACCGCCGCCGCCCACCTCCGAGCGCTCACCCTCCGTCCCCACCTCGCGGGTACCAAGGCCAACGCCCTCGCCGCTGAGCACGTCGTGTCCACGCTCTCCTCCCTCTCCTTCCCCACCCGCGTCACGCCCTACTCCGTCCTCCTCTCCTACCCCGTCCACCGCTCCCTCTCTCTCTCCGCGCCCGGCCGCGGCACCACCTCCTTCGCCTTGGTGCAGGACACCTACCCCGGCGACCCCTCCGCCGCGGTCTCCTCGGAGGCCGTCCCGACCTTTCTAGCCTTCGCGGCATCCGGCTCGGTCGCGGCGGAGGTCATTTACGCCAACTACGGCCGCAAGGAGGACTTCGCCTACCTCGTCTCCCGCGGCGTCAACGTCACGGGTAAAGTCGCCGTCGCGCGCTACGGCAAGGTGTACCGTGGCGACATCGTTAAAAATGCCCGCGACGCTGGCGCCGCGGCGGCGGTGATATACACTGACACCAAGGACTACGCGGCGGGGAAGGCCTTCCCAGATGGACCGTGGATGCCGCCGGCCGGCGTGCAGGTGGGGAGCACGTTCAAGGGGGTGGGGGACCCCACGACTCCGATGTGGGCATCGTCGGAGGGGTGCGAGCGTGTGAGCGTCGCGGAGGCGATGGCCACCGGCGACATGCCGGGGATACCGGCGCTGCCGGTGTCTGGTAGGGATGGAGAAGAAATACTAAAGCTCGTCGGCGGTGACGTCGCCCCTGAGGATTGGCAAGGAGGTGATGGCGCGCTCATTTACCGGCTCGGGCCTGGGCCGGCGGTACTCAATCTGACATACATTGTGAGTTGTTGTCGACTGTTTATGGAACGGTGAAAAAGGTTATATATTCTTTGCTATTTATGGATCGCTAGAGTGATACTAGTTGATGCTTTTCTTTGCAGGGGAATGAGACAATGGCTACTATTCAGAATGTCATTTCGGTGATCGAAGGGAAAGAAGAACCTGAGAGGTGAAATCTTAAGTTTCTAGTTTGAAGTTCTAACTGGAGTATGATGTTTCCAAAAAAAACCTATAATTTTTCTAAAAAGAAAACACCTATCATTGACTTGTGATCTCAGGGCCCACGTCATTGACAGAGGCAGTGCCCTGTAGCAAATACATGAAATTTAGTGCCATATAACCAATTTTGCCAGTTAAGTACCAAACTTCAAACAGCTTAACTGAACGACAGAATCTCAATACTTACACTGAGAGATTAATTAGAAGTCCAAAATCCTACATGGTTTGAGAGGTTTGTGGCAGTGACAATTCTTCCAACTCCTTTCGAGGTTGTGCTTAAGGAATTTATGGTTAGTTTACTTTCACTAAATCATTTTCTTAGTGATTGTTTTCATTCTCCGCTGAATCATCTACATTTTTTCTTTATATCATGCACATTCGTGTTGTATCTTGCAACTCTGATCCGATCTGAGGGCTGCTTTGCATAAGGGGCATGACAACAGAACAACACGTATAATATTTCAACTGTGCTAGCAACTGAATTTGGGAGTGAAAGAAAAGTACATACCCAGTAAAATAATCATCACATACCTACAGATATGTAATCCTTGGTAATCATCGTGATGCGTGGACGTTTGGGGCGGTTGACCCAAACAGCGGAACTGCAGCCTTGCTTGAGGTATGCCAAATTAACTTCCCTGTTTCAATATTTTGTTCTATTTTTCTTATGATTCAGTGCAATTTCTTTGCTTTCTAACTGCCATTGAATGTAGCTAGCTCAAAGGTTGTCTGACCTACAAAAGAAGGGCTGGAGACCTCGACGGACCATCATCTTATGTAACTGGGATGCTGAAGAATATGGACTGGTCTCTCTCTCTCTCTCATCAAGCAATTAAGGGGCTGTTTACGAGCCTTTCCGTATCTAATTATCTATTATGTTGAAGAGATAGGACGTTTGAGAAACTAAGGCCTTGTTTTTTCCAGCTTAAATTAAATTAAATTAAATGAAAATTTGTTATTTTTAACAAGCTAAACGATTTAGTACTTTATAGTTTTTTTTGTGGGGTTTTAAATAGTTCTTCCTAGAGCTACTAAAATAATTTTTTGGACTATACAAGACCTCTCTCGAGGAGTCAAAACTTTTTTAGATTAAAACTTTCAACAACTTTAACGGTTTAACCTGAAACAAACAACCCCTAAATTATTTGACTTGTTGATCCCAGTTTTAAAGAATCTTGAAGCAACTAATGAAAGCTTTTTAAAAATTTAGGATCTAAGCGGATCGACTTCTTAGATTCACTTATACAAGCTCTCGAAAACGCTTATGTTGCCAACATACATAGAGAATCAGATACGTAACGGCTCGTGAACATCCTCTAACATATCCTTTTTAACTGACTGATGATTACTACTATCACAATAATTATTTTAAAAATTGCAGATAGGATCCACTGAATGGGTTGAAGATAACAGGGCAATGCTAACATCAAGAACTGTTGCTTACCTGAATGTTGATTCTGCGGTGTATGGTCCTGGATTTTGTGCATCAGCCACTCCTCAACTTGATGAGTTGCTTAAAGAAGCAAGTAAACAGGTATGCTAGTACAAAACAAATATGTTGTTCAATTAATAGCAAAATATATACAGATGTAGAAAATATAATGCATTATGTAACTTGCAATTACTAGCTTAATTATTTAACTGCATCTGCATGTCTTGAACAGTTGCGCGGCTTGTGCTAAGGGGGGCAGTTTGTCAAAAAATTTGCAATCAGAATAATTTGTTTATTTTTTTAGCATTTGCTGCAAATTGTTTTGTCATTACTTATCAAGGTACCTTTGGAGCAAGGACTAATTTATTTTGTAAAATGATTGTGGGTATTAGTAATATCTTCTAACTATATTTAAAATCAATCATTCATCTAGTTTTTTTTCGTTCCATTAGCCGTTCTGATTCTTTCAATATTTTGTGTTTTGTTTCTTTTGGAGGAAGGTTCAAAATCCAGATAACTGGACACAAAGTCTGTATGACTTATGGATGATGGCTTCTAACAGTTCTCCCTTGGTAAGCAGTTAATTAGTGTTAGCTAAAGCAGCTGTTGTCTTGTTACACAAGCCTTTTAGTAATCGCACTTGGGGGTATGTATAGTGGAAAATAGTATGTGTAGCCTAGACCAGGTTTTGTCTCCTTTTGTTGTAATTTCAGGTGTGATGTATATGCTATATTTATTCAAATTTATGATTTTCGATGAATTGTAAGATTGCTGATGACAAACTTATATGTTAAGAAGATCGGAAGATTAGGAGATGGAGCGTCAGATTATTCTGCCTTTGTTCAACATATTGGTATTCCGTCAGTTGACATATCTATCGGGTCAGGTTTGTTATATGTTTCTTATCTACTGTTGTGCATTAACTTACCTCCATTTAATTGACCAGTTGTACTGTTATTTGTATCCTGGAGAGTGAGCTTTTTTTTTGTTGGAATAAATCAAATAATAGGGCTGTTTGTTTGCAGGATATGCAGTATACCATAGCTTGTATGATGACTTCATATGGATGGAAAAATTTGGAGATCCCTTGTTCCGCAGGCATGTAGCAGGTACTCCTCATGTCCTATAAAAATTCTACCACTTATCCACATCTATCATAGAAGCTGTGATAACCATGGCAATGCATGTTACGGTATATTCACTTACATGCTTCTTGAACTGCTGGGGAGAGAAGAAACATGGCAAACATCGAGTCATTTTTTGTTTTGCTCGGATTTGAGCTTTCTAGTTCTCCTTGCACTTTTCTTTGGTCACTTTGATCTGTGTACTTGATAACCTGTATAGAATTCTGAGGTACTTTGTGCACATATGTTGAAACACACTCATACTCCAATGTCTTTATGCTATATATATGAAGTATGGGTGTAATAATTGTAGAAAAAAGTAGTACGTGGTCCATCATCTATATTTTTGCTTATGTTGATCATTGAATATGGATCATGCCAAACTTTGTTGCATTTGTATAACACTTGCATAAACCCATCAAACAAATGTAACTTCATCTCTCCTTATAGCTGCAAGCATGTGGGGTCTTGTTGCTTTGAGGCTTTCAGATGACGAGATCCTACCCTTCAACTACAGCTCTTATGCTGCAGATCTTGAGGTAACCTGTCCTATTTTCGGGACAAAAATATGGATCAAATTGTTTTAAAAATGTGCATCTTCTATTTGTAACAAGATCCAAATTTATCAGATCATGAAAGTTGCTCTTGATTAACAGAATGGTGTGATGAATACATATGAGAAATTACTAGAAGTGCACATCAGCTTATCTCCCCTACACAAGTCAATCAAAGAGTTCAGAAGAGCAATTCTAAAAGTGGATTCTGAACTGAAGGTATCTGGTGCTTCCGATTGCTGCATGATATTGTCTGATCATATTTTAAACATTGAACCTTCTACTTTTCTTCTTCTTGATCATTAGGCTCTACAGACATGGAAAGTTTGGCCTCCCTGGAGAAACAATCCATTGAAGGTACGAGATCTCAACGACCGGTTGACGATGACTGAAAGGGCATTCACAGAGCGAGAAGGATTGTTTGGAAGACCATGGTACAAACACTTGGTATGTTTTCTTGTGGTTTACGAAAGTATTATTATCAGTCATGTGCCTCTGTACTTACAGAAACGAAATGGCACAGATTTATGCAGCTTCACTGCACGATGATTATGGAGCACAAATATATCCAGGTATTGATGATGCTATTCAGACGGCACAGAGGGCAAATACTTCCGAGTCTTGGCAATCTGTACAGCATGAGATTCACAGGGTTGCTAGAGTCATCAAACAGGCTGCATTAGTCCTAAGCGGAGGGTTAACGTGAACGTTCCTGCTCTGTTGAGTGTTGATTTGCTTAACCACCGTACGGTTTGTGAACGAAATGTTCATACCAAATTACCACAGCATTCAGACGGTATCAGGTTGCGACAGTGTTTAGCTAATGCCTGCAAGTTTGGCTGAAGGTGCAGCCCGTCGGTTACTATGCCGAGGGCCTATTCCTGTATTTAAAATTGGATATTTATTTGTTCTGTACTAGTGTTCTATATAAAATGGTGATTACCGCCAGAGGCTGCCACGTCGAGAGGTAGGATGCCATGGACAAGCTTTTGAAATTTTACTATTCAGTTCAAAAACAAAAATTATGCGTTTCATACGGATGCTACATAACATCAAGTGGTGTACGGTAGGAAGTGACCGTGTGGTCGACGTCATGCGCCTGTTCTCATGATCCCTTGCGCCATAGGCACCGATCCTGATCCCTTGCGCCATAGGCACCGAGGTAAATTCGATGAAATAACTATATTTACAAGAGAGAGAGAGAGAGAGAGAGAGAGAGAGAATTTCGATATTAACCTTGAAGAAGTAGGAGTATTTAGTTTACCGCTGCCACTATCAAATTCTCCAAGAATTTGTTAAAAACAAAAGGCTACTCCAAATGTCATAAAAAAAAAAGAACTAATCCTTGTTGAATTGGAGGGTGGAGATCCAAAAATCTATGTAGCACGGCCGAGTGAAGAATGCTAGTATGACCAAGAATTTTGTTCTCAATGTGGATGGGCCAACACGTCAATAATGTAGTATGGATAATGGAGCCCAGAGTAGGAACAGCTCGAGCTAAAGAACATTTTTTTTGAGAGAGAGAGCTAAAGAACATTTAACCTCGGTAGTTTTCGTGAAATGTTGCAGACGGTTGAGGCAAGCGCTATCTGCGCAAGAAGCCCATGGCTTGGTATACGTTGTTGAGGGTGGTGTCTGCTATCTCTGAAGCTTTCTCTGCACCATCTAATAGAACGTTATCCAAATAACTTTGATCGGACATAATCTCCTCGAAGCGGACCTATAAAAATGTGAAACGAAGACTGTGATAATCAAAGGGGTATATGCAAGACGAAATTGATTAAATAGGCGAAAAGAACTGATCAACAAAAGCACAATGGTCAAGTATACAGTTGAATAAGGGATGCACATAATAATGCCATAGGTATCCTGGGACTGTCGAACCTGAATAGGCTGCAGATGATCAATTAAAGCATCCGTAAGGGTAGCTTTGAATGTCCCCCAGTTCATATCTTGGCATTCACCAACAACTTCCTTTGAAACCAAACAACTAAAAGATCAGTTCGGATATTGAATTAAATGAATCATCTTGTCAATCAGCAATAGGTTGCTGGACATGGATGAAACTATCCATCTATAGGTGACCCTGATTAATTTTCTTAGTTAGGTGCGTTACAGAAGTTAACTACCTCTTTAGTTTTCCCAGTAATAATCTGGTAAATCAAAAGAAGATTACTGCATTCTGGCCTCTCTGGGTTATCGAATTCCAAACTGAAATGTAGTAAGTTCAATGACATAAGTTCCTTACGAAAGACTACATTCCGCACGAGAGAAAGGGTGGGGGTGGGGGTGGGGGGGAGAGACCCTGGCAATGAGTCAGTTTTGCAGCGTTTGATTTTATTCACAATCACCTGCAAAACATGGACAATTGTCACGATAAATCCCAATGAACCTAAAAGTGTAAACATGGTCCGTCAACGAAGCAAATAGCATAGTGATACAAGACAACTCGATTCATAACACTATGTATTTACGTCTTTTGAGTCGAGAAGGTTAATACGAGATTGATCTGAAGGAGCCGACTTGGACATCTATCACCAACAAAAAGAACAAAAGTCAATACAGTACATACATGCACATACAACCAATTGACCAGGCAAGACGTAAGTATAACACATATATAGGTGCACCCTGCACAGAGTTGGCTCTGCAAATAATCAGGCATGTGATAGGCAATAAGCTTCTAGAAGGCTACCCAATAATAGCAAAAACTCGTAACAATAGAGAAGTATGGGCATCAGTTTGTGATCAGGTAATAAATAGTATGAAGATGGTTCATTACCTTGGAGAGACCATCAGTCAGGGACATAACACGGGCCCCTGCTGGAGGGACAAGGGCTTCCGGAACCTAAATGAACAAACCAAAAGCTACAGTAATAAAAACATACTCCCTCCGTTCCAAAATATAAGGCGTATTTTGACTCCACAAAAGTCTTTAAAGTTAGAGTTTAACCGTTAGATTCCTCTATTATATATTATAAATTGTTACAATATAATATTGTATCAAAAAGCACTTTGAAATATGAACAATTTGGTACAACTTTGGTATACTAACGATGCATATTATTTGATTTATTTATGATCAAAACTTACTAAGTTTGACTTTCCTCCGGTCAAAATACGCCTTATATTTTGAAACGGAGGGAGTAATTCACTGAAGGTATTGAAAGGATGCCAAACCATGCGTATGAATGATTACACACACCTTAAATAGCGAACCACCTCTTCTGCAAACACAAATAGATATGGAATTATCACAGCGACAGAAGAAGTTACTGGAACTGCAAAAGGATTGGATCAAATAATTTATTTTCTCACCCTCCCATTTTCTTCCACTTTCTCCCACCATATAGATTATTTACACGTTCAGCAATTTCACGAGTTAATTCCAAGTGTTGTGTCTGATCTTCACCAACAGGTACCAAATCAGACTGCAATCAGTCAACAAGCTATTGTTTATATCCATGTGAAATGCAGCATAAACCAGAATAAAATTGAAAGCTGAATTATATGCTCCTAATATGAGCTTTTACACGCAACTGAGAATCCATGTAAAAAACCGATAGCCACGAGTAAACTTTACCTGGTACAAAAGGATGTCAGAAGCCATGAGAACCGGATAAGTCAAGAGTGCCACCCCAACATTTTCATCACCCTATTAACATTTAAAAACATCAACAATAGAATGCTTTTACTGAAATCTAACAAATTAAATAATTAATGCTGTGATAGAAGGAGAAGAGGGATTTTGCATACATGGGACCTGGGTTAACCTGATCACTAAACTTATGGAATTAATGTTTCATAAAATGGAAATGGCTGCTAGCGCTAACACAAGCTAACAACTCTGAAGAAGTATTTAAATTGTTAAGGTCTTATGATCTGCTGATAAATTATAAGCCAGGTAAGCAAAGTATTGTGGAAAAAAAAAAGGTAAGCAAAGTAGCAAGCAATAGGTAGTCATCAGACACAATATAACCTATACTCAAGCAAAGAATCTAATGCAGAAGAGTACTTATTCATGTCTGTGATCCAAAAAATGCAGCAAACCATTCAAGTGTGACAGGTATAACAAAAGGTTGTTCTTTACTGCGTATGAGTTATCGCTACTCTCTCAAGAATGCTGGCATGCGAACTTGAATTATGAATGCACAGTGTTGGCCTGCATTCTACAAGACTAGGCGCAATCAGTCCTTAATCCTTTAAAAAGGAATATTTTATGCAATGTTTTTCTTCCTCCCATTGCTCATGAAAATATTAAAATTCTCTAAGAACACACATTGTGTATACACTGTATAGGTGCATACTATTGGTGTACAGAGAAATTTTGAACTGCAGAGTATGGTCCATATAATTAACGATTTGAGCCAGTTATAGAATTTGATTACCCCATAAAAAATCTCAACAATGTAGAAAACATGCATTTTTGTGAATTGATATGTTGTCTTTTCAGTCCCTTATATAATGTGACAACTAACGAGATATTCGACTAAAACGAAACATGATGGTGAAGCTGTCATACAGCAAATGACGCACCGCCTTGCGTGACTTCTCTTTGAATTGAATCATTCTGTTGAGCCAACCAATAGGGGTTGAAGAACTCAATAGCCACATCAGTTCAACATGAGCACGAACATGAGACTGTACAAAAATAGAGGCCTGAAAGCGCAGGAGGCACCATAAAACATTCGGCAATAGAAAGGCACCCACAGCAGAAACATCAAAACATATCACAATATAAGTATGCAGAGCATACCTTGGAGCTGTCAATGCCGCATGCCAGATATATTGCAGCAGTGCTTCTTGTTGCTTTTGAAAGCTGTGGTGCATCATATGGTAAAGTAATCTGCAATTATTTTAAAATAAAATAAACAAATATTAGAAATGTTAAAGCCAGCACAATAAACCTTCAAGGCTTGCAGAGCAATATATTTATAAATCCATTATGAAATACATTGACCTTGACATTAAACAGCTACTTGTTCCTGGAAGGTAGCACCACAATGTTGATGTACAACATGCATGCCACTTGGTCATCATAAGATTGATTAGATATTAAGAGGAATGTCATGTATTACACAAATATCTTGCACTTGAAGCCTATGCTACAGGAATATTGAAGCAGGTAAGGTAGAACGAGGCATTCTAATTTGCCAAAGATACTAGAAAACAGCAGAAAAACGCTGCTTGGAAGCTTATGTTAATAAAAAAAATCATCATTAGGTACAAACTACATATATTGCATTTTTTTAAAAATGTTTTGTAAAGTGGCCGTCAGACAAATCTTACCGCATGCAAATCCACAATGAAAAAGAAGGTCTCGTATAGATCCTGCAAGTAATTACAACAGAACAAAATAAGAAGATGCGAAGTATGAAGTATCATACATATAACATGAATTGTCACTGATTATCATTTCCTGGTTCCATTGTTTTTTACAATTTTTTAGAGATGGTTGCCAATAAAACAAAATCATGTTCACTACAATTAAATAGAACAATGCTGTTTTGAGGTAAAAAATGCAGCACCTGAAGTGAAACCCAATTCTTAATAGCGCCAAGATAATTTCCAAGGTGCACCAATCCTGTTGGCTGCACACCAGAAACTACTCTTTTCCTGCAATGGATAACACATAGATAGTTGTCAAAATTACACAAAAGCATATAAATATATTTTTCAATACTACACCACAATCTTGTTATAAGAATATATTTCATAACTATGAAGAATAACCTAATTGAAATAGCTCTGATGTTTTTGTTTGGAAAACATATCACAATCTCTCTCTCATGCCAGCTCATCTTTCATATATGAAAAATGATTGGGAAGTCTGTCAGGAACAGTACCATAGTAGCAAACAAGAGAAGTAACATCTTTATGAGGAATGCAGAATGAATTGGGGCCCTATGTACTTAAAGAAACAAAATAAAAAGAGATTCCACCTAAGAAAAAATTTCCTTACTATATAGTATGCACTATATGGTCTTGATTGCTCAAATGATTTCCTGACAAATAATAAACAGACTGCCATAACAGGGAAAAATTGGTTGAATAATATATATTTAAATATAAATTGGGAATCTATACGGCATACGGGGTAAATTACAAAAATGATCTACTTTCCGCCACCCGGGACGTCGAATATGCGGCTTCCGCCACGCCGCGCGCCGGATACGCGGCTTCCGCCACCGGGCATGGCTTCCGCCACCCCAGGCGGAGGAAACCTGGCTTTCGCCTCCCCCGGTGGCGGAAGCCAGCTGCACCGCCACGCGGCGGCTCCGCCGGCGCTGGCTCCGCCCGGCCCTGGCTCGTCCCGCGCGCCCGCGATTCCCGCCTCGAACTGCGTGCCGATTTATTAAAGTGCGTGCCGAATTATTGCGGCCAGCAGCTGCACGCGGGTCGGTCGCTGCGACGTCATTTCATGTCTCCTGATTAGCTGTTAAACCTGCGTTTAATTTATTAAAAAGGTAATTAGCTATTAATAAATTGCATGCTTAGGTTGATTTAATCACGCACGCACGGCTATATAAGGAGGAGTTGGCTCAGTTGTGTGCCGACGGTGCTCATTCCTCCGCAAACCATTTCGCTGCCTGGTGCTTAACTTGCTGCTCGTTGCTCAGCTTCCTGCTGCTCGGTGCTAAGCTTCTTTGCTTTCGGTGCTCGGCCTCGCCGCTGCTCGGTGCTCATCTTGTTTGCTTTCGGTGCTCACTTCTTTGCTTTCGGTGCTCATCTTGTCGCTTTCGGTGCTTAGATTGCTTCTTGAGACTCACATACGTTTGTGCTGGTAGCGTTTTCTCACTGTTTTCATCAAGGTGATTTTTTTTACTTTGTACCAGTTTGAATATAGATGAAGACATAGTTTGAAAACTTTCATTCATTATTTCATGTGCTTGAATTGCGGTGTTGGTACCTCGTGAGCAGACTGTTTGTTTGACATATTATTACTAGGTATGCATTTTAATAAACTCGCGTTCGTGGACTTGTATATTACTGTAGAATGAAATATAGATTAATGTAGATTTTGTAAGCAGTGAAATGTAGCATTACGTCGTAGATGTAATGACTATAGTACTGACTAATTTATAACGGTGGTAAGAAAACAATAACGCGGACCGTGCATGTACCATTTAAAGTAAGTTAAATTTAAATAAATACAATATTTGCGGTGCTAAGAAAACATCAACGCAGACTGTAAATGTAACATTTGAAGTGAGTTGAATTTGAAAAAAAATATAATTATTTTACAACAGTTATATGTTCATAGTTTGTTATAGAGGTAAAAAACTATTACGATCAAATATGCATGTGATATTAACTCGTACCTACTCAAAGTATGTTATGCTTTATGTTTAATAAAGTGAGGTAGTTATTTAGCGTAAGTAAAAAATAGTTGTCCACAGACAAAACATTATTTCAAGCACGCCGTATTAATAGTTGCAAACATGTCATATTAATTAGTTAGTGTGATATCAATATTTGTTACGTTGTATGCATACGTAATTAAAATAGTTAGTGAATTAATTTGTTATCAATATTAAATTGTTGTTTAATTATTTAGTTCATTAAAGTTAGTTAGTTAATAATGGTACTTATGAAATTTGACAAATAAACATTATTTATGTCTTGTAGGCGTTGTTTAGGGTGTAAATAAAAATGATATATTCAATTAAAATCCAAAAAATAATAGAAAGTCTAGAACAATTGTAGACTCCGGAATAAAAATAACAATTCTTGTGGAAGGTGTTTGCATGTGCTGTTTGTGTGAAAATATTAAAATTTATAGTATTGAATACTGAGCTTACATATATAGGCAGTGACATTTTTTAAATGACACATGGATGATCTTTATGGCAACAACGTTGCATATTTTCTATGGGATGCTCCAACACAAGTGCGAGGTGCTTTTGTTACCATGCACATTGCATGCATACACAAGCCGCAATAGATCTTCCTATAGGACCTAAAGACTTAATAGGGGTGGTTGCGAACACTTGGCATAGATCGTGAAACTTCAAAGTGCGCCTCTGGTGATTCGGCCCGTTCGTCCCGAACACTTCGCATGTAGTATGCAACTGTGGGAGCTTGAACCGATGTTCGTGGGACTTGTATGTTGCAAAGTCTGCTGAGGAAGCGTTCGAGATTGGTGTGTACTGCTGAAGTGGTACCACGAGAGGAGGAGGCACAAGTGAATCATCAATGGTCGTAGAGTCGCTACATGTGTTCCCGTGAGCACTGCAGATTGGAGTCATCGCGAGGTCCAATCGCGGAAGTAGAGAGAGGTTGGAGGACATGAAAGGGTTGTCGTGGCGGAGGAGATTGATGTCGCGGTCATGGAAGATGATGAGGTCGACGTGATTTTAGAAGGTGAGGATGATGGTGAGGATGATGCGTAATGCAATCGCGTACTTTCGTGAAATAGAAGCGGTGAACTGCGTTATGCCCGATTTACGCGGATATCTAGGCGGGGATATGAGCATAACGATATACAAGTAGGACAAAGTTTTGGAAGTAAGCGGGGCGCAACACTTCATTTCAATTTCGCCATCACCACCCGTCGTGAGCACAAAGTGCTACCGTATGCAGGCAGACGTCTATGTGGTTGGGTGTAAAAAGAGGGAGTGCTCGTGCAGGTATGCGAGCCCATAGACCAAAGAATGATCAATACTTCATTATCTCACGATGCATTTAACCGCACACTTGTAACGCGAGGTGTCCTAAACATGAGTAAGGTCATGGATGCGGTATATAGCCCAAACACTCCTTAGCATAGTGGAGTCGGACATCAAACTAGCACCAAACACCATAATTGCGGAGATCAGAGCCAACAGGATGGTAATCCCATACCACCTTGCTTGGCGGGCAAAACAAAAGGCGCTAACGATGATATTTGGAGGATTCAAGGACTCCTATAACTGGGCTCCCCGTTTGTTGCGGCAGATAGCATTGACCAACCCAGAATCGAATGGGGAATTGACCAATGACGTGAAGTCGGCGGATGGCTCTATTCAAGGTCATATGTACTGTTGAGACTTTGTTGGGCATTTGCTCCGTGCATAGAAGCATTTAGGTATTGCCGGCCAGTGATTTGCGTCGACGGTACATTCCTAAAGGGGAGGTACCGCGGGACGCTTTTGACCGCTCTAGCCGCCGATGGAAACAATCGATATTACCGTTGCCTTCGCCATTGTTGAGAGTGAGAACAATGACGGTGGCTTTGGTTCCCGCGGTTCGTGAAGAATCGCGGTGGTCGAGGATAGAACCGGTGCTTGTGTCGTGTCGGATCGTGGGTTGGGTATATTGCATGCACCGGATGTTACGAAGGAGGTCATGACCCAAATTGTGCTTGGCACGATGTTCAATCGAGGTGGTGCATGCGACACCTTGGTGCAAATTTGTACATTGCATTTGAGCCGCACGATGGTCAAGAAGTTTAAGACAATGTGCTTGCGAAACCAAATCGTAAGTTCCAAGCAATTTATAGGACTGAACCAACGCACACAAAGGCTTGTCGCCGATCGGGAGCGCGAGGCCATGCGAGATGGTTGGAGGAAGGAGGCTGCGTCGGCGTCGGAACACAACGTTCATGAGATGGATCGCGGGTAAACCGGCGGAGAAGTGGGCACTAGCGCACGATCTTGACGGCGCTTCGATAAGTAGTGCCACTTGATCACACCCTTTATGTACGAATGTTATACTAATGAAACGTCGTGTCATTTTCTAGGTATAAGGTAATGACGACTAATATCGCCGAGTCGTACAACAACGTGCTTCGAGGAGTTCGTGTTCTCCCGATATGCTCAATCATAGAGCTTACTTTCTATCGGACCATGGAGTACTTTCGAGACCGTGGCTATGCAACAGAGCAATCGGCGTGCATGTTTTCTCCACGCGTCGAAGCGCTCATCGAGCAAAGACGATTGAAGGCTCAATTCCATGTAACCCAACTATATGATAGGGCCACCAACGAATTCAAAGTAAGCTGCCGAAGGAAGCACGTGTCGGGGTTTAGCGCGGGTGACACCGTGCAAACTTGCTACATTGGGAGTTACGAAGCAGTTTGCTCGTGCAACAAGCCACGATTGGAGCATATCCCATGCTCCCACGTGCTGGCTGCCTGCCGTCAGCTTGGTGGCAACAATGGCCTCCAATTCGTGTCCCCGTACTATACAATGCAAGCAATCCGCGACACATGGAGGCCGAAATTTCGCAACTTCGGTGATCGAAGTTATAGAAAAATGGAGGCACCCTGTACATGGCTACCGTTTCCAGCTACCAAGCGAGACACACCGGGAAGGCCACCCTCCGCACGTTTAGTGGGTGACATGGATGAATCACAATCCGGGGGTGGTTTAAGGCTTTGTGCTAGATGCAGGCAGCCTGGACATGACCGTCGCAGATGCCCAAACTAGACGGACACTAGCTCATGTATTTCCCAACTGAAAGTTGTGTATCTGTACACCCTTGTAGTAATCTATTCTAATATGGTCACCGTTAATATATTGTTTGTTGTATTACGTTCAATGTGGTTACAAGCTGTATTTGTATTCCGTTAAGTTCACACAGGTTATAAGATGGAACTTACGGAGTTGTTCAAGGAGGCCATCGATAGTAAGCACAGGGCAAGAAAAATGATAGCCGGTGTACAGGTGACATTACATTCTATTGCTTGGAATGAATGCATATATGATTTTTACGGTAATTTGCTATTTTCGTAGCTACGACCCTTTCGTCTGAGGGGATCCAGGCTCCTTAAAAGGCTCGATGGGAGATTCCGTGTACCTCTGGCGACCGTGGATTGCTCCTTTGCATTGCTCATGGATGGGGCAAACTTGCGGTGGAGTGAGGACGCCTCGCCGATCTGCGATCTGAACTTTTAATCGCACTTGCGGACGGATGGCGTCCCGAGACACATACTTTTCACTTTCCGTGTGGGGAGATGACGATCACGCTTGCGAGATGTCGCAATGATTCTTGGTCTTCCCATTGAGGTCGTCCATTTGTTGTTATCAAGCGAACGGCTTGAATGGCAACAATACATAGAAAATGTGCACGCAACAATCTATTATTGAATCTATTGCACAATTAACCATTTCTATTTGTACACTTACAATAAGGAAACAAAACTACGTGTTCGGCGCCGAATACGGTGCGAAGAGTGACCGGGGTGTCATTTTCGTGGTGAAAGCATTGGGCGAGTATGGGATTGCCCGAAGAGGCCGACATTGAGACCGTGAGCAGGCACTACGAAGTATACCTACTTATTGCTTGAAGTGTTATGTTCACGCACACAAATGGAGAATCCGTTGGTGCGCATCTTGTGTGGGTTGCTTTCGCCACCGCGCGTCGATGCTCTTCACGGAACCACCAGATGCCTTCAATGGGGCTCCATTATTCTTGCCGACACATACCGCGCTTTGTGCGAGGCATGTCGGAGGACGGGATACTTCGATCATGGCGGGTTGTCCCATGTCGCTTTCTGATTGTGGTCATGGTTCTACCCGCCCATGCTTCGACCGCGCGTTAAGCACGCGTACTACTACCCGTGGGCGTTCCGACGATATGCACGAGTTGGGCGCCCACACTTGGATATAAATATATGCATGCCACACCGTTGGGCGCAAGAGGTTGATCACGGGTCGTATATGCGGTCGTTCTTGACCGGATTTTATCAACGAAAATGATGTCTGTTGGGACCCGTTCTCTCCATATGTTATGCATGAAATAGCACAAGAGGACGCATCTCGGCAATTGCTTAAACAAATGAAGCGTCTTGGTTGACGAAATGTCATCTGTTATGCATGAACGCCGTCGAGGTGTACTCACCGGCGTGTTTTGCGCCAATTTGGATACCGCCAACTAGTCCTGTTCCTCCACCACGAGACGCCGCCGCCGCATGGGTATGCTTTCTATCAACCACATTTATTTACACTCCTCATATTTTATTTTTGTTCGTACTAACCAAGTGACTATTTATTATTTCAGAGGACCGCCAGGACACAACCCTAATTGACGGTGCAAAACGCGCGTCACATCGCTCATTGGATGGAGGCGACCATCGTGGATGTAGTCGTGCTCGTTGGACCTTACAATCCATACGACTACAATGCCTATTATGATTGGTACATGCCGAGGACAAGATGTCATCTTTTAAATCGACCAACAGCAAGAAGAAGAACAACCGTCTGCAGCCATCGTGGCGAACGAGTTCACCGCTTTGATGCGTGTGATTGCTTAAATGTCTTATGATATGTTCTGCGTTAATGTATTACGTACCTAACGGTTGTTAAATGTTTCAATACTGATACCACGAAAGCGCGTGACGTGCAAGGCGAAGCGGACTTTCGATGACTCAAACGAAGCGGCGGGGATCGCGCGGTCGCGAATCCCTTCGTAGTTTAATCCGAAGGACGGGCGACCGTATGCGATCCAGATTCGGGCGATCGGAGGTCGCCGAACCAATATAAATAGAAGGGCGAGAGACAGTCCGAGGCGTCGATGCGCACGAAGCCTCTCTCGAACGTTCCGCCCCACCAATGAGGACAATGTCCATGGAGAGCGACTGGACATGTTCCGTTTGGTCCCTCCGATCCGCAAGAGCTTCGACATCGCCCATGATATAGGTACCCACCAACATTCACTTTTACACCGTTTGCATCCCCACCGGTACGGGTCACCCCATGGGCCGGATATTAATCGTCAACCAACTCAATCGGTCGGGAGGAAGAAGACATGCACAAGACGCAGCAATCTTTTGGGTATAGGGCGATGCACCCACGCAAACCATGGTGATTGGGAAAATGAGAACAACGCGGGCAACAAATGTTTGGGTCGGCCGTAGCATTCATCGATTTGTTGAATACGGTTGCTACACCCCATCCACTGTCCCGCAACCGATCGGCCAGTAGTCGAGTTGGCACATGCGAACACCACCTCCACCGCGCGAGGATGCATATGCTAGTTGGAATGTATATAGTGGACAATCCTATCAATTTGGCACCACTCTCAAAGGCGGAGAGACCATGCCGTGATCGCGTCTTACACGGTTTGGACCGTCACAAGTCGGGGATCGTCAAACACGACCTCCTTTTCATTGGACACCGAATATTTCACAAGAAGAAGGGCCGCAATAAAAGTTACAAGTCGCGTCTGTTAACATTTTGTTTTCTTTGGTTTTGAAAGTTTTGCATTCTTTCTTAACTAATTGTATAGAAGCCAACATTTGTAATGGTCAAATATATTTATACACCCCGACCATATATTTTTGTTGAATTCTATGACGTCAATTTTATCTTTTTTTTTCGACCTATCTGAAATGAAAATGAAATTCGCTATGACCGATCGAAGTCACAAAAACGCAAGGTCACAAATTTCATGCATTTACCATTATGAGAATTACGGGCACTAATTGCATTTACCATCGTAGTACGATGGCGAACAACGTTCAAAGAATGCATGGATTAGGCCAAGTTGGTGGGAATCGTCCGGTCCGGAGGCGGGCCCATTACCGCCGGAGGACCTTCCGATCAAAATGAAACAGACTACGCATGCGATCAACCATCTTTGCGGCCGCCCTCACATCCATCGGATCGCCCAAGTGTGCATGTGGAATTGATGCGATGGTGCGAGACATTCGATAGGCGATGATTGGTTGGACCGGACGGAGATTCTACCGATGTCCTCTATACGCAGTGAGTTTACTTACATTCATATATAACGAATTGATTTTCGTAGGTAACCTAACCTTGTATCCTTTGCAAAACAGATAAACGATTGTCGTATGACATCATGGATGGATGATCCTTTTCCAATGGCAGCAGATGCATACATCACGGTTCTCCACGCAAGGATCGCAGATCTCGAACAACGTCTCGAAATGACAAACCGTACACTAGAGATGCAAGTCCGCATGGAACGCTTGTGCCTCGCATGTCGGGCGTCGTGTAAACCGCTGGCACCCACATGTTACGTACTTTTATGTTCCCCTAAATCATGCATGCCACTGTTTATATATGTCATGCTATTGTCTGGTGTGTTTTTTCGAACTGGTAATGTAGGCATGCAGAGCATCGGACTCTGTGTTTGTACCATGTGATATGTTGCCAGCAACACGTCTGCCAAAGTGCCCTATCGTCTATGCGACTTCAACCCGCACCGCAAAGTGTCTTATAGTCTGCGCGACGGGACTCATCGCTTGGTAAAGTGTCGTACTCTGTGCACGACGTGACCGATCACTGCTAATCTCTGACTACAATGTTGAAGTGATCTATCACTGAAAAGTTCTGCGGTGACACATCACATCATGCGAATCGTGTGGTCCAAAGCCTGTTGAAGTGATCTATCACCGCAAAGGTCCGCAGTGACACATTAAATCATCTTGAATCTATGCGGTCCAAATGTCCTGTTGAAGTGACCTATCACCGCAAAGTGCCGCCGTGACACATTAAATCACCTCGAGCGATGCGTTCAGTATGTCTTATTCAATTCGACCACGCTATGCAATATCACCTATTTAAACCCAAGCGGTCTCACTCTGAACAACACCACCAACAAGAGCATTCTAAGCACTTCACCGCAAATCTCTCGGGATCAAGACAGCCATATGGAGTTCCATCGCCACCAAGGAGTCTCCACGAATCCGTCCCACAAGGTGTTCAAATTACCATGTGTCTATCTTGCGCGATCTTTGCGTTTGAGGTTGTCCTGCCATGGGCTATACTTACGGGAGAAGGTATTGGAAGTGCGCAAATTATGCGTCTGACCGAATCATTGAGATGGAGAGGAGGGCAAAGTACCTGTAAGTTACTTCTTACTTATTTATTCCTAACGAACATATACACGCACATGCTAACCTCATTCTTTGTAGCCTCCATTATGCGAGTTTGTGCAATTTTGGACGCGAGCGACTCTAAATGGAGCGGCAGATCTGTGGAGGCGGCCGACCGCAGGCCGAGCCGAGGAACGGTGGCAAGACGCCTCGAAGAAGAAAGAAACAAGCGTCGAGAGAAGAGTTTCGAACAACGCGAGGTGACCGGCAGCGCCAGATTCAATGGCGTGAGGTAGACCGTGCGAAAGCGCGAGAGTTGCTAGAGCGAGGATGCAGACCTAGCGCGTTCTGAAGGAAAATACCCCATTGCACCCGATAGTATGGTTATCGTTTATGACAACTATGTTTTAAATCTCCTAAGGCATGTAGGTTTAGATATGATGCACTACTACGGTAGATTGTCTTATGCATCACGCGTGCCATTGCTTGTATGTTGTAATCTGAATTTTATTATTTAATCTCCGGTTCTCTAGATTAACAAGTTAAATGAATCATGCTTCCGCCATCCGGAATGGCTTAAGCCGTGCCCACGACCGTGCTAACTACATCGGATTCCGCCATTCTTTGCGTTGGATCAAGGTGCACCGCAGATCGTGCACCATTGAACCGTGTTCTGATTATCCCGATTCCGGCTCGCAAATCATTCATGGGTGACGTGAGTCGCAAAAAGACGACGCAATGAAGCCGCTTATATTTTCCGCATTCCGTCGAATGTCGCATACTTTCGCAATTTTCATTTAAATGTGTATTAATCAACCAATTTTTCCTAAAATATATGGTCTATGCAAATAAAAAAATTATAGTTCGAACAAAAATTGGTACGAAATAAACTATCAACGAGAGCATCTGATGTACATAAAATAATACAACATCATCTAATCACGTTTACAACTACCGAAAGGGAAAAATTTATTAAATATCCGAAAAAAATTTCAGCGCCAGATCGGTTTCAATGCCGCAATGGAGATTCGGCTCATGTATACACGGAGGACCGGCCTGGCGACGTGGCGGCACGGGAGCGCTTCCGCCGTGCGGGGTGGCCGAAGCCACTGGCTTTAGCCACCCGGCGTGGCGGAAGCCACCCGGGATGGCGGAAGCCGGCTCTAGCCGTCCCATGTGGCGGAAACAGCGCATATTTCGTGTATATTCCTCCCCTGTGGCATAGATTCCCAATTTGTATTTATATATATATTATTAAACCAATTTTTCCGCCATAACAGCTGATGTTGCTATTACAGCTTCACACTATGTTGGCGTCAACTTTCATAAAGATCAAAGCACACAGGCGCATAAATAAGATCACATCATCATAAGGCATCCAATTAGCCCAACAAATATGAGCGAACCTAGGACCAAAACCCTAACACAGTAACACTATCGAAATCTTGGTTTAACTGCTATCTGAATTCTGAAAGTTTAAATGAGATTGCATATGTGATCCCGATTGTGAATGTTAATACAAAATAAGGTGAAATAAAAAATAGCTGAACAAGTATTTTTGTGCATAACTTCAGAGGTGTCTCTTACTCCCTCGGGTTCACAAGAACTTAACATTTTAGACATCAACATGGTTTCAAAATACAATTTTGACTACTAATTATTATTATGATGTATTTATAAAATCTACTAAGATTATTATATTATGGAAGTGCTTTTCAGGATAAAACCTTTATGTATGATTTTCATAAGCCCAATCCAAATAGTTGAAATGTTTTTTATAGATTGTTTTAAAACTTTGGCTTGCACATATCTCAAACATCACGTTTCACGAACTGAAGGGATTAGTAGTAACCCCTTAATGCAAAAAATGGCAATTGACTGGTTGAACATGTTCCGTCGTTCTGTAGGGCTGAATTAACCATGCATTTGAAAGCACAAAAAAAAAATTATTCTACGCAAAAAAAAGAATATGGTGGGGTAAAAACCAAAGTCTAAATGTTATAGCCAGCTCGCTTCATCCAAAATCAGTTAAGCATTCAGAGTAAGGTTAACAGCGGGTAAATTGCCGTTTACAACAGCAACTCAATACCTGCATTGCCATTCCCGATTTCAACACCTCAAAACCGCAACTCCATATCACATCCCAAATTTGCAACGTAACATACGTTGACGTTGCACAGCACACTTTCAGCATCAGGCTAGCGCATCAACAACCAGGCATTACTGAGGTAAACCACACCCACAACCAGGCAGCACGCCTGCACCCAACTACACAACCACAATCCAAAGCGCAGAAACGATCCCAGCAGACGCATTAGTCATTACGTCGAACACCAAACATTGTAAGGAGGAGCGGGGGCTTACTTCCTCGCCGGAGGAGCAGTAGTCTCGTCAGCGGAAGGCGCTGCTTCCGCTGCACTGCAGCTAAGACGGAGAGCGCGGAGGCGGGAAGGGAGCGCTCCTCCTCGGCCACCGGTCCTCGGCCTGCGAGCAGAAGCCAGACGGAAGAAGAAGGAAAGAGTTTCAACGTCAGCGACAAGCGGCGAAGCGGCTAGGGTTCCGAGCACGGCGCGAGCGCGCGAGGGAGAAGAGTGCTCGTACGCGAGGAGAGGCGGCCGGTGGAGGAGGTGGGAGAGGAGCGCGCGGCTCATGGCGTCCCGTGCTCAGCCTCTGTTCCCCTTGGGATTTGGCTGCGCAGCTTTGGGTGGAGGAAGGAAGGAGATGGAAGAGAGAGTGCGAGGCGGGGACGATCCATGTGGGCTGAGTTAGGCCGGGATTCCGGAACGGGCTTAAAGCACGGGGATTTTATTTCCGAGAGAGAGCCCGAAGGCCCATCGCAACCTCTAGAAACCGGCCTACAAGGGGGGTTACGTGGCGCCACGGCGGCACGGCGCCACCTTCCTCGCGACGTGGCCGCGGACGAGAGGCGGCGGCGGCACCATGGCCTCGGTGTCCGCCGTGCTGCGGCCGCGCTCCTCGTCGCGCGCCCTTATGACACGCGGCCTCCAGCGCGCCGCGGCTTGCATTGCATCTGGAGAGGCGCAGGAGCGTTGGTGCAGCGTCATCGCCAGCGGCAGCGGCAGCGGGGTAGGCGTGAGGGCGGCGCACGGTACCTCCGGTATGGCGGCGCGATCAGGTGAAGGGAACGGCGGTGCACCGGCGGCGAACTCCGCGATGGCAGGCGTGTCTACCGGCGGCGTGGAGGACGCCTACGGCGAGGACCGCGCCACCGAGGACCAGCCCATCACGCCGTGGGCCGTCTGCGTCGCCAGGTACGGCGTTTCAAATCCCATTTCCTCCCGTGCTGCTGCTGCTACTATTACAGTACGGCCGGTTTGATTTTTCATGTTTTCGATGTTCCAACGACGTTTTTAATTTAGTACCTTACAGCGTAAAAACCCATTTCAATTTGAGATATTACTTCCATATGCTGATTTGAGCGGATGTGTTTGCTTGGAGGGAGTTGGTGTGATGGAAGAAGAATTTAGGGTTAGTACATGATGCTGGATGAGTTTTTTTTTTTTTGAAAAAGGGGCAAGAGAACTGCTGTCCTATTTCATTGAGTGTCATGGTGACTGGTGAGATGAGTCGGTCCATTTCAGATGATCTCATTAAATTTGGTAGGATGACATTATCTCTTATTTATCAACCACGTGATGGGGGCGCACAAAAATTGTATCTGGTTTGATCTCACCGTTCTGAGAAATATCCAGAATAAATGGGACGTATGACCATTTTTCCTATACATCCAAAAGATACCAATGTAAATCAAACAATGACATATCTGACCATAAACATTATCTAAAAACATTTTTTATGGTTTTCAGTCATCAACTGGCTAATGTATAATATGATTATATATATCGTTAAGTATGATAAATATTGTCTAATACTCCCTCTAGTGCAAATCAAAGGTTTAAAAATCTTTTTGAGCTATTATGATTGGGCTCATAAAAATGATACATATGGATTTGTCTAAAAAAAATACTTCCATAATATTAAAATTTGTTGATTTTTTAAATAAATTGCAATGGAAATAAGTGATCAAAGCTGTAATTTGATACTGTGTTGTTGGATGTGCAAAACATCACGTTTTTTGAACTAGAGGGAGTAGGTAGTATATAATATTATGTTATGCTTGATGACAAACTTGTATCTTTGTTACATGTGTGTGTTCCAATCCAAGTCTGAGCCATATTTGTCCTACATCCGTATTTGGCCTATATCCGCATCTGCCTGTATCTTGATCTATATAAGTATCACAATATCAGGGGGGAAAATTAAACAGGATGGATACGGGATGAGTGATATCTGCTTGTATCCGATTTGTTTGCACCCCTCATTGGGATGATGTGATGATAGGTGTCAAGCCTAATAATTTTATTCTTTCGAAACCAAACAAATGAGTTGGTTTGAAGTTAACCGTCCAATCCTGTAAACCAAATATCCTATTATTGGTGAAGAAATTAGTTGGAATGTAGTTTGGGAGTTGAATGAAACTAACAAACTGCGGTACTTAATTGGTGTTCTGAATTCGCTTTTTAGACCTTTATTACAATTGAAAACTGTGGTGGCCTGATGTTAGTAATTACCTCTGGTTTTTAGCGGTCACTCTCTGCTGAGGGATCCACGGCACAACAAAGGGCTTTCGTTCACGGAGAAAGAGCGGGATGCGCACTACTTGAGAGGATTGTTGCCTCCAGTCGTGCTGTCTCAGGATCTTCAGGTTCGTGTCCTTCACCACATCTTGCATTGCCATTGCCAGTAGATGTGTCTCACTCACCTGTGTCCTGCAGGAGAAACGACTGCTGCAAAACGTGCGGCAGCTACAAGTCCCGTTGCAGCGTTACATGGCCCTGATGGACCTACAAGTGAGATCTTTATCTTCATCAGTGAAATGCTAGATGGCACATATTGGTTGTAATGTAGCTGAATGTCATGTGGATGTGAATGATCTGTCCAATTCCAGGAGAGAAACGAGAGGCTCTTCTACAAGCTCTTGATCGACAATGTAGAGGAGTTGCTCCCTGTTGTGTATACGCCAACCGTGGGCAAGGCTTGCCAGAAGTACGGGTCAATCTTTAGACGGTCGCAGGGTCTATACATAAGTCTCAAAGAGAAGTGTGTTCCTCCCTCGTCTATTTTGCAGAGTCTGCCGGTCATTTTTGCTGGGAATTTAAGGGGAAAAAAATTATGAGGCACTTTTCAGGGGGAGGATATTGGAGGTGCTAAGGAATTGGCCGGAGAAGAGCATTCAAGTTATTGTTGTTACTGATGGTGAGCGCATTTTAGGCCTTGGAGATCTTGGCTGCCAGGTCAGTTGATTAACCATGACGTTTTGCTGCTTTGATAAGGATCCTTTGTTTTTTTGTTTTTTATATAACCTTGTATTACATCTTATCATGAATGGACCATTTTTTTTTGTAGGGCATGGGAATTCCTGTGGGAAAGCTTGCACTGTACACTGCCCTTGGAGGTGTTCGGCCATCTGCTGTAAGTACCAAGTACTTAACAGTGGATGCTTTTCTGTTTGCTATGAGCAATTTGATGGGAACTATTTTTCATTTTGTATCCTAGTGTTTACCTATCACCATTGATGTGGGAACAAACAACGAAGATTTATTGAAGGATGAGTTCTACATCGGATTAAAGCAAAGAAGAGCCACTGGCCAGGTTCCATGCTTATTGCATTGGCTATACTTATTTAGTTCTCATAAATGATGTGCAATTATAGTCGTGAGTCCTAAGTCCTGACAGTTCATCTTTATCAATTGAATTAGGAGTATGCTGGACATCTTGATGAGTTCATGGCCGCCATTAAGCAGAACTATGGACAGAAGGTTCTTGTCCAGGTATGAAAGCAGTTAAAAGAACCAATTATTCTTTGGTATGTAGTTGACTTGTTCCCGTGGTCACTTTCCTTAAACTTATTTAATTTCTCAGTTTGAGGACTTCGCAAACCACAATGCATTTAACCTTCTTGAGAAGTACAGCGCGACACATCTTGTCTTCAATGATGATATTCAGGTAGAGGAACCAGAGCTTTTGCTTCCGTGTCTTAGAGCTATTAGTATTATGGTTTCTCTTGACTGACTTGGCAGACCAGTTAATTTGCTTCTGTAGTCTGTTGCGCAATGATAGAAGTTCACTTTGAAAGATGTGATATTTACAGGGAACAGCCGCTGTAGTTCTTGCAGGCATTATTGCTGCTCTGAAGTTTGTTGGCGGGACTTTAGCTGATCACACATTCTTATTCTTTGGTGCAGGAGAGGTCAGTTGATTTATTTTGTAGTATAAAGGGTGGGTTCCACATTGCTTGTGGTTACTCTAAACTGCAACAAAGTGGGGTATCTATCCTTGCTGCTGCATCACAAATTGTTATAGCATTTGTAGTAAACTGAATGAACACTTGAAACTTGTTAGGGTGTGCTATTCCAAACTAGAAAAGCTTGTCAGCCTAAGCTGGTGAATTATTTAGTTATTACCATTGATTAATAGGTGTGTATATATTTATTTAGCACATGCATGCCATTATTACATGTAGTACATACAGGCGATCTTAAAGCTTGCATTGTGGATGCTCTTAGAGGCTACAGCAGTCCTCCTCCAAGACGGGATCCACATTTAGGATAGAAAAATACTAGAAATTATCTTCTAACGACAAGTGGGACCATATAGCCACTTTGTGATTCTTTGCAACACATGAGCATTTACCTAGTTGTTCATTCACAACCTAAATTGTTAATTGTCCATGCCAAATGGTGTCTATAATGAGTGACACCAAGCATATAAAATAAATCAGTATTGAATTGATCCTAAATTTCTAATTGACCGCATACGAGATTTTCATGCTATGTGCACAGAGACCAACTGTCTGTTCCTGCAGGCCGGTACTGGCATTGCTGAACTAGTTGCTTTAGAGATATCAAAACAGGTAACATGTGTGTTATGTCTGCTTATTGTAATTTGGAGAGTTTGATAATGACGTTGATGGAAAAATATTGCCTGTAAATGTTCAGTCCAATGTTTCAATGGAAGATGCTCGAAGAAAGATCTGGCTTGTTGATTCAAAGGTTAACAATTAAATTGCAGTGCCCCTCCCCCTTTTTCATTTATTGATAAATGGACCATAAGCAGGCGTTTTGTGTCTTGCAGGGGTTAATTGTGAGTTCACGTAAAGATTCTATTCAACCCTTTAAGAAGCGATATGCACATGAGCATGAGCCAGTCCAAGATCTCCAAAATGCCATCAAGGTGCAAAGCTAAACTGAACTTTGGAGAGAGACGTGGTGTTTGGGTGTATTCTTTTGATTGGGTGGCTCACTGATTTATATTTGTCAGGCTATCAAACCAACTGCGCTTATAGGGTCAGCTGGTGTAGGTCTAAGTTTCACACAAGAGGTCGTTGAGACTATGTCTTCTATTAACAAGGTAAAACAACAACATCGTATGCCTGCCTAAATAGTTGTTTAGTTGCTTGCATGAAACGGCTATCTTAAAACTGAGATCTAGTTCCAATCAAATGCAGAGACCGATCATCCTTGCGCTATCTAACCCAACATCACAATCCGAATGTACTGCTGAGCAGGCATATTCATGGAGTCAGGTAGTATTCTATGCATAATCTTGCATGCCATGTATGAGATCAAAGTTTTTTATCTATATGCTCCAACCAACATCTCCTTTTAAAGCATGGCCAAATATAAGTGCCTAATTAGATGACACACACACACGCAGGGCCGTGCAATATTTGGGAGTGGAAGCCCATTTGACCCTGTGAAATATAACGATAAGCTTTTTGTGCCTGCCCAGGTTTGGAAAGTCGCGTTGTGAATCTCCCTTTCGAGTTTTTCTTTGACAGTGCTAACCTACTCCTTTCCATTTGTAAAAATACCAGGCAAACAATGCATACATATTCCCAGGGTTTGGTCTAGGTGTGGTGATCTCAGGGGCAATAAGGGTGAAGGATGATATGGTTCTTGCTGCTGGTAAATACAATATATACGACCTCACGAGTTCTTTCTACTTGTCTAAAGTGTTTATTTCCTAATCGCTCTGATTCTGCATGTTTGTCTGTTATGTTTATATTATTTACAGCTGAAGCTCTAGCCGAACAGGTTACACCAGAGCATTTGGACAAAGGACTGATCTATCCACCCTTCTCCAGCATCAGGAAGATATCAGCTAACATGGCAGCTCGTGTCGCAGCAAAAGCCTACGACCTTGGTAAACTTTGTTTCTTCTGGTGTATGTTGCTAGCGCTCTAGCAAAACAAAGACACCACATGCGGACTGATTATTCTTCTTGCTTTTCTGCAACAGGATTGGCTAGTCATCTCCCTCGCCCGAAAGACTTGGTGAAGTATGCTGAGAGCTGTATGTATAGCCCTGTTTACCGCTCTTACAGATAAAGCCACGGACCACGGCGATGACCTTTGGATGTATGTATCGTGTCCCAAATTCACTTACGACTGCATATGTTATACTCTACCTTGTAGTAATGCGCTATATATTGGACCCACGTAGCTAGTAGTTTGCTTCCATGGAACCGATGCCTCGTGCTCATAGCTGTGTAATCGTGTAATAACGTCAGGAACTCATGATGCTGTAAGCCTGTAAACATGCTGTTTGTGTGAAGTTTCCAAGCTAATATTTTAACTAGCGTGTATCATCTTACAAGAATACAGTATGGTATAAATAACCCAGAAGAAGCATGCATAAAATTCTTTGCCCAATTTCCCAAAGGATAATCCCGTCTGTCTTTTGGATTTGGAGAAGCGTCGATTTTCAAGAACGCAAATCTTATGATATGGTGGGAATCTTTTATGAGAACCATCCACGCCTTAAACGTATCCTAATGCCTGATAGTTGAATTGAACGTGCATGAAAGTTGAATAGGCAGGCCCTTATGTAAGGGCTATATTGAACGAGCACAAATTCATGCCAAGAGTTATAACATGTATAATGCTGCAAGAAAGATGCACATCACTGCCCTCCTTGACGCTGATTTAAAAAATTATCTGCTGATCATCTGATCAATTGAACATCAAGAAAAGATGCACGATTCCAAAAGCAAAAGAAGGCATAATGGATCTTCTAAAGAAGGTGAGGCGGACTAATATACATCACAGACCGCCACAGGAACTTACACGAAGGATTAGTCCAGTATTGAATGTGTCTCATCTGAAACCTGGGAACTGCGTACCCCCCAGAAAGATTTCGGAAGCGGGTTTTTCTTGTCGGCCCTGAAATGCCAGCCTATGTTAGACTCACAAGTAGCACAAAGTACAATCGTCCATGTATATCTGCAAGGGAAGAAAACTTCGTCAGTGCATGACAAAAAATTGTCAAATATGGTAGTTACCTGCACAGAAACAGCACAAGAAACCACTGCCATTTCCAGTTGAAGTTACGAAGAAACTGAAATTAAATAGTGTATCAGTACAAGATATTAGGGCATACCCTGGGAACCAGCTGTGAGCTTTAGAAGGTTTGCCACGAAGCCCAAGCCCAGTGGCATTGTAAACCGTTATCATCTGTGGCGCACAGTCATAAGGCTTGCCATAAGCACTAGACATCACCACCATGTCACAACGTCTTGCAATGACAGACTACAAAAGGAAACGAACTTGTCACCCTATCATTAACTAAAATAATCTTGGATTTTTTTATCAAGTCTAGTTATGCCTTTTGCTTAATAGATTATGACCGGTGCATTCAGGTCCAAGGACCATTCCAGATCGAAGAACTGGTGGGTGAACAACTGGGACATTCAAATGCCAACTCAATGAATCAACTCAGAAAGTTCAACCAGTAAGCTCTAGCCGATGGGAGGTAGAGAAACAGTGATTCAAAACATGATTTCCCATATTTTGACATTACAATGCAAAACGCATAGGCAGAAGGAAACTGTAAAACTTATCCATCAACCATAATAAGATTATTTATCAAATTTCAGTACGGTTATATCTAGACCAACCATAATAAGATTATTTTTCAAATTTCAGTGCGGTTATATCTAGGCCTATCCTCTTAACGGATATCCTGGTGCCACGGTTGTACATAACCTGGCCACAAGCCCACAACCAACAGATACCTAGATGAAACAATTTGATCTTATGCCACTGTTATTGCTTGTCATGCAGCTACAGCATGCTGCAGTAATACAACTAGAAATCTAACACAACTGCAAATCAATGGCAAGCCCATGTTAGTCATAGCTAAGCAGAATTGCATCAATGAATATCAAATACCAAACAGAATTGGAAAATGAAACTCAAATTATGATAAGGAGTTTCAGTAAAATAGCAGTTTTCAAATATGGAACCATTACCAGGCAATTTCTACATCGTATGAGATTAAAGGTCTTGAGTAGCTGAATCTCCCGCTGTAGCCGATATGAGATTCCATCAATCTCAAGTAATTCTTGTCTCACAGATCCTGACATGGGAAGTTTGCTTCCAATATGAAACGACAAAATATCTGGTTTTCTCACATGATCATCCATGCTTGGGTTTACGATTATCTGTCTCCACAAATCTGCCATAAGGTCATGCATACACACTTTAATCGTGACCAAACAGATTTGACACTAAAAGAAATGGGAATGAATATTTATTGGGTTAAAAACACATGAATGTGGAACAATATGGGTTTAATGATTCGTTCTACAATTAGAACAAACCACTGGTGAAATGACCCAGTACCTGCAGCTCTGCGAGCAAGTGAATACGAATCATACATTTCGTAAGCCCAGCGAGGCCAAAATGATAATGGAGCCTGTAATGCCTGCCTTGAATTACAAGTACCATGGTACCATCTCTGTTGCTCAGCATTCTTCTTTTTCACTTTTGATAAGGATTCTATGTCGGTATTCTTAACTTGATGACCTAATGCACCAATTTGCTTCGCAGAATCATGCTTCTGACATGATGGTTCACACATGACATCTTCATCTTCATTTGAGGAACAGTATAATCCTGTATCTGTTACTGAATGATCGCTTGATGTACTAGTGGGTGATAGAGAATCCCAATCTAGTTCAGAATCAACATGATCATATTGTTTGAAAGAGGATACACCCAAACTAAGCACTGATGAATCAAATTGCTTAAAAGTACAACTTGCAGCTAACTGTCCAAATGCATCTCTTGGAGTTCTTAGAGGCTTATCTTCCTCAATGATTTGGACTTCACCCCAAGGCTGTCAATGAATTGAAATGAAATGAAATTGCACTCTGTCTGGCTGTGGCTGATAGGACTGTAAAACATGTTTTTAAAACTATACCCTAAAACTTACTAGTCCGTCAACATCAATCCAACGGCGCCTAAGACGAAACCTTTGCTGACCTCTAGTGATAACAGTTGATGAGCCATCATCCAATTGTTTAATTTGTTGTATCTATGACAGAAAATAAAAGCATTAGTTGACCTCATTACTGAAAAGAAATCATTGGTATCACAACGCAGCTGAACAAAAATGGTTTATAACAAACTTTCATAAAAATAATAGGCATAAAAGGATTTCAACAAAAGGAAAAAGGCACTCTTAGCAAAATGAAAATGATACTTTTAGTGTATACATGTGCTTAAGGATGTTCTGTAACTTCAAAGGATAAACATACAACTGCAAATTAGATTGAAGCATGGTGGCCAGGTTATTCTAGTAAGAAATTTGCAAGTACAGATTATCATTTGATATGCATCTTTTAGATGGCAGTGGTATCTACAAATGGTTAGTTTTAGGATTCTTAATGAACGCATGCAACAAAATAGTTCACCAGCGAGATACTCCCAAAAGAAAAATAGAAGATCAATGAAACAAAAAAGATTGCAAAACAAAATAAAATAAATAGCAGAGAAGGAACCAGCAAATATGCAAGATTAATCCTTGATACAATGTATATGATTCATGACTGAATGAGCTCCGGTTAAAAAAAAAAAAAAAAAAAAACCTCTGCTGTTGTCCCAGTTGAAGCAAACACATGTTGCCCATCATTTATGTGGTCGTAAACATGAACCTAAGTTCGGAAAACAATCAGTTAAAATAAAAACAATAACAAAAGGCTGCAGAACAAGGACTTGTGGCACTCACCACTCCTATCATGCATGGAGCATCAACATGATTAATAGCCTTATCAACAGCTGCCAAAGATCTAGGATGCATTACTCTAAGAGGCAGGGTAGCTTCAGGAAACAAAACAACTCCTGCAAAAAGTATTCCATAACCTTGGAATAAAATTGCCTATTCTAAAAAAGTCGAGTTGCTAAACAGTTGATTGACTGTTTCACTGAAGGATAAGGATCAGATCCTAGCGAGACAAGATGGGATAAGTTTTTGGCCCATCTTGAAAAGGGAGTGTTGATTTATTGGAGTTAATGTTGGTTACTAGAGATACTGTATTAGAGATTATTTTAGTACCTGAGGTGTGGGTTCCTATGAGGTACACCCTCAGTTATCCATAAATTCTACCTTAAATGTTAGAATTTGATTGTGTAAGGGCCAAGTGAAAGGATGGAACAGATTGGTATTTGCAAATGTACCTTGTCGATTTGCAATAGTCTAGATGAGATTATTTCAATCAGGCACAGCATGTATTAGCCCCTCAGAACAATGAATACAAGAAATGTATTGGCTGCATAGTCAGTTATGTTTGAGATAAGCACTACCCTAGTATGTTGGGATGTGCAGTCTAAAGAATGATACCTTGAAGATAAAACATCGGTAAACTGCGGACTGCGCCACCATCTAAGAAAGTAAATCTTCTCTGGGTATCGTCAAACCCTGGCACATGAACAGACTTATTATCTTTGCAACTAGCATCACAAAATATACTAAGATCAGCATGAATATTCACCAGTACAGCCAACATAGGTGCACAGGGAAGGCAGAGATGTGTTGATCGTAAGCTCTTCAGAAGTGTTAGACCCTCCATCTCCATGATTATTTCTGAGATAAAATAATGTAAAAAGGAACGAATCAAGATCCCTCATAATCATCAAATGTGATTAACTGATCCAAACTTACTTCTACCTAGAACCAGAGAACTGATCCAGATAATGTATCTCACCCCACTCATTGTCCCAAGGGGAAAACACACATCTAATCATGAATAGCAACGTCGTGATTGTAAGCAGGAACTGTGAAATACATGAAATCTTCATCAATCTTCTCAACACCCCAAAGGGAAACGCCTAATCATGAATCGTTGTATACCAGCAAACTTGTACCTTAAACCGAACAGATTTGGAGTAATCAAAAGTCATGAGCAGTGAGCGCCTACTGCCTAGCAATCATTGCTGGCTTAAACTTATACCATTCTAAGCTGAGTTTACCTAGCAGCACTTGGCTATCCTTACAGCTAAGCTCAAGAACTATTCCCAACCGTAATTTCCACTGCCTTCCGAGTTCAGAGCGTCGAGGAGGGACACCCTCAACACGGTGCATTTCCAGAATATCCTAAACTTACCAGTTACCAGCAGCTATCAGTTCCTATAGCATCAGTTCAAACTTCAAACACTAACATCGTCGCAAAACCCCTCCCCATTATCGATGGCCAAACAGATAAACCGTAATTTGAGCACGGAGCGCGTAGGGGGCGAGGGGTGCGTTGGGACCTGAGGAAGGTGTCGACGTCGGAGGAGGAGGAGGAGGAGCCGGCGTCGTCGACCTCCTCGACCTGGAGCTCCTCCAAGTCCAGCTCCAGGATCTGCTCCATCTGCCTCCGCTCCCGCTCCAGGATCCATTCTGGCTCCGCCATTCCGTCGCCGCCGCCGCTGGGAGGCGTCAGGTTGCAGAGGGGACGGCGATGAGTTCTGCGCTAATCCCCGCCTCAGACAACAAACTACAAGCCCGGGCTCCTTAAACGCTTCTCGCTTTCTCGGTGATTTTTTTTCCTCAAAAGAGACACGTGGGCCAGCGAGGCAAATAATCAAACAGCAGGACAAATAATCAATTGCACATCAACTTCAGGGCAAATAATCAATTATACCCAAAAGGGATACTCCTATGTGAAAAGAAAATGTTCGGTTCATGTCACCGTGCCGCGGGTTGTTTTGCGCTTTTGAGCGAGATTTTAACAAAGCCATAAAAATTACAAAAGGATGCAATATTGTCCGTATTTACTGAAACACTGGCTAACTTCAGCTTTGGAAAATTCAAAAAATTATGAAAAAATTATTTTACGAACTCTAAGAAGAACTATTTAAAACCCTACAAAAATAATTATAAAATATTACACCATTTGGCTTATAAAAAAGACAAAATTTAATTTAATTTAATTTAATTTAATCTGAAACAAACAAGGCTTAGAAGCGCACTGCATTGTCCATTTTTATAGCTTTTTTCTGTTTTTACTTTTTTACCCAAAAAAATTCTCTTTTCGATATTACCCTATGCTTTTAAAAATCTGGTTGGCGCTATGCCATATTGAAATTTGAAATACTGGACTCATATGCCCACAGTATGGACCCTTTTGCTCTCGTCTGACCCAAGCACGCGACTCGGCGGCTTGTTTAGTGGCAGATACACGAACGACGGGCCAAGGCCCACAGCCCACCCCGTGCGTCTACCCCAGCACACGGGCACAAACTACTCGACCGGCCCAAATGGCGAAGCAAGCGGCCCCACCAAGTTGGCTCTGCCGACTGCCGGTTGCCCACCCCGACCCCGAGGCCCGAGCCTTCAGCACTTCACTAGCTCGCCGTCTCTTCCGCTTCCGCCTCTCCGCGCGCGCGGCGGCGCCAACCCACCGGCAAAAAATCATCCGCCGCCGTCCAGGCGCCTCGTCGTCACGCGGTAACTCATCGGCCACTTCTCGCCGTAGCCCGTGGGCCGTCTGCGCTGCACGTGCTATTTCCTACGCCCTAGTTGAGGCGCCGCGCTTTCTTTCCCGCGCGTCTCCTTCGCGGGCGCCACCCTTTTGGCGATCCCGGATGCCAAGCCTGCGGCTGCGCTCCGGCTGACGTCGAGCGGAGCGGGGGTCGTGCCGGCGCGCTCATCCTGTCGCCGATGGATGCCAGCTGCGCGGCTGTGGAGGTTGCTGTCGAGGAATCAACGTGTCGATCGCCCGGCTGCCCATTGGTCAGTGTGTAGGCTTTCCTTTGCTTGCCCCCTCATGGATGTCGCTAGGATGGAATCGGTTCTTATGCAGCTATGTGACATCAATTCAATCAGGGAAGGGACGCGGGTTGGCTAAATCCCGTGTGATCTTTATTTTCTAGTACTGGAATGAAAGATCGCGCGAAATTTGAGATTCGGCTAACCTGTGGTGTTTGGTTCTGTCTTCCACCCATCATCCATGGAGACGACTAGACGATCCAGTTGCTTGTGGTTCTGATGCTGAAGATCGTTCAGTGTCTCCTTGCTATGATGCAATGTAGTTTCTACAATGTCTTGGAGTTCAGTGTACATGTGGTTCTGGTCAGCGCTAAGTTTTTATGCATCAGAAAAACTAGGGTATCTTTGGTTGGTACTTGGTAATCTCAAGCGATAGCTCCACCTGTAGATTTACCCTCCCAATGCCAGTCCTTAATCTATACGATTGGTCATACAGATATTTACTTTTTGAACTACAAGATTTCTTCATTTCTTTAGCAGAATTTGAAAGTGGGGACATTGAGGCTAGTGTAGGCAAGAACCGAAACGAACTAAGGTGCCAGAAGCAACGGAGCGTCCGCACAGAACAAAACCAAGAGCATCTCCTTTTTGAGGACCATAAATGGTAAAGCCATTGCACGCTTTTGGAGGCTACTGCACAAATCTAGTTCATGTTGTGCTCTAGTGCTACGTGTATGCTTGTTTTAGACTGTGTGAAGTGCATATGTCGATACTCTGAAGGGGTTTCTGACAACGTGGTCGCACACAAGCCATAGACCATGGATAACCTTGATACGTGGAAGCAGGTATAAGTGATGCATATAGACATCTCCATGCGCCCTTGATCTTTTCTGTTTGCTTACTCCATTAGTAATAGGACATCAGAGTGAAAACTCTGAATGTTGTTACAGATTTTACATTGTGAGAAGCTTCAAAGCATCAAATGCTGGTAATTCCTGATAGCACTGTCTTGAGAACTATATGAACTATCTGGCGTAAAAAAGAGAAAGAGAGAACTATATCCGCAGAAATATTGTTGTATTCAACATAAGTTAGGTATACATCAAACATGATGTACATGGTTTCATCCCCAACATAAACCTCACTAGAATTTTTGGACTATTACCGTGTTTAATTATAAACATATTGTTTAGACTATATTTTAGTTAATTTTTTCTTGTATTTCTGGTAGCAAAGAAAATGTATGGTGCCGGATGGTACAATCGATTGCAAAAGCAAGAGATAGTTTCTTTTTTCTTTTTAACATTGCCATAGGAAGTCTTGAAGGAGGAAAAATGTTGTCATAGGAATGTTCACCGGAGAAAGGGAACAAAATGTCACTTTAGGGACAAACAGTGGGATTATGCTTTGGGATCTTTTCTTGTAAATGTACATTATTCAGGGAAAGGCAATTTCTGCTTAGCTTGCATGTAGATAATATTTGCAATTCATTCATTCTCATCCATGGCAATGAGTCATCCAGGATTTGCCTTTTCTGATCCATTCCCTGTATAGGCTTTCTGGTTATTTTGAATTGTAATGTCAGATTCTGTTGTCAAGTTGAGATGTTGATTGGTGAAGAGCAATCATCGGATCAATCATTGAATGAATCTCTTTTAATCTTTTTGTGAAAGGTTGTCTGTTGTGCCACGTGGTCCAATGTATTGAGGGAGTCTTGGTTTTATAACAACTTGAAGGAACTATTGGGGTCTCTTTCTTTGTCCTACTTTTCTTTGGCTAGGGCTCAAGGTAAGCATCTTGTGGGCCTATTTTAATTCTCCATCGTTTTCTCAGATTTTATCGCCACATTATGTTTGAACTTTGAGGGTCACAAAAAGATATCTTGTTCTATTGTTTCCTTCGCTGTCTGATTACATTCTATCCCATGGTTTGTCACATAAAAGAAGTTCTTCCGAAATCTTAGGACAGCTTTTCACTTAAAGCTCATGGTATTCTACTATCTTTACCCACAAAACAGCTAATTATTGGCTGAACAAGACGCCATGGTAAAATAATCAGCCTTTTGTCTGTGTTGGTTTAATTATTTTACAAATGGAGTACCAATTGCTTACCTTGTAAATATGGACTGAATGGCAGTTTAATGTTGATTGGCACAAAATGAGAACAATGTTTGGTTTGCCCTCTGCTGGTAGTCTTTTCTGTCTATCAGTGTACTATACCCACTAAAAGCCTGCCCTCTCGTATATATAAGTCTTGTAGATGCTTTGTACTGAACCAAAGACAAGAATTAGGAAAAGCTGTCATCTTCTGACTTCTCTCATGCCCCTTTGCCCTTTGGTAGGCTGGTGGCAAATGATGGTTAAGTTTTTGTTCTTTTGTAACTTGTGAGTTCAGAGCAATCATTGGGTTTTCAGCTCAATTAAAGGATTGAATTATACTGGAAAATGCTTATCTTCACATGCAACTTCACTTGCTGGAATCCAACCTGAGAAAATTAGCAATTGAGGCTGTAAAATCTGAGGTTTAAATTTCACTCTGTATTCAAATGTATTTACTTCATAATGAAGGACAATATGATGTCATGCTTTAGGTTTGTCCATACACAGCGTGTACAATAGACATTGCTATTGCCTGTTAGCTAGCCTTTGAGATCTTCCTAGGTGCTGTTTACTTGGAAGATAGTCCTAATATGGTAATGTCATGGGATGGGACAGGCTGATCTGTTTGAGGCTTTTGAGTTTTTGTTGCAGTGACAAACTAATCTAGATATTGATGCAAATTAGAATACCTAATGGTTTATTCACAGTTATTTTACTTACTTTATCATACATCTTATAAAGAGCTGGGACCTACAAGAATCCGCATCTATTGAAGTCACTCTCCAAACTGTGGATAGCTTATGCACACCGTGGCAATCAAATCACCTGCGCATGCAAGATGCTAACCTGTGCTGTCCAGAAGTTAGAATATCTGCGCTTTCACTTATGTTCTCTGGACAAATAGTAGTCTCCTCAACTATATAAACGTATCGCATGTTCAACTTTATATATCCATACTTCCAACCAGTTGTATGTGCATTGTGAAGAGGGCTTCTACCTGCATCTTCGCTTTACTACTTATTCACTTATATTCATATAAATGGATTATTCTAATTTGCGATGCCAAGCTGCATCCATGAAAAAGAGCCTCTTTGATCAGGCTTGTATTCTATTTTCTGGAGTTCTATCTCCCAACAATAAATCTTATGTTTGCTTAGGGAGCCTTGGACCATATTATATCTTATATTTATTCAGGAAGCCTCACACTTTTGGTCCCATTATCAGTATAAAACTGCCTTTTCATGTTGTTCTTTGATGAATCACATGTTGATTTGGCATGTTATTTGTTTTCATGGCAGGGGTACCTAGATGAGCAATTTTGTCAGGTGGAAGACTTGCAGGATGAAGCTAGCCCTAATTTTGTGGAAGAAGTAGTTACTTTGTTTTTCAAGGACTCAGCCAGACTAATGTCAAACATTGAGCAAACCCTGTAAGTACCGAGTATTGAAAGTTCCATAGGCAGGGATAAGAGCTCCCTTTATGAAAAAGTCTTGCAAGCAGCTGTGTTAAACCTGACTATTGAGATCTGAAAACACTTCAGGGAGAAGTACCCCAGAGATTTCAACAGGTGGGATGCATACATGCAACAATTAAAAGGCAGTTGTTCCAGGTAGCTCAAAATTTCTTCTAGATATGTGTGTTGAGTTGTGTATGATTCATCTTTGTACAATAAGTTCATCTCACAGACCTTTAGCTCATTGTTTCACAAACCATGAGAACAAGCAGGATTACAGAGTTTAGCTAAGCATCTTTTTTTCTTTTCTTCAAGTAAAGGCTTACAGTTCATGCATTGTTTTTACTTCTGCGTCTGTACTTTTAATTATGTGAAACACCTCATTTTAACGTTTTGCTAATGGAAGCTCCCATATTAAATTTCAGAGTTTTGGTACTTAAAGCTCCATATTAAAGTTTCTTTAAAGCTCTTAGTTGACCTGGTATTGTGGAGAAACTCGTCTTACTCAAATCATTTAATTAACCACTAAATATTTATGTCGTAGCCTGCCAAGCCCATTGTGTGTAGTCATCAACCTTTCATAAACATCAGAAGGTTCTAAGCTATTTTTTATCTGAACGAAGGTTTTCTGAGCTCATTTGACAGTATGTGCAGAAAGCATTACCCCAACAGTTTTGTTGTGTTGTTTTATATAAACTGATTTATCATTGACTTTGCACAACTTGATGCAGTATTGGTGCTTCTAGGATGAAGAACGAATGCATGTCATTCAGGGACAACTGTGGACAAGGAAATGTTGAAGGGTCTGTCCCTTGCCCCTTCACATTTCTGCTTAGTTCTTCGTCTATATATTGATTGTCTGACTTGAGAATAAAAAGAACTCCACGTCACATATGATTCTGTTATGTTTTGTTGTGCAGGTGCATGAGGTCTTTCCAGAAAGTGAAGAGGGAGCATGCTGTTCTAAGGCAGAAACTAGAATCCTATTTTCAGGTAATCTTCACCCACCACCCAATCCACCGTTGTCATTACAATTGAGTGATTGACCATTACCTTCCTTATACTCTGCATTTGTTAATATATATGGTTACATGCAGCTGCTACGACAAGCTGGTCCTGCTAGCATTGCCACTAGACCTGTCATGTAAGGTCTGGCTTTTCGCATCCACACGGTGAACTAATATGGGGTACTTTGGAAATAGGATTCCAGCTTCGACAACACGCTGGTCCTGCTAGGAGTGTAACTAGGCCAGCATGTAGGTGCGGACATGCGGTCTGTTGGTAAGCTACGCCTCTACGGCAAATACATGCACCACCCGTAGATATCACGCATGTGTAATTAGTACTCACTCCGTTTTTTTGTTTGACGTTTTTGGCTTTTTAGCATGTCTTTGACCGTTCGTATTATTCAAAAATTTAGTGCAAAGATGTAAAAAATAAGACATATTTAAAACACCTCTATTGATAAAACAAATCACAACAAAATAAATGATATTTACTAAGACGAATGGTCAAAGGTATGTCGAAAAGTCAAAAGGCGTCAAACAAAAAAAAACAGAGTTAGTATAATCAAAATAAGATGAGAGTGTCGACGAGAGACCCTGTTTGTTGTAAGTAAAAATATATATATGAGCATGAAACATGAGATCTTTTTCTTGCTCCTTGAATCTTTTCGTCTTCCCCTGTATGCCCTTGGCCGTGTTCTTGGTTATCGTCAGAAGCAGCGTGTCACGAGGGCACAGGCACATCTGCTTCTTGGCCGATCTGCAGAACAAGGTTTGCCCGAGCATCAGTAAACTGCACAGTTGTTTGTGTTGGACCGATGCTAGCTCCGCTCTGCCCGTCATGCTATTTGACGCTGAAGCTGCACGCTACACTGCTACAATATGCTATGGAAGGGGTCAGTGACTACTGACCAGTGGTCCATGCATACATTGATGCATAGCGCTCAATCGTACCTCTCAGCTTTTGTAAACTTTGTCGTGAGATGTCCTGGATCGATTTTGTTACCAGCAATCCAGGCGAAACTTGCCATTTGTCACAAAACTACGTGGTGGCTGCCCGTAAAGATTAACGTCGTGTAACTGTTTGAGCGAGTAGGCGACCAGCCAGATGGGCACACCTGGACTGCAGTTAAAGGGGTGAGCGCAACGAAAGTGAGCCTGAATTTGCCGAGCACTAACCGAGGCAAGTACTTGCGATTTGTTGTGAAACAACATATTTATGAGCAAATTCGTAATTACTTGCTAATGGCGGTTATTAACTAAAGAGTGGTGGTTACATATACTCCCTCCGTTCCAAAATATAAGGCGTATTTTGACTCCACAAAAGTCTTTGAAGGTATAGTTTGACCGTTAGATTCCTCTATTATATATTATGAACTGTTACAATATAATATTGTATCAAAAAGCACTTTAAAATATGAACAATTTGGTACAACTTTGGTATACTAATGATGCATATTATTTAATTTATTTATGGTCAAATTTTGCTAAGTTTGACTTTTCTTCGGTCAAAATACGTCTTATATTTTAGAACGGAGGGAGTATTAGAGAAGTGTCTCTTCAAGACACACATTCATTCTCTATATAAAGGGGCTTTGCCTATTGTAATGTGAACTTGATCATTCAATAAAGATTCATTCCCTCTCAATTCTCTTATGCCTCTCTCACTCTCACACTGTGCTAATAGCCCCACAACACGTTATCAGCACTGCCTCTATTATGTGAGACGATGAGGGAGAAGCAACCGAACGCTAGACAGTTTGTTGTTCGTTCTGCCTCTGTTCTTCATCAACTGCTACCCTCTACGGTTGTGGTTCCCCCAGTGCCATCCATGTGCATGCAAAGGCAAGTTAAGGCAAACGGTAAGTGCACAATCATGGTAATCTTGCTGTTTTTCATTTGCAAATGCAAAAAATTAATTACCGTGATAAGTAAAAGTCATGGCAAAATCAAAAGCATGGAAGTAGAGGGGGTACGAGTGTCGCACTGGACAATTATGAACTGAACCAGTAAGGTTTCCCCTTATCTTATGTCCATGATGGCAAAACACAGCACAAGATTGATCGCAAAAGGTGCGGTAATTCTTGAAGCCATCACTAATCACTTCATCCCAATCCTCTTCGTTTTCAGGAAGGAGAGGGAAAAAGGGTGGAGTATTAACCTGTTTGGAACAGGGAGATGGCCATGATGCCATCTGAAGTGGTCAATCAAGGCCGTCGTCGGCAGCAATTCCGGCCTCGGGCTGGTGGACGACGGCGCGAGGACCTGCCGGTATTGGCTTCGAATTGGCGGACCAGGGAGGAGACCTCCATCTTCGGTTGCCACGGGGGGCGGCGGCGTTGGCCCCGGCGCGAGCCTCCTTCAAGAGGCGGCCTTCGGCGCGGGGCTCCCAGGAGGAGCGGCGGCGACGGCGTCCCCCAGCGCGGGCGGCCTCAGCACGGCGACGGTGTCGCCCGGCAAAGTCGGCCTCGGGTCGGCGACGGCCTTCCCCGGCGCGGCAGCACGGCGACGACGTCGCCCGGCGCGGCCATCGGCGGCGCGGTGGCGAGCGGAGGGCGGTCCTCCGGCCGGCGGCGCCAACCGGCGGCGGACTGGCCCTCAAGAGGCAGCGGCGGCCATGGGGGCAATGGCCCAACCGGCTCGGGATACAAAATTCCGAAAATTGAAAAAAGCCCTCCAAGAATAGAAGAATTACAGATCAGCCCGGCTGATAATAAAAGGGGGTTGAATTTTTAAAGAAATATTTGCATACGAGCCCTCGGGGTTTCTGAAAATTTGCAAATACATTCAATTCAGCATATAAATGCTGTAATTTGATATTTTTATTGCATTTATTTCGATTTTACCCCTAAATATTGACAATCGCAATGTTAATGTGTTCAAATGCAATTATTTACATCTTGGGGTTATTATCTATGAAGTTAATTTTCTAGCATTTACCTTTTGTATGATGTAGTTGACGATTACATTAAATGCTAAAATTAGCATAAGGCATGGGTCCTATGGCATATCTATGTTCATAGTGAGAGTATCTCGCCCATTGCTACAAGGTCTACGTCACTTTACTATATTCTGCATTGTTTATGATTTAAGTTATTTACTTCACTTGAATTGCAGAATTTATTGCTAGAAAATTATGTTGACGATTACCTTAAGTGCTAAAAAAATTAGCACAAGGCATGAGTCCTATGGCATATCTATGTCCATGGTGGGAGTATCCCGCTCATTGCTAAAAGGTCTACGTCAGTTTGTTATATTCTGCACTGATTATTATTTTAGTTATTTTGATTTAACTAAAATTTGCAGAATTTTTGCATTTTCGTATTTTTGGTGATTACCTTCTTAGTATGGGTCCTATGACCGGGCCATAGTGAGAGTAGCTCGTCCATGATGTCAAGGTCTACACAATTTAATTTTGTATTTGCATATTTTAGTGATTACCTTCTTAGTATGGGTCCTATGGCCAGGCCATAGTGAGAGTAACTTGTCCATAAGTAAAGGTCTACACCATTGATTAATTTTACATTGTGTTTATGTTATTGGTTTAAATTCATTTGATGATTAATTTTAATGAGTTGGTGAAAGCACAAGGTAGTGGAGTCTATTGCATTGGCTGCGACTGTAGTGTCGCTCATTTCTTTGAAGATGAAGTCCATGTATATAGTAGTGATTTGTTCGCTCACTACTGAGAGGTCTACACTTGTTGCAAGGCAACCAGTGATTACCTTCATCGTGTATAAACCATTCCAAATGTCATCAAAATTTTCTATTATACTGCATTATTCTATGGTTTTTAAGTTATTTGGCTTAAATAAAATGCAGAAAATTAGAAAAAAAAAATGCAGAAAAATTATGGGAACCATTTTTATGGTTAATTTTCAGTATTATGGATTTTTGGGATTATTGATGGATTTTCTATTTTTCATCAAACCAATGATATTGGAAATATCCCAAAAATTGAAGTGAAAATTATGAGAAAAATATTATCCTTGGATGGGATAATTTTGAGTGTGCCCATATTACACTCATTTCATGTAACTAGAAGGTACGGACAGGTAGTATACCTGTAGTACGTTACATGTATATATCATCTCTCTTTGATGAAATATTTGGCAAATAACTCCAAATATTTTATTGGGATTATCTTTTTATAATATGATTGCCAATTATTTGATTTTGATTGGTGACTACCTTTTTGGTGCGGAGCCCATTAATAATGGCAGTGATAAAATATTACCCACAGCCATATTAAGATCTACACCCATCATTGTGATCCCCTTTATCATGATTTTGACATTGATGTCACTTACCTATTTTATTGGTGGATATCATGATTGGCAAATGGTTATTTGGCATAGTAAGTCATTTTAATTGGCAATTGGTCCATGGTTGAGGAAAATCCTCAAATTGTTATGACTATATTTGATAAAAAGATATCTTTTGGCTATGCAAATTAACTATAACAGTCACTTGTTGTCATGAACGACAACTCAATGTCCAAATTGCATATTTAGATAGGATAAATCCTATGTGAATGTATTCACTATGCACAATAGTCTTTTGGTTAAAAGAGTATGTAACTATATGTTACCGATATTTGTCTTAATTGACAAAGCGTGCATTAGAAGATGATAAATATCAAATGGTATATGGAGAATTATGCTCCAATTCTCATTAGATAATTTCGAGATATCATTATTGGCATAAATAATCTCTCGGAGATTTTGATTATGTCCATGATGTTAAACAAATATCATCTTGATTTAAATGAAAATCTAATACATTGGATGTTTACTTTTTCATATCTTATTAGATCATGAGATGATCTAAATTGTTCTATTCAATTACTTCTCTTTTGGACAAGAGTCGTTTTTGAAAAGATGAATAGAACATTAGTAAGTTGATTAATCTTGCATGGAATAAAATAAATTATATGCCAAAATTTAGATCATTTACTTTGCCTTTCCTCCAGAGGAATCAGTGTGTCAAGGACATTTTGTTAAACTCGTGTACACCAATATCTTGTGGACAAATAGGAATATATTTTCCAAGGTGACACAAGTACATATAGCCTAAATCATATATTGATCATGTTAGATCAAATTGGCTATAATCGGTTTTACAACATAAAGCCTATTATCCTCTGATATTCATGAGATTTTCACGTCATAAATTCATACTCATGTTGTAGTATGTCTACAATTTCGAGTTAATTTTTTAACATATGCTTGTTGTTCATTCTATTACTCGAAAATTTATTATTGACGTGAAGAGGGGGAGGATATTACACATATTATAAAAAAATGGTTTATACCGATAATATCCTATTTGAAAGGCATTGTAAAATATGCATACGATAATAGAAATCTTGGAGATTTCCCTTTGAAAATGCATATTAAGAAAGTAATAGGTCATTTTGGGAGATAATTGAATGATTTTGTTTGTATCTAGTTGATACAGATGAATGTCATTTGTTATATTGCCTATATCCACGTAGTGGATGATTGATATTATCTTTGGCAATATATTAGTCACTGTTGTGATATAAGTGTACATAAACGTTTAACTACATGAAAATAGTTACATGTGCATTATGACTTGTATGTCAAATTCATTTGTTTGGAACAAATGATTTCCAAAAATTATCAAACATGACCTATATATCAAATTAATATGATCATGGGTGATCATGGCACGATTCATTAATCATTGTGCATTTGAGGCATATAAATAATTATTAGATTGTTCAAATTGTTATGGGAACAATATTCCAATGCAGATTAAATTTGGTCATATTCAATGTATCGCATTATTTATGCTTAAAATAAGCATTTGAAAGTTTATGCTGATAACTAGTAAGAATACTAGTCATAACCATGTCGCATTAATTGGTGACCCAAAGTAATTGGTAAAATGGTATGAGTCCTTGGGTCAAATAATGGACAAAGATGGTAAGTAACTAGACTAGAAATTTTCTTTCGACTAAATATCCTTTTGTGGGTATCTTGTCGAGTATATTATCCCAAAAGGTTGATGGGATAACTCACTAAACGTGAGATAATGCAGTTTTTATGTGATTATACTGCATTATGAAAGTCTAGTTCACTGCATATAAATCAGACCCCTGACTTATTATGAGTGCGTGGAGATATACATTTCTCATTTAACATCACCACTACAACATACAAAATTAGGGCTATTTGAGGATTTTGGATATGAAGTTCCATTAATCTCATGCCCGCTAAAGGGGATTATGAAAGTATGTTGTTAATAAAGATCGTATTATGAAAGTATGTTGTTAATAAAGATCGTATCTCGGCATTAGGGGGAGAAATGCCCAAAGATTTAAATGCCTTGATAATTTCTCTAAAAAAAGGATTAGAGAAATGATCTTTATATTAAACAAGACTTACGCACTCTAGTATGACTAAACGAAGGTTTAGTTTATTCTCTTATTTTGATGTAAATAGAGAACTTGCCAGAAACTTGGAGTTACCATTTATTATGGTGTAAATGGATCGCTAAGAGTAGAATACCCCGGGATAATAGTATTTTCATCTTTGCGAAATTTGACTTGTTTGTCAATGATCTAAATATGCGGGGACGCCTGTGATTTTAGATCTAATGACTTCGTCAATATAATACTCCTTAAGAGATGATCATCGTGAAGATGATAATTCCAGCTTGGTAATGCGCACATATTATAATGCTGGAAATATGGAACGATCTCTCACACTGTGCTAATAGCCCCACAACACGATTAACGTAACCCCGTGCCGTGTGCATGTGCAGTGTGTTAGAGCTACGATCTCGCGTCTGATCAACCTGGACAAATATCATTGCAACAACTATTTTTCTTTTTAACTAGCTCGTCCGACCAATTCTAATCCAGCTCGAGCTCGAATCGAGCCCAACCGAACTCATATAGCATATCAGCTTATCTCCTCTTTTAAAACAACATTAACATCTTGATTTACACTCAACCGACTCGAGCTCAAGCCTAACCAAGCTGTCATCGACCTAGATGGTTGGATCTCGATCTTAACCCTAAGCTCGATGTTGATTTGAGCCGAGTCCGAGGTAAGCTCAAGCCTAACCTATCTCGAGCATTGGCAGGCTTAGCTCGCTGAGGATCAGCTTGAATCCACCCCTAGTAGCAAGTTCAAAGTGACTTATACAGTTATACTTACTCCCTCCGTTGCAAAATATAAGTCATATAAGTTTTTAACATGATCTTTAACGTAAAACTTTGACCATTAATTTCTTTCACAATATATTACAATAAATAAAATTAACATCATATGAAAGTATTTTCAAATACAAAACCAACTATATTACATGCATAACACTAAACATATATTATATTTTTAGTTTAAATATTAGTCAAAAGTTATAATTGTTAATTTTTTCGAATACATGCCCGCCTTATATTTTAGAACGGAGGGAGTATTTGGCTATAAAACCGATTTAACTTTTTAAGTCCAACTTTTTTCCTATCATAAAACATCTCTAAAACGCCCTTCAAAATAATAAAAACAAAACGAACAAGCTACGAAAAGTACATCCAAGAATCTCTGGAAGTCTAGCTTAACATTTAGCTTAGACATCTTATTCGTCCGGCTCAACCACTCTAAACATGTTATGGAATTTGGGGCATGCCGGACCATGGCTATCATACCTCAGACCCGCGAATCAGCCATTTCCCATCTCCCATTATCTGGCCAGCTTAAGTATGGCACGAGGAGAAGACAACGCATTAAATCTTTTTATATAAATTATACATTGCTTAAATGAAAACATCTACATGAAAAAATTGTCTCGGAATTCTCACTAGAACACATACTCACACAGAAAGTCCTCGAAAAATTGCAAATTACCCAGGAGATATGGTGTTAGTTCTAAAATATGCAACACACTAAATATTTTTTTATAAATTCATATCGCTCAGATAAAAAAGTTGTCTAAATAAAAAAGATGTATCTCAAAATTAACTAAAACTTTAATGCAGAACACAAATTCATGCGAGAACAGAAATACCTCGAAAAATACATGTCACAAATAAATCTTAAAAAATGGGTTTCAATTTGAGCTGGGCTTTGGAAAGTCTTTTGATACTAGTGCTGCGACATTCGTTCGATAGACTCAAAATTGTTTGAAACTTTATGATGCCACTGCTCCTGCATTACCGCAAGTTGTTAGCAACAGCTTGATGACCTCTTTTGTTTTCTTCACGCTTGAGTCTGTATTAACTATTTTTAAAAAAGCCAGATCTCTGTTATAGCGTTAAAAAAACTTTTAAAGAACTTTATTACTTTTAGTAGCACAAAAAGGATTTTTGGATAACACTTGAAGTTGATAAAAATGGGTGAGACTAAGGTCCTGTTCTTTTCAGCTTAACGGCTTAACGATTTATCTACGTTTTTAAAAGACAAATGTTTTGGGTTTTTGAGTCCCTTTTTTCGCTGTTTTAAAGATGGGTCATAACGCTTTAAAAGTAAGTCAAACGAAATGGATTCAAATCTCGAGACTACCTCGATAAGCTCTTGATATTCAGCCATTCAGATCAGCTTAAAAGAACATGATCTAAAACTTTTACAATAGCTAGATAGAATCGTTAGCCTTCTTATATATTTCTATAGTTGATTTGAAAACCAAGTGATCGGGAAAGAATTTTCTAAAATAACTCAAACTTACGCCAAATATTTATTTTCATCTTCGTTGCATGTCTTGTCGATGTTGCAACCCTCCCCATCCTTCGCTAGAAAGCTAGTGCTTAGAGCTAAAAAATGCACTTTTTTACTATGTTTTTGGTGTCAAAGGATATCGTTTACGGTAAACTGATTCTAGAAAAGTGATCATTAGTTGTGATGTTACCTTTGATAAAATTTCTTATATTTTTCTGGACGTGTTTATGTTAGTAGTTACTCATTCATAAATACATCTAAAACTCTTATTTCTACAAGTAAGCAGACTTAAGGTAAATGTACCCGTTCGTGTTTATTCTATTGCCTATTCTCCTACACATTAGCTCCTGAGTCTCAATGTCATGTTACTAATTATAATTTCATTGCACGAGATAGACCTAGACGAAATATTCAATTGCTAGCTAGACATCATGACACTAATATTATAGCTAATTACGCTTTGATTGTTGTTCAAGATGAGTGTTCTTATTTAGAAGTTATCTCATGCGATAATTCTTCTAATTGGTTAATTGCTATGGATAAATAAATCAAGAGTGTTCATAGAAATTGTACATAGAATTTGATGGAGCTTCCAAAAGTAAACGGCCTTTGATGTGCAAATGGATTTACTCCTCTTGATCAAAGCTTTGGGTATGATTAACAAGAGATTGAATGGCCTAGAGAGTTTTGCTTCATCCATTGAGCACTCGATTCATGCTCAATTTTGTTTTTCCCCGAATTCATTACTCTTGGAGGCTGATAACTCCTATACAGCTAGGCAACGCCTCAAGACACCGAAGGCTTTGTGTTGTGTGTTGAGGATTGTTGTGAACGTTCGATTTTACCTCTGCAAGGGAAGAAATCAACGAGTGAAACCAAGGGGTCTTGATGCGACCTTGATGAGGGATAGCGTTGAAAGAGACCTAGGCTCAAGTGTGACCGAGTCTAGCTCAACAGAGTCTAGCTCAACAGAGACGTATGATCCCCTCAAGGATCCAAACTTCGGGAATAAATCTTCGAGCCTTCGTTTTCGCTTGTTGGTTCTTTTGCTCTCTTGCTAGATCTATTTTTTTTTATTTGTGCTTATTCTTGTCTGTGGGCTAGCTCGAGTGTTATCACTTGTTATTGTTGTGTGGATTAAGTTTCCGTGCAGGTGAAGAAGGAGACGTAGATCGAGCCCAAGAATCAGTCCAAATTTTGTACACAAGTCGAATTATTCGGTGTTCTGAACCGGAGGCTCCAGACATTGAACTATCAGAGGTTTCAGATCGGACTATCCAAGTCAACAACTTCCTCAAGTCAAAGGGGGCTAAAATTTTACAACGCCTATCACCCCCCTCTACGCGACATCATTGATCCTACAATATGTTGATGATATACTTATTGTTTCTTATGATAAGTCATTAATCGACCAGTTGAAGCCTCAGCATAGTCATGAATTTAAGGTGAAAGGGTTTGGACCGGCAATGAAAATTCTTGTAATGAAAATTTAGCGTGATCGTCGGGTTGGTACTTTATTTCTATTTCAGAAATGTTATATTGAGAAAGTTCTTGAAAGATTAATCTCAATAATTGTTGGTTATGTATTCCACTATGTGTTTTGTACTAAGTTGGAAAGCTTTTTTTTACAATCTACTATTGTCCTTTCTAATTGCGAAGCAGAGTATGTTACTACTACTGAAGGTGTTAAACAAGCTATTTGGTTATGAGGTCTGATTTATGAACTTGATATTCAATAGAATATCAATATTGTTTATTGTATAGTTATAGTGCTATTTGTGTGCCAAAAACTGACATATGTAATGTCAAGACCAAGCGCAACAATATCAACTAGTACTTTATCCGTGATGTTATTGATGAAGGCAATATTGTTGAGGAAAAGATACATACTGATCAAAATTTTGTATATAAGCTTAGAAAGTTATTATCTAACACAAAATTGAAGCATTGTCTTGACTTGATTGGTATTCACAGAGCTTAACACCTTTTGGGATTTATACGATACATTTCAATGAATATGTTAAAAACTTAGGATATGTCTCAAAATACCCAATCATTCTATTTTAATTTTACAATTTTTTAGCCTACAAATAGACACCACATCTACTCTGTAACATAAACCGTTAATGGTAAATTTGTTTTCCATGATTTTTTTCATTCTACGTTGGAGGTTTTTTCCCGTTAAACGGCTTATGCACGTGTGTAAATTCAAACCCATAAAATTTGCAATTTTTTAACAAGAGCTAATATTATAGTCGGGTTTAAAAATAAGAGGTTAATTAAATACGAAAAAAACAATCCTCGCTCCCGCTAGTGGTAACTGTAACTCTGTAAGGTGACGCCGGTTAAGCGGCAGGAACAGTACACCACTATTACAGTATCCCACCTTAACGTTCAAGCAAAAACAAAATCAAACCCCCAACTAACAAGCGAAGAAAAAGAGCACAAAAACAACACAGAAGCTCAACCCGAGCGCAGTGCAGCAGCACGAAGCCGTCGAGGTCCTCGAGGAGGAGGCAGGGTAGAGAACCCGAGGAAACCCAGACCAAAAGCCCTAGAGCGATCCGAGGCATCCCCGCATTGCCTCGAAGCAGCTCGATTCGGCCGAATCCGAGCCCCCGCGCGCACGCGTCTCACCGCCGGAGGGCTCGATCTGCGCGCGGATCGGCCGGCATTTCTGGCCTGCGCGTGCTCTCGCCTCAGTGGTGAGGACATGGGGACCGTGGACGGTCGATTCGAGGACTTCCATGCAGGTGAGGCAGTCGATCTGAGCTTTTCTGTTTCTATCCGTTGTGGGCGGATGGCTCGATTCCAGCTCCGGAGCTCAGTGTTTGGATCTTTCAAGTTCAGTGCGTTTTGTGTTTGAATGTCCGACGAAACCGCGAGCTGGGGGCGATTAGTTCTTGTTAGTTATTAAGGCCCGTGGTTTCCGCTTCTGGAGTTTTAAGTTGCTCGGTGCCTTTACTGTTAGGTACTTAGGTGGTGTTCTTGATCTCTATTTTGGCAGTGCAGTTCGATGCAACTATTTTTTTTCCTTAGCTTTGGTATTTTTGCCTGAGGTCAAAATGCGATCTTTACTCTAAAAACGCCTGTTCCTTAGCTTCAATTTTTTTGTTGGGAGCCCATGTTGTGATTTGAACAATTGAACGCATATCCAACTCTTCTTTCCTTTGGCAATAAAACCATTTACAGCCAATAGGCGTGCTGAAGTGATAGATTGGCTCGGTGGGCTTGTACCGGAGTTCGATCTGCCGCTGGATTCTTCAGATGAGGAGCTGCGGGATTACCTCATCGACGGTAGGGCTCTGTGCTACGCTGCGGACAAGCTGATGCCTGGTGTTCTGGAGGTGAGCTAACTGATCTCGGAAATGGTGGGTATTTGCTGCATGCTGCTCTGGCTGATATGTCTTTCTTTGTAGGGAATGTGGGGTGGTTATGCATCGGACCAGAGGTCAAATGTGAAGAAGTTCCTCTCAGTTGTTGCGGAAATTGGGCTGCCAGGCTTCAGCGTGAGGGATCTCGAGGAGGTGAGGTTGCTCCTGTCATGTGAAGTGCTTGTTTACTTGTTTGTATATCTGGAATTACGTGCTAGTTTACTTGTTTGTATATCTGGAATTACGTCTAGTATGTGTTCCAGCTAAATGTTGCTCTCCTCTCCTTGTCAAGCTGTACGTTAATATAGCTAGCATAGTTGGTGCTTGGTACTTGCCTACTTGGTACCTCGATGAAGGACTCCAATCTTATTAGACAGTATAGCAATAAATGTGCATATGCCTTTATGAATATGATTTTATGCACATATGGTATGAAATACACCCGTAATGTGAATATGATGGGACAGCAGCAGTTACCTGAGTTACTATTACTATTAGAAATATGTGCAACCTGAGTGGTATTAGACAGTTAGATATTGATATTCTGTTGTAGAATTTTGCTGAGCACAAGAAGAGGAAATTTGCAAAATTACTTATGTTCTCCATTTTTAGATGCTTACTCCTAGCATTTAGTAATGAGTGTATTTTCAGATGTTTGTAAAGAGGCAGAGACATGAAACCTTTCGATTAAATCAGACTTGTTTTTTTGTTGCAAACAAATGTGTAGTTTTGTACGATGCGATTTTCTGTTCTTATGTTTTTTTATCGGTCGGTTCGATGAATACAGGGATCAATGAATTCTATAGTGGAGTGCCTCTTGGTTCTAAAGGATCATGTGAATACAGAATTGGGTGAAAATATTTCTAGCTGTGCTGCTAAGACTACACTCAGAAGGAAACTAGAACTTCGAGAAACTGATGGGCCTGTAATTCAAGTTGCCACACCAGGGAAAAGATCTCCTGGAGAGGAAAGAAGAAAAGGCCTCTGGGACCCCAAGTCCCAGCAAAGAAGTCCTCTACTTTCAGGCATGCGCATAAATACATAATGCCATTTATTTTGCATCAAGTGATATAGATAATTTAGATTTCTGGACCATTAACCACTGTAATGACTAATGAGTTAAATAGTTGATATTTGAAAGTGCAAACAAAGAATATTTGGCTGTTTCCATTAATAATTAGTTCGTGATAGTATATTTCATTAATCCTTGAGTTTTACATGTGGACACATTTATGAAAATTAATATAACCGCGCATCACTACCTCAGCTTAACTTTCATACCTTGGTAATTCATATCTGGAATGTTGTTAACTTGTGTGGTTTTATTAGGATGCAGGTAGCATTTATAATTTTTTTCCATTTGTGTTTATTATCCCCTTCAATTTGACTTACGAGTTTTGTATGTTGATCTATGGTTGTGTTCTTCCTTTGCAGGACAAAAGGTCAACGAGGTTTTCCAATTTAAGCGCGGATTGAACACAGATCTTCCTGCCGCTAAGATTTCAGAGATGATAGATTCGAATAGTTTATATGTAATTTCTTCAGCGTCATTATGAAACAATTAACATTATCTTCTATAGCTGGCCATGTTCGTTTACTAATAATCTTGTTTTTTCAGAACGCCCCTACTCAGTCACTTCTTAGAGTTGTTAACGGCATTCTGGATGAAAGTATTGAGAGAAAAAGAGGAGAAATACCACATGTATGCCTATTTTTGTTGATTATCAATAAATAAATTTTATGGAATGCTAGTGCCTGTTCATCCTTTGAATGACTAACTTTGACTTACTTGTCTCAGCGTGTTGTTTATTTACTAAGGAGCGTTGTTCAAGAGATTGAGCACCGCATTTCTATTCAAGCTGACCACATTAGAAATGTAAGAGTAACATTTGAACTCACCTTTTTTGGCGTATGGATTCAGTTCCTGAATGAAACCACTATCTGAGTTACTTCACAGCAAAATAGCATCATCAAGATGCGGGAGGACAAGTACCTTTCTAAAATTAAAGCCCTTGAGACATTAGTTGGTGGAACAAATGAAGAAAACGAGGTAACGCCCGCCCAACTTTTCGACACTTAGAACATGCTTACCGGAGTTAATCCAATGGTGCAATACTGACAATATGTGGTTTCCTTTTCAGATGGCAATAAATCAACTTCAACTAGTTAAGGTATTCAAAATATTTTAACCTGTTTTTTATATTTTAAATTTCTTATTTTTTTGCTTCAGTTATTATTTACAGAGATTTGATTTCAAAGAAATACTGGTGGCTACAGTTTCTTTACTGTGCAAAACTAAGATTATTTGTGAGTTTATGCGCTACATGTAGTGCTAATTGCTAGAATAAACATACTGTGTTTTTCTCTTATAGGTAGAGAAGTCAAAAATTGATGAGAAAAGAAAACTAGGTGAGCAAGACATGGTTCGGCTGACACAAGAAAAGGAGAATGCTGATAATGCAATCACTGATCTTCGGCAAGAAATGGAAGCCATGAGTAGAATGCATGAAGAATACCACGAGCAAATGGAAACAAAAGCAAGGCAGGTAGAGGAACACTTGACGCTAAGAGCTAAGGAAGCTGAGTTTCTTCTCGTGCAATCGAAAAAAAAAGTAGAAGAGGTTGAGGCCGCTTCTCAACTAAAATCACAACTCTGGAGCAAGAAGTCAAACATTTTTCGGGGGTTTATGGATGCTCAAAAATTGTCCATTAAGGTTTGTCTATCTCTTTGTTGCTAAGGCCTTGTTCTCTAGCACGGTGCGGCACTGTGCAGTTCTTCAGTTTATAGCCATTACTCACACATGATCATGTTCTCTCTTTGGCTCTATCTCTTTCACTCTCTGAGTTGGACACTATGCGACTCCATCAGTTGCTGTGCTGAACAAGGCCTAAGTTTCTTTATGTATCAGGTTATTCATTTTTTATTATTCATCTATTGTAGGACATAAGACTATCATCTCAATCCATTAAGCAAGAGATCTATGCCCTCCAAATGAAATGGAGGGATGAAATATGTAGCATTGGTATGTGGGTATATCATCATGATGTTTTTGTTTGTAGTATTTTTTTTTTAACAGCAGTTTGTATTATTCCATATATGCCCATTTATTGTTACATTCCTGTTTAAGTTTTAGTTTGTTTGACCTTAATTTCTTAATGTTTAAACATGTGTAGGAGTTGACCTAAAAGGTTTGGTAGATGCTGCTGAAAACTATCATAAGGTTCTTGCTGACAATCAGAAGTTATTTAATGAAGTACAAGAATTAAAAGGTACTTTCCTGCATTATTATTTTACTTTCCACACATTGTGTGTCCATGACATTTTTGTTTCTGCTTTATTGTTTGTTATCAGGTAATATTAGAGTGTATTGTCGTGTAAGACCATTTCTTCCCGGTCAAGATGGGAAATCAACCACAATTGATTATATTGGTGAAAATGGTGATATTCTCATTTCAAACCCTGCCAAGCAAGGAAAGGATGGATATCGAATGTTCAAGTTTAACAAGGTTTTCAGTACACATGCTTCTCAAGGTATATCCTAGTTTTTTTAAGAAGTCGCTAATTTTTTTTTTCTAGTGTTAATTATTGCTCAGTGCTCACAAACTACTATATGACAACTCACAGCTGAAGTTTTCTCCGATATCCAGCCCTTAATTAGATCAGTCCTTGATGGATTCAATGTGTGCATTTTTGCATACGGCCAAACTGGTTCAGGAAAAACTTACACTATGGTATTAACTACTCCTTAACTTACTTGAGATAACAATCTTGATTTGATAACTATTATTGGGCATACTACTGAGTTGCATTTGCAATATTGTTGTTTTAGAGTGGACCAGGGACATCAAAGGAGGATTGGGGTGTTAATTATCGAGCTTTGAATGACTTGTTCGATATCTCACTAAGTCGGAGAAACGCTTTCTCATATGAGGTGGGAGTACAGATGGTTGAGATATACAATGAACAAGTCCGTGATCTTCTATCAAATGATATTGCACAAAAAAGATATCCTTTTTAAAAACATATCAAATTTATCTGCATTTCTTCCATGGTTGCACCTAGAACTCATTGTTAAAAATGTGGGTAAAATATCAAGGTTATTCTTAACATAAAGAAACACTTGGGATTTGGAGTACTTCTCAGCCTAATGGACTTGTTGTTCCTGATGCAAGTTTACATCCTGTCAAATCTACATCAGATGTACTAGACTTAATGGAAATTGGACAAGCTAATAGAGCTGTTGGATCAACAGCTCTAAATGAAAGGAGTAGTCGGTCTCACAGGTATGTACGATAGATTCAAGATTCTATCAAAAATATTATAAAATACTATTCTGAAAGATTTTGTTGTATGCAGTATTCTAACTGTGCATGTTAGAGGGCTGGATTTAAAGAATGGGTCTACATCTCGAGGATGTCTCCATCTGATTGATCTTGCTGGGAGTGAGAGAGTTGAGCGATCGGAAGCAACGGGAGATAGATTAAAAGAGGCACAGCATATTAACAAATCACTTTCTGCTCTTGGAGATGTAATTTTTGCTTTGGCTCAAAAGAATGCCCATGTGCCATACAGAAACAGTAAACTGACTCAAGTTCTACAGAGCTCTTTAGGTAACATAGTTTTATGTAGATGTGTTTGTGGTATTTTATTTTCTATTTTTTCTTCTAACTTTTTTTTTTCTTGTAGGTGGACAAGCAAAAACATTAATGTTTGTTCAAATAAATCCTGATGTTGAGTCATATTCAGAAACCATAAGCACTTTAAAATTTGCTGAAAGGGTTTCTGGAGTTGAGTTAGGTGCTGCAAGAAGTAACCGAGAGGGCAAAGATATAAAAGATCTTCTAGAACAGGTTGTTGCACTTGAATTTATGATAAATCGAAATCACTAGTTTAACTTGATGTTTTGAACTGTAAGAACTAAAAAGTAGTAACCAAGCTTTAACATAGTCTAATATGAGCAATTTTAAAAGTGAATTTGTTCAGTGAACTTCTGAATTTGAGAGAAAATGCAAAGTAATACTAGGAGGGAATGGATGCTTTAATTTTGTTTTAACATTGATTGCTAATATCTTTTAGTATTCTTAGCTCAGACAATTTCTGTGTGCACCCGAGGATATGAGCATGTTCTATCTTGATTACTTGTGTCATCAATGCTGCATCCAGGTTGCATCTTTGAAAGATACAATAGCACGAAAAGATATGGAAATTGAACAACTTCAACTCCTTAAAGACAAAGCCAAATCCCCTTCCTCTATGGATCTGCCATCACTCGCCATGGCAACCCAACAGAACCAACAATCATCAGGTGAAAGATCTCTGAAGTCTGGACGTCTAGTGATGGACTTCCATTAGAACTTAAAATTATGCAGTGGTCAATGGAAGTATAATGACACTTTACTACTTTACCCACTGATATAGGCCCTATGGGTTCCAGTGAAGCTGGATATGAAGATAATGTATCTGATGATGGTTGCTCAGTAGGGGAAACTGAATATTCTGTTGGCAGTGCTTCAGAAACAGCAGGGGAGCTGATGTATGTTCTCATTCTGATTTCTTTTCTATTCAACCAAACTCATCTTTCCCTGGTGAAGAGAATTTATTCTTAACATCTCAACATCCAATGACTTAAAACATCATACACTGAAAGGAATAATGCTGCATATGCATAACCAAAAGTAGCTCCTCTTTTTTGTAATGAAGCTTGATATTTAATGGATGTTTTACAATTGCAGGAAGAAAGCCCCATCAAGAATAACCAGATTTTTCCTCACAAAAAATGGGCAGCCAGCAGCTTCCAGACCAAAGCCAATGGAAACTGTTCTGAAAACTCCAGGTATGTATATGTAAAACCATTTCCATAGTTGGTTACTTGTTTCTTTCTTGAGATGACAATGCCACCTGTTTCTTGTGCTTACCAAGATTTCCATTCACAATATGCAAATTTTTAGAAATGACATGCTACGCATGATATCTGTTTAGAACATCAAACACCTACGTTTATCAAACCAAAAGTTGCATTATACCAATGCGACAATTGTATTCTTTACCAGGTCGAGCGAAGTCAACCACAGCCAGCCAGGTGACAGGAGGATCTTCTATCAAGCCCCTGAAAAGACGGTAGAGACAAGGAGGGGATCTGTAATGTAACTCAAGTTCGTCCTAAAACACAAATGGGTAGTTTAGGAGGAACTGTACTGCATGGATTTAACCCGTCAACGTTCCGTTGATTAATGAGGAGCTACCGGGTTATGCTAAGCCGTTGCTGTAATGTTTTTTTTACATGCCTTTGCAGTGACATGCAGGGTTCCATATCCCGTCGAAATTGCTAGATCGCCAAATCCTGGTCTGAAAATTAAATTAAATGAAATTTAAATTTGAGATTTAGAAAAAACTGAAAAAAAACCCTGAAAATTAAACAATTTCCTTGTGAAAATGAGCGATTTTTTTACAAGAACCCTAGCTTTTTTATTTTTTTCATTCACTCCGTTCAATTTAATGGGATTTGAAACCCTGGTGCGCCGAGTGGGTTGGTTAGGTGGCTATGATGTGGCAATGCTGTACGTGATTTCCAATGATGTGGCATAGATTGATGTGCTTTGAGCCTTGACGGGATTGCTGAGGCGCTCTGACGTCGAACGTGGAGTAGCATACTGTGCCATTCTAAGGTGCTACTAAAATGGAAGGATCTTATCAACGTTCATAAATGCGAAATCATAGTTCAAATCATCTAATTGGTAAACTTCGGTGCTATCATAGTATCTGCTAAGTTCGCGGGCTAGAGATAAGCGGACTTGAACCGTTGACATCTGTCAAAGGGTAAACCACTGCATCTCAGGCCTCCCTGACAGGTTCTACCATAGAGGTCAACGATCTACTAGTAGCATGCATGTACACGAGGCGCGGGCCACTTGACATAAGTAAAGGTGGTTCGAAGAGCCAATCCAATGAAGGGATTGGGCGACGGTGCGAGCCCAGTAATCAAAGAAACAGGTGAGAAAGCTCCAAGCAACAGCCGTCGATGTTCGGTCACTCCTCATAGTGCCAACCGTTCGAGACATGGTGAACTGGTGACGGATCGACAAATCGACCGATGGGTGGTGACTTCGTGAGACCGCTCTGCTGCAGTAATCACTAATCAGCATGCGTCCGCAACTAGGCTTTAAATTGAATCTAATTCAAACAGAACCAGCAGAGTTAACACATTAATCGAATTAATTGTCATATATGTACACCATATATTATAATAGATTCAGATAATAACAAAACAACACTAGACATGGTAACAAAAACCGATCATATCGTATTTGAAATACATGAGTCCAGACTCTATGAAAATTGGATCGTGCACAACTAGCGTATTAGAGAATAGAGAGGGAAATTATTACCTAAGTAACAAAATTTTTTATGAGCAATACATTAAATTGGAACGTTGCTTATTCCGACAGCAAAAAAATGTTTACAAATTGATACAGGCATACCGCCAACTATAAAATGTATTATTCTTTTTGAGAATTTGTTCAATTAATACGCACACGCCTATGTCTCGTTAGTGCATGAGTTTTCATCTAAACTGTTTGCCAGTAAGTATGATAGGAGTAAAGGTCTTACATAATCAAAGTTAAACTAGCGAACTGAGGGCAGAGATGAAATAAATGGAACTTTAAAAAACGTGACAAAAATGCGGTGAGCGTGGATCGAACACGCGACCTTCAGATCTTCAGTCTGACGCTCTCCCAACTGAGCTATCCCCGCAACCTGATGAACTTACGTTCGGACATTACTACCAAGTGTGTATAGGCGTACACAGCTTCCCCACAATGGCGCGAGCTGTTTCGTTAAGTGAGGAGAGAACACCTTTGTTTTTTGTTTTTTTTAGTAAAGGGCAGGAGAACTGCCATCTATTAATTAAAAGTGAGGAGATTACAGGTGGGGGGATGGGGACCCTCCCCCCGAGGGTGGAAAGAAAACTAATTTCTAATTAATTACAAAATTGGCTCCTGCGGCCATCCAGAGCCGCAGCTCGTCGGTGAGTTGTTGGAGGAAGATGATTCAGGGGCGGTCAGCTGCACGGAAGATCCTGTTGTTACGCTCAAGCCACAGGTGCTAGATGGTCGCAGCTAAGATTGAGAGCATGCCTCGCGGTGGTCTGTCCTGGAGGATGTCGATCCACCAAGCTTGGAAGCTAGAGGTCTGATTCCAGGTCGACGGGTCGAGGGAGGGGGAGTCGCATTGGAGGAAGAGATGCTCAGGGGTCTCCAGGTTACGCATACAGAGCTGGCAGAAGTAGGTGTTTGGTAGGTAACGACGTTGCAGAGCGTCGGCCGTGGAGATACGTTGCCGCAATAGAAGCCAGAGGAAGAATTTGCACTTTGAAGGCGCCCAAAGTTTCCAAGCGGCAAGCATAGAGGGGGGGGGGGGTAGCGACCAGTGAACTGAAGTCGGTAGGCCGATCGGACGGAGAAAACACCGTTGCTGGTGAAGCGCCAGCCCCAATGGTCTGAGTCACCTGCTACTGGGATGAAAGAACACCTTTGTTGCCTCAGTTAAAAATAAATAGATATTGCGATGCCTCCTGTTAGTTTTGTGTAGTGAGACTCTGTTCATCAACAATGTGCAGTGAGGCTTTGTTCATCAGCAATATTGAAATATATTGTCAATCTCGATAGTGTTAAAACACACGAATTAGTTAATTCATCCAATTATATAAACAACTCAGATAAAAACCCAAATTAACAGATGATATTATGTATAGAAACCGGCCTAATTTAAAGCAGTTGAAAGAAAGCAAAGTGCTTTGCTGTTCCAGTACATCTTTAGCAGAACGCAGAAGGATATTTTAAGAAGAGAGACACCGCGCGCTGACACAATGATGCAATGTTTCATCTTTCAAGGTAGCATCTGGCTTCTCTATCATTTCTCTTTACCGCAAAGAAAAAAAGCCTAAAACCTCCGCTGTTCTCAGTCCATTTTAATCGTAACGTACGGTCATGTGGCATGTCACGCAGGACAGAGGAACAGAACTACATAAGAACTCGGAGCGCCGCCTCTGCAAACACACACTTCTGTATGCCATTGCCAACTGTATGCTCCCTCCATATCTGAAGTATATAGTTTTGAGAACAAGTCAATAGTCTCCGAATGCTTTGGTTGTGAAGCTCACCATTCTAATTTGAGTCCCCACGAAGCAACGAAAACTCCTAGATAGTTTGTAGTTGTGGGGATTGAATCGCATATCCTCACAGTAATCCCTCAAAAAATAAAGTATAACATAAAAATAGTATGATTAAGTTTGTAAAAATATTTGCATTCATAACATTGAACTTTGTAACTCTTATTTAAAATGTGATGATAAATTCACGCGACTTCGAGTTGATTTCTAGATCGAATGACCTTTTTCCTTTGCAAAATTATTACATAGCCAATTGAAATTTTGCAAATCTCAGCAACTTTTTTTGGTTAGATTTTAATCCAATGGTCTAAATCCTTTCACCTTCTATGTATAAAAAAAAAACTCTATTCGTTCTAACCCTAATCCATAATACACCCCTCCATAGCCACAACATTCTTTTATCCATGTATTGCCGCCGCCGCCACTCCATCGCCACTAAGGTTTCCTCTCCTACGCCTAAACTTCTCCCCTCCAAAATTCCTTGCCCAAGGCTAGATCCCTTCTTCCTCTTCTTTGGTGAGGTGCCTTGTCTCGTCCTCCTTCCTCATCTCAAGTGAGTATTGCCATCGGATTCGCTTCTACCATCCATTGTCTCACAATTGCCATCATTTTCCTCGTCAATCCGTCGGCTGACGCTATCCACTATCCTCGGCCAATCTACCAGCTAAAATTGTCACGACTACCACCCACTGTTATGCCTCCCCCTCCCTCCCTTAAAGCCTAAGAAGCGTGATGAATCCAAACCCTAAACTAGCACTCGCCGCCTCCACCATCACCGGAGCACGTTGCCCCATCACCAAACGAGGTCAGAGAATTGCCTTTTTTAAAAAGAAAAATAAGGTGACTACGTGAGAAGTATAAGAAATGTATTAGCTTCTATGTTTTTTCTTTCAGTCCTACGTGAGAAGTGAGAAGTGTATAAGTTTTTTTAGATGAATATTCGATTTCTGGCCTCACTGCCAGAGGACATGCATAGCCAATGAGTATATAAGCCAGCCAGAGTCCCGAGAACTAATTCAAGCACAAGTACATATTAACCACTTATCTGATGGCTGCTGCATCCTTTGTTACCTATCTTCAGAAACCAATAGAGCTCCCAGTGCCGGAGTTCCGGGCGCCGCCGCCGTCTCCCGTAACCGGCGTTCTTACAGGCAGTAGCTCAGGGTCACCTAGGCACGGCACCGAGTGCCCTGATGGCAACGAAGATGACGAGATCGGCAGGTTCTTGCGCCGCTCCGCCAGAGTCCGGGTGCTTCGGCTGCCGGAGAGGACCCTCCCACGGAAGAAGGTGGCGGCTTGGGCCCCTCCAGTCATTGACATGCGCCTGCTGGCCTCGCCGGACTCCGGTGCGCCGGTGGTCGAGGCGCTGAGGTCGGCAGCCGTCTCTTTTGGCTGCTTCCAGGTGGTTGGCCATGGTGTCGACGGGGACTCCGTCTCTGCGGCATTACGTGCAGCGGCGTCAAGGGCGAGATCACCGGCGTCGGAGGAGACGGACGCCAGTAGAGGAGGGGACGAGGAAGGTGAGGAGCTGTGGTGGCCACCGGGTGAAGGGGGGCAAGAGATTGCACGCAGCTGGCCGTTGCAAAATGGCGCCAACGGCAACCTGTTCAGGTACGAGCTAATTCCCCATGCTAACGAACTCACAATCTACCATGATATTAGCCACACTTGCTAGTACCGAGATCGATACATATATCTCGTGCGGTCATGCCGATCAAATAGTTTATTCGATTGGCAGAAAAATGACCAGACACCACTAGAATCTAGATGACTCTGCCAGATCTCTCTGATGAAGATTCTGCACTCACAATATGAGCAACAAGCACTGTATACCATGCATTACATATCGCCCGTGAATTTGCTGTCCAGGAACGGGGTAGACGATCTTCTCACCCAACTGGAGCAAGCTGCAGCCAAGATAACAGATTCCTTGCAGCGAGGCAGCGTTGGCGCCACTGGATCCTTGGCCGGAGGAGCCGACAGAGACGGCCCCTTCCTCTGCATCCGCACGCACCGCCGTCACAAGCAGCGCGGCGCCGGCGCGTCCGGCCCGATCAGCCACGACGACGTCCGGAGGGCGCTGGTCCGGAGCTCGCGGTGGTCGCGCGGGCGATCTCCCTCCACCTCTGCCCCGGCGCCTCGGCGTTCAACGTCTTCTCCCGGCGAGGCTGGTCAAGATTCCGGCCCCTCGACGGCGCCGTCGTGGTCACCGTCGGGGACCAGCTTCAGGTGATGCATGCGTTGGATACTTGGATGCCCCCTTATTTCTTGTTCAGCTGATTGACACCCGACAGCAACTCTAAACTCTGACTGAACACCTCGAAAGTGTTCCAAAGCGAAGGTCTTTCCCACCTCGAAAGGAAGGCCTGCATAGGAAGTAGGAAAGCACTCCAGCCTGGGCTGCAGAGAATTCTATGTGCAAAGACTTGACGCCTCTACTGGCTGAAAACAAGAGGCTAACTGAGCTTGCAAAACCGATCGCGACGTGCACATTGCCATCATCGCAATTCGCAATCATTCATCGCCGTGATCCATGGTTCTTTTATTATTCACCTGTTTGGTTCTCCGTGTGTGCATGCACGCAGGCATGGAGCCGTGGGCTCTACAAGAGCGTGGCTGGAAAACCGGCTTACAGTTACAGCGATGATGATCTCCGAGGGGACGGTGGTGACGACGTCGTATCGGTGGAGTTCCTCCATTCCTGCTCTTCTGCCTGCACCGCGGACGAGCCCATGGTCGCGGATGCCGGGAAAATCATCCCGTTGAATCTGCAGATAATGGTAGCAGCTTGCCTTGTGCTCGCTTTCCCTTTTGTCCTGTCACGCTTGCTTTGGTGATTTTGGTTCTTCAGCTACTGCGGTCTGCACTGATCGTTCCATGAATATGCTGCTCGGGCTCAGCTTGTTTTCATCTGTGTGGTGTCACACTGTCACGGCTTGTTTTCATCTGTGTAGTGTCGGTCGGAAACTCGGAACTCTTGCAGCAATAGTTCATTATTTGCCTTCCTGGTAATAAAAAATTACCAAATGATGAAATGAAGCATGAATTCAACATTCGGTCGAAGCTTTGTTACTGTAAACGCAAATGGAATAAAATTACATGCGGAAACAGAAAGCAATACACGATTCATCATTGGTTTAGAATGAAAATAATAATGGAATAAAAATTAAAGAGGGGGTAAAAAGCATACACAACAGTAATCGACTAGCTGAACCGGCTGGTTTCAGCCATTTTCGCACGCCCCGTTGACTCACTGCAATGCGCATTACATGCAAAAATGGAAAGTGATTAAAAACATATATTATTGAGAAGAAAAAAGGGAATAAAATAAGGGACTGCTATTCAACAGTCAACTGTTTTTATAATTACCCATCAGTCGATTTTCTGGACCGTTGGATTGAGATCCAACGGTCCAGATCAACCCCGCCCACTCTCTCTCTTACTTTCCTTCCTTCCCTCCCTCCACCGCCTCGACCCCGACACTCCCTGCTCCACGCCCTCCTCCTCCTCCCCCCGCCTCCTCGCCACCTCGCCGTCGGCCCTAGCCACCCGCCACCCAACCTCCCGCCGCCGCGTTTCCCGCCATCCTAACCCGGCCGCCTCTCCACCTCCGCCATCCGCTAACCGCCTCGCTCCCGCCTCTCCTGCTCATGCGCCACCGCCGCCCTCACTCCATCCCCCACCAACCGCCAGGCCACCGCCTCCCCCGGCCATCCCTCTAAGCCCGACGGCACCCCGAACCCTAACCCAAACCCCACCTAAACCCTAACGTGGCGGTGGCGGGAGAGGAGGAGGTCGCCGGAGTGCCTCATGGTGGAGCAGAGGAGGAAAAAGAAGGCCAAGGTAAGTTCAATCGACTGAAATTTGTCTCATTTTCAGTCGACTGAAGAATAGCATTCTCCATAAAATAAACACTGGACCTACTGATTAGACCCAATTTTTGAAATCCTATCTAAACAGATTTTAAAATAAACACTGCTAGTAATGTGCAGTACGGCAATACCTATGCAGAGAAATGCATGTAAGCTGACAACAATAAGCAAGGTGTAAAGCCTATAGGCACAGCCCTTTAAAGAGAGCTGCAACACTGCAATCCTGAGAAAATGGGAACTGTTATATACCTCAAACTAGAGTAGGAGGCTGTCTGACACGACCACAGAAGTTCAATCATAATGATCAGGTGTACATCTGACAACAGCTTACACTACAATTAATAGTACACTACATAACCATCAACACGGACTAAAAACATTTGCTACTGTACACGCTCTTCTATAATTAAGAACGATAACCAAAAACATCTTCACAACAGTACAAACAGTCAGGGGAATGGTGAGTCGCATTCACAACTTGCTGGCAGAAGGCTGCTACACTGAGCTAGGCCAAGAGATGAGGCTAACTGAACTAAGCAATGAAATGGCTTCAACACACATGGCAAAAGATTCCTAGGATACAGTACGTCCATAACATACTGATGCAAGGTAGAGATTCTTGGACCATTTCTCCTGGAACAAAATAAGAGCACAATGTCAGAACCAGCACTAGCCAAAGAATACCAATAAGTTCTTGTGTAAAGTGTATTGAGGCAGGTAGACCTTCACATGCTGGCTAGGGAAAGCAGACGTTCTCAGCGTCTCTTGAGTTTCATCTGTAGGCTTCCTTCTTGGTACACTTAAAACAAATGCAGCCTGATCCCAAGTTGCAGCAGTTGCTGTTATCCGGTAGCCATTGTCCCACCTCTTATGGATTCCCTCACTAGGGTACAAGAAGTCCAGTTCTACCACCTGGAAAATAGATGCACGACATACAAGGAGTGCCAAAATATAAGCAAAACAACTTAATTATATTGGTAGTGTCAAAAGAAAAGCAAAACAAGGGTCCCCTGAATGGGAAAGAATGCTACCTGTTCTGAAAATCCTGCATTACGAGACATAACAACAGCCCATCTACTTCCAGCAGTTGCCATTGAAGTCACATAAAAACCATCCCGCCACTTCTTGTTTATCCATTTGAAGGGGAAAGTATCACTTACTTTGTAGGACTGCTGAGTATACATGGTTCCTGGATGAGCATGCAGAAGGGTCAAAAGAATATTTCTATTATAAGATAGAAAGGGCTCTAAAACTGCAGGTTTTTAATTGGATACCTTTCGACATCACTACCAGGGAACTTCCATTGTTTGCTCCAGCAAGTGCGGTTATATAGAAGTTCCTCTCCCATTGGTCCATTATCCATTCCTTCAAATGACAAGAAATCATGGCATTCGCATTGGCGAGCAATTTAAAAACATCTTATCTATGTAGCTTTGCCTTGAAAAGCTAATGGTCTGTTTGGTGGACCCAACAGTGAACGGCAATCCTAGGGTAAATCCCTTGCTTGGTTTGAGGAATGGAATGGGTTGGTCCATCACCCCACCACAAAACGAGGGATGGGACCATTCCACCAAAATTTATGGAATGAACTCATGAACCAACAAATGTGCCTCAAGACTCAGAGAGTACAGTGTCAAGATTGATGCAAGCTTTCAAAACTACCATCCTGTTTTTAAATCATTGCAGTACCCTTGCAAGAATATTGAGGCGCTTGGGAGTGCTAAGATACCCACATGTGCTTGTGATTTTGCCTTTTTTTTTAGTGATTAATCTCTATAGGTTTTGACCATAAAAGAACACAAGTTCAGGCTACTTACTTTATGAAGAAAATGCGGCGAAAGCTCATAAACTTGAGAAGTGAACCCAGTGCCAGCATCCATGATTAGTGCCCAGAGATTCGAACAAGATGTTATGCAGCTGATAAATAGACCATCATCATTCCCTTTTTCAATGTGTTGTGCAAGCCTTGAGTCGGCAACATTGTAGTGATACCTGCAACATCCAGAACAGGATGTTGAAATGTTTTAGTTTGACAAAAAATGTGCCTAAATTCTGGCGTCTTAAAAAGAGAGAGTACCTTTGTTTCATAGGCCGTCTGGCATTATAAACACTTATCCACTGTGTTGCAGGCATTCCCATCCTGATCTTCTTCTTTGGCTGTTCATCTGTATCTTCTTCCATCAATAAGCGGCCTCTCTTTTGGCCAACTTGATGTATAAGCTTTACGGAAGTTAAAAGGGAGATTAGGCATGCTAAAAAAGTAATGTAACTAATAGACTGCAAAAAGAAATGCTGTACCTTCTGAGCACCATCAGTGTTGATTGGCCTGATATCTGGATTTGGTCCCACTACACTATCGAACAAGGAGATACACTTTGCATAGTTGGGTTCTTCATCAAACTTCAAGTTGACCACATACTCTACAAACTCCCTGAAAGGTTGTGGGCAAAAGCAACATAGAGATTCCGGAGAGGTGGCCATTTTCTTTTTGCAAACAAGGAAGCCCTTGTTTTCACCCTGCAGGAGCAAATAACTATCAATTACATGAATAGATCAGTAAAATATATATAGTTCAGAAGGTGGGCCCCACAATTACCTGATAACCTTGCCAAGGTAGACGTCCCCGTAGAAGAAAGACTAGTGTATATGCAAGAGATTCTAAATCATCTCTCCTGCTACCTATTCTCCCAAGATGTGCATGAACACTCGCATAACGAACTGTTCCCCTGAAATAGAAGCAGTACCAAAACAATATGACCACTATACACATTGAATTGATCAAAGGATGCTTACAAGCAAGCCTGGTATGTACAGAGCCCAGCGTTTCGATTCCGTTTTGCACTAAAAACCAGAGAAATGTCCGATAGCGGTTTTTGGAACAGCTAAAACCGTGCCAAATTTGTTTTCAAATTTTGAGTTAGGGGATGAAAAGTGTTGGGTTTTTTAGCCAAAAAAAAAAAGAGAGAAAACAGTTGGTTTCCACCCTGAAGGTTTGGCGATCGATTTCGGTTTTATGTCAAAAACCACTTGATTCAAGCAGAATTTGAATTTGAATTTGAAAATTTTGAGTTTGGATCGGTTTTACTGGTCAGATTGCTTAATCAGACAGCATCATTGAACACGAAAATAGCTTAACAGAGCCACAAACGCAATGAAGTTTTGTTTTCCGTTTACTGGGCAGTTACCAACAATGCCACTCAAGAGCAGTTAGCTTGTATCAATTGGCATCAGGTGTATTTGATACTGTTTAAGAATGTAAAAACTAGTAGTTCCGCAAGATTAAGGAAATGCTAATAAAATGAGAAAAATAAAAAAGGGAAAGGAAATAAGTTTCTGGCATAATAACTGTGGGTCCAGGATTTTTGTAAAAAACAGGAAACAGATCCCATAGAGGAAATACGACAGAATATTCAACGCTGTCCAATAAATGCCAGCGACAATGTTCCTCAACGACAGAATATTCAATTTTGTCCAATAAGCGCTAGCGACAATGTTCTTCTATGACACTATATTCAATGTTGCCCAATAAGCGCTAGGGACAATGCTCATCTATGACAATATTCAATGTTATCCAATCAGTGATAGCAACAATGTAAATGATGCATGTCAGTTATCATAAAAGCTTCTTCATCTAGTCACCTGAAAACGTCAGGTCGCTGGTCATACTCCACATGGAGGCCTGTTGAATTATCCCTCCACTTGGTAGCTGCCATTAGAATATCAAAGAACACTCGATTAATTCAGTCTTAATCATAGCCTACCTAAAGAAGAGCTGTATGCACAACATGGCCAAGCTGCTGGTTACTTGATTGACGAGTATATTTAATTACCTAGCCCAAGATCGACAAGAAAGAGTTTCTTTTCTTCAGGAGTTCCAGGAGGCCCTAGCAAAAAATTCTCTGGTTTAACATCCCCATGAACATATCTGCAATTGCAAAAGTTTTTTTTTTTGTTACAAATCTGTCAGCACAGCACAGCACAGGTAACAAATATATCGAACAAAAGGTATTGTGATGAAGGGAAACGATCGAATGTCAATAACTAAAGAAGCCAACGGACCCTTTTGAATGCATTTTCTCGAGTATGGAGATAGCTTCAATAGCAATGCAAGCAACCATCTCAACTGACATTCTGGAAAACAAAGGATGGTGTTAATGATCAGCTAAAAGCCTATGAAAAACGTAGGGAAAATTTTGTAACTCACGAGTGGGAACTATTATTCCAGACATCCCACAGGCTGGGTCCGAGCATATCCATCACCTGCACTTTTTTAACCAAGTTAACAAACATATGGAAATGAGCAGAAATAATTTTTGTTGTAACAGTCCAAATGAAGTGCCATTACCATAACATAGTAATCCCCCTGGCGCCCTTTGTAGTGAACTCGTGGAACCCCGTGAATGCCACCGAGGGTGCTGTTAGAGATATAAGAGTTATAGTAGGAGGATAAAATTTATTATAGTAGGAGATAAAGAGTTCTTGTCCTATACGGACTTTCCTACCTTAGCTAGGTTTTCCTCTATATCCTATATATACAGGCCATTGGCCTACAGATCGATACAAAGTACTATTCAATTTGTTTGTGTGTGTATCCCCGTTCAAATGCAATGCTATTGGATATGCTTTACATTTGAGGGGATAAAAGCATTACTTTGTAGTATATTCTCTTTCAAATGCACCGCTATTGCACACGCGTTGCATTCGAGGGGACGTTAGAGATATAAGAGTAATAGTAGGAGATATAGTCTTTATTATAGTAGGAGACAGAGTTCTTATCCGATACAGATTTTCCCTTTCTAGGCTTTCCTCCATATCCTATAATACAGGCCTGGAGGCCCTTGGCCTACAGATGAATACAAGTCCTATTCATAACAGGTGCTACATACACATACGATAACAATGAAAATCAGATAGCCTCTCTATCTTGAGCTGATCTCATTAAAAGTGTTAAATTCTACATCTTGCTATACCCAAAATAATAAGATCATTTATCCACTTACTTGTAAACCTGCCACTCATAAGGAGGCCCATGGTTGCATCCTTTACTTGTTCTATGCTCAAACTTTAATGCCACCTATCATTAAAAAAGCAGAAGATTTATTTGCCACTGGTAATACAACCCACATGTAACCCACATGTCACAATTTCAGTTTTGTAAGTTGGTTGGTACAAAAATCCTCTATTTACCTCCACAGCGCCTGGACCATTAGCTGAAATGCGGCGGCCAACATATACCTGACCAAATCCTCCTTTCCCAAGCTTTTTGTCAACTCTATACTTTGGTGAATTTCCCACCTGAACCTGTATACAGAAAAAAAAAATCAGAAAAACATTTAAGAACGATTAACGGGAAACGGCAGCTGAATCCTTTGGGAATGAATAAAAAGTAAAACAGCCGGCACAAAACCAATTTATGCAAATTAATAAAAAATCGAAATTTCGAATAATCCCAACAATATAGCCTTCAAAAATCTCACTTTACCAGTAAACTAAATTTTCGATTCAGGATGCATCTGCCGGAAACTATTGTAAGGTTAACGTTGTACAATCATAACATTCAAGCATAGTAGGCACAGGCGAAACATGATATATCATCTCACCGTCTCAGGGACTGGAGTCGTAGTCCCCTCGTCGTCGACAGCCTGCTTGTCGGCGCTGCGCGCAGCGCTGTCCAGATCGTCCATCAGCTTCACGCCGCTACCTTGCCCCGCGACCTTGATCTCCTCTTCCCTCCTCTCCTCCTCCTTCGCGGCCACCTCGCCGCCTCCTACTCCTACTGTCTCCTTCCTCCTTGCGGCCCTCCGTCTCCTCGCCGGCGCCGGCGCCGGCACCCCCGCCTCCGCCGCCGCCGGATTCTCCTGCGCCTCTCGGGCCCTCCGCGCCGCGCTACGCAGCACAGGCATCCTCAGCCATGGAGCCCCATGCCCCCCGCACCTGCCGCCCTATATCTCCTCCTCAGATTCCGCAGGCAGCAACAGCGACACGGCCGATCTCAGGGAGGAGGGGCCGACGTCGCGACGCTAAGGTCGCTGACTCGCGGTGGCACGGCGGCTAGCACGGAGGAGCGACCGGGAGCGCTAGGTTTGGGGGTTGGTACTTGGTGCAGATGTAAACACCGGCTAGACGCGAGTTCGTTCGCTCGTTCGCTGCGACTTGCGAAAGAAAGGAAAGGATCAGCACTGTTCCACCTTGTGTGCATCGTCTGACATCCGTCTCTATGCGGAAAAATAAAAACTAGACCTGCCGGTAATGCACGAGCATGTATGTGAAACGATCACGCTCGGTCTAAGATGGTTTATATGAGCGTAATTATGAGAAAAAAATAATCACATAATAAATGGGAATACAAGATATAGGAGAGAATAATTCTTTATTTTTTTCTTTCTCATGATATATAATAGATAAATTCCTCTGAGGCTATCTGTGCTTTTTTTCTTCCTTTGTTCAACATACTACAGCTCTACAAATGTGGTCGGATATCTCTGTTACATTATGCTTGGACATAAGATATATAATGCTTTTTAGTATAGTGATTATCGAATTCTTTGCAAGATAATTAGCTGACTTTATCATTCTATATTATATTTTAGTCCAACCTACATCTATGTATTTTATCATGTGTCCGCACCGACACGGACCACCGTGCCGACATGGTGGGCGCACCACTTGCACCTCTGGCTACCGCCAGGTACACCACAAAACACCATCAAAAGGAGCGCACAAGCTACAACCACCAGCCACCATCGGCTCCAGCGAAAACACCAACAATCGAGCAGCGACGGACAACTAAAATAAAAGGTAATCTGACCGAGGACACACCAACTAGAGATGGCAATGGGGACCCGATCCCCGATTCCCCCACAGGGAATTCCCCTATTAGGGGACGGGGATGGTAGGAATTTAGTCCCCACAGGGAATCAAATGGTAAAAAATTAGTCCCCGTCGGGTCTGGCGGGGACGAGGATGGTTCACCGTCCCCCATCCTCGTTCCCCGCGGGCCCCCGTGTAAATAGTGCATCCAGCCATTGCCATCTCTAATCCAAAATTCAATGCTCAGATATTTCAAATTTCACAACAAGGCCCAACCTAATGGTGAATGGCTCGCATATATCACCACCCTCGACCATCCGCCCATCCCTAACCCTAGCCTGCAGCAGCCGCCACCACCACCGCCTGCGTGCGGTGCAGTGCAACATGCCGTCTTGGTCAATGACTGAAGTCGCCATGTAACATCCCAAATTTTTAAACCCAATTTGGCACGTTAATAATTTCTTAAATGCATAATTTAAAAATGTTAAATCATTTGTTATATTGCACCATGGCATCATCATCATTGCATGCATTGCATTTAATTAAGAGGAATGATTTAAACTTTCCAAAATTTATACCCTTGATGGAAAAGTGTGGTATTTGGTTTAATTCATAACATTTTGGCTAAAACCTATCCCAAGAGAATTATCTGGGATATATATTAATAAACCTTAGTATTTCCTAAAGTATCAATACATTTAAAAAGAGTATTTAAAAATAAAAGCTCTCTGGCAACCAGAAAATATAAAGTGTTTTATTCTCCCCTCGGCCCAGGCCGGCCCATTCCTTTTTCTCCTTTCTCCTCTCCCTTCCCCCTCCTGCCTCGCTGGTTGGGCCGAAGCCGAGTCGGCCCACTTCTTTTTCCCCCTTTCCCTTCCCCACTCCTCTCCTCCGCTGTTGGGCCGTAGTCGCTGCGCCGACCTATGCTGCCGCAGCTGTTCCCCTCCCCTCTGGGCATCGTGGCGCCACTGCCAGGTGGGTCCGCGCCGTCAGTGTCCCTTCCTTCTTCTTCTCCCTGTTTCCCCCTCTGTACGCCGGTCGTCGCCGCTGTGCTCATCCTCCCTCTCACTCCCATGGGCTCAATGGCTCGTCTTCCCACGCGATCACTCATCCCGGTCCTTTCCCCTTCGGACCCCCCCTCGCCCTCCGCCATTCCCAGTCTGGTCGCCGGCCAACCCCGTGATGCCGCCGTCGCCCCCAACACGCCACCGGCCGAAAATGGTGCCAGCGGTTGCCAAACTCGCGTGTCACATCCAAATCCCCGAACGCTGCGTGCCTATAAGAGTGGTACTGCTACCTCTCTACTCCTTGCTTTGCGCCACCGCAACGGTCGTCCACCCGAGCCGGTCGTCGAGGAGGAGTTCGCGCCCAAGGGAGTGAAGCCGCGTGGTCCGCGTGTCCTGGAGCCCACGATGTCGCCGCCGCCGTGATACTACCGCCTCATCGTCTCCGTCGGCCTAGCGAGCCAAGGTAGCCTCCCCTGTCTACTATCCCCTTCCCGGACATAGGGGTTGGGCACCGGTTAGACCCTTCGCCGGAGCCGCGTTGTCCGCAAGTCGCCGCTGCTGCGGGTTGCCGCGCCGCTCGGCCCGTCCATCCCCAGGGTCGGAAGGACTATCATTGCGACCGACTCGTTTAGCTTGTGCTCCCAGGGTGTTTAATTGGTTCGGGGTGGCCGGAATCGCCGCCGCCGTGGGCATCGTCGCCGCCGCCAGGAGCCTCCTCTGTTTTCCCCCTTTGCCACCTGCGGTGCCACCGACAGGTGGGACCCGCTAGTTAGTCGCGCAGCCTGGCTGGCTCTCGCCACATGGCATGCCGAAGGCTGCAATAATTATTGCTTTACGAGCCGCCCAGTGCTAAGAACCCTTTTCTTTTATTCTTTTTCAGTTTCTGATTAAAATCCTTATTTGGTACCCTAAGGCACTTGTTAAAAATAGTTAATGCATGATAAAAATTCTGTAAAAATTAGTGCAAATGCTTTAATAGTTTCTGGACCCAGGAAAATTATATATTCGCATGTCATGCATGTAGCATCATTTCTAGTTAAATAAGTTACCCAGTAATGTCATTATTTCATGTGACTTGATAATTTTTCATGCTATTTCTTTTAAGTGGAAATGCATTAAAAGTTGCTGTATGTCCCATTACTTAAACAGCAAGACCCTAAATACTTTTCTAAATAGTATTGTCAAATTCATGACTTGGGCATAGCATCATTGCATGTGCATAGGCAATTTCCATCATGTTTCTTCTAAATAAAAAGGCATGAAAATAGAGTTTTGCTGCATGTTTCTTTAAAACAGCAAAGCATGAAACATTTTGCTTATGTGTGTTGTATTGCTTTGCATATGCGTGTGCGCGTTTAGGAGGTCAAGCCCCCGAAGACCCGATCGACGACGTCCCCTTCGCTTTCCCCGGAACCGATCAAGGCAAGTCCTCCTTCGATCATATCGTGAAGCCATTTTCGGTTATTTGGAAAACGTTTACTAGACTTAAAAATATGCATGCTAGTTTAAAGATGATAAATGCCGTATTTCCTAGACTTAGTTATCATGCCGAATAGAAAGGTAAGAAATATGGTAGGATTAAAACTAAGGCTAAGATATGTATTGCTCATATTTAAATATTCCGTTGTGGTAGGATAAATGCTTAAAAATCCTTTTATGCGGAATGATTCAATCATTTGTGTGAAATGAGAATATTGTTGAGAAATGTTTGGGAAATGGTGGTTTAAAGATAGCGCATCAAGGGTGATGCTTGGTAGGAAATGATTTTCCTTTTACCCCAAAAACCTTCCGACTAGGGAGAGATATTTTGTCGGTTGGTGCGGTAAGGCACCATTTTAAAAACTGGGCTAAAATATCAACTCTCTCCTAGTTTAAGGACTGCTCATCCTATGATCCTATAAACTGAGCCATAAAAGTACGACCTCGAGCCCCGGTATGGACGGGTCTGATCGTTGGCCCTCGTGGTTGGCGGTCTTGTGGCGAAACATCGTCTGGATGCGTAGCCTCTCGAGGGTAAGGCGTACCCACTCTGTAGAGATAAAACTGTCATGATAGCCGTGCTCGCGGTTATAAGCATGCGAAGGGACTGATTATATGGTAGCTTCTTCATTTTAAAACCAATTTAGAAAAGGGTTTTAAGCAAAGGATTTGAGACGAGTAAAGGCTTTGAAAAGGATTTCGTTTGAGTTAGGTGCCACCGGTGACATTCCGGATTGGGGGTCGGCCTACCGGAAAAGTGTCGCGCGGAATGGACCTAACAGCTTTGAGAAAAGAAAATGAGAAATGATTTTGTTCTTGCTATGGCACTGAGGCCAAATGGCGAGAACCATTTGAGAAGAGCCCAAAGAAAATATTAAGATTTACTGTTTCCAAATTGCTTTGACAAAACTAGGCTAACAAATGCATGCACTTTCCGTAAAATATTCTAAGCTCTCCTTGTACCGAGCCTCATTTGCATACTTCCCAACTTGCGAATACAATTTATACTCATCCTCGTTTTCTCCCCTCCCTTTTAAAATTTCAACAGCTGGTCCATCTGAGTATGGCCCGCCTTCCGAGGAGGAGGACCCGGACTACGTCGAGGAGGCGTTTTCTGAGGAAGACTAGGGTTGCGCGTTCCTACAGCCGTCGTGCCTGTGGGATGGATAAGTATCTAGATATTGTATTAGGCATGTATCTCCGTGTACTCTGATTTGCGGCCTGCAAGCCGTTGTATTTGTTTTGTACTGGACTATGTTTCCGTTTGTAATAATAAGATCGTTGGCAATGTTCCGTTTCTGTATATCTGTGTGTACTAGCTATGATCCTTGGGACTAGTAAGTGTTTACGTAGGTGGAATCCGATCTTGTAAATCGGGTGCTGACACGCCACCCGCCATCGCCCCTCGCCGGCGCCGCTCGCCCCGTCCTGTCCTTGGGCCACCGCCCTCGTCGGCGCGCCGCTTCGCTGCCGCCGCCAGCCGCAGATCGCGCCCCTCGCCGCCGCCGCTTCGCCCTCGCCGTGGCCGCCGCCGCCAAAGACCGCGCCTCTCCCTCCCCGCTCGCGCGGCGCGCAGCCTATGGCCCGCGCTCTCGCTTCCCTGTCGGCTGCCCGTTCCCCATCGTCCACGCACGCGGCGCGCGCCAAATTTCAGACTGCGCCGACGCCAACCCCGTTCAATTGCATGCACGATGACAAGCTGGGACGGGGACCCGGCGAGGATTAATTCCTCGTGCGGGGACGGGGATGGGTAAAATGTTTGCCCCGTTGCATTTCGCGGGGACGGGGATTTTTCTCCCCCGCGCGGACGAGGTTGGCGACGCATTCCCCGACGGTGAATTCCCCGTTGCCATCTCTAACACCAACAGCGCGAGGTGGACCGCATCAACGTCTCCAATGTGGAAGAGGCGATGAAGAAGCCACCACCGTTGACCTATCCATGCTTCACCCTAAAAGGAAGGGCGTCCACGACGATGTCAGACGGTGTCGCCGTCACCTACTCAAGTAGGTTGTCATGCAGGATTTTCTCCTGACATCCCCACCCCCAATACCAGTCTGTAGGGAAACCACAATGAGGACACCTGCATGATACCCATAGCCATTGTTCAATGCCACCGCAAACACCATGACGGGAAACCTCCACACCACCGCACACTTGGTCACCCCGAAGCCGCCTAATTCCCACAGGGGGCGTGGAGAGGGGCCAAAGAAGACGAACCATAGATGGACGACAACATGCCCTAGGAGAGCCAAGGGACGTTGTCGAAGCCAACCACCATCATTGGCCGCCACAACCAACGAGCCTCTAGGTTCTATAGCCCAACCAACAGCCTACACCCGCACTCGCACTAGACCGACCATGCATCCGCCATTGGCATCCCGTGTCTAGCCAACCATCGTCAATATCAAGGCACCATCGTCGCAGTCCCTGGAGGCCCAATTTTGTCACCGTGCCACTGGTTTCGGTTTTGCGCCAAGGGATATGCCCAACACACCGGTTGATCCGGTGGCCGCTCCACCGGAACAGACTGCCACGTCTCTAAAGTAGCTCTATCAAACGACCACCACGAGGAGAACGCTGACGAAATAAGCAAGCGCGTCCCATCGCTGGATCCAACTGTTCCACCGTCGGATCGGGGCAATGCCGCTTGATCCAACTGGTCCACCACCGTTGCAGCCACCCCCATCACAACAATTTAAGCCATCTGAAGAGGAAGAGAAGAGGAAAGGAAAGGGAGAGGGGAGGACCCTGCCGCCGCTGCGGGGAGGAAAGGGGGAGGCATGCCATACTTTCTAATTTGGTTGTGGCACTCGGCATAGCCTTAAAAAAAAAGTTTTGAGTCTATCACACCATACTGTAGCAAGAATTTGTGGCAAATGTTAGCATTCTTGTTGCCACCAAACATGCCGTTACGGTGTGTTGCCTGATGAGTAATGTTGAGCGGATCGGACCGTCCGTCGCATATAGGATCCTATATAACCGGGACCCGTCTTTGCGGGTTGTCCTGAGCTCGACCGAGCTGGCCATCAGCTAGCCACACCGCTCCCTCCATCTACAGGCATCAGGCCATCTCCGATACAAAACGTTTATAGTAGGTGCTTAAGGAGAGCTAGTTCTGACACGTCATTAAGCATTTATGTAGAAAAACTTATTTTCAATGCATAGAAGTTTGTATGGGTGCTTAGTTCCTCTAAGCACCTCTCTAAGCATGGTGCTTAGTTAGGCACTTATACCTCTCTCTAAGCACTAATACAAGCATATTCTCTATCCTATATGGCAAAAAAAAAAAAAAAACTGCGTTGGAGATGGCCTCAGATGACCTCTCAGTTCGCTCCACGCGCACAAGCTCGGGACCCCAGCCGAAGAGTCGCAGGCTCTTGCAGACTTGCAGTTGCACGCACGATCACATGAGTACATGACACATGCACAACGCCCTTCGCCTCTTCCTAACAACCGCTGCAATCCAGCACAACACATCACAGCACACCCCTATAATCAAGCCAGGCAGCCAACCGCTTAAAACACTGCACAGTGCACACCCAGAAGGGCAGTTGCAGTTTGCAAAACGATGAGGTACAAATACAAGTGTCCTGGAAAACTTTCTTTCAGCTGATTTTTTTAAGGCTAAAAACTGCAGGGGCTTCCCACAGCCATATATTACTCAAAAGATATGTACAAGGCATAAGCCCAAGCAAACAAAGGCAAAGAAAAGGAAAAACTGATTCCATATTGCTTGTATTGCCCAGCGATTTGGTTGAGATCCATCGAACAAAAGAATTGGCTTTAGAGGTTGTATGCTATTATTGCCGTATTGGTTGGTCAAGCTGGTACATTTGTGATCAATATGAAGTGTGAAAGAATGGATTATATAGCCCACGCCCCCCCACCCAAAAATAAAAGAAGAAGAAAAAAAGAGTACTTTACAAGGGGCAGGAAACGGGAAGAGAAGCTGCGAGGGGTCAACACTACATCAAACCAGGAGGATCCTTGAGCATGCTGAGCTAGAATGGGGAAGGAGTGCCTGAAATCGGCCAGGAATAGGAAGACCATGAAACCTATGGCAAGTTCGAGTTGGATGCCATTAGTTCTCTCGATGCGAAGTCCTGTAACATTCAAACTCGTTTGATCAACAAACTTAGATTAAAATGTTTAGCAAAAGAACTTTGTAAGACAAAACACAGAAAGAAAAAAAAAAATGACAGTGTATATCAGGTCTGAAATGGCATGCAAATATGCAATAACAGTATAGCATGAGTGAGAGTACCTGTAGGCGGTGCAACAAGTACATCAAGAACAAATGCACAAACACCTGGTACAAGTACAAGCAGATTTAGTTATAGATCAACCTAAAAATGACAAATGAAAGCTAATATACAGGGAACTAAAGCTATGCAGTTCTTGCCAGATAGAAAAGCAGGCTGACTCGAGCAATAGGGTGCCGCCATAAAAATCTAGTTGCACGCACAGCTCCTGAATCTAGAAGCTTTGCAGCCTTTTGCAACTGGGCACAAAAGATGCAAAGAAAACAAGGTAAATTGTCATATTCATTTCCCATCATTTATCAGGATGCAGCACTTTAGATTTATGTTGGTCATATATACCTGCTGATTTGCTGTTGCCATGTGTCGATGATGTAGAGGAAGAGGCCTGAAATGTGCACAGTTAACTGCCTAAAACTTACCAGGACAGCAAATAAAGGAACACATGCAAATCATCAAGTAAATTTTTAACAAGAAAAGGCTGCTTCTATTTTGATTGAACGTTCGATAGAATAAAAAAAACAGTGGCATAATTATAAACAAAATATTCATGTGTGTTCAATAACAAAAAAAAGTCAAGGTCAACATACTCTAGTGCCTTGATATCAGTATCTTCTTCCCACGATGATGCTGATCTGCGAGCAACTCTACTCCTTTCTGCTTCTACCTATCAAATAGATGGCATTTACAACAGAATGGCAGCACGGTAAGAGCATGATCAGTAGGGGCCTAACTCAAGTCATTCTAGGACTGTAGCAAATAAAATAGAAGAGGGGAAAATGAAGATGAATAGTGAAAAGGAGGTGTAAATAGTGGCTGGGTCAACCTAAGTTAGGTCTGAGTTGGCAGGGCCGTGCCTGAGGGGGGGCGAGCGGGGCCGCTGCCCCGGGCCCCCCATGGACAGGGGCCCCCACCCTTGGCGTGTTACGGTGCTGCGTATCAGCGATTCGGTGCTGAGACCAGCGAGCTCCTATTGTGTGCCTGTATCGATTGATCAAGTGCCAGGCTGCCAGTGCTCGATTCAAAGTCTGAAACACCCAATTGAGGGGATTGCCCTCATGGTGATTGTGGAAACCCAAAACTTCAAATCAATCCAAGCCGTTGGATATCACATGCGATGGCCGATGGACGTGACAGCCCACCGCCGCGTCAATTGCAAACTAGCACCGCCGCAAGGTTCGTTTGTGATTCCTCGTCTTCCAATCAATCTAACTCACGATCTGGCAGTTCGTTCAATCGTTCATCGTCTTCACTCTTCTGATCAATCTTGCGAATCCCATCGCGTGCGGGCTCGCGGCATCGGCACTGGGACATCACCAATTGGGGCAATTCGCCAAGTGATTTTTTATCAAGAACGTAGGTACGTAGTTGAGTAGTTGATCTCGTCTCTTTAAACTAGACTAGATTAAAATAACATACCCAAATCAATTCATTCTATATTTTTATTGTCTATTGATCTCGTGTCAACCCTAGGTACACATGTCTGCTATGGAGGTTTTTGAGTTTATCAGGGAAGTGAACTATTATCCTAATATTTCTGTTGCTTATCATATCTTATCTACTGTGTCGGTAACTGTGACATCAGCTGAAAGAAGCTTTTCAAAGTTAAAATTATTGAAGAACTATTTGAGATCAACAATGTCTCAAGAAAGGTTAAACGATCTAGCAACTTTATGTATTGAGAAGAAATTATTGAATGATATTAATATTGAGGTCATAATTGATGATTTTGCATCTAGAAATGTTAGAAGACATTTCTAAGATAATCTCTATAAATATTTTAGGTAAAAAAATCTTACATGTACCTGTACTTTTGTTTATCGTTATAATTTCTACAATACATTAAATGTTTGTCTTTTTAGTTGATATATGGTATTATAAAAAAGCTAATACTTATGTTATGGGGCCTCCGCCTATGATTTCTCCCCAGGCCCCAAAAACTCAGGAACGGCCTTGTGAGTTGGTGATGCTCTAAGAACTTCTGGAAGAGTAGAGGGCATTGACTATAGCAGAGGGCAAAGGCAACAAAAATAAGGGGGAAAAATCAGGAACCTGAACTTCGTGAAATTGCTTCAACGATTTCTCCAACTGGAACTCTAATGCAGCTTTTTCACTGGCCATGGATTCTAACTGTGTTTGCTTGTGGTACTGCAAGAAAGGATGCACATAATTAGATTATCTCTAATTAATTAAAATGTAAAAGGTACATACAAAATGATTTAATTCACTGCATACCAGCAAGTCTGTAAGCTCGCGGTATCTCTTCTCTAGCTCAACATGCTCCTGAAACATTTGCATAAATAAATGTTACCTGATTCAGGTAGCATGCTAGGTAACAATAACAATCATCTGTATGATTTAGCTAGAATTATGAAAGTGACATCAATGACCGCAACACGAGTTCACCTGTCTAGAATAATGCTCTGCATCTCTCCTCATTCCAGCCATTTCAACTCTCATCTTCTGTAACTCAGCCTACATCATAAAATAAAGATGAGTGATGAATAATGTCTCAAGACAAGACATTATGATTAAATATTTATTGCCGCCATTTTACACCTAATCACCATTTTGGCATCTCTATTACCTAAACTCCTAGTTACATGTTACACTTAAATAAAACTAAACCACACACGTCCAATAGAACAAGGCAAAAATTGAAACAAAGTTGATTTTTTGATGTCTTATGCAATGAATGGTACCTCCAAGGATGATATCTTAGTTTCTGCCTCTCTCTGGCTATGACGTGCACGTTCAACTTCCTCCTGCCATGCCTGCATCTACTTTCCGAAAGCACATCAGTAAGTGAAAACAAACAACAGAACATTACATTTCATCATATTCCTTCATATGCTACTTCAATTATTTCAAAAAATTACAGTTAGGCAATTGTAGGGCCAGTATTATAACACTGTGTAATAAGGGCATTTCACATCAAATATATGGAGTATACTAAAGTACAGATCAAAGTTAAGCCCAGAAAGGAAATAAAGTGCTTTGATTTTCACCTGAAGGACTTGATTAGACTCTTCAGAAGGCTTTTTCTGAGCACGGCGATTTCGAGCTTCCATCTCCTGTAGTTCTTGGTGCAGTGATGCACACTCGACCTAAGATAACCAGAGTATCGATAGTGATTGGCATAAACTAAATAGTTCAGATATGATACATATTGTGGAAAGTAATATACCTCAAGCACAGCCACCTTGTGCTCCAATTCCATTGCTCTCGATGAGCTTTGATCAGCAGCTCGCTGTATGGGAACAGAACAGTTGCACAGAGTAAAAAAAATGATGCTTTAACAAGAACAATGATTGTGCTGAAAAGATTAGAACACTAATCAGCTAAATTATGATGATTGATATGATGTAAACTAATAAGTACTGTTCAAAGTGCATGGTTTTAATTTCATTTAATTATTTTAAACAAGAGAGCTAGGTAAATTGTTGGAAACATATTACAAACCACAAATACTGAGAGGTACAGCATATGAAATATCAGTTACACAATTTTCTGTCTGTTTCTTACAGTACGAATGCTGGCCTTTGCATTAAAGATAAACCTCTAAAACCTATATGGGCAAATTATGTTCCCACCTTTCAAATCAGTGTGTTATCCCTTCTAAATGTCGAATTAGTTCATGTTGCCTGATATAATTTGTAACTTGTTTTAAGGACAAAGGCCTTGTTCTTTCCAGCATATCGTGCCGTTGCGTATTACTGTAGCAAATTTTGTGATTTTTATATAGCCTATATGTTGTGATAATTTGTAACGATTTTTTCGTGGCTTTTAGTCTTCCTTCCAAAGATCCTAAAACTATTTTTAATTATTTTTTTATAAACTTTAGACCTCTTTTCGAGAGCTCTCAAATTTGCTACAGTGTTACGCCAACGCAACAATACGCTGAAAAGAACAAGTCGAAACTCTACTGAAATTTTCAAAGCACCTCTGGAAAACACCATAAAATATACTAGTATAACAGCTGAACAAGACTCTAAAAAAGCTGAATAGGGGAGCACATGCCAAGATATTTAGATTTAACAGGAGTAACCATGTTACCATAAAGACATTCAAGAGAGTTGTCCACTATGCCTGTTCTAGGATGTAATAGACTAATAGATTACGACAAATGGCCTTTCATTGTGCATAGCATGGAAAAAGAGGTTAAGAATAAAAATCTACTTAACAGTTAGCACCAACATGCAAGATTAACCATGCTTATGACCAACAATAATACCTTGCCAAATTACCTGGATTCTTGCAAGAGCATTTGAGGCCTCAACAGCTCGATGCTCTAATTCTACTTCTCTCTCAACAGCTGCCTGCAATGAGTAATAAATAATTATTGCAGGAGAAACTATGACAAATAGAAAGCAATAAAAAGAATGAACTTTGATGATTTACCATCTTTGTAGCATTATGCGCAATACGCTCCTCTTCAGCCCTACGCTCTACCGTAGCAAGTTCCTCCCTTAAAGCCTGAAAAGTAAACGGTACATGCGGAGGTTATATAATCTACAAGAGCACATGGTGGATTCTGTACTCTGCAAAGCCTATTTTACTAACCTGGATCACCCTGGTTTCAGTAAGTTCACGGTTCCTCTTGAGGCCATCCATATCTTCCTGATTTCAAAAACAACAAAATTAATATATCGATTGTGTTATTGAGGATTAAGAACATGACAGATGTTAACAGTCACTTGTACAGTCATATTGTAAGATATATATCCAACAGCTCTAGATGCACCTCTATGGTATTACATAAATAGAGAAAAAAATATATTACAAAGCAATCATGATTTGATCCAAGATAGTGGCAAAGTAAATTTGTGTTTAGCATCCCAGAAAAAGTAACTGCTGTGCTAGCACATATAAATTTATAATGATGAAAGGCACCAGTAAAGTGTCATTACGGAGCTCACTGTTATGTGCACGTGGATCCCAACAAGCATATGTTAGGGGCTTAGGGATGGACATGGTGCTGGAATTAGTGTTCACACATGAATGATAACCCACGGCATGGAATCTCCTAAGTCTAAGAAATTAAGAAGTTATATATATTATTGTGATAGTTGCCATCTACTAGAGATTGGCTAGATAAGATTAGATCATTAGGATTTGATTGAGATTAGTTTCCATAAGTGATAAGATTGTTTTCTTAGTCTAAATTGGTCATCCCTATAAAAGGGACATCATGTATCCGTTAAGAATCAAGGAACGAATTAAAAGATTGGTCCAGTATTAACCACGCCATGTGCAGCACCCCTTGCTGCCGGCAAGATCCCCTCACCGGCACCCTCGTTTCCCCCCTCTAGATCTAATCATAGCATCCACACTACAAACTAATGAACTATAATACGAGTATAGGATACTAGAAGTCTAGAACACAACGTATAGTTTCCTTCGGTAGCGGGTAGTAGTCATATTGTTTAGGAAAAAGATGGCTGAAACGAGTGACAAATGGTGAAACCTGTAAGCCCGTGAGCTTTTCTTCTAAAGCCGCTGAATTTTTCTTCCAAGAGTCCAATGATTTAGTAAGTGACTCAATCTCAGCATTTTTTGCCATCAAAGCATCAACCATGTTAGATTCTGCTCGTGAACCTTCTACTCTGGACACTGACAGTTCTTGCTGTAATTGCTTCATGTGAGCTTCATATGAGCTGCATTTCTCTCTCTATTATGTCGCATAACATCAGTACATATTAGAGAAAACAACAATATCATGTATGGGGTTAAACTAAATAGAAAATGAAAGAAAAAAGGAATATTGATCAGATAATTTTACCTCCTGAACAAGAAGTTCCTCTAGTTGTGCATTCTCAGATTTATATTCTTGGAGCCGGGATGAAAGTCCAGCACAGACCTGTTTGTAAGCAGAGAATAAACAAACAAGTCAACAAATCGACCTGAACAAGGCATAGATAATGTGGCAGAGTCGCCGCGTTTATACTTATCCTTACCCGAGCTAACCTAGCTTCTTTTGACTGCCCAGTTTTTACAGCACTCTTCAACAATCCCTGAGCCTGCCAAATACCAATAAGATAATGCTATAATGTGGGAAGAGAACACATTTATTAAAAGCACATCTAGTTTATATGACTGCAAGTACAATTTTCTATGGCCTACCTCCTCGAGTTGGTCTTGATCTTTCGCAGAAACTGAATCAGGCTTCTGTTCCTGTTGATTTTCTATGTTATCTGGTGAATCTGATAAATTATATTCCTTTGATTCCTGGGATTTGCTAGAACCTTTTGTACTGGGTACTTCAGAGGTATTTCTCTCAAGAATAACAGCCGCAGGTGTGTCTTTCTTGTCCAAACTAATGGCTGGATCAATATCAGTAGCCTGGTTACTGCTGCTTGGCTCGTTTCTTACATCTGGACCTGAAGTTGCAGAGATTTCAGCAGCGCTCTCAGAATTCCCAGAATCTGCAACACCATCTGCGATAGGACCTACATCTACAGAGCTTTTCTCCATTGGTTGGACTTCATTTGCAGTATGAATAACAGCCAGTGCCACACCTCTATCATTCTTAAGATCAACATCAGTGTTCTCTCCTTTGTCTGATGTACCCTCATCATTCACCCCCTTAGCATCAATTGAAGTGACTTCAGGTTCACTGGCACTAGCATCAACATTTGATGAATCTGCAGGTGGCGAAGGCCTGATCTTCTCAATCTTGATCCTCTCCCGTGGTGGTTGCCTACTCTTCCTATCCTCCTGAGCTGTGGTCCTACTACTGGCATCCCCAGCAGTGAGCTTCAATGGACCCTGAAACGTGAGCTGACAGCAAATTTTAAAATAATAACTCTCATGGATGTACTCAGCAAAGACATAAATTATGGCAACAAGGCTATTCAGTTGTGACCTTCTCCCTTGGCTTTCCCTTCTTCCCTTGTCCTTCTTGGCCACTGGATCCTTCACCAAACAAACATAGAGCATTACCTACTAGTCCATTGGCTGAACAGCTAAATGTAACCCAAGGAGCTATGATATACCTGAAGGCTGGAAGCTGGACTGCTCGTCCGTCAACTCGGTAGCCACGATCTTCGCCCTCCTGTCAACGACTTCCAGCAAGTCTGATTGATACAGAAAACAGGCAACTTTTGAAGGACTCGCAAAACCAAAAAAACTCATAGCGCGTTCAAGCAGGCAATGAGACGGCGATGGGTCCGGGTTAGGTGCAATTGGATACGTTCCACGGTACGAAATGATCGAATAAAGCACGGTACCAAAGCTTAGTTTGCGAAATTTCGCAATAGGCGTCGAAATCCCACGGGGCAATCTCCGCCCAGGACAGTTCGAGGGTTGCGGAGGGCCACGTTAGATCTTGGTCGCGAGGAGGGGTGGATCTGGGTGGCGAATCGGAATGGGGGAAGGGGCAGGGGGAGGAGAGAGGAGGGAGGTTGGCCGTGTACCTTCGGCGACCTTGAGCCAGGAGGCCATGGCGGGAGCTGTTAGATCGCCGCCCTGGCTGGCGAGAGAAGGTTGGCGGTGGCGGCAGTGTGATTGGCGGCGACGAGCTGGATAGATGTCTGGCCCGATGAGATCTCCGGCCGCAGCAGTGGGTTCTAAAAATGTCGCAATAGTTGGTGGCAATGGCGGGGTTCGGATCCGACCGGTTGGTTCGGCAGACGCGATGAACATACATATACAATAAATTTATAGCTTAAAGAAATGGCCATGGTCGTCCTAGCCCGTCTAGCTCAGTCGGTAGAGCGCAAGGCTCTTAACCTTGTGGTCGTGGGTTCGAGCCCCACGGTGGGCGTTTGCTTTTTTTTTTTTCAAACCGATAAAGCAATAGAGACCATACAGCCTTTAGTTTTTTAAGAAGTGAGCAATAGAGATTGTACAGCTTTCATTTCAATTTATTCAATTTTCGTGGACGCATATATACAGCGATGAAGACCATACAACTTTCGTTTCAATCTTTTCAATTTTCGTTTAGCTAGACAAAGATGATGTTTTGTCACCTTGCTTTGGCATCTCCCTTACTTCGTCAATACCATGTTATTTTTATGTGATATTTTGTGTCCAGGTGGAGATGTGTTTGGTCATCTTGTTCCGGCATATCCCTTATTTTGTCACCACCCTATTATTTTTATTGATGTTTTGGCTAGGTGCGGACGGTGTCTGCACATCTTGCCCCAACATCTCCCTTATTTCATCACCAACCCATTAATGGCAATGTGCGCTACCATCGTGAATTCTTGCAATTTATCATAATTTTAAAGGTTAAATAATAATTTCCAGTACAGTAACATAATTATCCATATCTAGGGTTAAAATACAAAATTTACAGCTCCTTGTACTCAAGTCTCCACATCCTCAAATCCTCCATGGGCATAGATTGTGATGACAACAACCAATGATGACAACCTCACGACAACAAAAGTCCATTACTACGCAAGGGGCCTAAACATTTATTGATAGGAGAGTAAAACGGTGTTACAAAAGTAAGAAAAAAATACCGCAACAATCTGTACAGACGACAACCTCTACACCAAAATACAACTCTATGATAGACGAGGCCACGTTCCTAAGGTGGACATCCGCCAATGTGAGCTTTGCCATGACAAGTGTCGGTTGAAACTTCTGGTTGAAGATCCTATTGTTATGCTCCTTCCAAATGTTCCATATGTCATAGATGCAACTTCTATCGATTTCCCTCTGCACTTGCCTCCCTGTTTCCATGATTTCCCACCAAGAGTCAAGAGACACACTAGTCGATATAGTAGATAAAGGCCTTGTTCTTTTCAGCTTAGCGTATCGTAGAGTTTCACCGTAGCATTTTTTTATATAGCCTATTTGGTGTAATAATTTGTATTGATTTTCTCATGCTTTTAGTAGTCCTCTTAAATATCCTAAAACTATTTTTAAATTATTCTTTTACAATATTTAAACCTATTTATTGAAGACTCTTAAATTTTACTACTGTAAAACGCTACGCTAAACTGAAATGTACAAAACCAAAATGATAGCTACCTGTTGATACACAATGACCCAAACCTACATCGCAAAAAGGCAAAGCAAAATAAATAAATAGAGGATACTTTGCAATGTTGCAGAATAAATAAATAGAAGCAATGGATGGACATGAGAAGTCTAGATATCTCATTGAGCTTGTTTGGTCAAGTTCACAGTAGCGTTCGCTCGCAGGTGCAATAGACGAGATGTCCACATGGCTTTCCTACATGGTATCACAACTCGCAAGTGACGCTTTTGGTCAAGTTCACAGTGGCGCTCGCTTGCAGGTGCAATAGATGAGATGTCCACATGGCTTTCCTACATGGTGTCACAACTCGCAAGTGACGCTTTGTAACAGATGATCACTACCTTATACGCATAACAGTAAAATCAGTTGTGATAAAATTGTGGTCAGTGAAATCCGGACACCATAGTTTCATGAAATCTGGAAACCAAAACATATGTATGTGTGCTTGTGTTTCATGAAATTTGATTATTTTAATATTGTAGCTGTAACATTCACACCAGCTTTTTCAACCGATTTGTGGCTGCCAGACAATCAATTTGATATGGCACTGAAAAAGGGTTATCCATGATAATCTCTTTTTTTTTAAGAAAAAAACATGAATGACCCAATTGATGTGCCTAATGATAACTCAGATGGAGGCCTATAACAAGGCCAACACAAAAAATGCTGCAATGGTTTCTACACATGACTAAGATAAACAATCTGTACCACTTCTTTAATTAATACTGGTCATATACTGATTATACAATATGTTTGAGGTGTCTGATTGTTGTGAACCGAAAGCTTATTTCTTTTTTGTTCTTCTCTTATTTTTGTTTTAGCGTGACAATTGTTTGCCGTTTTGCTTTGGTTAAGAATTTTGATAAGCGTCTGTGATGTCCGCTAGCATCCTGCTAGTTTCTTTTATTATTTTTTAAAATATACCAGTTAGTCGGTTACAACCTCTCTAGATAGTGAAGTGAGATACCAGATACAGCCTTCCTGTTTGCCGGTGTAAATTTGAGGAGGAGGAGGAGGAGGAGGATACCAAAATGGTTGAGGTGAATTACTGAGTTGAAGCTGCAGAGTGCTATTCATGCGTCCAGGACACACGTTCATTATACCAGTACTAGCTATACAAGATTCGGATGCAGCAGCAGTCAAAACAGTAATTACTACTACAAGGACACGAAAGGCAATCTGCCAGCCCGGACTGACGGAACAAGCAAGCATTTCTGATGGATCAACGGATAGACTAGACAATCAGGCCTTGTATAACCGACCATTACACCCGTATTAATTGGTCGCCGTACGTACGTGACAATCAACATACGTTTCACGCTTGCTAGGCTGCTTGCTTGCTTAGCCTGCGATCAAACGTAGGGCACCGGGCAGGCCCCGACCGTGGCGACCTTGGAGGCGCCACCGCAGCTAGCCACCGGCGCCGAGGGAGGCGAGCGGCGGCTGAGGCAGCTCCCCCTGGCGATGTCCCGCATGGAGCGCGCGAGCGAGAGCGTCGGATTGAGGCGCACGGTGCTGTTGAAGCTGCTGCACAGCGACGCGTGCGACTCCACGGCCTCCCCCACCGTCAGCGCCGGCTCGCGCCGCCGCCGCTCCGACACGGCCTCCGCGCAGAGCCCGCAGACCCACCGGCCGTGGAAGCGCCCGCGCACGCGGCTCACGTACCCCGCCGTGCAGTCCTCCGCCATGCCGCAGCACTCGCACTGCACGCTCCGTGCCTCCTCCTCCTGCTGCTGCTGCTGCTGCTCCTCCTCGTCGACCTCGGCGGCCGCGTCGGCCACGACGGCGAGAGGTTTTTCGGTGACGGCGGGGCAGCCATCCGATCGTTGTTTGATCGAGCGGGCCTAGATCGAACCACGCATGGCACGATGAGTTGACAGTACTTGACACCCAGAGAATGCTATGCTACTTGCTCAACAATCGAAGAGATCATATGTACGAGTAAACAGAGAAGTAATTAAGGTGATTACCGCAAGGTGATGCTCGAGGCTAGGACGTTCCTCAGCAGCTAAGCGCGCCGTATCCATATTCGGCATCGGTTTGTCGATCGTGTCAGTTCTACACTTGTACGATCGCAGACTCGGTAACTAGCTTACTCCTGACAATTGTGTCGATGATCGACATATGCATCTGGCTATTTATAGACCCGAGTTTCCAATCCCATCGACGTGCCTGTCGCATCTCGAAACGTGCCCAATACATAAAGTTCATTTCAGCGGCGTCCTTCAGGTGTTTCCGGGGGGCGATGCAGATCAGTACAGTACTGATAGTACACTTCGGGCGTCCGCGGCCACTGCTGCGTTATCCGCCTCTTTCACTCTGCCCCAATCCGTCTAGAGCAGCCGGCCGAGGCGCGCGTGCGAGCCCGGGGTGTGCAGTGCTTTTGATGCCCGTTCGCTCGCCGGCGCGTGCAGATGCGCGCGGGGCGCTGTCGAGATCGCGTCCCGTGAGCCGCTGCGGCTCACGGGATTGATGACAGCTGAGTTCGCCTGCAGAGCCTCCTCCCTCATAGGAGTAGCTGCGACGGCGAGAGCCGAGAGTGATCGACCACGGGTGACTTGAGCGGCCGCCACGTGAGAATCGTGCCGGCCGTGAACGACCGGCCGATGTAGTGTTGAGCGCATGCTATAGCAAACATCAAGTAGCCGATGGTTTCCCCGATTGTGGATATCGCGAGCATGTGCGTGATTTGTTCATCGCCCGTAGCGCGCACTACATTCATGTGAGGCGAGCTCGATCCTCGCTCTGCTCGGCACTCTTCATTGTACTTGTACGTGGCCTCTTCATTGTCATGGCCTACGTACTCAGGTCTCAGCCTGTCAAGCCAGCGCTGCATTCAGATTTCAGGCTGCAGATGTAGGGAGACGTACAGGAACTACTGCATGTGCATGTGGATCGTTGGCGCCCGCTGAACAGTGAGTATGCGTGCATTTTTCTTCAATCGGGTTGTTAATAGTTGAACTGCACTGCACGCGAAATCTCGATTGAAATGAACACGTTCTCTGAGTTCACTAAAAATGATCGAGCTGTGCAAGCATTTCAACGATCAGCTCGCAATAATATTTTGGTGGTACCTGTATTTCAGACAAAAGGCATTATACTCAGTTGGGAGGAATCATCTTTTATTTTTATTTTTTTTTTGATAAGGAAGAATAAATTGCTTTCAAGAATAATACATCGAGTTGATACAAAGACTTGAAAACACTCCCGGCCTCTGCATAACAAAATACACACAGCCAAACAATAATAGAAACAAACACACTCTAGCGATTATCAATCCTTAGACTAGAACGTCACCCATGTGCTTGGGAAAAAAAGCCTTGGCCACCTGCTCCAAAAAGTGTAAAGAATCCAAAATAGTAGATCGTAGCTCCTGTTTCTGAAGCACAACCCATGTACGCAGCCGATGGGTAATATTGAAGATAACTTGCAAAGGAGACAAGGTGAATTTCTTTTGAAAAACTAAGTCATTCCTACTTAACCAGAGCGACCAAACAGTGGTTGTTGTTCCTAGTAGGGCAAGGTTTCTAATATCCTTGTTAAAACCAACTAGCCAATTCCCAAACATATTGGAGACACTAGAGGGTCTAGAGATACCGAAAGCCAAATGAATAAAGCTCCAAACTAAACGAGCAAAACGGCAATCAAAAAACAAGTGCCTAATTGTTTCGTCTTTGTGACAAAAGCAACATGTTTTGCTACCTTGCCAATTACGTTTAGCAAGATTATCTTTAGTCAAAACAACCCCCCTACGAAGATACCACAAAAAGATTTTAACTTTTAGCGGGGCTTTCAATTTCCACAAGCTTTTGTTTAAATTGGGAACATCACAATTAATCAAAGCTTGGTATAGAGATTTCACCGAGAACTGTCCATTTTGGTGCAAGTTCCAGTGAAACTCATCCCTTTCCTGCGTAAGAACAATATTAGCTAAACGCGATAAAAGATCATTCCACGCTACTAATTTTGGTCCAATTAAAGAGCGTCTCCAGGATAAGTTTCGATGAGAGGACATTAAAACTTCTGCAATAGTAATGAATTTCCTTCTTGTTATACTGTATAAACCAGAATATTGGTCTTTTAAGGTGGAGTTACCTAACCAAATATCCTCCCAGAATCTCACTTCTGATCCGCTCCTAATTTTAAAGGTTCCAAAGCGGAGGAAATCTTGCTTAACTTTCATCAGGCTAGACCAAAAATGTGAGTCTCCTGGTTTCCACTCAACTTGCACTAAAGGTTTAGTCAGAAGGAATTTATTCTCGAGGAGTCGCTGCTGACACCAACAAAGAGTAAAGCTTGAAAAGCCATTTGCTCAACAAGGCGGTTGTCGACGGTTGGGATATCGACCCAAGTCAACCAAGGTTCTTCAAAGAGGAGATAGGAGACACGCCGAACAACCACGAACAACAACGAACAGGAGACAGGGGTTTTTATCCTGGTTCAAGCCTCTCGGGAGAGATAATAGCCCTACGTCCGGCCTTTCTTTATATCAAGGAGGATTACAAGGTGGAACTCGGCGAGATCAGCAGGTCTCGGCGAGTAGTATGCGAAAATCTATCTGCTCAGGGGGGGTCCCCTAAACGCCGTAGGGGCCCTGTTTATATAGTACAGAACAAACCGACCTACCGAGGAATATCGGGACGGGCTAACTACGAGATCGTAACGAACTCAGCACATGCCAAATATAACCTACGGTAGATAAGGTAAGCTCCTAATCTTGGGGATCACGACTCCTAATCCAATCCGAAAAACCACGTCCGGGTCTTCTCGTAGCCGTGCAGAACTCCTGTTCGAGACGGACTCAAACACGATTCCTTGGCCGTTCGCACCATGCCGCCAGATGTTGTTTCGGCAGACGATATGGGCCGATAGAACCTTCCGTGAGCCGGGCCCCGGTATGCTGTTCGATTGGGCCGTCAGGGAGTGGGCCATGTCAATGGGCCGTAATTTAGTCCCCGACAGCTAGCCCCCGAGACTCAGGTGGAAGGACTCACTAGAGTGGGGTCTTCCTCTTGAGACTCCAAGCCATGAAGAGGGAAATTTAGCTGCTACAAAGGCATGTAACAATCGAATCGAACAGTTAAGTTTCAACCAACAAGACGTGCTCAGTCCGGACAAATCTGTTCGATCTTGAAGCGGCTCCGCTTCGCGTCGAACAGGGAATAACATCTATCCGAGCAGAGCACTCAGCCTTTAGTGCAGACACTGGAAAAACTAGCCGTTGGCAGACTCCAACGGTAACTTTCTATCGCTGCGCAGTGAAAACAGGCGACCGTTTTACCTATCCGTTGCGGTAAAAACTAGCCGTTCTGGGAATAAACCGTTGCAGAGCTGCTTATACGGGACTATAAAAGTACCCAAACCGCCCGCGGCCAGCCACTTCTGCTCTCACGCCTTTCCTTTCCAAGCTCTGATTCCAACCTCGCCCAGCATCGAAGAGTCGAACTCCACACTCCAACTCGTTCGCCCACCACGAACGCCATGGCTAAATTCACGGCACCACCGACCGAGGAGGACTCAAGGTCCGGGAGGAGGAGGGCCACGTAGACGCTGGTAGCTGGAGGCTGCCTGGAGAGGAGGATACTCCGGAGCCACTCGAAGGAGAGTTCGTCGACTTCGAGCAGCCGCCTGCTCGGGTTGAGGTTTCAGCGACCGCCGAGGCCTTCTTGAACATCATCGGATTGGAGGTGGCGAACCTCAATCCGAACTCCATCCTCCAGATGGCCGTCTTCGCATACCTGTGCGAGGGCTATCTGGGCATCGATCCACCGGTGGGGCTGTTCCTCCACTATTATACTGATGGACGAGGAGCAGCTCGCGCTTCAGCGCTGGGTGCTACTACCTCAAGCTCGGGCCACCGCCGACGACGCTGTCAGACCCTCGCCCCACCGCCGACTCGATGGGCGGCGTGGTGGGAGGTGGTTCTACAAAGAAGCGAACGGCGACAAGAGCTTGTCTTCACCGGAAGGCACCGGCGAAGGGGCGCCAATGCCTCGGCGGAGATGACCGCCGAGGACTGATTCTGACGAGGAAGATCGTCTCCCTCGTGAGCCTTGGGCTCACGGGCGGAGATCATTCGACTTCACAAATAATGGATCCGTCTCATGCGAGGAGGTCCTATCCTTCTACAAGATAGATGGATGGGAAGACATCACAAGGGAGAGCACGGGTAAGTGCCTTTAAGACTCAACCTCTTCACTGGTTATTTCCTCCGAACAGGAATTAACGATTCCATCTGTCCGGGCAGAGAAACCAACCGACGCATGGGTGACCGAGCGGGTCGACGCCATGCTGAAGGCGGCGAAGGACAGCGAGGTCACCGGCGAGGTAGCCTATACCTGTCTGAGGAACGTGCTCGTCCGCACAGCCGAGGTGAGTTGCTCGAACCCTCTTCTGTGTCGCAGGATTTGCACTGCCTAATTAAACTAACCCTCGCTTCTCAAACACACAGGAGGATGAGTTGATCCTCGGCGGGATCGTGGAAGAACTTTCTGAGCCTGAGAAGGAGAAGGCGAAGAAGGGGAAGGCCAAAGCGGCCACAAAGCCCAAGGTGGCGGCCGAGCCTACGCGGAGCTCGCCGCGACACGGCGGCCGCCAGACATCGAAGAGACCACCCACGGCGACGGAGGGCGCCGAATGCATAAGCGGGCTCATGGTCACCCCATGGGAAGAGACTAAGCCCTCTCTCCTCGCCGAGCAAAGCGACGAAGAGGTAAAGAACATGACCCTCGGCTTAGGCGTTACTCGCAGCTCACCTGCCATTTGGCGCGGCTCCACAGTCGCCGAAAGAGGAGGCTCGAAGAGGAAGTCGCACGCAAGGAAAAACTTCTTGCGCTGCATGAGAGAGCGCCACCTTACCGTGGAGCCGAGCTCGCCGCCACTGAACACCCAATGGCCAAGGCGGAGAAGCCGCCAAGGAGCCCCCGAGGAAGAGGCGGAAAGTTCCAGCGAAGATCGAGGATCAAGCCTCTCACGGCGGTATGTAGAAACCCATCTTCAGATCTCCCACCTACCGACGGCATCGACTTAACGATGATCTCTTTTCATCACCGCCCAAGGAGAGATCGCCACGATGACGCCGAGGAGGTGCTCGGCGGTCGCCGCCGCCCGAAAGATCCGCCCGGCGCGATCGCGGCAATGAGGTGGCGTGCCTCAAGGACAAGTGGCGGCATGGAGCTCGCTCGTCAGTTCGGCGAGCAGACTCGGACTTAAAAGCGCCGTGGAGCGGTGGGAGACGGAGGAAGCGGCGCGCGCCACGGACAATGGGGCCAAGACGACGGCTCGGAAGCTGCTGGCGGGACCGAGCAGCCGGTTCGCCAAGTGCTTCGTCGCAGGGCAGCTCACTCGAGGCGACGGATTCTCGACGAAAGCACGGTGAAGCCCCGCCGCCAGGGAGCAGAAGAAGCCCCGAAAGGTCGCGCAAGTCGCCCCGCCTGCGGGGACAACGACGCCACCCAGCAGAGTGGCTCCGGCCTCGCCCGAAGAAGTTCGGGCGGAAGAGGAAAAGGAAGAGGAGAGGGAGCGCGGAGACGAAAGCGCTTCGCCCGTCGCTCCCGCTCCCGAGCAGGTGCGCTCCCGCAAGAAGAAAGAGCGATCAAGGCGGCGACGGCAAGAACGCGCCGTCTCATCCCCCTGGACGAAGGGCTTCGTGACGATGGCCTCGAGGACCGCTGCGCCATGGATCAAACGCCGACTTGGCAAGGTAAGCACCAGGACCAAATCTTGGTCAGCTTAGCTACATCATCGTAAAGCGGTTAACTTGTTCTTCCCTCTCAGGTCTTCAGGGACACCATGGAGGAGCTCGAGGACGGAGTCACCATCGAGCGGAGCGCCGTACTGGCGTCCCTCCGGGAGCACCTCCGGACGAGGGAGTCCGAGGTGAGGCCCTCTGCACCAGCCCAAAGTCGAAACCGGCTAAAGGCGAAGGTGAAAAGGCTCAAAGTCCAACTGGCCGAAGAGAGGCGTTCCTACGAGTCTCTCCTAGGAGAGGCCGAGGAGCTTCGCGTGCAAGCCATTAAGGCGAGCACTGCGGAGGAGAAGCCGGGCTGCTCGAAGTGGCTCGAAGAGCAGCTTTGCCGACGCTTCCCAATCATGGGACCAGCTCATGGCGAAGCCAAGAGACTCAAGGCCCAGCTCGCCAAGGAAGAGCAGACTTCCGCGGGTCTCCAAGCAAAAATCTCGACCCTGTGGGCTTCACAGGAAGAGATCGAGGAGATGCGCGGGATGACGGTGAGGGCGATCACCGCAGAGAAGAAGGTCAAGGAGCTGGACGAGCAGCTCAAGACGGCCGAGCAGCGAGTCAGCCAGAGCGAGGCTCTGACCGATCAGCTGCGCGCTAAGACCGAGGAGGTCGAGGCCATCCGGGCAGAGGCTGCGGCGCAAGCCAAGCGGAGCAAGGAGGAGATCGAACGCCTCCGAGCTGAAGCCCGAGAAGGAATCAAGGCTCAGGGCGAAGTCGTGCGCCTCAAGTTAGAAGTTGAGGAGCTGAAGGAGCAGCTTGCTCCTAAGTAGCACCGCGGCTGTAACCCGAAAGGGCCTTGAACCTGAAACTTTTGAGTAAATGTAATAAAGTACTTACCTCTTTTCCTGCAAAAAGGAGTAGCAAAATGACAAGAACGAACAGAAACTAAGAGAAAAGCGAACAGCGCTAGGAAGTTTAAGAAAACCGGTAGAGCGCTCTGCCTAACTCCCAGCCCCCGTTGTGCATCTGTTCGGAAACCTGAGTTTGCGAACCCGAGCAGATGCACAAGAGAAAGAGCGACACCCTAGCCCCCGGTACGAACGATGCTCGAGAACCTAAGCTTGCGACCTCGAGCACGTGCGTAGAGAGACAGAGCGACACCCGTACCTTGCTCGATTTGTTCCATAGACTGCTCGTTAACGTAAGTTAGGCGATTCCGATAGTAACCGAACAAGGAAAGTGCCTCGCCGGGGGCTTACGAGCAGACTTTACCGAGTGGTCGTGCCAAGCGAAGAAGTGCCTCGCCATGAGGGCTTACGAGAGCGCAACTTAGCCGCAAGGTGGAAAGGCCGTGTTACGCAACCCCGAAGTTTAGGAATTTGTCGAAACTCGACACGGGCAGGAAAGATCTGAAAAGCGCGAGCCAAGAGTTCGCAAGGCGGGCAGCCATCAAGTGTTACCAGAAGAAAGTAGTCTGAGAAGACAAGCAGTGAAAAGGGGCACAGAGGCCGCGAGGATTCACTGAGAATTGGATTGAACTTTACATGGTGCCCGAGGGACTTGGACGAACTAAGGCGCGAAGTTTACAAAAAGCGCAGGGCTAAGAAAACAGAAAAGACCTACACAAAGAACTTACGAAGCTGGTCGATGTTCCAAGTGCTGGTCAGCTCTCTCCCGTCCTCCATAGCCAGGCGAACAGCCCCCGGGCGAGCAGAAGAAACGACCGTGAATGGGCCCTCCCAACGTGGAGTTAGCTTGTTGTCATTGGACAAGTTCTGGATTCGGCGCAGAACGAGGTCGCCCGCCTTTAAAGCCCTTGGTCGAACTGACTTGGCAGCGTGCCGGCGAAGATCTTGCTGGTAGCGTGCCAATCTGACTTGTGCCCGGTCGCGTGTGCCTTCGAGGAGATCGAGATCGAGGAGGCGCTCTTGCTCATCGTCAACTAAGTTGACCGAGCTCGTGCGAGGCGAACCGAGTACTGATTTCGGTGCGCGTGATGGCTTCGCACCATAGACCAATTGGAAGGAGTTTCTGCCGCCTACCGGCAGAAGTCGAATCGCCCGAGGACGGAAGGACTTCGTCAACCCAGCCTTGTTGTGCTCGCCGAGAGCAGCAAATACCCGCCGCTTAATACCCGGACTATCTGTCTGTTAGCTCGCCGATCGCTCCATTGCTCGTGGATGTGCCACGAGGCGAACAGACCTTGGTGCCCAAATTGCTCGCAGATTTCTCGAATAGCTCGCCGAACTGGTACCGTTATCCGTGATCGCCTTATGGGGAATCCCAAAGCGCGTGACCACGTTGCTTTTGAAGAAGCGCCACTGCCGTTTTGGCGTGAAGAGATTTACACGTGCTCGCCTCAATCTACTTTGTAAAAGTGTCTATGGCGACGAGCAGGTGTGTATAGCCCTTGTACCCCTTAGGGAATGGGCCGAGCAGATCCAGACCCCATGTGGAAAAAAGGCTAAGATGGGGAGATTGTTTGGAGCTCTTGGGCGGGCTTGTGTGCCTTCCGGGCGTGAAATTGGTAAGCCTTGCACTTAGTCACGATGTCCCGGGCATCTTGTAACGCAGTGGGCCAATAATAGCCCATGCGAAACGCTTTGCCGACCAGAGTTCTGAAGGAGGCGTGGTTGCCACTGGCACCCTCGTGTATGTCCCTAAGAAGGAACACACCCTCCTGTTGCGAGATGCACTTGGAGAGAACTCCCAGAGCACCTTGACGGTAAAGTGTGCCATCCACAAGCTTGTATGGAGCAAGACGCCTTGTAAGCCAGAACGCCGGCCGTCATCGGCGAGGTCCCATCGCAAGGTACCGGACAAATGGCGTTGTCGATCCGCACACGCTCGATAACGGAGACAAGACCACTGCCTCTCTGTTGCCTCGTCCCGAGACGTGATTGAGGGCTTGTAAAGGTGCTCGACGAGCACCCTGCCGAGCAGATTCTCGCGAGGATCCATATTTGATAGTTGGTCGGCCAGAAGTTGTCCTTCCGGGCACGAAGAGCACTTCAAAAATCAAAATGCCGCTCCAACTTCCTCACTTCAGCGGTATCGCGCCATTGAGTTATCGCAAAGACCGATACTCCTTGTTAACTCGATTGATGACCATCGTGAATCTCCTTCACAGCTTAGCCGTTGGACACCAAGCGACTTGCACGCTTTTAGTCCCGCGAGGAGGGCCTCGTACTCTACAAAGATTGTTAGTCGCCGCAAAGTGTAGTTGGATAGAATATCGGAGTTGCTCTCCTTGAGGAGATGAGAACAAAACCAGCCCCGAGTTTCCAAAGTCGCGAGCCATCGAAAAACATGGTCCAAGAGGGTTCATCGGGTTGCTCGGGAGCTTCACGATTTGGGCGGCAAGTCCATTCAATGACAAAGTCAGCTAGGACTGTGACTTAATAGCGGTTCGGGCGACAAATAATGATCAAACTCGCTAGTTCCATTGCCCACTTAGCTATACGTCCGCTAGATTCCTTGTTCCGTAGGATTTCTCCTGGGGAACATGGTCGAGACCAGATTTGATGCGCTGGAAGTAGTGGCGAAGCTTCACGGAGGACATGAGCAAGGCGTGAGTAGCTTCGGACCTCGTGGTAACGCCTTTGATCCGTGAAGTACCTCGCCACGTAATAGATTGGTCGCCAGATGCCTTTCCTTTCGACCGCCAAGACCGCGCCACCGCTTGTGGCGTAACCTAGGTACAGCAGCAGAGCTTTCGCCATGCCGCGGGGTAGTCAAGACGGGAGGATTGACAGTATCGCTTGATCTTGGAAGGATCTATCGGCTTCTTCATCCACTCGAAACCATTGTGCTTGCGCAGGCCTTAAAGAAGGGCAGCCGCGTTAGCTTTGACGGAAATAAATCGCTTAGAGCAGCCATCCGCCTGTGAGACTCTGTACCTCCTTTACGGTAGTTGAGCCCGCATATTTTCAATGGCCTCGATTTTTCGTGGTTGGCGTAAATACCTTGCAGAACCAATAACATAACCGAGCAACATTCCGGATCGAACACCAAAGGTACACTTCTCTGGATTTAATTTTATTCGATGCCCGGTGAGATTACGAAAGGTCTCGGCGGTCTTTTACATGATCCGAGCAAACTTGTTTTTACAACTATGTCGTCGACATAGACCTCCGTGTTTTTCCGCACTGCTCGGGAAGATCTTCTCCATTAAGCTACTGAACGTGGCACCGCCGCTATGCGCAGACCGAAAGACATGGTCGATAGCGTAAAGTGCGAAGGGGTGATGAAGGCGCTTCTCTTCATCCTCGGGAGATGCTTATTTGGTGATACCCGAGTAAGCATCCAAAAACTCAGAGTTGGGCATCCGCAATCGATCGACCGGCCGGTCAATACGAGGCGCGGAAGTTGTCCTTAGGACAAGCGGCGTTCAGATCGTGTGATCGACACACATCCTCCACTTGCCGCCTTTCTTCTTTACAATGACAGGGTTGGCTAACCACTCAGTGTGATCAACCTCGCGGATGAACCCGGCAGCGAGTAGTTCCCCACGGTCGGCGCCAGCTGTCGACGGTTGGGATATCGACCCAAGTCAACCAAGGTTCTTCAAAGAGGAGATAGGAGACACGCCGAACAACCACGAACAACAACGAACAAGAGACAGGGGTTTTTATCCTGGTTCAGGCCTCTCGGGAGAGATAATAGCCCTACGTCCAGCCTTTCTTTATATCAAGGAGGATTACAAGGTGGAACTCGGCGAGATCAGCAGGTCTCGGCGAGTAGTATGCGAAAATCTATTCGCTCGGGGGTCCCTAAACGCCATAGGGGCCTGCTTTATATAGTACGTAACAAACCGACCTACCGAGGAATATCGGGGCGGGCTAACTACGAGATCGTGAATCTAACTCAAGACATGCCAAATATAACCTACGGTAGATAAGGTAAGCTCCTAATCTTGGGGATCACGACTCTAATCCAATCCGGGAAACCACGTCCGGTCTTCTCGTAGCCGCAGAACTCCCTGCTCGAGACGGACTCAAACACGATTCCTTGGCCGTTCGCACCATGCCGCCAGATGTTTGTTGGCAGACGATATGGGCCAGATAGAACCTTCCAGGGAGCTGGGCCCTGGTATGCTGCTCGATTGGGCCGTCAGGGAGTGGGCCATGTCAATGGGCCGTAATTTAGTCCCCGACAGCGGTATTCTTAATGCTAAGATTATGAATACCCAAACCTCCTTGGTCCTTGGGTTGGCTAAGGATATCCCACTTGGCAAGGCGATATTTTTTCTTGTTCTCATCACCTTGCCAATAGAAACGGGATCGAAAATAATCAAGTTTTTTTAGAACTCCTTTAGGTATGGTGAAGAAAGACACCATGTACATTGGAAGGCTACTCAATACAGAATTAATAAGTGTCAGTCTACCGCCAATGGAAAGGTGTTTTCCCTTCCAACTACTAAGTCTTTTTTCAAAGCGTTCTTCAACCTTCTTCCAATTAGTATTTCTTAACTTCCTATAGTGAATAGGAATTCCTAAATACCTCAGAGGAAGGTCACCACTTTTGCAGCCAAAAAGGTCCAAGTAATGTTGTATTGAAGACTGGGCTTCCCCAAAGCAGAGTAGTTCACTTTTATGAAAATTGATTTTCAGTCCCGATATTTGCTCAAACGCACAAAGCAGGAGCTTCATGTTGCGAGCTTTTTCCAGGTTATGTTCCATAAATAGAACTGTGTCATCTGCATATTGTAGGATAGACAGACCTCCATCAATTAGATGAGGCACTACCCCGCTAACTTGCCCATCTTTGATAGCTCTCTTTATTAGAATTGATAACATATCCGCAACAATGTTAAAAAGTAGGGGTGAAAGAGGGTCCCCTTGCCGAAGGCCTTTTTTTGTTTGGAAGTAATGACCCACCTCTTCATTGACTTTGACCGCTACACTCCCTCCCAAGATGAAGGACTTAACCCAAGAGATCCACTTGGGAGAGAAACCTTTCATTCGTAGAGTCTGAAGTAAGAAGGGCCATTTCACTTTGTCATACGCCTTTTCGAAGTCTATTTTAAAGATTACTCCACTAAGTTTTTTCCTGTGTAGCTCATGTATGGTTTCATGCAGTATGACGAGTCCTTCTAGGATATTTCGCCCACCCAAAAAAGCTGTCTGTGTAGGACTGATTATTTTGTCAGCCACCAAAACCATCCTGTTTGTGGCCACTTTAGTGAAGATTTTGAAGCTTACATTCAGAAGGCAGATGGGCCTATACTGCTGGATCACATTTGCATCTTGGATTTTAGGTATGAGAGTGATTATTCCAAAGTTTAGGCTAAAGAGGGGCAAAACACCGATGTAAAGATCATGAAACATTTTTAACAGATCACCTTTGATGATTTCCCAGAATTTCTGATAAAACTCCACCGGAAAACCATCAGGACCAGGTGCCTTATTGTGTTCCATCTGAAAAACGGCACAGCTCACCTCGTTTTCTAGAAAAGGGCCAGCGAGAATATCATTTTCCAATTGAGAAACTTGAGGAATGTCCTGCGTCCATCTCTCACCTCGTTTTCCTCAGGTTCTCCAAAAAGCTCATTATAAAAATGTGTGATGTAAGCTTTAAGGTTGTCTTGTCCCTCAATTTTCCCATTCTCATGGTCAAGGGAGAAAATGTTTGTAAGGAGAGAAGCAGACGGATATTATAATCGTCTTTTATGCTTGTTGGAATGTTTGTAAGGAGAGAAGCAGACGTATATTTTAATCTTTGTAAGCTCCATTCATGACAATCATCAATTTGATTCACGACGAATGCTTAAGTCGTCTGTTAGCATCGAATTATTGTAATGAATTTTTTTAACACGCATCGGTGAACCTCGTGTGGGGTTAGACCATTTGGTTAATGAATGTTGATATCTATATATATAAAAGGTGGCTCACACAAAAAGATCAGAAATTCATTAATATCTTGTACTAGAGATTGGAGTTCTACAAATTTTGAATTTAATTTTTTTGTTTTCAAATTTGATTTCTACGTTTTGAATTTAAATTTTCGATCAAACTGTTCAAAATTTTAATTTGGCGATCTAGATCTAGTACCAAAGATTGGGATTCTTTAAAAAAATTTAAAAAAATTGATTTTTTAGTTTTTAATTTGAATTTTGGACCTAACCGTTCAAAAGTTGAATTTAAAAATTTTGGATTTCTAATTTGATTTCCATAACTTGAAATAAAATCCTAATCTTTGCCATGGAAGATCTAAGAATTCCGATCTTTTTTTCATGGGGCATATTTTATAAAGATCAACTATTCAGATTAGCAAAATGACCTAACCCCCTCGGGGGGTTTCCCAGTGCGTTGTATAGTTTCCTGTTTGTAGTAGAACATAACTAGTCCTTATTGTTGCTAGGGTTCGCTTCTGTCAACGTTCGTCTGTGCTCTTGTATACATAGAGTTTGTATTCCTTTGTTTTCTCTTCTCTTTATAAGATTGAGCAGTGCTCCTGCTTTTGGTAAAAAAAACATTGTGCTCAGATCACGATATTTTTTGTAGTAATTAATTATATTTCACAAGAGAAAAATGACATTACGCATTTCGCACACATGGGCCCATTTGTTTAGCACTTTGATGTGGCAAACTTTAAGCTGTCACTGTCATCTTTGTCCCACCACAATCCACTTTACTATTTCGTGTTTTAAATTCATTTCCTTTCCCTAGGCACTGGAAATGACCATTTTGCCAATGGTGACCTCCTCCTCCTCCCGCATCACGCCTAGAGCTCCATCAGCGGCGTTGCTCCAAGTTTTGGCCACCACCATTACATTGAGCTTGAACATGGCACTGCCATGACCTCCTCCTACCACATTAGTCATGTCCCGAAGCTCCACTAGTGGCACTACTCCAAGCTCCAATTGCCCTAGTGACATCGGTCTCAACTGTCATTATCGCCACCACCACCTCATTGTTGCCATTGCATGAGATAGTCATCAACCACGCAAAATTGCAGCCTCACAGCTGCCGTCAACGAAGACCATTGCCACCGCCTCTCCCCTGCCCTAGTTGAGCCATCTCATCCTCCCTCTCTCTCATGTGATCTCTCTGCTACTCAATCCTCTATTATCCATTGGCTATTCCAGTGCTAATTAAATGGAAACGAGATTAAAATTGATTCATAAAATGCAAATGAGCAAAACGGAGGTGCGACAACTATGGCGGTGACAACTTAAAGTTTACCATGCCGAGAGCAACAAAACGGGTGAGGCCATGCTTGGGAGTAGAATATTGTCAATTTTATCATTTTCGAAAGTGTCACTCCTATATTAATTATAGTAAAAAACTAAATTAACTTTGTGCTAATATGTTGTGTTGACCGTCGGCCGTCGAAACTAACCCGTGTCCACGGTTTTTGCCATAAAAAAGTATTTTTCTACAATGCCGTTGTGTGTTCTTGTTGGTTTAATTGAAAACCAACAAAATCCCTTCCATAGTTTTTGCACGCCAACTCGCCAAGGCCATCACATTACCCCACTCCCTCTCTCGTCCTTTTTTTTTAAAAAAAAACCTAAATTCCTTCAAATTCTCGATGCATGCGGTGAAACAGCAAAACCGCTTGGGCACTCACCAACGAGCATATATCCTTTGCCATTACGGCATGCCACCTGTCAGTGCCTGTAACGGTAAAGGATCCTGGGTGCTCACCAACGGTGATGAGCCAAATAACTGAATGTGCAGTGTGATGGACAAAACTTTAGTATATACTGGCCGCTCTATGCATGTATGTGACGAAAACTTTCCTGACGCCAAAAGATCCTGCCCAAAAAAAGAGAAGAGTGTCGTCATCTGTAGCAACTTGACGGCATTGATCACGGGATCCGAAGATGTACAACAGCAAAAGCAATGGACATGCGAGTGAAATGAAAAACAACCGGATCGATCCGGCGTTATAATAGTACCAAAACCACGTCACAGCTGCATGCATATACCACGATGCAGTGTCAACCAAACTTGACGCGCTCTGCGGACGGCATGGCGTGGCCATGGGCCATGCATGGCATATGTTGCTGTAGCCTGTAACTTGAGAAGTGACCTTCGATCTGCCCATTGGAGCATGATGTGTGTGTACTGTGTACATTATTAGCACACCGTGCATGCCGCCCCTGCTAGCTATCAACAAAATCTCCGCTTGTCTCAATCGTGTTGCGTAATTGCGCGCGTTTACGTGATGAACGAACGAGAGCGGTGAATCAATACGCACGTGCGTCATGCGTGCGTGCGCACACGGGTGATCCATCACGGCTTCCGTCTCCGCCACACCGCTTGCCAAAACCGTAAGCTGCCGGCAGCAGTACGAGCTCTCGGGATGGCAACTGGCCGCCCGCATGTACCCGCCCCCGGCCGGCGATCGACCGGCGGCCGGCGACACAGCAATTCTCCGCCTTCCATGGCTCCATGCATCCCCGACCCCGGAGGCCCGGACCTGAGGATGGAGACAGCGCCGCGCATCCGCGTCGTTCCTCCATGGCCCCATGTGTCATTGGTTGTTGCAAGTTGCAACACTTCTGATCCCAAACGTTGGATGCATAAGTGATGGGAGAGGCTTGGGGCCTCGGCGGGGTCAAGAGACTGGGTTGGAAGGAGAGGGTTTGACTTGGACCGGAGAGGATGACTTGGGTCGAAGGTGCAGACTTGGGGACGGACGTTTGACGCATGCGTGCGATCGGACGCTCCGCCGGCCCAGTCCAACGCAACAACGACGTGTCCAAGAGCTGAAACAACTCTGCGCCTCCACCGGAACAAATTTCTTCCACCATTGTTTCGAAGTTTGCCGCAACGCTCCCTGTTTGCATGCAATGACGTAAGCGAAAATATTTTTTTAGTTTTCTCTTTCGATGGCCATAGATTTTGACTGGTTGCTCCAATGCACGAACTGTTTGCACCGCTGCGTTCCTCGCATTATTACGAACAAAACAAAACCAATGTTGCTATAAAAAGTTACTGAAACAATTTGTTATTCTAATGGAACAATTAGTTTAGTCTGTTGAAACAATATGGCTAGCCTGCTGAAACAATTACTTTTGCCTAGTGGGCATATAACCAAGTGAAACAGTTGTTTTAGCTATTGGAACAATATATATATATATCATGCTAAAATAATTGATTTAGCCTATTGGAACAATATATATATATAGCCTGCTGAAACAATTAGTTTAGTCTATTGAAACAATTTGTCTAACCTGATGAAATAATTTGTACAGCCTGTTGGAACAATATGTTTGGCATGTTGAAACAATTAGTTTAGTCTGTTGGAACAACCTATCTAGTCTGTTGAAACAATTGGTTTAGCCTATTGGAACAATATTTTTGGCCTGTTGAAGCAATTAGTTTAGCCTACTGGAACGATATGTCTAGCCAAGTGCAACAGTTTTTTCTATTGAAACAATATGTCTAGCCTGCTGAAACAACTAGTTTAGCCTATTGAAAACAATCTGTATAGACTGTTGAAACAATTTGACTAATGGAAAAAATAAAAATAAATAAAAAAAAAAGTATTTAAAATGAGTTAATTATAATTTTAGATGAATTATGAAATTTGTTCTATGCATTTTGGACTCCGGATGAAATAGAGACAAAAATGATAAAATTAAATACAAAAAATGAAACGCACGTTTTTTTGCTAGCAGGCAGCAACGAAGTGCAACGTGTTGGTTGTTGGGCCACGCTGCCGGGCAGCACAGCGTCCGACGGTGTCAGACGTCCACACTGAAACATTTACCAAAGTTAAAATCATCGATCTCCACTTCGTCCGATATGTACATACTTTTTTAGTCATCCCTATAGGTAGGGACCTACCTGTTGTCTTACAAAAGCATTCTTAATGAGAATGTTTCTCTGATAAGAGGACATGTCACATGTTCTTTGTAGGTTATATGGGCTTGATGGATTTGTGTCTCTTTTAGGTGGGCGTGCGTTTCAGCTCCCTTCAAAGTATGTGACGAATAAGCAATACATAGTGGGAATAGGGGAGCCCAACGCCCGTCGCACCAACTCTCCTTCGATGACGATTTGGCCGCCGACCTTTTAGCCATGAACCTTCTTTTTGAAAAAAACCACCAAAATGCTTGCATGCCGTTTTTAGGTCATTTTTTTTTCAATCTTGCTGACTAGAACAAAAGGAAGGAAAACAAGCAGCCATTACATGTTAGGATTTTAACGTCAATTATTAGAACATTGTGATCTGACTCCTCTCTAGATCAACATATGCTCTAAGTCCCATTGGATTTGCTTCATTCATAGGTCTAACCTCTGCACCAATTAGAAATGCATATGGGCATTACAAATGCTTATTAAAATGTTTAAAATCAAAGCGAAATGGCAAACGACTGTGTCACGCTAAGACAAGCAACAAGAAGAAAAAAAAAGAAAAAGCTTCGGCCTCATAACAACCAAATGACCTCATGGTGTTTGGAGAAACTCTAGATCGAACTCATTAGAGCATCCCCAGCAGAGCCCCGATTTTACCGTAGCACGAGGCTGGCGGGCTGGAAATTCAAACAACGAAGGCTGCTGTGCGTGCAGAAAATTCAAATTCGCGATTACTGTAGCGACGCAGGGAGATGATGCAGGAGCTGCTGTGGATGCTCTTATACTCTATTATCATTCTTCTTTTGTATATATATACATCAATATTGGGCCCTTTGGGCCTGAGCTAAAATATATAACTCTCTCATGCACATAAAAGAACACAGCCTTACAGATCTAAATATTTTGATGGTTGTAATTCTAACTATCCTTACATAGAAGATGAACATGAAAGATGATGATCACCGATCTTTGTAAAAAAATAATTTACGATTCATAACGACCAAACCATTCAAACATCTTGACATATTGCCTTGCGGCATGCAGCATATATACGTGGGCAGAAATTACAAACTACGGTCATGAGTTTCACATCGACCACTTCTGTATGCACTGACACACTCATACAAAAGCGTACCCTCTCTTAAAGCCAGGGAGCAACATGCGAGAGGATACAAACGTATATCATTAAATAAGGACGTAGTAATTCCTATACGCACGTACGTACGTATGTACTCCCTCCGTTCCAAATTATAGGTCGTTTGACTTTTTTAACACGTACTTTGACCACTCGTCTTATTCAAATAATTAGTGAAAATGTGAAAAAAACTCAAGTCATTATTAAAGTACTTTTTATGATAGACTAAATCATAACAAAAATAAATTATAAATATAATTTTTTTGAATAAGACGAATTCACAAAAAGACGCGCAAAAAAAGTCAAACGACCTATAATTTGGAACGGAGGGAGTACCAGTCACCAGTGATGACTGGTGAGCACACGTAAAATTTAACTGCGATTCGATCAAACGTACGGCAGCGCACAGCTTCTGGTCCTGCCAATCCTGGGCCCGCCGGGAGAGCCGCCCTCAGAAGACGGCGCGGAGGCGCCACCACTGCCGCTGATCATCCGGCTGCGGCACCTGCTGCTCCGGGCGATGTCACGCATGGAGCGCGCCAGGTAGAGCGCCGGGTTGGCGCGCACGGTGCGGTTGAACTCGCTGCACGTCGCCGCGTGGGACGCCACGGCGTCGCCCACCACCAACGCCGGCTCTCGCCGCCGCAGCTCGCTCACCGCCTCCGCGCACATGCCGCAGACCCACCTCCCGTGGAACCGCCCCCGCACGCGCCCGATGTACGCCGGCGTGCAGTCCTCCGCCATCCCGCAGCACTCGCACCGCACGCTCCGCGCTACCTCCTCCTCCAGCTGCTGCTGCTCCGCCGCTGCGCAGGCGGCCGCGGCGAGCACTGCGTCGCCGTCAGAGTGTGCGCGCTGGATCACGCGGGTGTCCTGCTAATCAGCCCAAAGTATGCGTGCGACGTGAGTCGGTGGGTGAGAGAACGGTGCCAATTTGTTTGTCAGTAACATGCCATTTCAGGCATGCATGCACGTACGCTCGTACGTGGCGTCAACGATCTGCGTTAGATCACAGACAGACAAAGCGAACGACGATCAATTACCGTAGGGGAGAACTCCAAATCCTCAGGTTCTTGGTCCACCATAGCTTCACTCCTCGACGCCATGGAAGTCATTAGTCTCGTATTCTTGCCTGCTAACGGATTCGCATACCACCCCGTGTATATATAGGCAGAAACGGCAGTAGCGAAAGCTTCCGCCTTCAGGTAGACTAGTCCCGATCAGTATGTTGGGTGCAAAAGGGGGATGAACCAATTCGCATGCATGCAACTGATGCAAGTGCAGGCGTGCAGCTTGAAGCCTTGAACTTGTTCGAAGCATGCATCTGCCTGACAAAAAGAAAGCAGCACACGAAATGGTACAAGTTCAGGTGTTTGTTTCCACATTTCCAAAGTTTGCTCAAGCGCGCAGCGGGGGAGACATGCGCGCGGACTCGCGGCTCCTGCTCGCTGCTCGATCGCTACCAAGGGGGTGCTCGCTGCTGCCGGCTGGAGTTTCATCATGATAGTCCATGGAGATGCAATGCATCGACCCGTCGGAGTTCTTATGGCGGCCTCACGGGATGCGCAGGAAGCTGCCATCATTGCAGGGGTTCACAGTTGATCGTACGTGCGCCTTGCCGACCGGCTGCCGCATTCGTCTATCTCAAGATTTTTTTTTTTAAAAAAATAGTGATCGGGATTCGGAGCTCGCTGTTCTTAGCTCAAATGCTGGCATCGATCACTAGCATTTGATTAAGTATTCGAACGACTAGAAAATCACGAGATTTGGACAAGGGCGACAGGAAATCTGTGAGCAAGAACAGGGTCCAGGAGCCTCCGTGCCCCTCGTCGTGGACAAGATCACCCTCTGGTAGTCATTTAACCACCTCCATCAGAGTGACAGGTCATCTGGTATCATGATATGGGCTTAAAATATCCGTTATATACTTATATGACTGTATGTAACGCCGTGTCAACTGCATTGGGCGGATGAGAGGCACGCATGTCGGCATGTGGACTGTAACGATATACGCAGTTCTTGCTGTGAGCGTTCGTTGCTGATCAAAATTTGCAGGCCTCTGTCGAAATGATTAGGTGCCTGACGAAGGAACCCGTGCATGAGGGTGGTGAAAGCCCGAAAGGTGACAAAACCACGGCTCCGTGAATCCGTGGTCGTCCCCTCCGCTGATTTAAGAATGCACGTTTATTTGGAGTGTGCGATGATCAGGGTTCTAACTTTTCAACCAAATTCGAGGGAAATTCGTGAAGTTCACCATTTCCGTGAGGGCGTGGCATTAAAAAAGGCTAGGTAATTCGAGCCAGATTTTAAATTTATAATTCCAATTGAAAATAGGTCGAAATTATATAGTATTGATGTGTTTGAAGTTTTTGGCATAAAAATTTGTGAAATTAAAGGACATTTTAAGCGAATTTCAAAGTTAATCCGTGTATTGTTTGAGGAAAAACTGTAGGGAAGGTCTCGACGGTAAATTAAATTAAAAGAATAAAGCCGTACAAATATTTACAAGCCCAGAAAATTCAAAAGTTGTTAGTCTCTCCAAAAATTGAGAGTAAGCTACTTTGGAATATTCATTCTAAGACACATGTAGAATGGTCTCTTCTCTGAAAGAATGGAGCCAAAAGTATCTAGTTGGGGTGATATTCCGAAATATGATACTTCTCTATTTCCAAAGTGTCCATAAGCAGGGGCGGACCCACAGTGGTGGCAGTGTGGGCCGTGGCCCCACCTCAATTTTTACAGCTCCCTTATACCCTAGTATGAGTATATTGCGAAATTTATATATTTAGCCCATTAGGTGGGGCAAATCCCACCAAATTTAACCGCCGACAAACCCAAATCCCAAAGACTCCAGCCCCAAAGCAAATGCCCTCACAGACCTACCTCACTCCTCAGCCTCACTCCCACCCCAAATGGGTCACTCTGCCTCCACCACGCCGCCTCTGCCTGACCGCCTCCACCCCTAGCCCTAGCGCGCCGCCCATGGTCGCCCCACCCACCGCCGCCCGCCCCAGCGCCCGACCCCGAGCACCACCGGCCGCCCCTCTCCTCTCCTTCCTCTCCCAGCTCCCGCCAACTGCAAGGCCGCAGGGCAGCAGCCCTCGCCTCCCTTCCTCCACGGTTCCCCACCGCCCATTGTTGCCGCCGCCGTGGCCGCCTGCCCTCCTGGCCACAAGGCCGCCAGTTCCCGAGCACCGCACCGGCCGACTCTCCTCCACCTCCACGGCTCCACGGCCACAGCAGGCGCTGGGTCCGCCACCACCAAGGGCGCCGAGTGCGCCTCCTCCTTCCCCCTCTGTCACCGCCACCCACGGCCCACCCGGCCACCCCAAATTCTCAACCCCACCGAGTGCAAAGAGTCCAAATTTCCATCTCAAACCAAAATTACTTGCTAATTCCTATTGTTAACCAATTGTTGTTGAATTTTGTGAATGAAATTAGACCATTGTTTCTTAATGTAGTAAGAGATGAGGAGGTTCTTAATGTAGTAAGGGAATATGAAGCTTGCACCAAAGTTGGGTATGATAATTGGAAAAATGTATATCAAAGGTGATAATTGGAAAAATGTATATCAAAGGTGGGCCTTTCATATTGGTGGTGTTAATAGCATCTTCAAATCTTTTGATGATGAGACCATTACCCGATGATTTTAGCGCCTCAAAACTAAAAGAATGCAATTGCCTCGGCCCCCATGATTAACAACTGAGTGGTGTGTTCGCTCTCTATTTGCTAATTCTTTTTTTCATATAGTTCATTCAAACTTATATTGTTGTTTCTCTAATATACATTTTTTCCAACTGTAGATTGGATTTTTATTACTGAGTTAGTACGGTTAAAACTTTAAAGGCTTTCTAGTTTCTACATTTTGGATGCCTAGTATTGTTAGCTAACTTCTATTTCATGATTTTGAAAGTACTTTTAAATTTTTGTATGTACTTCTACTAGTACAATTGGAATATCCAAAAATTCGATGGATGTGATCATTTACTAGCATATTTATTATTTTTGTGGTCTTATAGTTTTACTAGTTTGTGTTATCTTTTGACCAATGGTTGTCGGTACACAAACGATGGTTTTAGTCTTGCCCCACCTACATTTTCATTCTGCGTCCGCCACTGTCCATAAGCCAACAAAGGTTTATCTCCATGAAGATGTCTTTGCCTAGTTGTTGGAGAGCAAATTGTAATTTGCAATGAATATCCATCCGTGGCTGCCAATACATACAGATAGTCAACCCACGTTCTAATCCGTGTATTGTCACGCTATCTACTACAAATTGTTCGCTCCATGCATAGACGTCCCCGCTCTTCGTATATTTCTTCCGGTCACAGATACTTATCGTTTGAAGTATGCGCAAGTTAAATTTTACGTTTTTAGATTAGCATGGTAACTTCTTTTAACTCCACCTGGCCCATCTCTAACCTTACCCTTAGTTGGAGATGAAAACATAGATCAATATCAAGAATAGACCATACATCACGATTCACGAACCTCCATTGTGGCCATACACAAAGGTAGGATCGAGAGGTCACCTCCACCACCATTGCCTTAGCCTCTATTGTGGGAGCCTTTCTACACAAACATCAACGCCATTCCCATTCTCCACAAAAATAAGCACCAAAGGCTCCCACCATCGCAACACAGAAAGCTTGAGAGCGCTCGGAGATGCCTCTTATTCCTACGCAAGTAGATCCAACGATGTTGCCAACACCAATGGCCGAGCGGATTCGCTCGAGGGTCTAAGCCTAGCTTCTTTATTGCTACCAACAAGGAAGTCACATGCATTATAGCATTGAACAACGAAACGTAGTCACCACCACTGGCAATGCCAAGCCCCCCGGTTGCGCTACCCAGCCTGCAGCTTCTGATTTCTGTAAGTGTCACCTCCAACGTCGGGTGGGTCTTCTTAGACCTAACCTTACTTTACTCAAACCTAACCTTACTCTACTTCTTACACTACAATTATACAACCTAGATCTGCCACCCACCCACCCTAGCTAGTGAATAGTGACAATTTGAAGGTTGAGGCGCAAAAGAAGAAAACCTGATCTAGGCCAAATGCACCCCTTCACTCTTGCCGCCCTTTGGTTCGCTATAAGACCGACCGGCACAATTTAACGTTTCTATCACGTGTGATGCCATTATTCTCTCATTTTTATGAAAAATATCTTAAAATCCCCATTAGTTTTGACAAAATATCTAAAACTAAAACTCATTTCACGTCTACATATCCATACAAGTGAGTAAAGTGGACTAAGGCCATGTATAACACTGTACCCTTTTTCATTTCATTTTTGATCTAACAGTATTCATCTGGTATTCGGTTAAAGATGGCCTAATAACCCTCCTCAGCTGGGTTTTTCTCATCATTCGTTAGTCACATCTGTGCCACATATCTTTCTTTTTCTCTTTTCTTTCATTTTTTTCTTCCTGCAATTGGTTCTCTTTTCTTTCATTTTTTCTTTCTGCAATTGGGTCCGTGCCTCCAATAAACTAATAAGGGAAAAGAAAAAGGAGAGACGTGGTTGGTGAGAAAACTAGCAGGTTAACGGGGTTATTAATCTACTATATTTGTTTGCAGAGGATATTTCGATGCAAAACAAACAAGGCTCTCGTATATTTCAGAGGTAAATACAGAGTATATATTATATTATTGAGCTGCATGCCCCAGGCCTCAAACCGGCCAGAACTCGAATTCGAGACCTCTGGCTCTGATACCATATTGAGCTGCATGCCCTAACCAATTCACCCAAAAGCCTAAGCTGATAGGAAAAGAAGGACAATTCACTTATACTTCAACATATATGGAGTGCTGAAACCAAAGAAGCTATTACCTTTTTCCAAATAGAAGAAATCCCTGCCTGATTCGTTCGGACAAGCAGCGCATGCATGTATGCACAAGCCTCACGCGCACCAAAAGCCCAAGCAATGCAAACATTAACTTGGCTGATTGGGCCTCTTGTTCTGTCTCACGCCGAAAACCATGGGTCTATGTACACGTACATACTTCCTCTGGGCCACGTACGAATTCCAAGTCCAGACTACTCCCTATTTTTTCTCGGTTATTAGTGCGAGACGGTTTTCTCCGACAACTCCTGACTTCTCTCCCTCAACACCGACTCTTCCTCTACACCGTCAATCCATCATATCCTTCCGTCGTACGTTAGATTTGCATGTTTGCCTCTACCTCCTGATGTTTGCTTATCCATCCGCCGGCCGACCCTACGTACCCACCGCCCTTCATCAAGCCCAGGGGCAGGGGTGTGGTGAATCCTAGGCGTTGAAGCGCGCTAGCCCCTAGCCTGTGAGTCTGACGTCGGTGCAGAAGTACGAATCACAATACCAATCCAAATTGAGTGGAATCTATTAGAATTTTAGGGAATTTCATGGTACGAATGGCTAGAATTCCATTTATTTCACGTTACTTTGGCCAAGTAATCAATCGTATGCGCCACGACAACTAATCTATGGCCGCTTTTCAACTTATACTAGTTGTTTAGAACATTGGTGAAACTTAATCGTTGCTTAATTACAAGAACACGATAACAACGGAAACTTTATACACCAATCTTGAGTTAGAGACATCATTGGTGTCGACGTGGACAGCATAGAGACATCACTGGTGTCGACGTGGACAGCATAGGTGACATGAGAGCAGTGACAACTGATGGAGATATTATCACCTTCAGGTATATATTAATTCTAAGATAAAACATAAAACAAATATGATGAATAAAAAACTGTAAAGAAAAACGTGTCGTATATACACATGCACGAGCAACACACGTATAATATCTCTATGATATACTCGCAAGCACATTGATAAGGAATACATACGGTGTATCCTGGCCGCTGAACTAAACGCGCGTGGCGCTGGTGTTGACGTTGGGGGTGGCGTTGTCGGTGTTGTCGACGACGTTCGGATTAGGTCAGAGAAGTGTGCGGTGAAGACGAGCAGTCGCGCGGATGCTCTTCCAAAAAAACTCATTCGCCCTCTCCCGGTGCAGGGGCGCAGGATGGTGCGGTTACGGAGACATGCTCTCCTGTTCGACGATGCATGCCCGGCACAGGGGATGGGGAAGTATGGTTGCCCCTACTCCCGGTCTTAAATACATTAGTCCCTGCCCCGCTTCGCCTCGCTCCCGAGGGACACGTACTGCGAGGCTCTCTCAGGGTATGCACTTCATTGGTCCGTCGTTGCTCCGCTTCGAGGGAGCGCGAGGCTTCCCTTGGTCATGCATTTACTTTGTTCTCCCAAACTGGTTCACCTCTCTCACTGATCCGTAGGGAGTGGGTGTCCCCTTGCACAACACTTGGAGGTCTAAAACGTGCTGAATAATGAATTGAATATGATTACGTGCAGCCTGTAGATGCAATATTCAGGGACACAACGACTGGACACAGTCACACGTACAAGCAGTACTATTCTTCATGCCTTGGTAGATGCACGGTGTGTTGCGGCATATGCAATGTGCAAGCACGAGCACGTAACCATGCACTGTGGCACGACCTTCTGATTGTGTATAGTCTCAAGCAGCGCGTTGAATCTTGTGGAAACGGAAAGGACTTGCCAAACGCACAGCGCCACAACCTAGGTCGTCTTGCTTAATTTGTCCCCTTGCATGCGGTCTCATTTCCTCGTGGTACGCAGCCCAGTTTACCAAGGATTGCAGCAACGACCGTACGCTCTTTCTGATCGAGAAAACGGAACGAAAAGCACGTAACTTGCTAGACATTGTCTAAGCACGCCATGCATGGTGGTGGAGACAGGAGGGACTGGAGTGAGAGTTGCAGAACTTGTACACTGGAGCCTTTTCTTCTCAAGCAAAGCAAGTGATTTACGATCGCGTTGCTTGGGGAAATAAAATGTTCAGGACTCTACATATATCTGTGAACAAGCACAAATATCTATGCGATTATGCAAACTCGTTAATTAAGTCACATACTGTTGTAGTAGGGGACACCCATCCCCCACGAATTAAGGGGGATCAGCGAACCAGCCTACGAAGTCGGGGGAGAGGCCATCTCGAGGGATTGCTTCGCGTACCCTAGGCGAAGCAATTGTGAACCAGGGAAGAGTATGCCGCCCGAAGGGACCCCGTCACCTTTGGGCGGGATAGCCGCAAAGCAAAGAGCGCTAACCCTTTTGGAGGAAACCCGAAGCCAGGTCGCCGTTTAGGACCAGAATAGCCTAAGTCCAGAGTCGCGAGGCAACGGCAATTGCGGAGATCCAGGGGACAGCAAGTACAGTTTGTTACGGGCTAGGATCGATCCTCGCCGGTCAGAATAAACCGCCTCGGTGGCAAGAGAATCTTAGTTTGTTGTAACAACCAAACCCTCCTCAGAATCTCGATATTACCCTTACTTTATACCCTCGAGGGAGGGTCAGAATTCAAGACATTGTAATTTGGCCCCTTACTATAAATAGGGGGCCCCCAGTAATAAAGGCAGGCTATTCAATTCGTGCAGGCTAGCTACTCTAAAATTGCTCGCTTCGACCGCTCGCCCAGCATCGTGACAAGGCTTCATGGGTAGCCCTCATAAATTTGTTGTCTGGCTCGGGCCACCGACACATACTGTACTACTACGAAACATTCCGTTAGCCTCGACTGTCGATACCAAAACGATAGTAAATCGATGCAGTGATAACCCAGTGTATTCCTGGGTTATATAACCGGTCATAATAATCACTGCTAGTGCCAATTTATGACATGAATCGATAGCGATAGTTCTCATATCATTGTTGGTTCATGGTATGAACCATCATTTATAGTCTTCGTATCACTATCGGTTAATATCACAAATTGATAGTGATCATTACTGGTACCCTACCAAAAAAAAAGCTAATCCTAACCAATGTACTTGTTTTATGTGCATAATAATCAAATTCTTCGTGCAAACTGAGAGAAGAAGAAACTAATAGGCTGTTTGGTTGCCTGCATCCAAGGAGTTTTGTATCTAGAGATACAAAATTAGGGTGTTTCGTTGTCTTCTGACCCATTTGAACCTGGCTCTCAAGATGCAATTAACCCCTTCGGACCAGGCTCTGGAGATACGATCAAATTGGGCGTTTCCCCAGAGCCAGGCTCCGCAGATGCAGCAACAACCACATGCGCGACACATTTGATTCATTTATTTGCTATATCTTTTGATTAGTATTTTCGATTATCAAACCGATTTCAAAAATGGGTTATTGATATTTTTTCGAACAAAACGAGACCACACTTGCCATATAAATTTTAAAAGTTTAAAATTTTCATTTTTGAATTTATTTATTTATGATACTTTCTTTTGAAATTTTTTATTTTCGTAATTGATTTTTTGTTATTTTGATTTTTGTCGGGGATTAGATCACGGCCCATTGCCATGGCCCACTTCCTGACGGCTCAATCGAACAGCCTACCAGGGCCCAGTCCCCTGGAAGGTTCTATCTGGTCCATATGCATCCCGCCGAATGCCTTCTGGTCAAGGCGTGGTGCGTAGGGCCAAGGAATCGTGTTTGAGTCCTACTCGAACAAGAGTTCTGCACGGCTATGTGAAGACCCGGACGTTGGTTTCCCGGATTGGATTAGGAGTCGTGATCCCCAAGACTAGGAGTATGCCTTATCTGCCTCGGGATATATTTGGCATGTATGAGTTCGTTACGATCTCGTAGTTAGCCCGCCCGATATTCCCTCAGAGGTTGGTTTGCTCAGACTATATAAACCATGCCCCTACGACGCTTAGGGGATGATTCGAGACGACTTAGACGATCCGCATCTAAGATTACTTTGTCGCATACTCTTCGCCAGGTACATTATAATCTCGCCGAGACTTGTTCGCCTCGCCGAGCCACCTCTTGTATTCATCTCTGATATATAAGAAAGGCTGGACGTAGGGCTATTATCTCTCCCGAGAGGCCTGAACCAGGATAAAAACCCCTGTCTCCCTGTTCGTTGTTGTTCGCATTGTTTGGCGTGTCTCCTATCTCACTTCTAAAGAACCTTAGCGACTTGAGATCGATATCTCAACCGTCGACAGCTGGCGCCGTCCGTGGGGACTACGCAGATCGAGCATGTCGAACTCCATCGCCGATCTGAGATACTTCCCGAGGGCTACGACTCGGAAGACGGATGTCTCATCCTCGCCGATCAGACGATCTGTTCGGTCTCGAACACTCTCCGCATCCGAGGCGTATGTCTCCGCTTACATGGCGAGATAGCCCCAGATCGCACTCCGTCCATCGGCATTTACTCACGGAACGGCGATCTTTACGACGGTTTATATTTGTCGATTCCAAGGCTATGTCGGTAGATTCCACAATGGAGACACAAATGATGACACCGCCTAGCATACCTTCGCATGGCCCCGCAAAGATTAACATGGCCGATGTAGGAACCTCCGAGGATCCCGCGACGGCCGTGGCGGCCGGGCGAGGTCGGGCGGATTAACTCGCCGACATCAAGATGAGGTCGCGCAGTCGCCACGAGCAAGACGCCATTCGCCGCAGACCTCGACGATTCCATCAATCGACCTTAGCACGGTTTCGCGACCGGTTAGCGGCGGCAATGTCGCGACCCACCGCTGCATCGACGCTTAAGTCTCCCGACGGAAGCTTCCTGTTCGGTCAATTTCGCGTGACCGGACTCGATCAAGGCGTAACGCGGATGGTTCGTGGATCCTGTGACCCATAGATCAAAGTCGGAAACGGCTCGGGCTATAGCAACGGTCCTTAGATCCACCAATCAAGCGATCTCGCCCAGATATGGGCGTCTTTGCATGCGACTAACCTAGAGCGACCGGTCAGAGGCCTAAAGTCTCTAGGAGAAGTCAACAACTCCTCCAGCAAAGACGGCCAAACCGCCGGAATGATTCGGACAGCTCGATCGATCGTGTGACCCCGCCACCATCGGCGATCACCGTCCATGAGCAAAGCTATCCGTGGTCGCCGCCGCCGCCAAGTCCTCGTAGTCATCGCGACCACGAGGGGCAAGCGCGACGCGATGATCACGGACGGTCCCCTCGTGAGGAGCGCGTCGTCGCAACCACAAAGAAGGAACGTGGTGGATTGTCCCGAGAGAGTTTCTCCAGCCGAGTCATCCTGTTCAGCAGAGTTCCTCCGCCGCAGACCAACGCTCTTTTCAAGACTAGGTTCTCGCCGGAGAAGGTGGCCGGTCATATGCTCTGGCCGCAGGGTTTTCTCCGACGAAGCCGGGCTGTCCGGTGGCCCTCAAAATTCAAGCCGGTCACATGGAGAGGTACAATGGGACTCGTAACCCGAGGAATTCCTTTCCATCTACGCTCACGGCCATCATGGCGGCGGGGTGACGAGCTCGTTATGGCTAATTACCTCCCGATCGTCCTTGGGGTGCCGCTCGGACGTGGTCGTTCAATCGCCAGGAGGGTTCCATCACCATGGAACCAGCTTTGTGACGCCTCGATCGCTAATTTCCGAGAGTACATTACGTGCGTCGGGCAAGGAGGATGATCTGCACCAGATGATCCGGATGAACGGGAGACCTCCGCAACTTCGTGAAGCGTTTCATTAAGATCCGCAACACGATCCCGAACATCTCGGATGAATCTGTTGTCCGCGCTTTCAAAACGGGTCCGCGACGAGCGCTCACCCAGATCTCAAATCAATGAGACCTGGACCGCCAACGACTGTTCAAGGCGGTGACGATCATATGCTAACGCGGCAGAGCGCTGCTCAAGATAAAAAGACGTTCGACAAGGGCGAGCCGTCCGCCCGACTGGTGTGGATGAGAAGAAGAAGAGCAAGAAGAATGTCCCCGTGACAAGAAGTCCCGAAGAAGAAGAACAAAGGTGATGCGAACAATACCGTCGCAGTATGGATCGCGACCCTCCCAAGGATGGGCGTAAGAAGCCCAACAATAACTACAAGGGTAAAAAGCACGCTTTCAGGAGGCGGACAAGGCAAGAAAGGTCCGAGCGACCGATTTTACAAGTTCCACCAAAGACTACGGGCACGATATACGCCATCAGAGAACTTGGGCCGCAAAGCTCAAGATTTCTACAACGGCAAGGGCCCAATGCCCACCCCGCCCGAACAAGGTGATGCCGGTAAGGCCAGCGCCAAACCGACGATGGTGATCGGAAGATGATGATGAATACCAAGAGCCGTGAACCATATCGCCGTCATTTTGGCGGCTCCTCGGCTTACACCTCTCGGCGCAGCCTCAAGGAAGCCGCCGGAGGTCCATTAACGTCGAAAAGGCAAAACCTCACCTGAATCGATGAAGTGGACCGAGGTCCCCATCTCTTTCTCTCAGGAGGATTGCCCCACTGGGATGACCAAGCCTCAGCGGCTCCCACTGGTGGTCGCCCCGACCATCAGCAACGCGAGAGTTGGCCGTGTCCTAGTAGACGGCGGGAGCGCTTTGGACTTGCTTTCTGCTAAAGTCTTGGACGAGATGCAAATTCCTCGTTCCAAGCTGAAGGAAGTCGCAATGCCCTTCTACGGAATTGTTCCGGGAGAAGCTGTGAAGCCGTTGGGGCAGGTTGTCCTGCCTGTCACCTTCGGCAACCCAAGCAACTTCCGGACAGAGTTGATCACTTTCGACGTGGTCGACTTTCCGTCGGCGTACAACGCAATCTTGGGCAGGCCATCTCTCGGTAAGTTTATGGCCGTGTCCCACCACGCTTACCATTGCGTGAAGATACCGGGTCCTAACGGTGTGATCACGGTCAAGGGCAACTACAAAGTCAGACCGGATTGCGACGAGCGATCCCTTGCCCTGGTCGACCGGCCTTCCGCCGCCGTCTCAAGTTCCGCAGACCAAGTCTCAGACGCCCTAGGGTCTCCCTTCACCAGTGGAGAAACTAAGGAAGTTCCACTGCCGCTGATGATACTTCCAAGATAGCCCACTTGGGGCCAATCTGACCCCAAATAGGAAAGCGAGCTCATTGCCTTCCTCCGAGCTAATGCGTATGTATTCGCCGGGAGCCATCGACATGCCCGAGTCCCAAGGAGGTAATCGAGCACAAACCGTCAGTCCGCCGAACAAAAAGCCTGTTCGCCAAGCTTCGCCGCTGAATTCAAACAGAGATCATCAAAGATCGACAGCAAACCGCCATTCTGGGTTCATCCGCGAGGTTGATCACACCGAGTGGTTAGCCAACCCCGCTATTGTAAAGAAGAAAGGCGGCAAGTGGAGGATGTGTGTCGATCACACGATTTGAACGCCGCTTGTCCTAAGGACAATTTCCTCGCCTCGATTGATCACCGGTCGATGCGATCATGGACGCCAGACTCGAAGTTTTTAGATGCTTACTCCTGTTACCACCAAATAAGCATCTCCCGAGGATGAAGAGAAGATCGCTTTCATCACCCCTTTTCGCACTTTCGCTATACGACCATGTCTTTCGGTCTGCGCAATGCTGGTGCCACGTTCCAACGCTTAATGGAGAAGACCTTCCTAGAACAGCGCGGAAAAAACCTGGAGGTCTATGTCGACGACATAGTTATAAAGAGCAAGTATGCTCCAGATCATGTAAAGGACCTGGCAGAGACTTTTCATAATCTCACCAGGCATCGAATAAAATTAAATCCAGAGAAGTGTACCTTTGGTGTTCGATCTGGAATGTTGCTCGGTTATGTCATTGGCTCGCAAGGTATTTCTGTCAACCCTGAAAAAATCGAGGCCATTGAAAATATGCAGGCTCCAACTACCATAAAGAAAGTTCAAAGCCTCACTGGGCGGATGGCTGCTCTAAGCAGGTTTATTTTCCGTCAAGGCGAACGCGGGCTGCCCTTCTTTAAGGCCCTGCGCAAGCACAATGGTTTCGAGTGGACGGAAGAAGCCGATAGATCCTTCCAGATCCAAGCGATACTGCCCAATCCTCCCGCCTTGACTACCCCGCTGCATGGCGAGCAGCTCTGCTGTACCTAGGTTGCACGCCACAAGCGGTGAGCGGGGTCTTGACGGCCGAAAGGAAAGGCATACAATGACCAATCTATTACGTGAGCGAGGTACTTCACGGATCAAAGGAGCGCACCACGAGGTCCGAAGCTCCTCTATGCCTTGCTCATGTCCTCCGTGAAGCTTCGCCACTACTTCCAAAGCGATCAAATCTGGTCCCACCACGCCCTCCGGGAGAAATCCTACTAACAAGGAGTCTAGCGGACGATAGCTAAGTGGGCAATGGAACTAGCGAGTTTGATCTCTTATTTGTCGCCCGAACTGTTATTAAGTCACGTGTCCTAGCAGACTTTGTCGCCGAATGGACTTGCCGCCAAATCCCGTGAAGCTCCCGAGCAACCCGATGAACCCTCCCGACCATGTTTTTCGATGGCTCGCAGACCGAAAACTTCGGGGCTGGTTTTGTTCTCATCTCCCTCAAGGAGAGCAACTCCATATTCTATCCAACTACACTTTGCGGCGACTAACAACGCTCGAGTACGAGGCCCTCTCGCCGGACTAAGAGCGCAAGTCGCTTGGTGTCCAACGGCCGATCGTGAAGGAGATTCACACTGGTCATCAATCGAGTTAACAAGGAGTATCGGTCTTGCGATGACTCAATGGCGCGATACTGGTTGAAGTGAGAAAGTTGGGCGGCATTTTCGATTTTTCGAAGTGCTCTTCGTGCCGTGAAGGACAACTTCTGGCCGACCAGCTATCCAAGTATGGATCCTCACGCGAACCTCGCTCCGCAGGGTGCTCGCCGAGCACCTTCACAAGCCCTCAATCACGCTCTCCGGACGAGGCAACAGAGACAGTGGTGCTGTCTCCGTTATCGAAAGCAGTCGCGGATCGACAACGCCATTTGTCCGGTACCTTGCGATGGGACCACGCCTGACGACGGCCGAAGCGTTCCCGGCTCACAAGGCGTCTTGCTCCATACAAGCTTGTGGACGGCATCGCACCGTCAAGGTGCTCGGGAGTTCTCTCCAAGTGCATCTCGCAACAGAGGGTGCGTTCCTTCTTAGGGACATACACGGGTGCCAGTGGCAACCACGCCTCCTTCGTAACTCGGTCGGCAAAGCGTTTACGCATGGGCTATTATTGGCCCATCGTTATAAGATGCCCGGACATCGTGACTAAGTGCAAGGCTTGCCAATTTCACGCCGGAAGGCACACAAGCCCGCCCAAGAGCTCCAAACAATCCCCATCTTGGCCTTTTTCCACATGGGGTCCGGATCTGCCGCCCATTCCCTAAGGGGTACAAGGGCTATACACACCGCTGTCGCCATAGACACTTTTACAAAGTGGATTGAGGCGAGCTCGTGTCGCCTCTTCACGCCAAAACGATCGCTCGCTTTTCAAAAGCAACGTGGTCACGCAGCAGATCCCCACAAGTTGATCATCGATAACGGTACCCGCCTGAGCGAGATATTCCGTGAATATGCGAGCAATTTGGGCACCAAGGTTCGCTTCGCTTCGTGGCACACCCACGAGCAATGGAGCAATCGAGCGAGCTAATGATGATAGTCCAGGTATCAAACGGCGGTATTTCCGCTCTCGGCGAGCACAGAAGGCTCGGTCGACGGTTCCTTCCGTCCTCTGGGCGATTCGCTACGGCCACCGGGCGACCGGGAAACTCCTTTCCAATTGGTCTATGGTGCGAAGCCATCCGCCCGCCCGGTTGTACTCGGTTCGCCTCGCCACGAGCTCACCAACCTAGTTGACGGCGAGCAAGAGCGCCTCGATCTCGATCTCCTCAAGGCACACGCGACCGGGCACAAGTCGAATGGCACGCTACCAAAGAAGCTCTTCGCGCAAGTCGCCAAATCGGTTCGACCAAGGGTTTTGAAGGCGGGCGACCTGCTCGCTGCGCCGTCCAGAACTTGTCCAATGCCAACAAGTTAACTCCTCGTTGGGAGGGCCCGTTCACGGTCGTTTCTCTTTGCCGCCGGGGCGCGCTCACTGCTATGGAGGACGGGAGAGAGCTGACCAAAGACTTGGAACATCGACCACCTTCGTAAGTTCTTTGTGTAGGTCTTTTACGTGTTTGCTTAGCTTTATGCTTTTTGAAAACTTCGCCTTAGTTCGTCCAAGTCCCTCGGGCACCATGTAAAGTTCAATCCAATTCTTCAGTGAATCCTCGCGGCCTCTGTGCCCTTTTCACTACTTGTCTTCTCAGACTACTTTCCTCTGGTAACACTTGATGGTTGCCCGGTCTTGCGAACTCTTGGCTCCGCAATCTTAATGATTGTTCCCTACCCGTATCTGGTTTCGACAAGTTCCTAAACTCAGGGTTGCGTAACACGGCCTTTCCACCTTGCGGCTAGGTCTGCTCTCGTAAGCCCTCCGCGGCAGAGGCACTTATCGCTTGGCGCGACCACTTGGTAAAGCTCGCTCTCGTAAGCCCCGCCGCAGGGCACTTTCCTTGTTCGGTTACTCTCGGAATCGCCTAACTTACGCCAACGAGCGATCGTGGAACAAATCGAGCAAGGTTCGGTGTCGCTTTTTCTCTCTGCTGCGTGCTTGAGTTCGCAAGCTTAGGTTCTCGAGCATCGTCTGCATCGGGGCTAGGGTGTCGCTCTTTCTCTTGTGCACTGCTCAGTTCGCAAGCTCAGTTTCGAGCGATGCACAACGGGCCGGAGTTAGGCTAAGCGCTCTACCGGTTTTCTTGAACTTCCTAGCGCTGTTCGCTTTTCTCTTAGTTTCTGTTCGTTCTTGTCTTTTTTTTTGCTGCTATCTCTTTGCAGGGAAAAGGGTAAGTCTTTATTAACAAAATCTGCAGGTACAAAGGTCTCTCTCGGGTTACAGCCCTACAGCTACCTTGAAGCGAGTTGCTCCTTGAGCTCCTCGACAACTTCCTTGAGGCGCAGGACTTCCCCTTGGGCTTTGAACCCCTCTCTGGCCTCAGCTCGGAGACGATCGGCTTCCTCTTTGCTGCTCCTGGCCTGCTCCGTCGCCTTCGCACGGAGAGCCTCGACTTCTTCAGTCTTGGCCCGCAGCTGGTCGGTCAGAGCCTCGCTCTGGCTAACTCGCTACTCGACGGTCTTGAGCTGCTCGTCCAGCTCCTTGACACTACTAGAAAAACGCTAATCTATGATGAAACAAATATGTCACTAAAAACAGTACATTTGTCATTAATACATTTCTATGACGAACTTATGACGAATGGATGATCGTCATATTATCCCCGTCACATATGAAACGCTATGACAAATTTGCTTACTTTGTCACAAAACTAATCCATCCATGACAAAATACAAATCGTCATAGAACTTTTTTCAGCACACACCCCTTGTCCGACGCGGTCATCCAAATACCATGTCATCATCCGAAGTGGAATTTTTACGTGATTTAAAATATTTCATCATAGAATATGAATGACATGGAGCCTACCCATCGCCTATATCCGACGTGTCATCCGTGTCATTGTGAACGTGGATTTATTTTGTGACGAAAATATTCGCCACTAAAATGCGATGACATGGTTCGTAACCTTCAAATCATGATATATTTTTGTGATTTAATTTTTTCATCACATATGCATGTTGACTAATCTTCAAATAGAGCAAATGAAATTCGAAAACTAGGCACGTAAAGCATACAGCTTGAGATAATGACCACAAGTTAACACTCGAACTTTCAGATATTGACCATAAGTTCACATAGTTATATCGCTCACACAGAGACCATACAAGCACATAATTAACCATCCATTGAACTACCAGCACAACTAGCTAGACATACTTGGACTACGATCACCACACACAACCAAAAGTACAAAAGTTCCAAGTTCATTGAGACCACCACCATCAAGAACTCTAATTTCGAGCTACCACGGATAAGGTCAATGACGTCAAGAATCGATCGGTCGCTTCTTTCTTCTTGAATTCCTCCAACTCTTTTGTGTATTGGCCATATCCTCATTTGTCTTAGCCATCACTTCCTCTCACACTTGAGCTTGTTTTTTCAGGCTATCAAGTTCTTGTCTAAGCACGGTGATTCCTTTTTTCTTCCTCAAGTTCCTCTCAAGAGCTTTTTCAAGAGATGTCGCGATTGTTTTGAGATAATTTGTAGCCCGACATTCTTGAGGAATGTGCTATTAGCTGGTTTGAGTAGAACCCGGAGACAACCTCAATACTAGATCTTGGTGTCTCACCTTCTTCAACAGGTGCTTTGCCAACATATTTTCCATACCAGTCTACAAAATGTAAGGATTAATTCAATATTAGCTAGGACAATATGAAGCATGATGCACTAAAGAACAAACATATGCAGGGAACAAACTATAAAAAGGAGTGATCTCAGTATTTGATGGACACCAAGATAGTTTGATGGACAAACTATATGCAGGGAACAAACATATGCAGGGAAAAACATCTTGCAAATTGTAAAAAAAATATTATTGTTCTGGTATAAAGTAAATATGGCAATAGAAAATGTTAAACTACCTTCACATTGATCTTTAGTACATAAACAGAAGTGCTAGAGAACCATACATGAATGTTTTTAAACCATAATATGCAATTATATCAAGCAAAACTGTATTACACATGGTCAAAAGGTGATGATAATACCTAAGTGGTTAAGTTTCACTAGACATGGTTTCATTGCAATATATACATAGTTAATAATTTTTCTAAGCATAGGCCCTATAAATGTTTGGTAATTGATGAAAGGAATAGGCAGGCATATGTCTTATGGTAGGGAGCAAGATGGAAGCATATGGACTCACAATTGTATCTTTAACAGAATCTGTTAAGCCCTTTTTCTTGCTGTTATGGCATTCCTTGAAGAGGTCCACTGCATTCAGAGTTCTATCCTTGGTGTTCTCCCTCTGTGTAATGCAACATTACATCAACAATTAAACCAAGTGGACCTTGGATCGTAAAAAATACATAAATTGAACCTAAGCCCATAACAAATAAGCTATTAAGAATCCATGCATGAACTAGAGCAAATAAACCACTCAGCAACAACCATAGTAAGAAAACAACAATCTGGAAATAGGTTTAAATAAAAACCATAAAAGCATGGGCCAAACGTATGACAATAGCAGTTAAAAACAAGTATTGTTGTCCTCCTAAGTCTCCAACTAAGAAAAAAATAGCATCAACGAAATGAAGACAACAATCAATAGAAATGGTACTAAAATTCATATCTGTAGGCGGTAGTAAAATTCATGCATGTGGAGTATTTATTTGTTAAAATATAATAGTACAAGATAATTTGGTACTTACAACATTATATAGGTGGGCAACATAGCTACGAGATCCCGTAGTCTGATGGTGCTTCACTTTAGCACGGTTCGCCTTGTTCTTTTGAGAGATTTCCTAAGTGAAGATAAATGTGTAAGGCATTCATAAATACAAATGAAAGAATTAATGTGATTTGATAGAATATACCTTGCTTTTTGCATCCGACCAAGTTGAAACCAGTAATCTCCACTGCTCATCAGTCATATTTGGTACAGGAGAGGTAGTGCTGATTTCATTAGCAGGAACACCATTAAAGTATTTTTGCTTCAACCTATATCGATTCTGCCGCACCGCAGATTGAAATACATTGGCGCAAGCATCATTGGTTGCCTTATGATTTTTGTCCACAGCTAGCCTCCCCTAGTGAGATGAATGGAAACATTTCTCTATGAAATGCATGACCATGTATGCAGTAACAATCATCTATTTACATCTAAAACAACCCTTTTAGAAGAAAGGGTCATCTATATATGTGTGTTTGTGACTGTATTTTGTAATGAACTAGCCATTTGACGAGGAGGACACTAGATTATTACACTAAGACTTGCAAAGAAATAATTCTTGGATGCCCTAATTCTCTTGGATGCCCTTGAGTCACCTGGAGGCATCTTGGGACCTTGCTTCCTTGTCTTTGAAGCTAGTACCTTCTTATATGGTGTACTCAGTGCCTGAATTAAACAAAAGGAAAATACTCACTGTAAGTATATGCAATTAATTGACCGATGTATTTAATAGGATGGCAGAAATTTATTAAAAGAAAGGAAAACTAAGAGCAAAATAATTTATGCACCAAACATCCTAATCCCTTAGCCCAGACAGAATAGGCACCTTTTGGGTTGATCTAGTTATGCATACAGGCACCTCATCTTCTAGGTAATTATTGTGAATTTCATCCTCATCTTCCTCTTCATCTTCAGGAATATACTGTGATGAGTCTGAATCTTCACCATGGCTACGCTTGTTGCCCAACTTCTTAGCATTTAGAGATGAACTTTCAAGTGACAGTTTGTTAACAGTGGATGCTAAGGATTTGATGCCAAGTTCTTCCAGTCTTCTATTGTTCTCCCTGATAGACTCTTGCCTCTCTCTTTCATACTCACTTAGTTCAGGTTCTTACATGTATAAGCAAAATTAAATGCAATTATGTCAGCAACCATGAGATAACAGTAGTAATTTCATTCAATTATTACAACCACATGATAGCAACCATGCTATGCACAGTAAACTATAGAAGCCTAGGCTATGCAACTATGTCGCCCCCCACATACATGATTATTATAATGATAGCTGCCAAAATGGATGGAAGGGTACTCTCGAGTCCATCAAGTGTACACACCATTGGTGGCCTCAGGGAATTAGTGGTTAGCGTCTAGAACCCCAACTCTAAACCATCTCAATTATGTGACCTACAACGGAAGAAACTACTAAATGGTCAGCATAAATAGAAAATTGGCAGAAAAAAGAAATAAAATCATACAAACATTGTGTTTAATATTAAGCAACCAAATTAGGTGTGATTGAGGGGTTAAATACTAAATTTCAACACAGTATATAAATGAAATCAGTGTGTATTAAGCGACCAAATTGTGTTTAGTATTAAGCAACCAATGTGACTGAGGGGTTCAATACTAAATTTCAATACAGCATATAAATGAAAATCGGTGTGTATAGACATTGCCAAAAATTATGCATATAAGCTCAGTGTCAGGAAATTAGGTGTTCATAGCAAGATTTCATCCACCAAAAACATGGACAAGTTATAAACTAGTTACATTCTTAAGGAGGACTTATTTATTAGGTCATATTTACAGCAACAAAATCATCTGGAAGTTATATTGGTTAAGTCCAGGAAGTGGTTGTTCTTCAAATACATGAATTGAACAGCCCGGTATCTAGAAAGCAACATTCTTACACATAATGTGATTGTTGCCTAACACCTCACCGTCCAGGAAATATGAACAGCAATTAGACCCTAAGAAATTTGCCCCTTTTCATTATGTATCGTCTATTAACTAATTTGGTGTTAAAACAATTATCGTGCCATGCACCAATGAGTAAATGGAACATCCAGCATATGAAATTCACAAATTTAAAGTCCGAGACAGCAACAATAAGCCGATAAAAACTGAATCCCAAGTCCCACCGGCAACCGGGTAGTTGATATCGTTCTTTGAACAATGTAAATTGGACTCAGTCGCATACTGAACAAGAGCATTCAGATCACGCGGGCATTACAGGCGCAGGAGGAACCACGCACCAACGCGCGAGGAAACGGAGGGGTTCATTTTCCATACCCGCATGAGGTTGGTGATGGGCGCGGAGCAGACGAGGCACCAAGCCCGGGAGAGTGCAGTGGATTTCCTCGTCGAGGTAGGGCTGTGGACTTGGGGTGAGTAATTTGGGCAAACGAGGAGTCAAATCTGGATGTAGAAGAACTCACCAACGTCGTCTACAAGGCCAGCAACGGCAGAGCGGCCTGCCGCTCCATCTCCAAGGCAAACCCGAGAACAGCGAGGACGGGGCGGCGATGTAGTGGATCTGCTGCTCCGGTGGGAGGGTTTCGAGGATGAGGTACCGTGGCCGCTGCAGGGCGTCGAGGTGGGGGGAGTGTGGAGAAGGCCACGGCCGAGGTGGGGGGAGGAGGCTGCGAAGGAGGAGGCTGCGGAGGCTGCGGAGGCGGCCACGGCCGAGGTGGGGGGTGGAGGCTGGGGAGGCAGAGTGGTTTCTAGTTTGGTTCTCACAGGAGGATGGAACACAGGATATTTTCACGCTAATGAAAATTTAAGCGCCGGAAATTTTTTTTTTTTTGAGAAGGAAAGCGCCAGAATATTTGATGTTTGGTTTTGCTACCTCGCGCCAATTTTTTTGGCTTTGGGGGAAACCCTCAAAAATCTAATTTCCATTCAATTTAATTCTAGAAATATTTATAAATTTATTTCAATATGTGTTTTTAAAGAAATGCAATTTTAGTTTTGTTAATTTTGGAAAATCTTTTAAAGCTACATAAAAAAAATGAAAGCTCAGCAAGATTCGTGGTAGGGTGTTAATTGACTGAATATCCATCAAATTGATCAAAATCGTATATTTTGAAATCAAATGAGTATCCATTACATTATAAATTTCGATCCAACTAATTATATTTCGATGTGAACGGTCAAGCAGCCAAGCAAAGATGAGGGAGGTCATTGGATTGAAATCGAACAATGTCCGTCGTCGACTAGCCCAAACCCGAAACCAAATGATAACGCGGTACCCTCGGTGGCAACGCATGTTACAAGATGACAGAGAGGAAGAGGTAAGGTGGCATAGGATTGAAATTGAATAGCGTGCAACGTCGAGAGAAATCCACATCGATTCTAGGTGCCTGACGGATAGCGATTCCTATTTGGATACGGATTTGAATAATTAGGCTCGAATAACTCTTGGCTCACTGAGGCTACAAAAAAAATAGTACTACCTCCGTTTTTAAATATTTGTAACTATTGATTTGTTAACACAATGTTTGACCAATCGTCTTATTAAAAAATACATTTTTTTGTTGCGACTTTTTAAGTTCATGCCTCCTTGGCCTCCCTTGCTTGAGAATACAATAATTTGGTACAGCAATAGATATCCAAAAAGAGCACCATATATGAACGATGGCATCAAATACACCAGATAACATAAACAACTTCTAAAAGGGTAGTTCAATAATATCATTTTAGCACACAATAGACAAGGTCCTTGACATGAACGAAGTGGAAACTAATTAAATGAAAGTCATAAACCAGTCACATTGACAAGACAAACTAATCATCGTCGATGTCATCCATGGTGACATCCTCAATCTCACTACCATATTGTAGCAAGGTGTCATCTTCATCAGTGTCACTATCACTTTCTTGCAACATGGTATCTTTTGGATTGCTTAGAAGGTCTTCTAAATTAGCATCAATATTAAAGCCTTCTCCATCCTTTTGCCGGTGCATAGGCTCATCATTGTTGGAAAGTGGATTTGCTTCTTGCACTTCATTTTCTGTATCAGAACAATGATCATCTTGGTGTACGATATTTTTGGTCGTGTCTTTTTCAGCCACGTTATACATATTTCTATGCTCGAATTTTTGCACAACTCGCCAATTTTTTCCTAAACTAGTATCTTGCAAATAAAATATTTTTTTTGATTGAGTAGCCAAAATGAAAGGATCGGTCTTGTACCACTTCCCCTCAATGTTGATGGATTTAAAATGTCCATCATCTCGGATGCCTCTCTTCTTGTTCTCTTGGTCAAACCAGTCACATCGAAATAGAACCACCGTTCGACGGAATTGCAGATTGGAGTTATATTGCAGCTCAATAATCTCTTGGATGGTGCCATAAAATTCAATGTCATGCCCATTATGTGTACCCTCAGTCATGACACCACTATTTTGTGTCTGCTTCTGTTTCTCACGGTCAACGGTGTTGTATTTGACACCATTGGCAGTGCAAGCTGCACATATTTTGACTCGGAGATCAGGACCACATGACAGTGCATATAGGCTTTCACAAACATCTTCTGGCTTTTCCTTACGTAGCTCTGCAATCTGTGATTAAAAAAACATAGAAGGTCATCTCGCATTTGTAAATTCATAGACACATGTAATTAACAATGCAGACAGGTAAGTAACAATGCATTGTTGTTTCTCACTTACATGACTCCTAAACCATTTAAAAAAATCTTTTTCAAGCCTTTTTCTAACACCATCAACATCATGTAGCCCTTCTTTCTCTATCTCTTCTTTTAACATGCTGCATAACATATATAATTTGATTGAACATTAGAATAAAAATATTAGGTAAAAAATAAGATTAAACCAAGAAAGAATTAGAATGTATGAGTACTCACCTCACATAGGGTTCAACCTCTTCACAATTATTCAGTACGTACCAAATAAGTTTTTTCATCACTTCATCCTCAAGATATGTGACCATCTGGAAACTTCACTCCTTTAAGAAATTCACACAATGCAACCTTATGTTCCTTCCTCAAAACATAGCGTGCTGGTGGAATAAGAACTGAATTGCCTTTTTGTTGTAAGTGCAAATCATGCCTTATGCCCATGTCCTGCAAATCAAGCCTAGCATTAACCGTGTCTTTTGTCTTGCCCTCGATACAGTGTAATGTTCCAAGAAGGTTGTCAAATATATTTTTCTCGATGTGCATCACATCGGAATTATGTGGATGCTTCAAGTCCTTCCAATATGGCAATTTCCAAAGTGCGGCCTTGCGGCTGAATAATTTTGGCTCGTTTGTTTCGCCACGCTTCCTTTTCTTACTTTCACCATGCTTACCCGGTCTGACATCTTTGACCTTCTCTAGCTGCTCCATTATTTCTTCTTTACTAAACTTTTCAGGCTCGTCACGGTTTTCATGGCGTCCATCAAAAGCTAGGCTTCTTCGCCAAGTGTTTGTCTTTGGAAGGTAACGACGGTGGCCAATGTAACATATCTTATTCCTTATTCCTCGTGACAATGGATCTTTATCGCAGTGAATACATGCATAATAACCTCTTGTAGTTCGCCCTGACAATGTGCTCAAAGCTGGGTAATCATGAATGCACCATATTACTGCAGCACGTAGATTGAAGTTTGTAGCGGTATATGCATCATAAGTACTAACACCGTCCCAGAGTTCAAGTAGTTCTTCAATTAGAGGCTCCAAAAATAAATCAAAATCCTTGCCTGGGGACTTTGGACCTGGTATGAGCAAGGTCATCATGCAGTTTGATTGGTCGATGCATGCCCATGGTGACAGGTTGTAAGGCATAACAAGTACTGGCCACATGCTATATGAGGTGCTCATGTTGCCAAATGGATTAAACCCATCTGTAGCTATGCCAAGCCTCAAGTTCCTTGCATCTTCTGCAAACCTCGGATACTTTCTATCGAAGTCTTTCCATGCTTCACCATCAGCTGGATGACTCATTTCATTGTCGACAGGCATCCGCTTGAGCTTGTGCCATTGAGTGTCCTCCGCAGTTCCTTTCGACACAAACATCCTCTTCAATCTCGGTATAAGAGGAAAATGTCTCAAAACTTTATGAGGAACACGCTTGCTATCATCTGCATCTATCCATCTTGATTCACCACAGATTGGGCAATGATCATTGTTTGCATATTCCTTTCGAAACAACACACAATTATTCTTGCACACATGGATCAAATCATATCCAAGGCCCAATTCACCAAGATATTTCTTTGCCTCGTCATATGATTTGGGAAGATCACACTGAGGGAATGATGAAGACAATAACTTCAACAATGCATTAAATGCTACATTGCTTATCCGATAATATGACTTGATATGAAGTAACCTAACAAGAAAGGATAATCTTGAGCGGTTAGATCCCGGGCAAAGTGGTTGCTTCGCATCTTCCAGCACTCGAGCAAACAGCGGCAGACATTCTCCACTTTCCTCTCTAGCTGTGTACAACTCTTCTATCAGCTCTGGCATTCTGTCATCACCGTTATCAGGTTCATCCACATTGATCCCACCTTGACCATCGGATTCAACCCCATGCTCCTCATGCTCTGGATATTCAACAACTTCTACATCAATTGATTCCCCATGATGAATCCACTTACTGTATGTATCTGACATCCCATATAAATGAACATGATCATAAACTTGTGGTTGAGGTCGTAGACTCCGATTAAGACATCTACGACATGGGCAAGGTATCTCGGCATCCTCAGCGTATCGTTCTTGAACAAATTGCATGAATTGTTTCACACCAATTATATACTCAGGGGTGAATTGTTTGCCATGTATCCAACATCTATCCATCTATTCATAAAAAGAAAAAGTAAAAGAGAATTTAGAATTGATATGACACAAATTAAAAAATGTGATTGACAAATATAATTGACAATATGACATTCTGCTACATTCTTTGGTCATAGGTTATGTACTATTAGCAAGTCATTCTGCTACTTTTTAATTATAACTTCTACTCAATTAACATATTTACTAGAGTAACAATATGACATTGGTTGGAGTTGCTAAACTTTCCAATCCCAATGATGGATACAACAGTAGTTGAAAAACGTAAGAATCCACTGACCACTACAGGAAATCATTATCAAAAATTCCGTCAAATTTACTGCATCAAGACCCTTCTCATTACAATATGCCATGGTGGGGAGTCCGGACGCACCTGAGATTGAGAGGTTGAGGGAAGATCACTTAGCAGAGTTGTTCTTAATACTCGATGACATAGAAGGCCAACCAAGGAGGGCGCATAGATGGGATCACTGAATTCGAGGGTATCACACAAGGATGAGGTCGCGCCGTCGCCGCTTGCCTGCTAATATTAAAAAATTTAGGCAATGTAAGCTAATAAAGAAAATTGACGAAATCTAAATAACGATATTGTAAGAGGTTATTTTGTTGCGCCTCGAGTATTGCAGTAGTATATTTGTCATGTCAGTTTTTACACTTGGGTGAACTCATTAAGAGAGACAAACATATAGTGGTGTGTAAGCAGTTCAATAATTTTATTGCTCACCCAAATTATATAGCAAGAACTATGTTTATATAATATTAAAAGAAGTAAAGAACTGCTTGGCCAATAATAAATCATGATGAACCATACTAAACGTCAGAGAAAATATATCATTTTCATAACATCTTCTTTGATAAGATATTTTGACTCAAATATAGGACAAAAGTACATTGGTTGTGGTATTGTTTGGTTGATAATATAGTAGCCAGCATCCATTGGCTAATTCATAGTCTGAATATTATCTTGTTGATAATATCCATAGTCTGAATGAGTTGAATATTGAGTCTAGTTAGCTGTGAGTTTACGATAATTTTCAGTGCATAAACTAATTTGGGAGGGAGTGCAAAATTCAGTTAATTTCGATGCATAGGCTAATTAGGCTAATTCAATGCATAGGCTAATTTTAGTTAATTCAGTTAACTTCAGTGCATAGACTAATTAGGCTTATTTTGAAGCAACTATTCTTTCTGTTAATTTAAGTGTTGGTTAGGCCAAGAGCTAGCTAGTCAAAAGGGGAAAACCTATTACTATTACTGCATCGCATACTCCAAAGTCCAAAGCTCCAAGTGCATAAGCAGATCATTAGAAGTAGCATGTACAACCAATTCTGTTCGAATACTCCAAAGTCCAAAGCTCTAACCTTTCATTAATTAGTGCATCGTTCCTCCAGTTAAATTCTTACACTCTTCTGTGATGACGCAAGCAATTAGCTAGGCGATCATATCATCTGTTGTGATCTGACTTAGGATACATCAAGAAACTAATGGAGAAATAATCCAGACAAACCTGAGGTTAAAGGAGTTGTTTAATTAGCAGTAGATTGACGAAGGACGAGGGCTCACAGATGGGATCGGCAAAATTGGAGGGGATCGCGGAAGGATGTGGCCGTCGTCCCCGCCGCCACCACCGCGTGTTGGCAACTCCACGCCACTGTCGTTGCCACCGCCACCGCCGCCGACTCCCCCTCAAACCAGCGCCTCCAAGCACCTGCGCGCCGTCGCCGCCTCTGCGTGCATGCACCGTCGCCCCGCCTGCATGCACCTCGAAGCCCCAGCAGTCGCCGGTTCGCGTCGTCGGCGCCGATGCCCCGCTTGCACGCCTCCCGAGCCCTCGCGATCAACGCCGCCGCCCCGAAACTTCCTTGGCGCGCAGGCAAGGCCGCGAGACTCAACAAACCAGATCGGTTTTTCTATTACGGAGCCACGTAGGACAAACCCTAATATTCATGATGAAAGCCGATTTCGTCACCGTTCCTCTATCAAGATTTATTGGCAAGCATGAAGTTGTATGACAATTTTTATTTTGTTTTGTGACACTTATTTGAATTTCGTCATAGATTTCTTTGAGCCACAGCTCGACATCTAATATTTGTGACGCTTCTCGATATTTTGTCATAGATATGACATCTTTAATGACAACTTTTGTAAACGTCACGAGAAAAGTGTCATGGATAGGCGAATTTCTACTAGTGTGACCCTCTTCTCCGCGGTGATCGCCCTCACCGCCATCCCGCGCATCTCCTCAATCTCCTCCTGTGAAGCCCACAGGGTTGAGATCTTAGCCTGGAGTCCCGCGGATGTCTGCTCCTCCTTGGCGAGCTGGGCTTTGAGCTTCTTGGCTTCCTCCGCGAGCTGGTTCCGCCGGTGGGACGCGTCAGCAAGCTGCTCTTCAAGCCACTTCGTGCGGCCCGGCATCTCCTCCGCGGTGCTCGCCTTCACGGCTTGCGCGCGAAGCTCCTCGGCTTCCTTTAGGAGAGCCTCAGAGGAATGCCTCTCCTTGGTCAGCTTGGCCTTGAGCTTCTTCGCTTTCGCCTTCAGCCGGCTCCGGCTTTGGGCCAGCGCAGAGCGCTCTGCCCCGGGATCCCCCGCCTGAAGATGCTCCCGGAGGGATGCCAGCACGGCGGCCCGTTCGATGGTGACCCCATCCTCGAGTTCCGCCATGGTGTCCCTGAAGACCTGAGAGGGAAGAACAAGTTAACTACGTTGCGATGATGTGGCTAAGCTGAACAAAATTTGGCCTGGGTGTTTACCTTGCCAAGTCGGCGCTTCAGTCCGCGACGCAGGCGGTCCTCGAGGCCATGCGTCACGAAGCCCCGCTCATGCGGGATGAGGCGGGCGCGTCCTTGCCGTCGCCGCCTTGTTCGCTCCTTCTTCTTGCGGGAGCGCATCTGCTCGGGAGCGGGAGCGACGGGCGAAGCGCTTTCGTCTCCGCGCTCCTTCTCCTCTTCCTTTTCCTCTCCCGCCCGAACGTCTTCGGGCGAGGCCGGAGCCACTCCGCTCGGTGGCGCCGTTGTTTCCACCGGCAGGGCGACTTGTTCGACCTGCTCGGGGGCTTCTTCTGCTCCCGGCGGCGGGGTCTCACCGCCGCCAGAGAATCCGTCGCCTCGGGGTGAGCTGCCCTGCGACGGCGTGCTGGCAGACCGGCCGCTCGGTCACGCTGGCGCTTCGAGCCATCGCCTTGGCACCGAAGTCCGTGGCGCCGCTTGCCGCTACTTTTGCCTCCAGCCGCTTCACCGCGTCTTTGAGCGCGTCGATCTGCTCGTTGGAGCCCGGCGGCACCAGGCTCCACGCCGCCAGCTTGTCCTTGAGGCTCGCCACCACACGCTCAGGACGCTACTCGAGATGCTCGGCGGCGGCGACCGCGCCGAGCGCCTCTTGGCGTCGTCTGTGGCGGTCTCTTCTTGGGCGGTGATGAACGAGTTGGTCGTTAAGTCCAATGCGGTCAGAAGGTGGAAAGATCAAAAGATCGATTTCTACATACCTGCCGTGGAGGGCTTGATCCTGACCTTCCTCGCCAGAACTTTCCGCCTTTTCCTCGGGGGCTCCTTGGCGGTTTCTCCGCTTTGGCCCTTGGGCGTTCGCGGCGATGAGCTCAGCTCTCTGGTGAGCTGAGCACTCCTCTCAAGAACGCAAGGAGTTTCTCCTTCGCGACCTCCTCCTCGAGTCTCTGTGCTCGGCGACTGTTGTAGCCGCCCATATGGCGGGTGAGCTTGCGTGTAACGCCTAAGCCAGAGGGCCATGGTCTTTACCTCTTCGTCGCTCTGCTCGGCGAGGAGGGAGGGGCTTGGTCTCTTCTCGCTGGGCTGACCGCGCGCCCGCTTGGTCTGCTCGGTGCGCTCCGTCGCCGCAGCTGGTCTCTTCGACGGCTGGCGACCGCCATGGCGCGGTGAGCTCCGCGTCGGCACAGCCGCCACCTTGGGCTTTGTGGCCGCCTTGGCCTTGCCCTTCTTCCCCCTTTCCTTCTCAGACCCGGAGAGGTCCTCGACGATCCCTCCGAGGATCAGCTGGTCCTCCTACGCGTTTTGAGAAGCGAACGTCAGCATTAAAAACAACAGTGTAAATCTAGCAACACGGGCTGGGTATAAGTGATTTACCTCGTCCGTGCGGACGAGCACGTTCCTTGGACAAGTATAGGCCACCTCGCCGGTGACCTCGCTGTCCTTCTTCGCCGCCTTCAGCATGGCGTCGACTCGCTCGGTCACCCATGCGTCGGTTGGCTTCTCCGCCCAATGTAAGGGATTGTCGGTTCTCGTCGGAGGAAAGAATCTGTTTAGAGGTTGAGTCTTAAAGGCACTTACCCGTGCTCTCCCTCGTGATGTCTTCCCATCCCTCTATCTTGTAGAAGGGATAGGATCTCCTCCGCAGCGGACAAATCTCGTTATTGTGAAGTCCCGAATGATCTTCGCCCGTGAGCCCGAGGCTCACGAGGAAGCGATCTTCTGGTCAGTACCAATCCTCGGCGGACATCTCCGCCGAGGCATTGAGGTTCCTTTGCTTGGCGCCTTCCGGTGAAGACGAGTTTTGTCGCCGCCCGCTTGTCAGAGAACCACCACCCACCACGCGCCCATCGAGTCGAAAGCAATGTGGGCGAGGATCTGGCGTCGTCGGCGGTGGCCTTGAGTTTGAGGTAGTAGCACCCAGTGCCGAAGCGGCGGAGCTGCTCCTCGTTCTTGTAGTAATGGAGGAACACAGCCCACCGCCGATCGATGCTCAGATAGCCTTCGCACAAAAGTGCGAAGACGGCCATCTGGAGGATGCTTGTTCGGATTGAGGTTCGCCACCTCCAATCCGCTAATGTTTAAGAAGGCTCGACGAAGTCGCTGGAGATCGCAACCCGAGCAAAGGCGAACTGCTCGGGTTAACGAACTCTCCTCCAGCTGCTCCGAGTATCCTCCTCTCCGGCAGCCTCCACTACGGGTGTCGATGTGGCCCTCCTCCTCCCAGATCCTAAGGTCCTCCTCGGTCGAGGCTAGTGCCGGTGAACTTGGCCATAGCGGTTCCTAGGACCGGACGAGGTGGTTGGTGGTGGAGTTTGGGTACTTGATCTTTGGCCTTGGTTGGAGCTAGGGCTTTGAGAGGAAAGGCGTGAGAACGGAGTGGCTGGCATGGCGGCTTGGGTGCTTTTATAGTCCCGTATAAGCAGCTCTGCAGCGGTTTAGTCCCAAAACGGCTAGTTTTTACAAAGCACGCTAGGTAAAGCGATCGCTGTTTTCACTTCAAGCAATGACGAGAAGTTACCGTTGGAGTTCCGCTAACGGCTATTTTTTCCAAAGTCCGCACCAAGGCCGAGTGCTCGCTTTCGGACGGATGTCTTTCCTGCTCGATGCAACGGAGTTGCTTTCGGCGATGGGGTTTGTTCGGTCCCAACAAGTCTTGTTCGGTTGAACCATAACCTTTTTTGTCGCTTGTTACCCGCCTTTGTAGCGGGAAAAATACCCTCTTCGTGACTTTGAGTCTCAAGGGATGACCCCACTCTAGTGAGTTCTTCCACTTGAGTCTCGGGGCTAGCTGTCGGGATTAGATCACGGCCCATTGCCATGGCCCACTTCCCGACGGCTCAATCGAGCGACCTACCAGGCCCGATCCTGAAGGTTCTATCTGGTCCATATGCATCCCGCCGAATGCCTTCTGGTGGCGTGGTGCGTAGTAATGAAGAATCGTGTTTGAGTCCTACTCGAACAAGAGTTCTGTGCAGCGACTACGTGAAGACCGGACGTTGGTTTCCGGATTAGATTAGGAGTCGTGATCCCCAAGACTAGGAGTATGCCTTATCTGCCTCGGGATATATTTGGCATGTATGAGTTCGTTACGATCTCGTAGTTAGCCCGACCCGATATTCCCTCGGTAGGTTGGTTTGCTCTGTACTATATAAACCATGCCCCTACGACGTTTAGGGGGATGATCTGAGACGACTTAGACGCATCTGGCATCTAAGATTACTTTGTCGCATACTCTTCGCTTGTACACCATAATCTCGCCGAGACTTGTTCGTCTCGCCGAGCCACCTCTTGTATTCATCTCTGATATATAAGAAAGGCTGGACGTAGGGCTATTATCTCTCCCGAGAGGCCTGAACCAGGATAAAAACCCCTGTCTCCCTGTTCGTTGTTGTTCGCATTGTTTGGCGTGTCTCCTATCTCACTTCTAAAGAACCTTAGCGACTTGAGATCGATATCTCAACCGTCGACAATTTTCTAGAATTTATTTTTTAAAATGTTTCATCCCTCTTTTGAATTTCTCCATGCCATTCTCTCCTTAGTGCGATCAACCAAACAACATTTCTACGCAGCCTGTACAATTTCATGCACCTAATCAAACAACAATCATTTGCATCATCTCAGCCTGGCTCCAACCAGCCTGGCTCAGGTCATACAGCCTGGTTCAACTGAGAAGACAACCAAACAGCCCATAACATTACAGCTATAGGACTATCACTAAGAACATGGAAGTTCATGACATTGATAAATATAGATAGTAAACGGTAGCATTATACATATATAGATAGCAACCATAACATCTAAGATAATAACCATATCATTTCACATATATACATATATTTAGCAACCATATTATGTCCCAATCATTAATTTCAGAGCTATGTACTTGAAAGCTAAGCATAGCGATTCATATCCCTAAACAACTATAACTAAAATGGTATATATGGATTCATATCCCTAAACAACTATACTAGCAAACATAACACTCCCAGGGTTGCTAGTCGCATATATGGATGCAGGGAGACGAAGGGGCGGTGTCGGGGACATTCAACGCGTCGACATCAGGATCAGATGTTCGATGCGCCAAAGAATGAGAAGAGGAAGGAGAATGGTTTTGTTGATGATGGGGGATGAGAGCTTCACAGTAGAGCTTGATTACATTTGATTGCGGAACCAGAGAGCCCCCTTTGTGCCGCGATCTAGACATCCAAGATGTTGAAGAGATCGTAATGCACACAAAAGAGAGACATAGTGGGGACCTTTATCCTAGTTCAGTCCTCTCGAGTAAGGCATATAATAGTCCTGCATCCAGTCCTTCACTATAATCAAGAGATCACAATACAAGGTTTGTGTGAATAAAAACCTAATTTGGGCCCTTCTTGGTGCGAGTGAACAATCAAGTCATATTGGTGTCTGTGGTTGTCCACTCTCTCCACGTAGGGGGGCTATCTATACTAAGCCTATGGATGCACTACAGGAATCGGTCTCTGTGTGGTCGGCAAAAGCCGACCACATAGCCCATAATGCCGCCCACATAGGTCGATGTCGGCGGCTAGCCGCCGACACTGTCCCGTCGAGGCCCGTCGTCGACATAGCCAGATTTTGTCGACGGACCCGCCGACAAAGCCGTAGCGTGGGCAAGCCCCCTAGATGCCATCAGTGTCGGCGGCCTTAGAAGCTGTCGACGTAGCCCTGCCCTCACGGCTCTTCCCGTTTAACGGCGCCCTGACCGGTGGGGTCTGCCGAACAACGGATACATGACGCATGTCACCACCTATGCCGCCGACATAGGTCAAGCTCCAGGAGCACCCGTGGCATTCCCTGTAGGCATCAGTGTCGACGGCATTGGAAAAACCGCCGACACAGCCTGCCATCTATGTCGGCGGCTTTTTGGATGCCGCCGACACTGATGCCTACAGGGACTGCCACGGGTGCGCCTGGAGCTTGACCTATGTCGGCGGTATCCCATATGCCGCCGACATAGGTATTACAGCATCCCTCAGCCAGCCGCTAATGCCACCTCCGCCACAGTACGTCTTCACACAGGTCCCGGGGGCCCCACCGACACAGTTCGACAGTCCCGACCCTCTGCTGCCGACACAGATCCCCTGGGTACAGTTCCCCGCTCCACAAGCGTCTTCTCCAGGGGTAATACTCTTTTTCAGGATTTCACACTTTACGATTCACATGCACATACATTTTGAAATTGTAGTGTTCTCTAATCTTGCAGGTTTTCGGATCAGCCGCTCCTGCGTTGAATGCTCCACAAGGGGCGGATTCGAGTGCCACACGATCGGGCGCTGATCAGCTCGTCGAGAGAATGGCAGACAGTTTCTTTATGCCCGACCCTCCCTATCATGGTTCGCAGAACCATTAGTCTGTAATTTGTCATTTATTCTGCAATATTAGGACTCGAATGTGACTTTACACTATTTTGGACTTGTATGTGGCTCTTTGGACCATATGGTTGTCAATTGTGCCGTTGTGCAATGGATTGTGATATTTGGGGGTATTATTGGTCATTTCACTGTTCGCGAATGATGTGAATGTGTATGTGGTTGAAATTGTGTTGGCGAGCTCATATGTTTGTGTGCATATTGTCAGAGAGATTGTGTATTGCATATTGTGCTGTGAGATATCCTTTTTTGCAGATTGAAGATGAAATTTCATATAAATTACCAGCAATTTTTATTGCTGGAACAAACACAAAGTCGGTGGCTACACAAGGGCCGACGACACAGGTATGGCGGCAGTGTAGGCGGGTTTTAAGAAGCTGACGACACAGGTCCGGTGGGATAGTCGGCGGCCTACACTGGACCGACGACACATATTGTGGTAGGAGGGCCAACTGCCAACGAGGCTGAACTGGTTATATCGGCGGCTTCCATTTTTACCGCCGACATAGATCGAAGTTTATATCGGCAGTTTATTTTTGTGCCGACGACATAGCTCTGTGCTGGGTGGGCTGTGCGACCCTCCCCTAAATCGCGCTGTGTCGTCGTTATTTTGGTGGGCCGACGACAGTATGAGGCTTTGTCGTCCACGTTGTGTCGTCGGACCTTTGTCGTCGGCTAGCCGCCGACATTATTCTGTGTCGACGGGCTTTTGCTATGTGTCGTCGGTTTTAGCCGTCGATATTGGTGTGCTTTCATGTAGTGAGCAAAACTATACTGATGAGCCTATGTGGAAGATTGGAAGGGTTGTTCTGTAGCGGTAATCTGCACTCTAATTTTAACTCTACGCTGCATGCTAACATCTCATACCAGGCCTCCAAACTTCCTGATCAACGTACGGCAACTAGCTAGGTCCCACATGGCCATATGTTTATCTCCACGGGACCGGGATGTGTTCCGCAACACGAATCATGCAGCGAGCAAAACAAGAGTGAGAATGGCCCCCCTGAGGCCATGACGCGAAAACACCGAAGAAAATATCTCATCCAAACTCCCAAAGGCAGGCCGGCAGGCAGCAGCTCAAAGCGGATAGGAGCGATCAGGGAGCAGCTAATGGCAGCAATGCTAGCGCACGCTAGCTGGGGCCGGCCGGCCGGTTCGCTGCCTGCCCCCTAGCGCGCCCGGTGGCGGGTGCCCTCACGTGCGCCCACGTGCCCGGCGCCGTGAGCCGCACTCGCCCTGCTCACCGCGCGCCTCATCCGCCACCACCACGCCACGCCACCGGCGACCAAGGCAAGCTAGCAGCTGGAACAACTGCACGAGGCCGGGGCCTCCCTCGCGTGCGCACGCACGTTACCTCCCCATCCCTCCCTCCCTTCCCGCGCCAACAAAAGCCGCCACGCACGCGGCGCGCGCACGGCTACGACGACGACGACGGCGCCGACGCATGTGACCCCGGCGCGCGCGCGCGAGCGACACCCCCACGACACACCTTGCATGCCCGTCCTGGCAACTTTAGTTAACTCGTGATGAAGCTACGCGCGCACTTACCTGTTGATCCTGATCGAAATGTGTATCTCCATCGGCACATCTTGATTCTCTCATATTTTCCCCCCTCCCCAATTAACTAACAGATCAGTACCTTCGGGTTGTTGATTAGGATAGCTGAGGCCGTGGCATTGACTATCTAATCACACGCACCAAACAGCCAGCCGGCCAGTTCGATCGTGCAGCTAGCAGACAGCGAATCTAATAAGCCTAGCTTCGCATCCTGGTGATTTAATAAAGAGAAAATATGCTATGTTCCATTAATTTGGATTGCAATGTTATTTGTAACATCGCAAACTCAACATTACAGTACTATATGTCTACAATTTGTTTCTATTGTCTTCCATGCCTACTCGTTAATTGACCAAAATTTCAAAATCTAATCAAATATGTGTTCGAAAAGAAATAAAGAATTAAAATTAAAATTTAGGCTAGAATTCAAAATTCTGAAATTTGCTCAAATTGCAAAATGCGGTCAGATTTTTTTAAAACAAAATTTGGTCAAATATTAAATTTCGAAATTTGGCAAAGTTTCCAAAATGTTAATATTTGGTCGAATTTTAAAGATTAAAATTTGGACAGGTTTAAAAAAAAATCAAATTTGGTCAATTTCAAATTTAAACTTGACCAGCTTTCAAGAAATCAAATTCAAATAGATTTAAAATTTTAAATTTCAACCATATTTTGATTTTTATTTCAGTCAAATTTTAACTTTCTTGAAATTGTTAAGATTTTAAGATTCAAATTTTTGTCAAATTTTAATGATTTTAGAGGATTAAAAACTAGGGGCAGAAGGGCCATTTTATACATAAAAAACATTTTGACTAACGGATTTTGACCAACAATGGCATAAGAAAAAATGAAAAAGTTGCAATGGCATATAAAGAACACAAGATTTTACAAGGGGTTGTGGGGGTTTATTTGACTTTGCAATGGTCTAGAAAAAAATGATCATTTCATTAATCTTGTTTGTACCAGAAGAGATACCTTGATGCTTGCATGCAACATGGCTAGCTTGTAAATGAAACGAGCGAGGTGGCTCGCGCGTTTGCGCGGCTAGATTTGTTTTGGTATATAGTGTTTATCTCTAACTCATAATCTATCTCTAACATATCAGATCAGATTTAGAGTTTATCTCTAATATATTATATCAACTTTAGTATTTAATATGAATTTCTAATATTTTCTTTTAATCTAAGCCGCATAGATCTTTTTTTTCTTTGATTAATCTATCCCGTTATAATTTGGTCCCACAGTTGATTGAAAGGATAAAATAACCATATTATATCATCTTTAGTATTTAATCCGAATTTCTAATATTCTTCTTTTTATATAAGCCGTTATAATCCGACCCCACAAAATCAATGGAATAGATCTTTTATTTTTTTCTTGATTTATGTGAGAATTTCTTTGATTGAACTTGGCCGTTATAATTTGTCTTTTAATCTAAGCCGCATAGATCTTTTATGTTTTTCTTTGATTAATCTATCCGTTATAATTTGGTCCACAGTTGATTGAACGGATAAAATAACCACATTATATCATCTTTAGTATTTAATCTAAATTTCTAATATTTTTTTATCTAAGCCGTTATAATCCGGCCCTACAAAATCAACGGCATAGATCTTTTATTTTTTTCTTAATTTATGTGAGAATTTCTTTGATTGACCTTGGTCGTTATAATTTGGTCCCACCGTTGATCGAACGGCTGAAATAATTTGAATGATGTGGACGAACGCTGTGACTTATTTTTCCCCTCCTTTATATATATAATAGATAGATATGGTGGTTCCGTTTAACTCTGTTTTAACATAAAACGAGCGAGGTGGCCCGCGCGTTTGCGCTGCTAGATTTGTTTTGGTATATAGTGTTTATCTCTAACTCATAATCTATCTCTAACATATCAGATCGGATTTAGAATTTATCTCTAATATATTATATAAACTTTAGTATTTAATATGAATTTCTAATATTTTCTTTTAATCTAAGCCGCATAGATTTTTTATTTTTTTCTTGATTTATATGATAATTTCTTGATTAATCTATGCCGAATTTCTAATATTCTTCTTTTAATCTAAGCCGTTATAATCTGACCCCACAAAATCAACGGCATAGATCTTTTTTTTCCCTTGATTTAGGTGAGAATTTCTTTGATTGATTTTGGCCGTTATAATTTGGTCCCACCATTGATCGAGCGGTTGAAATAATCTAGGTGATGTGGACTAACATGGTGGCTTGTTTTCCCCTCCTTTATATATATATATATATATATATATATATATATATATATATATATATATATATAGAGAGAGAGAGAGAGAGAGAGATGGCTAGCGTGCACCCAGAACACGGGTCTCTCCGTGCTCCCAGCGTGTTTTAAAATCCGAGATGCCTAACAACTGATCCGAACCGTTGATCTTGTTAAATCTCAATGAAATGTAGCCAGCACACCAAGTTTCGTATTTTTTGAATTTATTTACTATTTGTTTTCTATTTTCAAAAATCAGCCTTCCAATTAGTCGTGGTGCGTCCAAAAAAGCTGATTTTTTTAAAATAGGAAATAAATAGTAAATTAATTCAAAAAAATACGAAACTTGGTCGCTGACTACATTTCAGCGAGACGAATAAGATCAACGGTTCGGATCAGTTGTTAGACATCTCGATTTCAAAACGCTACGAGCATCGGAGAGATCCGCGTTCGTGCACGCTAAGATTTCTCTCTCTCTCTATATATATATATATATATATATGTGTGTGTGTGTGTGTCTGCGCGCGCGCGCGCGCTCGCTACCACGCACGACGTACATGCTGAAAGAAACGGCGATGCAACTCCGCATGCACACTTGCTGTAATATCCGTGTAACAGCCCTCATGCATCTCTGGTGCTCTTTTACACCAAACACAAAAAACTACAACAATCAGAGCCTTCAACTTGGCACGCGGGGGCCGTCTGACGTCGGACAGCCTCCCGTCGGACGCCAGCGTTGGCCGTTGGATCGATCTTGAGACAAATTTTGTTTTCTGTTTTGTCATTAAAAAAATTTAAAAAAAATAAATAAAATCACAAATATTCTCTAATGCATGTCCATTCAACATATATTTTTATATTAGTCGGTGTCTGCGAAACACGCCTACTGAGGGCAGCGGGTCCACGGACAGGCAGACGAATTTGTAGTTGGAGTGAGGCCCAACAACAACCCTTCCCAAGAGTCGGGCGGCGGCAGAGCTCATGGGCTCTGGTGCGTGGTCTTCCTAGATCGTGGTTCAGTGCGACCTCGGATCCGGGTACAGATCCGTCGTACGATGAGATTGAAAGGGGGTGAGAGAAGAGGCGAAGGAAATACAAACCGTGGAATACAAGTGATTTTACCCTGGTTCGAGCCCCCCACTGTCTGGTAATAGCTCTACTCCAGCACTCGTTGATGATTTGGTGGAAAACAGTGCAGGGGCGTCGAGACCGGGCTAGAAGGCGCCGATCTCGAGCTTACAAGGAAGTTTCGGACACTGAAGTAACTGGAATCTATTCTGCTACCACTACTGCTAAGGAGGCTTCGGATGCTTGTGTTGCTTGCTCTCTTAGACCTTCTTGTTGTTATGCTGGGCAGGTTTCTCCTTTTATAGACTCGGCGGGTTGTTCGGAGCTGATACCGCGGGCCCCGCGCCTATCCATGCTTTGTTCATCTTTAGTGGCGGCGTCCTTGGCTCGTTCCGGGCTCCGTCCTATCTGTGGCCTGCAAAGAAAAGCTTGTCTGGTCAGTACTGGACACGTGTTTGTCTTGGTATGTCAATACGGGGAAGCAGTCTGCACAGGGAGAAATCACTTTCCCTTTATTTCCTATATGGCATTGACTGGTCGAAGCCAGCCTCGCGCCACCCGTTGAGGGCGTCGCGTAGCGTGGCAGCTGTTGCCATCTGCCCAAGGGGCAAACGACATGGCGAACAACCCGCGCGGCTCTCCCCGGGCTACGGATACCTCGGGGAGTACAGTCCTCTCGGTCAAGGCCGAGGAAAGCGTGGTGGGGCATGACAGATGTCGCCACCTGCCCAGGGGACAGGCGGACTATCCGCGGGGCCCTCTCCCAGGCTAAGGATAGCCCAGGAGGTGCGCAACACTCCTGGTTAGGACCGAGGGAGACGTGGTTGTCTTGGTCAAGCCCGGGGATGGCCCCGGCGGGCTAGACGTCTCTTTTGGTACGGCCGGGGATGGTCTTTTGGGCTCTTTCTATGCGTGGCGCGCAGGCCGGTACGGATCCGGCCCAAGGCCCATCTCGGGTGGGCCGATTACGAATCATCAACAATATTGATATACAACATTTACACATCTAGGTTATCCTTTAAAAAATGTTTATAAAAATGAATATTGGTCATGTTGATTCGAATAAATTACATGTGGGACCTGACATTGATTAGAGAATATTCTTATTTATGTATTTATTTATTTTTATTTCTTAGTAGCACCGGCGTTGGACGGGAGGTGTGTCCGACGGGCATCAGAACGGCCCCCCGCATCCTTTAACTTGTGCCCTTCCTCTCTTCTTCACGTCCCATTTTCCCTTCCCTTCCCCCTCTGCCCCTCTGGTGAACGACCGAAACACCGACACACTGCAAACTAGGTTTTGTGGGCACATCGACTTTGTTCTTTTTAGTTGAAAGTGGCTGAAAATTTTAATTTGAAAAATTTATGACCCCCTTAAAAAAGGCTTTGGAGAGTGAAAAAATATAAAAAGTATTTCAAAAACTGCAAGAAGAGTTATTTAAAAGCATACAAAAATGACTACAAAATAACACAACGTTTGGGTTGTACAAAAATGATAAATTTTTAGTGGCAGCTTTTAATTTTGGGGCCGACTTAGTTGAGGGTGGTTGTTTTTGAGATTTATGGCACCCACATGGTCAACTAATAATCTAAAAAACAAAAACACATGCCAAAAAAATTTTAAAGTTAAAAATATCGGAAGTAGTTAACCTAAAAAACTTACAAATTAAATTTCTATGTAAAAGCAACAACAAACCTGTTGATCAACTAAAATATTGAATAGAATAATGCAATCATACATATATAATTTTTTAAATACAAAATAGCTAAATTTCCACTATGAAACTTAGTGAGAAAATTGTGTAAATTAACTGAAAAAACAATCATCAAAATGGAAAAATTGCTGACTAACTGAAAAAACAATCGCTTGACTCAAACTCAAAAGATAGATGACTACTACATAGTCAAACTATTTAATTTTGATTTAAATTGAAAAGAACAAGGCAATCATGCACGATGCACCGGCTGGTGGTGGCCAAGCAACTAGAGTCCGTGTTACCTAGGCAGGGCTGCAATAATACACTCGTAGACAGGGGCGGACCTAGCACCTTGGCCCGGAGGCTCCAGCCCTCCTACCCTTGTTGTGCGATGGAGCTCCTCAAATTTCTAACATTTTTTTTGAGTATAAAAGAGAAGAAGGAGGGTCTAGAAGTAGAAGATAACTGTGTTAGACCCCCTACTATTTTGTTCTGCGTCCGCACCTGCTCGTAGACTAGTGGGGAAATACTAGTACTCACGGCATACTCCCGCAGCACCATGGCAGGAGCCAGGAGCCCAGGAGTACATTCGGCGGTGAATTTTATGAAACCACCATGGAGGAGTAACGTTCGTCAGTTTCCATCTGGATCACCAACGCCACACGTGTCTGGGATCACGGGAACGCCCGGACCAACGCAATACTGTAAGCACAGGTACAGACCTCCCCTCTCTCTCTCTCTCGCCTCGAGCATGAACTTGAAGTATTCTACCGCATCATCCCACCCTCTTCTGTCTCGGGCTTCTCTATTGCCAGTTGCCAGTAGTGCCACCCCCCATGTGAGCCATAGACCGCCTCCGCGCGTCGCCGGGCACCCTGCCCCCGATCGAGCACGACGCAGGCCAGTTTTTTTTTTTTATGCGCCACCACTTGTCCCCTGGTGCCGAGCGAGCGCCCACATGCGCCCACGGTGCCCGCCGCGACCGCAAGCCAAGCCAATTAAGCTAGGAGATGGAGTAATTAACCACCCACTGTTACTTACCCAACCAACCACTCCACCACCGATCCGTAGGTAGTTACCGGTTCTGCATGCTAGCTCATGTGCATGCATGCGTGAACCGGCCGGGTTCAGGTAAAACGCATGGGATAACTACACAACTTCACGTACGTCTTGTGTGGATTCGCACCCGCTGGTGTGTTGTGTCAGCGTGGCCTGCGTACGGCGCCCTGCTGGCTGCTGCCTGATGACGCCTGACTCCTGGGCTCTGACAGCCAGTTCGAGCTACGTAAGTACGTACTACGCCGCGCGAGGTAAAACGAAGCTGCTCGCATTATCAGCTAGCTTTTCACTTGGGAGGCTAGGGTGGTACTGGCACCAGCGCCAGGACAGGTACGCGCAGCAATGATGAACCTAACAAGCCAACAGCAAAAGGGCGCCGACCGGACCAGAGTTTTACAGCGAGGAGTTGGACCCATCCGTTCGCCCGTCCAGCCCCACACGGCATGCAGACGCGAGGCCACAAACACCCCGTTTGGTTGCTGCGATGCCGATGCGAGGGCGCCTCTTCTTCACGTGAGATTCTAATGATCACGTGCGAGTTGCGACGTACGGGCTGGTGGGGAACGGCGGCCTCGCCTCTCTGCACCCCCCTTGCACTGCACTGCACTGCACTGGCCTGGCCTGCTTGTTCGGTCGCGCACACAACACCTGTGACGTTTGGGCGGCGCATGGTACATGCAACCGGGCATGCACATAAGCGAAAAGAAAAGAAAAAGACAAAAAAAATTTAGCTTGTTTCTTGTTCTATTCGAGGATTAAAAAGGATTGAAAGAAGAAATTAAAGAGCCTGCGATTACAAAATGCCAAGAAAGAAGATAGAGAAATTACGAACTCGCTAAGAGTGAACATAAAGCTGGGAAACCGGAGGAGATTGTAGACAAAATTGACAAGAAAATTTCCAAGGGCTGAACAAAGAGAGCGCACAAACTAAGGAAAGGGAAACGAAAAGAGAATGGGAAAGAAGAGCTGCTAATAAAATATTAGTAGTTTCCCCCCTTTTTTTTGGTTATTTGGGTTTTGAGCTGCATGCATTAATTATTCCTGGGCTAATTGTTCAATTCTAGCACTCGGCTCATGCATCTAGATGAGCTGCCGGAAGTCTGTCGTCCCTAAGTGGTGATGGATCAAGAAGTCGTCGCCGCCGACGAAGGGCGATGTCGACGGCGCCTCGTCGAGCAGCAGGGAGCTCTGCAGGTGCATCAGGCTCCCGACGCTGCCCGCGCCGCGGACGGCCACGTGCGGCGGCTGCTGCTGCTGTGGCTGCGGCTGCGGCGGCATCATCTCCTTCTGGCGGCGCAGCTCCAGCACCTTGCGGTGGGAGTTGGAGTGCTTCGACACCAAGAAGGTGGGGCTCGCCGCCGGCCGGTACTGCGGCACCAGCCGCCCCGACTTGAACCGCACCCCGCACGCGTTGCACAGCGTCTTGGGCCCCATGGGCCCCGTCCTCCACTGCGGGGTCTTGTCCGTCTCGCAGTGCAGGCACCGCCTCCCCTCGCCGGCCGCCGCCAAGCTGCCCGCCGGCGCGGACGACGCGCTCAGGGCATGCGCCTGCGGCGGCGGCTCGTCCTTCTTCTTCGCTGGCTTCGACGGCGGCTTCTTGACAAGGAACGCCTGCGCTGAGGTGCCAGACTCCGCCGGCGAAATGGCAATAGACGCTGGCGACGGCGGCGAGGCGGCCGGAAGCGGCGGGAGAACGACCAGGCGGGATGGCCAGTTGGCCGCCGGAGGGCGGGAGCGCTTGCTGCGCGCCTTGGCGCGCACGGGGCCCTCCTGGACGAAGACGCCGAGCTGCTCCGGGGGAGCCGCAGGAGCAGGCGGCGCCGCGCTGGCCGAGGAGAAGCCGCCGGAGTGGACGCCGTTGATGAGCTGCAGCTTCTGGAGGTCCTCGTTGGCGAAATCGTCGACGTCCTCGTCGGCCAAGTAGTTCGACATCCATTCCAGCTCCGCCAGTTGGTCGTACTGCGCAAAATTCACGAGTTTTAGCAGCTGCTCGGGGCGTGTCTTTAATTAGCTAAAACTTTGGAGGATACTAATTCTTTGCGTGCGATTGGAAATGTAGTGTGACTGAGTGTTGAGTATGAAGACTAATATTTTTGGGTTGGTACTATTTACACTTGCCGTTTCCTGTTTCGGCTACCCAGGAAAAACTGAATTGGAGTTAGGGAATTCTAGGGGTGCAAATTAATTTCGAGTGGTTTAACACATTTTGAAATTATGTAACTGCTCTCCTATAAAATTTCAAAATATATATTTACATATTACACGCATTGCCAATTCACTCATACTGAAAGGAAATAGATGAAAAGCTAGATGAGGAAGAACATGGCAGATTTAAAAATGGACGAAAAGCTAAAAAAGGAAGAACACGACAGACTTTCAAGCAGGAAGTGATGAACACTTCAATTCGTCAAACCCCTCGAGGTGGTAAATTGAGGGAATGCAAATCATGCACATAGAAGGGGAACACAACCGAACAATTACAATTACAAGAATTAACGAAGAATTTACCGGCTCGCACAGCCCACCAGAGAAGTACTCGTCGTCGGCTAGGCCGGAGAAGGAGTTGCCGCAGCTGTCCAGGGCCGTGACGGTCGATGAGTCGGCCGACATGTTGCCGAAACCGCCCCCCTCCCTGCCGCCGCCTCCGCCGACGGCGACGAGGGCGGTAGCCTCCCCCTCGTCCTCCTCGTCGCAAGGCAGTGCGAGGAGGTCGTCCACGACGAAGTTGTCCCCGCACGCGGCGGCGCCGCCGCCCTTCTTGTCGCGGCCCGAGCCACCGTAGCAGCCATGCACGCTGTACTCGGGCGCCGTCGCCTCCATAACGGCTCGCGCTGCACGCACTGGATTCTGCGTTTCAATCGGCGCTTTTGTTCGTTTGCTTGTTCGCGTCTACGTGTGCGCGAGGCGAGAGAGACGGAGAAGCGAAAGGCCGCACATAACGCGAGTAGAGAGAGAAAGTGTTGGGGAGGTAGGGTTTAATTGGCGTGGCGCTGGAGTGCACAGAGACGGAAAAGGAGGGAGGTCAGCCGAATGAGGCATGGAACGATTCGTAAGGAGTAAATAGAGAGAGCCACTGAGCTAAGCCACCGAGGGTATATTTGATTCTTCATGTCAGGTTTAATCTATGAAATGGTACAAATTGAATGATATGATTATGTATGATATGATTTAAATAAAATGTTTGGTTGATTAAACGGGATCAAACAAGATATTATTTAGTTCTTCATGGATTACGTAGGATAGCTTAGTTATTCAAATATCATCACATAACACTTTATGTCATTCGAAAATTTAATCTTATACATGATTTTATTTTAGATGAATCAAACTAGATTTAATTTTATGTTCAACATTCAAATCAAATTTTAAAGTTAACATTCAAATCAGATTCAATATTCAAACTGGATTTTAAATTCAAACTACATTTAACATTTGAATTTTTAATCAAATTCAAATTAAAATCAATTTATCAATTCAAAATTAAAACCAAATTTAAATTCAATTCAAATTTTAGATTCAAAACTCATGTCGGATTTTCAAATCAGGATTCAATCAAGGTTGAAAATACAAATTGATTTTAAATTAAAAATCAATCCAAAATTTAATTTCAAAACTCATATCAGATTTTAAATTCAAGATTCAAGGTGTATTGAAAATTCAAATGAATTTATAAAATTCAAACATATTTTAAAATTTAAAAATTTTAAATTTGAAAATTATTATATAATAAAATTGGATTTCAAATTCAAACCGAGTTCAAAATTTAGATTTATTTGAAATTTGTTATACCGCAGAATAAAAGAATACGACTTAAGAAGAAGTAAGAGTTTGCGGAGAAAGGTGTACGCCCCCATTCAACCAAATCAAGCGAAGGAGTCGTACATCATATTGAGAGAATATTCCAATTTTTTTATGAACTAAACAAATGGATGAACACAGAGTTTATACAAGAATCATCTCATTCAAGTAACCAAACACACCCTAAAATACATGTATGCGAATGTATGCGAATATACATAACCAAACTAAATCCAGCACTAAAAACTTTAAATTTAAAAAGTCACTTACCCTCTAATCCCAGTATTTTATGTCGGCTCGATTCGACCACGATAAGTATGTATGAATGTATATATAGATAACGAAGACAAACGGAGCCACGAAGCTAATAGAAGATTTTGCATAAATCAGAAGTGTGCCGGAATATAAAGGTGCAGATTGAATCTATTAAAAATAATTCTCGTACAAATCAGATAAGAAAATAACCCCATCATTGATCATAGTGGAGCCATATTAAAAAGCTCAAATTAAATATATTATTAAAAAAAATATCTACTTAACATAGAAAAATAGAAAAAATTTGTCATCTATTATAATGAGATTAAATTATAATGGCCTAGACTGAATCTCTTATTGTAGAGATAGTCATCATGTCAATCAGAGAAATTGCTATATAAATCTAACTTGAAGTTGTGGGTCTATGTTATTGTAGTTTTTTATAATAAAATATGAATTAGTCAAATAAATCTGATAAAAATAGAAGTTTAACAACAAACAGTGTCATATATAATGTACGTACGTCTAAAACATCTTATGATGTATATGTATAAAGAGATAAGGATGATAAAATTGAATTAATTGTTAACTAGGTAGTGTGAGATGGCTATGATGAAGTGCACAATGATTATTAACATGGCTGCACGGGCACATTCATACCGTCTCATGTGCATACTACATCGCTATTAGTGTCAGTTGAAAAATACTACACCCCGTGTCACGTTGGCCGATGAAATCACCATGTTAATTCTAAAATAATAAAAACTATGCTAATAAAAAAAAAAGAAAGGTATGCCCCATCCGCTGTTGTGAGTCTGGATTATAACAGATTAGATTAAAACAAAAAAAAATATACAGGTATAACCAACAACTTCTATCACTGCTGTACAACTGATGTCAATGCTCTACTTTGTTTGACGACTCGTCAACAAGATGAAGCCACCATTTATGTCTTTGCTCTACTGAGCTCTAGATATGTGTGTATTAAGAGTGATAGAATGAGTTTATTAAGAATGATAGAATTCTTACTTGTGGAATATTCTAGAATAATCAAGAAAATCCTTAGGTTGATATTTTTAATATAAGAAAAGTGTACTAGCAAATAATGCTTCATGGTTAACCGTTAAAAAATCTAGACTTGTTTTTTTATTAAAAATTACAGAAATATTTATAAAAATATATTATATATGAAAGATGTATATATTTTAGAATACAAATTACATATATAATTTAGATATTTCTAGTTTGTATTATAGTGATGATATATTTATAAAACAGGATGCATAGTATGATGGCAAATGCCACAGATCTAATGGTCCACCCCTTATGTGTGAGCCGTTAGTGAGACGAATTATGAGATGGTGTAGAAAGCGAAATGAGCTGCCGAGCTGGTTAAGAAGAGGTATACCCTGTTTTGTCCAATAAAAACATACTATTTAGTAATTATAACTCTCTTAATAGTGTAAATTCTTCGCTGAGATTTTTAGTGTTTATTTTTGCATACATTTAAAAATATTTAATGAATTCCAGAAATATACAATTTATTCCTAGCTCAGTTGCAAAAGTTGTTGCTACCTTATATTTTTATTTATTTATTTAGCTATGTTATTGAAGCAAAAGTACAACCAGCGACTAGCTATGCAATAGCCATTTGATCGGTGTATTGTTTTGCGCCATTATGCAAAAAATAAACACTAAATTTTACTACGATTAGAATGTTTATTAATAAATAACTTTATTCATCATGCAAATGCTTATAAAAAGCTCTGAAAATTCTAAAAATATATTAAATCAATTCACATATTCATTAAAGTTTTATTATAAAGATTCTAATATTAAAAATATAATGATATTTCAATGGTGGATATATATTAAAATAAAATATTATACTTATATTTTGAGACAAGTTACAAAGTCATACCAAAACTAAAATTTTGGATCCGCCATTGGCTGGCAGACATCGGCTTATTTATATTGATGGTGGGCTATTTGTACCGATCGAGCACCACAGTCTTTTTCAACTAGCAGTCAATGGAGTAAATGTTATCTTTGTTAAAAGATAACCATTTTAAAAAATAATGCCCATAAATTTTAAAATCTTATGTTAGTCATATTGCTGGCGGGCCAACTGTACCGACGGAGCACCGTAATATTCTTCAAATAATGAGAGGGTGAGTAATCTTATATATGAGAGAAGATAACCATTAATGTTTGAATTTTATCAAAATCTTATCTATGAGAAAAAGGTAACCATCAATTTGCATGGAGGGTTATTTATCCAATTGAATCATATATCTAGCAGAAGATAACCTCCATTCTGTTTTTCCAGTGTGCACAGGTATGCGGGAGAGAAGATCTCTGAATTTATTTTTGATTCTTATCTTAATTTTATATCTGACTGAAGATAACCATCATCACCTTGCTCGAAGGGTTATTTTTCCTTGGAATTTTATCTCTAGCTTTTATCTATGTTTTCAGCATGCACTACAGAGGGGTGCGAGAAAGAAGGTGTACAAGGTTTTTTAGCTTTATCTCGTTTTCGCGTTGTGGTTTAACCCGCGGTGATTGTGCATGAATACATACTTAAGAAATATATGTGTTGCATCCACGTATACGTCTAATTTAGTTAGTTTCTATTTATCGTGATTTATCATGTGAATAAATTAAAACCTGCATCGACTTAGCATTAGACGACTGAGACTTAGGTCCTGTTTTTTTAGTTAATCTGAACGGCTGTATAGCTGAATGGTTGAAATGACTGAATTTTGAGAGATTCTCGAGATAGTCTCGAAATTCGGATCAATTTCCTTTGACTTATTTTTAAAGTGTTAGGACCCACCTTCAAAATAATGAAAAAACGAACTAAAAAAAAACAAAACATATGTATTTTCAAAACGTAGATAAGTCATTAAGCTATTAAGCCGTTAAGCTATTGAGCTGAAAAGAACGAGGTCTTAATCAATTTTCTGAATCATAAATCAGACACCTTTATAGTGCATATAAAAGTTCTAACGAAAACATATAGATACGTGAGAAAATCGAGCGAGGGTTAAATAAATCTCAACCGTCGATGATTAGCAAAAGCGTAAAATAGAAGTGCTCTCACATCAAATACGTACATCTCGCTTATACCAACCACACATCACCTCACCTTGCAAAAAAAAAAAAAACGAGCTAGAGCAGTAGATAGATTCATGTTGCTATTTACGCGTGCGTGAGAACAAACCCATCTGACATGGCATGTGGATTTTGTGAGGCGTTGTCACGTGCAGGCGGCGGGTAATTTCATTCGGGGTTGATCGGGATTGCCGTTCGTAGGTGTAACTCTGTATAGATGTGCGCTACCCACGCGCGTACAAGCCCGCGGGGTCTCTGGCTCTCTACATGCACGAGGGATCGAACGTCCGTAGTACATGTTGGCAATCGTCACGTCTGGCACGAGGCTTCTGTTTTTTTTTTTTTTTCCCAAAAGGGGAACCAACACCCCAATTCCATTCAAAAGAACAGAATTACAAAGTTCTGAACAAACATCCCAAGGAGCAAAGTTTCTCCCCCCAACAAAACAACTTTAACAACTGTCAGCGTGAACCATCTAGAAAATAAAACCATCCAAAGAACCTATAGAAACACTCCAACTACGGATTCAAAACAGCCAGCTCCCTTTTTCCATAAACCAACCACCTATTACCGAAATGCTTTCTTGCATACAAAAAATTACTGAACCAACAGCCATCCAAACCACTGGAAATCCTCTCTCACTGATTGCAGTCTGAATTCAGCCTTCCTCCATCACCCCCCTGTTCCTTTGATAGCTTTAGAAGTATTTTCTTCATTTGCTCTACCCCCGCTCTTATAATGTCTTTGTCAACGGTTGGGATATCAACCCAAGTCAACCAAGGTTCTTCAAGGAGAAGATAGGAGACACGCCGAACAACCACGAACAGCAATGAACAGGAGACAGGGTTTTTTATCCTGGTTCAGGTCTCTTGGGAGAGATAATAGCCCTACGCCCAGCCTTTCTTTATATCAAAGAGGATTACAAGGTGGAACTCGGCGAGATCGGCAGTCTCGACGAGTAGTATCTGAAAATCTATCTGCTAAGGGTCCTCTAAACGCCGTAGGGTCTGTTTATATAGTACGAGCAAACCGACCTACCAAGGAATATCGGTAGGGCTAACTACGAGATCGTAACGAACTCATACATGCCAAATACAACCTCGGCAGATAAGATAAGCTCTAATCTTGGGGATCACGACTCTAATCCAATCAGGAAACCACGTCCGGGTCTTCACGCACCGCTGCAGAACTCTTGTTCGAGACGGACTCAAATATGATTCCTAGGCCATTACGCATCGTGCGGCCAAGGGTACATTTCGGCGAGATGCACATGGGCTGATAGAACCTTCCAGGAGCCGGGCCCCGGTAGGTTGCTTGATTGGGCCGTCGAGAGTGGGCCATGGCAATGGGCGTGATCTAATCCCGACACTAGCCCCGAGACTCAAGTGGAAGGACTCACTAGAGTGGGGTCTTTCTCTTGAGACTCAAGTCACGAAGAGGAAATTTTGTCGCTACAAAGACATGTAACAAATGACCGAACAGGTCATGGTTCAACCGAACAAGACTTGTTCGGGCGAACAGACCGACCAAGATCGAAAGCAACTCATAAGCGTCGAGCGAACGACATCTGCCCGAAAGCGAGCACTCGGTCTTGGTCACGATCGGAAAAAATAGTCGTTAGCGGACTCCAACGGTAACTTCCTATCGCCTTGAAGAAAACAGCGACCGCTTTACCTAGCCGTTCTGGTAAAAACTAGCCGCTTACGGGACAAAACCGTTCTTGAGCTGCTTATACGGGACTATAAAAGCACCCAAGCCGCCCATGACGAGCACTTCTCTCACGCCTTTCCTCTCCAAGCCACGACTCCAACCTCGCTCGGCATCAAAGAGCCGAACTCCACCTCCACTGCTTCGTCCACTACAGAACTGCCATGGCCAAATTCATTGGCACCAGCCTGACCGAGGAGGACCTGAAGGTCTAGGAGGAGGAGGGCCACGTGACACCGTGAGCTGGAGGTCGCCTGAGAGGAGGATACTCCGAGCCGCTCGAGGAGGGTTCGTCGACTTGAGCGATTCGCCTGCTTGGGTTGAGGTCTCCCGAGAGCGACTTCATCGAGGCCTTCTGAACATCGGTATTGGAGGTGGCGAACCTCAATCCGAACTCCATCCTCCAGATGGCCGTCTTCGCACACTGTGCAAGGGCTATCTGGGCATCGATCCACCGGTGGGCTGTTCCTCCACTATTATCACGGATGTGAGGAGCAGCTCACGCGCTTCAAGCAAGCAGGGTGCTACTACCTCAAGCTCCGGCCACCGCCGACGAGCGCCAGACCCTCCCACCGCTTTCGACTCGATGGGCGCGTGGTGGGTGAGTGGTTCTACAAGCGGCGGGCGGCGACAAGAGACTCGTCTTCACCGGAAGGCGCCAAGAAGGAAACCCCAATGCCTCGGCGGAGATGTCCGCCGAGGATTGGTACCGACAAGAAAGATCGCCTCCTCGTGAGCCTCGGGCTCACGGACAGGAGATCATTCGACTTCACAAATGACAGGATCATCGTTGCACGGAGGAGAGTCCTATCCTTCTACAAGGTAGAGGATGGGAAGACATCACAAGGGAGAGCACGGGTAAGTGCCTTTAAGACTCAACCTCTTCATTGGTTATTTCCTCCGAACAGGAATTAATGATTCCATCTGTCCGGGCAGAGAAGCCAATCGACGCATGGGTGACCGAGCGGGTCGACGCTATGCCGAAGGCGGCGAAGAAGGACGGGGAGGTCACCAGCGAGGTGGCATACACCTGCCCGCGCAACGTGCTTGTCCGCACAGGCGAGATAAATCACTTATACCCAGTCTGTGTTGCTAGATTTGCACTGTGGTTTTAATGCTAACGTTCGCTTCTCAAAACGCGCAGGAGGACCAACTGATCCTTGGAGGGATCGTGGAGGAACTCTTCGGGTCTGAGAAGGAGAAGGCGAAGAAGGGCAAGGCTAAGATAGCCGCTAAGCCCAAGGTGGCGGCTGAGCCGACGCGGAGCTCACCGCGACACGGCGGCGGCCAGACATCGAAGAGACCACCCGCAGCGACCGAGGGCGCCGAATGCACTGCGGGCTCGCAATCGGCCAGTGGGAAGAGACCAAGCCCCTCCCTCCTCGCCGAGCAGAGCGACGAAGAGGTAAAGACCATGGCCCTCTGGCTTAGGCGGTACACGCAAGCTCACCCTGGCCGCATGGATTAGCTGCAATAGGTCGCCGAGCAGAGGAGGCTCGAAGAAGAAGTCGCACGCAAGGAAAAACTTCTTGCGCTGCGCGAGAGGAGCGCTCAGCTTACCAGGGAGCTGAGCTCGTCGCCGCGAACACCCAAGGGCCAAGGCGGAGAAGCCGCCAAGGAGCCCCCGAGGAAGAGGCGGAAAGTTCCAGCGAAGAAGATCAGGATCAAGCCTCTCACGGTAGGTATGTAGAAACCGACCTTCAGATCTCTCACCTACCGACCGCATTAGACTTAACGATCAATCTCTTTTTCATCAGCTGCCCAAGGAGAGATCGCCACAGACGACGTCGAGGAGGCGCTCGAGCGGTCGCAGCTACCCGAGCATCTACACGGCGCATCGCGGGCGGTGAGGCTGGCGTGCCTCAAGGACAAGCTGGCGGCGTGGAGCCTGCTCCCGCCAGCTCCGGCAGCGACTCGACGCCTCAAAAGCGCGGTGGAGCGGTGGAGGCGAGAGAGGCGCGCGCAAGCCACGGCCACGTGAGCCAAGACGACGGCTCGGGAGTTGCCTGTGGGGACCGAGCAGCCGGTCTGCCAGCACTTCGCCGCAAGGGCAGCTCACGCTGAGGCGACGGATTTTTCGGCGGCGGGTGAAACCCCACCGCCAGAGCAAGAAGAAGCCCCGGCGGTCGCGGAAGTCGCCCCGCCATGAAACAACGACGCCACCAGCAGAGCGGCTCGGCCTCCCGGGCGTTGGGCGGAGAGAAAGAGGAAGAGGAGAGGAGCGCGAGACGAAAGCGCCGCCCGGTGCCCTGCTCCGGCGAGCGCGCTTCCCCGCAAGAAGAAGGAGCGAACAAAGCGGCCGACGGAACAACGCACTGTCTCATCCCGCGACGAAGCGGGCTTCGACGATGGCTCGAGGACCGCCAAGGCCATGATTTGAAGCATCGGCTTGGCAAGGTAAACTCAAGGCCAAATCTTGTTCGGTTTAATCAGATTATCGCAAAGTATTTAACTTGATCTTCTCCTCGTGTCTTTAGGGATACCATGGCGGAATTCGAGGCGGAATCACCGTGGAACGGGTCGCCAGTCTTGGCATCCTCCGGAGCATCTCGGTCGAGGATCCGGCAGAGCCCTCTCAAGGCTGCCCAAAGCCGAGCCTGAAGGCGAAGCGAAGAAGCTCAAGGTGGAGACCAAAGAGAGGCGTTCCTCCGAGGCCCTCTTAAAAAGCCGAGGAGCTTGCACAAGAAGCCGTGAAAGGCCGGGCGCCATGAAGAGAAGCCGGGCCGGACAAAGTGGCTCGAAGAGCAACTCGCCGACGCGTCTCACTGGCGGGACCAGCTCGCGGCGGAAGCCAAGAAGCCTAAGGCCCAGCTCGCCAAGGAAGAGCAAACTTCCGCGGGTCTCTAAGCAAAAATCTCGACCCTGTGGGCTTCACAGAAAAGATCGAGGAGATGCGCGGGATGACGGTGAGGGCGATCACCGCAGAAGAAGGTCAAGGAGCTGGACGAGTAGCTCAAGACGGCCGAAAGCAATGAGTCGGCCAGAGCTGAACTCGACCGATCAGTCAAGGCCAAGACCGAGGAGGTCGAGGCCATCCGGGCAAAGGATGCGGCGCAAGCCAAGCGGATCAAGGAGGAGATCGAACGCCTCCGAGCTGAAGCCCGGGAAGGAATCAAGGCTCAGGGTGAAGTCGTGCGCCTCAAGTTAGAAGTTGAGGAGCTAAAGGAGCAGCTTGCTCCTAAGTAGCACCGCGGCTGTAACCCGAAAGGGCCTTGTACCTGAAACGTTTGAGTAATACAATGAAGTACTTACCTTTTTACTTCCTGCAAAAAAGAGCAGCAAAAAGACAAGAACGAACAGAAATTAAGAGAAAAGCGAACAGCGCTAGGAAGTTTAAGAAAACCGTAGGCGCTTTGCCTAACTCCCCCGTTGTGCAGTACTGCCGAGCACCTAAGTTTGCGAACTCGAGCAGTGCACAAGAGAAAGAGCGACACCCTAGCCCCGATGCAGACGATGCTCGAGAACCTAAGCTGCGAACTCGAGCACGTCGTAGAAAAAGCGACACCGCATCTTGCTCGATGTATTCCATAATCTGCTCGTTGACGTAAGTTAGGCAGTTCCGAGAGTAACCGAACAAGGAAAGTGCCTCTGCCGCGGGGGGCTTACGAGAGCAGGCTTTGCCAAGTGGTCGCGCTTAAGCGATAAAGTGCCTCTGCCGCGGAGGGCTTACGAGAGCAGACTTAGCCGCAAGGTGGAAAGGCCGTGTTTCGCAACCCTGAGTTTAGGAACTTATCGAAGCTAGATACGCGTAGGGAACGATCCTTAAGATTGCGGAGCCAAGAGTTCGCAAGATCGGGCAGCCATCAAGTGTTACCAGAGAGAAAGAGATAGTCTTCAAAAGGCAAGAAGTGAAAAAGGCGCAGAGGCCGCGAGAATTCACTTAAGTATTGGATTGAACTTTACATGGTGCCCAAGAGACTTGGACGAACTAAGGCGCGAAGTTTGACAAAAAAACGCGAGGCTAAGCAAACAAACGAAGACCTACACAAAGAACTTACGAAGCTGGTCGATGTTCCAAGTCTTTGGTCGACTCTCTCCGTCCTCCATAACCAGGTGAACAGCCCGGGCGGCGATAAAGAAACGACCGTGAACGGCCCTCCCAACGAGGAGTTAACTTGTTGGCATTTGATGAGTTCTGGACACGGCGCGAGCGAGGTCGCCCGCCTTCAAAACCCTTGGTCGAATCGACTTGGCGGCGTCTTGGCGAAGATCTTCTGGTAGCGCCCATTCGACTTGTGCCCGGTCGCGTGTGCCTTGAGGAGATCGAGATCGAGGCGGCTCTTGCTCGTCGTCAACTAAGTTGACCGAGCTCGTCTTGAGGCGAACCGAGTATAACCGGCGACGGGATGGCTTCGCACTATAGACCAATTGGAAAGGAGTTTCCCGCCGCCGGTCAGAAAGTAGTCGAATCGCCTGAGGACGGAAGGAACCGTCAACCCAGCCTTGTTGTGCTCGGCGAGAGCAGCAAATACCGCCGTTTAATACCCTGGACTATCTGTCCGTTAGCTCGCTCGACTGCTCCATTGCTCTGTGGATGTGCCATGGAGGCGAAACAGACCTTGGTGCCCAGCTGTTCGCAGTATTCCTGGAATAGCTCGCTTCTGAACTGGGTACCGTTATCCGTGATCAACTTGTGGGGAATCCCAAAGCGCGTGACCACGTTGCTTTTGAAAAAGCGAACAGCCGTTTTGGCGTGAAGAGACGACACAGGCTCTGCCTCAATCCACTTTGTAAAAGTGTCTATGGCGACGAGCAAGTGTGTATAACCCTTATACCCCTTAGGGAATGGGCCGAGCAGATCCAGACCCCATGTGGAAAAAGGCCAAGATGGGGGGATTGTTTGGAGCTCTTAGGCGGGCTTGTGTGCCTTCCGGGCGTGAAATTGGCAAGCCTTGCACTTAGTCACGATATTCCGGGCATCTTGTAACGCAGTGGGCCAATAATAGCCCATGCGAAACGCTTGTCGACCGAGTTACGAAGGAGGCGTGGTTGCCACGAGCACCACGGTGTATGTCCCTAAGAAGGAACACACCTCCTGCTGCGAGATGCACTTGGAGAGAACTCCCGAGCACCTCGGCGGTAAAGGATGCCGTCCACAAGCTTGTATGGGCAGCACGCGCTTATAAGCCGGAACGCTTCGGCTTCGTCGTCAGGCGGGGTCCCATCTGCGAGGTCTGGGACAAATGGCGTTGTCCGGACGCGCACACCTTTCGATAACGGAGTCGGCACCACTGCTCTGTTGCCTCGTCCGGAGACGTGATTGAGGGCTTATGAAGGTGCTCGACGAGCACCCCTGCCGGAGCAGATTCTCGTGAGGATCCATACTTGGATAGCTGGTCGGCAGAAGTTGTCCTTCACAGGCACGAAGAGCACCTCGAAAAATTGAAAGTGCCGCTCCAACTTCCTCACTTCAACCGTATCGCGCCATTGAGTCATCGCAAAGACGATACTCCTTGTTCACCTGGTTGATGACCAGCTGTGAATCTCCCTTCACAGTTAGTCGTTGGACACCGAGCGACTTGCATGCTCTTAGTCCCGCGAGGAGGGCCTCGTACTCCGCCGCGTTGTTAGTCGCCGCGAAGTGTAGTTGTATAGAATATTAGAGTTGCTCTCCACTAGGGGAGATGAGAACAAAACCAGCCCCCGAGTATCCAGTGCGCGAGCCATCAAAAAACATGGTCCAAAGAGGCTCATCAGGTTGCTCGGGAGCTTCCTGGGATTTGGGCGGCAAGTCCATTCAGCGACAAAGTCAGCTAGGACACGTGACTTAATAGCGATTCGGGCAAAAATAACAGATCAAACTCGCTAGTTCCATTGCCCACTTAGCTATCGTCCGCTAGATTCCTTGTTCCAGAGGATTTCTCCTGAGGAACGTGGTCGGGACCAGATTTGATGCTTTGGAAGTAGTGGCGAAGCTTCCCGGAGGACATGAGCAAGGCGTAGAGTAGCTTCGGACCTCCAGGTAACGCCTCCTTTGATCCGTGAAGTACCTCGCTCACGTAATAGATTGGTCGCTGTATGCCTTTCCTTTCGACCGTCAAGACCGCGCTCACCGCTTGTGGCGTGCAACCTAGGTACAACAGGAGTTGCTCGCCATGCCGCGGGGTAGTCAAGACGGGAGGATTGGACAGGTTGCTTCAGATCTTGGAAGGATCTATCGGCTTCTTCTGTCCACTCGAAACCATTGTGCTTGCGCAGGGCCTTAAAGAAGGGCAGCCCGCGTTCGCCTTGACGGGAAATAAATCTGCTTAGAGCAGCCATCCGCCCCGTGAGACTCTGTACCTCCTTTACGGTAGTTGGAGCCTGCATATTTTCAATGGCCTCGATTTTTTCAGGGTTGGCAGAAATACCTTGCGAACCAATAACATAACCGAGCAACATTCCAGATCGAACACCAAAGGTACACTTCTCTGGATTTAATTTTATTCGATGCCTGGTGAGATTACGAAAAGTCTCGGCCGTGTCTTTTACATAACTGGAGCAAACTTGTTCTTTACAACTATGTCGCCGACATAGACCTCCAGTTTTTTCCGCTACTGCTCGGGAAGGTCTTCTCCATTAAAGCCTTTGAACGCGGCACCGTGCATTGCGCAGAATCGAAAGACATGGTCGATAGCGTAAAGTGCTTAGAAGGGGTGATGAAGGCGCTTCTCTTCATCCTCGGGAGATGCTTATTTGGTGATAACCGAGTAAGCATCTAAAAAACTCAAGAGCTGGGCATCCGCAGTCGCATGGACCAGCTGGTCAATACGAGGCAGCGGGAAGTTGTCCTTAGGACAAGCAGCGTTCAGATCGTGTGATCGACACACATCCTCCACTTGCCGTCTTTCTTCTTTACAATGACAGGTTGGCTAACCACTCGGTGTGATCAACCTCGCGGATGAATCCGCAATGGGCGGTTGCTGTCGATCTTTGATGATCCCCTGTTTGAATTCAGAAAAGCGACGAAGCTACTGGCGAACCGGCTTTTTGTCTGACCGGACAGCCAGTTTGTGCTCGATGACCTCCCTTGGGACTCCGGGCATGTCAGATGGCTTCCAGGCAAACACATCTGCATTAGCTCGGAGGAAGGCTATTAGCTCGCTTTCCTATTTGGGGTCCAGATTGGCCCCCAAGTAAACTGTCTTGGAAGTATCATCAAGGGACAGCGGAACTTCCTTGGTTTCTCCCCCTGGCTGAAGGGAGACCCTAGGGCGTGCAGACTTGGTCTGCGGAACTTGATCACATGGCGGAAGCGGGTCGACCAGAGGCGAGGACCGCCGTCGCAATCCGTAGCAGCTTTGTAATTGCCCTTGACCGTGATTACACCGTTAGGGCCTGGTATCTTCACGCAATGGTAAGCGTGGTGGGTTATGGCCATGAACTTACCAAGAGATGGCCTGCCCAAGATCGCGTTATATCTTGCGGACGGAAGTCGACCACGTCGAAAGTGATCAACTCTGTCCAAAGTTGCTTGGGTTGCGAAGGTAATCGGCAGACAACTTTGTCCCAACGGCAGCGGCTTCTCCGGAGCAATTCCGTAGAAGGGCATTGCGACTTCCTTGACTTAGAACGAGGAATCGCATCTCGTCCATGACCTTAGCGAGTAGCAAGTCCAAAGCGCTCCGCCGTCTCGAGTACACGGCCAACTCTCGCGTTCGATGGTCGGGCGACCACGGAGGGAGCCGCCGAGGCTTGGTCATCCCAAATGGCAATCCTCCCGAGAGAAGGAGATGGGGACCTCGATCCACTTCATCGATTCGGCCGAGATTTTGCCTTTTCGACATTGTGGACCTCCGGGCGAGCTTCCTTGAGGCTGCGCAGAGGTATAAGCCGAGGAGCCGCCGAAGATGACGGCGATATGGTTCACTGCTCTTGATATTCATCATCATCTTCCCGATCACCATCATCGGTTTGGCGCTTTTTACCGGCATCACCTTGTTCGGCGGGGTGGGCATTGGGCCCTTGCCGTTGTAGAAGTCTTGAGCTTTGCGCCCAAGTTCTGCAATGGCGATATCGTGCCTGTAGTCTTTGGTGGAACTTGCAAAATCGGTCGCTTGGACCTTTCTTGCCTTGTCCGTCTCCCCGAAAGGGCTTTTTGCCCTTGTAGTTATTGTTGGGCTTCTTCGCCCATCTTTGGGAGGAGGTGCGATCTATACCGACGACGGTATTGTTCGTGATCACCTTTGTTCTTCTTCTCCGGGACTTCTTGTCACCGAGTTCTTTGCTTCTTCTTCTTCTCATCCACACCAGGTTGGGCGGCGGCTTCGCCCTTGTCAAACGCCTTTTTGATTGAACACTCTCTGCCGTTGGCATAGCGATCACCGCTATGAACAGTCGTTGGCGGTCCAGTCTCATTGATCTCGAGATCTGGGTGAGCCGCTCGTCGCGGACTCCGTTTTTGAAGGCGCGGACAACAAATTCATCAAGATGTTCGGGATCGTGTTGCGGATCTTAATGAAACGCTTCACCAAGTTGCGGAGGGTCTCCCGTTCATCCGGATCATCCGTGCGATCATCCTCCTTGCCCGACGTGCGTAATGACCTCGGAAGTTAGCGATCGAGGCGTCACAAAGCCGGGTTCCATGAGTGATGGAACCCTCCTGCCGATTGAACGACCACGTCCGGCGGCGCCCTCAAGGACGATCGGAGGTAATTAGCCATAACGAGCTCGTCACCCCGGCCGCCATGATGGCGTGGCGTAGATGGAAAGGAATTCCTCACGGTTACGAGTCCGATTGTACCTCTCCATGTGACCGGCTTGAACTTTGAGGGCCACCGGACCGCCGGCTCGTCGAGAAAGCCCCGCACCCAAAGCATATGATCGGCCACCTTCCCGGCAGAACCTAGTCTTGAGAAGACGTTGGTCTGTTCGCGGAGGAGGACTCTGCTGAACAGGATGATTCGGCTGGAGAAACTCTCTCCGAGACAACCCACCACGCCTTCTCGTGGTCGCGACGATCGCTCCTCACGAGGGTACCGTCCGTGATCATCGCGTGCGCGTTGCCCCCGTGGTTGCGATGACTACAAAGACTCGGCGAAACAACGGCGACCACGGGTAGCTCGCTCATGGACGGTGATCGCCGATGGTGGCGAGGTCACGCGATCGACGGAGCTGTCCGAATCATTCCGGCGGTTTAGGTGCTTACGCTGGAGGAGTTGTTGACTTCTCCTAGAGACTTTAGGCCTTGACCGATCGGCTGAGGTTAGACGCACAACACGCCCATACGGGCGAGATCAGCTTGATTGGTGGATCTAAGGACCGTTGCTATAGCTTCGAGCCGTTCCCGACTCTGATCTATGGGTCCCGGATCTCGAACCATCCGCGTTACGCCCGACCGAGTCCGATCCGCGGGAATTGACCCAACAGGAAGCTTCGTCGGAGACTTAGCGCCAAGACGCGAGGTGGGTCGCGACGCCGCCGCTACCGATCGCGAAACCGTGCCAAGGTCTGATTGATGGAATCGTCGAGGCTGCGGCGAATGACATCTTGCTCGCGAGCAGCCAGCGCGACCTCATCTTGGTGCCAAGAAGAATTAATCTGCCCGATCTCGCCAGCCGCCGCATCCCGTGCAGGATCACCGGAGGTTCCTGCATCGGCCATGTTGATGCTGTGGGGGCCATGAGAAGGTATGCTTGACGGTGTCATCGCTGTGTCGCCACAGGTGGAATCTACCGACATAGCCTTGGAGTCTGACAGATCTAAACCGTCGTAAAGATCATCAGTTCCGTAATCATCGTCAATGACGGGAGTGCGATCTGAGGCTATCTCCGCCATATAGACAGAGACTTCTGCCTCGGATACAGAAAGCGTTCGAGATCGAACAGATCGATCTGAACCGACAGGGGATGAGACGTCCTGTCCTTCTGAGTCATAGCACTCAGGAAGTATCTCTGTATCACTGACTGAGTTCGACATGCTCGATCTGCGTGTCCCCACGGACGGCGCCAGCTGTCGACGGTTGGGATATCGACCCTAGTCAACCAAGGTTCTTCAAGGAGGAGATAGGAGACACGCCGAACAACCACGAACGACAATGAGCAGAGAGCGAGCGTTTTATCCTGGTTCAGCCTCTCGGGAGATAATAGCCCTACGTCCAGCCTTTCTTTATATCAAAGAGGATTACAAGGTGGAACTCGGCGAGATCAGCAGGTCTCGACGAGTAGTATGCGAAAATCTATCTGCTAAGGGTCCCTCTAAACGCCGTAGGGGCCCTGTTTATATAGTACGGAGCAAACCGACCTACCAAGGAATATCGGGCCGGGCTAACTACGAGATCGTAACGAACTCATACATGCCAAATACAACCTACGGCAGATAAGATAAGCTCCTAATCTTGGGGATCACGACTCCTAATCCAATCCGGGAAACCACGTCCGGGTCTTCACGCAGCCGTGCAGAACTCTTGTTCGAGACGGACTCAAACATGATTCCTAGGCCATTACGCATCGTGCCAGCCAAGGGCTGTTCGACAGGATGCACATGGGCCTGATAGAACCTTCCAGTGAGGTATTTGCCGTAGGTCGTTTGATTGGGCCGTCAGGGAGTGGGCCATGGCAATGGGCCGTGATCTAATCCCCGACAGTCTTTATCTCCATCAGAGTACAAACCTAACCTATAAACAATCATAGCACAAGCCGAATGCAGAATAGTTAAAGGAGAGTGAATCACAAATTTTTCAAAGCACCATTTATTTCTTGCCAGCCAAATAGCCCATAAAATAGAAAGGATGTACACTCCAGCAAATCTACTCCATTCAGGCCAAATCCTGTTAAACCATTTGAAAGCCCCCTCCAAACTCATAGGACGCTCTCCAACTTGAAAGCAAATTGCCAACACCCCACAAATTGCACTAGAAATCTGACACCCAAAGAACAAATGATCCAGATCTTCTAGCTGAGAGCAAAAGAGACAATAAAGATTTCCAGACCACCCTCTTCTTATAAGCTGATCTTTAGTTAGAATGACTCGTCGAAAAATCAACCAAGCAAAAATTTTGATCTTCAAAGGAAGTTTTGCTTTCCAAATCAAACTAGGCCAACCCAACTGATTATTTTCAGTCCCACAGATAAACTTATGGGACCGACTAGAACGCAGGCGCCTGCGTTTTGCATTTCGTGCAGACGCTCTTTTTTTCAGTACGATTGTATAGAAATTTCACCACACAGAAGTACTTAAAAAACAATATAAAAAAAGTGAAAAAAACTCCGTAAGCTACAAATCGAGCAAATTAGAGAGGTAGAGAAGAGGAGATCGTCGGTGGTGCAAGGGCGTCGGGCGAAAGCACGCAGCGAACAAGGGCGTCGGCAGATACAGCAGCGTCGGCGGTGCAGCGCAAGGTCAGCGGTCTGAGGCGTCAGCGGTCTGCGGCGTCGGCGGCGGCGCGATGTGTCGGGATAAAATCATGGCCCATTGCCATGGCCCACTCCTGACGGCCCATTCGAATAGATCTACCAGGCCCAGCTCCTGAAGGTTCTATCGAGCCCATATCGCCCCGCCGAACAACTTCTTGGTCGACGCGGTGCGAACGGCCTAGGATTCCTGTTTGAGTCTGACTCGAATAAGATTTCTGCACGGCTACATGAAGACCCGGACGTGGTTTTCCGGATTGGAATAGAAGTCGTGATCCCCAAGACTTGGAGTATGCCTTATCTGCCTCGGGATATATTTGGCACGTCGAGTTCGCTACGTACTCGTGGTCAGCCCGGCCCGATATTCCCTTGATAGGTCGGTTTGCTCAACACTATATAAACAAGACCCCTACGGCGTGTTTAGAGGTCAAGCCATCATCTGATAGCACGCCATAATCTCGCCGAGACTTGTTCGTCTCGCCGAGCCGCCTCTTGTAATCATCTCTGATATATAAGAAAGGCTGGACGTAGGGCTATTATCTCTCCCGAGAGGCCTGAACCAGGATAAAAATCCTTGTCTCCCTGTTCGTCGTTGATTGCTGTTCGTGTTGTTCGGCGTGTCTCCTATCTCCCCTTCTCAAGAACCTTTAAGCGACTTGAGATCGATATCTCAACCGTCGACAGTTGGCGCCGACCGTGGTGACTAGCAGATCGAGCATGTCGAACTCTATCAGCGACCAGGAGATTCTCACTGAGGACTACGACTCAGAAGGGCAAGATGTCTCTTCCCCTGCCAGATCGGATCGATCCCTTCGATCTTGATCGCCTTCCAGATCTGGTTCCTAGCTCCGTGCTCGGGGACTGGATCTCCTCGCGCGGGGCAGCTCTTCGCCCGGAGCGCGCGTCTGGTCCCCGCGACGAGCTCCGTGCTCGGGGACTGGATCTCTTCACGCCGGCCAGCTCTTCGCCCGGGGCGCGCGTCTGGTCCCCGCGATGAGCTCCATGCTCGAGGACTGGATCAAAACTCCTTTCGGATCCCGGGGGCTGTTTGCCTGACAGTGGATGACGGGAGAGAGCTGACCAGCACTTGGAACATCGACCAGCTTCGTAAGTTCCTCGTGTAGGTCTTTCGTTTCCTAACTTCGCGCTTTTTCTCAAATTTCGCTCCTTAGTTCGTCCAAGTCTCTCGGGCTGCCATGTAAAGTTCAACCCATTGAACGATGAATGTTCGCGGCCCCCTGCGGCCCTTCTCACCACTTGTCTTCTCTTTGGTAACACTTGATGGCTGCCCGGACTTGCGAACTCTTGGCTCCGCGATCTTTAGGGTTTTCCCTGCCTGTATCTAGCTTCAACGAGTTCCTAAACTCAGAGTTGCGTAACACGGCTTTCAGCCTTGCGGCTAAGTCTACTCTCGTAAGCCCTCCGCGGCAGAGGCACTTACCGCTCACGGCACAACCACTTGGCAAAGCCTGCTCTCGTAAGCCCTCCGCGGCAGAGGCACTTTCCTTATTCGGTTACCCTCGGAATCGCCTACCTTACATTAACGAGCAGTTCATGGAACAAGTCGATCAGGATGCGGGTGTCGCTCTATCTCTCTACGCACGTGCTTGAATTCGCAAACTCAGGTCTTCATGCATCGTCCGTACCGGGGGCTAGGGCGTCGCTCTTTCTCTTGTGCACCTGTTTGAGTTCGCAAACTCAGGTCCTCGAGCAGCTGCACAACGGGGCTGGGAGTTAAGTTAAGCGTTCTACCGGTTTTATTAAAACTTTCTAGCTACTGTTCGCCTTGCTCTTGGTTTCTGTTCGTCCTTGTCTTTTCTGCTCTTTTTGCGGGAAAATCTATTCAGTCAGACTCTCGCTTTCGATTCAGGCCGCTTTCGGCGGTCTTGAGCTGCTCGGCCAGCTCCTTGACCCTTCCTTCTGCGATGCTAGTCCTCGCGGACAGCGCGCGAAGCTCCTCGGCTTCTTCCTGAAGAATCTCGGAGGATTGCCTCTCCTCGGTCAGTTGGGACTTGAGCTGAATTTCGGCAACCCCGGTACGTTTTCAGTTTTCCAGTTCCTTTCCTTAGCGTTGGCTTTCCAAAACCTCGTTGGTCTTTCGCTCCCGTAGCACTCCCTGCGTGCGAGCATGTCTTTTTATCTGGCGACGACCTGTACGGCTCCGGTTAACCGAAGCGGTACACCACCGATGGAGTTCTGCCCACCGTAAGCCGATTCTCATCGCGAACGGGCATGCCCACCGTAGTCGATTCTCATCGCAACGGCACTCTGGCGCTGGTTCCGCACTGCCGAGGCGACACTAACGCCAGACCGGTCCATGCCCGGATAAGATTTCGCCTCGCACGTTTTGCCTGCGGCTAAGGTCCCGATCACCTTCCCTGGTTAGCGGTCTTAGCCACAGCGGGGCTGCACTTGCCCGTACACGTCTTTTTTATCCATGCCACGTCCTTCCTTGCGTGGTAATCCGGAGCAATGCACAACCAACGGAGTCCTGCCCACCGTAAGCCGATTCTCATCGCAACAGGCACTCCTAGCGTCGGTTCCGCATTCGCCGAGGTGACACTAACGCTCTCGGGGAACGTACCCGAAAAAAATTATGTTTTGTGCGAGTAGGTCGTCTTTTGCGTGTTTTCCAAAACTCGCTTTGCTCTTTTTAGAGCCTGTTCTTGCTCTCTTTTTTCCCTTGCTGGCTCGTTTCTTGTTTGTCTTCTGCAGGAAGTACAGGAGCGGGGAGCGTCAGACTCCGGTGATGGTCGCGGCGAGGTTCCAGGCTTCCCCACCAAAACCAATGTCTGCATCCCTCTCTTCCTGGGTACGCTCCGCGCGTGCCCGGGGACTGATTCACTCCACCCGCGTATGATTTCTCGCCTTTGCTCGGCACTGACCTTCACAGTTAGGCTAAGTCAAGGTATTGCGCCACCAACGGAGTCCTGCCCACCGTAAGCCGATTCTCATCGCAATGGGCATGCCCACCGTAAGCCGATTCTCATCGCAATGGGCACTCCAAGCGTCGGTTCTGCACTTGCTAAGACAACGCTAACACTGCGCAAGGAATACGTCATGGGTAAAGCGTTGATTTCACACGTTCTCTTGCGGCTCTGACTGCATCGGGTTGTGATTCACCTCGCACCGCGGTTCTTCGCCGCCGCGATCCGTCCCATGACGAGCTCCGTGCTCGGGCCGGATCACCTCGATCGTCTGGCCCCGCCCGGGCGCTGGCTCCCTCTGGTACGTCTTCGCCTAGTCGTACTTTCTGGTTCCTTTAACGAGCTCCGTGTTCGGGGACTAGATCTCCTTACTTGGTTCTTTTGGCGAGCTCTACGCTCGGGGACTGGATCATCTTCCCCCTCTTATGCATTGTCTGCTCCTAGCACGCGATCTACATCTGGGGGCACATGACCTTCGCTCCTGAGCGCGACATTCGCTCGAGAGCGCAATCTCTATTTTCTCGGGCAAGCTCTCGCCCGAGAGGTGGATCCCCTATCTTTTCCTAGGCATCTGAATGCTTGGATGCAGCAGAACGAGTCCATCTCGCGACTTGCTATGTTTATTCTCCCTGAAGATCTGATCTTACCGGATGCGGTGGTACGCTCTTCACTATTGAGAATCCAATCCCTCCTTGATGACGTTCAGCCTCAAGGAGATGATTCACCTCACTTCTTCCGATTTACAGACGAGGGTCGGGTACTCGCTCGGACGGATGTCGTTCCTCGCTCGACGCGAACAGAGTTGCTTTCGGCCACGGACGGGTTTGTTCGGTCCCAACAAGTATTGTTCGGTTGAAACATAACCTGTTTGGTCGCCTGTTGCACGTCTTTGTAGCAGGAAAAATACCCTCTTCGTGACTTAGAGTCTCAAGAGGAAGACCCCACTCTAGTGAGTCCTTCCACTTGAGTCTCGGGGGCTAGCTGTCGGGGATAAAATCAAGGCCCATTGCGATGGCCCACTCCCTGACGGCCCATTAGAACAGCCTACCAGAGCCTAGCTCCCTGGAAGGTTCTATCAGGCCCATATGCGTCCTGCCGAACAACTTCTTGGTCGGCACGGTGCGTAATGGCCTAGGATTCCTGTTTGAGTCCGACTCGAATAAGAGTTCTGCACGGCTACGTGAAGGCCCGGACGTGGTTTCCCGGATTGGAATAGAAGTCGTGATCCCCTACGGCGTGTTTAGGGGTCATGCCATCATCTGATAGCACGCCATAATCTCGCCGAGACTTGTTCGTCTCGCCGAGCCACCTCTTGTAATCATCTCCGATATATAAGAAAGGCCGGGCGTGGGGCTATTATCTCTTCCGAGAGGCTCAAGCGGGATAAAACCCTTGTCTCCCCTGTTCGTCGTTAATTGTTTGCTCGTGTTGTTCGGCGTGTCTCCTATCTCCCTTCTCAAGAACCTTTAAGCGACTTGAGATCGATATCTCAACCGTCGACAAGACGATAGCAAGATCGGCGACAGCACATGGCAAAGCAGCTGTCAACGAACGAAGCAATGTGGCGTCGGCGGCGAAAGCGCTGCAAAGAAGCGTTGTCATACAATACCGCTAAATGCAGGCGCCCGTAACAAAGCAAAACCGTAAACTTATACATACTTTTGACAGAAAAATCTTTATTTGACTTATCCCCTTGCCATCTAAAAACATTTTTATCATTTGAAAAAACAAAAGAATTACACTTTTGAATCATTTTTTTCCAAGCTATTAACAATTCTGACCCAAACCAACATCTAAAAGGTAAATTCCACTCCATCTGTCTAGCTTCAAACACTGAAATATCCTGACAATCACAAATATCAAAAAGCTCTGGAAATCTGTTTTTGAAAGAAATATCTCCAATCCAAATGTCTTTCCAAAAGTCAACCAGTCTACCATCTCCTACTATTACTTTCCTATTGCACAGATACTGCTCTCTTGTACTCATTATATGTTTCCAAACAATAGAATCCTGTATATTTATTTTAATATGAGAAATAGGTCTTTCTTTTATATACTTCTTCAGAACAAAATCCTTCTACAAACTATTTTTTCAGAGTCAATCTTCCACCACCATTTTGAAAGCAAGCTAAAGTTCATTTCTCTCAACCTTCGAACACCAAGGCCCCCCATCTTTTTGGAATTGCACAGTCTCTCCCATTTAACCAAATGATATTTCTTTTTAAGGCTACTACCTTGCCAAAAGAAAACTCTTCTTATTTTGTCCAACTTATAAATCTCCATTTTAGGGAGCAGAAAAATTGACATAAAATAAACCGGAATACTAGAAAGGGAAGCATTAACCAAAGTGAGACGCCCTCCTAAAGATAGGCTGTTACTTTTCCACCTAGCTAGTTTTTTTTCCATCTTTTCCACCAAGAACTCCCAGTCTCTTACTTTAACTTTCTGAATCCCCATAGGCACCCCCAAATATTTTATAGGAAAGGATCCCACAGGACAAGTGAAAATTTCAGAAAACTTTAAATCCATACTAACATCTCCATTAATGGTCACCACCTCGCTTTTTTCAAAATTTATCTTAAGACCAGAGCAGTTCTCAAATAAAGTTAAGAGAAGTTTCATATTCACAGCACCCTGCACCTCGTGATTTAAACAAAGAATAGTATCGTCTGCATGTTGAAGATTAACCAAACCCCCTCCATCACATCCCCTGCCAACCCACAAAATAAAGAGCTAGCTTTTGCCAAATCCATCATTTTGCTTAATCCATCTGCCACAATATTAAAGAGAAGGGGAGACAGAGGATCCCCCTGTCTCACCCCCTGATAGCTACTAAAATACCCTCCATCCCTTCCATTGATATTAACATTCAGAGTCCCTTTACTAACAATTTGGACAATCCAATTTCAAAATGTAGAATGGTGTAAGGATCCTAGGCCGAGAGGGGGGGGTGAATCGGCTCTTTTCAAATTTTACTTCTCACGATTTGCTTGCTTAGTTAGTCAAATTAGGAACACAAGCAATCGATGGATTCAGAGTCTAGTTGCGGAAGCGATCACAATGAGGCACAAGCGACTACTAGGAGGCTCGATGGCACTCACACGCAAACGATCAAATCAATATGCGGAAGTAAATGAGTGAGACGAGGAGACGCAAACCGAGTTGTTTACCGAAGTTCGGTGCTCAACACATGAACACCTACGTCTCCGTTGAGGAAACTTCTCACGCAGAGAAGTCGGGACTCTCTCGTCCCTAGCCCTCAATCCACTCGTGGTAGCTCTTCACCAACACATGGTAGGCGAGCTCCAAACCTTCACACGGAAGCGAGTTCTCTCACAAGCGAGAGCTCTCACACCCCACCGGCACCGACACACGGCACCGACCACCGACACACGGTGGATTTCACCTCAACACATGAGGCACCCCCAACACATGGAGGATTTGGCTCCGACACGCGGACACCTTGGCACCACCGACACACGGTGGTGGCCGCCGACACACGGCGGACTTGTGTCTCCAACGGATGGAGAGGATGCACTGCTACACAAGGTGGTGACCACCAACGGATGGTGGGTTTGCGGCACGGTTGATGTAGTTGTTCGGTTGACGAAGCTCGTGGCGTGACGACGATCTCTCCGGCGGCGAAGTCCCAAGAGCACAAGATCGGAGATCGTCTCTCACCACTACCCCTTTTCTCCCACCATAGAAACTAGGGCAAGAACACCATGGGAGAAGGGGCAAACCTTGGGGATGGATGAGAGGAGGTAGAGAGCACCTTCTTCTTTCTCTTCCTCTCTTCTTCTCCCTCTCAATCTCTCAAGCACATAGAACCCTAGGTGGAGATGGGAACCATGGGAGGAGCTCTCTTGGTGGCTAGGGCAATGGGTGGCTGCTAGATTAGGCTCTCTCAAGTTTCTCCCGTGCTCCAAGCCCCTATTTATAGGCACAAGGCGAAACCCTAGCAATGGACGGCTCAGATTCATTTTCTCGAGATCCAGATCAATCCATCGGACCCCGTCCGGAGCTCATCGGACGCCGTCTGATTAGATTTTGTCCCAAATTCGTACTCTGTTGGACGCCGTCCGACGACTTATCGGACTCCGTCTCTGTCGGACGCCGCCCGACGGCTTATCGGACTCCATCCGACAAGATTTTTAGGCCAAAATTATGCTCTGTTGGACGCCGTCCGACGGCTTATCGGACTCCGTCCGACAAGATTTTTAGGCCAAAATTGTGCTCTGTCGGACGCCGTCCGACGGCTTATCGGACTCCGTCCGACAAGATTTTTAGGCCAAAATTGTGCTCTGTCGGACGCCGTCCGACGGCTTGTCGGACCCCGTCCGACCAGCTCCAGTACGCACTCTGGACACATACTAAAAAATTCATATCTTTTGCTCCCGAACTCCGTTTTTAATGATCTTGGGCATTCTGGAAAGCTAAGAGAAAGGGCTATCCAACTAACTAAGTTTCACCACCTATTTCTAAATGGATAGACCATAAATTCTATAGAAATCACTCTCCGGCACCCTCGGACACCTCTCTCTCTCTCTCGGCTTCGTCTAGGGCTTTGGTTTTTGGACTTTGTCGCTTTGTCGACTCGGCGGTAACACTTGGATGACTTAGGCGCGAACCCAGGTGACTTAGGCGCTAAGAAACCCTTGGACAGCTGGAAAGTGGCTTCCGGAGACTTCCTAAGACTTAGGCGCTAAGAAACTCGAATCTTGGACAGCTATCACACTCAGGAACTCTCTCGAACCACGACACTGCATCTCTAGAACCCGCTCGAACTCACTCAGATGAACTGGAACTTGTGCTCAGTGGGACCTACAACCAGAGAGATGAGCTTGCAGACATTAATGGGCCGGATGGGCCAGAAGCAGACACGCACACAAGGAAAATAGAAAAACTAGCAAATAACTTCCTTAGCCTTGATGCGATCCGTCGAGGCCCAGTTGGCATCAATTACCAAAACATTAAGCCCAAGGGAGGCTTGATCTAACAAATGGAAACCCCTTAACTTCATACAATTAAAAAGGAAATCCCATCTAACCTTGTCATACGCTTTCTCAAAGTCTAATTTAAGAACCACACCTTTTGCATTTTATTTGTAATATGCAGCACCTCATGTAAATGTAAAATCTCATCCATAATATCCCTACCTTTTAAAAAAGCATTTTGATTTTTAGAAATAATCCGTTCTAATACTTTCTCTAATCTGATAGATAAAACCTTTGTAAAAAGCTTATATATTGTGTTCAATAAGCAAATAGGACGATATTGAGTAATTTTTTCCACCCCTTCTCCCTTTGGAATAAGAATAATAACCCCAAAGTTTAATCTCGAGATATCTAGATTGCCCTAAAAAAATCTCCAAACATTTTTACAATATCATTTTTGACAATATCCCAGCATTTTTTATAGAATTCGACAGGCAAACCATCTGGACCAGGTGCCTTATTAGTATCCATAGAGCAAAGAGCAAAATAAATTTCCTCTTCTAAAAAAGGAGAAGACAACATGTCATTTTCTAGATCTGACACTCTCTCCTCCTTCCCCCACATGTTTTCCTTTGATATAAAAGAACTCTCATTACTATGCCCAAATAAATTTTTATAAAAATCAGTAGCATAATCCACCAAATTTTGCTCTCCCTTGATTTTAGCAACACCATCTTTAAAACTCTCAATAGATTTTTTTCTTCTCTTCCCATTAGCAATTTTATGAAAATAAGAAGTATTTATATCCCCTTTAAGAATCCAGTTTTCATGAGAGACTGAATGCCAATGAATCTCTTCTTCTTCATACAAAAGATAAAGATCAGCTAAGAGCTCAATTCTCAAACTGATCATTTCCCCATTCAAAATCCCCCATTCCTCAAGATCTTCAATATATTTCAATTTCTGAATAATGTACTCCTTTCTTTTTTTTCTCAATACCATACCTGTGATTTCCCCACCCTTTAAGCTTTTGTTTCATCTTTTTTACCTTCCTCTTAAAAATAGAAATACTATCTCCTCCTGAAAAGGAACTCTCCCATACTTCTGAAAAAAGTTGAATGAAACCATCTTTTGACAACCATCTCATATCAAATTTAAAAGAACCTGGAATAAAGCCTTTTTTCACCCCTTCTTTCACTAGAATAGGACAATGGTCAGAAAAAATTCTAGGTAGCTTCACCAATGAAACCAAAGGAAATAAATCTTCCCACTCAGGAGACATAAAAACTGAATCAATTTTCTCCAACACAGGATTTCTCTGCATATTAGACCAAGTGTATTTTCCACCCAACATATGAATCTCTCTCATCTGATAAGAATTAATAATAGAATTGAAAGAATGACTAAATCTCGAAAGAGGACCCACATAATTCTTGTCATCTACTGATCTTATAATATTAAAATCCCCATCTATCATAAAAGGAACATCTGTACTATCACAAAAAACAATCAACTCTCTAAGAAAAGCCTCTTTCTCTATATAAGCAGCAGCACCATACACCATCATTAGATTTCATTTAATTTTTAATCTAATATCCCATAAACAGAACATTAAAATATAATTTCCTCTTTTAATCGCCAAAATATCATACAAACTTTTTTAAATCCCTCCCAGAATACCTCCTCCCTTCCCTCTAGCAGAAACCCAGTTCCAACAAAAATCTCTAGATGGATCAATTGTCCTGAAAAAATTATCTGTAAAATCCTTCTTTTTAGTTTCCAACAGACCAATAAAACCTACCTCATATTGTCTAATCAAATCTTTTATGAAAACCCCACAACCTTTTTTGGAAATACCTCTACAATTCCAGAAAATGCCACAAACCTTCATCATGAAAACTTTTTACTATTATTATAGAGAGCCTTTCCTCTCAAAATAAAAGGACTCCTATCTCTATTATTAATATCTTTATTCCCTCTCTTAGAATTAAGAAACTTCCCTTTCTTTCTACCCCTTTTTTTGTTCCACTGTCCCTTCTAAAATCCTTACCTAACAATCTCTCTTCTAAATCAGAATGATCTGAATCATTATAAACAAATAAGTCTTCTTTATCTACTTCTTTATCTCCCAAAATACCAGAATTATTTTTAGAATTATCCATTTTTTGTTTTTGTTTGAACAGCTCAAACCTAGCCTGCTCTATTTCTCTAATCAAATTAATATGATCCACTTTTGCTTCCTTACCATTAAAACCCACAATTTCAGCAAAAGAAATAATCTCAGAATTTCTCATATTAACAAAAGAATCAGGATTTTGGGATGTACCTTCTAAATTTCTTTTTTTAGCCATAATAGAAGCTTTATCCAGAGTATGAATTCCACCACCCTTGATTCTTGCACTTCTTCTTGTAGGAATCATCATCTGCTTGTCCCCTTCTGAAGAAAAGATAATATCATCCTTCTCAGCGGCCTTTTCTCTTTCAGGAATAAATATTTCAGCATCTCTCTTCTTACTAGATATGTCACTTTCCTCCAATTCCTCTATTACACAAGAACTTGCTTTCAATGTACCATTCAGCTTATAGGTTTCAGATCTCTCTTTTAGATGCAGACTACCATACTGCCTCCACCAGCACTTCTTGTCTACATCCACCATGTTTGACAATATCCCTGTAGTAAACTGATATTGACCCATTTGAGGATACCTTACAAAAAAGTTACTGGGAAAGAAAACTCCTCTTGAGAGCTAATAATGTCCTCATCACTCAGATTATCAAAGTCCAAACCTACATCTCTAGCCATCATTCTCATTTCCTGACTAGATTGCATATCAGATCCTACTGACTCTTCCAGTTCATCAAATTTATCTTTAGCATCCATCTCTTTAGCCTGCCCTTGCTTTGATTTTTTTGCATCCCCCCATTTAGTCCACCCACTAGAAGAAATCCCTATGCTAGAAGAGTCTTTCATTTTCTGTTTTTTGTTCAACTGAACGATACTGTTTCCTTCCCAAAGCGCAGGACATGTTTGGAGTATCAAATAATGTTTTTCTGACTTTTACATCGGAACAGGCTGTTTCTCCGAATTTAAATGCTCTTAATTTTTTGAGCTGTTTTTTAGAAACCTCGAAGTTATTTATTTTAAACCCGATCAAGCAGAATGTTCCGGCTTCTTGAGACTCTCAGCACGAGCAGAAATTATCCAAAAAAACAAGATGAAGGGGTTCCATGAACATTGATCGCCGTCTCATCGTGTGCCATGAGGCTCCCACATCCTCTCATATAATTCTGCAAACCCCTCCCCTAAAGAAAAACCAGATTGACTCCCACATCCTCTCATATAATTTTGCAAACCCCTCCCCCTAAAGAAAAAACAGATTGTTTTATGTCCATCATCCTCCTATTTCCTTTGAAATGCCTCAACCGGTTGCTCTAACAAAACCTTAACACCGGCCGGTGATCACTGTCCACAATTGTGACCATAAAGATCGGATGCTCAAGCCACCCTGGCCATCTCGTGCCACGGTGGCATGAACTAAAAGATTAGTTTATGATTTCGATGGTCAAAGCGATGGTCGATGGCCAAAGGAAGATGTCCACCATAAATTTTCATGGTCAATGGCCAAAAGTCTCCCAGTATATGATATAAGTACACGCAACAATCAGCTACAGTTGATACATTGGTCGGCGAGTGTCGACGGTTGGGATATCGACCCAAGTCAACCAAGGTTCTTCAAAGAGGAGATAGGAGACACGCCGAACAACCACGAACAGCAACGAACAGGAGACAGGGGTTTTTATCCTGGTTCAGCCTCTCGGAGAGATAATAGCCCTCGCCCAAATTTCTTATATATCGAGAGATGAATACAGAGGTGGCTCGACGAGACGAACAAGTCTCGGCGAGATTATGGGTGTACATGTTTAATATCGATGTCTAAAAGCTAGATCAAGTCGTAAAACTCAATGCCTGTGTCCCTCTAAACGCCATAGGGGCCTGTTTATATAGTGTCGAGCAAACCGATCTACCGAGGAATATCGGGCCGCTAACTACGAGATCGTGAATGAACTCAAGACATGCCAAATATATCCCGAGGTAGATAAGGTAAACTCCTAATCTTGGGGATCACGACTCCTAATCCAAATCCGAAACCACGTCCGGTCTTCACGTAGTCAGCAGAACTCGCTCGAGTCGGACTCAAACAGAATCCTAGGCCATTACGCACCGTGCCGACCATGAAGGCGTTTCGGCAGATGCACATGGGCTCGATAGAACCCTCCCAGAGCCGGGCCCCGTAGGTCGCTCGATTGGGCCGTCGGTGAGTGGGCCATGGCAACGGCCGTGATCTAATCCCGACAGCTAGCCCCGAGACTCAAGTGGAAGGACTCACTAGAGTGGGTCTTCCTCTTGAGACTCTAAGTCACGAAGAGGGTATTTTTCTCTGCTACAAAGGCATGTAACAAAGCATCAACAGGTTATGGTTCAACCAACAAGACTTGTTCGAACCGAATAAACCGATCAACGCCGAGCAACTCCGTCGCGTCGAACAGAAATGACATCCGTCCGAGCAGAGCACTCACCTTCAAAGGAACATCGGAAAAAATAGCCGCTATGCACTCCAACGGTAACTTCACTCGTCATTGCTTGAAGAAAACAAAGCGACCGCTTTACCTAGCCGTTGCGGTAAAAACTAGCCGCTTTGGGACTAAACCGCTGCAGAGCTGCTTATACGGACTATAAAAGCACCTAAGCCGCCATGCCACCACTCTGTTCTCACGCCTTTCCTCTCTAAGCCCTAGTTCCAACCAAGGCTACCAAATCAAGCGACCAAAACTCCATCACTAACCTTGCTCGTCCATCCCCGGGAACCGCTATGGCTAAGTTCACCTAACTAGCTTTGACCGAGGAGGACACGAAAGTCTGGGAGGAGGAGGGCCACATCGACGCCGAGAATGGAGGTCGCCTGGAGAGGAGGATACTCGAGGCACTGGAGGAGAATTTGTTAACTTCAATAGTTCGCCTTGCTCGGGTTGCGATCTCTGGCGACTTCGTTGAGGCCTTCTTAAACATTAGCGGATTGGAGGTGGCGAACCTCAATCCGAACAAAGATCCTCCAGATGGCCGCCTTCACACCTGCGCGAAGGCTATCTGGCATCGATCCACGGTGGGCTGTTCCTCCATTACTACATGAACGAGGAGCAGCTCCGCCGCCTGGGCTGGGTGCTACTACCTCAAGCTCGGCCACCACCGACGACGCACAGACCCTCGCCCACCTCTGCCGACTCAATGGGCGCGTGGTGGGTGAGGTGGTTCTACAACAAGCGGAGCGGGCGACAAGAAGCTCATCTTCACCGAAAAGGCGCCAAAGGGATACCAATGCCTCGGCCGGAGATGAGTGCCGAGGATCAGACGCGACAAGGAAGATCGCTTCCCTCGTGAGCCTTGGGCTCACGGCGGGAGATCATCCGGACTTCACAAACGAATGTAATCGCCCGCATGGAGAAGGTCCTATCCTTCTACAAGATAGAGGATGGGAAGACATCACAAGGGAGAGCACGGTAAGTGCCTTTAAGACTCAACCTCTTCATTGATCGCTTCCTCCAACAGAATTTAACGACTCCATCTGCTCGGCGTAGATGCCAACCGACGCATGGGTGACCGAAGGGTTGACGCCATGTTTGAAGGCGCGAAGAAAGACAAAGAAGGTCACCGCGAGGTGGCCTACACTGTCCGAGAAACGTGCTCATCCGCATGCATTTGGGTAAATCACTTATACCCAACCCGTGTTGCTAGATTTACGCCGTTGGTTTTAATCCGACGCTCGCTTCTCAAAATGCACAGAGGACCAGCTTGATCCTGAGGATCGCCGAGGATCTCTCCGGATCCGAGAAGGAGAAGCGAAGAAGGGCAAGGCCAAGGCGCCACAAAGCCCAAGGTGGCGGCCGAGCCGACGCTGGCTCGCCAGCGCCATGGCGGCCGCCACCACCAAGAAACCAGCTGCGGTGACGGAGCGCACCGGCGACCAAGCGGGCGCATGGTCAGCCCAATGAGAAGAGACTAAGCCCTCCCTCCTCGCCGAGCAGAGCGACGAAGAGGTAAAGACCATGGCCCTCGGCTTAGGCGTTACACGCAAGCTCACCCGGCCATATGGCGCGCTACAACAGTCGCCGAGCAAAGGAGACTCGAGGAGGAGGTTGCGCGCAAGGAGAAACTCCTTGCGCTATGCTGAGAGGAGTGCTCACCACTCACGAGCCGAGCTCATCGCCGCGAACGCCCAAGGCCAAAGCGGAGAAGCCGCCAAGGAGCCCCCGAGGAAAAGGCGGAAAGTTCTCGCGAAGAAGATCGTGGTCAAGCCCCCACGGTATGTAGAAATCGATCTTTGATGTTTCCACCTCCTCGACCGCATTAGACTTAACGATCAACTCTCGCTCATCACCGCCTAAGAAGAGACCGCCACAGACGATGCCGAGGAGGCGGTTGAGCGGTCATCTTGCCGAGAAAGATCCGCACGCGTCGCATGGGCGATGAGGTCACGAGCCTCAAGGACAAGCTAAGCGGCGGGAGCTCTTGCCGCCGGGCTCAATGATGGAGTCGACGACGCTCAAAGGCGCGGAGAAGCTACCGAGGCGAAAAACAGCAGCAGTGGCGCCACGGACCTCGGGGCCAAGGCAATGGTTCGGAGCGCCAGGCAGACCGAGCAGCGTGCATCGCCGGCACTTCGTCGCAGGGCAGCTCACCCCAAGCGACGGGATTCTCCGCCGAGCAAGGTGAGACCCCAGCTGCCCGGAACAGAAGAAGCCCCGGCGCCGCCGAGCGTGTCGCCCCGCCGGTGGAAACAACGGCGCCGCCGAGCGGAGGGGCCTCGCCAAGACGTTCGGCGGAAGAGGAGAAGGAAGGGGAAGGAGCGCGAGACGAAAGTGCCGCTGCCGCTCCCGCTCCCGGAGCGTACGCGCCCCCGAAGAAGAAGGAGCGCACAAGGCGGCGACGCAAGAGCGCCGCCTTCGCCCCGCATTTAACGGGCTTGTGGACGCATGGCTCGAGGACCGCTGCGTCGCGGATGAAACGCCGACTTGGCAAGGTAAACACCGAGGCCGAATTTTATTCAGCTTAGCCATATCATCGCAACGTAGTTAACTTGTTCTTCCCTCTCAGGTCTTCAGGGACACCATGGCGGAACTCGAGGATGGGGTCACCATCGAACGGGCGCCCGTCTTGGCATCCTCCGGAGCATCTTGGCAGAGATCCCGGCAGAGCACTCTGCGCTGGCCCAGAGCCGGAGCCGGCTGAAGGCGAAAGCGAAGAAGCTCAAGGCCAAGCTGACCAAGGAGAGGCATTCTCTCGAGGCTCTCCTAAAGGAAGCCGAGGAGCTTAGCGGCAAGCCGTGAAGACGAGCACCACGGAGGAGATGCCGGGCCGCACGAAGTGGCTCGAGGAGGCTTCGACGCTGGCCCCATCGGGCGGAACCAAATTGCGGAGGAAGCCTGTAAGCTCAAAGCCCACTCGCCAAGGAGGAGCGGACATCCGCGGGACTCGTGCTAAGATCTCAACCTGTGGGCTTCACAGAGGAGATTGAGGAGATCTGTGGGATGGCGGTGAGGCGATCACCATGGAGAACAGGTCAAGGAGCCGGACGAGCAGCTCAAGACCGCCAATGCAACAAGTTAGTCGAGCGAGGCTTTGACCGACCAGTGCGGGCCAAGACCGAAGAGGTCGAGGCTCTCCGTCTGGCGACGGAAAGGCAGGCCAGAGCAGCAAGGAGGAAGCCGATCGTCTCCGAGCCGAGGCCGAGAGGGCTTCAAAGCCTGTGGGAAGTCTCTGCGCTTTAAGGAAGTGATCGAGGAGCTCAAGGAGCAACTCGCTTCTAGGTAGTCAGAGGGTCAGAAACCGAGATGGACTTTTGTACCTGCAAATGTGGTTAATAAAGACTTACCCTTTTCCCTGCAAAGAGAGAGCAGCAAAAAGGACAAGAACGAACAAAAACTAAGAGAAAAGCGAACAGCGCTAGGAGTTTAAGAAAACCGGTAGAGCGCTCCGCCTAACTCCCAGCTTCACAGTGCATCTCGCTGAAACTGAGTTTATAACCCAACAGTGCACAAGAGAAAGAGCGACACCCTAGCCCCGATGCACGACGATGCTCGAGAACCTAAGCTTGCGAACTTCGCGCAAGTCGTGGGGAGAAAGAGCGACACCTGCATTTTGCTCGATTCGCTCCGTGAGTCGCTTTCGCTGACGTAAGTTAGGCGCCCAGAGTAGCCGAACAAGGAAAGTGCCTCTGCCGCGGGGGGCTTACGAGAGCAGGCTTTGCCAAGTGGTCGTGCCGAGCAGTAAGTGCCTCTGCCGTGGAGGGCTTACGAGAGCAGACTTAGCCGCAAGGTGGAAAGGCCGTGTTACGCAACCCTGAGTTTAGGAACTTGTCGGAACCAGATACGGGTAGGGAACAATCCTTAAGATTACGGAGCCAAGAGTTCGCAAGACCGGGCAGCCATCAAGTGTTACCAGAGAGAAAGTAGTCTGAGAAGACAAACAGTGAAAAGGGCACAGAGGCCGCGAAGATTCACTGAGAATTGGATTGAACTTTACATGGTGCCCGAGAGACTTGAACGAACTAAGGCGCGAAGTTTTACAAAAGCGCAAAGCTAAGCAAACACGGAAAAGACCTACACAAAGAACTTACGGTCGGGTCGATGTTCCAAGTGCTTTGGTCGCCTCTCTCCGCCCTCCATGGCCAGCGAACAGCCCCGGCGATCGAAGAAACGACCGTGAACGGGCCCTCCCAACGAGGAGTTAACTTGTTGGCATTGGACAAGTTCTAGACACGGCGCAGAACGAGGTCGCCCGCCTTCAAAGCCCTTGGTCGAATCGACTTGGCGGCGCGTTGGCGAAGATCTTCTTCGGTAGCGCGCCATTCGACTTGTGCCCGTCGCGCGGTGCCTTCGAGGAGATCGAGATCGAGGAGGCGCTTGCTCGCCGTCAACTAAGTTGACCGAGCTCGCGAGGCGCGACCGAGTACTATTTCGGCGGCGTGATGGCTTCGCACCATAGACCGCTTGGAAAGGAGTTTCCCGCCGCCTTGGCGTCAGAAAAGCGAATCGCCCAGAGGACGGAAGGAACTTCGTCAACCTGTGCCTTGCTGCGGTCGCGGAGAGCAGCAAATACCCGCCGCTTGATACCTGGACTATCTCGTCTGCTAGCTCGCCGATCGCTCCATTGCTCGTGGATGTGCCACGAGGCGAACAGACCTTGGTGCCCAAATTGCTCGCAGATTCCCGAATAGCTCGCTCAATCGGGTACCGCTTATCCGTGATCGCCTTATGGGGAATCCGGCGCTGTGACCACGCTTGCTTTTGAAAAAGCTTAACACCGCTTTGGCGTGAAGAGACGACACAGTGCTCGCCTCAATCCACTTTGTAAAAGTGTCTATGGCGACGAGCAGTGTGTGTATAGCCCTTGTACCCTTAGGAATGGGCCGGCGAGATCCGCACCCCATGTGAAAAAGGCCAAGACGGGGATTGTTTGGAGCTCTTGGGCGGGCTTGTGTGCCTTCCGGCGTGAAATTGGCAAGCCTTGCACTTAGTCACGATGTCCCGGCATCTTGTAACGCAAAGGCCAATAATAGCCCATGCGAAACGCTTTGTCACCGTAGTTCTCAAGGAGGCGTGGTTGCCACAGCACCCTCGCAGATGTTCCTAAGAAGGAACACACCTCTCGCTAAGAGATGCACTTGGAGAGAACTCCCGAGCACCTCGACGGTAAAGGATGCCGCCCACAAGCTTGTATGGAGCAAGACGCCTTGTAAGCCGAACGCCGGCTTCGTCAGGCGGGTCCCATCTCGCAAGGTACCGGACAAATGGCGTTGTCCGATCCAGCGACACCGCTTTCGATAACGGAGACAAGACCACTGCCTTCGCTGTTGCCTCGTCCGGAGACGTGATTGAGGGCTTGTGAAGGTGCTCGACGAGCACCGCCGAAAGGTGTTCGCGGAGGATCCATACTTGATAGTTGGTCGGCCGAAGTTGTCCTTCCTAGGCACGAAGAGCACTTCAAAAATCGAAAATGCCGCCTAACTTCCTCACTTCAACCGTATCGCGCCATTGAGTCATCGCAAAGACCGATACTCCTTGTTAACTCGATTGATGACCACCGTGAATCTCCTTCACAAATACCGTTGGACACCAAGCGACTTGCACGCTCTTAGTCCCGCGAGGAGGGCTCAGACTCTGCGGCGTTGTTAGTCGCCGCAAAGTGTAGTTGGATAGAATATCGGAGTTGCTCTCCTTGAGGAGATGAGAACAAAACCAGCCCCGAAGTTTCCAAAGTCGCGAGCCATCGAAAAACATGGTCCAGAGGGTTCATCGGGTTGCTCGAGCTTCACGGGATTTGAGCGGCAAGTCCATTCAATGACAAAGTCGGCTAGGACTCGTGACTTAATAGCGCTTCGGACAAATGAATAATGTGATCAAACTCGCTAGTTCCATTGCCCACTTAGCTATACGTCCGCTAGACTCCTTGTTCCGTAGGATTTCTCCCGAGGAACGTGGTCGGGACCAGATTTGATGCTTTGGAAGTAGTGGCGAAGCTTCCGGAGGACATGAGCAAGGCATAGAGGAGCTTCGACCTCGTGGTAACGCCTTTGATCCGTGAAGTACCTCGCCACGTAATAGATTGGTCGCCAGAGGCCTTTCCTTTCGACCGCCAAGATCAAGGCCACCGCCAGGGCGGCAACCTAGGTACAAGAGGGAGCCGCCGCCATGCCGCTGGGTAGTCAAGACGGAGGATTGGACAGTATCGCTTGAGATCCCGGAAGGATCTATCGGCTTCTTCGGCTCCACTCGAAACCATTGTGCTTATGCGGGGCCTTAAAAAGGGCAGCCGCGTTCGCCTTTGACGGAAATAAACCGCTTATAGCAGCCATCCGTCTAGTGAGGCTTTGTACTTCCTTTACGGTAGTTGGAGCCCGTGATATTTTCAATGGCCTCGATTTTTTCGTGGTTGGCGTAAATACCTTGCGAGCCAATGACATAACTGAGCAACATTCCAGATCGAACACCAAAGGTACACTTCTCTGGATTTAATTTTATTCGTGCCTGGTGAGATTGTGAAAGGTCTCGCTGTGTCTTTTACATGATCCGGAGCATACTTGTTTTTACAACTATGTCGCCGACATAGACCTCCGTGTTTTTCCACATTGCTCGGGAAGGTCTTCCCATTGCTACCGAACGTGGCACCAAAGATTGCGCAGACCAAAGACATGGTCGAGCAGCGTAAAGTGCCGAAAGGGGTGATGAAGGCGTCTTCTTCATCCTCGGGAGATGCTTATTTGGTGGTAACCAGAGTAAGCATCTAAAAACTCGAGTCAAGATCCGCAATCGCATCGACCACCGTCAATACGAGGCAATGGAAATTGTCCTTAGGACAAGCAAATGCTCAGATCTGTGTGATCGACACACATCCTCCACTTGCCGCCTTTCTTCTTTACAATGACAGGTTGGCTAACCACTGGTGTGATCAACCTCGCGGATGAACCCAAAGAATGAAAGCGCTTGCTGTCGATCTTTGATGATCCCTCGCTTGAATTCAAAAGCGACGAAGCTTCCGCGAACAGTTTTGTCCCACGGACAACCTGGTTTGTGCTCGACATTCCTTTGGGACTCGGGCATGTCGATGGCTCCTGTGCGAATACATCCGCATTGGCTCGGAGGAAGGCAATGAGCTCCTTTTCCTATTTGGGGTCCAGATTGGCCCCAAGTGAACTCGTCTTGAAGTATCGCTGTTTACGCTGGACTTCCTTCGCTTTCTCCCGGGTCAAGGGAGACCTTAGGCGCGTGCAGACTTGGTCTCATGGAAGCCGGTCGACAGTAAGGGGATCGCTCGTCACAATCCAAAGGCGACTTTAGAAGTTGCCCTTGACCGTGATCACGCCGTTAGGTCCCTGTATCTTCACGCAATGGTAAGCGTGGTGGGATACGACCATTAACTTACCGAGAGATGGCTCGCCCAAGATTGCGCTTAGACGCCGACGGAAGTCGACCACATCGAAAAGTGATCAACTCGTCCGAAGTTGCTTGGGTTGCCAAGGTGACAGAAGAACAACTCGCCTCTAACGGTTTGATGACTTTCTCCCGAACAATTCCGTAGAAGGGCATTGCGATTTCCTTCACTTTTGGAGCGAGGGATTTGCATCTCGCCCAAGACTTTAGCGTAAAGCAAGTCCAAAGCGCCCCGCCGCCTACTAAGACACGGCCAACTCTCGCTTCGTCGATGGTCGGGCGACCACCACTGAGTCGCCGAGGCTTGGTCATCCCAGGGGCAATCCTCCTTAGAGAAGGAGATGGAGACCTCACCACTTCATCGATTCAGCCGAGGTTTTGCCTTTTCGACGCTAGGACCTCCCGAGCAGCTTCCTTGAGGTCACGCCGAGAGGTGTAAGCCGAGGAGCCGCCAAAATGACGGCGATATGGTTCACGTGCTCGTGATATTCGCCATCATCTTCCCGATCACCATCGCCGGTTTACGCTATTTTACCGCATCACCATGTTCGGGCAGGGTGGGCATTGGGCCCTTGCCGCTGTAGAAATCTTCGAGCCTTGCGTTCCAAGTTCTACAAAGGCGATATCATGCCCGTAGTGTCGGTGGAACTTGCAAAATCGGTCGCTTCGGACCTTTCTTGCCTTGTCCGCCCCCGAGAGCGGCTTTTTGCCCTTGTAATTATTGTTGGGCTTCTTCGCCTGCCTTGGGAGGAGGTGCGCGATCCATACCGCGACGGTATTGTTCGATCACCTTTGTTCTTCTTCTTCGGGACTTCTTGTCACCAGAACATTGTCGCCGCCTTCTTCTTCTCATCCACACCAGTCGGGCGGCACTCGCCTTGTCGAACGCCTTTTTGATCGAACGCGCCGCTGCTGCTTAGCATAGCGGCCACCGCCTTTGAACAGGTCGTTGGCGGTCCAGTCTCATTGATCTCGAGATCTCGGTGAGATACCGTCGCGACTCCGCTTTTGAAGGCGCGACAATGATTCATCCGAGATGTTCGGGATCGTGTTGCGGATCATAATGAAACGCTTCACGGTTGCGGAGGGTCTCCTGCTCATCCGATCATCCGTGCAGATCATCCTCCTGCCCAGACGCACGAATAACTCGAAATTAGCAATCGAAGCGCCACAAAGTCGGGTTCCATGAGCCGATGGAACCTCTTCCGATTGAATGTACCACGTCCGAAAGCAAAGACCTCAAGGACACGGAGGTAATTAGCCATAACGAGCTCACACCCCGGCCGCCATGATGGCCGAGCGAGATGGAAAGGAATTCTCCGGGTTCTCGAGTCCCATTGTACCTCTCCATGTGACCGGGCTTGAATTTTGAGGGCCACCGGACAGCCCGAAGCTCGCTTGGAGAAAGCCCCGCAGCCTGCAGCATATGACCGCCACCTTCCCGCAGAAACCTAGTCTTGAGAAGACGTTGGTCCCGCGGCGGAGGAACTCCCGCTGAACGGATGACTCGGCCGAGAAACTCTCTCCGGACAATCCACCACGTTCCTTCCTTGTGGTCGCGACGACGCGCCTCACGAGGGGACCGTCTGTGATCATCGCGCTGCCTGCCCCTATGGTCGCGATGACTACGAGGACTTGGCGAGCGACGGCGACCACGGTAGCTCGCTCATGGACAAGGATCCTTCGATGGTGACGGGTCACACGATCGATCGAGTCAGTCCAATCATTCCGCGCGGTTTGGTGGTTGCCTTAGAGGAGTTGTTGACTTCTCCTAGAGACTTTAGGCCTTCACCAGCTGTTTCAGGTTAGTCACACAAGACGCCTATGCGGGCGAGATCACTTTGATTGGTGGATCTAAGGACCGCTGCCATAGCCTCGAGCCGCTCCCGACTTTGATCTATGGGTCCCGGATCTCGAACCATCCGCTGCTCGCCTGATCGAGTCCGTCACGCGAATTGACCCGAACAGGGAAGCTTCGCGGAGACTTAGCGCCAAGACGCGAGGTGGGTCGCGACGACGCTGCCATAATCGGCCGCTAAACCGTGCTAAGGTTTGATTGATGGAATCGCCGAGGTCGCGGCGAATGACGCCTTGCTTCGCGAGCAACAAGCAGCCTCGCCTTGATGCCGAGCAGAGTTAATCCGCCGACCGCCAGCCGCCACGTACCGCAGGTGATCCCCGAGGTTCCTACATCGCCATGTTAATGCCGCGGGGCCATGCGAAGGTATGCTAGACGGTGTCATCGCTGTGTTCCACAGTAGAATCTACCGACATAGCCTTGGAATCGATAAATCTAAACCGTCAGAAGATCATTAGTTCCGAGTCGCTGCCGATGACGGAGGCGATCTCGAGGCTATCTCGCCATGTAAGCGGAGACATCGCGCTCGGATGCGAAAGCGCTCGAGACCGAACAGATCGATCTGAATCGACAGGATGAGACATCCCGCCTTTCCGAAGTCGAGTCTCGTGAAGTATCTCTCAGATCGCTGATGGAGTTCGACATGCTCGATCCGCTTTTCCCACTTGCCGGCGCCAAATTGCCGACGGTTGGGATATCGACCCAAGTCAACCAAGGTTCTTCAAAGAGGAGATAAGAGACACGCCAACAACCACTTAACAAGAACGAATCAGAGATGTGGGTTTTATCCTCGTTCAGCCTCTCGAGAGAGATAATAGCCCCACGCCCAAATTTCTTATATATCGTAGATGAATACAGAGGTGGCTCGACGAGACTAACAAGTCTCTATGAGATTATGGGTGTATGTTTAATATCGATGTCTAAAAGCTAGATCAAGTCGTAAAACTCAATGCCCGTGTCCTCTAAACGCCATAGGGCCCTGCTTATATAGTGTCGAGCAAACCGATCTACCGAGGAATATCGGCCGCTAACTACGAGATCGTGAACGAACTCAAGACATGCCAAATATATCCCGAGGTAGATAAGGTAAACTCCTAATCTTGGGGATCACGACTCCTAATCCAAATCGAAACCACGTCCGGTCTTCACGTAGTCAGCAGTAACTCGTCGAGCCTGACTCAAACAGAATCCTAGGCTATTACGCGACCGCAACAACCATGAAGTCGTTTCTACAGATGCACATGGGTTCGATAACCCTCCTGTGAGCCTGCCCCAGAGGTGCTCGACGCCTTCGTGAGCGAAGCCACAGAATGGCCGTGATCTAATCCCCGACAGCGAGTTTCATTTGACCGTTGACCTTAGTTTACGCAAAGACGGATTACTATCGTCCCAACCACAATAATAAGTTTTTTGTATTTTCGGCTCCTAAGTATTTCAATATTTTCAAAATTAAATATACATGTGATGATAAGAAAAATAGCACAGAGATATATCATTAATGACATAAGAAAATCAATGTGCAACGAGCCAACATTTGTAAAGTGAAGCACCTGTCTCATTAGTCATGGAGGTGCCACTGCTATGTGGGCCCTTCCCTATGTAGGGTGGACGGTCCACCACATGGCCATCGACCATAGCTTTGAAAGCGAAAAAAACTTTCGATCGTGCCCCTGTCCTTTATTCGAGTTTTGATGGTCCAGGGCTTCCATGTGGGACCACGTGGCTTAGAGCGAGGCAGGACGACTCAAACGATTGGTTCCATGCATGGCCAACGGAGGGAGGGCATCACGGGTGTAGCAAGTCTCATCAGAGCTAGAAGATGAGCAAAACCAAGATTTTGAGGCGGTGGCTTGACTGACCGATTTGACCTAGTCATGGGTGTCATGGTTGCAAAAAGTGGACGGGCCAAAGAGCTTGAAAAAGATAAAAGTAGGGAGAGGACATGAACGAGGAAGGACTTTGAACAACAATTCAATGAAATGGAGGGGTCCTTTACAAAAAAACCATAGCGGGGATGTGGGGCTAGTGTGCATGTCTTCGCATAGATCGAACAACAATCAATGTGCATAAGGCTCAATACTATTATGGAATTGGATTTCCCATGTTTAATGCCTACATTCCAGACCCGATGGTACAATCAGTGTCGGTCACCAAACAGGTAAATCCTCTTTGGAGGTGATTGCTAAATCTTATCGATAGGTAATTACTTTCACATTGGAAACAATGGTACTAAATGTTAAAGTAACACCGCTTTAATGATGAAATTAGTACATAAAATAGTCAAATTTGCAAACCAAGACTATCAATGGCACCACGTTCATTGAACTCCAACTTGTAGCAAAGCTCTTCGGCGGAGGACGATATTGACTTGTGGTACCTTCGTAGGTTGCAGATAGAAAGCATCAAATAGTCACTCCAAGGGATTCCAAAAAAAATATGATTGCCTCATACCTATCACTACTAGAATTCTAACTTTTACCGAGTATGCAAATACCATCGGCCATTATAAAATACCGTAGCACATGTATATGGCCGAGCGTATACCGTTGGTAACTTCCCCTCGGCCACCCTTGGTGGGTAATTTATGCAATTACCGATTTAAACCCTGAATGAATTTAGCTACGCTTTTGAAGCACTCAAAAATGCATGGGTGAGTGACTTTAACTTATCGTCGTAAATAGAGAACACTCGAGAAAAGTATGAGTGAGCGCTTAACACAAATGATTTTAAATGATAAACACTAGGGAAATGTGGTGGAATAAATATGACCAAATTTAACACTGATGAAATAGGAAAAATATTTTCCTATCAGGATGAACCTCTCTATACATACTTGAACTTTGACATCATTTTTTCCCATTAAATCAAGTTAATTATAAATGTGTGTTGCATAGGATTCGAACCCATGACCTATTGAATAAAACTCTCACTACAGGAAACGAACTCTACGTGGGCGGCCAGAAAAGTCAGTGTCGGCGGCCAGGAAGCCACCGACCAACCAATATCGGCGGCAACACAATAACCGCCGACATAGCTGTAGTAATGTCGGCAGCCCAATCGAGTTTGCCGACAAAGGATCAGCCCCCTCTCGCCACCAGGATGAAAACTCAAATTTGGAGCCCACCCATTACTCTATGTCGGCGGCTAATCCGATGCCCCCGACATTACCCCTCCCCCAGACGGAGGAATAGCGGCTTGAACGGGACGATGTCAAATTGGTCCCACGATCGCTATGCGACGTCGCCGCCATATAAGGGGCCGCAATTTTAGCCGCCAGGAGCGACATAAACCCTATATGTCATGCAGACATAAAATGTCACCGACATCGATAAAGAATATCACGGCGCCATGGGCTCGAACCCAAGACCTGGGAGCCTGCCGCTACCGATAACCAAGTGACCATAAATTTTCATTCAGCATATGATGGCTGCGAACTATTATTAATATTGCGAGCAAGGGTCTATGACGACGGCTCTTTCTTCTGTCGCCGACACTGATTGATTTATTTCGACGGCCAAGGCTACGGCCGCCGACACAGTCCCTCCCCCCAAGCCCACCTTCTCTCTGGCCCTCCCCCGGGCCTACGGGGTGTAAGCTAGGTGCCAAGTGCCTTTCCTAGGTCATGCAATGGGCATAAGGGCTCATTGGGCCGGGTAGTGCCGTCTCGGCTGGAGCTTTACGGCACGTTCCTTTGGAACCGTAAGGTGATCGAGCCCGATAACCGATACGACGTCAAGGTTCCAAAGGAAACTCGCCGTAGAGGTCGAGCCGAGACGGCACTCCCCGGTCCAATGAGGCCTTATGACAATAGCATGACCTTGGAACTCACTTGGTACCTATCCTAGACCCCTTGGGCTTCGGGAAGGGCCGGAGAGATGGCGGGCCTGGGGGGGAGAGTCTGTGTCGGCGGCCATAGACTTAACCGCCGATATAGATGGAACCTATGTCGGCGGCATTACATGTGGCCGACGACACTGATGGAGATATATCGGCGGCAAAAAATACGGCCGAGAAAGACCTCCCCAAGCCCGCTTTTCTCGGCCCTCCCCGTTAGATATGTGCTGCGCGTTCCTAGGTCATGCAATTGGCATGAGCGCCATTGACCATGTTGTGCCGCTCGCTGAGTCAGACGGTGAGTTCCTTTGGAACCGTTAGCCGATCGAGCCTGAAAGCCGATGCGACGTTAGGGTTGCAAAGGAACTTGCGGTAGAGGTCGAGCCGAGACGGCACTCCCCGGTCCAACGAGGCCTTATGCTAATAGCATGAGCTAGGAAGTCACTTGGCACGTACCCTAGACCCCATGGGCCCAGGGGAGGGCCGGAAAGACGGTGGGCTTGGGGAGGGGGGAGGATCTGTGTTTGCCAAGTTAGTGCCGCGTCACGACAATCGATCCGCAATGTGGTCGGCATAGCTTTTGCCGCCGACACTGATAGGGCAATGTGGGCGGCATAGGTAGAACCGCCGATATTGGTCTGTGTCACTGACCGATGGGTCCCACCAATTAAGTGCCGGTTAGTTTATGCAGTGTCGGCGGTATTATGAGCAATATCGGCGGCTACGGCCGCCGACATTGATCTTCTATTTACAAAAGAGTGTTCGCGCGCTAAGTGCCCTAGCACTTAGCGCACGAGCCACAGCCCACGCCGCCGCTTTCATCAAGGCCCGCCATGCCGCACTGGCTGCCACCGTGTCCCAACGCCGCAGCCGCTGTCGCCGCCACACACGCCGCCGCAGCCAAGCACAAGACTTATCGCACCAAGGCCACCGCATACATCAAGACACTGTTGCTGCCAGGTTGCCTCCTCACACCACCGCCATGTCTCTCAAGACCGCGCCCAAGGCGCTGCTGCCCCCACCCCCACCGCAACCCCCTTCCTCCCCGAGCACCCCCACACTGCCGCTGCCTCCTCGCGCCTTTTCGCCACACAGATCCGAACCCTCCTTCCTCCGCCACAGGTCGGCACCCCAACCCGAGGTAATCCTGACCTTTTTTTTTTGTATGTGGTAGCTACGTCGTCGGTATTTTGTGTGCCGACGACATTAGTGCTTATAATTAATTAAGTAAAACAACAGTTCGGCATGATTTGTGTTGATTAGTACTTGTTAATATATTTTGACGTCAGAGTATGTAATGGAACCATAGTCAAACCTGCTCGGGGCGCAACAAATTTTCATAAGGAGCGCGACGGTGATTCGCTGTGTTCCGCTTATTTAAAATGTTGTGCCCCCGAGCCGTCCACGCTTTAGACAACTACGGATGTTGGTATGAGTATGGGTAGTGGCCATGGAGGTGCACGGCCGATTCCGACGGCGAACCTCGCCATCCTCCTAGTGCATAACATAAGCGATGACGCCATACCCGCTGCTGTAATCGAGGATCATGGGTTATGTCAGCGAATTCGACTTGCAGACTTCCCGTGGTCACGACCATCATACTCATACCAACATTCGTGGGTGGGTAAGCCCTCCTATGTAGCTAGACATAGACCGTTTGTGTCGTGGGGTGGGTAAACCATGTATTGACTTGCTGTAAATGTTCAATAATTGTATAGACCTAGAATTTAAAAGCATGTACGACTGTACATATAGTGATTAAGCGATGGAAGATCGACGGTGGATGTACGATGGATGGATGAGATCTGGGCAGCACACAGACGAGTGGTTCGACAAGGCAGAAGCATTTGTTGAAGAAGCTTTTCGAAGATTTCCCAACCCTAACTTAGCAAAAGTGCCTTGTCCTTGCGCGGTTTGCTCGAACACGGAGAAGAGGTCGAAGAGAGAAATTAGCGATCACATCTGTAGGCATGGCTTCAAGGCAAACTACTTTGTATGGGTATATCATGGAGAGAGGAAACATCCGAAGCCGGTGCCTAGCCCTGTGGATTTTGGGGAGGGCTACGATGAAGTTGAGGTCGACAGGTTGGACGAGCTAACGGATGATGTGGGTAGGGCATTCGATCTCTCTCCTGAGGAAGAGTCCGAGCCACTTGCACAGAAATTCGAGAAACTCCATGAGTCTGCCAAAGAGCCGCTCCATGAGCGAACCGATGTGACCGTGCTGTCGGCGGTGTCGCGTCTAATGGCCGTTAAGACGAAATACAACCTCTCAGCCAATTGCTTCAACGACCTGTGCAAACTATTGAACAGCCTACTTCCGATTGGACACAAGATGACTCCAAATTTGTATGAGTCGAAGAAGCTTCTTAGCGTGTTAGGCATGCCGTGCAAGAGGATAGACTACTGTCCAAAGTTCTGCATGCTTTACCGGAAGACCGATTCTGGGCTGACTCATTGTAAACATTGCGGCGAGACTCGGTACGTGCTAGTTAAAGGACGAGATGGTGTAGATAGACAGACAACGGTTGCTAAGAAAATCTTCCGTTTCTTTCCCATCTCTCAACGCCTGCAACGTCTGTATATGTCCAAGTCCACGGCTAGGCACATGAGGTGGCACAAAAACGACAAACGTAGAAAAAAAGGCGTGATGATTCATCCGTCAGATGCAGAAGCCTGTAGGCATTTTGATCAGCAACATCCTAAATTTGCAGCCGATCCCAGAAATATGTGCATTGGTCTATCCACTGATGGGTTCACACATTCAATATGACCTCGCACCCATACTCTTGCTGGCCAGTATTTGCCATCCCGTACAACCTTCCACCTCAAATTTGCCTGAAGGAAGAGTACATGTTTCTTTCTGTTATCATACCCGGGCCTAAGTCTCCTGTAAAAATTTGGACTTATTTATGCAACCACTTGTAGAAGAGCTGAGTGACCTGTGGACCAAAGGGTCTTGACACATGTAGCTACAAGGGCCATAATTTTAGGATGCGAGTCGCCTACCTGTAGTCAATTCACGACTTTCCGGCCTTTGGTATGTTTTCGGGGTGGAGCACGCATGGAACCTTGTCGTGCCCTAAATGCTTGTATAACTCTGATGCATTCAAATTAAAAAAGGGGGGTAAGGCTTGTTGGTTCGACTGTCACCGTCGATTTCTTTCGCTCAATCACCCATTTAGGAGGGAAAGAAAAGCTTTTCGTAAAGGCAAGAGTATTAGGAACCAACAACCACCATAACGGTTCGAAGTAGAGGATATCATTAAATGGCATGAAGGTTTGGCAAAGAAGGGTTACAATGACGAAGACTTTGAGAAGGTGCACCATTGGACTCATAAGTGCAGCATCTATAACCTTCCTTACACAAAAAACCTGAAGCAACTTGATGCACCAGGAGAAGAATGTCTGTGAGGCCTTAGTCAACACGAACTGGAACATCCAACAGAAGACTAGAGATAACACAAAAGCTCGGTTGGACTGTGCTGTGATATGCGATGGACCAGAGATGAACCTTAATGAAAATAGGATGAGACCTAGGGCAAAGTACTGCCTGACACGTGCCCAAGTAAGAGAGATCCTAGTGTGGATGAAGGAAAAGTTGAAATTCCCAAATGGTTATGCGACGAGCCTTCGTCATGCCGTCAGTATGGACCAATGCAAGTTAAATGGAATGAAGGCCCACGACTACAAAGTCTTCATAGAACGTTTATTCCCCGCCGTATGGCGTGGATATGTTGACAACCCTATTTGGAGAATTATGTCGGAGCTGAGCTTTTTCTATAGAGAGCTATGTGCCAAAGAGATATCCGCCTCGAGGATGAAGGAATTGGAGAATGAGATCGTTGTTATTATCACAAAGCTCGAGAAGCTACATGTTCCTGATTTTTCAACTGCATGCAACATCTATTGGTGCACTTGCCATACGAAGCAAAAGTAGGGGGACCGACACAGTACAGGTGGATGTATCCTGTTAAACGGATGATGAAAAATCTTAGATTGAAAGTGAAGAACAAAGCACAAGTTGAAGGAAGAATTGCCGAAGCTTGGATCACCCAGAAAATCGCATAATTCACGGATAAGTACTTTGCGACAAAGAACAAGGTCCATGTGTCACAACCGAGGTATAAGAAGGCACGACGTAAAAGTACTTCCGATCTTGACGTGTTCAATGGTCAAGTTGGACGTAACGTTGGCAAAAGCACAACACGTCAATTGGGTGAAGATGAAAAATTATGATCCAGTTGTATGTGTACAATAACATGAATGAAATGAACGTGTACATCGAGTAAGTGAAAACATTTCTCAATTAAGTTATGATCGCATAGTTATATTTCAAATTAACTAATGAAACACCTACACTTGTAGTCAATTTATTCAAGAGGAGTGGACAAAACCTGGTCAGCCCTCAGGGAAATAAATTGACAACCTCAAACGACGAGGGCGCGTGTCGACGGTTGGGATATCGGTCCCAAGTCAACTAAGGTTCTTGAGAAAAGGGAGATAGAAGACCTGCCGAGCAAGGTAAATAGCAATCAACGAGCCACAGGGAGATAAGGGTTTTTATCCTGGTTCGGGCCTCTCCAGAGAGATAATAACCCTACGTCCAGCGCTTCTTTATATGAGAAAGGATTACAAAGAGGAAACTCGACGAGACGAACAGGTCTCGGCGAGATTATGTGTGTACAGGAAGTAATATGCGATATTGGATGCTAGATCTCACGATGTTCCGGTATCTGGCCCCTCTACACGTCGTAGGGGCCTTGTTTATATAGTGTTGAACAACCGACCTACGGGGGAATAATCGGGCTGGGCTGACTACGAACTTGTAACGAACTCGTACGCATGCCAAATACATCTTGCAGTAGATAAGGTATACTCCAATTTTTGGGGATCACGACGTCTGCTCCAATCAACTATGTCCGGGTCTTCACGTAGCCGTGCAGAACTCTTGTTCGAGTCGGACTCAAACACGAATCCTAGGCCGTTACGCACCGTGCCGGCCAGGAAGCTGTTCGGCAGGATGCACATGGGCTTGATAGAACCCTCTAGCGAGCCATGCCCTAGGAGGTTGTTCGTCTTGATCGACGGGCTACCGGGCAGAGGCCTGCCCGGCGTAACGCTGATGACCGGGTAAGACTTCGGTCCTTGGCACCGGGCAGAGGTTGCCGAGGTGCCACTGTGGTACCGGCTGCCGGGTAGGGGTTATCCAATCCCCGACAGCTAGTCCCCGAGCCTTAAGTGAGATGAATCATCTCCTTGAGGCGGAATGTCATCAAGGAGGGATTGGATTCTTGGTAGTGAAGAGTGTACCACCGCGTCCGGTAAGATCAGATCTTCCGGGAGAATGAACATAGCAAGTCGCGGGATGGATTCGTGTTGCTGCATCCAGGTATGAAGATACCCAGGAAAGTATGAACGAAAATAGGGGAACCACCTCTCGGGCTAGAGTTTGCTCGAGGAAATAAAGATTGGCTCTCGAGCGAATGTCGTGCTCAGGAGCGAAGGTGATGTGCCCCCAGACGTAGATCTTGTGTTAGGAGCAGACAATGCATACGAGGGGGAAGGTGACCAAGTCCCCGAGCGTAGAGCTCATCAAAGGAACCAGGTAAAGAGATCCAGTCCCCGAGCACGGAGCTCGTTAAAGAGACCAAAAAGTGTGACCAGGTGAAAACGTACCCGGTAGGAGACCATCCAGTCCCTGAGCGCGGAGCTCGTCGCGGGGACCAGACGCTCGCCCCGGGTGAAGAGCTGCCCGGTGCGAGGTGATCCAGTCCTCGAGCACGGAGCTCGTCGTGGGACCAGACGCGCGCTCCGGGCGAAGAGCTGCCCGGTGCGAGGTGATCCACAACCCGATGCAGTCAGAGCCGCAAGAGAACGTGTGAAGTCAACGCTTTACCCATGACTAGGGGTGGGCAAAAAAAACCAAAAACCGAAAACCGAAACCGAACCGAACCGAGAAAACCGATTTTTTTGGTTTTTCGGTTTATATTCGGTTTTGATTTTAGAAAAGTTCGGGTATACGGGTTCGGTTCGGTTATCAGATCTGAAAAACCGAATTCCCGAAAAAACCGAGTTTAGCTAAGGCCTATTCTTGCAGCCGCCGGCCCACAGCCTCTCCAACCGTTGCAGCCGCCGGCCCACCACCGGCCCACCGCCTCCCCAACCTCCCTACGCCCTCGCATTAGTCGCATAGCCGCCGGCCCGCTTCCTCACCAACCCTCACGCCGCTGCGGCTCCGCTTCTCCCCTAATCCTCCCGCAGCCACAGCCTCTCCAGCCCTTGCGCAGCCGCCACCGCCTCCCGCCTTACACCCTCATGAGTCGCAGCCTCGCATAGCTGCCGCCACACCAACCCCCACGCCGCCGCGGCTCCGCTTCTTCCCTAATCTTCCCGCAGCCTGCAGCTATCCATAGCTGATAGATCCACTCAAGGAGGCAGGAGCTCACGATGCACGACTGCTCTTGGCCTCTTGCCGCTGCTCCAAGCCTCGCTCATTGCCGCATCTCCCTCCTCCAGTCCTCCTCACGATGCAGATCACTGCTCCAAGTCTCGTTTTGCTGCTCGATGCAGATGAGTAGATCGACTCTCAACTCTCAAGTGATTAGTATCATGTTTATTTATTACTCCGTCTGTGTTTGACTGTTTGATTCATTGCTTTATGAGTTGTTTGAATGTGTGGTCATATCTGGCTTAGTATTTAGTATGGATCCGATTGATTTTGTTTCGGTGCATGACTTGCATAGGAATTTTTTTGGGTTTTATTGAGTAGATTAGTTGGACCAGCCATTTCTTCTTTTTACTAAAAAATTCGGTTTAAAACCAAAAACCGAAATAACCAAACCGAAATATTTCGGTTAATAAGGTTCGGTTTCTAGTTCTACAGACAAGAATTCGGTTCCTGGTTTCCAAAAGCCGAAATACGTAAAAACCGAATAACCCGAACCGAATAAACCGTTTTAACCGAATGCCCACCCCTACCCATGACGTATTCCTTGCGACAGTGTAAGTGTTGTCTTGGCAAATGCAGAATCGACGCTTGGAGTTTCCGCTGCGATGAGAATCGGCTTACGGTGGGCAGCACTCCGTTGGTGGTGTACTACATTGACTTAGCCGAACTGTGAAGGTCAGTGCCGGGCAAAGGCAAGAAATCATACGCGGGTGAAGTGAATAAGTTCCCGGACATGTCGGAGCGTACCCTAGAAGAGAGAGATGCATACATCAGTTTTGGTGGGGAAGCCTGAAACCTCGCCGCGACCATCACCGACGTCTGATGTTCCCCGTTCTTGTATTTCCTGCAAAAGACACACAAGAAACGAGTCAGCAAGGAAAAAAAGAGAGTAATAACATGCTCTAAGAAGAGTAAAGTGAGTTTTGGAAAACACATTGAAGACGATCTATCCGCACAAGACATAATATTTTCCGGGTACGTCCCCCGATAGCGTTTGTGTCACATCGGAGAATGCGGAACCGACGCCAGGAGTGCCCGTTGCGATGAGAATCGGCTTACGTTTGGGCAGGACTTCGTTGGTGGTGCATTGCTCCGGATTACCGTGTCAGGAAGGACGTAGCATGGATAAAAAAGACGTGTGCGGACAAGTGCAGCCCCGCTGTGGCTAAGACCGCTAACCAGGGAAGGCGATCGGGACCTTAGCCGTAGACAAGAGAGCGAGGCGAAATCTTATCTGGGCACGGACCCGTGTAGCGTTGGTGTCACCTTGGCAGGTGCGGAACCGACGCCAGGAGTACCCTGTTGCGATGAGAATCGGCTTAAGTTTGGGCATGCCCGCGGAAGAGAATCGCTTACGGGCGTAACTACTCGGGTGCACCGCCGTTAACCGGAGCCGCATGTGTCGCTGCGATAAAAGACATGCTCGCACGCGGGAAGCGCTACGGAAGTGAAAGACCGGGCTGATTTGTCCCTTTATCAACCATGCAGGGGTACAGAAACGACCCTGGGTTCATAAAGAGCTAAATGCAGATCCGGGCAACGAAGTTTTAAGGAAAACCAACGCTAAGGAAAGGAATTGGAAAACTGAAAACATACCGGGGTTGCCGAAATTCGCGTGCAACAGCGTCGCCCATGAGGGAGAGCGAGGTTGTCCTGGTTGATGGATCTGATCACCGTTGCCATGTCTTGAAGTCGTTCCCGACTCTGCTCAAGGGGTCCTGGGATCCCTGAGGCGTCCGCGTTTTGCCCAACCCGGGTCTGGTTACGTGGGAATTCGTCCCGAACAGGTAGAACTTCTGCCAGAGGACTCGGCGGAGATACGCGAGGCGGGTTGCATCATTGTCGCTATACCGATCACGGCCGTGCAAGGTTTGACTAATGGAGACGCCCGCATCACGGGCGAATAACATCTTGTTCGCGAGCAGCCAGCGCGGCCCCATCTTGTTACCGAGCAGAATTGACTCGCTCTATCTCGTCGGCCATGCTGACGCTGCGACGGTCGTGTGTTGGCATACTAGACGGTGTCATCACTGTGTTGCCACAGGAGGAATCGGCCGACATGGCCCTGGAATCCGAGAGATCTAAACCAGAGTAAAGATCGTTGGTTCCATGATCATCGTCGATGACGGGAGCGTGATCTAAGACCATCTCCGGAACGTAGCCGGAGAGTTCTGTCCCAGATCTTGAAGGCGATCGAGATTGAAGGGGTCGATCTGATCTGATAGGGGACGTGACATCCTGTCCTTCTGAGTCATAGCCCTCAGGAAAAATTTTCTGGTCGCTGAAGGAGTTCGACATGCTCGAACAGACTTGATAAACGATCCCCATAGACGGCGCCAACTGTCGACGGTTGGGATATCGGTCCCAAGCCAACTAAGGTTCTTGAGAAAAGGGAGATAGAAGACCGGCCGAGCAAGGCAAACAGCAATCAACGAGCCACAGGGAGACATAGGGTTTTTATCCTGGTTCGGGCCTCTCCAGAGAGATAATAACCCTACGTCCAGCGCTTCTTTATATGAGAAAGGATTACAAAGAGGAAACTCGACGAGACGAACAGGTCTCGGCGAGATTATGTGTGTACAGAAAGTAATATGCGATCTTGCATGCTAGATCTCACGATGTTCCAGTATCTGGCTCCTCTACACGCCGTAGGGGCCTTGTTTATATAGTGTTGAACAACCGACCTACGGGGGAATAATCGGGCCGGGCTTACTACGAACTTGTAACGAACTCATACGCATGCCGAATACATCCCGCGGTAGATAAGGTATACTCCAATTCTTGGGGATCACGACATCTACTCCAATTCGGAAAACTATGTTCGGGTCTTCACGTAGCCGTGCAGAACTCTTGTTCGAGTGGGACTCAAACACGAATCCTAGGCCGTTACGCACCGTGCCGACCAGGATGCTGTTCCTCAGGATGCACATGGGCTTGATAGAACCCTCTAGGGAGCCAGGCCCTAGGAGGTTGTTCGTCTTGATCGACGGGCTACTGGCGAGGCCCGCCTTGCGTATGTCGATGACCGGTAGGACTCCGGTCCTGGTAATCGAAAGAGGTTGCCGGGTGTCATTGTGGTACCAGCTACCGGGTAGGGGTTATCCAATCCCCGACAGCGTGGACCAAACCATCCTAACTTTCTTACATGGTTCTTTTACCACGTAAGTTTTTCTATAACATACCATGTAATTACCTAACCCAACAGTACATGTTTTAATGAATCTTTTTGTGCATGCTTGTCCTGCAGTGTCAAAGACATTCTAGCATGCACAATGATCTCCGACAAATATCACGTGGATGCAGTCGTAGAATTAAGGTTCATAGATGCTATGATTGCCATGGATATAGATATCGGTCCGAAGCGGCCGAGTCAGCCGTCCAAATGCAACCACGGTGAATAGCGGCATCGTGAGTTATGTCGCAGACGCCCTTGGTGGTCCAGACGTTGAGTACTATGGGATTATTGAGGAGATCCTCGAAATAAGTTATGAAGGCAACAACCAACTTTTGCTTGTGTTGTTCCGGTGCAGATGGTTCGATCCGGAGAGTGGGGTGCGGCGTACACCGAAACTAGGACTAGTTGAAATTAACCATAAGCACCTTTATCAAAGGCCCGACGTGTTCATTCTCCCCGAACAAGTTGAGCTAGTGTTCTATCTGCCGTATGCCCACCCCAAATACAAAAACTGGTGGATTATCCATAAATGTCATCCAGTTGGTGAATTGCACGATCTCACGGAAGAAGACTACGAGCCGAACCTAGACGTCGAACCATTCCAAGAACAAGAATTATTAGGGGAGTTGCACGTTGATTTTGGGGATGTGCTAGTAGAACCAGATGAGGAAGTAGATGTGCGTGAAGAGGAAGAGCAAGGAGAAGAGGGAGAAACCGAAGGGGACAATGAGGAAGAGGAAGAGGAGGAGGAAGAGGAAGATGAAGCAGAAGATTTTTTAGGCATTCAATATCTGGTTTTGTACATTTATATCTTTCATTTACTTCAATTCCTGGTTTTATACATTTATATCTTTAACTAAGAGTCTAATACATTTATATCTTTGATATTTGCAGGATGATAGGTCCTATGGCGAAAGCTTTGGCGAAGGTGCCGGCGGGGCGGAAGAAAATCTTCGGGAGGAGTGGCACGAGGAGTCGACAGCAGGAGGAGCCTGCCGAGTTGGCGGCCGCCGACCCACAGCAGGACGAGCTTGCTGAGGTGGCCGCCACCGACCCACAGCTGCAGCTTGACGAGGTGTCGGCCACCGCCTCACAGCAGGAGGGTGCGGAGGTGCCCACAGCAGGCACTAGCCGGAGGAGACCCCTCGTTCTAGTGCCCGATGACGACAATGCGGGTTTGCTAGAGGACTACAAGGATGAGACAAGCTTGGAGGGGAGTGGGCTGGAGGAGTAGGGTTCGGAGACCGACAAGGAGCTGGACTGGCGGGCGTTGCTGAAGGAGGAGGAGGAGGAGGGGGCGACGAGGAGGTGGCCGAGGATGAGTGGGAGGCTCTCGACTCTGGAGCGGAGTCCTCTAGCTCCAAGAGATTTCGGGGCGGAACAAATTGTCGAAAGCCCCCAATTCACTAGATGAGAGGGTCATCGTACACATTACAATGGGAGATAGGTATGTGTGTTAACCACAAATCTTTTGTTTCGATGTATTTCATTTCGATGCATTTCATTTCAATGTATTCTATATGCAGTGGGCTGGTTTGCGAAAATAAGGGGCGCTGCGCCTGAGCCGGGAAAACAGCTTGGTGTGCTTATCGGGTCACTCTATCTCGGACCAGTTGACGAGAGCGCGAATAAACGCCCCACGCTAAGTTGGGCCGACTACGAGCTCATGGGGTAATAGGATGGAGGAACTGTCGCCGAGTTCTGCGTAAAATGCCAAATTTCATTTATTACTGTCTATGTTCTGTGTTTATACCTTTACGCATGCATGCATTTATTTAATCATGCGTCTCTTTTGTTTCAGACGAGGTACCAGCTTCCCCCTGGCGAGGACTACGCCCGAGCTCGGGTAGTCATCGACAGGATAGCTTCCAAGCTCGTGAAGGAGGCCCTCAGGCTTGCCTGTGTAGATGCGGTGATGAAGCACTACCGCAAGAGGGTTAGAAAAATGACAAGGAAAGCAGCAGGTCGGGAGTACCTCACCGCAGACCAGTACCTCCCATGGCGTCCAGACTGGATGGACATGTGCACACGTGCTTGGAGGGACCTGTGTAGCATGTGGACGTCCCAGGAGTGGATCGACATGTCTAAGAGAATCCGGGAAAACAGAGACGCCGGCGCAGGTTTGTACAACACCTACATGGGAGGCCTCGGCATGGGTCACGTGGCACGAGACCTAGTAAGCACACTTATCTTTTATCCTCTAGAACCAATTATATTTCATAACTATATCTAATTAGATCATTTTTTAATTCCACGCAGGAGTTTCAGACGGGGGTTGAACCCTCGGGATTCGCAGTTTGGAGGGTTGCACACACGCCTGCAGCGGCAGACGGACGCAGACCACCGATCTTGGCGCGCCGTCAGAGCTGATTATAAGTGCTTAAAACTTGTTATTTCAATTCTTTACACAACCGTCGTTCTCGAACAAATATCACACATATCAATTTTTGACAGGATACATACACTGGGGCCTTGAGGGAGAAGCACGGGGAAGAAGTTGACCCCGAGGAGATGCCCGTTGACCCTGTGCTCCTGTACGACCAGTTTGGTGGGCGGGCTCACGGCAGGTACGGCGGTATGAACGCCGTCGTGCCGCCGACGCCGCATAAGCCGAGGTCGAGACGCCGACGAGCAGGGCTCCATGACTGTAACAAGCACATCGCTGAATTGGAAGAACAGAACCGGCAGCTTCGAGAGGAGAAGGCGCAGTGAGATGCGAAGCGAGAGCAGGAGCGAATGGAGCGAGAGGAGGCGCGAAGGGAGCGGCATGCGGCCATGGAAAATCTGAAGGCCGTCCAAGAACAGAATTTACTCCTCCTGCGGCTGTACCAACAGGTATTTATACATGCATTGCTCGTAAATTATTCCTTTCAGCTAAGCTCATTTGTTAACCTCTCCTATTAATCAGCATGGATTCTAGCAGGCGGGGACCGGCACCTCCAGCCAGCCACAGATGCATGCGGTGATGACTCAGACGCAGGGGGCCCCAGCCACATAGTTTGCCCCTAGTTTTGCTCCTGCTTTCGTGCCACCACCGCAATTCCCGATGGCGTACTTTCCACCTACACCGAGGCCTTCACCAGGGGTAAGTTTGCGACCATGTCATTTGATCCAAATAATGCAATGCCTCTAATTTATACAAATATGACATTTCATCATCTTTTGCAGGCGTCCGGCTCTGGTACGGCTGCGCCGGTGGTGATTGCTTCGCAGGGGATGTTGACAGTGGCACGGGGTCTTCGCTTGAGCAGTTTGTCACCAATATCCTCAATCCTGACTACGACTTGAGTGGCGGCAGCCCGCACGAGATGTAGTTAGGTTCTTCATTCCATTCTTTGCATACTTTCTATCTATTCAAACTTTGTACGACTTTATTTATACTCTAGTGACAACATATGACTTGTAAATATGCGTGGATCGATGTTTTGCGATGAAGTGGTTGTATTTATTGATGATTTAGTGTATTGCGATGATGTGGTTGTATTTATCGATTATTTAGTGTTTTGCGATGATGTGGTTGTATTTGGGCTCGAAATCGTGGTGGCGAGCTTCTAGATTTGTGTGGATGTGAATGTGGGAACTGGGAATTGAATATATGCTAGGAATTGGATTTTTTTTACAGGTTGAATTTGAGGTTTTTATAAATTGGCAGCAATATGTGCTGCTGCCAATATAACAGTGTCGGCGACCATATTAGAGCCGCCGACATAGAAAGCAACCAATGTCGGCGGCTGGAAAACATGCCGCCGACACAGACCTTATATATATAGGCGGCCAGAAGAAATACCGCCGACATAGACCCCATCTATGTAGGCGGCCTTAATACATGCCGCCAATATAGCTATGTTCCAGAGGGGCCTGGGAGTTCACCAGGAAGGAACTGTGTCGACAGCATTTAGTTTAGCCGCCGAGGTAGATACAGACACGTGTCGCCTTCTGGCTCGTCATATGGACCCCACAAGTCAGAGCGCCGTGACAGGATTGGGCCGTTTGCCAAAGGCTATGTCAGCGGCTATATAGGCCGCCGACATAGACCAACCATACTGGAGCCCTGTCGCAGGGTTCAGTTTTGTCGGCGGGGCCGCTGAAAAAATTAAGCTGTGTCGGCCAAGCAGTGTCGGTGAACTTTTGCCGAAGGTTGTCGGTGGTATTTGGACCTGTGTCGGGGGCTCTAGCCGTCGACACTGGTACAGGTTCCTGTAGTGTCTGCCACCTAGCCAACTCACCTCACACACTTGTTGTTTAAAATTGTACATGCATTCATTTTTAACTCCTATCATTTTATATACAATGGTCAAGTGTTTTGCTTTAAACCTTCGGTCATTCCTTGAATGGCCGAGGGTTCTCTCAAATAGCTGAGGGTTTTATTTTAACTGCCGGCCATCACCATGAATGACTGAGAGTTTTATTTCAACCGTCGGTCATTCCCTTGAATGACCAAGTGTTTTCTTTTAACCATCGGCTATTCCTTTAGATGGCCGAGAGTTTTAGTTCTACCGTTGGCCATTCCCATGAATGGCCAAAGGTTTACTAAAAACCGTCGGTTATTGTTTCACCCTCTCGGTTAAGCATTTAATAGCCGACCGGTTTTTTCTAACACTAGGAAAAGTATGCACCGTCGGCCACCTTAACTTTTATCGAAGGTTTGTAGGTAATTGTTCTTCACACTCGGCAAAGTTAGATTTCTAGTAGTGCATGCAGGATCTTTACTATGGTGTGGTTCCATATACATTGCATTCACGTGTGTCAATGACATGCCGGTGCATAGGATGGAGGAGCCTAGAGGTGGCACATCACCAAGGACATAGAGAGTCTCTTGCCGGAGTTTCATGACAACATAAAGGGGTGATGAATTTAGCGGAGTTGCATGGACAACCTCAAGAGGTTGGAGATGAGATGATAGGCATGCCACATGGGATGACACCAAGGAGGAGGTGCGACATGGAGCAGTGTAAGCGCAAGCGACCTTGTATGATTTTGGTGATTAATGACAAACACATTTAATGACAATGATTGCTTTAATGCTTATTTAATGTCACACCTCAAATATGCTTATTGATATGAGACTAATATGTTTATTGTCAAGATTGTTTTAGTCTCATCCTATTTAGAGGAAAATCATATATGTTGAGTGGACAAGCTATTCATTCTAAAAGGTACATCTTTTGCTAATCATTTGAATGAGACTAAAACACTTGATTGTTAATCTTTCGTAGTCTCATTTATGCAAATAAAATGAATTGCTAATTGAGATATGCAACCACTTTTGTGTAAGCATATGTTATTGGTTGATTAGATTTATGCTCGTAATATCTTGTCATATTTATTTGAGCATAAATATATTATAAACATGTTGCTTACTCTATAAAATCTTTTGTATTATTGCCATGTATTAGTGATCATCGTAATCGGTGCATTAAATAAACTTCACCATGTTTAAATGGTTTTGTGCATGTAAGCATTCCATGAATATTCTCACATGTACTTGATTTAGTGAAGTTTAATCAAGATTGGTTTGCAACTTCTCTTACTTCAAATATGAATTTGTACCTGTGTAAGTCATGAATATATTTCCATGTGCATCATTAAGTGAACTTGTGATTATTAAATTATCTCTCTAGTGCATATAGATCAAACACATATTTACCTTGATGCACTTAGTAGAGACCTTTCTTGTGCCAAGTGTTTACGCTTGTGTTGTGTTTAATTACGTGAAACACTTGGACACTTAATCGCTTACAAATATCAAATTGATCCATGTTTATTGAGCTTTTGGACTAATATATTTCACGAGTGATTTAGAAAGAATTAGGTCCTATGAGTTTGTGTGATGGCCAAGAAACGTTGAAGGATGACGGTTAAGTCAAGGTCAACAAGACAACGATGTCACCAAGAGTTGAGTACTAAGTCAAGGTCGATTTGGCGGGATGATCGTCGAGGATGATGATCGAGGCAAAGTCGAATAGGACGAGAGTCTCATGAGGTGAATCAAGTCAAGGTTGACAAGACGAAGACGTCATCAACATTTAGTAAAGGTCATCATACACAATACATCAAGGGTGCTCAAGACTAACAACACCGTTGAACCTCAAAATGAAGAAAGAAGACGGCAAGTGATTTATCCTAAAGCTTGTATGGCTTTATTTATAAGTTGAGTCTAAGGATTGCCGTACTATTAAGAGGGATGCAACGTTGAATGGCTTAGATATGTCTCAGGTGCTCAAGTGATCAAATCTTTGAGAGAGAGAGATCGAGGGAGAGGAGTGTTGGTGGTGTCAAAAAGTGAGAGTATTAGGTCTTTCGTGGCTTCCTTTGTGGTTTCTGCTCCTATTCTTTGGGATTTGGGTAGTGAGACCTTGTGGGTTGTGTAGCCCTTGTTCTTAGCTTTCCGTAGAGCCCAAGATCACCGAAATCGGAGTTTGGAGTCAAAAGTTACGCCCGTTTCTGTCAATAGTTGTGTGCTGTATCGGACTATCCGATGTTGGATCGGAATGTTCCGATTGACCCCTCTCTGTCTCCAGCTCCAAAAATATCGGAATGTTCCGATTGACCCCTCTCTGTCTTCAGCTTCAAAAATATCGGAATGTTCCGATGTTGGATCGGAATGTTCCGATATGAATTTGATCTTTTGGTGTTGTATCTAGTTGGAACCTCTCTAGAATCATTCCAGGATCTCAAAAATAGCCGTTACTCCAAGTTTCTTTCACTTTCATATCGGAACATTCCGATGTTAACATCGGACTATCCGATATCTGTCAGCTTCCAACGGCTAGTTTCTGTGTGAGGCTATTTAGGGCCTCCCTCTTCCCCTCGGGCAAGGGTTGCCTTCCACACCATTTTTGAGCAGAACTTACAAGCAACCTAGGGCTTCTTGTCCTCTCCACTCTAGATCTAAGTGATCCTCTTTGTGAGAAGAGTTGGGAGAGGGTGTGAGTGCTAAGTGAGAAGAAGTCGATCTTTGAACACTTGATTCATCTTCGAGTTCGTTCTTTGTGTGCATTTGTTACTCTTGGAGGTTGAGGACTCCTAGACGGCTAGGGGTCGACCACGAGCCACCGGTGCTTTGCGTGGTGAGCCGTGCAAGTTTGTGAAGGCCGATTCCGCCTCCGGAAGGGAAGGAATCAAGGAGTAAACCGGGGGGGTCTTGGTGCGACCTCGGTGAGGGAAGGGTTGAAAGAGACCCGGGCTCAAGTGTGACCGAGTCTACCTCAACGGAGACGTAGGATCCCCTCAAGGATCCGAACTTCGGAAACAAATCTTCGAGTCTCCACATCACTCTTGGTTTCCCCTAGCCCTTTAACTTGATTTACTTTGATTTGTGCTTATACTTGTTGTTGGCTAGCACCGTCTTGTGCTATTACTCTCCCTTGTGTTGTGGATTTGATTTTGGTGCAGGTATCCATATCGGACTATCCGATATCATCATCAGAACATCCGATATTATTTTCCGCTGTGTTTTAAATGGGTTGAAAATTTGTAACGCCTATCCACTCCCTCTAGGCGACATCCCGATCCTTCATTGGTATCAGAGCAAGGTTTCCCAAAGTAAAGCTTAACCGCTTGGTGAATTTAGGATGTCGCTAGATGGGATGGATAAGATTGGAACTATTATTTCTCTTGATCCTACTAATGAGCATGATCCATATTCTTTTGCTAATATTCGTATTTCCTCCGGTTGGGCACCTTATTTTAATGGTACTCTTTATGGCCCCTGGAAGCACAAAATAAAGATGTTCTTATGCGTACTCCATCCTTCTATTTGGGATATTGTTGAAAAGGGCTATATTGTAAAGGATGAAGACAACCTCACCACCGAACAGGAAGAGAATGAGCACAAGAATACTCAAGCCTTGGATATTCTACTTAGTGTTATGAGCATGGATGAGCGGAAGAAGGTATGCCATCTCAAGTACGCTCATGATGTGTGGATGCTCATTCAAAGGAATCATGAGGAGTCCAAAGTTGATAAAGTGGACAATTCTTAAGTATGGACTTCAAGTGATGATTGCTCCACATCAAGTTCCAATGATGATGACTCAACTTCACCTTCTACATCACCTCATTGTTTTATGGCTCAAGGTAAAAATAAGGTAAATGTTGATGAGCCCACTCGTGATGAATTAGTGCATATGTGTGCAAAGCTTCATAAGCATCTTGAGAAGGAGATTAGAAAATCATATGATTTGACTCAAAAGCTTAATTTGCTTCAAAACTCATATGATGCTTTAGAGATAGAACATAAAAATCTCTCTCTCAAAGATATGACCACTAGCAAGATAGATGTTGGATTAACTTGTGATATTCTTAATGATGTGCCATGTTTAGATTCAATTTCTTGCATGTCATCTAGAATTATAAATTCCACTCCTTATGATGAATTGCTTGACATGCCTTCATGTTCTAATAATACTTCCATCATGTCTTGTAATAATCAAATTGATGGATCTTGTTACATTAGCACAAATGATTCAAATTCTTCCACATCTTGTGATGATATAAATGATGAGCCTAGTTGCTCAAATACAATTGCTCATATTTCCTCTAGTATTTGCAATGCTAACAATCTTGTAGAGGAAAACAAAGAGCTCAAGGCACATGTGGAGAAATTGAAAAAAGATTTGGAGAAGTGCTATAAAGGGAAAGCCAACCTAAATGCCATCTTGGGTAATCAAAGATCCGTGAAGAATAAGAAGGGACTTGGTTTCATCCCTAAGAAGAGATATTATGAGAAAAGACTCTCCAAGTCTATCAATAAGAAAGAAAACCTTCCCAAGCACCATGCCGAGAAGAGCAAGCTCAAGAGCAATCCAAAGCACCATGACGAGAAAATGAAGACTATTCGGTGTTTTGGATGCAACAAGTTAGGGCACATTGCCTCTAAGTGTTCTAACAAGGAGAATCTCAAGAATGCATCCATCAAGAGGTAAACGGACAAAGAGCAAGTTAAGAAGAGGAGATCTTCAAAGCCTACTTGCTACAATTGCCAAGAAAAGGGACACATCGGTAAGGATTGTACCAAGGGTAACAATTCTAAGTACTCTCTTGTCAATAATCATTATATGCTTAAGAGAGACAAAAATGGTAATTTGTTTGCTAAAAATGTTGCCCCAACTAAAACAAATGTCAAAACCATTTGGGAGACAAAACACATAATTAGTGACAATTCTCTTGGGGAGAGGGATACTTTGGGTAAGAAAGAAATTGGGAAGTTACCCAAGGATGGTGGTAGGATAAGCCCCAAGGTGAATTTTGTCAAGAATGATGTGCTTTGCTTCTTTGCAACTCATTCTAAACCAATGGCTAACTCTTTCCTTGCTATGTGCCCAAAGATAAAATCTAAAAGTAATAAGTCTTGTTGTTCTCATGCTAATTCTAAGTGCAAATCTTCTACTAGGGCACCTAAAGATTTTGTTGCTAACACCAATGGACCCAACAAGTATTGGATACCAAAATTTGCTTGAAGTGCTTAATAGGACTCGAGAAAGCATTGGAGGCTTGGCATATGCATAAAAGAGGTGGATTCGCTCTCCAACTATTTAAGGCCAAGCAAGATGATATTCAAGTCACCATTATGAATCAATGCTACTTCGGTAACAATTTAATTTCAAGCATTTTGCCTTGTGTAGATAATTGCATTGTTTTGAATTAAAATTCTTTCTTAGTATTTCTTGCTCATGTTCAAAACTTCGATATTGCTTTATGAGCTTGATGAGTAGCACATTTAGAGTTAGTGCTAATTCATATCCATGTGTATCACATTTCCTAAGTGTGCCATATCTTTAAGTGCTAGTGTTTATTTTCAAAACGAGCCATTTTAGCCAAAATGTCAATTTCAAGCAAAACATTTTAAAAATTGATTGAAAATATTTCAAAATGGTTCCTAAATATTTTCAAAGTGTTTTGGCCAAAACAAAATTAAAATTCATTTAAAACAAGTTTCCAAAAAAAATAATAATTATACTTACTAGGATCTTGTTTTTTACCCATTTTCGGTATTTTTGATAGAAATAATTCTAAACCTAATTTGAGAAAAGTTTCAATACGGAAAATTTAGAGTTGGTAATTCTAAACATTTTTCGTATTCAAAGGATTTTCAAATGACCAATATAGCTCAAGCTATGAGGTTTTGAGACTCACCGAAAGACATGTTTTAAACCAAAATGTCAATTTCTAGCACTTAATTGAGTTTTGCCATTTGGGCCAAGCTTCTTGATTCAAATTGGCTCAAAAGGGTATTAGTGACTCATATATATCATTTGGAAAGCAAAATACCCTATTCATGCTCATTTGGTAAAATTGAAGATATTTTTGAAAAAGGGACTTATCTTTGAAATTGAAAAGCTTATTTTGAAATAATTTACTTTCAAAACTTTTGTTTGATCTCTCCTAGTTGAAAATGCTCCAAATAACATTTTTGTTGGATTTCTTGAAAATATTTGGAGTCATTAACAACTCATCTAGATATCCTTTCGTCTCTTTTGTTTAATACCACTATGATCTTTCGTGATCTAATTCCTTAAGTGGTATTCATTTCAAAGTGATATCTTTCCAACTACCTATTCTTTAATTGCTAATGCCATTTCGTTCTTACAAGTGGTATCTTGAAGGTAGTTTATATCTTGATCTCAATTTCGACATTTAGTCACCCAAATCTAATTCTTTCTTGTCGACCAAAGACCTTATTGTTCCTTATCTTTTTCTTGCTTCAAGTGATATCTTCTCTCTACTCTTTATCTCAAATTACTTGGAGAGGAAGATTAAGCATAAAATAAACTCTCAAGCAAGAAACATCAAGATTAAGGGTTTTAGGGAGATAATTTGAGAAGTGACCTTTAGAGAACCCTTTGTGTAAGGGGGAGCTCATAATTTGAAATAATTAGACTCTATATGTAAAGAGCATTAATTTTGAAGTTGAGAAAATCTCAATCCTTTTTATGGCCTTGTTTTCATACCTTCGTTTTTATACCATAAAGGATGGGTAATTTGGTGTAACTTGCCTTTGTGTCTTTGTTCTTATACTCTCTAAAATTGCAAGATATGTTCATATTTGATTCTTCGATTGATTTTATCCTTTTGTGTTCTATTGGAACTATCACACTAAGGGGGAGCAAATTATATTTGATATGACTTTGCAACCTAAAAGTGTATCAAAATGATTTATCACTCTTTTGTGGCCTTCAATTGAATGATTATCTCATTTAAGCCACATTATCACTCTCAAACATATATATTGTATCTTTTGGCTTCTAAATTGGCATTTCTTGCGAAGGTTGAGTTTGTCACCTTTGAGCGGATTTATTTGCACAATTGGCTTGAAACATACATCCAGATCATATGAAACCATAAAAATGCAAGTTGCCATATTTAACCTCTTTTTGTTGCATTTTGAGAATTTGGTGAAAACTATATGTGGTTCTTTATCTCTATTGCATATTTCACCATAGTTTTTCAAAATAAATTTGGATTATTGAATATTCCTTTTGCAAAACCTTCTCTTACATATATAGTTCAAGTCTGAAAATTCTCAAATTTATTGAAACTAATTTGCAAGAATGTTGACTTTGTTTGACTTATGTGTTTAAATCAATCCTCTAATGTTTACTTTGGCATATTTATTGATTGGAGTGATATTTAACAGAAATTTCTTTTGTATAAGTTTGTTGAGTGTCCATAGATGATCTCTATAAAATTTCACGGTCATTGCACTTTATTTGATTAAGCTTTGGTTATTTCTCACTTTGGTAAACTTGCTGAATTTTTCTGTTTTGGACAGATTTTGGGCTGATTTGTGAAATTTATATCTCCATATGGGTTCATAATCTGAGGAAGTCATTATTATGAGTTTTGATGCTCCATAGTTGATCTTCATTGATAAATTTTCTTCGAATTTTGGAACCATATCTCAATAGCTTTTCATCCCAGTTTGAAGCTTAAGTTGTATGTCGAATCCTGAATTTTTCAGCTTGTTGCAACATTGACATTGCTTCATATCTTTGAGTTGGTTAATACTTTATGATCCTTTCAAGATGAACTGAGTTGAAATATAAAGATACAACTCCATGATCTATTTCATATATACTGGGAGTACCTTTTCATACTCGGTGTCATATCAAGCAATGATATTTTTCCCGAAACATTTGGTACAACTTCACTAATTTCAAGATTTCAAAGTTTTCCTTTGCTCAAATGAACCTTTGGTGTTCATAGATCTCGAAGGAAATCTTGAAACAAAGTTTCCCCGTGTTGATGATTTGTGCTTTTGAGCAATGATTTTACGAGCAATTGTTTGTTTTGCACTGTTCATTGTAATTGTTTAATTTTAAGAGCGTCAAAGTGCAATTGGACATTTATTAACTAACTTGGGTCAAGTTGAAAGATATTTGTTCCCGGAGATCGTTTGCTTGTCTATGCATGTGCAGGGGATCGGAGGAGGATCAATGTCGACGGTGGGATGAAGGATGTGAACAGAGGTTTCATAGTCCGAGGGATCTAAGGCCGTGCGAATTGATCGTGATCGATCCAAGTATATGGTAGATGGTAAACGACAAAGGGGCATACATTCTTTCGACACCGTATCTTTAAATGTCTTTACACCTTCATATGATTAAATGACTTATGGGAGCTTTTACATGCTAGACTAATGTTTAAAGCTTCTCCATATTCATGTGTGCTCTTCATAATTGATCTGTTATTCATGGCTATCTTTTAATACATTTGATTGATCAATTATAAATTCATTATAAGTTCAAGTTCTGTTGTGTTCTCATGATATCTAGTCACTTTACTCTTTCTAGTCATACCTCTTTAAGTGGCATAATCTCTTTTTACAAGTGGTATCCTCTAAATTTTAATTTACATATTTTCAAGTGTCACCTAACATGTCTTGTGAGCTACATTGCAAGCTTATCTATATAATGATTGATATGGATGACACATTGCAAAAAAGAGAAATGTAATTTGGTTCTCATATTGCCAAGAGGTGTACCCTTGTTCATTACTTATATATTTTGATCATGAGCTTGTACTTTACTTATATCTTTTTGATACATGATCTTGATTATTTCGAATTGATAGCTTTGTTATGTCTTACTTGATCCTCGCTTATACTCTTGAGACATGACATGAATGCTTAATGAGATTGGTTTCTACTTTTGCCTAAATCTTGAATATTATTAATTTGACATCTTGCCAAGATTTAGGGGAAGCTTATCATTGACTCTATCTATTGTTTGCTCCTTTCTTGATTTGCCTTGCCCCCCCCCCCCCCAAATAATTTGTGTTAATTGTTGAAATGGGAGAATTTAATAATTTCAATATTCTTCACTTTTTGTATGATTAATGCCAAAAGGGGGAGAAATGTTGTATTATCAATTGCCCCATATATGTTGTGCTTTTATTTAGAAGAAAATTTGTTATAAACATTAATGATTTTGTCGGGGATAAAATCACGGCCCATTGCCATGGCCAACTCCCTGACGGCCCAATCGAAGCGACCTACGGGGCCCGACTCCTGGAAGGTTCTATCTGCTCATATCGTCTTGCCGAACACGACCTCTGGTCACACGGGCTTGTCGACCTAGGATTCGTGTTCGAGTCCTACTCGAACAAGAGTTCTGCGCGGCTACGTGAAGACCCGGACGTCGGTTTCCCGGATTGGAATAGAAGTCGTGATCCCCAAGAATTGGAGTTTGCCTTATCTGTCTCGGGATATATTTGGCACGTCGAGTTCGCTACGTACTCGTGGTTAGCCCGGCCCGATATTCCCTCGGTTGGTCGGTTTGCTCTGCACTATATAAACAGGGCCCCTACGGCGTTTAGAGGGACACTGGCCATAAGATTTTCGCATGCTACTCGCCAAGACTTGCTGATCTCGCCGAGCCACCTCTTGTAATCATCTTTGATATATAAGAAAGGCTGGACGTAGGGCTATTATCTCTCCCGAGAGGCCTGAACCAGGATAAAAACCCCTGTCTCCTGTTCGTTGATGTTCGTGGTTGTTCGGCGTGTCTCCTATCTCACTTCTAAAGAACCTTAGCGACTTGAGATCGATATCTCAACCGTCGACAGCTGGCGCCGTCCGTGGGGACCTCGCAGATCGAACATGTCGAACTCTATCAGCGACCAGGAGATTCTTCCTGAGGACTACGACTCAGAAGGGCAGGATGTCTCTTCCCCTGTCAGATCGGATCGATCCCTTCGATCTTGATCGCCTTCGCGCCGGGCAGCTCTTCGCCGGGGCGCGCGTCTGGTCCCCGCGACGAGCTCCGTGCTCGGGGGCTGGATCAACTTCAGGCGGGCAGCTCTTCGCCGGCGCGTCTGTCCCCGCGACGAGCTCCGTGCTCGGGCCGGATCAACTTCGCGCGGGCAGCTCTTCGCCCGGGGCGCGCGTCTGGTCCCCGCGACGAGCTCCGTGCTCGGGGACTGGATCTCTTCGCGCCGGGCAGCTCTTCGCCGGCGCGCGTCTGGTCCCCGCGACGAGCTCCGTGCTCGGGATCGGATCAACTTCGCCGGCAGCTCTTCGCCGGGCGCGTCTGTCCCCACGACGAGCTCCGTGCTCGGGGACTACATCAACCGGCGGGCAGCTCTTTGCCGGCGCGTCGATCCTCGGCGAGCTCCGTGCTCGAGGGTGGATCAAAACTCCTTCCGGATCCCGGCCGTTACGCTGGCGGTGGATGACGGAGAGAGTGACCAACGACTTGGAACATCGACCCGACCGTAAGTTCCTCGTGTAGGTCTTTCGTTTCCTAGCTTCGCGTTTTTTCTCAAATTTCGCTCTTTAGTTCGTCCAAGTCTCTCGGCTGCCATGTAAAGTTCAACCCATTGAGCGGTGAATGTTCGCGGCCCCCTGCGGTCCTTCTCACCACTTGTCTTTTCAGACTACTCTTTCTCTCTGGTAACACTTGATTGCTGCCTGGTCTTGCGAACTCTTGGCCCCGCAATTTTTAGGGTTTTCCCTGCCCGTATCTAGCTTCAACGAGTTCCTAAACTCAGAGTTGCGTAACACGGCATCCAGCCTCGCGGCTAAGCCTGCACTCGTAAGCCCTCTGCGGCAGAGGCACTTACCGCTCACGGCACAACCACTTGGCAAAGCCTGTTCTCGTAAGCCATCCGCGGCAGAGGCACTTTCCTTGTTCGGTTACCTTCGGAATCGCCCAACTTACGTTAACGAGCAGTTCCTGGAACGAGTCGATCAGGATACGGGTGTTGCTCTAACTCTCTACGCACGTGCTTGAAGTCGCAATCTCAGGTCTTCATGCATCGTCCGTACCGGGGGCTAGGGCGTCGCTCTTTCTCTTGTGCACCTGTTCGAGTTCGCAAGCTCAGGTTCTCGAGCAGATGCACAACAGGGGCTGGGAGTTAGGCTAAGCGTTCTACCGGTTTTCTTAAAACTTTCTAGCGCTGTCCGCCTTGCTCTTGGTTTCCTGTTCGTCCTTGTCTTTTGCTGCTCATTTTTGCAGGAAAAGCTGTTGATCGACTCTCGCTCGATTCAGCGCTTCTCAGCGGTCTTGAGCTGCTCGGCCAGCTCCTCGACCCTTCCTTCCGCGATGCTAGTCCTCGCGACAGCCTGTAAGCTCCTCGGCTTCTTTCCGAAGCTCCTCGAGGATCGCCTCTCCTCGGTCGGTTGGGACTTGAGCTGAATTTCGCAACCCCGTGACGCGTTTCAGATTTCGGTTCCTTTCCTTAGCGTTGGTTTTCAAAACCTCGTTGGTCTTTCGCTCCGTGGCGCTCCCCGCGTCTGAGCATGTCTTTTATCTGGCGACGACACATGCAGCTCCGGTTAACAAAGTGGTGCACCACCGATGGAGTTCTGCCCACCGTAAGCCGATTCTCATCGCAACGGGCATGCCCACCGTAAGCCGATTCTCATCGCAACGGGCACTCCTAGCGCTGGTTCCGCACCCACCGAGGCGACACCAACGCTGCACGGGTCCATGCCCGGATAAGATTTCGCCTCGTACGTCTTGCCTGCGACTAAGGTCCCAATCGCCTTCCCTGATTAGCGGTCTTAGCCACAGCGGGGCTGCACTTGCCCGCACACGTCTTTTTTATCCATGCTACGTCCTTCCTTGCACGGTAATCCGGAGCAATGCACCACCAACGAAGTCCTGCCCACCGTAAGCCGATTCTCATCGCAACGGGCACTCCTTGCGTCGGTTCCGCATTCGCCGAAGTGACACTAACGCTATCGGGGGACGTACCCGGAAAAAATTTTGTCTGGTGCGGGTAGGTCGTCTTTTGCGTGTTTTCCAAAACTCGCTTTGCTCTTCTTAGAGCCTCGCCCTTTCTTTTTTTTCCCTTGCGGCTCGTTTCTTGTTTGTCTTCGCAGAAGTATAGGAACGGGAACGTCGGACTCGGTGATGGTCACGGCGAGGTTCGAGCTTCCCCACCAAAACCGATGTCGCATCCTCTCTTCCCGAAACACGCTCCCGCGCATGCCTGTGGACCGATTCACTTCACCCGCGTATGATTTCGCCTTTGCCCGCGACCGACCTTCACAGTTCGGCTAAGTTAAGGTAGTCGCCACCAACGGAGTCCTCGCCCACCGTAAGCGATTCTCATCGCGAACGGGCATGCCCATCGTAGTCGATTCTCATCGCAACGGGCACTCCAAACGTCGGTTACGCACTTGTCAAGACAACGCCTCTGTTGCCGCAAGGAATACGTCATGGGTAAAGCGTTGATTTCACACGTTCTCTTGCGGCTCGACCGCATCGGGTTGTGATTCACCTCGCGCGGCGGTTCTTCGCGGGCGCGATCGTCCCCATGACGAGCTCCGTGCTCGGGGGGATCACCTCGCCGGCAACTCATCGCCCGGGCGCGAGCTCCTACCGCACGTCTTCGCCTGGTCATACTTTCTGGTTCCTTTAACGAGCTCCGTGCTCGGGGACTAGACCTCCTTACCTGGTTCCTTTGGCGAGCTCTACGCTCGGGGACTGGGTCACCTTCCCCCTCGTATGCATTGTCTGCTCCTGGCACACGATCTACGTCTGGGGGCACATCACCCTCGCTCCTGAGCGCGACATTCGCTCGAGAGCGCAATCCCTATTTTCTCGGGCAAGCTCTAGCCTAAGAGGTGGTTCCCCTATCTTTTCCTAGGCATTTGAATGCCTGGATGCAGCAGCACGAGTCCGTCTCGCGACTTGCTATGTTCATTCTCCCGGAAGATCTGATCTTACCGGATGCGGTGGTATGCTCTTCACTACCAAGAAGTCAATCCCTTCTTGATGATGTTCAGCCTCAAGGAGATGATTCACCTCGCACCGGACAGCTCTTCGTCCGGAGCACGCGTCTGGTCCCCGCGACGAGCTCTGCGCTTGGGGACTGGATTTTCGATTTACAGACGAGGGTGGGTACTCGCTCGACGGATGTCGTTCCTGCTCGACGCAATGAGTTGCTCGGCGCCGGGCGGGTTTGTTTGGTCCCGAACACGACTTGTTCGGTTGAACCGTAACTTTGTTGATTACTTGTTGCACGTCTTTGTAGCAGGAATTATACCCTCTTCGTGACTTGGAGTCTCAAGAGGATGACCCCACTCTAGTGAGTCCTTCCACTTGAGTCTCGGGAGCTAGCTGTCGGGGATAAAATCACGACCCATTGCCATGGCCAACTCCCTGACGGCCCAATCGAAGCGACCTACCAGGGCCCAGCTCCTGGAAGGTTCTATCCGCCCATATCGTCTTGCGAACGACCTCTGGTCGCTTGCGGTCTTGTAACGACCTAGGATTCGTGTTCGAGTCCTACTCGAACAAGAGTTCTGCGCGGCTACGTGAAGACCCGGACGTCGTTTTCCCGGATTGGAATAGAAGTCGTGATCCCCAAGAATTGGAGTTTGCCTTATCTGCCTCGGGATATATTAGTCACGTCGAGTTCGCTACGTACTCGTGGTTAGCCCGGCCCGATATTCCCTCTGTTGGTCGGTTTGCTCTGCACTATATAAACAGGGCCCCTACGGCGTTTAGAGGGACCCTGGCCATAAGATTTTCGCATACTACTCGCCGAGACCTGCTGATCTCGCCGAGCCACCTCTTGTAATCATCTTTGATATATAAGAAAGGCTGGACGTAGGGCTATTATCTCTCCCGAGAGGCCTGAACCAGGATAAAAACCCCTGTCTCCCTGTTCGTTGCTGTTCGTGGTTGTTCGGCGTGTCTCCTATCACACTTCTAAAGAACCTTAGCGACTTGAGATCGATATCTCAACCGTCGACATATTTTATTGTCTTATTGTCATCTATTACAATTGATAATAGGTTTGTCATAAATCACCAAAAAGGGGGAGATTGTAAGTGCAAGCGACCTTGTGTGATTTTGGTGATTAATGACAAACACATTTAATGACAATGATTGCTTTAATGCTTATTTAATGTCACACCTCAAATATGCTTATTGATATGAGACTAATATGTTTATTGTCAAGATTGTTTTATTCTCATCCTATTTAGAGAAAAATCATATATGTTGAGTGGACAAGCTATTCATTCTAAAAGGTACATCTTTTGCTAATCATTTGAATGAGACTAAAACACTTGATTGTTAATCTTTCGTAGTCTCATTTATGCAAATAAAATGAATTGCTAATTGAGATATGCAACCACTTTTGTGTAAGCATATGTTATTGGTTGATTAGATTTATGCTCGTAATATCTTGTCGTATTTATTGAGCATAAATATATTATAAACATGTTGCTTACTCTATAAAATCTTTTGTATTATTGCCATGTATTAGTGATCATCGTAATCGGTGCATTAGATAAACTTCACCATGTTTACATGGTTTTGTGCATGTAAGCATTCCATGAATATTCTCACATGTACTTGATTTAGTGAAGTTTAATCAAGATTGGTTTACAACTTCTCTTACTTCAAATATGAATTTGCACATGTGTAAGTCATGAATATATTTCCATGTACATCATTAAGTGAACTTGTGATTATTAAATTATCTCTCTAGTGCATATAGATCAAACACATATTTACCTTGATGCACTTAGTACAGACCTTTCTTGTGCCAAGTGTTTACGCTTGTGTTGTGTTTAATTACGTGAAACACTTGGATACTTAATCGCTCACGAATATCAAATTGATCCATGTTTATTGAGCTTTTGGACTAATATATTTCACGAGTGATTTAGAAAGAATTAGGTCCTATGAGTTTGTGTGATGGCCAAGAAACGTTGAAGGATGACGGTTAAGTCAAGGTCAACAAGACGACGATGTCACCAAGAATTGAGTGCTAAGTCAAGGTCGATTTGGCGGGATGATCGTCGAGGAGGATGATCGAGGCAAACGAGAGTCTCATGAGGTGAATCAAGTCAAGGTTGACAAGACGAAGGCGTCATCAACATTTAGTAAAGGTCATCATACACAATACATCAAGAGTGCTCAAGACTAACAACACCGTTGAACCTCAAAATGAAGAAAGAAGACGGCAAGTGATTTATCCTAAAGCTTGTATGGCTTTATTTATAAGTTGAGTCTAAGGATTGCCGTACTATTAAGAGGGATGCAACGTTGAATGGCTTAGATATGTCTCAGGTGCTCAAGTGATCAAATCTTTAAGAGAGAGAGAGATCGAGGGAGAGGAGTGTTGGTGGTGTCGGAAAGTGAGAGTATTAGGTCTTTCATGGCTTCCTTTCTGGTTGCTGCTCCTATTCTTTGGGATTTGGGTAGTGAGACCTTGTGGGTTGTGTAGCCCTTGTTCTTAGCTTTTCGTAGAGCCCAAGATCACCGAAATCGGAGTTCGGAGTCAAAAGTTACGCCTGCTTTACATCAATAGTCGTGGAGTCAGATCGGACTATCCGATGTTGGATCGGAATGTTCCGATTGACCCCTCTCTCTCTCCAGCTCCAAAAATATCGGAATGTTCCGATGTTGGATCGAAATGTTCCGATTGACCCCTCTCTGTCTTCAGCTCCAAAAATATCGGAATGTTCCGATGTTGGATCGGAATGTTCCGATATAAATTTGATCTTTTGGTGTTGCATCCAGTTGGAACCTCTCTAGAATCATTCCAGGATCTCAAAAATAGCAGTTACTTCAAGTGTTCCGATGTTAACATCGGACTATCCGATATCTGTCAGCTTCCAACGGCTAGTTTCTGTGTGAGGCTATTTAGGGCCTCCCTCTTCCCCTCGGGCAAGGATTGCCTTCCACACCATTTTTGAGCAGAACTTACAAGCAACCTAGGGCTTCTTGCCCTCTCCACTCTAGATCTAAGTGATCCTCTTTGTGAGAAGAGTTGGGAGAGGGTGTGAGTGCTAAGTGAGAAGAAGTCGATCTTTGAGCACTTGATTCATCTCCGAGTTCGTTCTTTGTGTGCATTTGTTACTCTTGGAGATTGAGGACTCCTAGACGGCTAGGGGTCGACCACGAGCCACCGGTGCTTTGTGTGGTGAGCCGTGCAAGTTTGTGAAGGCCGATTCCGCCTCCGAAAGGGAAGGAATCAAGGAGTAAACCGGGGGGGTCTTGGTGCGACCTCGGTGAGGGAAGGGTTGAAAGAGACCCAGGCTCAAGTGTGACCGAGCCTACCTCAACGGAGACGTAGGATCCCCTCAAGGATCCGAACTTCGGGAACAAATCTTCGAGTCTCCACATCACTCTTGGTTTCCCCTAGCCCTTTAACTTGATTTACTTTGATTTGTGCTTATACTTGTTGTTGGCTAGCACCGTCTTGTGCTATTACTCTCCCTTGTGTTGTGGATTTGATTTTGGTGCAGGTATCCATATCGGACTATCCGATATCATCATCAGAACATCCGATATTATTTTCCGCTGTGTTTAAGGGTTGAAAATTTGTAACACCTATTCACCCCCCCTCTAGGCGACATCTCGATCCTTCAAGCAGCAATGAGTAGTCTTGTAGGGATGGCACCCATTCCCTTGCGACAAAGAAAAACCTTTGCCACGTTTCGCTATGCTTTCACATGGTTAGTGACGGTTTCATCAAGAGGTAGGTCTTTCCGAGCCTCATTCTACCCTTCACAATGCTTCGATGACCCTTAACAAGCATAGGGAATGCATTCCAAGAGGAAGTGTACCCCCTAGACATGTAAATTGCGATGCCAGCCCCCTAAACTTGTCTCTGTTTGCACGGCATGCCCTAAAACCGTTAAGAGTCCTGTTAGAGACGCTGATGTGGCTGCCTATATGGCCGTTAAACAATGAGGTGGTTAGTCACATATGCATCTACGTCATCTCTCCATCTCTCTCCTCTCGGTGCGGTGCTTGGCGGGCTGTGTTGGGCCTCTCCCGAGCTCGTTGCGTGCACCTCCACCTCCCCGAGCACGCTGTCGTTACCCTCCCCTGAGCTCGCCGCCACGCGCCGCCCTTCCCCCTCCCCCAAGCTCGCCGCCCCTCCCCTCCCCGAGCTCGTCTTTGTGCACCTCCGCCTTAGACAGACCTAATGGTTTTGGGGCCTTAGACGGTGACCTCAGTGTCTAACAGGACCCCTAACGGTTTTGGGGCAACCGTGCAAACGAAGACAAGTTCAGGACGTCGATATCGCAATTACAAGTTTAGGGGACAAAGTGAAATTTGCTGTGAATTCAAAGGGCAACAGTGCAACTTCGTTGTCTCTTTGTGTACTGTATCGGTTGTATTCTTATGATTACTCTTGGGATTCATCGGCAACTGATGTCTTCCTATTTCTCAACAATTTTAACCGTGAACCTACTGTGAATTAACCGTTGATCCTTTACACCATAAGCTGAACTGGATGTGATAAAGACCATTTTGATCGATTGTGCAACGAAATCCAATCGCTTTTTGAAAGGTTAGCCAACCATATCGCGCCCACGCTCATTACAGCTCGACGGAGACTCACATCGTTGACTCGACACGTGGCCGGCCCCAGCAACGAATTGCTAGCATGTGGTAGAGCCACGAGCTCATCCCGTGCTTCCACGTACGCACCACGTGGGGTGGATCGATCTGAATCGCTCGATCTCGTGGTCTCGTATATAATACATTTAGCGGCATCGAATTCGAGCCAGTAAAACGGCCGGTGGTTGTGGTGGGTCATTGTGCGCTTTACGATCCCAATGTGGATTAGCCTCGGAGATTCTTCTCGTGCATCCTTCTTTTCCTTTTCCAAAATTTTCTCCGTGAATTGAGCTAATGCACCATGCTCGAATTTAGTAATCACGTCCTGCAGTAGTGCAGTGATATTGTGAGTGTGAGTCTGAACGGCGAATAGTTTACAGGTATACTGAAAATAAACATACTAATAATACTACTATAATAGCGCATGACAAGTTGGTGATCAAATTTCCAATGCATCATTAGATCAAGACGTGGAAGGCCATTTTTCACTAATCGACAACAAAGGTCCAAAATGCGTCGTCACAGAACCGTGTCATCAGCCACTGGTGTGAAGACATTGTGTGGACAACACAGGCGACTACATTCATTGGCATGCTGCGTGTACCGCAAATAGAAACGCATCCCAAATCGTACCCTCATGGAGTTCTGTGTCGTTGGCAACCAAAACCCACCGACAAAGCCAGCTTCCTAACAGTGACCCTCCGTCTATGTCGCTGACATGAGCACCTAGTGGGCCATGTTGATGTTGTCGGCCAAGTGTAGGCCGACGGCATAAAGTTGTCTCGTAGGGTCTGCGAGTCAGTGTGGCACCGATGAAACCTGACATGTGGACCCAACGTGACTGCTAGGTGTCATCGGCCTCCATGTCGCAGATGACACCAACCTCACCTGGGTTATAGCCTGTACCTCTCGGCCTCATGGCTACGAGGCCGACAAAACATACAATATTCCAGCAAAGAAAATCTATTGTAATTTTAAAAGTCCCAATTTTTACCTCAAAAATACAATATCCCACATATTTATAATTCCAATTCTCCAGAACCATCACAATATATACGTGCACATGAACCATATTACAATAGAGTTTGCAAAGTTCATGTCATATCGGTGGTTCACATAGGGTGGACCAAAGTGACGACCATGAAACTTTAGTTTTACGAATTCGCAAAAAGGGCAAATAATATCTCGTCGACAAATCAGTTCCCGAGCGATCTTGTGGCGCTCCAAGTTGCCTCATCTCCCAGTTGCCTCGTCTCCTCATTGAATGGGAGCCTCACATATAGGTCCGTGTCGGATGGGAGCTTCACATATAGGTCCCACATGTCAGTCCATGTCGACGGCTTCTATAGAAATCACTGACACATATTTTTTTTGGAAAAAAGAAGGGCTCATGGGTTCAAACCTTGGTCGCCTAGGGAAGCGTGCATGGGTACTACTCCTTTAAGCACTACGTCAAATGTTCTTTTCAAACAGAGTGCTGCAGCTCAACCTTTTGAGGTTAATATCTGTCTTGGCAGTGCATGAAGAAGCCGTCAACACACACTCCACTCAGGCACCTGCTAGGCCACAGGCGGCATGGCACGGGATCCTCCCACCAAGGCCCACATGGCCGTGAGAGCGGGTTTATGTCGGCGACATTACACAGCCGACGCATCGAGCGAATCGTCCACTGCCATGTGGGGATTTATTGAAGTGCTTCCGTTCAAGCAGTTATTTGACTGTGAGGGAGTGGTGTGGTGTGCCGCCGACATAGAATTTTTTTGGCGCGCCTTGAAATTTAAATTTCTAGTCACACAGTGCACTCAAATCATTCAGGGAACCTGGATTGGACTGTGTTGGTGGTTATATATTCAGGCCGCCGACACCGGTGAAATATTTATCGTCAGCTCTATTGCCGACGATACAAACATTTAGGTTGATGAGCTTAATCTTGTTTTTTGTAGTGTTTTATTGCCATTATTTTTGCATTATACAACTTTCCGATCAAATGAATTATAAGAATGAATTTGATTCCTTATAAAAAAAAATATTTTTTTGGTGATTAAAGCCAAGTAACCAAACTCTCAAAAAGAAATACTTGAAATCGTGTGGTGTGAGGAGTGTGGACGCGTTTCTTCAAAGTATGTCGTATACAATCACATCTTAGCTCAGAATTATACTGTTTTTTGCCTTTCTGATGGGCTACACCTCCAGGAGAAAAATGTGCACGAAGGTCAAGGCACCAGATTTTGTATTCCCAAAAGAAATTGTGGCATCAGCTCAACTTTGCAACTTTTGCCAATTTTTGCTTGGATTGAAAGGAAAGGAGCCTGCCTGCAAGGGGAAAAGTATGCGGTGTGGGGTAGATCAAAGGAAGCCATCGCTGGCGGTTGCTTTTCACTAGAAGAGGCTGTGATATTTAATCCCTTTCTCTCTCTCTTTTTCTCTTTACCTGCAGTATTTTTTTCATTTTTACTTTCCCTTTATTGTTTTTTTGTTACGCAGTTACTCTTTCGGGGTTGATACCACGATGGGCCAAAATATTTTATGTGCGATCAACTAGCCCGGTCCTCTAGGCCCAGTTACGAGTAGGTCCACCTGTCAGCCCGGCACGTGACAGCTTGGGTGGTGTCAGAGCTTCATGTGAGGTGGGGCCGGGCCACAGGGGATAGGTGGTCAATGCCACGTGGCGATATTCCGTTCCGCCTTTTGGCGATATAGCAGCCAGCCAAACGGAGACGGAGTCGCGGACACGGAGACCGCGAAGCGCTTTGCCTTCCTCGCTGCTTCACCCGCACCGCACGTGCCAATGCGCCTTGCCCATGCACGCGTGGGGTGGGTTGGGATACTTGGATTAGAGAGTCGGGCTCGTTGGCTCACGTGAGAAGATCGTGTTTAGGGTTCTCCTGCATGTGTGCTGAACTGCTGATATGATAGTGGAGCCTTACATTTGAGACATCGAGTGATCCCGGCCTCAGGCTGTCAACACGGATATATAGCATCGGTCATGAAAGTTCTAACCTCATTTACACCTTATATGATAGTGGAGCCCCCACATTAGACTCACATATAATTTTTAGTGTAAAATGAAAGGGAAGAAGGGCTAAACTTTAGACTTGGGTTTTGAGCTAAACTTCAGTCCCTTCTATCATTTTTTTCTGCGTCTGCCCCTGAGTGACCCCACCCATGCATATTAGATTTAATATTGACATAGTAGTCTATTTTTATAGTATATTTATGAGTGTCTAATCCTGACCAATGAACGATGGAAAAATACTTAGGTAATAAATCAACTAGATTTTGACCAAAAAAAAGTAAACTAAAAGTTAGCAATGGGAGGAGGAAATATTACTGTTAGTGGTCTAAACACAAACCGAATTTGATCAACACTACGAATAAGATTGCCACTTGTTTTTTGAGAAGTACGGCGAGGATACGACGATTCGGTCCCATAACTGTAACACACTGCAAGAGCGAGACTTGGATTTTAACTGTCCCCGTGGGGATTTGAACCTGGGTGATGGGCTTCAGAACTAAGCACCTTACTACCTGCTCTATGGACAGTTCTCAATATTGCCGCTTGTTAGTGCAGTGCTCTCCTCCATTCCAATACACAGTGATTCTTGAACGTGCTATCTAGCATAATTTTAAAAATAGACAAGATTTGTTGCAATTTTTGTGTCATGGCAACAAATCCTATAAGCCCAGTGGCAAGTTTATCGCTGGAATAACATTTGTAAGCCTAATAAGTAAGGAGGATTGGGCATCATTAATTTATCTACCGAAATAAAGGCTAGCTACTCAAGCATCTTCACATACTGATACATCATTTTGACATCCCTTAGATGAATTGAACCTGGCAAGTTCTTTACGCCCATTGTATTCCTTAAAATGATATCCTCAAGGAAGGTTTTTAGTGGCGCAACATCATAAAACTTATGCCGAAGTACTTAGTGATTTGCTCTTGTATCATGGGGAAGGTTAAAGAGCTCGGGTTGTGGGAGGACCCATGGCATGGTGTGCCACTTGCATTTAGAGGAGGATGGTTTTGTTGGGTAGGGAGGCAGGTGGACGAGGGCAGCACCTAGGGGTGAATCTAGCGCGGTGGGTCTAGGGATGGCAGGGCATCCCGACGGGAGTGCTCCCGTGCCGACCGGGACACAGGATTTTCCCGCTCCCGTCCCGTCCCGGTTTGAGGACAATTTCTTCCGTCCCGTCCCGTTCGAGAACGGGATCCGACGGGCCGTCGCCGTCGCCGCCTCGTTGCCGAGCCTCGCCCGCTCGCCGTCGCCGCCCGCTTTGCACAGCAGCCGCCGCCGCTTCCCTTCTCTGCCTGCCTGGCCGCCGCGACCCGCGCCTCAGGCCGTGCCAGCGTGGCGCTGCTCAGCCGCCGCCGCTGCCGCCGCATGCCGCTGCCGTCGCCAGCGCCACGCCGTCGTCGCATACCTTTGGTACTGCCGCCGCCGGTGGAGTGGAGTGGAGCGAGGTGGGATTGTGGGAATGAGGTTAGGGTAAAGGAGACGAGGATTAGGGGTGTAGTTAATTTGGGCTATATGCATGTGTTAAGTTGGGTGTGTTGGGCGGATGAATTGGATGGGCTAGGCTCACTAAATATTTTATTTTCGGTTCGTCGGGTCCCATGAGAGAATTTTTCCGTCCCTTCCGCGATACACCGACGGGATTAATTGTCCCATTTTCATCCCATGAGGATTAATTCTCCGTGCACTCTCCTAATAGGGGAATTCCTTCCGGGGATCGGGGATCGGGGCCCCATTGCCATCCCTAGGTGGGTCAGGTGGGGCTATCTCTAGCCCCACCTACACTGTCTATAACAGTGGAGCTCCATCTTACACCCGTCTATATTTTTTAGTGTAAAATAGAATGGAAGGAGGGGCTTTGGTACGAAAAAAAAATTTGTTGTGAGCCCCTCCTGTTAGGTGGCAGGGAATCCTGATTTTCTCATTGGGCTTGTGGAATGATATGATGGGATTGGAGTGGGAGAGGTGTGCTCATGATACAATCAAATTGTAGGGGTTCTCTGTAAAATGTTCAAGTAAGAGAGGGGGTTCCATCTTGATTAATCTGAGCCATGGGATCTTGATCCGATGGACCTTGATGGGAGTTAGAATCTTAGCACTCAGATCCTCTTTTTGCCATAATTTATTGTCAAAAAAAATTAGAGATATAATAGCATGATCCATAGGATAGTTAGACATGTTTAATGTTGATTTTTTTATTCAATACTATTTATATAATTTATTTTTATATATCTTTTGTGATCTAACACATTGAAAATGAAAAGAAAAATACGAAGTATGACACTAAATTTATGGGAATTGTTAATCATCAGTCGACTGAAATCCGGAGTCGACTTCCCACTTACCTGCATGGCAATCGGCTTTATGCCTTGGGACCTCCATGGCAGTCTTCCTTCCCTCTGGCGACCTCCTCCTTTCCTCGTAGTGTGGCCCATGGATTCAGGTTAGGGTTTGATTCAGACTTGGTCTTCCGAGCTTAGAGGATGGCAGTGAGGCGGTGGCCGGCCGTTGGTTGAGGATGGAGTGAGGTTGGCGGCGGCGTCGTTGGAGTTGGGGACGGGGGGAGGCGGTTGGGGCGGCGGTGGCGGAGGGGGGAGGTTGAAGGCGACGGTCAGGTTAGGTTGGGCGGGGCAGCGGCTAGGCGTTGATACCGGCATGTGGCGCGAGGTGGCGAAGGAGGAGGAGGCCTTGAAGCAATCTGGGTCGATCGGCGTTGGATTGAGATCCAACGGTCCTAGAAATTGATTGATGGGTACGGGAAAAACCAGTAGACTGTGAAATAGACCGTCCCTAAATTCATATACCTTACGTGGATGTTTATAATTTCCACGATTTCAAAGTTTAAACCATATTTTTTTTAGAGAGCTCCTACCTTTTCTGCAGACTGCAGCACTGCTCTCCTCCCGGCCGTCCCCCGCTTCTAAAACCCTAGCATCTCCCAGCGGCGAGGATGCCGGGCATGCCTGATGGCGGCGGCGCCGTAATCCCATTATCGGGGGGGCTAGTCCACGCGGCGGCGGCGCCACCCGTGCGGCCAATCCGCCACGGTTTGGCCCCGCCCATCTTTCGCATCTACGTCTCCTGGTCAAGCGGCAACCTCCTTCAGGTCGCCTGCCTCCGCCAACCGAATACGGAGGACGGCGGAGGGCGCGGCGTGGAGGAGGTCGCGGGGAGAGTGGTGGAGGTGAACCTCGGTGGTGGCGTTGGAAATGGTACTGTAGAGGTCGGGGAGGAGGTAGATGAGACAGAGATGCGGCGGATTGAGTACGGATCTGTACCGGCCTTCGCGCTGCTGCAGAGCAGGAAGAATGCGCTCGCAGATGTTACTGCTATGTCGCGCATGCCCTCAGTCTTAGAACACGCGGAATGGTGCCCTCAGTTTTCTGTTCCCATGCACTGCTACTAAATTTTACTTGGTTTCGATTAGGGCACTGGTTCACTTTTCAAATGGTTCAGAGCTCCAAATGGTTTAGGTTTCTTTTGCAAAATTTGCTTACATAAGAAATAGGAATGGCACATTACTGTTCAAAATTGTCAACTTTAGCTTATCATGTTAATGACTTTGGCTGCTATCGTAGTGTTTAGATGTCTTTTAGTATACTAGAAGCTAATGTGTACCTCTCGCTCCCTCAGACTTTTGTTCATGCTCTGATTCTTAAGTCTATGGTATGTCATTTTGTAGATGTGCTTAATTTTCTTGTTTCTTTATTAGGTGGCAATATGTGCTCGAGTACAGCAAAACCATTGGTAATCTCCTTGGGAACCCAGATTCTCCTCCTGCTCTCATCATTGAAGACCCAAGGGTGATTCTTAAGGTGGCCATCGTATCTTGTTTCCTCTAGGGCCTGCATGGTTGTCAAGTCGTAAAGTCGAGTCTGAGTTGTTTGGGGGAAGACTTGGAGACTGACCATGACTAGTCATGTCTCCACGACTAGACCTTGACTAGGTCTAGGACATATAGGGGCAGCAAGCCAGCAAGGCAATACAACACATATTTGTATGTGTCTATGTATGTTATGGACTTATGATAGACATCGCAATAAACCAATAGCTATCAAATAGATCCCAAACTTGATTTACAAGTACAACAGAAATTAAAAATGGTGCTATCAGGTGTAGATCAGAAGGACCCCAAGGTACAAATTTACAAATGTAGAAACATGTAAACAAGTAGTAGTAGTTAAAAAAACAGAGCAAGGGATCTATAATTCAATCGCTAAATGGGGATTAGAGTTTAGGTATTGGTTAGTATGGAATATTGCCGTGACTTTATCACCTTGACTCTGGGAGCTTTGGATGGCGGAGTAGTGGAGCCGTGGAGGATGGAGTCTAGGCAGCGGCTCTGATGTGTGACCAATCTGCGCAATGGCCGGCACCTTGCATCGTGAACCTAGGATTGGGAGGTGGTCGACACCTCTCATCTTGGAGCTAGGAAGCTGTTGGCACCCTGCACCTCACCTTGCGCTGTGGAGGCGGTAGAGCTTTGCAGCTGGCAGTAGGAGGCAGCCGCCATAAGAGATTGGAGACGAGGGACACAAAGAACAAAGGGTTCAAGGGGCTAACTAGGGTTTCAATCTCAGCCGTTATCTCTATTTTATCTCATGTCATGCATAGCCATTGGCTTTCTAAGCAGGCTTTGGCCTGAGACAACAGCCCCAAGTGGAGCGGCTAGACAGTTTAAGTCGTCGGCTAATCATTGCAAGTTGCAGGCAAGTTGTCAAGTCACACGACTAGGGTCTCAAGTCGAGTCGAGGTCCTCAAGTCGTCACCATGGGCCGACTTTAGGATTAATCAAAACTAATCGTACAATTTGGCAACCATGGGTGCCTGAGGAACAACTCTTTCCTATCATTTAAGTTGGATTGAAATTTCTTTTTTTTTTCTAAGGAAAATGTAAATTGGTATATTTTACTTCACAGGTTAGGGAAAAGCCAACAAGTTTAAAGGCTGCCTGGGAGTTGTTGGAGATATTCTATGTTGATAAACAACTACGAAGTTGGCTTCCTGAGCGTTTTGTTGATTGGTTAGCCGTAATGCTCCTTCTTTCAACTACTGCCTTCTTACTAATTTTTAAGGATGTTTCTTATTCTTCTTCCTTTGGATCTAGGATTACGATAGCCTCTTGACCAAAACAGATAGCACAGTATATTGCAAGCTCAACAATTTTCAAAAAAAGCTCATCAACTTACAGGTTTGATTCATCTATATTTTATAATAGTATGCTTTTGAATCAATATTCATTCTGTATTGTCTGTTTACTTTAATTCATTTGTGTCATGTCCAATCTCCAAATCTCAGCGCCGTAATTTTGATTTGAGTAAACTGATTACACGAGAACATTTTATAGATTGTTGAAGATGATCCTGATTACTGGAATGGATTGTCAGCAGCATTGTCAGTTGGATGGCTTGACATTGTGGTAAGTTTGTTTACTTGCACTTTTTTTTTCAGGTTTAATTGTTTAACACTCTTGGTAGAAGTTTTCCATCTGAAGTTGTTTTTCTTGTAGGTCAATATGCTACGATTTCATGGATCATACCAATTGGATCAGATGGACAACCGTGAGGTATGTAGGTTGTTACTACTTGGAAGACATTCTTAATGTTTTTGTTAATGATTGATCTTGCAAATAAAAACATTTTTAACATACAAAATCGATTTAAGCGCTTCTTAAAAAATTTACTTGTTTATTATTTTTTCTGTTATTTTGCCATGGAGCTCTGTGCAGTTCGTTGAATTGAACATATGCAATTGTTATAATACTGGGTGTATCCATTTGATTGAATGATTAGATTTTTAGCCCATTCGAGTTCAGTTGGAGCAGCAGGCTAGAAGTCTATAGATTGGTCCCTCCTGATCTTAATTGTTTACACTTTACAGCTAGTGTCAAGAGAATAATTTAGTGGAAATGCTGGAAGGGCCTGGGCTGGTTGAACTGTTCTGTGCAGCCCATGTCCTGATTTCCATAACTGTGGCATAGTATTTCCACCTTTCCTTTGCAAGTTTGTTTTCTGACTGGGATTTGTGCATATGTAGTTTTGACTTTTGATCTTCTGCTATTTTTCTTTATGTTATTAGTAAATTTATGTACACGTACTTTCCTAACATCAATGATTTTCATCACTGATTCATCAGACAGAGAACGGGCTGGTCGAGGCTGTTGCTGTTCTTGTGTCAACCATGCCACGCATGAGGCCGGATTTGCCAACTAGTAAATTAGGCCAGTGCTGTAAAACAAGGCCTGATTTTATCAAGGTATGTTTTTTAATGTTGCCATCTGTTCAAGTAAGTACCATATCTTCTATGCCCAAATGAATTTTGGATGCTGCATAGTAATGCTTACATATGGCAATAAGATCTGTTTACTTGTATCTTTGTGAAACCATAACAGGTTTTAATTTGGTTTTCTTTAACTTCATTGCTACTGCTGTCCACCATTGCACGCTACACAATATGTGCTGCTTGTACTGCTATACAGCACCATCTCTATTTATTCTCTATGCAGCCAAACTTGTTATGAACCATCTGATCCACTCCACTCCACTATTTGCAAATTACTGTTGTTTCTTTGTGGTCTTTCATGCTGCTTGCTGCTGCATCCTTGGGTTGAGCCTGCATTGCACACCATTGACATATGAGTATCTGCTCACCTTTCCTCTAACACCTTAGAGCCTATTTGATTCAAAGGAATTTCAATGGAAAAACAGAGGATTCCAATCCAGAGGAGGAAATTCCTATAGAGGTATATAATATGTAGGGTTTGTAGCTAAGTAATCTTTCTTTAAAATTTTGAAGGATTTTTCAGCATGAGCCCTAATCTTGAATTCTAACACAACTTCTCTCTTCCTTTCTCTATTCTCTTATCTAATTATTGAAAATTTGATCCTGAAATTTGTACCTATTTCCTGTGGTTCAATCAAAGGACATACTTGCATAATTCCTGTGAATTTCAATCCTGTAGGATTCATGAATCCAAGACATCCCAATCCCATGGTTTCCCCTATTTCATGTTTTTAGAATCCTGCTAATCAAAGACCCTTGAGGTTGTGGATAAAATAGTTTCTGCATGAAATCGGGTATAGTATCAGAGCCAAATGACTTGAGTTCAGATTTAAAAAATAATTGCAACCCAAACATGCTCTATTAATACGATTTAATTTCTGGTAGAATTGCTGTTTGTGTGAAATGAGCAGCTCACTTTCCCAATGGGCCAAATGGACCAAAATATACAAGGTACAGGCAAACGGAAAAATGCAAATAAGCCCCTATACAATATACTATTAACACCCCCCTCAAACTCAAGGTGCACTACATTGAGTTTAGAGAGATGGAAATCATGCATAGCTCTAGTTTGCGCCTTGGTGAAGAAGTCTGCAAGCTGAAGCTCTGAAGGCACAAATTCGAGATCAACAACTTGCTGCTGCACCTGTGACCAGATATATGATGCATCAACGCCAATATGCTTTGTAAGCTCCTGCTTCAATGGATCACGAGCAATACTGATGGCGCCGGTGCTTCAGAGCGCACTATCGTAGGGGAGGAGATAGTGACCCCCAAATCTGCCAAAGCCACCTCGGCCATGTCACCTCAGCCGTCACAGAAGCCAAAGCCAGCAACTCAGCCTCAGTACTAGAGCGGGAAACAGCCTGCTGCTGCTTGGTCTTCAAGGCAATGAAGGAATAGACAAGTAAGACACAATAGGCTGAGATGGACTTGCGATCAGAGGGATCACTAGCTCAGGAAGCATCTGAGTAGTCCTGAAGTTGCAAGGAGCTGGAGCGAGAGAAGAATTGACTGCGATCAATAGTACCACGAAGGTACCGTAGGACACGAAGGTGACTGTAGTGTATCTGAGTGGGAGCAGACATGAACTGACTTAGAATGTAAACAACATGGGAGATGTCGGGACGAGTAATACTAAGATAAAAAAGACTCCCAACTAGGTGGCGATAGCGAGTAGGATAAACAAGAGGGTCACCATCTGTGGGACGGAGCTGAAGGTGAAGCTCCATGGGAGTGTCAACTGTGTGCTGATCAGTGAGACATGCACGATCAAGAAGGTCGTGAATGTATTTTTGCTACAAGAGATAGTAGCCCTCAGGAGTGGAACTGACCTCTATACCAAGGAGACTCGCCATGAAGAGTGCCCGGGGCTGGACGGCGCGGCAAACACGCTGCGCGGCCCGAGCAGAACGGCGCGGAGCGGCCTGGGGCTGGACGGCCCATGGCTGGACCGGGGCAGAACGACTTGGGGTGGCACGCGGCGGTAGAGCGGCCCAGGGCTGGATGGCCCGTGGCTGGACCAGGGCTGGACGGCGCGGGGCGGCGTGGCGTGCCGCGCAACTGCGCGGGACGGCGCGGAGCGGCACGGGACTGGAGAAAGGAGGAGACAGAGGCGCCAACGCCGCCGGTGAGGGACCCGACGGTGGCGGCGGCTGGTGGAGGGAAACCCTAAGGGGAGAGCTAGGGTTAGGAGTCCTCTGATACCATGTGAAATGAGCAGCTCTCTTTCCCAATGGGCCAAATGGGCCAAAATATACAAGGTACAGGCAAAGGGAAAAATGCAAATAAGCCCCTATACAATATACTATTAACAGATTAGTCGATGCACAATTTTTGATGTGTGGCTGGCATATATGGGCTTTTGGAACTTCATGCCTGCTTTGGTTACCAAGAATGCAAAGCTTGATAAACTTGGTTTTAGTGTACTTTGTTTGGTAATCATTATGCTCTTTTTTGGTTGCCTGCATGCCTGTAGTCTAGCCTGTGTATCCCATTATAGCTACCCTAGGTGCCAATGGAATTCAGAATATCTGTCATCTGAATCCAGGCATCTTAATCAGAAAACAGATCCAGATCATATTATTTGATTTTTTCCCAGATAAGAATTCAATCTGGAATGCGGATAGGATATTGTACGGATATGGATATCCGTATTCAGTGATATAAAGTGGCAGCTAGCTAATTTGTGTCTTTTGTATTTGACCTCCAAATTGGGTACATTATTGTGCATTTTCTTCATCATCACGGTGGACTTTAATTTGGAATCATGTTTTAAATTTTGACACATCTCCCAATAAAGCATTTTACATGCTCTTTTAGCTAAATTTTACTTGTTTATAGGCAATTTACTTTTTAACATATCTAGGATCAGTGGCAAAATGGCACCGATGATCAATCAAACTAGAGGAAAAGCGGCACATATATTACTATAATTGCTAACAATTTGCTAGACCTCATTATGCATAGTATATTTACATCTGACTGAACTAAGTAGATATTTGATTCATATTCAAATTCTTGATGATTTTTTATTCTTATTTGAGCATATCTGAATTTATATTCGTTTGGAAATTGCGATACAGATATGGGAAGACCAATATCCAATTCATTAACACCCCTAGTTTTTGTCCAGATTCAGTTTACCTTGACTGTGTTTCCTGATATTTGGCTCTGTAGCATTGTTTTTATGCTATCCCATTGGAAATGGTTCTGAACCAAAGCAAGTCCCATGTACAAATAACTTAGTAGGAAATAAAAGATACAAACACAAACTGATCAAACACTCGGCCATCGTACATAGTCGACAACTATGCTCTTACAAATAAGGTTATCTGAGGCGCTAGGCGGGCGGAGAGGGACCGCCTAGCACGTAGACGGCCTAAGCGTGGTGCTAGGTGCCAAATTGGCAGGGAAACTAATTTGCACATAACAACGGTTTCAACAGTAATGTGTGGCTGTTTTGATTATGTTGCTATTCTATAACGGAGAAATGCATTTATATGCCATATTTAAGATTTTATAGGATAAATGCCATATTTATATGCCACATAGAACTGCCTAGTCTTTGTTTAGGACTGCCTATGTGGGCTAGCCGCCTAGATCACTGCCTAGGCCATAGGGAATCACTACAGTAAAGTATTTATTGTATTGAACTGTTGATACAATTTATTTACCCTGCAGCCATATTACTGATTGTGCACTTAAACATGGACATTTGAGAAGGCTTTATTTTCTTGGTAAGATCATATGTGGGAAAATTTGAAATGTAGTGATTCCCTTCTAATAGGCTTTTAAGTTTTAACTAAAGAACTTTTATGTTGTTATTTATTAGGGCAAACTGTGTGCCATACTGGTTAGGCTTGGTGAAATTGTTCGACTAATTTCCAAAATTATAGTTTGTACCTTAATGGAACTTTTGATTTCTGTATCCAGAATTTAGGGCATGTTTGCTTTATGGCCTTCAATGGCCTTGCCAACTAATAGTCATGACCAATCAAAGGCATGACCATTCATTGGCAATTTTTGTGTTGTTTGTATCAAAACCAATTGAAAGTTGCCACATTTTGGTAAGATAGGTGGTATGTTTGCTTTGTTGCCAATGGAATGTGCCAATTGTTCCCACAGTGTTTTTTTTTAAAAAAACTCAAATAAAAATTTAATAAATTAAAAAAAAGTTGAATTTAAAATTTTAAAACACATTGAATAAAAATCCATTAAAAACCAAAAAATTGAATTATAAAATGCAAAAAATCTATATCTATATAAGTTATAAAAACTTGAAAAAATAAAATTATAAAAATGGGTTGGTCAGGATTTTACATGAATTATAAATTTGTTTGATGCAATTCGGACACTGTATGAAATAGATATGAAAATTGGAATATTCAAATCAATTAGAATAAACAAACGGGCTAGCTACTAGTCGGTGCTTAGGTCACTGGGGAAACACGATCGCTGCTGAGTCTGTAATTGGGGCCACTCATGTTGGCAAGATTTGGCGTGCCGACGCAAAGGCGCGGACAAGCGATTTGCTCGCCGTTGCCATGGCCATCGCTCGTAGCGTAAATTTAACGGTACGACAAATCTGTTTCATTGGCAAGACAATTGAAGGCTACAAACCAAATAGCGAGGGTGCGCCATTCATTGGTAAGGCCAGCGAGGGTCACAAACCAAACACACCGGTATTGACAATGTTGTTCCATTTCTTTTGCTAACTATAATCTTTTCTGAATAAACACTCAATCCTCTTAGGCTCTATGATATTGTGTTTACTCCAGACAAAAAAGGAAGAAAATAACAGTACAAATTTGTCTTTAAATAGGTATAATATTATTATCACATCCAAGTGTTTAGTGTTACATGATTGTGAAGACCCGGAACAATTCCTGGGGAAGATAATCATGGACTGTAATACATTCCTTGAAGTTAGAAGAAAACATTTGCTGAGCTATTTCTATTTGCAGGCTTGGGAAAAATGGCGAGGCCAAGTAAGCAAACTGGAGTGCAGCGCATTTTGGATCCAGTGCAGTCACCAAAAAACCCGGGATGGTTTGAAGAATCTGCTTCATATCATGATGGGAAACATTAAGGACCTCACTGCTGCTACTTCCCATTGGCTAGAGCTTTTCACTTCTCATTTTCTGTATATAAGGCCGTTTACAGTGGTTAGGCCCTAATCTATGCTTTTGCTCTTGTATTGTCAATTCTAGTCCTTTGTGGTTTTCCTAATTCTTTCATGTCATTCCTAAATGCCCAATGCTTTAATGCAGATGTACCGGAGATTCTTTTCTATCACTGAAAATTTTTATATCCTTTCCTTGAAAATTTTCCATTTCATGGTTGCTATTAGAGCAACTCCTTGCCAGAGATCATTTTATCATTGTCTGCTTCAATCTGTGTCATGTTCACATGAACCCACAACCCCAGTACCCATTATCTGAATGCCATATGATTTCTAACCTTCTCCTTTATACCATGGACGTCTATTATTGTTATTTGTTTTTTAATTATCTCAGGCTCTGAGTGCAATATTCTGTGTTTAAAACTGACTGGATTTTCTTATTTCTTTTGTGTTGCAAACAGTTTGTTTTTAGTATAGACACAATGGTTCTTGAAGTATATATTTGGGTAATAGAATTTTCATGCTATGCTTTAATGAATTCTGCATTGTGTCAGGGTTTTGAAGGGATGCATCACATAGCTCAGAAATGCATACAGCTTAAACCTTCTTCCAATATTAGCGGATTAACAGGCCTTCTTACTGGTATCCTTTCAGAAAATCCAGAGGTTGTAATGCAATTTGATCCTCCAGACTCCATATGTCCAATTTCTTATACCTGCCCTTTCTTGTTGGAATAACTTTCTCTTTTTCTTTCCAATGTTAGGTTGTCTTGGCAGAATGCACACAAAATTTTGGCCCTTGGTAAGCTGGAAATTGGCGTTTAATTTTCCTAGCTAGCCACATCTTTTAAATGCTGTATTGTAATATAGTTTGGCATCTGTAACTGCAGGATGGTCACACATGCTATGGAGCTGTTGACAGCCGATAATGACTATGCAGATATTATGTTGCATGAAGAGCGACCTAACCTTGGTGGTATAAGCATAGAGGAACTGCACCGGCTAGTCTATGCTCAAGTTTTGTCTTCTCATTCTTTAACTTGGCAGGTGGGCTTTGAACACTAGTACAATTAGATAAGTAACTAGAGTAGCTTGCTATTCACTGCTATGTTTTGTTTTGTGGTTTGGTTCATGTTTGAATATTCTAGTTTGCGTGTGTATGAGGATTATGTGGTTTGCCATGATCTGTTGTCTATTTTATTATATCAGACTTCCTGTACAACTTCTGCTGTCTGTTATGATAGGAACCTTTCCTAGTTTAACATTGTTAGTAATCTTCATCTTGTATGTTTGGTATGCAGATTGCACCGACTTACCTGTCCTCGTGTCTAAATCAAGGCCTAGGGCTCTTGGAGATTCTACTTCTCAAGCAACCTATACAAGATAATCGTCTAGTACTAAAGGTATCATGTATATTACTTGATATTTGCTTGCAGTGTTTCTGTTTCTATTAGTTGTCACCTAATACCTGAACCTGTGAGCAGACTTTGGAAATTTGCCGTTTGTATGAACTGGAGAATGTTAGTACAAACATCATGAAGGTAAATGTGGTTTCTAACTCATGCATAACTATTTTCTCTAAGATTTTAGAGCACGCCTAATCATGATCATCTTGGGTTTGAACATGCTTATTTTCATTAAGATCATCAAATTTGGCATTGAGAGTGTGCATTCAGTCTAACCTGCTGTTCTCTGGTTGTAACTGACCCAAAACGTCCTACTTAGTAACTTCCTTTTTCTCTTTTAGGTTGCTGGCGTTCATCATTGGAAGCATGGTAGAAAAGGGAATGGGGTTTATTGGTTCCAGCAAGCTCATGATAAAATTCGATTAGACAGAATTGCTCAACAATTATTTGAATGCATTGGAAAATCAGTCACAGATGATAGCTTTAAGGTGCCAAATTCTCTCCTTTACCATCAATTAGATAATTTAGCTTGATATTTTTGTGGCAATAGCTGATAATGTTTTTGCATAATTAGCAATGGGAAGGCTTGCTTGAGTTACTGGGTTCTGACATTGGTAGTGCAGGTGGTCTTGAGTTCCTTCACAGGTTTTTTTTTTTCTCTTATTCATTAATTTTTTGGTCTCTTTTCACGACAGCTTTTCATATCAGCTCATACATATAGTTTTTCAAAGGTACAGAGATTTCAAGAGGTCCCTTCAACAGGCGCTAGAAGGAAGAACTGGTGAGGCTGCTCGCCAAACTGTGGAGTTTCTTATACAGGTGAAAAATCACAACAGCTAAATTTCCTGGATTCAAATCAAGACCACCAGTAGAAAAGTGCTGTAATAGCATGCACCTTGGAGGATACTGATACTCTGTTGTACTGTTATCCCTTGGTTTTTGACCTCAGGGATTAACTGTTTACTTGTGTATCTATTTTCTTTACAGTTGATGAAAAACCCTTCTACACCACAACGTTTCTGGTTACCCCTTTTACATGACTCGGTAAGCAGTTGTGTTTTCATCAGTATTTTCGTCCAGCAAAGTAGTTTCTCAAAACCTTAATATATCCAGACTTGTGATTCTGTTTCTGTCATCGTTTCTTCAGGTGAGGCTACTTAATTGCAAACCCTGCCCATTGTTGAGTGTTGCTGAAACGACCTTGTTGCTCAACAAGCTACAAGAACTGTCAATGGCCAAGCTGCGCCCTGACTTTTTCATCAATCATCTACCAGGCCATGCATTAAGTTCTGTCAGACTGGCTCTGGCATCAAATCTCGCACATGCCATGCTTGAGGAACCTTAGTTCTGTTTAGTGGAGTACCATATCAAATTTGCTGGAAGTTTGGAAATTGGAATAGTTTGCCCTTGGTGTTGCTCTGCAGTCAAATTATCTGGCACTGTATGATAATTGAGAAAAGCCTGATCTCGCGTGCACTCTGGACGAGCAGTTGTGTCATGTGTACCATGCGTTGTATTGTTAGCTTTAGTGATTCCAGATATCAGCTTGTAGACTAAGCAATGCTGGTAATAGTATTTGGGGGAAAAAAACTGGCATTGGCGCATTGCGTTGCTTAACTCCTACGCTGTACTTCTGACGTGCAGAGTGGATTTCTTGAAAGAAAAGGAGAGTTGAACCTACACTGTACTTCTGACGTGCAGAGTGGATTTCTTGAAAGAAAAGGAGAGTTGAATGACTTGGCTCGTTTGCTATCCTATTTGTCAGTGGGAGAATATCCACTCCACAAAGATCTTCATAATTAGAGAAATGTCGGTGTTCATTGTATTCCTTCCGTAGAAGATACGAAATTGTCTTGGTAGAGCTCGCCCATTCTGTATATGAATCCAATGTTTTTGTGTATGTTTTCTGAAGATATTTGCGTGCAAAAAGCTGCTATGTGCCCATGCTCAGATGGTCGTCAGTGCGCCGATTGCTTCGATGAGTGATTACTTTTTATACTCCCAAATGGTTATTTTGAGTTTTGATCTGGTTCAAAGAACTATCATATGGTCGACATTCCCCCAAAAGCCATATGGTCGACATCACTGAATTCGTGCAATGACCGTTGCACGTCTTTTATGAGCCTTTAAGGGCATGTTTGGATGCTGGGATTGCTGGCTTGCAAAGCTACCCTAACTTGTCGGAGGAAGGCTTTGGCCCGCACAAGCCGACGTTTGCTTGCCCGCACTAGTTTCCCCAGTGTTGACTGGAATATTCAATCGTAACATCAACAGATCGAGATCACTCATTTGTCATTTTTACTCAGCATGCAGGAATATTCAATTATAACAAAGTGAATGACCGGAATATTCAACATGCAGGCACCATACATACTTGGAGTTTCGCATTGGACCATCAAGAGATCAATATCAATCATTTGGAACGAAATTTTGAGTTTCGCATTGGCATCCACACCAACTTCGACGCCAAAGCTGCCATCCTACATCATCACTTCGGCAATATCTTTGGTGATGACGTTTTTACAAACCACCCAACAACCACGCGCTCCCTCAACTGGGACTACCTAGGGCTGCAATCGGCGGACCTGTCTGCCTTGGAAGACCTGCTCACCCTCGAAGAGCTCAAGCAAGTCATCTTCTCCCTACCTAATGATAAAGCCCCAGAGCCAGATGGCTTCACCTGGAATTTCTACAAGGCTTGCTGGGAGTTCATTTCAACCGACCTCCTCGCGGCCCTCCAGTGCCTCTTCAACCTTGATAGCCAGGGCTTAGAAGACCTCAACAGCGCGCTCATTGTTCTGCTGCCAACGAAAGAGAACCCGATCTCCTCTTCAGACTACCGGCCGATCAGCCTGATCCACAGTTTAGGGAAGCTTTTCACCAAGAGACTAGCATCCAGGCTAGCGCCCTTCATGGAGGACCTCATCTCCCCAAGCCAGAGCGCTTTCATTAAGAAGAGACATTTACAAGACAACTTCCTCTTGGTGCAAGGTCGTGTCAAGGCCCTCCACCGAACAAACACCCCGGCACTACTCATCAAGCTAAACCTGGAAAAAGCCTTTGACTCCGTCTCCTGGGCCTACCTTCTCGATAACCTACGTGCCCGTGGCTTCGGGACCCGCTGGAGGAACTGGATTTCGATGTCCCTTGCCTCCTCCTCCTCCAGGGTTCTCCTCAACGGCCACCCCATTGACACCATCCGTCACCGCAGAGGCCTCAGACAGGGGGACTCCCTCTCCTCCTTCCTTTTTAACCTAGCCATTGACCCCCTAGTGGCTCTGCTCAGCCGGGTGGTCGAAAATGGAACCTTATCCTCCTTGGGAGGCCCCAACCAAGGCGCCTAGATTTCCCTTTTCGCGGATGATGCGGCTATCTTCCTCAAACCATCCAAGGAGGACGTCTCCGCCCTGGCGACTATCCTCCGCTCTTTTGGAGAAATCTCTGGACTCCGTACCAACCTCGCAAAGAGCAAGGTAGTGCCAATCAAATGTGGAGACATCGACCTTGAGCACGCTCTCCGTGACCTTCCCGCCCAGCGTACCAACTTCCCAATTAAATACCTCGGGATGCCCTTGTCGGTCAGGAAGCTTCGTCACGTCCACTTTCAACCACTCATAGACAAGGTTGACTCTCGGCTAGCCGGATGGCGCGGTCTGTTTATGTCAAAAGGGGGGCGACTGACCCTCCTCAAGGCGGTCCTCTCCGCTCTGCCAATACACGTTCTCTTCACAATCCAACCGCCCTCTTCAGCCATTAGGAAAATCGACAGCATCAGGAGAAGCTGGCTTTGGAAGGGCTCTGACTCCTCAAGGGCTGGCGAGCGAATCAACTAGAGCGTGGTTTGCTCCCCAGCCTCGCTCGGGGGGCTGGGAGTACTCGACTTAAACTGCTTTGCCCGAGCCCTAAGACTCCGATGGCTTTGGCTAAGCAAGTCAGTTCCCACCCCGCCATGGGCCTTAAACCACTTTGTCACCCCTGAAACCGATGCGGCCCTGCTGCAAGTGGGAACCAAGACCACTTTGGGCAACGGCGCCTCCACCTCCTTCAGGGATGACCCATGGGCACAGGGTCGCGCCCCGCATGATATTGCCCCCAAACCTCTTCAAGGCTTCCACCAGAAAGGGCCGCTCGGTAAGCTTGGCCTTGACAGCCAACAACCGGCTAGCGGACCTAACGCGAAATTTCTCCCAGCAACTCATCCCCGAGCTTGTCTCATTACTTCGCCAGATCAGCCCAATACAGCTAGTTCCCGATGAACCGGACCTTCATCGCTGGCGATTCTCAGGGGACGGAATTTTCTCTGTCAAATCGGCCTACCTTCTACAATTCACTGGCAGGGTGCCCCAGCCTGGCCTCCATAGGGTCAGGAAGCTCTGGGCCCCCTCTAAATGCAAGTTCTTTCTTTGGACGCTTCTCCACAGGCGGGTCATGACAGCAGACGCCCTACAACGATGGCAATTACCAAATGATTACTTTTGCCCTCTCTGCCGACAAAACCTAGAAACACCGGAACACCTATTCTTGCAATGCCCCTTCAGCGCCAGAGTTTGGACGCGCTTAGCCTCCTCATTGAGGCGACAAGTCTTGACCCAGCGTCTTTGGACCCAAGACAGATCGCATCACAAATTGGTGGTCTTCCAACCTACTGCGCAGGAAGCCTGACCGAGGGATCCTATCAATCACCGTAGGCACAATTTTGCATATTTGGATGGAGAGGAACAACCGAATCTTCCGCTCGACCAAATGGCCTTCCTCGACCTTCCTCGACCATCTCTTAAACGACCTGCGTCTTTGGGAGGCTGCAGGCGCCCCTTTTGTAATAAATTAATTAGTTCTGTCGGGGATAAAAATACGGCTCATTGCCATGGCCCACTCCCTGATGGCCCAATCGAACAGCCTACCAGGGCCCAGCTCCCTGGAAGGTTCTATCTGGCCTATATGCATCCTGCCGAACAGCTTCCTGGCTGTCGAGATGCGTAATGGCCAAGGAATCATGTTTGAGTCCGTCTCGAACAAAATTCTCAGCGACTCGTGAAGACCGGACGTTGGTTTCCCGGATTGGGATAGGAGCCGTGATCCTCAAGACTAGGAGTATGCCTTATCTGCCTCGGGATATATTTGGCATGTCGAGTTCGTTGTGATCTCGTAGTTAGCCCGGCCCGATATTCTCTCGGTAGATTGGTTTTCTCTGTACTATATAAACAAGGCCCCTACGGCGTGTTGAGGGGCGAATCCAAGACGAGCTTTACGACTAGATTTTAGCTTTTAGCATCTGGTAGACACCTGATCTTCGTTTGTACACCACGATCTCGCCGAGACTTGTTCGTCTCGTCGAGCCACCTCTTGTATTCATCTCTGATATATAAGAAAGGCTGGACGTAGGGCTATTATCTCTCCCGAGAGGCCCGAACCAGGATAAAAACCCCTGTCTCCTGTTCGTTGTTGTTCGTGGTTGTTCGGCGTGTCTCCTATCTCACTTTCAAAGAACCTTAGCGACTTGAGATCGTTATCTCAACCGTCGACAGCTGGCGCCGACCGTGGGGAGACGCAGATCGAGCATGTAGAACTCTATCAGCCACCAGGAGACTATTCCTGAGGGATACGACTCAGAAGGACAGGACGCCTCATCCCCTGTCGGTTCAGATCGATCTGTTCGGTCTCGAACACTTTCCGTATCCGAGCGAAGTCTCGCCTATATGGCGAAGATAGCCTCGGATCGCACTCCGTCATTGACGATGACTACTGGCCGATAATCTTTACGACGGTTTAGATCTGCCGGACTCCAAGGCTATGTCGGTGGATTCCACCGTGGCGACACGGTGATGACACCGTCAAGCATACCTTCTCATGGCCCCGCGCATCAACATGGCGATCGCAGAACCTCCGGAGATCCCGCGAGATCGCGGCGGTGGCGAGATCGAGCGATTAATTACGCTCGGCGGCAAGATGAGGTCGCTGGCGGTCGCTCACGAGCAAGATATCATTCGCGCAGCTTCGACACCTCCATCAATCGACCTTGCGCGGTTTACGCAGCGTGTAGCGACAACGTCGCGACCCACCTCGCGTCTTGCGCGCTAAGTCTCTCGGCGAAGCTTCCTGTTCGGGTCAATTCCGCGTGGCCGGACTCTGGTCGGGCGAGCAGCGGATGGTTCGAGATCCGGGACCCATAGATCGAGGTCGAAACGGCTCGGCTATAGCAACGGTCCTCGAATCCACCAATCAAGCCGATCTCGCCCGTATGGCGTCTTTGTTTCTAACCTAGAGCGATTGGCCGAAGGCCTAAAGTCCCTAGAAGAAGTCAACACCTCCTCCAGGCAGCGCAGTCAACCTGCCCGGAATGACTCGGACAGCTCTGACCGATCGCGTGACCCTCGTCACCATCGAATGAACGCTGTCCGCGATCAAGCTACCCGTGGTCGCCGTCGCTCGCCAAGTCCCCGTAGTCGTCACGGCCACAGGGGTAAGCGTGCACGTGATGATCACGGACGGTCCCCTCGTGAGGAGCGCGTCGCGACCACGAGGAAGGAGCGTGGCAGATTGTCCCGGAGAGAATTTTTCCAGGCTGAATCTTCCCGTTCAGCCGGAGTCCCTCCGCGCAACAGGGCCAATGTCTTCTCGAGACTAGGTTCTGCCGGGGAAGGTGGCCTGTCATATGCCTTGGGCTGCAGAGCTTTCTCTGACGAGCTTCGTGCTGTCCGATGGCCCTCAAAGTTCAAACCCGGTCACATGGAGAGGTACAATGGGACTCAGAACCCAGAGGAATTCCTTTCCATCTACGCTCTGACCATCATGGCGGCGGGGTGACGAGCTCGTTATGGCTAATTACCTCCGACATCCTTGAGGGCGCTGCTCGGGCGTGGTACATTCAATCAGCAGGAGGGTTCCATCAGCTCATGGGACCAACTTTGTGACGCTCTGATCGCCAACTTCGAGAGCTGTTACGTGCGTCTGGACAAGGAGGATGATCTGCACCAGATGATCCAGATGAGCGGGAGACCCTCCGCAACCGTGAAGCGTTTCATTAAGATTCGCAACACGATCCCGAACATCTCGAATGAATCATTGTCGCGCCTTCAAAACGGAGTCGCGACGAAGCGGCTCACCCAGATCTCGAGATCAGCGAGACTGGACCGCCAACGACCTGTTCAAGGCGGTGACCGCTATGCCAGCGCGCGAGCGCGTTCGATACTAAAAGGCATTCGACAAGGCGAGCCCGCCCACTGGTGTGGATGAAAAGAAGAAGAGCGGCGAAACCACGGTGACAAGAAGTCGAAGAAGAAAAATAAAGGTGATCGAACAATACCGTCATTTGGTATAGATCGCGCACCTCCTCCCAAGGATGGGCAGAAGAAGCCCAACAATAACTACAAAGGCAAAAAGCCTGCTCAGGGAGGCGGACAAGGTAAGAAAGGTCCAACCGACCGATTTTGCAAGTTCCACCAGCACTACGGACACGACATACGCCATTGCGGAACTTGGGCTGCAAAGCTCGAGATTTCTACAACGGAAAGGGCCCAATGCCCACCTGCCCGAACAAGATGATGCGGCAGCAGGAGAAGCGTCCGGCCGACGGTGGTGACCGGGGCGATGATGGCGAATATCAAGAGCCGTGAACCATATCGCCGTTATTTTGGCGGCTCCTCGCTTATACCTCTCGGCGCACCTCAAGGAAGCTATTCGGAGGTCCTAGCGTTGAAAAAGGCAAACCACACTGAATCGATGAAGTAGACCGAGGTCTCTATCTCCTTTTCTAAGGATGATTGCCCCACTGGGATGACCAAGCCTCAGCGTCTCCCTCCGTGGTCGCTCCACCATCGACAACGCCAGAAGTTGGCGCGTCTTGGTCGACGGCGGAGCGCTTTGGACCTGCTATCAGCAAAGGTCTTGGACGAGATGCAGATTCCTCGCTCCAAGCTTAAAGAAGTCGCAATACCTTTCTACGGCATTGTCCCGGGAGAAACTGTTCAGCCATTGGGGCAGATTGTTCTGCCTGTTACCTTCGGCAGTCCAAGCAACTTCCGGACGGAGTTGATCACGTTTAACGTGGTCGACTTCCCTTCCGCGTACAATGCGATCCTGGGCCAGCCATCTCTTGGCAAATTCATGGCCGTATCCCATCATGGATACCATTGCGTGAAGATACCGGGCCCTAACGGCGTGATCACGGTCAAGGGCAACTACAAAGCTGCTCTGGATTGCGACGAGCAGTCCCTCGCCCTGGTCGACCAACTACCGCCGCGTGGCCCCGAAATTTCGCAGACCAAGTCTGCACGCCCTAGGGTCTCCCTTCAGCTAGGAGGAGAGACCAAGGAAGTTCCACTGTCCCTTGATGACGCTGCCAAGACAGTTCACTTGGGGGCCAACCTGGACCCCAAATAGGAAAACGAGCTCATCGCCTTCCTCCGAGCTAACGCAGATGTGTTTGCCTGGGAGCCATCTGACATGCCCGGAGTCCCAAGGGAGGTCATCGAGCACAAACTGGCTGTCCGGCCGGACAAAAAGCCTGTTCGCCAGAAGCTTCGATGCTTTTCGGACTTCAAGCAGGGGATCATCAAAGATCAGCTTGGCAAGCTGCTCGCTGCTGGTTTCATCCGTGAGGTTGATCACACCGAGTGGTTAGCCAACCCTGTCATTGTAAAGAAGAAAGGCGGCAAGTGGAGGATGTGTGTTGATCACACAGATTTGAACGCTGCTTATCCCAAGGACAATTTCCCCGCCTCGCATAGACCGGTGGTCGATGCGATCATGATGCCCACTCTTGAGTTTTTGGATGCTTACTCGGTTATCACTAAATAAGCATCTCCCGAGGATGAAGAGAAGATCGCCTTCATCACCCCTTCGCACTTTCTCGCTGCTCGACCATGTCTTTCGGTCTCACGCAACGGTGCCACGTTCGGTAGCAATGGAGAAGACTTTCGCGAGCAATGAAAAAACACGGAGGTCTATGTCGACGACATAGTTGTAAAGACCGGCCGAGGCGTTTAAGTAACCTCGCCAGCATCGAATAAAATTAAATCCAGAGAAGTGTACCTTTGGTGTTCGATCCGGAATGTTGCTTTCGTTATGTGATTGGTTATGAGGCATCTCTGCCAACCCCGAAAAAATCGAGGCCATTGAAAACATGCAGGCTCAACTACCGTCAAGGAAGTTCGAGCCTCACCGCGCGGATGGTCGCTCTGAGTAGATTCATTTTCCGTCGTATAACGCGGCGCCCTTCTTTAAGGCCTGCATAAGCACAATGGCTTCGTGGGACGGAGGAAGCGATCGGTCTTTTCAAGATCTTAAGCAATACCTATCCAACCCACTGTCTTGACTACCCGCGACACGGCGAATGCTCTTGCTCTATCTTGGTCGCATGCCTCAAGCGGTGGCGCGGTCTTGACGGTGGAAAGGGAAGGCATCCAATGACCAATCTATTACGTGGCGAGGTACTTCACGGATCTAAGGAGCATTACCACGAGGTCCGAAGTTGCTCTCGCCTTGCTCATGTCCTCGAAAAACTTCGCCATTATTTCGAGCGCATCAAATCTGGTCCCGACCAAGTTCCCCTTGAAGAAATCCTAAGAAACAAGGAAGCGGGGACGTATAGCTAAGTGGGCAATGGAATTGGCGAGTTCGATATTCATTTTGTCGCCTGAACGCTATTAAGTCCTGTGTCTGGCTGACTTTGTCGCCGAGTGGACTGCCCGCTAAATCGAGAAGCTCCCGCGCACTGATGACCCCTTGGACCATGTTTTTGACGGTTCGTGCCTCGAAACTCGGGGCTGGTTTTGTTCTTATCTCCTCAAGGAGAGCAACTCCAATATTCTATCCAACTACACTTTGGCGACTAACAACACTGCAGAGTCTGAGGCCCTCCTCATGGGACTAAGAGCGTGCAAGTCGCTTGGTGTCCAATGGTCGATGTGAAAGGAGATTCACAAATGGGTCATCAATCGAGTTAATAAAGAGTATCGATCTTTGCGATGACTCAATGGCGCGATACCGTTGAAGTGAGGAAGTTGGGCGGCATTTTGATTTTTCGAGGTGCTCTTCGTGCCTAGGAAGGACAACTTCTGGCCGACCAGCTATCAAGTTTGGATCCTCACGCTAACTCGCTTTCGGCAGGTGCTCGTCGAGCACCTTTACAAGCCCTCAATCACGTCTCCGAACGAGGCAAGCGAGACAAGTGGTGCTGCTCTCCGCCATCGAAAGGCGGTCGCGAAATGGACAACGCCATTTGTCCGGTACCTAGCAGATGGGACCCTGCCCGAAGACGAAGCCGAGCGTTGGCGGCTTACAAGGCGTGCTGGTCCATACAAGCTTGTGGACGGCTTCCTTTACCGTCACGGTGCTCTAGGAGTCCTCTCCAAGTGCATCTCTCAACAGAAGGGTGTGTTCCTTCTTAGGGACATACACGAGGGTGCCTATGGCAACCACGCCTCCTTCAGAACTCTGGTCGGCAAAGCGTTTCGCATGGTCTATTATTGGCCCACAGCATTACAAGATGGCCGGGATATCGTGACTAAGTGCAAGGCTTGCCAATTTCACCCCCGGAAGGCACATAAGCCCGCCCAAGAGCTCCAAACGATCCCCCCTGTCGGGGAAAAAATTACGGCCCATTGCCATGGCCCACTCCCTGACGGCCCAATCGAACAGCCTACCGGGGCCCAGCTCCCTGAAAGGTTCTATCTGGCCCATATGCGTCCTGCCGACCTTGGCTGGCACGGAGCGTAATGGCCTAGAATTCGTGTTTGAGTCCGACTCGAACAGAGTTATGCACGGCTACGTGAAGATCCGGACGTTGGTTTCCCGGATTGGATTAGGAGTCGTGATCCCCAAGACTAGGAGTATGCCTTATCTACCTCGGGATATATTTGGCATGTACTGAGTTCGTTACGATCTCGTAGTTAGCCTGGCCCGATATTCCCTCGGTAGGTCGGTTTGCTCAGCACTATATAAACAGGGCCCCTACGGCGTTTAGAGGGATCCCTGGCATTGAGTTTTACATCCTAGCGTCTAGCTTAGACCTTAGCAGATAGATTTTCGCATACTACTCGTCGAGACCTGCTGATCTCGTCGAGTTCCTCCTTGTAATTCTCTTTGATATAAAGAAAGGTTTGGGCGTGGGGCTATTATCTCTCGAGAGGCTGAACCAGATAAAACCCACATCTCTGCTCGTTCTTGTTAAGTGGTTGTTCGGCGTGTCTCCTATCTCCTCTTTGAAGAACCTTGGTTGACTTGGGTCGATATCCCAACCGTCGACAGCTGGCGCCGTCCGTGGGGACCTCGCAGATCGAACATGTCGAACTCTATCAGCGACAAGGAGATTCTTCCTGAGGACTACGACTCAGAAAGGCGGGATGTCTCTTCCTGCGGATCGGATCGATCCCTTCGATCTTGATCGCCTTCGCGCCGGGCAGCTCTACGCCCGGGGCGCGCGTCTGGTCCCCGCGACGAGCTCCGTGCTCGGGGGCTGGATCAACTTCGTGTCGGGCAGCTCTTCGCGCGGGCGCTGTCTCGTCCCATGACGAGCTCCGTGCTCGAGGCTGGATCAAAACTCCTTCCGGATCCCGGCCGTTACGCTGGCGAGAGGATGACGGGAGAGAGCTGACTAGCACTTAGAACGTCGGCGAGCTCCGTAGGTTCTTTGTGTAGGTCTTCGTTTTCTTAGCTCGCGCTTTTTCTCAAATTCGCGCCTTTAGTTCGTCCAAGTCTCTCGGGCTGCCATGTAAAGTTCAACCCATTGAACGGTGAATGTTCGCGGCCCCGCGCCTTCTCACCACTCGTCTTCTCAGACTACCTTACTCTCTGGTAACACTTGATGGCTGCCCGGTCTTGCGAACTCTTGGCTCCGCAATCTTAAGGGTTTTCCCTGCCCGTATCTTGTTTCAACAAGTTCCTAAACTCAGAGTTGCGTAACACGGCATCCACCGCGGCTAAGCTTTGCTCTCGTAAGCCCTCCGCGGCGAGGCACTTACCTCCACGACACAACCACATGGCAAAGCTCGCTCTCGTAAGCCCTCCGCGGCAGAGCACTTTCCTTGTTCGGTTACCTTGAATCGCTTAACTTACGTTAACGGCGGTTCACAGAGCGAATCGATCAGAATGCGGTGTCGCTCTAACTCTCTACGCACGTGCTTGAAGTCGCAAGTTCAGGTCTTTATGCATCGTCCGTGCATCGAGCTAGGCGTCGCTCTTCCTCTTGTGCACTGTTCGAGTTCGCAAACTCAGTCCTCGGCGGTACTGCACAACGGGGGAGTTAGGCTAAGCGTTCTACCGCTTTTCCCAAAACTTTCTAGCGCTGTTCGCCTTGCTCTTGGTTTCTGTTCGTCCTTGTCTTTTCTTTGCTCTTTTTGCGGAAAAAGCTGCTCGGTCGACTCTCGCTCGATTCAAGCGTTGCTCGGCGGTTCTAAGTCGCCGCCGGCTCCTCGGGACTGCCTCTCCTCGGTCGATTGGGACTTGAGCTGAATTTCGCAACCCCATGCGTTTTCAGTTTTTCGGTTCCTTTCCTCGGCGTTGGTTTTCCAAAACCTCATTGGTCTTCGCTCCGTAGCGCTCCCAGCGTCTTGAGCATGTCTTTTATCCGGCGGCGACCATGCGGCTCCGGTTAACAAGCGGTGCACCACCGATGGAGTTACGCCCACCGTAAGCGATTCTCGCCGCGGGCATGCCCACCGTAAGCCAATTCTTATCGCAACGGCACTCCCGGCGCTGGTTCCGCACTCGCGAGGCGACACTAACGCCGCACGGTCCATGCCCGGATAAGATTTCGCCTCGCCGTCCCGCCTGCGGCTAAGGTCCCGACGCCTTCCACGGTTAGCGGTCTTAGCCACGGCTGGGCTGCACTTGTCCGCACACGTCTTTTTTATCCATGCTCGTCCTTCACAGCACGGTAATCCGAGCAATGCACCACCAACGAGTCACCGCCCACCGTAGTCGATTCTCATCGCAGCGGGCACTCTGGCGTCGGTTCCGCATTCGCCAAGTGACACTAACGCTATCGGGGACGTGCGGAAAAATTATGTCTTGTGCGGGTAGGTCGCCCTTAGCGTGTTTTCCAAAACTTCGCTTTGCTCTTCTTAGAGCCTGTTTTTGCTCCTTTTTCCTTTTCTTTGGCTCGTTCCTTGTTTGTCTTCTGCGGAAATACGAGAACGGGAACGTCGACGCCGGTGATGGTCGCGGCGAGGTTCGAACTTCCCCACCAAAACCGATGTTCAGATCCTCGCTTCCGGGTTTGCTCACGCATGCCGTGGACCGATTCACTTACCGCGTATGATTTCGTCTTTGCGCAATCGACCTTCACAGTTCGGCTAAGTCAAGGTAGTCGCCACCAACGGAGTCCCGCCCACCGTGGCGATTCTCGCCGCGAAGCGGGCATGCCCATCGTAGTCGATTCTCATCGCAACGGGCACTCCAAGCGTCGGTTACGCACTTGCCAAGACAACGCTAACACCGCCGCAGGAATACGTCATGGGTAAAGCGTTGATTTCACACGTTCTCTTCTTTGCTCGACCGCATCGGGTTGTGATTCACCACGACGGGCAGCTCTTCGCCGAGCGCGCGATTCGTCCCGCGACGAGCTCCGTGCTCGGGCTGATCACCTCGCCGGCGCAGCTCTTCACCAAGCGCAGTTCCTACCGATGCGTCTTCGCCTGGTCGTACTTTCTGGTTCCTTTAACGAGCTCCGTGCTCGGGGACTAGATCTCTTTACCTGGTTTCTTCGACGAGCTCCGTGCTCGGGGACTAGATCTCCTTACTTGGTTCCTTTGACGAGCTTTACGCTCGGGGACTGGGTCGTCTTCCCCCTCGTATGCATTGTCTGCTCCTGGCATACGATCTACGTCTAGGGGCACATCACCTTCGCTCCTGAGCACGACGTTCGCTCGAGAGCGCAATCTATATTTCCTCGGGCAAGCTCTAGCCCGAGAGATGATTCCTCTATTTTCGTTTATCTTTTCCTAGGCATTTGAATGCCTAGATGCAGCAGCACGAGTCCGTCTCGCGACTTGTTATGTTCATTCTCCCGGAAGATCTGATCTTACCGGATGCGGTGGTACGCTCTTCACTACTAAGAATCCAATCCCTCCTTGATGACGTTCAACCTCAAGGAGATGATTCATCTCACTTCTTTCGATTTACGACGAGGGTCGGGTACTCTGCTTTCGGACGGTGTCGTTCCTCGCTCGACGCAATGAGTTGCTTTCGAGACCGGCGGGTTGTTCGGTCCCGAATAAGTATTGTTCGGTTGAACCATAACTGCTGTTCGATGCTTTGTTGCACGCCTTTGTAGCAGGAAAAATACCCTCTTCGTGACTTAGAGTCTCAAGAGGAAGACCCCACTCTAGTGAGTCCTTCCACTTGAGTCTCGGGGGCTAGCTGTCGGGGATAAAATACGGCTCATTGCCATGGCCCACTCCCTGACGGCCCAATCGAACAGCCTACCGGGGCCCAGCTCCCTGAAAGGTTCTATCAGGCCCATATGCGTCCTGCCGAACAGCCCTTGGCTGGCACGGAGCGTAATGGCCTAGGATTCGTGTTTGAGTCCGACTCGAACAGAGTTATGCACGGCTACGTGAAGACCGGACGTTGGTTTCCCGGATTGGATTAGGAGTCGTGATCCCCAAGACTAGGGTATGCCTTATCTACCTCGGGATATATTTGGCATGTCTTGAGTTCGATTTATCTCGTAGTTAGCTTTGGCCGATATTCCCTCGTTAGGTCGGTTTGCTCGGACTATATAAGCAGGCCCCTCACGGCGTTTAGAGGATCCTCGGCATTGAGTTTTACATCCTAGCGTCTAGCTTAGACCTTAGCGATAGATTTTCAGCATACTACTCGCCGAGACTCCTTTGATCTCGTCGAGTTCCTCCTTGTAATTCTCTTTGATATAAAGAAAGGTTTGGGCGTAGGGCTATTATCTCTCCGAGAGGCTGAACCAGATAAAACCCCTGTCTCCTATTCGTTCTTTGTTCGTGGTTGTTCGCGTGTCTCCTATCTCCTCTTTGAAGAACCTTGGTTGACTTGGGTCGATATCCCAACCGTCGACACCCCCATATTGGCCTTTCTCCACATGGGGTCTGGATCTGCTTCGGCCCATTCCTAAGGGGTACAAGGGCTACACACACTTGCTCGTCGCCATCGACACTTTTACAAAGTGGATTAAGGCGAGCTTGTGTCGCCTCTTCACGCTTAAAACGGTGTGGCGCTTTTTCAAAAGCAACGTGGTCACGCCGCCGATCCCCATAAGTCGATCACGGATAGCGGTACCAGCTTGAGCGAGCTATTCGGGAATCTGCGAGCAATTTGGGCACCAAGGTTTGCCGCCTCGGTGGCACATCCACGAGCAATGGAGCGGTCGGCGAGCTAACGGACAGATCGTCCAGTATCAAGCGACGCGTGTTCGCGGCACTCATGAAAGCACAACAAGGCTCGGTCGACAAAGTTCCTTCCGTCCTCTGGGCGATTCGCTTTCTGACGGCCACCGCAACTGGGAAACTCCTTTCCAAGCGGTCTCGGTGCAAAAGCCATCACGCCGCCGAAATAGTACTCGGCTCGCCTCGCCGAGCTCGATCAACTTGTTGACGGCGAGCAAGCGCTTACTCGATCTCGATCTCCTTGAAGGCACACGCGAACGGGCACAAGTCAGAATGGCGCGCTACCAGCAAGATCTTCGCCGGCATGCTGCCAAGTCAGTTCGACCAAGGGCTTTGAAGGCGGGCGACCTCGTTCTGCGCCGTGCCCAGAACTTGTCCAATGCCAACAAGTTAACTCCACGCTGGGAGGGCCCATTCACGGTCGTTTCTTCTGCTCGTCCGGGTGCTGTTCGCCTGGCAATGGAGGACGGGAGAGAGCTGACCAGCACTTGGAACATCGACCAGCTTCGTAAGTTCTTCGTGTAGGTCTCTTTGTGTGTTTACTTAGCCTTGCGCTTTTTGTCAAACTTCGCGCCTTAGTTCGTCCAAGTCTCTCGGGCACCATGTAAAGTTCAATCCAATTCTTAAGTGAATTCTCACGGCCCCTGCGTCCTTTTCACTTCTTGTCTTCTGAAGACTACCTCTTTCTCTCTGGTAACACTTGATGGCTGCCCGGCCTTGCGAACTCTTGGCTCCGCACTTTTTAGGGTTTTCCTGCCCGTATCTTGCTTCAACGAATTCCTGAACTCAGAGTTACGTAACACGGCTTTTTCCACCTTGCGGCTAAGTCTGCTCTCGTAAGCCCTCCGCGGCAGAGGCACTTACTGCTTGGCGCGACCACTTGGCAAAGTCCGCTCTCGTAAGCCCCCCGCGGCAGAGGCACTTTCCTTGTTCGGTTACTCTCGGAACTGCCTAACTTACGTTGACGAGCAGTCCATGGAACGAGTCGATCAGGCTGTGGGTGTCGCACTATCTCTCTACGCACGTGCTCAAGTTCGCAAGTTTAGGTTCTTGAGCATCGTCCGTACCGGGGGCTAGGGTGTCACTCTTTCTCTTGTGCACTGTTCGGGTTCGCAAACTCGTGTTTTCGGCGAGATGCACTGTGGGCCGGGAGTTAGGCTAAGCGCTCTACCGGTTTTCTTAAACTTCCTAGCGTTGTTCGCTTTTCTCTTAGTTTCTGTTCGTTCCTGTCTTTTTGCTGCTCTTTTTTGCGGGAAGAAAGGTAAGTGCTTTATTGCACTAATCAAAAGTTTCAGGTACAAGGCCCTTTCGGGTTACAGCCACGGTGCTACTTGGGAGCAAGCTGCTCCTTTAGCTCCTCAACTTCTAACTTGAGGCGCACGACTTCACCTTGGGCCTTGATCCCTTTCCGGGCTTCAGCTCGGAGGCGTTCTATCTCCTCCTTGCTCCGCTTGGCCTATGCCGCACCTTCTGTCCGGATAGCCTCGACCTCTTTGGTCTTGGCGCACAGCTGGTCGGCCAGAGCTTCGCTCTGGCTAACTCGCTGCCCGACGGTCTTGAGCTGCTCGGCCAGCTCCTTGACCTTGTTCTCAGCAGTGATCGCCCTCACCGCCATCCCGCGCATCTCCTCGATCTCTTCCTGTGAAGCCCACAGGGTTGAAATCTTCGCCTGGAGTCCCGCGGAGGTCAGCTCCTCTTTGGCGAGCTGGGCCTTGAGCTTCTCGACGTCCGCCGCGAGCGCCTTCCGCCAATGGGGCGCTTGACAAGCGCTCTTGAGCCACCGTGCGGCGTCCTCTCCTCCGGTGGTGCTCGCCTTCACGGCTTCTTGCAGCAAGCTCCTCGGCTTCTTTAGAAGAGCTTCAGAGAATGCCTCTCTTTGGTCACTGGCCTTGAGCTTCTTCGCTTCGCCTTGCCGGCTCCCGGCCAGCCAGCAGAGGGCTCGCCCGGCTCCCTCGTCTGAGATGCTCCGGAGGGACACCAAGATCTGGCGCTCCGCTTCGATGGTAACACCGTCCTCGAGTTCCGCCATGGTGTCCCTAAAGACCTGAGGGAGAAGATCAAGTCAATCACTTTGCGATGATATAGCTAAACTGAACAAGGTTTGATCTTGGAGTTTACCTTGCCCGGTGATGCTTGATCCCGGCGTGAAGCGGTCTTGAGACCGTCGTCCGAAGCCCGCGTCGCGGGATGAGACTGGCGCGCTGCTTTTGCCGCCATCTCCTGTGCTCTTTCTTCCTGCGGGAGCTCTTCTGTTCGGGAGCAGGGGTGACTGGCGACGCGCTTTCGTCTCCCCGCTCCTGTTCTTCTTCCTCCTCTGCCCGATCACCTTCGGGCAAGGCTGGAGCAGCTTCACCAGGCGGCGCCGGAGCCTCCACCGGCACGACGACTTGTGTCGCCTGCTCGTGGACCTCTTCTTGTACCTCGGTGGCGGGAACTTCGCCCTGCTCGCCGATCACCTCCGCCGGCTCAGGGATGGACTGCCCCTGCGACGGGGTGCCCGGTAGGACCGCCTGCTCGGTCCCACCTGGCGCTTCGAGCCATCGCCTTAGCCCCGTTGTCCGTGGCGCGCTGCGCGCCGCTCTTTCGTCTCCAGCCGCTCCACCGCGCCTTTGAGCGCGTCAAGCTGCTCGCTGGAGTCTAGCGGGAGCAGGCTCCACGCCGCCAGTCTGTCCTTGAGGCTAGCCAGCCTCACTGCCCGCGATGCGCCGTGTAGGTGCTCGGGCAGCAACGAACGCTCGAGCGCCGCCCCGACGTCGTCCGTGGCGGTCTCCTCCTGGGCAGCTGATGAAAAAGACTTACTCAAGCCCAACACGGTCAGAAAATTCGTAAGGTCAAAGAGATTCATTGCTACATACCTGCCGTGGAAAGCTTGATCTTAATCTTTTTTGCCGGAACCTTCCGCCTCTTCCTCGGGGGCTCCTTGGCGGCTTGTTCGCCCTGGTCCCTGGGTGCTCACGGCGATGAGCTCAGCTCCCTGCTGAGCTGAGCACTCTTCTCGCGCAACGCAAGAAGCTTTTCCTTGCGCGCGACTTCTTCCTCAAGCCTCATCTGTTCGGCGACCTGTTGTAACTGCGCCATATGGCTCGAGTGAGCCTGCGTATAACGCCTAAGCCAAAGGGTCATGTTCTTTACCTCTTCGTCGCTTTGCTCGGTGAGGAGGGAGGGGCTTGGTCTCTTCCTCATTGGGTTGACCGCGCCCGCTTGATCATTGGCGGCGCTCCGTCGCCATGGTGGTCTCTTCGACGGCTGGTGGCCGCCATGGCGTGGCGAGCTCCGCGTAGGCTCAGCCGCCACCTTGGGCTTTATGGCCACCTTGGCCTTGCCTTTCTTCGCCTTCTCCTTCTCAGACCCAGAGGGCTCCTCCACGATCCCTCCAAGGATCAGCTGGTCCTCCTGCGCGTTTTGAGAAGCGGACATTAGCATTAAACAACGGTGCAAATCTAGCAACACAGGCTGAGCATGAGTGATTTACCTCGTCATGCGGACGAGCACGTTCTTGTGGCGGTGTAAACCACCTCGCCGGTGACCTCCCGTCCTTCCTCGCCGCCTTGAAGATGGCGTCGACCCGCTTCGGTCACCCACGTCGGTTGGCTTCTCTGCCCGAACAGAGGATCGTTAGTTTCGTTCGGAGGAAATGATCAATGTAAAGGTTGAGTCTTAAAGGCACTTACCGTGCTCTCCCTTGTGATGTCTTCCCATCCCTTTATCTTATAGAAGGATAGGGCCTTCTCCAGCCAGACGGATTACATTATTTGTGTAGTCTCGGATGATCTCCCCGCCTGTGAGCGAGGCTCACGAGGAAGCGATCTTCCTCGTCAAGTACCGATCATGGCGGACATCTCCGGCCTTGCATGGGTATCCCTTCACGGCGCCTTCCGGTGAAGGAGAGCTTCTTGTCGCCGTATCGCTTCTTTGTAGAACCACCTCGACCACCACCGCCCATCGAATCAAGCAGGCGGTGGCGAGTGCGGCGCGTCGTCGGCAATGGCCCGAGCTTGAGGTAGTAGCACCCAGCGCTGAAGCGGCGAGCTGCTCCTCGTCACCATGTAGTAGTGGAGGAACAGCCCCACCGGCGGATCGATGCCCAGATAGCCTTCGCACAGTGTGCAAAACGGCCATCCGGAGGATGGAGTTCGGATCGAGGTTTGTCACCTCCAATTCGGCGATGTTTAAGAAGGCCTCGGCGGTCGCCGGAAGACCTCAACCCAATAAAGGCGAATCGTTGGTCGATGAACTCTCCTCCAGCTGCTCCGGAGTTTCCTTCTCCCCGGGCAGCCTCCAGCTGCCAGCGTCGATGTGGCCCTCCTCCTCCCAAGTCGTCAAGTCCTCCTCGTTCAGGTTAGTGGCTAAGAATCTGGCCATAGCGTTCCCTAGGGGTGGGCGAACAAGTTCTTGGGTGGAGTTTGGTTGGTTGATGTTGAGCGCGGTTGGAACTAGGGCTTAGGGAGGAAAGGCGCGGCAGTGGCTGGCAGCAGGCGGCTTTGGTGCTTTATAGGCCTAAGCGAGCAGCTCTGCAGCGGTTTGCCACAAAGCAGCTAGTTTTTATCAGAACGGCTAGGTAAAACGGTCGTCTGTTTTCCTTCTTGCAATGAGGAAGTTACTGTTGGAATCGCCAACGGCTATTTTTTCCATGTAGGTGCGCATTGAAGGCTGAGTGCTCTGTTCGGGCAGATGTGATTCCCTGTTCGACGCAACAGAGTTGCTCGGTACTGATCGGGTCTGTCCGGTCCCGAACAAGTCTTGTTCGGTTGAACCACAACCTGGTCGGTCGATTGTTACAAGTCTTTGTAGCAGTAGTTTTTCCCTCTTCGTGACTTTGAGTCTCAAGAGGACGACCCCACTCTAGTGAGTCCTTCCACTTGAGTCTCGGGGGCTAGCTGTCGGGGATAAAAATACGGCTCATTGCCATGGCCCACTCCCTGACGGCCCAATCGAACAGCCTACCAGGGCCCAGCTCCCTAGAAGGTTCTATCTGGCCTATATGCATCCTGCCGAACAGCTTTATGGCTGGCGAGATGCGTAATGGCCAAGGAATCATGTTTGAGTCCGTCTCGAACAAGAATTCTGCCCGGCTACGTGAAGACCGGACGTTGGTTTCCCGGATTGGGATAGGAGCCGAGATCCTCAAGACTAGGAGTATGCCTTATCTGCCTCGGGATATATTTGGCATGTCGAGTTCGTTGTGATCTCGTAGTTAGCCCGGCCCGATATTCTCTCGGTAGATCGGTTTTCTCTGTACTATATAAACAAGGCCCCTACGGCGTGTTGAGGGGCGAATCCAAGACGAGCTTTACGACTAGATTTTAGCTTTTAGCATCTGGTAGACACCTGATCTTCGTTTGTACACCACGATCTCGCCGAGACTTGTTCGTCTCGTCGAGCCACCTCTTGTATTCATCTCTGATATATAAGAAAGGCTGGACGTAGGGCTATTATCTCTCCCGAGAGGCCCAAACCAGGATAAAAACCCCTGTCTCCTATTCGTTGTTGTTCGTGGTTGTTCGGCGTGTCTCCTATCTCGCTTGCAAAGAACCTTAGCGACTTGAGATCGTTATCTCAACCGTCGACAAATTCCTTCGCCCATGGGGAGGGCCGTCCCCCAAACTGTATCCTCCCATTTTGATCAATACAAGGTAGCTCTCCTGCCCTTTGTTCAAATTTTTTTTTTTTTTTAAGGTCATGACCAACAAATATAATCAAGAAGCCAACGAGTATTGCATTTGCAAATATTTGATGAAGAAATATATAAGAACATAATGATAACTCAGAGGAGGTAGAGGGCAAAACATGTAGATACACGTGCATTAGGAGTTGGCACCAGAGAGGCGCATTTGCACGTACAAAGCAAAAAAAAAAAAAAAACGTGACAAGATAGAAGCAAAGTTTATATATATTAATATATTATCCCCTCTTATTTCTTCGTGTATAGCCCCTTTAGTTACATGTAGTCACTACCTGGCTCAAATCAAGAAGAATCAGGGTTCTAAAGCGCCAAGTACGAGTATCGACATGCATGAAGAGAACGTGACATCAATATCCACGGGTGATCAATGACGACAACAACCGGGATGATTTAGGAGAAAATCATCTGCGCGCGACCAACTAAAATGATCACCTGAAGCCTCACCGTCTTTCTATTATATATTGATCTAAACCCATGCAAAAAAGCCACCTGATGAAACAAGATATATAAACAATTTAAACTTAAATGTGAGGGTTCCTCGTAAAAACTAGAAACTGAGGGAGAGAGCAAGTAAATCATATTCGAAGATAGTGTGTGAAGGCACCATGTAAATATAAATATGACATGTTTACTCATCGCTCTCACAAAAGTACATGCAATTATTTGTCATCATAATCAGATTCAAAGATGACACCATGAACAACTTACCGAAACAAAACAATATAAAGCACATCTAACTAAGTAAAAAAAATATGCATGCATTCTCATCTCTAGGAAGACATACAATCATTTAGAGTTCTCGGTTGCATCAATTCAATTGCATTGAAATAAACATTCAGGTAATAAACTAATTAAGCAAAAGCACTAGGAGCACAAAAGATTTGAACATGGAAGAATGCTTTCATGACATGCATGGTAACTAGTTTTATCCTTCTTTCATATTAAAATCATAGATGGCCAAACGGGCGGCCTGGACTGGCATGACCCTATTAGACCAGGTTCCACACGGCCCGAGGAAGACGGAAAAATAATCGTGCTAGGCCAGCCCGACGTGTCTGGCCTTCGGCCCAGGCATGGCACGCTTGACAGGGCCGTGTCGGCTCAGGCCCGATTTACCCGATTTGTCGGGCCGAGCCAAAATGTCGTGCCTCGTGCTGGCCCGTTTAGCCATCTATAATTAAAATATAACAATCAATATCTTAGATATGTTTTTAGTTGAATGTAATAAAAAAATAGGTGGTATTCACTTAAACCATAGGATAATAAATCTAGTCGTGAAAATGCACGGATGATCATGCTAGTTTGTTACAATCCATAGCATGATATACAATTTCATTGAAGTACAACGACAACCACCATTGAAGACTTTCGAATGAGGTATTTTATCATCTTTGAGAGGTACCAAGAGGCATCAGGTACCTTAAGGCACCAGCTTGGAGGTAGATTTGCTACTTAGAAAAATCCCTCTTTTCTGCCGTCGGAGCTCATGCCCCGCTGCTAGAACTATATTGATGTCGTGCTTAAGTGGCGTGGGTTGGGACGGCAGTTGGCTGGCACTGAGGTGAGAGATCAGAAGAAAGGAAGAAGGCGAGATAATCTTATATTTACCCCACTATGGTGATGGTACGAGTTAAAAAGCAGAGGTACCATTTTAACATAACCATTACTTCTGATGTAACCAATGATCTTACGCGAGATATCAATCATGGTAAAATATAAATAAAGGAATTAGTCAGATATGGCCCGTGTCTTGGTTTCTGGGCATAAAACATTCAAACCATCAATATACTCGCAGTCATGAAATAGTTTTCCAAAAAACTCGAACCTAAGTATGAAATTGACGTTTCAATATTGACATTGGTTAAGTAGTTAACTAGTAGGCATGAAAATATCATATGTCATAATATCCATCTCTATAGCTTAAATGCTAGAAAACCAATGACTGTTTTCTAGCTTCTCAAAGGTTAAGGCTAATACACACAAGGATGCCGCATGATGCCATTATATATTATGATAATGTCAACATAAAACTATATAAAATCACTTTTTAAAGCTATTTGAATCTGGTAATCCGTTGAAAACAATTCGAACGAATTATGGTTGGCCAGCATTCCCATGATTATATACGTTGATAGGTTTCAGTTCGCTGGGATCCAACAGCCGTGGAAACCGTAGGGCAGCCCGTACGGGAAGCTGACGCGCGCGATCTCCTCGAACGTAGCTGCATCCAGCACCAGCGCGTAGCCTTGGCCATCGTCGGCAGACACGACGGACATGACCACTCCTGCACAGATCATGAGACCAAGAGTCGTCAGAGCAAAACAAATTACTAAGTCCAGTTCCAGTATGTTTCGTATGGTACTCCTCTGCTACAAAGCAAGCTTGGCTGATATGATACCGTCGTCTTCGTCGGTTGCTCCCGGCCTGGCCACGAAGAAGGGCTCCGACGGCACGGAGCCCTCCTCATGCCAACTCTTGGCCTTCTTCTCCACCAGGTCGACCTTGGAGAGCGTGTTGGGGAAGTTGCACGGCCGCCGCGCGCCGCAGGCGTAGGCGTAGCGGTACCTCCGGCCGAGGTACGCCGGGTTGATGCTGCACATGTCCATCCCGCGGCCGTGCTCCTCCGGGTCCAGAGCCGTTTCCAGCTCGCCGAAGGGGCTCCCGTCCAGCGGTATCCTGAACCGGCCCACCCTGCCCGGCCGGTGCGTACGTACATGCATGAATGCATGATACATCAACAGGATTCGCGCCAAGCGATTCATGGCACGTTCTTCAGTTTGGCAACTAGATGCTCGAGCGCACTTGACTACCTGGCATTCGGCAACACGTCCTGGTCCCTGAACGATCTCAGCCTCTGGAGGACGAGTGTCTCGATGATGGCAGGGTCGCCGTGGTGCTCGCAGCAGTCGACGACCACCGCCTCAGCTCTCCCGTCCTCGCCTTCCTCCTCGTACGCGTTGATGAAGTGGATTGCCATGAAGGGCGGCACCTCGACGCTCGCCACCTACAAGAACAATAAGCCGTACGCATGGTTGGCACTTAGCACGGACACAGAGTTTGCATTGGATTACTGCCTTCTTAGAACACGATATGTAGATATTACTCCTATGTAGCTTACGGTCTTGCCGGTGGCCTTGCACATGATGTGCATGTAGCTCCCGGACGCGGGGAGCCAATCGAAGGCGTAGAACTCGGCGAGCTCGGACTTGAGCAGGCTGGTCGCCGAGTACCGGAGCGGCATCTCGGGCACGACGACGTAGTTCTCGGTGACGGCGAACGAGTGCACCCACCCCGGCGCTGGCCCGCCGCGGCAGTCCACCCTCCCTATCACCTTCCGCTCGCTGCTCCCGGCCTCCATCCTCACGACGAGGTGGCCCGGCCGGACAAGGTCAGGGAGCAGCGTCAACAACTCGGACTCCGTCACGATCGGGTGCGCGGACTGCACCATGCCGCCGAGCCTGTCCGTGTAATAGAACCTGCCGACCGTGTCCAGCGAGTCTGGGTCTATCAGGATGGAGCTCTTGGTGGTCTCGGTGAGGCACATCACCCGGCCGTCGCCGAGCGGCAGCACGGCACTGTTGGGGTTGTCCGTGAGCGCCGCGCCGCTGACAAGCCCGACGACGTTGCGCACGCGGTCGAGCAGGGTGGAGGGCTTGGGGCACTGGGAGAACTCGCGCAGGCGTGGCCGCCCGTGCGCCCTGGCCGCCCTATACGCGTCCGACTCGATCTGCCGGTGCGCGCTGGTGGCGCGCCCGTGCTGGAAGGAGACGCGGACCAGCGTCGCGTAACCGTCGAACAGGTGGTGGAATGCGCCGCCGCCAACGTCCCACAGCCCTGGCCCGTTCCTCAGGTACGTGCCATTCTGCGCAGAGTTTCACAGAATCACAGGCAAGAGATACATACAGATTAGTGACATTACTCATATCATGCTACGCACCTTTTTTTTTTTTTTTTGCGAGAAACGAGCGTAAACAGGGGCAGCAGCAGAGCACGAACCAGCCAAAGAGGGAGGTGCCCGTCGACGGCCAGGTCACCTTCCCAACGCTCTTGCCGGACGCTAGCCCAGGCAGAGAGCTTTGTGCCGCTGTCTCCTGCAGCTTCCTCCACCAACGTGGCTGCCTTCACGGCACGGCCGGGGCTGCGCGCCTTTGCCGGGTTGAGATTGCTGTGTCTGCGACGAGGGGGAGAGAGACCGAAGGATTTGGGGCTTGTGCATAGCGAGGGGAGGGAGCTCAGGGAGGAAGGCATGCTTGTGCTGTTCTGTTGTTTGATTTGTTCTCTGTCTCGGTGGATGACTGCGCAGCATGGCCTTGTATTTATGTAGCAAGGACGGTTTTGGATTCTTCAAAATTTACTACACATAGGGAATGGCAAGTCCTAACCTTGCATAGTTCAAACTTTTGGGCAATGCTCGGCGGCAGCGGGGTTGGTACTTGTTAGAGCATGTACAATGATTAAAACATCAGTTGTCTCTAACTATTATCATGTTACATAGATACAACACTAAATATGGTTTAGAGACAACATTTACAATGATAGATATGGCTGCACGTTTTTATAGATAATTTTCTCCACAAAATTTCTTAATTACGTCGACCTAGTCACAGGTAACACCCCGGTCCGTTAATAACCTAAAAGGATCTAGTTGGCCTAGAGGAGGGGTGAATAGGCAACTTTAAAAAATTTCAATTAAAATTTAGACTTTTAGCAAGTAGTTACCCAAACTAACTAGCAAATCCTAGTCTAAACAGAAAGCAGTAAACAACGAGAAAAACATAGCAAAGACAAACAATAGGAAATTAAATGCACAGTAAGAAAGGGGGCACAAGAATTTTTGACCAAGGTTCGGAGTCCTCCTCCTAATCTCCGTTGAGGCAAGCCCTTCACAAAGGGCCAGCTCCCTCTCGAGCCCGTAGGCTAATTTCACTCTTGGTTGCTTTTCACCACTCCGGTAGGCTAGCACCTAGGCTTCACAAATCATCTCGAAGGTTTCCATAAGCACCATTGGCAAGCTCTTCAAGAACACCTCAAACTAGCCGTATAAAATTGATAATCCAAGAGTAACAAGTTTCAGATCATTACTTCTATGTATAATAAACTCTCAATCAGATCTGGATACTTTTGGGGCAATTTTGTGACATTTGGCCTTTTTGAGTCAATTGATGTAGACAAAGAACATGGCTCATTTTTAGTCTAATAGGAATGAGAATGATATTCTAGGGCCAAGCACACACAGTGGAAGAAGTTTCTGCGACCTTTTATAGGCTAAGAAATCGAATAGGAGCTGTTTGAAAGAAATTCTAGCCGTTAATAATATGACAAAAATGCTTTTGCAAAAGCACTGTCAAAGTTGCTTTAGCAACGGACACAAACCAACGGTAATAATATTTAGACAGAAAAGATTCAGTTTGCGATGGACAGAAGTTCAGAAATAACACTTCTCACGGATCGTCTCAAGAAACAAGTTTGTGATCAAGTAAAAGCTTTGAAATTCAGTTGGGAACAGACAAGTCTGACGCAAACAACAAACTTATTGGACGAAAGAGAAGTAAGAAGGAATTGTGACAAGTGTATGATAGACTATCCGGCGTAAACAAGAGATTTTCTGCATAAGGCACCGGTCAAGACCCAAAGCACAAGACTAAATTGTCAGGCGTCAACTTGGATGTTTCTAATAGAATGCCGGACTGAAAGAAATGAGAAGAACTAATTGTCCAGCGTGAACTTGGATGTTTCTGAAGAAACAACGGACAGAAGCAAAAGCATATTGAGGGCTAGTCCGGCGACAACTGAAGATTTTCTAGCAATGAATATGGCTAAGAACTTTTTCGGATTTGAGTTGCTCCAAGGTAATTTTTATGTGATTGAGAGATTTATTACCAATATAAGTAATAAAATAAAACCTCCCTTAATTGTACGACAAAGAACAAACAAAACTAGCTACAGGCTTAAAATTTCTCCCAAGCTTAAACTAGTTAAAAATGTCCTTAATTTTGTCTTTGAGCTTGATGCTGCAAAGGCAATCTTGAGCTTAAATGCTCTGAAGTGAGTATATTTGTGGTTCTTTGGGTCATCATCATCAAAATTCTTTTAAATAAACAGCCACTCAAGAAATTGAGGGGCTTAGATGCTACGTAACCCTGAGTGCTAACAACTTTAACATATTTTTTAAATTTGACCAGCATTTCGCCTAAATAGCATACATCCACAACAAAAAAAAATTTATAAAAGAAGCACAACAGTATAACTTTTGTTCAACTCAATACCACCAATAAATTGCTCCACAAACAAGTACAATGCAAACATCACATACATGTAACTTTAGATTTTACTTACGTAGAGTTAACTAAGTCATTATATTGTTATGAAGTGGTTATAGGTTTCATGTGTGAACAATAGTGTGGTCTACTCCCTCCCATGCACGTGGCTCCAAAGATCATCTCAAAAAACATCAAGAAACAAGTGTGAGTCGAAGACTCAACAGGTAGTGATGGCATAGAACATGCTTAAATGAAATCCACAGCAACCAAACAACTTTCCAATCATAACCATGCTCATCAATGCAATGCATTATGCTCATATCTCATAAGCATGTACCGGTACCGCTGAGTATACACCCGTCGGTGTCACACTCTACACTCCATGCCATGGAGGTTGACCGCTGAAGCAGTCTACCCCGCCATCCCGTGGGGGTGCCTACCGGCTTCATGACATCATCCTTCTCCATGCAATTCTAATGCCTATGATGCATATGCATATAAGTAAAAAGGAGGCCTATTTTACCGTTCATCTCATCAGTTCGTTGTAATGTGATAATGAAATAAACATATAGTGATTCACACATCATAGCATTCAACCAGTCATGTGCACACACATCACATCATATACTTGCCTCTTTTACCCAACAAGACCGATGGACGGAACGACGACGCCGACCCCAAAAGAAAGCCGTCTGCAAGAGACATACCATTCAACCAAACTAGCACCGATATCCAACATAATGAGAAAACTAATACAACTAGCTTGGTTTTTAATTATCTATACCAAAAAGTCTACTTTTACCAACTATACATCATTATCCATATAAAATTTCATTATCTATTCCAACATGTCAAAGAATTAATAAGAAACCCCGTCGCGGCCTACACTGGACAACAGCATGGAAACGGTCATATCTTCCAAACCGCTAGGCCAAATCACACGCTCTTATATGCGTTGGAAAGCTAAGAACATAGGCTAACTTTTTCTCAACATCATCGAGACCCGGTTCATGATGCAAAACCCCTAGTTTTGCAGTACAAACTGCTGCACAAAGTGATTTATATAACCAACAAACCAATTGAGGCATAGAGTTGCAAATCCACCACTAAATCCTATCCCAAACATCATATAGAGCATCAAATTACAGAAATTTATCATCAATTGAGTTACCTAGAGATGGAATCCCTAAACCCTAACTCCTCCCTTTTCCTTTTCCTTTCTTTATCCTGCACATGATCGGCCTCTTCTTCCTCTTACCTTCTTTCCCTTCTTCTAGCTGGCTTCTTGCTCTTCTCTACTGACCACCGACGGACGCAGCAGCAGCAACCGCAAGGCAACAACGGCATGCAACGGCGGTGTCCAGGGCAGCGGCTGCACGGCGAGGGTCGGCGGCCACAGGGAGATGGCGGCATGGGCACGGGGACGGCAGCGGCTGGCGCGGGCACGACGGCGGCAACGACGGGCGCATGGGAGACGAGCAGACGAGGAGGCGCTTGGGGTGGGAACGGGAGGGCAGCAGAGGTACGAGAGGCAACGGGGATCAATCCCATTGCCCCTACCGTGCTCCCCTTTAGGGAGGCGAGGTGGGCTTGGCTGGCCGGCCTAGCACAACCCACTTTTTTTTTTAGTATTACATCATAGCTAATATTCCCTTCAGTTGACACTGTGCACCGGTAGCATTGCCACCATAGCTCTCTCGTCGGTTTACCCTCATGGATTTGGTCGAGAATCATCTGATTAAGCATCAAATTCATATATTTGGGAATTAAGATTTCCATTAAATTATGTTTTCTATGCACTTATCTTATTTATTACGATTTTGTTGTAGCATTGAAACACTTGGGTGGTTACTTAAAAATAGGAGTAAAATGAGTCATTCTAATACATTACAAACTATCATGTTAATCCTAGAAACAAAACAAAATCTGCACTATTCATTACATTGGGATCATATCATAACGAGCCAAATGGACAATAATATTTGAACAGTATTCTCTTATTAGCCATCAGTCCCGATCACTGGAACTATGCATCAGTCAAGGAGTGGTCGTGTCTAGTGTTAGCCGCCACCAATCATCCATCTTCCACAAGCATGCCACCAGGGCACGAGACAAAGGAGGGATTGTACGAATGCTAATCGTTTCTGCTTTCTTTCCTAGCTAGAAGGTCGACAGCCAAATAATAATAATAATAATAATAATAATAATAATAATAATTCTTATATACAACGCGCTAGCGCTAAAGAACGACAACGCGACACGTGTCTTTGCTGCTGTGGCCTTCTGTTGCGTCCACGTCGTCCTGTCCAACCACAGCCGTTTGATCGTGTGTCATGTGTAAATCAGACCATCCGATTATGCTTTACATATAAAAGAAAATTTTCCGTTAGAAAATCAACAACACGGAATGGTTGCTCTATTGGTCTCCGGCTCCAGGTTTCACGCCGTAGTGTAGGGTTCGAATCCCAGCCGATCCACCCTTTTTCCTTTTTCTGCTCTTCCCACTTCTGTTTTCTGTTTTGTTTTTTTTTTGTCCACACGAGGATGCAACTAGCCTGTAGGTCAGCTGGTTTTCCCACGCGTGGTATAAGCAAGAGCACCTGGGTTCGATTTCCGGACTCACCGACTTTAGTTTTTTTTTTCCCAGTTCTTTTACCATGCGAAAAAGGCAATCAAAATACATGAAATTGGCCAAGTCATTTCTTTCTTTTTCCTTTTCGGTTTTTAAGGATGCAAAAAAAAAAAGTAACTTAAATTGTTATTTTAGGATGATAGAACTAAAGACGGAAACTATGGATGTTATTTTTTTCTAGATGGAAATCTTGCATGTTGGTGCAAACTATCATCTAAAAAATGGTAAGATGCTTCTTTTTTATTGTTAGTTTTGTTACACTATCTTCATTAAAGCTCTATGCAAAAGTTTTAAAAAAATTGGGCTAGACTGAAAGTATTTGAAATTGAATATAAATATTGTTAATGCTTCATATTTTGTATATTCATATTGTGTCATTACTCATTATTTTCATCCCTACGCCACAAAAAAAATTATCTGTGTAATTACTCTATCTTCATCGCAAGCTTCCTTTATACCGTCTTCACTCCTATGGTGTATGTCTTCATAAAACATATATCAGTGCCAACAATAGCCACTTGTAACGATCTATTAAGGAAAAAAAACTGTTGTATAATTCGAGATATTATTGGATTCCACAACTCTCTCCTTTTCTTTTTTTTTCTTTTCTTTTTATACACCATTAACCATGGCGCGCCGAGGCGCCCTAGTCATACTCATGTTTAGCGCATATATGTTTTTAAAATTCTATTCTTTTTTGGACTTGTCAAGCAACCACACCCCATGCAGCAGCAAGTAACCGCGACTTAGGAAATATATGAAAGGGTAAAGCCGGTCGTTGTCTCTATGATATAGGATCCATGTCGATTATAAACGAACAATATGTACGATTGTATATGTAGATGATGCTATATTTTTTAGACAATTTTCTCTCATGCAATTTTTTTTTGTTTCTCGTGTGGAGTTGACTGTTACATTAGAGATGACCCAAATTTCTTTATAAGCTCTCCATAATTTCATATTATCGTACTCCTAGCTGCTTGGCGAAATTTGTAAACAGCTTAAAGACAGCTAACATGGACTATTATACATGCTGTTATGCTCCTAGGGTTATTAAGGGAGCCCCATAGTTGTACGAATATATTAGAGCATGTACAATAATTGAGAGTTAAGACAACATCGGTCTCTAACTATTGTCATGTCATTTATAAATAACACTAGAGATAACTCATACATGAACAATATATAAGTTGTCTACACTTCCATTTAATGCCTACGTAGAGTAAAGAATAGGTTAATTGGGTCTATGCCACTGCAGAAAGTTTCTTTGTAATATCTACCATTAGAAAACGTCTTTTACCATGAACGAGCGAGGTGGCTGCGCGATTACGCGGCTAGATTTGTTTCAGCATATAGCATTTACGTGTGATCAACCTCGCGGATGAACCCGGCAGCGAGCAGTTTGCCAAGCTGATCTTTGATGATCCCCTGTTTGAATTCCGAAAAGCGACGAAGCTTCTGGCGAACAGGCTTTTTGTCCGGCCGGACAGCCAGTTTGTGCTCGATAACCTCCCTTGGGACTCCGGGCATGTCAGATGGCTCCCAGGCAAACAAATCTGCATTAGCTCGGAGGAAGGCAATGAGCTCGCTTTCTATTTGGGGTCCAGATTGGCCCCTAGTGAACTATCTTGGAAGTATCGTCAGCGGCAATTTGAACTTCCTTGGTTTCTCCTCTGGTGAAGGGAGACTCTAGGACGTCTTGAGACTTTGGTCTGCGGAACTTCAGATCACGGCGGAAGCTGGTCGACGGGGCAAGAGATCGCTCGTCGCAATCCGTAGCAGCTTTGTAGTTGCCCTTGACCGTGATCACACCGTTAGGACCGGTATCTTCACGCAATGGTAAGCGTGGTGGGACACGACCATAAACTTACCGAGAGATGGCTCGCCCAAGATTGCGTTAGTCGCCGACGGAAGTCGACCACGTCGAAAGTGATCAACTCTGTCCGGAAGTTGCTTGGGTTGCGAAGGTGACAGCGGACAACTCGTCCCAACGGCTTGATGCTTCTCCCGAAACAATCCGTGAAGGGCATTGCGACTTCCTTCACTTGGAACGAGGAATTTGCATCTCGCCCAAGACTTTAGCGTAAAGCAAGTCCAAAGCGCTCCGCCGTCCACTAAGACACGGCCAACTCTCGCGTTCGCGATGGTCGGGCGACCACCGATGGGCCGCCGAGGCTTGGTCATCCCAGGGGCAATCCTCCCGAGAGAAGGAGATGGGGACCTCGATCCACTTCATCGATTCAGCCGAGGTTTTGCCTTTTCGACGTTAGGACCTCCCGAGCGGCTTCCTTGAGGTCGCGTCGAGAGAAATAAGCGAGGAGCCGCCGAAAATGACGGCGATATGGTTCACGGCTCTTGATATTCATCATCATCTTCCCGATCACCATCGCCGGTTTGGCGCTTAGCCTTACCGCATCACCTTGTTCGGGCAGGGTGGGCATTGGGCCCTTGCCGTTGTAGAAATCTTCGAGCTTTGCAGCCCAAGTTCTACAGTGACGTATATCGTGCCCGTAGTGCTGGTGGAATTTGCAAAATCGGTCGCCCGGACCTTTCTTGTCTTGTCCGCCTCCCTGAGCAGGCTTTTTGCCCTTGTAATTATTGTTGGGCTTCTTCTGCCCATCCTTGGGAGGAGGTGACAGGTATGGATCGCATCACCTTTGTTCTTCTTCTTCTGAGACTTCTTGTCACCAGGAACATTGCTGCTGCTCTTCTTCTTCTCATCCACACCAGGCTGGGCGGACAGCTCGCCCTTGTCGAACGCCTTTTTGTACTGAACGCGCTCTACCGCGTTGGCATAGCGGTCAGCCGCCTTGAACAGGTCGTTGGCGGTCCAGGTCTCGTTGATCTCGAGATCCTGGGTGAGCCGCTCGTCGCGGACTCCGTTTTGAAAGCGCGGACAATGATTCATCCGAGATGTTCGGATCGTGTTATGGATCTTAATGAAACGCTTCACGGTTGCGGAGGGTCTCCCGCTCATCTTGATCATCCGGTGCAGATCATCCTCCTTACCCAGACGCACGTAATGCCTCCGAAATTAGCGATCGAGCGTCACAAAGCTGGGTTCCATGAGTGATGGAACCCTCCTGCCGATTGAATGACCACGTCCGAGCAAAGACCCCAAGGACGACGGAGGTAATTAGCCATAACGAGCTCGGTCAACTTAGTTGACGACGAGCAAGAGCCTCCTCGATCTCGATCTCCTCAAGGCACACGCGACCGAGCACAAGTCGAATGGCGCGCTACCAAAGAAGATCTTCGTCGGCGCGCCGCCAAGTCGATTCGACCAAGGGCTTTGAAGGCGGGCGACCTCGTTCTGCGCCGTGTCCAGAACTTGTCCAATGCCAACAAGTTAACTCCTCGTTGGGAGGGCCCGTTCTGATCGTTTCTTCTGCTTTCGCCCGGGCTGTTCGCTCTGCTATGGAGGACGGAGAGAGCTGACCAAAGACTTGGAACATCGACCAGCTTCGTAAGTTCTTTGTGTAGGTCTTTTCTGTTTTCTTAGCCCTGCGCTTTTTGAGCTTCGCGCCTTAGTTCGTCCAAGTCTCTCGGGCACCATGTAAAGTTCAATCCAATAGTTAAGTGAATTCTCGCGGCCTCTGCGCCTTTTTCACTCTTGTCTTTTGAAGACTATCTCTTTCTCTCTGGTAACACTTGATGGCTGCCCGGCCTTGCGAACTCTTGACTCCGCACTCTTAAGGATTGTTTCCTACCCGTATCTAGTTTCGATAAGTTCCTAAACTCAGGGTTGCGTAACACGGCCTTTCCACCTTGCGGCTAAGTCTGCTCTCGTAAGCCCTCCGCGGCAGAGGCACTTACTGCTTGGCGCGACCACTTGGTAAAGCTCGCTCTCGTAAGCCCCCGCAGCAGAGCACTTTCCTTGTTCGGTTACTCTTTCTGAATCGCTTAACTTACGCCAACGAAGCGAGACTACGGAACGAATCGAGCAAGGTACGGGTGTCGCTCTTTCTCTCTACGCGCGTGCTCGAGTTCGCAGCTTAGGTTCTCGAGCATCGTCTGCACGGGGCTAGGGTGTCGCTTTTCTCTTGTGCACTGCTCGGGTTCGCAAACTCGTGTTTCCGAAAGCGATGCACAATGGGCCGGAGTTAGGCGAGCGCTCACCGGTTTTCTTAAACTTCCTAGCTACTGTTCGCTTTTCTCTCGGTTTTGTTCGTTCTTGTCTTTTGTCGCTCTTTTTGCAGGAATGAAGGTAAGTACTTTATTACATTACTTAAAAGTTTCAGTACAAGGCCCTTTCGGTTACAAATTGCAGTGCTACTTAGGAGCAAGTCGCTCCTTCACTCCTCAACTTCTAACTTGAGGCGCACGACTTATACTCGAGTCTTGATTCCTTCCGGGCTTCACTCGAGGCGCTCGATCTCCTCCTTGTTCGCTTGGCTTACGCTGCAGCCTCTGCCGGATGGCCTCGACCTCCTCGGTCTTGGCGCTTGATGATCGTCTGAGCATCGCCTGGTGACTTCATTGCTCGGCCGCCTTGAGCTGCTCGTCCAGCTCCTTGACCCTTTCTCTCGATGATCGCCCTCATCGTCATCCCGCGCATCTCCTCGATCTCTTCCTGTGAAGCCCACAGGGTCGAGATCTTTGCCTGGAGACCCGCGGAAGTCTGTTCTTCCTTGGCGAGCTGGGCCTTGAGTCTCTTGGCTTCCGCCGCGAGCTGGTCCCGCCGTTGGAAAACGTCAGCGAGCTGCTCTTCGAGCCACTTCGAGCGGCCCGGCTTCTCCTCCGCGGTGCTCGCCTTAATGGCTTATGCTGGCTGCTCCTCGGCCTCTCCTAGGAGAGACTCGCAGGAACGCCTCTCTTCGGCCAATTGGACTTTGAGCCTCTTTACCTTCGCCTTCAGCCGGCTTTGACTTTGGGCTGGTGCAGAGGGCCCCGCTTCGGACTCCCTCGTCCTGAGGTGCTCCCGGAGCGACGCCAGTACGGCGCTCCGCTCGATGGTGGCGCCGTCCTCGAGCTCCTCCATGGTGTCCTCAAGACCGAGAGGAAGAACAAGTTAACTACTTTGCGATGATGTGGCTAAGTTGAACAAGATTTGGTCTTGGTGCCTACCTTGCCGAAGTCGGCGTTTGATCCATGGCGCAGCGGTCCTCGAGGCCATCGTCACGGCCCCGCCGTCTTGGGATGAGACGGACGCTGCGTTCTTGCCGTCCGCCGCTTTAATCGCTCCTTCTTCTTGCGGAAGCCTTTGCTGCCGGGAGCGGAGCGACGGCGAAGCGCTTTCGCCTCCGCGCTCCTCTCCTCTTCCTTTTCCTCTTACGCCCGGACTTCTCCTGGCGAGGCCGGAGCCACTATGTTGGGTGGCGCTGTTGCCTCCACGGGCAGACGACTTGCGCGACCGCCGGGGCTTCTTCTTGCTCCTCGGCGCCGGGCTTCACCCCGCCGCCAGAGAATCCTGCCGCTTCGGGTGAGCTGCCCTCGCGACGGCACTGGCGAGAACCGGCTGCTCGGTCCCGCCTTCCGCGCCTTCCGGAGCCGTCGTCTTTGGCCTCACGCTGCGTGGCGCCACGGCCGCTTCTCCGTCTCCAGCCGCTCCACAGCGCTTTTAAGCGCGAGTCTGCCGCGAGAGCGACGAGAGCAGCTCCATGCCGCCATTTTGTCCTTGAGGCACGCTAGCCTCATCGCTCGCGATCGCGCGTCTGCAGATGTTTCGGCAAGAATACCGCCGAGCGCCTCTTCGACGTCATCCGTGGCGATCTCTCCTTGGGCAGCTGATGAAAAAGAGATCATCGTTAAGTCTAATACGGTCGGTAGGTGGGAGATCTGAAGTTGGGTTTCTACATACCTGCCGTGAGAGGCTTAATCTTGATCTTTTTTGCCGGAACCTTCCGCCTCTTCCTCGGGGGCTCCTTGGCGGCTTCTCCGCCTTGGCCCTTGGGTGTTCGTGGCGACGAGCTCAGCTCCCTGGTAGCCGAGCGCTCCTCTCGCAGCGCAAGAAGTTTTTCCTTGCGCGCGACTTCCTCTTCGAGCCTCCTCTGCTCGGCGATCTGTCTGAGCCGCGCCAAATGGCCCGGTGAGTCTGCGAGTAACGCCTAAGCCGAGGGTCATGTTCTTTACCTCTTCGCGCTTTGCTCGGCGAGGAGGGAGGGCTTGGTCTCTTCCATTTGGCTGACCGCATACCATGGTTCCGCTTTCGGTACGCCTCGTCGCCCTTGGTGGTCTCTTCGACGGTGGCGGCCGCCGTGCAGCGGCGAAGCTCCACGTCGGCTCGGCCGCCACCTTGGCTTTGCAACCGCTTGGTCTTGCCCTTCTTCACCTTCTCCTTCTCGGATCCGGAGAGTTCCTCTCGATCCTCCGAGGATCGATGGTCCTCCTGCGCATTTTCAGGAGTGAGCATTAGCACTAAACAACATTGCGAGTCAAGCAACACAGACTGGGAGTAAGTAATTTACCTCGTCTGTGCGGACGAGCACGTTGCGCGGACAGGTGTACGCCACCTCGCCGGTGACCTCCCCGTCCTTCTTCGCCGCCTTCAGCATGGCGTCGACCCGCTCGGTCACCCATGCGTCGGTTGGCTTCTCCGCCTCAATGTAAGGGATTGTTAGTTCTGTCGAGGAAAGAATCTGTTTAGAGGTTGAGTCTTAAAGGCACTTACCCGTGCTCTCCTTGTGATGTCCTCCCATCCCTCTATCTTGTAGAAGGATAGGACCTCCGCAATGACACAAATCCTGCTCGCTGTGAAGTCCCGAATGATCTCCTTGCCCGTGAGCCCAAGGCTCACGAGGGAGGCGATCTTCCTTGTCATGTACCAATCCTCGGCGGTCATCTCCGGCCGAGGCATTGGCGTCCCCTTTGCCGGCGCCTTCCCGGTGAAGGCGAGTTTGCTGTCGCCGCTCCGCTTGCTGTAGAACCACCTCACCCACCACGCGCCCATTGAGTCGAAAGCGGTGGGGCGAGGGTACGGCGCGTCGTCGTGGTGGCCTGAGCTTGAGGTAGTAGCACCCAGCACGGCGAAAGCAGAGCTGCTCCTCGTCACTGCAGTGCAGAGTAGAGGAACAAATTTCACCGGTGGATCGATGCTCAGATAGCCCTCGCAGACAGGTGTGCGAAGACAACCATCCGGAGGATGGAGTTCGGATTGAGGTTTGCCACCTCAATCCGCCGATGTTCAAGAAGGCCTCGACGGTCGCCTCGGAGACCTCAACCCGAACAAAGGCAAACTGCTCAAGTCGATTTAACTCTCCTCGAGCGGCTCCGGAGTATCCTCCTCTCCGGGCAGTCTCCAGCTACCGGTGTCGATGTGGCCCTCTTCTTCCCAGACCTTCAAGTCCTCCTCGGTCAAGCTAGTGCCGGTGAATTTGGCCATAGTGGTTCCCAGAGTTGGACAAGCGGGTTTGGTGGTGGAGTTTGGGTGCTCGATACTGAGCGTGGTTGGAGTTAGGGCTTAGAGAGGAAAGGCGTGAGATCAGAAGTGGCTGGCCGCGGGCGGCTTGGGTGCTTTTATAGTCCCGTATAAGCAGCTCTGCAACGGTTTTGTCCCGAATCGGCTAGTTTTTACCGCAACGGCTAGGTAAAACGGTCGCTGCTTTCACCGCAGCGGATGACAGAAGTTACCGTTGGAGTTCCGCTAACGGCTATTTTTTCCAAAGGTTTGCACCGGCGGGTGAGTGCTCGCTTTCGGACAGATGTTGTTCCTGCTCGACGAACGGAGTTGCTCGGCCTCGATCGGGTTTATTCGGTCCCTAACAAGTCTTGTTCGGTTGAACCATAACCTGTTCGGTTAAATGCGTTACATGCCTTTGTTGCGGGAAAAATACCTCTTCGTGACTTTGAGTCTCAAGAGGACGACCCCACTCTAGTGAGTCCTTCCACTTGAGTCTCGGGGCTAGCTGTCGGGGATTAGATCACGCCCATTGCCATGGCCCACTCCCCGACGGCCCAAATAACAACCTACCCGGGGCCACTCACTGGAAGGTTCTATCGAGCCCATGTGCATCTGCCAATGCCTCTCTGGTACGCGATGACGTAACGGCCTAGGATTCGTGTTCGAGTCCTACTCGAACAAGAGTTCTGCACGGCTACGTGAAGACCCGGACGTTGGTTTCCCGGATTGGATTAGGAGTCGTGATCCCCAAGACTAGAAGTATGTCTTATCTACCTTAGGTCATATTTGGCATGTATGAGTTCACACGATCTCGTAGTTAGCCCTACCCGATATTCCCCGGTAGGTCGGTTTGCTCTACACTATATAAACCATGCTCCTACGGCGCTTAGGGGCATCCGCATCCGATGACGAGTTTTACGACTTGATCTAGCTTCTAGACATCCGATATTCGCCAGGCACCATAATCTCGCCGAGACTTGTTCGCCTCGTCCGAGCCATCTCTTGTATTCATCTCGATATATAAGAAAGGCCGGGCGTGGGGCTATTATCTCCCCGAGAGGCCCGAACCAGGATAAAACCCCCGCCTCCTCGCTCGTCTGTTGTTCGTGGTTGTTCGGTGTGTCTCCTATCTCCTCTTTGAAGAACCTTGGTTGACTTGGGTCAATATCCCAACCGTCGACAGGGCTTACCCCAACGCCTCGTAAGGACCTAAATGGCAAGATGATCTACACCCTTTGGAATATTTGGAAGGAACGCAACAGCCGTATCTTTCACCAAACTTCCCATCCACCGACGCTTACGGCATGAGACACAGCTGTCGACTACCTATTGTGGCGTTCAACGCCAATAGATCCAGGCTAGATTAGGCCAGAGGTTATCCCTACCGCTTGTGAATAAGTCGATATCATTTTATGAAAAGCATATAACCATGATATTATTCACACAAGGCCAGCCTATTCGGTGCATTTGCCGATTTTTTCTAGCTGAATACTGTTAGTTCATAAAAAACATTGTCCTTGCTAATGACAGTGGCAGAAAATAAAAAGTCATCCTCGCATTCCAGTACCACGTACGTACCTGTCTCGATCAAACATTTTTATGTTTACATCGTGCCATGCCTCCATGCAAAAGAAAAGAGAAGATATATAAAGATCTTTAATTTAACTTGCATTTGGTTGAAACCAGGGGCGGACGTAGTAAAAAATAATAGGAGGGGTTAAAGTTTTAACTCAAGGCCTAATCATGAAGTTTAGCCTCTTCTTTCTTTCTATTTTACACTAAAAATTATAATTGCATCCACAACATAGACAAGATAGATGGGGTTTGAGCCCCACTGCACTCCACCGCTGTGTCCGCCCCTGGTTGAAACACGTGTAATCTTTAGATCCATAAGTATCTAAGCTAGCCATGACGCGGCCTCCTCGGTATTAGAAATGATAGACACCTGAACATCATGGCTTAGTTAGCAATTAAAGGTAGAGAGGAACATGTTCCGAACCTGCACGAATAAGGCACGTCATTATCGGATAGGGAAGACAAATGTTATCAGCATTGACCTTTTTCCCCTGTTAAAATTAAACGTGATGTTTTCGTCGTAGAAACTGGTGCTTGAATAATTATAGTTGCCGAATAATTATAGCAGTATCGCTTATTGCGTTAACAATGAAACAGCCAGATGCTTTGAATCCTCGCACAAATAATGCTCTGCCATTTAATTAAGAAAAGCACTCACTCACTATACATAAATCGTGGTCTATGGTGTGCTATTTGACTGCTTTGGATCTTCAGACAGATAACGAAATATCCTCGATCGCTTTATACCAGTAAAAAATAAGAGTTGTGAACCTTTTGCTATTATCTGAGAACCATCGTTTCCACCACGGTAACATTCTTACCAGCAATACTGCCAGTGGCTGTGTCGATCATGGAGTCATCCATCTGCTTTACATTTCTTTTTTCCATGAGACTGATGTCAAAAGTGCCTGATTCTGGATAAGATTCATATTACCAGGTGTCTTTTCAGTTGGATTTGGGGGATTTGAAGATGAATATACTATTCTCCCTGCTTTCCAGACGGTCATATACGGAGGAAACTAAGAGGAATATGAGGATGTTAGGATCACCTTTCAATTTGAATTTATAAATTCAAATTCAAATTTAATTAGACCTTTTAATTGTAATTTATAATTTTCAAATTCGGAGGCTAAAATAACATCCTTACATTTTTATTAATTTCTCCATCATTCCAGAAGCTAAAGTAATTTTCCACGGTTTTCTAGAAACCAAAAAAATTTCTAAATGCTTGACTTATTTAACCAATAAAAGATATTCTAAGAAAAATATTTTTCATATAACTATATACACAAACAATTTTTATTGCAAATTTAGATTCTACATTTTTTTTAAAAAATAGGTATTTGATTTTATTTTTCTAAGCTTTCTATGATTTTCTACAATTTTTGGAATTTATTGTCATTAAAAATGGTAACTACGACACCACTGTCGGGGATAAAATTACGGCCCATTGCCATGGCCCACTCTCTGACGGTCTAATCGAACAGCCTCTTAGGGCCTGGCTCCCTGGAAGGTTCTATTAGGCCCATGTGCATCCTACCGAACAGCTTCCTGATTGGCACAGTGCATAATGGCCTAGGATTCTTGTTTGAGTCCGACTCGAACAAGAGTTCTGCATGGCTACGTGAAGACCCGGACATGGTTTTTTGGATTGGAGCAGATGTCGTGATTACCAAGAATTGGAGTATACCTTATCTACCTCAGGATGTATTTAGCATGCATGCGAGTTCGTTACAAACTCGTGGTCAGCCCGGCCCGATTATCTCTTGGTAAGTCGGTTGTTCAACACTATATAAACAAGGTCCCTACGGCGTATAAAGGGACCGGAACATCGTGAGAACTTGAGGCCAAGAGTCATCAGATCATCGCGTATTACTTCCTATACACACATAATCTCGCTGAGACCTGTTCGTCTCGTCGAGTTTCCTCCTTATAATCCTCTTTGATATAAAGAAAGGCTGGACGTAGGGTTGTTATCTCTCCGGAGAGGTTCGAACCAGGATAAAAACCCTGTGTCTCCCTGTTGCTCGTTAATTGCTGTTTGCCTTGCTCGGCAGGTCTTCTATCTCCCTTTTCTCAAGAACCTTAGTTGACTTGAGACCGATATCTCAACCGTCGACAACCACGTCATCCAAAATTAGAACAAATTCGGTGTAGAAGGGTATTTTGTTCTGTATGAATAGTTGAGGGAGGTTGGATATTTGGTTTTGGGATTGAGGAGGCAAAACTTAACTTTGCCCATCGTTGTGGGAGGTAAAATGGACCTTTTCCGTGCTCAGATAATCTGATGACTTGGCCCAAAGGAAAATATCATAGGCTGGACTGCTGGAGACATCAGCTTCAGCTCAGCCCAGAAGAACTGAGCTCATGATTTCAGGCCACGCCCAGTAGAGGCCTTCTCAACAACAACAAAAAAAAAAAGGAGCAGCCAGAGCCTTGAAACATCCACGTACATTACAATAAATATTTCATATTTATTTATCATTAGTATTACCACAATTACCGGTATGTCTGTAAAATTAAATTCCGGAAGTTCTCTGAGAAGTATATGCATGGATTTTTGTTTTCATCTTTGCTTGATTGATAAACGCTTGGTTCAACGTCCAGTTCTCTGAAGATTATACATCCAAACATCAGGGCCAAACAGTCACATCTCCAACTTCATTCATCTTTACTGAACATACAAAAAATTGGCACATGAATTGAATCTCTAAGCCCTAATAACAACCCCCAGATCGTGTTCTCTCTTCAAGGCAAGAACAAAAAGAATGTGTAATATATACATAAGAATGATCGTTGCGTTTGGGCAATATAGAACAGCTAATCTCACAAGGAAAACAAAAATCTAACTAGACTCAAAACTTTGCAAGCTGAAGGGCGAGCTCTGTCAGAAGCTTGTCAAATACAAAGTCTGCCAGCTTGTTCCCAAGGCGATCAGCATCTCTCTGAAAATTCATCCAGTTATCACTCTTGGCTAGGTCATTCGACAATATTGTATCAATTTCCATGCTGGACTGCGGTTGTTCATCCAGATGGCAGCTCACTTTAGACCACAATTCCTCAAGGACATGGTTCCCCACAGGTTTTGGTCTATCAAAAGAACAAAACCATACCTTCGATTTGCAAACAGAATACTTCTTGTAGATGTCGAGCAGTGCTTCATTTGTCAAGTCAAACAGGAGTAGCTGATCTGCGGACATATCAGTGAAGTCAAATGTAGCTGCAGCAGCCTCATAATGTTGGCAGTCGTCTTCTTGCAGAGCTGTGATGTTCTGTGAGCACCATTCACCAAAAAAAAGTTCAATTAGAAATTGTAGGTGGTTGAAAGAAAAGATAGACAGATGCAAAAGTAAATTTGAGAATATAAGGTATTAGTGTCATTGATTTTTTTTTTTTTTGAATGAGCCGGTAGGACACTGCCTAAATACTTTATAGAAGAGGTAAGAGAATAACAACGTACAACAGGCACTGTACAAGGTTTGGTAAGGCAACCAAAACCACACGCCCTTGGTCACGGTCGCTACCTACGGACGAGAACCGTCCCATAACCAAAAACAGCGACCCCGAGTACACTCTACACTAAGAAGGAAAACCCTTACCCATGGTCATCGGCACCAAACGCTAAAACTCTATTATGCAAATCAGTTCTTATAAGCATAATAACCTCCTGGAAAGACGCATAGTCTTCTTGGAAGATCCTTCTATTTCTTTCTTTTCAGATATTCCAGCAAGTATAAATAACAATGCCATCAAAATTCCTTCTAACTGTTGCATGGAATTTACTTCTCATATTCCACCACCAGTCACTGAAGGTTTGGCCGGCTACCGTGACCTGAAGATGATCACCCGGTAGATCGATGAATAAACGTCGCCAGGTAGTTCTGGTGAAGCTGCAAGAGGTAAAAAGATGCTCCATCGTCTCTTCATGAGTACCACATAAATGACATATATGTGAGTTCGGCAAGCCTCTTCTAGCAAGGATATTCGCAGAGAGGATTTTTCTCTGCAATGCCGCCCAAATAAAGAACTTGCATTTCGGTTCTGTGAATGCCCCCCAAACTGCCTTGTGATACGATCTTGAATTGAGCCTTGGAACCGAGCCATGTAAGCTGATTGGGCACTATACTTGCCATCCACAGTCCACCTCCAGACCGCCTTGTCATTGATAATTTTTGCTATAAGTCAATAGCATGGATAATTTAACACTGTTAGTCACAGGTAAACTGAGTGATTAACCCAGGTCATAAGAGCTTCCTAAATCAAAGACTACAAAGAAACGTAATTATCAAATTATAGAAACCTAATGTGCGTAGAATTTCTGCATACTAAATGGAAATCTCACCATCCAGCATTGTATGTTTCACTGAACTAGCTGGATCATCTGAGAAGACCACGTCAAGAACAGACGTTGGACTTTCAGTTTCTTGTTCACAGAAAGTACCTTCTGTTTGTTTCAAAACATGAGATGGATGGATTTGATGGTCATCAAAAGTTGTTGCATGCTGTTCTGCAATGTTGGTGTCTTCTGAAGATGGTAGAGCAGGACATGTATCATCTTCTGTTGATGAATTAATCTGACCATCATCACAAGCTGTTGCATGTTCTTCTGGGAAGTTGACTTCTGATGATGCTGAAGGAAATGCACACCAATCGACTATGGTGGTTGATGTGGGAACCTGATCATCATCAGAAGTTGCTGCATGTTCTTCTGAAGTATTAACCACTTCTGAAGGTGAAGGAGCACTACATGACTCAGTTGCAGTTGATACTGCAACATCGCACCTTTCGTCGTTCATGTACTCTTGAAGTAATGCAGGAATTTCAGTCTCACTAGCAATATCATTACTGGAGTTCTCAACCATGGAAACTTTCATATCTCCATCCACAACAGTCTTCTCTATATCAAGTGATGTTAAGGTATCTTCCGTAATTACATGATTTTCAGCATGTGTAACCAAACCTTTTGATCTGAAGTCAGCATTAGGATTTTTTTCCAATGCAGTTATCACACTAGAACCATTTGAAGAATGATCCCTAGTTGTCTTTATATATATTAGGCCACGAACAGAGTACAGCTAACGCATGGAAGATCAATCTCTATGTAAGCTATATGTTATTTTTTAAAAAAAGCTAAACTCACTGCTAGAGAAATTGCCTAATTTACCGGCACATGAGTACTAGTTGGATTGAAACCGGTACTGATAATGCACCAGTACCGGTTTATAGCAACAGTAGCAATTATAAACTTTCAGTATAGGTTGGAGGCAACAGTAAAGATAAATTTTACAGACGGGTACAGTCCAGCTGGAACATGGACTCATCGGTTGCTAGTAATACTGAACCCAGTCTCGATATGCATTACTTAACCCAGATCGATATGGGCTCATTAGTACCAGTTCAGATATTTAACCAAGATTAAAGGCCTATTCCAGCAAACTTCAAAAGGAATGTAGTGGCATGAGATCCCAGGTTCGAGTCTTGGATTCACCATATTTTTTAGATATGTCAGTTGTTATAGTCCCTGTTGGGGGAACCGGGACTAAAAACCACAAGCCTTTAATCCCGAATTTAATGTCCCGGTTGAGGAAACCGAGACTAAAGTCCATTTGCCTAGTTGTGACTCTTTTATATATCGCGAGAGACTCGACGAACTTCAAATAAAAAATACGGAACACCGGAAAATGCTTCAAAATTATTGGCAAGATACAAATTTTATTATAATCAGCATTTTCTAACTAATTGGTGAGCCATCAAATGAACTATTCTTGAAATCAAGGTAAACCGATACGCTAGACGCTAGGCGGACTAAGAGGCCGCTTAGTCAAGGTTCTAGGCATCTTGTGGCAAAACTAATTTGCACATTGACAACAACTTCAACAATAATGCATAACTATTTAAAATATATTGATGTTTTGTAATATATAATATATTTGTATGCTTATATTTAAAATGCTAGACGATAAATAGCATATTTATATGTCACTTAGAAGTATTAGGTATCCAGAACAGTTTGTAGAAACTAGCCATATATAGAGATCACCGCATAGATCCTAAACGCGACGGGAGGCCACCGCCCAGGGGAACCATGCTCCGAAGTCGGGAATTCGTGGCTGGCCGGTCCCACGCGTACTGATTAATTGCAATTGGAAACGAATTTTGCTTTCTGCTTACAGGTCAATAGGATGGTAGGATGTCTGCCAGAAGAAACTTGGACGCAGCATCCTGTCGTGTATCTCCTCCTCGTCGACACCTGAAAAGAGCTCTTGTACAACCACGTAAACACATGATATTTAAAAATTCGCTTTGGCTATTTCAGAGGCGTCATACATGCTTAAATCGCACAGAGCAAGATGTCGATGCCTTCGATGCAAAGACGGGCAGTCCGCACCATGCATTGTACAGGTTCATGTTTTTTTCATTTAAATTTATTTTTTCATTTCTATTTTATCTGGAGTCCGAATTGAGTAGAAAAAATTTCATAATTCTTCTAAAATCCAAATCAACCCATTTTAAATATTTTCTTTTTTGATTTTTTTGCTTTTTTTTATTTAATTAGCACTCAATTAGTGAAAATTTCACTAAATTTCTACTGTTTTTCCACATTTTTATTTATTGAAAAAATATTTTACGATAGTGGAATTTTTTTGCAAAAATTCCACTTTTTCTACTGTTTTTCCACATTTGTATTTATGAAAGAAACGCTTCGCGATAGTGGAATTTTTTTTTCCAAGAATTCTACTTTTTTGTACTGTTTTTCCACAATTGTATTTTATGGAAGAAATGTTTTGCAATAGTGGAATTTTTTGCGTGAGGTCGATTTTTTCATAGATATATTTTGTTTTATGTTTATTATAGATTTATTTTTGTTTTCTATTTATTTAAAGATTTATTTTTATGTTCTGTTTATTATAGATTTATTTTTGTTTCTATTTATTTTAGATTTATTTTCTTTCTTGCTGCAGATATTTGCATGGTTGTGTCAAGCGTGGCTTATTTGTCGCAGCGCCTTGCACAATCGGTGGGTGCAAAGCGCTTTATAGCTAGCACGTCCCTTAAAAATTAACTAGTAGTGATGTATTATCTTGTAATTTACAACCGATGTAAACAAGAAGCGAATTTATACATTGGTGTATTTGCATCCTGTACGATCGTCTGACATTCCTCGAACCTGTACGATCGTCTGACATTCCTCGAACCGAAGTACCATGTAAACTTGGTGCTGTTAAAGCATCCCTAAGGCCCTGTTTGTTTGAGCTGCAGCTTCTCTAAAAACTGCTTCTGGGAAAAGCCACAAAAAACTAGCTTATGGAAAAAGCTTAGATCATAGTACAAATTAGGTTTTTGGTGGCTTTTGGTTTCTTTGAAGGGGGTTTCAAAAACTGGCTGTTTGTTTGAGCTTCTGACTTCTGAGGTTAAAAGCTGACTAGAAACTCAAACAAACAGGGCCTAAGAGTGATAGTAAAAATAGAGCTCTATATTGCATTATAGGTGCTCCGTAAAATATTTTAGTAACTCAAAAAAGGTATCAACTCAGCCCTAAACACACACACACACACACACCCCACAATGTCCATTTATTGCTCTTAAAACATAGTGAAACCAAATATATGGCTTGACAGTTGAGTTGCTATGCTTAGCAACTTATCTCAGGGCCCCCAAATTTTTTTAGGGCTTTTTATTAAGATAGGACCCATTGTTTGAGTTGATTTTTTTTAAAAAGTCCCAACATATAGAGATAGCAACCCGTAGAGGGCTTCTTTTGGAGATGCTCTTAAGAATTCTCTGACAATAAATTTTTAGGAAGGACTCATGGGTGTAATCAGGGACACTTTTATTTTTTAGTGTCTTTTATTGATTAAGTAAATCAGGTATTTAGGGAGTTTTTGTTTGGATTATAAAAAATGTTACAAATTACTTTAGCTTTTGAAATGATGGAGAAACCAATAAAAAAATATAAGGGTGGTATTTTTACCTTCGGATTTAAAATTTTAAAAATCCAATTTAAATGTCAAGCTAACTTTAAATTGGAATCTAATTGAAAGTTAAAACTAGCATCATTCTGTTTTTCCTAGTTTCCTCCAATTTGTTCATAAGACAAACTAAATTTATCTAAATACTTGATTTATTTAATCAATAAAGACCTTATAAAACAAATATAATTTTTGGCATATAAGTTTCCACACAAATATATTTTTTTGCATGTTTTGATTCTACGCAATTATATAAATTTATATGTATTTTGATTTTAGTTTTTGGACTTTCCATGATTTTCTAGAGTTTTTTGGAATTTGCTTTCTAAAAAACCAAGCTGATTAGGACGCCATGCCATCCAAAACCCACTTTCAGGTGAGGGGCAATATTTTGCTCAGTATCAATAAATAGTACAAGTCTGAGTGTCCTTCTCCACCTCGCCACGTGGCTCCTCTCGCCAGCCTTCCGCTCCATACCTTGCCAGCCAGCTTCGCCACGTCGCTCATTCTCGCCCACTCGCCTCGCTTCGTGTCGCTGTCAGCTTTCGCCGCGTGGTTCGCTCTTCTGCCGCCCGCCTTCCTTCGCCGCTTTTTTTTTTTTCCTCCGCCCCGCTCGCCGACCTCGGTTCTTTTCCCACTGCGTTGGCGGGCGCGCCAGAGCGTCTTGTCGCGCTAGTTGATAGTATATAGAGGTTGGTCACCACGTTTTGGAGTCGAGGAAGAACCCTAACTGTCATGATAGAAGGTGATAAAGTGGGCTTCTTCTAATGTTAAATTTTTTCCATCTTGAAATTGGCTTTGATCTACAAAACCGTCGGAGTGGGAGCCCAGAATCTGCGACAGTGTTAGGCAGAGAAGCTAGGCGGACTCTAGTATGCTGGATGCGCAGAAAAAAGCTATGGCCCAATTACATGTAAGAAAATCAAACACATTAAGAAAAGGAAGAAGTCCATTTTACCCCCTTGAACTATCGCACAAGTTCAGTTTTCCCCCCTCAACTATCAAAACCGGTACAAAATACCCCCCTCACCCAAAACCATGGTGGTTTTGGATGACATGGCATCTAGTCATCATTTTTTTCTAGAAAATAAATTTTAAAAAAATCTAGAAAATTATAGGAAGCTCAAAAAATATAATAAAAATATGCACAACAATAGAAAAAATACATAGAATCCAAATATGCAATAAAACTGTAAAGTTTATGTGCATACTTATTTGCAAAAATTATTATTTTTATATAAGGTGTTTTATTTATTAAAAAAAGTATTCAAGAAAATTTTGTTTGTTCTCTATAAAAATGGTGAAAAATATTTTAGTTTTGAGAATGATGTAGAAATTAATAAAAACATAAAGATGCTATTTTGACCGTTGAATTTGATTTTTTTTAAAAAAATACAATTGAAAGTTCAAAATAAATTAGAATTAGAATTTGAAAATATAAATTGAAAGGCAAAGTTAGCATCCCTCTATTTCCATCAGTTTCTCTCATTTTTCCTACAAGCCAAATTAAGTTTTCTTAAATACTTGATTTATTTATTCAATGAAATACATTATGTACTATTTTTACGTATAAATATATACATAGAAAAGTATTTTCAATGAATATTTGGATTCTACCTATTTTGTACATTTGGTATTTTTATTTTATTTTTTTGAGCTTCCTATGATTTTCTAGAAATTTTTTGAATTTATTTTCTAGAAAAAATATTGATTAGGATGCCATGTCATCCAAAACCACCATGGTTTTGGGTGAGGGGGGGTATTTTGTACTGGTTTTGATAGTTGAGGGGGGTGTTTTGTCCGGTTTTGAAGTTGAGGGAGGAAAACTGAACTTGTGCGATAGTTCAAGGGGGTAAAATGGACTTTTTTCTTAAGAAAATCAAACAGCGACAAGGCTTTCGTTTGGTGTGGAATGTTCAAGCCCATCTGCTTCGTGCTTGCGCTGCGTGTGATTTACACGAAACCTTTTTGTCCTATAAAAAAAAGGAAAAAGTGTCATTTTGGTCCCTCAACTATCACGTTTGAGCCAAATTCGTCCCTGAAGTCGAAAATCTGTTTTCGCACATCCCCATCTTTCAAAACAGTGCCGATTTGGTCCTTTGACCGGTCAAACCCGGATTGGAGGGCGGTTTTGGCTGATGTGGCGCTGATATGGTGTTTTTAACTGATGTGGCGCTCATGTGGCACACCACGTGGTTTTTTTTTCACAAGTAACAGAACAGCAGAAAAAATAATTTTGTAGAAATTCATATGTTACTCAAATGGAAACGTTGTTTATACAAAAACGATGAGTCTTGAAATGATCTACAACTTTCGTGTTCAACCCAAATTCATCCGAGCAACATAAAACCTTGAAAATTGCGAATTACCGAGGACGGTGCCGTCGGCCGGGAAGCAGGCAGCGACAAAAATATTTTTTATATATTCATACCTTGCTCCAATGAAAACGTTTTCTACAGGAAAAAGATGCGTCTCGAAATGATCTACAACTTTCATGTTCAACCCAAATTCATCCGAGCAACATAAGACCTCGAAAATTACGAATTACCGAGGATGGTGCCGTCGGCCCGGAAGCAGGCAGCGACAAAAATATTTTTTATAAATTCCTAAATTGCTCAACTGAAAAAATGTTATACATGAAAAAGATGCGTCTCGAAATGATCTACAACTTTCGTGTTCAACCCAAATTCATCCGAGCACCATAAGTCCTCGAAAATGGTGAATTACCGAGAACGGTGCCGTCGGCCCGGAAGCAGGCAGCGACAAAAATATTTTTTATAAATTCATAACGTGCTCTAATAAAAAACTTTTCTACATGAAAAAGATTCGTATCGACATGATCTAGAACTTTCGTGTTCAACCCAAATTCATCCGAGCAACATAAGACCTCGAAAATTGCGAATTACCGAGGACGGTGCCGTCGGCCCGGAAGCAGGCAGAGACAAAAATATTTTTTTATAAATTCATAAATTGCTCAAATGAAAAACTTTTCTACATGAAAAATATGCGTCTCGAAATGATCTATAACGTTCATGTTCAACCCAAATTCATCCGAGCAACATAAGTCCTCGAAAATAATGAATTACCGAGAACGGTACCGTCGGCCCGAAAAAAAAGCAACGTGGTGTGCCACATGAGCGCCACATCAGCGCCACATCAGCCAAAACAGCTCTCCAATCCGGGTTTGACCGGTCAAATCGGCACTGTTTTAAAATATGGGGGACATGCGAAAACTGGTTTTCGACTTCAGGGACGAATTTGGCTCAAACGTGATAGTTGAGGGACCAAAATGATACTTTTTTCTAAAAAAAACACTTCGGAGCTTGCTCCGTGCACGTGGACATCCACAGTTCCGCCCTCACCGTACTAAATGAAAACAACCAGTCGCGTTAGGCGCGACCGCGCGCGCCGAGGCTGCCAACGCGCGGGCACGCAGCGGCGGCGTCAGCACTGGGGCGAACAACGCACGCATCTTGTGCGCGAAATGGCGGCGAAAAAACTAGCGCCATGCGGGAATCGAACCGCGGCCTCCGTGGTGAGGGCTCGCGCTGCTAGCCACCCCGCTGAACAGTGCGAGCCGTTGCAAAAATGTTATGGACGGCCATATTTGAGCGGCGCGCGAGATCGGACGGTCGTGGTGGCGTCGGGCGGGAAGGCGGGCCACATGGCGTGCGGGCGACGCGCCTGTTCGCGTTTGTACTTATTATTATAGATAACCTGCAGGCCATAAAAACACAACGATCCGATCATAGTGTAGCCAATTGATCATTTACCTTTTGTCCTTTTGCAACATTTCGGCTGCCGTGGTTGTTGAAGAGAACGGAAAAATCAACATGTTTGTCTCCTGTCTTCTTTGTCCAATATCCCTATTTTTTTTTACCAAAAATGGTAATTTATAAATTAGATAAGATTAGGAGTGATTTTTTGTGGCAGGGGGGAGAGAAGGTACATCTGGTGAGATATAATATTTATGTCTCTGAATATAAAGGGGGTTCGGGGTAAAGAGATAAAGAGTAATGAATCTTATTCTACTTGCAAAATGGTGGTGGAAGTTAGATTGAGATGATGGGTTGTGGCATAAATTGGTTAAGGAGAAGTATATTAAGGATGAAACTTTTTTGGAAATTAAAAAAGAGAAGTAGAGATTCTCCTGCGTGGAAGAATATTCTGTTGGCTAAACCATTTTATTTGAAGAAGAGACAAGTTAAAGTAGGAGATGGCAAGTCGGTTGATTTTTGTTCGACCCTCGGATAACAGAAGTCCCTTTGAATTTAATGTAGTATCATGATATTTTTCAATGTTGCATTGAGCGATTTATTTCTGTTTATAAAGATACGGTTAAGAAATGGGTGTTTCATTTCAAAAGGTGGTTAGACAATGATCTCCACTTGACATGGGAATACATTATTTCTAGATGCAGGGATTTGAGGTTACCGATGGAGCTGCTTTTTTCTGAATCATCTTTAGCTCTTCGAAAAGTTTTGGGGTCCAGTGCAGACCTCTTAATTTTGGGAATGGTTTTGTTTGTATTGAGTCAATTTGGCCTAGGGGAGCTCATTTAGCGGAAGTGTGTGTTAGAGCATCTCCAATGGTAGAGCCAGCAGCAGGCTATAAGAGTGTCCACATCAGCATTAGAGATAGTATGTACAATGAATAGACTATAAGAGCATCTCCAATGGTAGAACCAGCAGCAGGCTATAAGAGTGTCCACATCAGCATTAGAGATAATATGTACAATGGATAGACTATAAGGCTGACTATAGAAGTAATAAATGGTTGCATAGAAAATAGTATACCAATGATCAATAGTGAAAATGATCTTTGTGGCTAATTTATGGCTGTTCAATATCATGATCAAAGTGCTATATCACCAAACGCACACATCTTTAGATGAATTATTCATCTAAAAACCTGGCACAATCCAAGAAAATTCTCATATTCAAGACCTCCAGGAGCACACGCACTTTTTCCAGTCAAGCTAAAAAATGAACACTGATACTTTCTGACGAATAATGCAAATTCAATCCTATATCACACAAAGATAACGGTAAAACAGATCTGACAAAAAAAATGGCAGATCCAGTCATAAAAATGAGAAATCCCATCATAAATCACACGGTGTAATTGATTATTACACAAGAAAACTCCTTGTGGTGCTGCTTCATCTCGTCCCTGAGAATAAAATCAAATCAACATTGAGGAACAAATTAACTACACATGAAGTGCATTTCTAATTCTTGATTAATTATAAAAAACCAAGTGCTTGTTATCGCAACATAATCCAGGCATCGATAGATCAAATCTAGGCTTATGCATGCAGAAGCGAGAGCAAGATCGATATACAAGTCATGAGTACTCACGCAAGGCGTTGATCTAGGCACGCATCTGCGCGACCTCGCCGGCGAGAGTGTCGCGGTCGGCGACGATGCGGAAGGCGGAGAACACCACGGCAGCCTAGATCATGGCAGCGACGAGGAGGCACTTGGCGGCTGGGGCGGAAGATCACCAACGCCTGAGGGAGTGGCCGGCGATGTTGGCGACGGCGAGGAGGAGCCCCAGCACGGCAGGCGACATGGCGGCAGCGGATCGAAGGAGCTAGGAGGCGCGGCGGCGGCCCGAAGGAGGCGACGCTTCGGAGCAATAGGGCGCCGCGGCCGCGGCCGGGAGCGCGACGACGCGGCAGCCTGAAGGAGGAGGCCGCGCCGGCGTGGATTTGGGAATGTTGGAGGAAATCGCGAGGAGAGGGAGGAGGCGCGCGTCGGAGGGATACTTTCCCCTTTCGCGCGCGAGGCAGAGGGGAGGGCACATCAGATCTTCCGGTGGCGATTGTGCGGGCTGCAAGCGGTCGCTAAGCTCCTCGTTTTCTGAGCGAGACCGGCGCTGCACGTAGAGCCGGCGGTCCTCTCTCTCTTATTTCTCTCTCCTCCACCTAGGAAAATTACTAATGCTGGCACCCTTATAACCAGCTGACCTGACCCATTGAAGATGCTCTAATGGCCCTGTGTTAGGCCATTTGTCCGTCTAGAAACAAATGATGTTTTGAGAATGTCCAGTTGGCTTCTCCTTATTCAATTTTGCATGTGGCTTGTGCTTTATTGATTTATTGGGCAAGCTTATATGGAGAGGTAGATAAGGAGACGTTGATACTTGGTGCTGACCGAATCAAAATGCTGGTGAAAGAGTTGTGTCGACGGTTGAGATATCGATCTCAAGTCGCTTAAAGGTTCTTGAGAAGGGGAGATAGGAGTGTGACGCACACAAATTCCGCGGCGAGAACGCGTTTGCGGGCGTGCCAGTGTATTTGTCAAAAATATACAAAAGAAAAGAGGACAAAGATGCTTATATTTCATCGTCAAAATGAAGTACAACTCCTTGTTGAGATTACGCTCCGTAGCCAAGTTGGCTAGGCATCTGTAGCCTGATAGGCTAGACTTCTTGTTCAAGTGATCGTCGGATTCTGAATCCCGGGACCTCGGAAGGACACCCGGTTAATTACATCCGCAAGCCAGCTTGCGGAACACCTCCGATTAAGCTGCTGGGCTGTCTTCTTCTTCTCGTTGCTTCGTGGTTCACCGTGCATGTTGGTGGATGGCGAATTGGGGTGGCGACGGCAGAATACATGGGGTAACCAGGGCCCATGTAATGCCTAGCACAGCCATTGACATTTGGCTATGTCCGCCCGTGTCGCTTGAACTTGTCCTCGTCAAGCTTCACGTTGGAGTAATTGATCTTGGGGGAATGCACGGTTAGCACTCAGCTTAGAGTTGAAGTTGACGGCCTTCGCTGCATCATCGGGGATGTTCCCGCTTGTTGGCTTTTGGACTTGTCGTTGACGAGTCTTGATCACCGGAGTTGATATAGTTGGGATTGAGATTCTCCTTAACGGAATATTCTCGTCAGGAGCGTTGGTCGGCACTATGGAACTGGGATCTCCACAGTATCCTTAATGGAATATTCATCATCAGAAGAGCGTTGGTGATACCGTGGAACTGGGATCTCCACAGTATCCTTGATGGAATGTTCATCATCGGGAGGAGTTGATAATATCGTGGAATTGGGACATCCACGATATCGTTGATGGAATGTTCATCATCGGAAGAGCGTTGGTGATACCGTGGAACTGGGATCTCCACAGTATCCTTGATGGAATGTCCGTCATCAGTAGAGTTTAGGCAGCACCGCGGAAGTGGGATCTCCGCAGTATTCTTGATGGAATGTTCATCATCGAGAAGAATTGATTTGTATCGTGGAATTGGGATCTCCACGATACCGTCGGCCTTCGAGGTCTTGTTCACCTTCAGAGCCAAGCTTGCTGGAACGGTGTTTCGCTCTGGTTGATGTGACGGCAGGTTCCGTCGATGCTGGCGGAGTCGTTGGAGAAGATTGCCGAACGGCTTCCAGGATCGTTGGAGTCATCGTCTCCACGATACCGTTGATGGGATGTTCGTCATCAGAAGAGCGGGTGGCACCACGGAATTGGGATCTCCGCAGTATTTTTGATGGGATGTTCGTCATCAGTAAAGTTGGGCAGTATCATGGAATTGGGATCTCCACGATATCGTTGCCTTCAGGGATCTTGTTCACCTTCGGGACAATGTTCGTTGAATGGAACGGAATCCCGTTAGTTTGATGTGACGGACGGTCCCGCCGATGTTGACGGGGTCACAAGAGAAGGTCAGCGGACGGCTCCCGTTGTCGATAACGGAGTCGTTGTCGAACGATCTTCGGATTTCCTTGTTTCCGGCCGCGAACAACTCGGAGAGGATCTCTCTTAGCGGAACGCGATTCCGCGTCATGTACGGGTCTTAGCCATGGCTCGCCGGGCTTTGGCCGAGCAATGCTAGAAGGGCGATAGCGATGTTGTTGAAGCCGTGAGTCCCCGGGCTCGATGAGCAGCACAGCGGCAAACCCCTTAGGGTCTGAATCCACTCGAACGACGCAATGTTCACTCGAGGGGTTTTAGTTAACGCGTGGAGCCGTTAACATGTATGTTTCTTCTTGGGACATTATAGTTAACGCATGGAGCCGTTAACCTTTCTTTGGGTCCTTTATAGTCACTGCGTGGAGCCATTGACTTTATTCTTTTCGGGACGGTTCGCCCGAGCGAAACAAGGTTTCGCTCGAGGAATATAGCGAACGGTGTTCGCTTTTCTCATATCGGGACCGGGGAAGCACGCTACCATCCATGCGCTGAAGAAGATGATCCCGCCGCCATGCTGGGCCAAGGAGGAGAAGATGGCCGCGCCAACGCTTTTGCCAATTGAGATCGGGGGAGCCCGCCGGCCACCCATGCACGCCGTTGCTCTAGAGTCCGTACACCGTCGCCGTCAGGCCGCCGTGATGCCGTGGAGGAGATGAGGACGCGCCGTTGAGATGCTGAGCCATAGGTGCCGTAGGGAGATGCCGATCTGGAGGACGAGGCGACGCCGGCCGGGACCGGAGGACGACGTTGGGCGGTGAAGAGGCCGGTGCGGCGCCGATCTGGAGGCCGTGGAGGTGCCGCGCCGCCATTGCAGATCAAGGTCCGGGGAGCACGCCTGCCACCCATACGCTTGGTGAAGAAGACGCCGGCTGCTGTCTTTGCATATCGAGAAGGGGGAGCACGCCTGCCACCCATGTTCGCCGCTGTTGACCGGGATCGATCCGTCGCTGGCAGCATGACCCGCGCCGTCGCCGAGGAGAGGATGTGGACCGCCGCTTGGGTCACGCCGCCTGAGGAGAAGGGGGGCGGGGACGCCGCCTGGCCGCCGCCGCGTGAGGAGAAGGGGACGGCGCGCCGATCGCCTCGGCGAGTGGAGAAGCGCACCGCCGGACGAAAGCTTTGGAGCAGGCGCGTCGCCGGCCGCCTTGGCGAGAGGAGACAGCGCGCCGCCGGGCGCGTGGAAGCGGCGCCGCCGCGGGCGAGGGACGCCACCGCCGTGGACGAAGGAGGGGCGCCGCCGCCACCGCCGCGTGAGTGAGGGCGTGGCGCCACCGAGCCGCCGCCGCCGCCGAGCCGTCGCGTGGAGGAGGACGAAGCGAGGCGTCGCCGTGGATCTGGAGCGGCGAGCGAGGGCGGCGCTGGCGCCGATCTGGAGGTAGGGCGGCGCGACGAGGGCGGCGCGGGCGCGAGCGGTGCAGTAGCGCGCGAGGCGGCGCCGAGGGCGCCGTGGAGAGGACGGGCGGGACGCTTTGGCCACCGGTCGCCGCCGCGCCGAGGAAGGAGAGGAAGGGGCGGCGCCGAGGATGGGGTCACCACCGCCGTGCGTGGAGAAGGGACGGGCGGCGTGCCGACCGGAGATGGGAAGGAGCCGCCACCTCCCCCTTGTCGCTGTGGCAATCGAGAGAGAGAGAGAGAGAGAGATGGGAAGGGGCGGTGCCGGCCGCCACCTCCCCTTTACCTTTTTTTTGTTTTTCTTTTTCTCCTGTTAGCCGCCGTTATCTGATGCTTCCTTCCTCCTCTTGGTGATTAGGGTTGATCCCCTTTTATAGCCAGTAATTAGGGTTTGTCAATAATGGGCCAAAGTTGGGCCAGGCTGATTCTAGGCCGGATTGAGCCGCAAAAATTATTAATAAATAATTCAAGGGTGATGGGCCGGTTAACGTCATCGAAATTTTTTTTTTCTCGTCAAACAAGGAGACACGCCGAACAACACGAACAGCAATCAACGACGAACAGGGAGACAAGGGTTTTTATCCTGGTTCAGGCCTCTCAGGAGAGATAATAGCCCTACGTCCAGCCTTTCTTATATATCAGAGATGAATACAAGAGGTGGCTCGACGAGACGAACAAGTCTCGGCGAGATTATGGTGTACAGAAAGCAATGTGCTATAATTAGGTGTCTACGAGATGCTAATACGTAAACTCGATGCCAGATGCCCCCTAAACGCCGTAGGGGCTTGGTTTATATAGTACAGAGCAAACCACCTACCGAGAGAATATCGGGCCGGGCTAACTACAAGATCGTAATGAACTCGTACCATGCCAAATACATCCCGAGGCAGATAAGGCATACTCCTAGTCTTGGGGATCACGACGTCTACTCCAATCCGGGAAACCAACGTCCGGGTCTTCACGTAGCCGTGCATAACTCTGTTCGAGTCGGACTCAAACAGGAATCCTAGGCCGTTACGCACCGTGCCAGTCAGGAAACTGTTCGGCAGGATGCGCATGGGCCTGATAGACCCTTCCAGGGAGCTGGGCCCTGGTAGGCTGTTCGAGCGGGCCGTCAGGGAGTGGGCCATGGCAATGGGTCGTGATTTTATCCCCGACAAGTTGTCTCAGACTTAGTTTCAGCTCTGTTTGAAGAAAAAGGACATGAACTAGAAGCGATGTTCGTTCAAAGGTTTTGTGGACTTTCTTAGGAATGGGTGATTAGTTTGGTTCGATGTTTGGATGGAAACTTGTAATAGACTTTAATTCGAGCTTGTTTCTTTGTATTTTTCGTTGTCTTGTTGGATGTTGTACTTGGTTTTGCTTGTCTTGGAATTGAATAACTTTATAATTCTGTTTTTTAGAATGGAATTGGGGTGTGATCTCGTATGCAAAAAAATTGACTCCTGTCTTGTGAAAAAAAAGAGAGAGACACAACTATAAAGTCTACAAGATATCTTTGATTTGAGAAGATACTACATGTTGAACAACACTACGAATTCGGCAAGGGAGAGCATTATGTACATTACATGTGCAACACTAGTGCTCTGTAGCCCGGGAGCTGGACTTCATAACACTAGTGCTCTGTAGTTTCCGTTCTGCGTGTATGGTATCTTCCTGTACATCAAGGTCACTACGTGTATACCTTTTCTCTTGTGTCTTCTTTTTTCAATAGAAAACCTCTGCGAACATGCCACTTTTGCTTGTAGCTACATCCACGTCCGTGACTCGATATGTCGGTCAAAGCATCCGCATATGTCACTCCATCCTTCACTCCATTTCACTATTAGCTATTTACTGTATTCTTCTCTCTAATTTTTTTCCCCACACTCTACACTATACTCTAGAAGATTCATTCCATCTATCAGCTACTCTATTAAAAGTTGTGGTGTTTTGGAGTGATGATACGCATGCTCTCACCCATAGTGAAAGTAGCATAGATGAATCGATCAATGGCATTGACGATTCTGGGGTGTATATATATCGTGTATGACCGTGCATCCATCGATGGCGAGTTACTTCCTGGGCACCCAGCAACAGTGCAAGCCGTATGGCAGCCCGTACGGGAACTTGGCCCGCGCGACCTCCCGGAACGTCGAGCCGTCCAGCACCAGCGCGTAGCCCGACCCGTCCTTGGCGCTCACCATCGAGATCGCCACGCCTGCATGCCAAGAGACACCGCGCAACGCAGCATATGTCAGCCTCAAACCATGCAAATTAAGCGACTTGGTGAACTAGCGATGGTGATTCGTGAGCGACACTGACCGTCGTCTTCGTCCACGGCGCCGGGGCGTGGCACGAAGAAGGGCTCCGACGGCACGGAGCCCTCCTCGTGCCACGTCTTGGCCGTCTTCTCGACCAGGTCGACCTTGGTGAGCGTGTTGGGGAAGTTGCACGGCCGCCGCGCGCCGCAGGCGTAGGCGTAGCGGTACCTCTTGCCGAGGCGGGCCGGGTTGATGCTGCACATGTCCATGCCCCGGCCGTGCTCCTCCGGGTCCAGCGCAGCCTCCAGCTCGCCGTACGGGCTGCCGTCCAGAGGTATCCTGAACCGGCCCACCCTGCAGGCCGCATGCGTGCGTTCTCCATCAGCCCATGGGGGCCCATAAGTGTACGTCATAGAAGCTGGACCCAATAGCCCATGGCCCATGGGGTGCGTACGTACCTGGCATCGGGGAGGACGTCCTGGCCGGAGAAGGAGCGGAGGTTGTGGAGGCGGAGCTTGTCGAGGATGGAGGTGTTGGCGTTGTGCTCGCAGCAGTCGGCGATGATCGCCGTCACCCGCCCCTCCTCGTCCGTCTCCTCGTACGCGTTGATGAAGTGGAACGTCACGAACGGCGGTACCTCCACGCTCGCCACCTTTGGCGTACGTCGCAGCAGATCAAGAATATATTAGCCACCCAACATTCATCAACCACAAGTCCACAAACGCGAATTGGAACGGCACGTTAATTATTTGGAACTTACAATCTTGCCGCTGGCCTTGCACATGACGTGCATGTAGCTCCCGGACTGGAGGTGCCACTCGAACTTGTACAGGGGCGTGGGCTCGGCGCGCAGGAGGTTCTTGGCGCAGTAGCGGAGCGGCATCTCCGGCACGACGACGTAGTGCTCGGTGACGGGGAAGGAGTGCACCCACCCGGGCGCCGGCCCGCCGCGGCAGTCCACCCGGCCGACGAACCGCCTCTCGTTGCTGCCGGCGTCCATCCTCGCCACCACGTAGCCGGGCCGGATCAGGTCGGGGATCAGCGTCCAGAACTCGGTGTCGGTCACGACGGGGTGCGCCGAGTGGATCAGGCCGCCCAGCTTGTCCGTGTACTGGAACTTGCCGAGCGTGTCGAGCGTGTCCGGGTCGACCACGATGGAGCCCTTGATGGTCTCCGTGAGGCAGAGCACGCGGCCGTCGCCGAGCATGACGACGCCGGTGTTGGAGTTGTCGGTGAGGGACGAGCCTGAGAGGAGGCTCGCGAGCTGGCCGACGAAGGACATGAGGCCGTCCGCCTTGGGCACCTCCGAGAACTCGCGGTAGCACACCTTGCCGTGCGCGCGCGCCGCCTTGTACGCCTCCGACTCGATCTGCCGGTGCGCGCCCACGGCGCGCCCGCTGCGGAACGAGACGCGCACCAGCGTCGCGTAGCCGTCGAACAGGTGGCGGAAGCCGTAGTCGCCGAGGTTCCACAGCCCCGGCCCGTTCCGCAGGTACGTGCCATCCTGCAACCAAAGCCACATAGATCTCAATCAATTATCGCGCCCCGGTACAAACAAATCATCGAAGTTTACGGACAGATCAATTCAACCCAATCAGCTAGGCCAAGCTAGCTATTACAATATTATATACTTCACATACACATGGAGTAGTAGTCAGTCCAATAATCCAGTGTCGATTGCCGAAATGGCATGCACAGCGTCAAATAGATTCCTCCAAAAAAAATCGGCAAACAGTTATCACATCACTTGGGAGTCAGGGGACAAAAAAGTTTTTAGCTTTCTTTTCTCCTGGGAGCTGCGGGGGGCAGCAAAACTACAATCACAGACAGCGACGCCATTGTCGCCGTGGAGAGGAGTACACTGAGCTAGCGGAGAATCTCGGTGTATATGTTGTGTTCCCCGCAAGCATCGTGGGTGCCGAGATGCCATTTTCCTTTCGCTAGCTAGGCCTTATGTAGGGTAAGTTAGTGTCGCCTTCTTGGTTTCATCGTCGTCGATCGCAACTAAGCTTGTTCGGGATGTGCGCCAAGTGCTTGCACAACTGCCGTGACAGTGAAGAATTACAGTTGCCATGTAAATTTACCTGGCTACCTGCCCGTGCTAGATACTAATACAAATTCTCTCTTTTGAAAGTGTGCTAGATACTACTAACTATGCGCTACGTACGTGTCCAACAATGGCAGAAGCTTCTCGGTTAGGTTACTTAGGTATTTATTGGAGGATCATGCATGTATGCGTGCTTTAGATTGTCTTAGATGCTTGGTGTTGCCGACACTAATTAAGATGCTATAATATACGGGAAAAAATGCTGACTAGGTATGACTTTCAACTTATTCTGTTTTTCATTTTTTTTTTTTCTGGTGGGAGGAGAATTGAAGAAGATACGCATGCTTTTAGCAACTTGATGTATATGTAGATGATCTCAAAAAAGTAACATTGTATATAAGATACAGGAGTGCACAGCCTTTGAATCAAAGTAACGGAAAATGATCACATTCTTGAAGGAAAAAAGCACGGCTGGCCTTTGCATTTGGACCACCGAAAGATTATTATAAAAAAAATTGAAAAAAAATCATTATAAATTGTTGAGATTATGGTTAGTCAGTTCAAGAATATATCTTTGATTCAGGGGCCGGAGATAACTCAGAGCCCAAATTAAGGAGTAGATAAAATGGATGCATGCATGCAAGTAAGAGAGCAGTCATGAACTCATGATCAGTTGATCACCCACCAGCCACAGAGGCAGCTCGCCCTCGACCTCCAGCGCCCCCTCCCACCTCTCCTGCCGGACACTCTTCCACGCCACGAGCTCGCCGGCGCCGCCGCGGCCGCCACGGCGGCGCGGGGCTTCGACGGGCCTAGGCGGCGGCTGAACGATGGCCGGCGGTGCCTCCGTCACGGCGCTCGCCGAGAGAGGCTGCGCCACGGCTCGCTTGCCGCCCTGGCTGCCCCGGCGGCCGGCGGTGCCCCCGGACAGCGCCGCGAAAGTGCAGAACGACGACGCCACGGCGGGGGACATGGCGATCGAGCTCGCCGTCGATCCGGGCCGGAATGCAAGTAGCTCAAGGATATAGAGCTTCGCCAGGAGAGTGTACTACTACCACTGCAAGGATTTGGCTTGGAAATTAACGCAATCGTACCCTGGTCAGGAGGTGCAGTATATATAGGGGAGGTGCCTGGGCCCTGGGGGCGACGTACGTGGTGAGGCTGGCATCTCGCCGGGTCGAAATTCCCGGGCGCATAAACTGGCGCGCGCTTGTTTGGATCCCGTTGTCACGTAACACCTGCTCGCGTCGCGGCGCGGGTCGGCAGATCCGGCATGGTTTTGCTCAGGTTGGTGAGGGGCGAGTCGAGCCAATTTGAGCGATCACCATGCGTACGCTCGCCGTGTCGCCCGTGGACCACTACGCGCATCGCTGTCGCGGGAGTCGTCGTGTGCGATCTGGATGGCTGACCTAGCTACGTTAATTACATGCGTACGTGCAAGCGCGCTCGAGGTGGTCAAATGGTCTCATGGATGAGCCGCTGGTTTGCCATATCGGGCTTGTCTCGACTCTCGACCATTGATCAAGATGCCTACACAGCTCTCTCTCTCAATCATCTTTTTTCAAATTAAACTTCTCCAAAATTTCTGATTGATTTTGTTTTAAAATTGCAAGAGATTTTATAAAGGGAGCGGCTGCATGGCAGGTGCCTACACACGCGCTTCTCTCGGTCTCGAGCCAACCGTTGGTGAGTGCACGGTTAGCGCGAGCAAAATTGTTTTATAAAATAAAATGTGAGAGAGTATGGAATGTGTACATGTCATGAGTCATGACAAACAATCGAGATTCTAGATAAACCTTGGACATCTTATTTAAGCGTGGTTTTTTTTTTATCGTGCATGCATAGGAAAACCACACTGGTTTTCCTGAAGTTTTCTTGGACTTTGCTTGCCTGAAATGCGGTAATTGCGTCGATGTGGTCAGGGGTTACGGTCTTACCAACGTTTTTTTTTGTGTGCGTGCAGAGAACCCATCTTGGCCGGTCGTTTGGTTCATCTCGTTTTTAACTACTCGAAGTCGACAAAAGGAGCGGTTATTGTCGCAAGATGGAGCTGTAAGCCGGCTTTGCGTGGGAAATGAGTGGACTCGAGGGACTAGCTACGATGGAATCCACAAAATTTTAAAGTTGCCGTTTATTTATATAAATAATATAGATCGATACTATGATATGATGTCAGGGACTTCCCCGAGACTAATCTAGAAAATTTACTGATGTTTACTTGATACTTATCGGTTATAATGTTAGACAACTGGTCGATATTGTTACTTTCTGGCATCGATCTCATAATTGTCTCTGTTTTCAACAGTTGACTCTGCCGCCTCCCGCAGGAGATCAAAACCGGGTCATAAAGCTTCACGCTCCTATGTAATATCGCGGAGTGGATCTGGTAAATTATACAGAAGTTTCTAATTAGCACGCATCGGTGAATCTTTTAGACCATTTGTCTAATAGAATTAGTAGAAAACGGTATATCGTTTCTATAATTCTATGCTCCAATCAAGACAGGTCTCCACCATTCCATTCGGCGTGCACCCCGCAGATGCGTCATATAGATTATTGTTAGGTATGAGAGCTTAGTTGACGAGATTGGCCATGCGGAAGATCTAGGGGAAAATATGAGGTTTATTCATACATGGCCGCTGCGGAAAACACCTTATCGGTGCAATATGGAGCATGGCAGAGATCGACGATTCAATCAGTTGTGTCGGACATTTCGAACAGAAGGCTCAAACCGTTCAATGGGCTACCGTTGGCAAGCATTGACCAGACGTGGCGATCGGGCTGACAAAGTAGCTGACGAGGTTGGCAGGCGACGACGATGAACTCGGCATTCGCAATTAGACCGACGAGCGTGGAATGATGTCGGATAGATCGAAACGGCGGGAGCAGTGATGCATCGGATGTTGTACAGAAGGCGTTGCATCAAGTCACTGAGGGCGAAACTGTGACGTGGATGCGGATGGCCAGGGTGCGGCATGTTTGCCATGCATGGATGTGGTGCGCGGTGGCGGGCTGGAAAGCCTGCTCGAGGACTCAAAGATTGGATCTAGAGATGTAAATATAAGGGGAGTCAAACAAATATTCAAAGAAAGAGTAGAAGATTGTTCTTTAGGACGAGAAAAACTTAGGTCTGTCGAACAAAAAGGTGGCCGATGTGAGCGCAGTGTTTGGAACTAGACAATCGGGTCAGTTCTGAAGGGAGGTGTTCGGGAAGACTGTGAGGTGATTTGATCGAAGAGGTTGGACTAACTAATGGTGAAGTCAGCGGCGATATGTGCTTAAAGGTGAACAGATCAATTGGTCATGACAGTAATCTATTCAAGATGGAGAACGGATTATGGAGATGTGACCAGCGATCTATTCTAAATGGCGGATAGATCGAGACGGTGTAAACCGTGGTCGGCAAGATGATGCTGACAAAATGAAGGAGTAAACGCTAATGTGGCAATAGGCTCATGTGACTCCGGAGACGACAGTGCTGAGGTTGTCATAGTAGAAGGGGCTACTGTTGCAAGTGGAGCTACTAAGCGTGTTTTTGCAGTCGGCGTTATCTTTTCCGTAAGGCGGCGAGTTCAAGGACGACTCGCCGGGCAGCCTGTTGTAGGCTGCAAAAGAAGAAAGTAACCAGAGTCCGGATGCACAGGTTCGCGCAAGACGCTGAAACAAATTCAAGGCGGAGAAGATCGACCATATTTTACAATGTGGAGTTTGTTAGATTTTGTATCGAATATGTGTACAAGTAGGTTACATGGACTCTGTGTTGTGTTGTAATAGACAGGGTTGATATAGAGTTAGAGTTGGACTCTAGCCAGGCCTCCACTATATAAAGGGAGGTAGCCCTGATGTAATCAGGTGAACGACTTCATAATAGTAGCATAGGTAAGAGGAGGTCAGTGGCTGACATGCGGTCATGACCTGTGCAGCCGGTATGCTATGTTATTATGGTTTGGGAAAGAGCATCCATTTCTAATTATTCTACATTTGCGTTTGCACATTACCTATATTAGATGACCGTACATGTATGATGTAGAGAAAGAATTACTTTAATTATTGAAGATTATAATTGTTAGGATATGCGCCAATACAAGATCATGAATGACACCAGGAGACACGATGCTTGGTAACACAGTTCAGATTTCGCCTACATTTGCGGGGCTCTGATTATGCTCCGCGCACATGTATATATAAGCTTAATGGGAATAAAATCATGTGTGCACCGTACATGAGTTTAATCCTATTCATGCCATTACTTAATGACTTTTCTCTTCTTTGACATCATAGCTGATTGACTATTGTCCTGCGCGTTATTGGTGAAAACATTTTTTTATGTAATTTAGATTGATATAGTCGTGTTAATTATGGTAAACTCTAATATAACGAAGGAAACTGTCCATATTTCGTCCCTTAGAGCATCCCCAACAGGGCTCTATCCCACCCTGTAAAACACTATTTGTCTCATGAATAATGACAAGAACAATGTTTTAGGGGGTTGGATGGAGGGGCTATTGGGGATGCTCTTAGTGGGCAGAGTGTTTTTAGTCCATAGTATTTAGGCCCTGTTCTTTTGAGCTGATCTGAACGGCTAAACGGTTGAAATGGCTGAACTTCGAGAGTTTCTCGAGATAGTCTTGAGATTCGGATCTATTTCGTTTGACTTGCTTTTAAAAGCGTTAGGACCCATCTTCAAAACAACAAAAAAACAGACTAAAAAAACTCAAAGCATATGTCTTTTTAAAACGTAAATAAGTCGTTAAGTTGTTAAGCCGTTAAACTGAAAAGAACTGAGCCTTAGTGTAGGGCACAACAAGAAATATCCGTACACATACTCACATTACAAGCACACCACACTCACAGACATGTACTTGCGCATGAACACAAGCGTGAAGATGAAATGGAGGCCCCTATTCTGTCCTATCACACACACGTATTTGCACCCATATTGATGCTAATAAATCCGGGCAGGTGAGACCCGAGTGTTTTGATCCCAATGAGCTGACAAATCGAGCTAACCTGATCGGCTCTCTATATTTAGCCTCATTGATAGCCCATCTAGCCCCAGAAACCCAACATTTACTTGGTTATTTTGCACGGGTTTTCAAAACCAGGGATACAAAAAAATCGTGAATTCCTTTTCTATAATTTCAATGGAATTCGCTAAATTGCTAAGGAATGGGATCGGAATCTCCCAATTCAACTCTATAAATAAAATTTAAAGCTGGTTTAAAAAAAGGAAAAGCTAAAATAATATTAATAAGTTTAAAGAGCTTGATGGAAAAAAAAGAAGTCCTTGTAAAACGATTTTCCCAAGCAGATTTTGAAGCTGCCCGTGCTCTAGTCACGTCAGTACGTCACCCAGATTCTCCAGTCGCACCGAGCGTGCTGGTTGCAATGGGCATGCACGCCCTGGCCGCAGCAAGCTACGCCGGGATCTTGAGGCTTTCACTCGGGATTCCGATGATTGTTCTGGGAATTGCGATGCTTTGTACGTGTCGAGATTTTGAGGATTTCAGCTGAGATTTTTCAGTAACTCTAGCAAACTTTCATTTTCAAATGGTCGACGATGTCAAAATTTGGAGTTTCACTTTTCACCGATATCTAACAGGATTATGTAGGATTTTGAATTATTGTGCTATAAAATAGAGTGTACAGGGACAGAATGTTTGCTGAAGCGAAGAAATCTTTTAGAGTGCAATATAAAGTGTGAAGAAATTTTAGAGTGATGAGTAAATTGTGAAAGTGAATAGTGTCATAGAGTGTGTATGTGAAACTTCGGATGGAGATACTCGTTGCTCACAACATGTACTCCACATTGTTAGGTCAAGGCTCACGATAGAATAAAAACACAAAGCAACAACCAATTCTGTGCAATCGTACAAAAACAAACTACGAGAATAGTGTACTGTTATATACAAGCCTCTCAACCTTATCTTCTCCAAAACAGCGACAAGGGCGATACAGGAGGAGCCCACACTACCTAGATTTGGAGGTTACCTTCACCACCGCTAGCCTCAGAGCCGTCGTCGAAATTGGGGACAAAGATCTAGGTAGGGAGTTATACAGAGGTAGAGATAGGCATCCCATATATACCTAAGGTTTTGATTTCCAAGGTGGAGACGATGGTAGGTTCGACAACAATTGGGCGATTCGGCAGGTCTTTTGTTGGCGACGGTTTCGCCAGTGGTGGAGGGAGGCTCGTTCGTCTGCTTTGACTGCGTTCAGTCCCCTTGCATGTTCACCGACAACAAAGTCTTCGTTGTTGAAGACCTTAAGAAGATAATTCGGGGGTAGTGTAAACATTTATGGCTCTAATTATCGATGGTCTTAGGGGCTGTTTGGATTGTTGCCATCTGTTGTCATGCCAATTGTTGGCTCGCCCTGGTGATTTAATTTTGGTTCACAGCCATTTATTGACATGCCAATGCAAAACTCGCCGTGCCAAAATATTTCAATGCAACCCGAGCCAATGGCGCGGGCGGCCGATTCGGCCGCTTGGCCTTTGTGCCAATTAGCCAGCGCATGCGAGCCCACCGAACAGCGACGCAAACATAGCTAGCGCAAGCAACTAGCTAGTTATTAGCTGTGCAGTTAATTTTAATTGATTTTATTTTCTTATTTTTGTATATACTTCAAACAGTGTCCAAATTTCAAGAAACAAATTTTATAATTCATATAAAATCATAATCACCCATTTTTATAATTTTATATTTTTTAACATTTTCTTTTATTTTTCTAAAAAACAATTTTTATATTTCAAACAGTGTTCAAATTGCATGAAACAAATTTTATAGTTCATATAAAATCATAATAAACCCTTTTTATAATTTTTAAATTTTTTAATAATTTGTATATTTCAAACGGTGTACAAATTGCATGAAACAAATTTTATATTTCATATACAATCAGAATCAACCCATTTTTCTATATTTGAATAATACTAATTGGCACATTTCGTTGGCAACAAACCAAATAACTACCGATTCTATTAGCAGATTTGGTATGTTTTGTTGGCTACAATCCAAACGATCAAAATTTGCCAACAAATTGGCCATGCCCTAGAATGACATGACCAATTAATTGGCATGGCCATACAAGGCCATGAACTAAACATGCCCTAGTTTTATTGTTGATGATAATTCGAAAGTAATCAAAGTTCGCAAGCTTTTTCGGGGATTTCTTAGAACCCTAGGAATGGTAGTGGCATTAAGAAAAGACAAACTCGTGAAGGCATAGGCATGACCTAGCTGGGTGTTGAGAGGGGTCATTTAAGTAGCTTTTAGGGTTGGTGGCTTTTCTTTTTTACTTACAATCAAGAGGATTGTTTAGGTGTTCATGACGGATCTTGAGTTTTCGTGATGCACAACACCCTCTAGTCCATATTTTCGAGCCTTAGAGTAGGTTTGGAGAGCGTGTGTGAGGTTGTTGCAGGTTGTAGGACTGGTTAGAGCCCTATTGCTGCTCTTTGTTCCACTGGATTGTGTCACTGTGTCCGATGGAATTAGATGTCTAGGGTTTTAGTCTGTGATTGACTCTATGTTTAATCAAACTGTGTCTGCTAGAGTCCAGTGATGTGCGTAGAGGCAGCAGACCTGACCGCTTAAGTCGTGTCCACCGAACTGTGATACCGTTGGGCCATCGAGAAATGTCTAGTGGCTTGCAGTGGTGCAGGGATGGCACAGCAAACAAGGTTCACTTGCGACCAAGCTTTGCCGGATTTTCCTAACTGGATTATGTCATGTGGGACAAGACAAGGCCTGGTGATGATCCGGCATGATCGAGACACATGGGGCTTATTATTCTTAGGGATTTCATCGTCTAGGCGGTTTGAAGGTGTGGGCTTGAGGAGCTTGGCTTGGCATTTGCGGAAGCTATCAAGGCGGTGTACAAAGGTCTCAGAGTCCTTGCCGAAGTGGCGAAGGACTTCCTCAAGTGGAGATGATGCAGTAGGCTCGGCTGGGAGCCGGTCCTTGTGAGTAAAGATTTGCCTTAATGTAGATATAGAAGTTTGGCTTCAAACCACTAGAAAATCGCACTTTCCTTTTACTTTCTGCCTTGTTTTCTGCATTTATCTTTCGCATATACTTTTTCTCGCTTGTGGTGCTCGTGGTGATATGACTTGTTCTTGATATAATTGATAGCAATTAGTTGTTTTTGCTTGTGTTGATTAATCTTGACTAATTGCTCCAATTAATCTTAAAATTTTAAAGTGTTCTGTCGACGGTTGGGATATTGACCCAAGTCAACCAAGTTTCTTCAAGGAGGAGATAGGAGACACGCCGAACAACCACGAACAGCAACGAACAGGAGACAGGGGTTTTTATCCTGGTTCAGGCCTCTCAGGAGAGATAATAGCCCTACGTCCAGCCTTTCTTTATATCAAAGAGGATTACAAGGTGGAACTCGGCAAGATCAGCAGGTCTCGACGAGTAGTATGCGAAAATCTTATGGCCAGGGTCCCTCTAAACGCCGTAGGGGTCCTATTTATATAGTGCGGAGCAAACTGACCTACCGAGAAATATCAGGCCGGGCTAACTACGAGATCGTAACGAACTCATACATGCCAAATATGACCTACGGTAGACAAGGTAATCTCCTAATCTTGGGGATCACGACTCCTAATCCAATCCAGGAAACCACGTCCGGGTCTTCACGCAGCCGTGCAGAACTCTTATTCGAGTCGGACTCAAACATGAATCATAGACCGTTACGCACCGTGCAGACCAATAAACTGTTCGGCAGGATGCACATGGGCCTGATAGAACCTTCCAGGGAGCTGGGCCCTGGTAGGCTGTTCAACTGGGCCGTCAGGGAGTGGGCCATGGCAATGGGCCGTAATTCTATCCCCGACATGTCCATTCACCTACTCTATGCCTATCATGTCCTTCCATGAAGAAGCCAAAAAGAGGCCTTTCCAAATTGGCGATGATGTGGGTGGAAAGGAAGGAGGGCCTTGGTGTGGGAACACCTTCGGGTGGCGGCCAGGTCGCGTGGCAACTGTTCCTTTCCAGGTGTGCAATGTGGAGAGGAAGAAATTGGATCTTGCATTAACAATTTCAAATGGTGTTGAGGTGATTGTCGACGACGGGTGTGGTTGGTGCTGGTTTCTTTTTGTCCTTAATGTTGTTAAAGTCAATGAGGGGCGTTTATGCTTTACCAACAAGTCTTGATTTTGATTGATTCCTCTGTCCCTTGGTGGGTTCTGGCCAGAGGCGAGGATGATGGCAACGATGCTGGCTATGTTGGTTGGCTATGATGGCAAGTGTTGTGTTGCTAATTAGTTTTAAGTTACAAACTTATATGTAGAAGGGTTTGAATAGTAATAAATCTTCACCCTTCTGGAAAATTTTGTTTTTGCGCTCGATGCCTTGCCACTAGATGGGTAGATCGACACCACTGTAAATTGAAACTAATTATGTGTCTGATCATTATATTTTATGGTTTAGATTTTTTATTCTCAGGGAATTTCTAAATCGTCAGAAGTAGAATAGAATAGTATAAGATATAACTTGCGTGAGACAGATGGACAGTGAGTGAGATTTACGTGTGTGTACCAAGTGAGAGGGCACCATGCGCAAAGAACGAAGAATAGCGCAGTAACAAGCAGAAGAATGGCGATGCGCCAGCAGAGGCGCAACAAAGACGCACGAGGATCAACAAAACGCACTTTCAGCAAAATGGTGGACCGGGGATTCGAACCCCGCTCGCCTGCGCGAAAACCACCCTATCTAGCCAACTGACCAAATCGCCCGCCCTATTGATCAGCTAGAAACAAAAATGTTTTTGAAGCTAAAAATAGAACAGACAGCCAGATCTCACTGTTCCGGGCGATCGGACGGTCGTCGCGGCGTCGGCCGGAGAGGCCAGCCACGTGGCGCGCGGAGGAAGCACGTTTTCAGCCTTGTACTTCTATTGATGCATTTGTAAGGTGGTCAGGTACTAGAAAAGATAAGAAAATTCTGGCGAAATAGGAGAGAGTGGTGAGTGTCTCGCTGTAAAAGTAAGACTATATATTGTAGAGAATTAAGAATGAGAGTACATAATTGTCCCGAGGCAAAGGTGCTTGTAGAAGCAAAACTTCTATTTTGTAGCATGAATAATGCTATATTCAACCATGACTAATATTATTCATTTAATTTAAAAAATGATTTTTAAAAAGATATATGACATTAAACACGCATGCCAGGAGGAGACCGTGTGACGTACACTACTAGGGAACAAGCTTTCTCAAGCGGTTCAAAAAAAAAGAATCAAACTTCTACAAGCGGTTTAATGCCTCAAAACAGTCTCAAGCCAGAAAATGATCTCTAGAAGCGGTTGGGGGCACGATCCGCTTCTAAAGATCTAAAATCCTAAGCGGTTTGTGTCCCCAACCGCTGCTATACCTCTACAAGCGGTTGGAAACACGAACCGCTTAGGATGCTTGGCTTTACAAGCGGTTTAATAACCCCAACCGCTTCTAGAGTCCCATTTTTCGAATAGATAAAAGGAAAGCTCCCCCCATTCTGTCAGATAACGCGTGTGGGTGGGTTAGCTAGCTGGGTGAGGTGTGAGTCAAGAGGTCCTGGGTTCAAATCCCACCTCTCCCAATATTTATTTGCCTTTTTACACTCTATTACAAGCGGTTCTGAACCGCTTGTGATGCTCCGCGAGGCATCAGTCGCGGTTGCTTACAAGCGGTTTTAAAACCGCACCGCTTGTAGGGGGCTTATCAACCGCTTGGGAAGCCTTTTTCCCTAGTAGTGGTACTAACGCGCGTCCCTTGTCACGAACTGCTTTACAGTTTACACTGCTACACAATAGTACAGCAAGCCACACTTTCGACTAACAATCTAACACTGTTTAATATAGCAGTAGATGTGTTGGAAAAAATGTTTTATAGAGCCAAGAAAAGTAATTTGATTTCTGGGATTTGTGAGGATTTGATTGAGGGTGGTGTTATGCTAATGCAGTACGCCGATGATACGGTGGTTTGTCTCCCTGACGATTTTGTTGGAGTTAGAAATACCAAAATCCTCCTTTACCTGTTTGAGGAAATGTCTGGTTTAAAGATTAATTTTCTGAAAAGTGAAATCTTTTTGATTAATCTGAGGAATGAAGTTGGTGATGGTTATTCAAATCTGTTTAATTACCAGATTGGTGAGTTCCCTATGAAATACCTGGGGGTATCTGTGGGGCATAGGAAACTTTTAAATAGTGATTGGAGCTCCTTGGTGGATAAGATTCAGAAGAGGCTTGCTGCATGGAAGGGGAAGTTCTTATCCCTTGGAGGAAGAATGGTTCTAATTAATTCTTGCCTGACTAGTATTCCTATTTACTCCCTGTCAATGTTCCTAATGCCTAAATCTGTCTCTGAAAAAATTGACAAGATTCGGAGAAGATTCCTCTGGTGTGGGGGAGAGGGTAAAAGAAAATACTATCTGGCTAAATGGGATGATATTACTCGACCAAAACAGAAAGGGGGACTTGGTATTCAAAATTTACAAGTTCTTAATGTAAGTCTGCTTTGTAAGTGGTGGTGGAAGTTAGAAAGTCAGGATGGTTTTTGGCAACAAATTGTTAAGAGGAGGTATGTGAATGATCGTCCTATTTCTCTTTTGAAGAAAAAGCAAACTGATTCCCCTATCTGGAGAGCTCTTTTGAAGGTCAGGGATGTGTACATTAGACATAGAAAGATGATGGTTGGGGATGGAGTCAATACCAGTTTCTGGAAGGATGTTTGGGCTGGTGATGTATCCCTCAAAGACGGATGGCCTGATCTTTATGATTGCTGTGATGATAAGAACATCACAGTTAAGGGTTGGAAAGCTAATGGGGTAATTTGCATTTTCGAAGATGGGTTGAGGATGAAACTATGGGAAAGTGGACTGATTTCCTGAAACCTTACCTTGAGAAGGATCCTACTGATGAAGGGGATTTAAGCAGCTGGAGGCTGGGGGCCAAGTCGATCTTCACAGTTAATTCTCTATATAAAAAACTCTGTGATGGGAGTAATAACGATCATCTTCTGAAAATTTGGAAAGCTAAACTCCCCTACAAGGTTAAAATTTTTCTGTGGCTGGCTTGGAAAGAAAAAATTCTTACCAAATCTGTACTTAGCAAAAAGGGTTGGATGGGTAACCTTACTTGTGAATTATGTGATAATGTTGAAACTACTAATCACCTGTTTTTTGGGTGTGTCCTGTCTAAATCAATCTGGAATGTGCTTGCTGTTTGTCTTGGGGTACAGGTTGTCCCCACTGACTTCGCTGGTTTTGACAGATGGGCAAGTTTGGTGATACCCAAAAACAAAAGCTTACAGATCTTTACTTTAGCAAAAATTTGTCGGATGATCCGACCGTAAGAAACGATGCTGTGTTTAATCGTAAATGTCCTCGCAACCAGTTTACAGTTGTATTTGCTCTTTGTGTTTTCCTCCAACTTTGGTCAGGTCTTTTGAAGGCTGACGACAAGGAGTTGGTGCAAATGGGGATTGGCATGATCTATAAAGTGATTGAGGACGCCAAGTCAACCATGTCGCTGGAAGAAGACAGTGTTGAAAAACCGTCGAAGTAGTCCTTTCAATTTTGTTGCTGGACGAGGGCAATGCTGAAGTTCCACCGTAGTAGCCCCTCTTTTGTCTGGTGGATGTTTGGTTGTAATGCCCTTGCTTTTGTTTGCGGTCTGGGAACCATTTCCAGTCTTTTGTTTTCTGGATTAATCTTGTTAGCTTCCTGAGGGGTGTGTGGGTATGGGGGTCCTGCCTCCTCCTTCCCTCATCAACTTTCTGGTTTGGTGTTGGCTGTAAGAATGCTGTGTTGTTTCCGTTCTTAGTAATGGAAATGGGAGTCCCACTCCTTTTGCAAAAAAAAAAAAAAATCTAACATATGCGATGCCAGAAATAATGAAAAAGATTTGGCCAGGGAATATACTAGATTCTTGCCCAGGCATCAACATCATGTTGCATCATGGGCCATGGAAAATTTGCCCGCCAAGTGTTAAACTTCTTCCGCTGATTATGAGGGGTCGTACTTGCTATTGTTTTTTTTTTAAAAAAAACTACTTTACCCACTATGATACCTGGTTCATTCAACGAGTCACACGAGTACTTCTGTGCTGCGAATAAATGTTTTTGAGGACGAATTTTTTTCACCAAGGCTGCCAACTGGAGAGTTTCTACACGTAGACAGAGAAACATGCCATTTTTTTGTTTTCTAAAAGAATAAAATTTACGATGGCCCCATGTGTTATACTCTTACCTCTCTCTTCTTCCTCGCTCTTTTTCTTCCACTACCTCTCATCTCCTCCCCGACCAACTTCCTCCCCCAGCCCATTGCCCTCCTCCTCCTCCTTCCCCTTCTCCGGCCACCTCGCCACAGGTCACCCTCCTCCACCTCCTGATCCCCTCCCCTCCCCTCCCTCCTCCCTCCCTCCCTCCCTCCCTCTACACACACACACACATGGTCGTCTCATGCGACCTCGGCAGTGACCCTCTGGATTCCACCATGTCACTCTTCACGACCGGCTGTTGTAGATCAATAATCTGAGTTGGGCTAGCACCCTAGCGGCTGGCCGCTATGGCACACCCTTTCCCAATCGTAGTAGACCTTCCCAATGAAGGACACCTTAGGGGAGTTGGGTTCGTGCTCTAGGACAACTGGCTTCGGGTTGCCCTCGTCGCCACCAGTCATGGCCTTCTTGAGGAACATCACCAGTAGGTGGTGTCGCCGTGCGCAGCCACCACTAACCCCCCTGGTCGAGCTTCCTTGACATCTCGATGATGGGCACTTCCATGCGCTTGGGGATTCTAGAGAAGCGCTGCGACACGCCTTTGCCGACGTGGTGTTTCCTAAGTTGGCACTTGGGGATGGTGTTCTCCTTGAGGGAGTCATAGCAGTCTTAGACATCGTTGACGTCGAACCAAGCCATGTCGTCCCTAATACGGAGCCAGGTGGACTTTGATGGGTCGTCGCTAAGATCACGTGAGGCGACCATGCATGGTAGAGAGGAAGGGAGGGGGGGGAGAGAGAGAGAGAGAGAGAGAGAGAGAGAGAGTTGTGGAGGGCGACCAGTGATGAGGTAGCTGGCAGATGGAAGAAAGGAGTAGGGCCACCTGCTGGTGGAGGAAAGATGAAGGTGAGCAGGAAGGAGAGGAGATATAGGGGAAGAGAGGAAGAAGAAAAGAAGCAAAGGTATGACATGTGAAACCTACGATAAAATATTTCCTTTTGTAAAATAAAAGTGACATGTGTCTACTTCTACATGGCTGAACTCTCCAACTAGGCAGCCCCGATGGCAAAATTGCTTTTAAAAATGCTTGCAGATTGTTGTTCGCACCACTTGAGTATTTGTGAGGCTCGAATACCTGTTTCCTGGATTAGGGGGTTAAATACACCAAGTATCGTAATTAAGAATGTGAAACAGATTTTTTCCTTTCAATTAATGAGTCAACATCTGGCCTGTGTATCTTTCAAACATTTGAAAATAAAATTGTAGTGCAACATATTTGGCAATTGATTACACGTGCATCTCAGTGACATCTCACGTAGACACTAGCAAGTTGTCACAAATTATTGAGGTATATATAGAACCAGTGAAAACATATATATGATCATGTTCTTCAACTTTACCTTTCATATTCTTGATTCATAGGTAGCTAGTGAGGTCCAGGAACTCCCCACTAGCTAGAACTACCTGTCTTCTTCCTGAAGTGAAAACGTTTGCTGTCCAAATCTGATATGGCGAGTTAGCCTCCAAATTTCGCAAAGTGACATCAAAATAGCAAGGAATCTGAATTTCGAAGGATATTTTATTGGATCCTACTGCTGGTAGCATCGCATGATCACTAGGAAAGCGGGGAGCATATATAGAACTAGAGCCTAGAAAAAGCATCATTCTTTGAAGGAATTATTAAAAGCACACTATATACATCAATCGATCACCAATTGTTTTCTTGTAATTTTTGTAAGGACCTTTCATTGAACGCTTTTGATGAATAATATGAATGGTCTAGAATCAAAAGCATCACGCAGTACTAGTACAACACTAGCTAACAAAGGGGCCCACATCGAGAATTAATTAGTCGCATTTTCTTAATTAAAAGGTAAAAAACGTAGAGACCTTGATGCGTGATCACAAGACGGAATATGCTCGACTTCCTGTCACACGTCAAACATGCCCTTTAATACAAGGTTATTTGTTGTGGGAGAGGCTTCTCTGCCCCTAAACGTCAGGAATTCTGGAACATGAATTCCTAGCAACGGGATCCCGTCCCGGACGGGATCCCTCCCCCTAGCGACACGTGTCCGCTCGCTGTGCTCCTCTTCGCCCGCGCGCGAGCTGTGCAGAGAAGGAGGAGGAGAAGGAAGGAGGAGGCATACCTCGCCGCCGTCGCCGTCGCCGTCGCCGCCGCCGCCGTCGAGCTTCGCCGCCGCCGGTTAGGGTTCGGGTTAGGGAATATGTGGGTTCCTCCGGGTGTAGAGGAGGTTAGGACGGCGGGATCGGCGGTGGGTGGGCTCGTCGGGCGGCGGCGAGGCGGCGGTGGCGCCGTCGAGCCGGGAGGGAAGGCGGTGGGCAGGCGTCGTGGGGACCACCCTCACCCCGGGTTAGGGTGGCGGCGGCAAGCGGGGCGGGTGGAGGTGGAGCGGAAGCAGTGGCGAAGTGCGCCACCGGAGAGGAGGAGGAGGCGGCGGGCGGGCGGCGGGTGTCTGGAGCAAGAGGCGAGGGCGCGCCGGGCGGAGGAAGGAGGCGGCGGGCGAGGAGGCGGGGGAGCTATCCGTCGAGGCGGGTGGGGCGGGATCCGTCCCCGCCGCCTCTTCTCGAAGGACCGTCTGCACGTCCCGCCCCAACCAACTTCGGACTGAAACTCCACGTGGGATCTCTCGGACATCAACTTGTCCCAAAGCCAACTTTGGACCGACGCCCCTACTTTTTACAACTTCGAACCAATTTTAGACTGAAATACTGACAGGCCTCTACTTTGTCTACCAACAAAGAAAAAACAGAGGAAGTGCAAGAAAAATATTAGTCTGTTCTTGAAATTTCTTGTACTCCTATGGAAGGAATCGGTACAAATATCAGATGTATATAGTCAATTAAGGCCACGATGCCTGTTGTAACCCAAACTCAATGAAAATCGATTTTTCTCATCGATCATAGCCTAATTTTGTGCGCTTTCAAAGTAAGGTCACGCCCGAGCTTCTGGGAATATCCCATATCTTTGAAGAGGTGCCTCTCCACAAATTCAGTGACAACAGCTATACATTTCTGTATATCTTGCTAAAGTATATTTTTTATATTACTCGATATATGCAAACATGCACATATCTGTGCTAAGCTAGCCTACAGTATATAGATTTATTTTAACTTTCTGTTAAGCTACTTGGTTCCAAAGGGGCAAACTGCAAAATTATGCACACGTGCGAAAACATCTATACGCAAACTAAGAACAAAATCAACTTACACACACACACAATTTGAATTTCATTAACTGTTCTATTTCCTAAAGAGTAGGGATCGATTAATTGCAGCTGGTTTTGTAATGCCCTAGTTGGAACTGTTGCGCCTTTGAGATCGATCTCTGAGAACTCGGAAAGTACATAGCTAGGTTTAAGAGTTTTTTTTTGGAAACAGTCACTTCAATTCAAGATTTTTTAGAAACAGTTTCACTAATCGAAAAGTTTGAATTCAGAGAAGTGACATTTTATTGCAAAAAACTGGAATTTACTAAATTTAGACGTTGCAAAGAATAGTAAAGTATATGTGAGAGACGTAATTGCTAAATATATCATAAGATCAAATCCTATAGTTTTATACTATTATTAACAAGGACATATGCTCCATTGTTGACATGTGGCTTAGGTCGGTGATGGCGATACCTTCGGGCACCATTCCCTCTAGGTGGTACCATCAGGCCACCTTCAATGCAGGGTGCTTAGATCTAGGTGTTTAAAATGCCACATCACTAAGCACCCTATAAAAACTCTTCCTCCCAATGCATCAGAACTTGCAGAGATGCTTATAAACTATAATTGTCTTGTTAGCACCTGGACTAGGAGCTTCCAATGGATGGGAAAGAAGCATCGAGGCAAGCAGCTGTAGAAAAAAGGTTGCAAGAACCGGGTAGCAGTCGATGCCAACCTAGGCATCTTCTCTCTCTTCTAAGCACCTCTATTTGCTAATGTGGTAAAAAAAAAATCCCTTTTTTCTCTAAGCACCTACTTAAGCACCTAAATTGGAGATGGCCTCATAATAATCTCTCGCTCTCGTGTGAAAGCCTAGCGAATAGTTGATAACGGCAGCCTCGCCGTTGTTCCCTTCTTGAAGGTATCTCGATGGTTCTCTCTAGAGCATCTTTCGGTTAACCAAGTCGTTGTAGCTGTGGTGGCCTTGGGTGGGTCGTGTTGGCAGCGTTGCGTTGCAGTTGTTGTTGTTTAAATGTTGGTGTCCGGTCATGTGCCGTTGTTGGTGTCCAGCAGTGTTAGAGCAAGTAGCAAGAGAGGATTAAATATAGGCGAGCGCCAGGCGTCGGACAGGCGCTCGCGCTGGACCAACCTGTGCCGTCCGATCTACGCCACCACGCCAATCTTACGCGATGCCTTGCGCCCACGTCTCTGCGTTTCCCAGGCAGCTAGCTAGTCGTCCTTTAATTAAAAATTCAATTAAACTTCTGATTTTTGTACAAAATTCAAACAGTGTTCAAAATGTGTGGAATAAATTTCATAATTCTTCTAAAATCGAGAGCAACCCATTTTAAATACTTTTTATTTTTTTGATTTTTTTGATTTTTTTTATGTGAACTAGGAGAAGGCACTTATGAAACTTATATCTATACTAGCGAAACTTGGCTGTGTGCTGATGAAACTTGGTCGTGTGCTGATGAAATCTGATGAAACTTGGATGAAACTTCGATGTAACCTGATGAAACTTGGATGAAACCTGTTGAAACTTGAATTGATCGGATGAAACTTGAAGAAACTTGTATGAGACCTATTGAAACTTGATGAAACTTGCATACCTGATGAAATTTGACAGTTCAGTAAGTTTAACGAATATGAAAGCCAAGTTTTAGTAGGCGAAACCCAAGTTTCAATAGGTGAAACCCAAGTTTCACTAGGTAAGTTTGAAGGGTCACATGGTAACATATATCTTGTTTTGTTTGAAAAAATACGAGGAACACGTTGGCGCAAACAATTTGTGGATTGGAACACCCAGTCAAAAATTATGGTCGCCGAAAGAAAAAAAAAAAAGCCTGTGGACCCCACTCTGCATGCGCACAGTGTTTTATTCCTGCGCGTTTCGTGAGCAGCGCGCGGGAGTCCGGAGGCGCCAGACTCCCGGTGTACAGCCTTTCCGTTAAATATATGGTGGCAACTTTTCATTTTGACCGAAGAAATGTTTTTCGCTCAATCCCATAGTGGGACTCGACGATGCCATATAGTTTCTACGCACGTATAATGCTGCGAGATGCTAAAATTCGCATCATTTGTCTTATTATGCAAAGCATCAAAGTTAAAGCACTTTCATATGCTTTTCGTTCAACCCATGACTACACAAGTCCAATAATTGTATGGTTCATGTTAATTGTACACGTGTATTTTCTGCATTGAGAAGTGCATGCAGAACAAATCGATGAACGGCTGTCGAGAGTCATGCCGAGTTTTTGCTGTCAATATTACAATATAAATGTCTCTATAGCACACCGTCGCGTTCTATATATAACAAAGAGAATTTGAATTTTTAATTAAAACTAATGTTCTGGACGAACAATTTCTTCAAAAAAACAACGAGAAGGGTGTCCCGTATAATTACGCAACTATATTTTTAATACTAAAATATATTTTGTAAGTTATAGAAGTAGGCTCTAAATATAATTAATATTCAATCATAAGGGTAGTTTTTTTTTAATTTTTTTAGTTCATATAAACTACCTGTTAGTATTTTAATCTGTTTTTTTGTTATTTTTACTATTTTTATATGAACCACAGTTTATCAATCAAAGTCGTTCTAACCTGACACCACTACAATTGTTGATGTAGTTTTCTTTTTCTTTTTCTTTTCAATCTAAGCCATTAATCTGGTCCAAATATAGTTGCGGTGCAGATCTTTTTTTCCTTTGATTTACATGGGAAAAGATGGTGGCTATGTCCGCGCATTTGCACGGTTAAATTTTGTGTCAAATTTTTTTTAAAAATTATAGATATAAAGATCCATACTTGCATATATTGATCATAGTAACTCTAATATAGTGAACCTCGATCAGATTATGTTTTCGAATATTTTTACTTCAAAATTTTCATTGTTTTATTTTTATTACAGTGTGTGTATATTCCACCGTTTTAATTTCCAGTCTTCTAGTAGTTGGTATACACTCGTTCTATACTTTTTAATTTTTGTATTTCTTTATTTTTTATTATAATTGATAACTCCTTTTATAGTCTTGCAATAATTAATATGTACTCGTTTCATATTATTTTTATTTGGATTGTAGTTTATTATTTTTATTGTAGTTTATGTGGACTCTTTCACCGTCTTTTTATTGTTGCTGAAGTCTTTTTCTATTATTTTTACTCCAAATATCAATTGATTCCATTTTTTTTGTTTTAATCTAAATTGTTACTCCCTCCGTTTCTCTGCGTTTGTCCATAGCACTAACCAAGAAAACAGTAATTTCAAGAAAAAACTATGTGCAAAAACTATCATACCCCTATTTAATAGCAAGTTTCAATTACTTTTCTTCTTGTTAAGCATTTAATTGAGGGTCAAGGAGTGGATACATCACAATAACTTCACTCTTGCTATTTGCAATGGACAAACATTATGAAACGTATTTTTTCCGAGGCCATGCACAAATATACTGAAATGGAGGTAGTATAATTTAAGTACACTATGATTGCCAATGTACATAATTTTAGTTTACATGAAAATCATAGTATTTTAGGATTAACACGACGACTATATTTTATATGTACATTATATTTCAAGTATTTTAGATTTTTCACTCATGCCATTATAAAGTCGTGTTTCTTCGGAATTGCCATTATAATGTTCATATTGCTTTATATGCCATTCATTTTTCAATCTAATTACATCTATGCCATTTTCAGGGCTTTTCAGAATTTTTCAGCACATACGAAATCAAAATACGACTGACAAATGGGGCCCACATGTCATACTTTATTCCTTCTTCTTCCTCCTCTCCCCCTCTCTCTCTTCTATCTCTTCTCAATGGGCGGCAGGCAATGAGGCGGCAAGTCAATTACCTACAACAATGCAATGCAGCAACTTGACACGGCAATGAGTCGCGCAGCAGATGTAGTTGGCGAGGCCTTGATGGCGGCGGCGGCGGCGACGCACGTGGCGACGAGGCGAAAGCAAAGATGGCGGCGGCGGCGATCCGCGCGGCAACGACGACAACGGTGGCGAGGCCACGGCAAAGACGGTGGCGATGATGCCGCTGCGGTGGCGAGCTGTGCAAGCAACAGCGGCGAGTTGGGGAGGCTCGACAGAGTTGGGGAGATGAGTGGGTTGGGGAAGCTCGACAGAGTTGGCGGAGAGCTCTGGCAGCGGCGACACTCCGGTGAGAGAGAGAGAGCAGTGGAGGAGGAAGGAGGAAGGAGGATGACATGTGGTCCCCACATATATTTTATGTATTTATTGCGTATTTGGCTCGCACATTAAGTCATAAATCCCCAAAATGCTCCACAATGGCATCGATGGTAGATAGCTATAAAAAGAATGTCATCTAAAATAATATGAACTTTATAATGATAATTCCGAAGAAACGTGACTTTATAATGGCATGAGTGAAAAAAAAAACATATTTATAATTAATATAGTGCCTTCATCGAATCTTATTTTTATATTTAGTAGATACTTTTGTTTTTCAAACAAACGGGGCATTACTCTGTCATTTTATTAAAAAGAGAAGTACATGGTACAAGGAGTAGATACTTTTGCAGAAAAATGGATTGAATAATGGACTAATGGTACATGATTAGCGTGCAACCACATGTATGTTTGTATACACTCAAAGATGCTCTAAAAGAATCTGGCCAATGCGCGTGGATTCTTTACCGCCCAAAGTGGGGGGAGCTCAGCGACGGAAGCCCCCGAATAGGTGGTGAAAAGCGAGGCCACTTTCTCGTGGTTCCGTCGCCCGGCGGCCATGGCCATCAGGCTGCTTAATCCTGCCCGCCAGCCGGGCCGCCGATCGGATCGCGAAGTCGATATCCTTGTTTTTTTTCTGTCGCCTTTTTTCTCTTGGCTAGCTAGGTCGCTCCTGGCGCTGATCTGCAATGATTCCAGGTATGTTTTGTTGAGTTGTGCTACGCATCCGAATCCAATGAGAAGGGCCCGTAAATATTGATGTACTATTGGCCACCCGATCTCTTGCAAATCAGCGATTCGAAAAATGGCCAGAAAAGTATTGTAGAACTTCTTTTTTTTTTCCTTCTTTTTTTTCGTTACCGGAGAGAGAAACTATGTAGAGGACGCTCGTGCATAGGAGATCATTACCCAATTAACGCTGGAAGGTGCCGACGCCTCGACAATACTCCAGTGATCGTCGAAGCATGCTGCACGATCTGCAGGAAATTAGTATCCAAATGTATTATCTCTTAGTTTTGTTGGGCGCCATTTCTCTTTTACTTTAGTCGATAATGAGTATTGGTGTAGATATTAGAATTTTCTTTTATTATATAAAGAGTATTAATTATTAAAAGTTTTGTTACGTAGCGCGTATAGATAGCTAGGAGGTTAACGTTTTTTACGCAAAACACACTCATACGGCCGGGTAGATAGCTAGATGGTTAAATAGCAGACTAGCAGTCGCCTATTTTTTCGTTTACAGCTGTCAATTACATTTTTCAGTTTGTCTACGCATTTTATGGTATATAAGCAGACATCCAATTTTAAAATATTTTATTGATTTATTGGTTTCTTGTTGGTTTTGTTAGAAATTTGGTTTGTAAGTTTTCTATGGGATTTTGGGATAACTACATAAAAATAATTTGTAACTTCCAATAGAATTTCGTATGTATGTTTTTGAGAGTGGCTTTGCCTCATTCATGTGGAGTTCTTCCTCTTCCTCTCTCTCCTATGTTTTTTTTTTGCAAAAAAAGACTGAAGTTTCTAGCCAAAAATGTCGGGTCCTTCTTCCACCTCTGCTCGTCCCCTCGCCGCCCACCACCCTTGGACGCGCCAAGCCTGTCCTGAGGTTGCGGCGCAACCGTCAAGATGGTAGCCGTCGCCACAAGTGGTCAATGGCGGCCAGCTCAAGGGAAGGAGGAGGAGAGGAGGAAGAAGAACCCAATTTTTTTATTGAAAAAAAATCTAGTCTTTTTTACGAAATTCTAAATGAGAGCTATAGGGGTGGGCATGAATCGCTGTATGGCCGTTTACTATGGATAAGCAAGGAAAATCCATAGTCACGTTGAAACAGTTTTTCGTTTTTTTTAAGTATATGTGGGCTAGTTTTTTTTGTAGTTGATGATAAAAAACTAAAAAGCAACCCCATACAATTAAACCGGTCCTATATTTTTTTTACACGTCGGAACTCTAAATACATACATAGGTAGCAATGCCCTTGTTGTCTAGTAAACGGCCTCAATTGGGTGCACACTTGGCGCACATAGATACACTCGTAAAAACCGCTATCTATCTTGTTTAATTGTCTAGTTTTGTCGGTAATTAATCACGACCCCAGGAAATTAACCAGCTGTAATTTTCTCGTGATGACAGCGATACGGGACTGACATGCCGCCAATGGTTCCATCGACCATGATCAGTTTCTGCCTGCAATGAACAGCTAGTCGAGACTCGTTCTTTTCGGCTTAAATTATAATTAAAATTTAAATATAACACTAAAAAATTATTATTTCATTACAAAACAAACGATGCAGCACTTTATAGTCAATTTTGTGAAAATTTAAAAAGACTTTTAAATTCAAATATTTAAAAATAATTTTTTGAACTCTTCAAAGGCTTTCTTGAGTGATCATAATTTTTTTCAGTTTAAATTGTTTAACTGCATTCAGCTTAAAAAGAACAATACCACAATTAAAGAATATGCGTGGGCTGCGCTTTCTTTTCCTTCATGACACCATTGCTGCCCTTTTCACCAGCAGCTAGCTAACAAGTACCATCCAATACCAGGAAAGAGTCAAAAGACGGACGCACTGCATCGATCAATCGATCGCCGGTGCGGAGATGGACGGACGCATTCGTCCGGCAATTGCATTGGCAGGCAGTCGAACGCAGGCGTAGGGAGGAATATTCCGACACGCCTTCGCAAGCCTAGCTAGCTACGCTCCACGGAGATGGCGATTTGGCAATCATACATGTTGACGAGAGCTAGCAGTTGCTCGCACAGAGTGAAAACGACAATGCGCGCCTGCGTGCGCGCGACGCAATGTGCTGTGGCGATCGAGAATATGCAGGAGACGTCTCTTGTAGCGGCGCTGGGAAGTGGGGACATAGGCTGGGATAACTTGACGCGCAGTTACAACCACCGCAGGTGGGCCAGGATCATCTGGCAGTGTGTGGGACCTATGACCAAGGATGCCAGCCGGTGAGGACTAGTGCTGAGGAAATGGGCCGGGCCAAACGGGCCAGCCCGGGCACAGTCCAAAAAAATAGGCCCACAGCACGGCATAGCACGGAGATTGATGGGCTGGGCCGGCATGGCCCGAATGGCGTCTTTGGTTTGGCCTAGAAACCGTGCACGCGTGTCGCCTTACCACCCATTGATCAGACGCCATGCTTGCAAGCCGGCCGACCGACAAAGGCCCGAAGCCCCTATTTATAGGAGAGTTGCAGCACGTATATTAGTAAATATTAAATGCTGCAAATGACTAGCTAGCTTCTCAGCTCAAGTTCCAATTGTATTTATGCTCAACCGTCCAACAGCCAACTACACGATGACTGGGCCATGATTTTTCTACAGCTAGAACCCACTCGGCCACTACATCAATTACTGGCTATGCACATGTAGCTACCCACGTGAGGCGTTGGTCGGCCGCTCTTTTTCACCGCGTGTGTTGCCTTGTCGAAGCCCTGGATGGGCCGTGCTCGTGCTGGCCCGGCCCAACAAAGGCACGACGTGCTTTCGTCGTCTGGCCTAGCATTTGGTCGCTGTATTGCGGCCGGCCAAGACGATGAACTAGCCGTCTTGCTGCGGCTTACCGATTCGTGGCGGCTCGAGGCACGACGGGCCCGTGCCGTGCCGGCCTGGCACGGCCCAACTGCCAGCACTAGTGAGGACACAGGTGTGCGCGCGTCTTGATGCCTACGCGGGACTGGCCTTGTGGCTATCCACCAATCCAGATCCTCTGCGTTCAACTATACATAAAACACTACACCATAGGACCGTTTTAGGGGCAGAAGATTGTCGGAAAAAATACGCAACAAGGTCAAACAATCCGCTAGAAAAATATAGACAATTCCTGATAAATTATTTGCCAGGAAAATAAAGTTTTACCGTCAAATTGTCTGCCGGTAAAGCATAGAGATAAATATTATTTGTGCATTCATTGAGTACTAGCCAATAGATTTTAAATGGATAATCCAGATCTGAAGCATTGCAGAAGTCGTCGAACAATGCATTCGCATAGTAGCTGATGAACAGAAGTCGATGCGCACTGTTTGCTACCGTATCCATGCATTTTCACCTTGTTGCTACAGTGTACCTCTTCCTTTTGTACTACAACAATGAGGATATCATTGTTTGCCCACTGCTATGTCGGAGGCATGTACGAGTGCCCGGGCCCTCAAGGAGGCAGGGTGAACAAGTGCAGATATGGTTAGGGTGGAAGGATATTGTTGAGAAATCATACCCAGACCGTCATTGGTGTTGGGCCTAACGTGTGCCAAGGATGGGATGCACTCGATGGACCATCCAAAACCTTAAACAGACGAGAATAAGTAGGAGATCAATTCATCTAAAAAAAGCAATAAAGAATCACCCCTGCTATATCTTGTGTTCATTGTGTGATTTTTCTCAACGCCTACGTTTTACATATGTATAGATAACCTTAGACTATACCCGGTAGCGTGGTTGTTTAATATATATGACGATTGACGACGACGAAGCGAAACAAATCCGTGGGCTCCCAGCCTCCGCCCATCGCCTTGGTCTCAGCAGCAGAACCTTTTTTAAAAAAGGGGCAGGAGAACTGCCATCCTATTTCATTGCAGAAGAAGAAAATTAAAATAAAAACGCCGTGAAAAGCACGGGGGGTACAACGCAGTGCGAACACTGTCTTCTCAGCCAAGACCGAGCTCCGGCGGCAGAAGAAATGGTCGCCCCAAAACCGACACTAGGAAGGAAACAAAGGGACAGGAAGGGAGAAGGAAAGCCGGTCACCACCGACCATCAACGCACAACTTACAAGGAGGCACAAAACACACTGACAACACCAAATAGCATTGAAACGGACTGCACGACGCCTCCAACAAGGAAATGACAGGTAGGACCTGCCAACGTCGAAGACCACAACCAAGGCTTTCGTCGGATGAAGAAGAGAGCGCGTTAAAAGCAGAGCCTCCAACGAGGGAACGATGCGAGAGATTCGCCGCCACTGCCAACCAAGCAGGAACCGGGCAGGGCTTTCGCCCGGCACACATTCTCCAAACACCACACTGAAGAGGGTTGCAGAGGAATTGGCCTGCATGAAGAACCGAGCTGCCGAATGGAGCCAAACCCCTCGAAAGCACAGGCTGAGCACCACTCTGACAGCAGAAGAAGCCACCTGCGCCACCAAGCACCTCGCAGAGAGGGGAGGGCAGAGCAGCGAAGTGGGACCTTGGTAGGAAGTGGTGGACAGCAGCATCGCCGAGGAGAAGACAACAGCCCACGTCGAAGAAGGGAGGAGAACAGCTCCCCGATGAGCGACCCCTTTGAGAACCAGAGTCACAAACGACAGAACATCGCCGACCAACCAGCCCACGGGCTCGGAAGAGGCCGCTGGTGCTACCGAGTCCCTCATAGGGATGGGAGGGACAGGGCAGCAAGGGCGGGACCAAGCACGAAGGAGATAGACGAAGATGACGCCTAGAGGAGACACTAGACAACGGAGGAGAAGCCGCCGGCCTCGCACCCTGGAGCACACCGCTCCGCCCGCTCCGGCCACGATTTGGGCCTCCTGCCACAAAATCTGGCCACGCCGAGAGCGGTCCCCCCCTGAGTAGCCTCTACCAGGCGGGCACAGGGGGAGGGGAGATAGGGGAAGGAGGAGGAGGAAGTTGCCGATGCTCCCGTCATCTCACGCTGGCCATCCCGCGCCATCGACTCCTCGCGCCGGCCATCAGCGCCATCGACGCCTCGCGGCGTCCATCCCATGCCATCGATGCCTCGCGCCGGCCATCCCGCGCCATCGACGCCCCGCGCGGCCTGGCCATGTAGTTGTCGTCTCGCGCTAGCCATCACGCCACCAACACCACGCCGGCTAGGCCTCGCCGCCGCCGCCACGCGCGCCAGCCTCGCCACCTCCGCCACGTGCGGCCTAGGCAGCGCGCAGCCGCCCCATGTGAGCCCAGGCCGCGCCACACTAGAACAGGCCGCTGCCGCCGCCCCGCGTCGACCTTTGCTACGCCATCGCCCGATCCACCAGATCCGGCCGTCTCGCCACCGGATCGGACCACCTAGCCAGCGGATCCGGCCTCCGAGCCGTCCAACAGGCCAAGGACCCGCCAAGCCACACCTCGAGAGCACCGGCCACCGAAGGGAAACAAGAGGAAGAGGGAGGAAGAAGGTGGGAGGAGGAGGAGGAGCGGGAGAGAAGAGGGGAACCGCCGCCGTCGCCAGCCGACGGCGCTAGGGTTTGTGGAGGCTAGGTCTGCCCCAAGAACTGCTCCGTGTAGGTGGCAATGGTTGTGGGCCGAAGGGAGGAGGGGGAGGAGGGGAAGAGGGGGAGGAAAGGCTGCTGCCACCGGCCAGCCGGCCAACGGCGGCGGCGGCCCTAGGGTTTGGGAGGGGTTGAGCCGGGCGGCTGTGTCGCCCCCGAGCCGCCCGGTGGGGAGCGACGCGGCAGCAGAACCTACTAATACCTTTTGTTGAACAAGAAGGATCATGGTTCTCTAATCATTCTTTTTGGTGTAGCATGATTCATCGTCAACATATGACGACCTAATTGAAGTGCAAAAATACGCGCAGGACAACTTATGGTTCATCGTCTACATGCCCTACAACTGATTATGGAGGGTATAAAGATCATCTGATTCATCACCAAAAAGGGCTCCCAAGAATCGGTTCATTGTACACCCACTCCCTATAAAAATGTGTCCTCTTTATATTTGTACCCTATGATGATAAACTCCCTAGATCTTAATTCAATAGAAAACAATATAAAGGGAGGAGATGGACTCCATATATTAGAAAATGGAATAGAGAATCTCAAAACTTGAAAACTAAATTATAGGGAGTTTGAGCGATTTGGGAACCCTCTGTCCTCAAATTTTTTGAAAGAGGGGGGTACGAAGGTTGTTGGTCCTTTTCACACCATTTCTTCTGCAGATAGCCAATCACACGTACGCTTGTTTGGAACTAGAGTTTTTATTATAATTGTTTATATGTTAATGTATTATACTCTAGTTTTACAAAAGTCATTGTTTGAATATCATCGTCGACACAAGGATAAGGAGTCAATTTTCGTAGGGCTCTTTTACGGTACCTACTAATTAATATGAGCCGTCCACTCCTCTTGATCGAAAGGTTTAGATTAGTCTTCACTTTCTTATACTGCAAAGTTAGTATATTATACTACAAACGTAGTATATCTCTCGGGAGGGTATAATTGACTTTTCATACAATTAAATGCCATGAAAAATAACTAAGCTATTAAATTATAGATTAAAATATATATGCGTTGTGATTAATTTAATAGTTCATACTTGTACGCATTAAATTTATGAGTTTTTTTATTTCCCTTCCAAATTCAAGGAAAATACGAAAAATTTAAATCGAACAAATTTTTTGAAAAAGAAAAATCGCTATGGTTTCTCGATAAATCGACTATCACTAGCATGAAATTGTTCAAAAAGATTGAGAATTTGAACGGTTTCTTCAAGAATTGAAGGTTTCTCGATAAATCGACTATGACTAGTATGAAATCATTCGAAAAGGTTGAGAATTTGAATGGTTTCTTCAAGAATTGAATGTTTTTTTCCAAACAAGGAATCATACTGGGAAAAGTTTATATCTAACAAAAAAATGCAAATCACTGGATTATTGAGTTTCCATGGATGACTTTGGCATCACACACATGGTGCATGCAATTAGTTTCCTTCGGCATGATGCATGTTGCTATGACACAACTAATTACACTAATTTATTTCCATACTAGGATGATGCATCTTTCCATGGCGTTAATTGTGTATGCAAATCTATTTCCATGCCTTATTTATGGGGTGCATTAATTACCATGCGTTAATTACCTGATCATGCTAATTTGTTTCCATGTGTGAATTACCTGATGCATCCAATTAGTTTCCATGCATGCGATTAATTATTTTGATTCCAATTGTTTCCTTCTATGCATGCATGCCATGAAAGAAAAGACTAAAACGTCCTAACAAACGGACGGTCGGATCTAAAATATACTGCTATGGTAGTATTTTTTTTGTAGGTACCGTAAAAGAGCCCTTTTCGTAAACATGGTATTTATTAATCGTGTTTATTAGTTACATGCACTCGCCAGTTTGCACTTTTGAGATACGGCATTATAAAATGCAAAACCTTTACCATGCCATATCTTTTCGTCAATTCTTCAAAATATGCCATAGCAAGATACCCATACCCCTTCTTCCTCCCGCTTCTCTTATAATCCCATCTTCGGCCTGAACTCTAGCAACCCGGCCGGCCCTCGTACTCCCTCTCTCTTCGCTGAGATCTCAATTGTCCCCCTCCTAGCTTGGTTGAACCCACCGAGCCATTCAGCTCTTGGTCGTGTTGTCTTTATCCCATGCCGCCATGAGGCCTGTTGGGAAACCATCCGTGGGGGAAGCCCGGCCCGGCACGGGTCTGTGCGCAGCACGGCACGGCTAGGGCCGGCTGGTGGCTTCCCCACGGTGGGGCCCACATATGGACCTAGCCTAAACCCTAAGCAGTACTATATAAGAAGAGGTGGAGCACCTATTGTACATACAGATCTAAGAATTAATAAAGCAGAGCTCCACCCATACATCTTGGTGTTCCCTGTGATTGCGCTTTCTCTGTGATTGATTGCCACGTTTGTACCTCGGACTACACTCGGTAGCGAGGTTACTCAACACGTTATCAGCACGCTCGCTCCATCGACGTGCCGATCAATCCGCGAGGAAGGCAGATCTGCATCCACTACGACCACGAAGGTATTTTTGGACACCGACACCCCCGCAGCTCGGATCTATGCGTGCATTTGTGTGCGATCGAGAAGAATTGTTGTGTTTCCTAGTAGATTGGAAATTTTGCAACAAATTCAAGTAGATTCGTTTTTCGCTTTTGGGGATTTTCGGTTTTCAACTGAAGATTAAACCCGTCACCGCCGCGCGCCGGCGCGCCGCCGCGGGTTCCCATGCCGCGCCGCTCGTCGCCAGCTGCTACTGGTCGCGCTCGCGCTGCGCTATACGCAGCGCCACGCGCCAAGACGCTGTCCATTGCCGCCGCGTATTTAATAGCCGACGCCTTCATTGGTCGCCGCGCCCGCCGCAGCCAAGACTTCGCCAGCAATCAAGCGCTGCGCCAGCGCCGCCACGCCCGCCGCCAAGACGCTTCTGCGCATCAAGCGCCATTTCGCCTTTCATACCAAGCGCCACACACATGAAGCCGTGGAGGCGGCTAGGGAAACTCCTAGCGTGCCGCCTGTCAGGCGCCTTGGTCGGGCCTCTCAAGATGGGCCGCCTCAGCGCCTGGCTGGGCGCCTCACTGGGCCGCCCCACCTGCAGCCCCCGGATCGCCCACCATCAGAGGTTAAATCGGGGAAAAGAAAAGAAAAGAAAAGAAGCCCTTTTTGGCCGGGAAAATTTCTGAAAATTCCGAAAATTGGAAAAATCCTCTTATTCTTACAGAATCTCTGTTAGGTTTTGAAAATTACCTGTTTCAAACCCTTATAAGATTACGTGCAGCCTTGCTAGCAGCAGGTCGTACGCTGGACCGAGAGGTCCAGATTATGCGGAATTTTTCAAATAGAAATTTGAAAAACCCTGAATTCTTGCAGAATTAAGTGAATTGCTTTTGAATTGTTTACTGGTTAGTATTCCTGTGCAATTATTCTGCAAATTATTGCTTGTTATATTATCAGTAATTAGTTAGCATCTCGTAATGGCACCATACTGAAACCGCGAGAATTATTTTTATGTCACGCACCACTCTAGGTTGATTACCTGAAGTAATCATATATTTGGTTATCTTGCAGATGACTGGTCTCGCAAGCCGTTATTTCGAGGAGCTTGCCTCTCAAGGGCAGAACTTTCTGACCTGGAAGTCCGATGTTGAAATTGTCCTGGGCAGCAAGCAACTGCGTTCCACCATTGGCGTTGGCCAGGGCAACCCCACTGCTGAACAGAATTACCAGGCCCTGCATTTCCTCAGGCATCACTTGTCACCCACTCAAAAGTGAGTACATGGCGATGACAAGTCCCTCGAGTCAGGAACGCGCTCGCAAGCGCTTTGAGAGGTTGAAGTACTCAATTCTCCCACAAGCCCAGCAGGATCGAATCGCCGAGGGTGGCCGACTTTAAGTCATTCTGTCGACTATAACTCTCTACGCACCGCATTTGCACCAATCTAAGGCTCTGGGCAAGCTTGTCTCTGAGCAAGACAAGATTGAGAAAACCCTCTCTACTTTCCATCCCAATGAAATTCAGCTAGCCCGCAGCTACCGTCAGGACAATATTGAGGAGTATAGCACTCTCATCGACATGATGATGGTGTCTGAAACTCATGATAATGTCTTGATGAAGAATTTCAAGTCCCAAGCACCGAGTAACCCGAATGGCACTGAAATAAATGCCAATAGTTACAAGGTGAAGAAGCCCAATAAGAAGGGCAAGAAAGGGAAAGGAAAGAAAGGGGCGGCAACTGACAAGTCTGGTAATCAGGAGCCGCGCAAGCCGTATGGCCAGCAGAACCAAACGTGCTATCGCTGCGGCCTGAAGGGGCATTGGTCCAGGATTTGCCGTGAGCCCAAAGAAGTGGTTGCGGCATATCAGGCCAAGAAGAAGCGTCCTATTGAAGCGCATCTAGCAGAGGTTCAAGTTGAGAAGAATAAGCCCGAAGATGAATTTGAAGAGGATGATCTCCTTGGGGAGGAACTGGCATCTCTTCCCCTGCCCCCTCCTGGCCCCGTCCCTGAAGGCGCCATGCAGATTGATCACTTTAATGACTCGACATCCGGAGAGTGTGGACGCTATGTTCACCGAGTCTATCTAGTTTTCTCTTGCACTGTCATTGCTATTATCTTAGAGTGGTTATGCTAGAAGACATTTAAATGAAGTTTAAAATTTCCCTTGCATTGTAAGCTCTAGGAGAGCATATTTTAATTCTCGTGGTTGGTCTCAAGAACCCCGAATTTCAGTATGATTGAATTATAGTATTTTGAATTCTGCATGAATTATATGCTTTGCATATGTGATTGTGCCATTACCTGATTGCAACTATATATATGTTTGTGTAGCGCCCATGGAGGAATTGTGCATTGTGGATAGTGGTACTACGAATAGTATCATGCGAGAATCGAAATACTTCCGGTCTATCTTGAAGAATACTGGTTGTATCACCACTATCGCTGGAAGCGACACTTGCATTATAGGCTTAGGAAGAGCATCTATAATTTTGCCTATGGGAACTATTATTGAAATGAAAGAGGCATTATTATACCCTGAATCCACTCGAACATTATTGAGTTTTCGTGACATCCGTGCCAATGGATTTCATATAGAAACCATAGAAGAGAATGGCAATGAATTTTTGTGCATTGTGCAGCACAACGGATGCGAGAAGCGAATTCTCGAGAAGTTCGCCTCCTTAGAATCTGGGCTATACCACACCAAGATAGAGCACCAGCAGTTGTTCACCTCCCTTAATACGACCTTTAGAAGCTCAACTCTTTTCCTCCGCATAGCGCACTTGGCCACCCCGGTCTTAGAATGATGAGAGAAATTATGAATAATTCGCAAGGCCATGGTATCAGTGTTAGAAATTTTCCGAATCATGAAGATTTTGTGTGCACCAGCTGTGCCACCGGAAAACTGGTTACTAGGCCATCGGTCCTGAAGGTTAGAGATGAAGTCCCCGCTTTCCTCGAACGGATTCAGGGAGACATTTGTGGCCCTATTCAGCCCCTGTCAGGGCCGTTTAGATACTTTATGGTGCTCATTGATGCTTCCTCGAAGTGGTCGAACGTGAGTTTACTCGACGAGGAACCACGCGTCATGAAGGCTAATCTCGCAGATTATCCGTCTTAAGAATGTGTTCCCGAGCATAACATCAAATCCATTCGCATGGACAACGCCGAGAGTTTACCTCAAAGGCCTTTGATGATTATTGCATGGCATCGGGATTCACCTTGAGCACTCAAGATCCGCACGCTCATACGCAGAACGGGCTAGCAGAGGCATTGATTAAGAGAATTAAATTCATTGCCGGCCACTTCTCTTGCGCCTAACTTATCGAACTCTTCTTTGGGACATGCGGTCCTACATGCATCTAATCTCATCAATTATAGACCATCGCCCACAACATCCATTCACCTATGCAACTAGCGAGGGCATGATCCCCAAGATCTCGTGATCTTAGAAAATTTGGCTGCAAGGTATATGTACCTATACCACCCCTCAACAGCCGCTATGGGCCCTCTTCGAAAGTCTGGGATTTATGTTGGATATGAGAGCATCTCTATAATCCGATATTTAGAACCTATGATTTGGAGATTTGCATACTGCTCGGTTCATTGATTGCATATTTGACGAGGATAATTTCCGTCATTAGGGGAGAGAATAAGCCACCGTAAGATGAATGCCGAGAAATCACCGGCAAGCGATCGGTCGGCAAAGATTAGACCCTCGCACTAGTGAAGCAAATGGTGAGGTCCAGAAGATCCTAGACTTGAATAAATTAGCAAATGCACCGCCCGATCACTTTTGTGACTTGCAGGGAGTGATTAAGTCGCATGTGCCCGCACGCAATGCACCAGAGAGGGTTGCGACCAAAGCAAATAGAAGGTACCCTCAAACCCGCTCAAAGGCCTAAGAAAAGAGCAGGAGTCTGGTTACTCCAACCCCAAGTACCCGGGGCCCTGGGAAAGGAGGAAGGAGAGCTTATCACAACCAACACAAAAGCACCCCGCCATGGGAAGGGGAGCAGTTGAGACCCGACAACGGTAAGGAGCCTGCTAGCGAGGCCCTCCCAGATTTGAATGTTCCACTACAGGAACCCGAGAATGTTCTACAAACAGAACCAAAGGCATAATGCCGAAACAAATGTGAGCGCACACATCGGCTATAATAAACTAAAGGAACTTGCTCCCGCTAAGGGGACAAGCGGTGAAGAGCAAGGTAAACAATTGCCCGAAGCAACCCATAATGAAATGGCCATAAACTATGAATTATCCGGGGAAGTAATGAATAGAGCCACACACCATAATCGACATTTACTATGCAAAGAAAATTGCCTCCATAATTGAAAATGATCCCAGCCTACATCTCTAGCGTAATGTAAAGCAAGGCCGGATTGGGAAGAATGGAAAAGGCAATTACAATGAATCGACTTCCACTGAACAATAGACAAGTGTTCGGGCCTATAAGCCGTACACCGAACCACATACTCCCTGTAGGGTACAAGTGGGTCTTTGTTCGTAAGAGGAATGAAAGTAATGAAGTCGTGAGGTACAAAGCAAGGTCAGGTAGCTCAAGGTTTCACTCAACGCCCCGAATTGACTATGAGGAAACCTACTCCCGGTCATGGGCAAGATTACCTTTAGATATCTCATCTCAATGGCAGTTAATATGAACTTAAGAATGAAATTGATGGATGTTGTGACTGCTTACCTTTATGGTAATTTAGATTCTGAAATCTATATGAAGGTACCTGAAGGTATACCCGTCCCGAATGACGACAGAGCCAATAGGAATCTATATAGTGTAGGACTTGTGAAGTCTCTATATGGACTAAAGCAGTCTGGGAGGATGTGGTATAATCACTTAAGTGACTTTCTCTGCAAGAAAGGCTACGCAAATAATGAAGATTGTCCCTGTGTCTTTATACGGCGATCCCCGAACGGATTCTGCATAGTTTCAGATATGTAGATGATCCAACATCATCGAACAAATGAAGAAGTTGAAAAGCATGCTCTTACTTGAAGTCTGAGTTTGAAATGAAAGACTTAGGTAAAACTAAGTATTGTTTAGGCTTGCAGCTCGAGCATTTTCCTCATGGAATTTTAGTGCACCAGGCTACCTATACTCGAAGGTATTGGGAAAGTTTGGCTTTGACAAAGCATATTTCTCCGTAACTCCTATGATAGGGAGGTCTTTGCGAAAGAAAAGACCCTTCCGACCGTGGAAGAGGGGAGGAAATCCTCGACAGAAGTCCCGTGCTTGAGTGCAATAGGAGCACTCATGTATCTTGCTAACAAAGACACGGCCCGATATTGCATTCGCCGTGAACACGTTGGCTCGACATGGTCAAATACCACGAAGAGGCATTGGAACGGAATAAAGGTTATCTTTCGATACCTCCGTGGAAGTATTGATCTTGGCCTGTTTTACAGGAAGAACCAAGATATGAATATTGTTGGTTATGCCGATGCTGGGTACCTTTCGGACCCGCATTCTGGTAAATCACAAACTGGGTATGTTTTCCTTTGTGGTGGCACTGCAATGTCATGGAAGTCGTCCAAGCAGACGCTTGTGGCTACGTCCACAAACCACTCGGAAATCATTGCATTATATGAAGCATCTCGTGAATGTGCATGGTTAAGAAGAATGGTGAAACACATCCTGCAGTCATGTGGATTACCTATTGAGCAAACCCCTACAATTATCTATGAAGATAATGCTGCTTGTGTTGCACAAATGCAAACGGGTTATGTGAAAAGTAATCTCACTAAGCATATAGACCCCAAGTTCTTCTATGCGCATGAACTGCATAAATTGAACGAAATAAGTATCCAAGACACCAAATCGTGAGAATTTGGTCGACACATTCACTAAGTCATTACCTACCGCCTCCTTTGAAAGGTGTGTTAGGGGCATTGGAATGATCAGGCTCAAAGAAGTGCTGAATTCAGGGGGAGATAATTCACACGCCCTGAATTAAAACTTTGGCATGAAGCTGGAGTACCCAACTCGATCTAGAAGATTGAATGCAATGTTGGATGGTTTGTACTCTTTTTCCTTGGTGAGTTTTTCCCCAAGTTTTCTCACATAAGGTTTTTAATGAGGCAAATCGTGCGCACAGCAAGCGTATGCTATGTACTCTTTCTCCAATCCTTTTTTCCCACTGGGTTTTTGGATGGAGTTTTGATGAGGCATATGCATCTCGCTGGCAAGGTCCAAGGGGGAGTGTTGGGAAACCATCCGTGGGGGAAGCCCGGCCCAAGACGGTCTCAGGCAAAAGACGTCACTGTTAGGGCAGGTGGTGGCTTCCCCATGGGGGCCACATATGGACCTAGCCTAATCCCTAAGCAGTACTATATAAGAAGAGGTGGAGCACCTATTGTACATACAGATCTAAGAATTAATAAAGCAGAGCTCCACCCATGCATCTTGGTGTTCCATGTGATTGCGCTTTCTCTGTGATTGATTGCCACGTTTGTACCTCGGACTACACTCGGTAGCGAGGTTACTCAACAAGGCCATCTAATGGTAGCGGAAGGTATGGGGTCGGCCAGGCCTGTGACGGTGAAAGCAGGAAGTGCAAGGGAGTGCTAGGTTTAGGGTTTAGGGCCGGCCGCCCATGATTAGCTAGCCATGCATGGCGGTAATTACCACTTGGCACTGTCAACTCCTTTATTAATTTTGTTATAACTCTAGAGGATTTTTGGGCCGGAAGCCCACGTTAAACCTTAGGGGTATTATAGGCAAAACCGAATTTAGGCTAGGCTATATATATGAACACCTTGTACACAAAAGAGAGATATCAATAAAGATCACTGTGCCTGACTTTGTCTCTCTAGATCTGTCTCTTGTCCATTGTGATTGTGTTTGCGTGCGTGTGTACGACGACCAATTTACAACACGTTATCAGCACGAGTTGGTCTCAGGTTTGTGATTATCGGTATGTCGCTACCCACAACAGATCTATTATTCGATCTACTGTTTTTCGTTGCCAATCTAGTAGATCGCGTTTGTGTCATGTGTCCCGAAGGCCATGGCACTGCGTGCGTCGGCCGCATGCACATAGCCGCCCATGAGCCAGCCTCAAGTCTGCTTCTCCGCGACACAGGTTCTCAGATCACACAGACGGTTGCCGGCCGTGTGTGCCTCAACACCAAGGAAGTCACACACACATTGCAGACTACACAAGATGTGTCATGCCATCACACTGCCACTTGTTGGTCACACCGCCGAGCCATGCCATGCCACAGCGTCAAGACTACCAATGCTACGCCCACGCCAGTCACACTGGTTTGGTGGCTAGGGGGAAACCCTAGTCACCACACAACAAGATGTGCTTAATAGGCCGGTTGGGCCGGATCTATATGGGCCAAAATTTTAGAGGGGGCTGGAAATAATATAACAGAAATAAAAAGGGGCAAACTGGGCCCTCTTTTGGGCCAATTTCTCTGAAATCCCGCAGATTTCGTTTTTATTTCTCCTGTGAATTAAATCCTGTTGATTTAATATTTACTAAATTTAATTGCCCTGTTAATTGAGTATTAATTCACTTTACTTGTTGTTTCTTGGTTAAAAGCCTGTGGTCTTTTAATTGCGCAATTAATTGTGAATTATTTATTCGCCTTTATGCAATTTACTCTATTTGGACCCGTAGTCTTATTTAATATTGCAAATTGGTGCGGCCATGCCCGACGCAAGATCATACGGCCCCACGCCACGGCATTACTGCAGCACGCCGCCACGCCGGGCGTCGCCCGTACGCCAGCGCCTCGTGCAGCCACCTCGCCGCATCGCCATGTAGTGGGCCGCACCTCGAAGTTGTCGTTCGCGCCGCCGCGACCGCTGGCTGCAGCTTCTTCGCCGTCAGTGTTTCCCACGGCGTCGTCGTCTGGTCCTCGTGCAGACCTTCATGCGGCGCGCCGCTGGGCCACCGCCCCGTCGGCGGCCGTGTCCTCTGCACTGCTCCGCGTGAGGTTGCCCTGCTTCGCACCGTTGTCTTGCCGCGCCTGTAGTCGCAGCTGCGCCTATAGCGCGTCACTCCCGCGGTCGTTGTGGCCCGGACCACAGTCGCGCCCCGAAGGCTCGGTCGCCGTCGTCCTCTGTGCCCTGCGTCACCATGATAGTTGTGCCCGTAGCGTGGCTGTACCACTGCCGGCCTTGTGCCGCACGGCTTCGCCGCTACCCCGCGTCGTGATGCCTGCCTTGGTGCCGTCGTCCGTGAGCGCAGCCACGCCATCGCCGAAGTTGGCTCTGCGCCCAAGGCGCCCCTACCTCGTTAGTAATATTTTGGATGGACCCGGTGATCCATCCTGAGACGGTGCCTAGAAACTGTGTTTCAGTCCCCGAAGGACACGATATTTGCACGAGTGGTTCTCGTAGCATATTTCCCTTTTTAGTACTTACAATTCCAGGTAACCACCGAAATCCTCTCTTTCAGATTTGGATTCTAGTATTTGAGCTTCCATATTATGCAAAATCTTATACTTAGCTCACCTTTGAAAGCTGTATATTAATGGGTTTATTTTCTAGCAAAGAGTTGTTATTGTTTTTCTGCATTGTTATAATTACAATATGGTCAGTAGATCAGAAATAATTAGCAGAAATTCATGAAAATGCTAGAAACTTTGTGGGCACCATTATGTTCTTTATGGCTAGTTTTCCTAGCACTGTATGTTTGGAGTTTAATTTATTAACCTGCAGTCCCTAAATTATTGCCAACTCCTGACACATTGCTTGGAAATTCATAGGAAATTTAATGACTCCTATAGAGTTTTGGATTTTGCTCATGCTGAGTAGTTTACATCTTTTGCTTGATTGCTTCGTATTAGATGCTTATTTTTCTTATGCCATAATAATGGTCTGAGTTGTTCTATTTGTAGCTTCTCTCCTGTAGTAGAGTTAATTATCTGAATAAATGCTAAATAGAACATCATGCCTGAAGCATATGCCTTACCTGTCGTAAGCAATCTTGCATGGAATAAATTCAGATTAATGTATGCCAAAACTAGATATATAGTTATACTTGCCTTGGTGAAGAGTGTTTCTACTTAACACCGTCTCAAGTGCATAGAGGTCCTGAAGATATGAATTGTGGAAATATGTCCTGTAGACATGAAGAGTGAGCATATGTCCTGGAGACAAATGTTTTCCCTTATTTGCACTAGAGAAAATTTTCTGCCCATATGTCTATCCCCAAAGAATTAACTTAGCCTGGACCAGCAGTCTACAGTCTACTCCGGTGTGGTGTTACCAATCGGTTGTTTAAGGTGTCTAAAGTGTAATCTGAAGTTACAAAATATACCTTGGTTTCATGACAACAAAATTTATACTTCTGTAGCAGTATAGTTGTAAGGTGATTTAAGCACTTGCCTGTTGCACATGCTATCACTCGTAAGTTTTTTGTTGACGTGAAAAGGGGGAGAGAATTAGGTCTTGTGTATGTAACGGCAAGATTATGCACTAGAAGTGCAGATTAGATTATGCACCAGAAGTGCGAACGGATAGGTTGGTGATTGTAAATTGTGATAGATTTGGGACACATTTGGCTCCGACGGACGTGAGCGATCCGACGTGAGCATGCAAATTATGACCAGCAGTCATATTCGTTTTGCATTATGACTGAAAGTCACATTGGTTTGCCTGAAACAAAATAATCCCAAATATCGTTGCTAGCGCCTAAAGTTGTTACAACATACCAGAAGCCATGCGTCTTTAGAATATAATCACACATCCGTAATGTTATTGTCACATGAAGGTGACTATTATTTGGCATACATATAGTATTTATTGTGTTCCTGTAGAACAGTAAAGTTTCCATGCAAATTATTGATATTGTCACATTTATATTAAACCTGATGTTTAATTAGATATATGGTATGAGTAATTGGGCAATAGTAAAGAAGTTAGACTTTACAACCCACATTTTGTTGGATGATCAGTGGCCCCGGACGGGTGCGCCGCCCTAGTAGGGCGTGCGGCAACGTAGTACGGACATGCCACATAGCGTGGGCAGATGATAGCCCAGAGCAAGCGCGTGGCAAATAAATATAGGTCTAAGCTCACTGCATATATTGTTAACCCCCAATGGTAACGCATGGAATCAAGATATTTCCCAAATATTATCACCACCAAGCATACACTTGTGAGCTCCCACCTGTAGTTGAGGAATTTGGACTTGTTGTTCCATTAATCTTGTGCTCACGAAAGGGGCCGGATTGTGTAAGTATGCTGTAGTCAAAATCGGATCTCGGCATTAGGGGGAGAAATGCCCATATTTCGTGTTAAATGCCTATAAGATCTTGATTGAAGGATTCACGCACTAGTTAATACTCCTGTACGTTAGTAGCGAGGAGTGCTCCTGTACGCTAGAAGCGAGGAGACTGTCAGATATTTAAAGGAGTTGAAAATCATTTACCTGTAGTAAATGAGTCGCTAAGAGTGGTATACCCCGGGTTGAATAGTATATCCACCTTTGCGAAAAATTGACTTAACAAGTCTTGGTCTAAAGTCTGCGGGGACGCCTGCGGGTCTTAGATCCAATGACACTTGTCAAACAAATTGCTCATCACTCCTGAAAATCTCTTAAAGAGAAATTACCATGAAAGGTAACGAGTCTCCTGGAGAGGATCATCCTGTTGATGAATACCCAGCAAGTTAATGCGCGCATGTTATAGTGCTGGGAAAGCGGGACGACCAAGAATTATCGTTTTGGGAAATAGCGAAATTCTGGTTAATATTTGAAAGTGCTCATTTATGAGACATGGAGAGAAAATTGTCGACACATATTATTCCTCTTAAGTTGCTATGATAAGGATCCTGAACTAAATCCATGGCATGACGCATGTTGTGCCTGTATCGGGTTATATAGCAAGCAACTGAGGATGAACCATAAGAATAATCGAAGTTTGAGATCCAGTAGCTTTAACTTTGGGTTATTATAAATGATGAAGTGGTGAAACTTCTGGTTCAAAGGTCCCTGATGTGACCCGTACTCTACTATGTGTAATAAATGTTCCGCTAAATAGTAACTCTGGCAGATGATATAAATAAATATGCAGTTGTTGGATTATGAAAATCCTTGTTGAGATCCCAATAGGACTCATTATCCCTTGTGATATAATATGGCAAAATTACGACACATTAATAAATCTCATACCTGATAATCTCTTATAGAAGTAAAGATTCTTTCCTAAAAAAAATAAGTTTTCTGAAGAAATATAAGCACTTCCCTAAAGGAAGATTAATTACCAGTCGATATTTGATTTACACCAATGGTTCCGATAGTGGACGATGACCCATTGATACCCGATACTGGAAGTTCACCACATGAGCGCTAGTTTTGTGCATCTCCTGCCAGTAGTTGGAAGAGTGGTGGTGTTCTTTATTACCCTGAAGGTATAATGTAAATTGGTGATAAAGGCAAATGGATTGATCCCCTAAATGCCAAAGTAAGACTGGTTATTGTGATACAACCATATATGTAAAACCTGCTGAATAGGCTAATTGGTTGTGTTGAGCCACTTGAGAATAATTGCAATAGTTAGACCTAGTTGGTCTGATAGGTTATATCTAGTAGATATGTGATGTTGCAATTAATTTTCTCCACATGTTAGTGTGATCCCCTGAAGTGGAATATACTTTTTAAACCTGAGACAATGTGGGGTTATAAGACCAGAAGTTCATTGCCTCTGTAAGTACTTAGTGCGGCAGCAATCAGAAGTTTGGACCGGCACTAAATTGTCTTTAGGGACCTGCTTGATATGCAGGGCCTCGGGTTGCCTGTTAACCGAGGATCATGCTGGGTTATATGGATGCGGGATTCATGTGTAATCTGCATATCGCTAAATCTCAGATTTTGCTTTTGGATTAATGCTTTATATAAAGCCTCACGTGTGTGTTTAGCTGAAAAGGATGGTGACCACATCCAGAAGTTATGTGGCACGAATACCATCCATTCCCTATGTTTATCCTTTAGGATAATGTTGCTTGTATTGCAGAAGTGGATAGTGGTACTTGATAATTAAGTTATAATGTTTCCAAATTATTTTGTTCACACTTTCTAAAAGCATAGTGTGATGGATGTCTGGAAGACATCAAACGTTGGAAGGCATCTGGGATGTCGTTCTGAGGGAAAGCATGAGTTAAATATTGATTCGGTTGAAATCCTGGAGGTTTCACTTTGTCTAACCCAGTAGGTTGACATGACGATCAATTAAAGTATTTTATCACATCACAAAATAGATCCAGAAGATTTATAACGCAGAGGTCCAGTAGACCGTATTGATCCTGAAGTTCAGACCCTGAAGTTATATATTGTACTCTTTTTTTCTTATATGAATTTTTCCCATTGGGTTTGCTCATAGCAAGGTTTTTAACGAGGCAATATTGCAATACAGCATGCGTGTGCAATATACTCTTTTCTCCAATCCTTTTTTCCCACTGGGTTTTTTAATGGAGTTTTTGATGAGGTATTGTCATATCACGGTTTAGCCCAAGGGGGAGTGTTATAACTCTAGAGGATTTATGGGCCGGAAGCCCACGTTAAACCCTAGGGATATTATGGGCAAAACTGAATTTAGGCTAGGCTATATATATGAACACCTTGTACACAAGAGAGAGATATCAATAAAGATCATTGTGCCTGACTTTGTCTCTCTATATATGTCTCTTGTCCATTGTGATTGTGTTTACGTGCGTGTGTACGACGACCGATTTACAACAAATTTTATTGCTGGCCTAAGTTCATGCACGCGTATGTTTGACTAAAATCTGACGAGGTATATTCTCATTCTGGCGCAGAACACCAACCAAACATGACTGGTGGAATCTTTCCCTGTTGAGAGTGTGTCTCTCTATATATGTCTCTTGTCCATTGTGATTGTGTTTACGTGCGTGTGTACGACGACCGATTTACAACAAATTTTATTGCTGGCCTAAGTTCATGGACGCGTATGTTTGACTAAAATCTGACGAGGTATATTCTCATTCTGGCGCAGAACACCAACCAAACATGACTGGTGGAATCTTTCCCTGTTGAGAGTGTTCCGGTGGAACACGTCGAAAGCATCGCACGAGTTTGTTTACAGTTACGGGCACCAGCCACCTCGCCATTGGCTGGCTGGCTACGGCTAAGGCTAATGGCTAATGGCTAGCAGTAGCACACGAACCAAAGATGAGGTGGCTGTGCTGCCCGCGCCAGGCGCTGCACCGCACGGTCGGGGACCCTACCCCACGGGCGCCCGGCCGGCCTCATTACCGCCATGCCCATCGGCCATCGCTCCTCCTCGCCGGTTGCGCAGTTGGCCCGGGCATGCAGATCGTGCGTTAGTCGTCTCGGCGCTTCGACGCGCAGTGCGTTGGACCGGGGAGGGAGACGGTAGCTGTTGTTTTCAGGCCCTTTCCCGCTCCGAAATGATGGGCGGCGGCGATGGCGTACCGGGCACCACCAGCAGCTAGTCCAGGCTCTGATGAACTTCAGTGCATGCATGCATGGGGGCAGGATCCGAGGCCATGTTTGGCTTAATAAAGCCTGTTCAGCAGGGAAAGCATCGGACGGAATGAAGGAGGCCGATGCTGAAACATGAGAATCGCACGAAAAGCTTTCAGAAATCTAGCTCGGAGCTAGGGCCTCACAGTCTCGCGCGCACACAGCGTAGTAGCGTAGTGTACTACTCCCTCTGTCCTGAAATATAAGGATTTCTAGCCATTTTGTAGGAAATCAAGAAACGCTATAAAATGCTATGGTACCCTATTAGCTTCAATTCCCACTAGCATTTACTACTCACAACCACTCTTATCATTTATTAAATGAGCTAGTGCTAGGTCACTAACTACCCTAGAATTCCTTATATTTGAGGATAAAATTTAAATGCTAAAAATCCTTATATTTCAGGACGGAGGGAGTACGCAGCTGCTGCATCCTTCCCTTCCCAGTGTGGATGGTGAAAGTGAGAGCACATCAGTGCAAGCAGTGACGCCTTTTGGAGAATCTACCCGATCGAGTGCTTGCCAGTGTATCGTCTCGTCAGTCTCGTCAGCACTTCAAGTTGACAACTTGACATCGGGCTGTAAATTTCAGGTGATCGACTGATCGGTGTATGAATATAATGGAGTAGGCCAGTACATAGGAATCCGATCTCTTCCCCTCTCTCTCCTCCCTATTTTTTTTAAGAAAAATGAAAAAGCAGCGCAAGTCATGCTTCCAATAATTAGATTCTTTGGTCCAGGGAAAGTGTGGGGACTTTGACTTCGTATCATCTGCAAAGATACCAACGGTGGAAAACGATGGACACCGGCGGCGTACACCTATGCAGGGGCAGAATCTGCCCAATTTGGCATCGAACCATGAATGCTGCCTCCACTGATCTTCAGAAGAAGTACTGTTTTTAGTCCGTTTGAATTATAGCACTTGATCCATTTTAATCTCTAAACTTTAAAATAGGATTAGCTTGGTCCTCGAATTATCAAAATCTCACAACAGTGGTCCCTTAACCGAGTCATAACTGAAATCTCCCTCTAGTCATATATATTTGACTTTTTTAATCACATAGAACTTTTTCACACATTTTTTCTCAACTTTACATAATTGTTTTGCATTTTGTGCTATTTTTATGATCTAGAAAATGATAGAATTTTTAGAAGGTACAACATAGTAGAAATATGAGAAAATTTATGAACTTATAAAGTAAATAGAAACTCAAATATATAATTTGTTTGAATTTTGTGAAATATTTTTTATATAAAAAATATAACACTTCTAGCAAAAACCACTGTTTATGCGAACAAGAGATCATTTATATTCGATTTTGTTAATTCGAGAACCGAATTAACCTTGTATCAAAGTTTACGGGCAGAAAATGGTACTTCTGTCCCTCTCCATTTTGTTCTGCGGGTATTAGGAACTCAATGAATAAATACTCACCGGAGGCAAAGAGTTAAACATACAATAGTTCATGAGAAGAAAAAATAAGGTTATAAAGTGCATAATGCTGAGGCAGGTACTTTGCCTCTCGAACATTTTACAGTCAAGGGTGAGTGGCTGTTCAATTATGCTGCCACTGGCGCCTCTAGAGCCTAGCGGGGTAGCTAGCTAGCTAGTGCGTTTTGCAACGGTACTACTACGGTAGCGAGCCACTGAGCCCCTGACGAAGGCCATGTTAAAATTGTCCGAATGTGCATGAGGGTGTGGCCGCGATGGCCGACAGCCATGACGCTGGGGCACCGCGGCCCGTAGATTTCCTTTTTGGCACTTGAACGGCATGCAGTTTCGGTTAGTCCTCGGATGCTGGATTCGCCGGGCGGAGATTACCGGAGATGACGCATATATACAGGTGTCCACATTAATCGTAAAATAATAAACAAATATAGTGTTTCGTGCAAGCAATTGCGCGGTTACTTTTACAATTATAAGTGATGTCGAAAATTTTTTCTCCGCATTTATACTTCCTTACTGTAATTGATCTGAACTCTTTTTATAGCTATGTAATTGATATGGACTCTTAGTTTTATTTTTTATTTTAATTTTTTTTATTGTGATTCATGTGGACTCTTTGTTATAACGAGCAAGGTGGCCCACGCCGCGCGTTTGCGCGGCTAGATTTGTTTTTGTATATAGTGTTTATCTCTAACTCATAATCTATCTCTAACATATCAGATAGGATTTAGAGTTTATCTCTAATATACTATATCAACTTTAGTATTTAATATGAATTTCTAATATTTTCTTTTAATCTAAGCTACATAGATCTTTTTTTATTAATTTATCCCGTTATAATTTGGTCCCACAGTTGATTGAACGCATAAAATAACCATATTATATCATCTTTAGTATTTAATCCAAACTTCTAATATTCTTCTTTTAATCTAAGCCATTATAATCCGGCCCCACAAAATCAACGACATAGTTCTTTTATTTTTCTTGATTTATGCGAGAATTTCTTTGATTGATCTTGGCCGTCATAATTTGGTCCCACCGTTGATCGAACGGCTGAAATAATCTGGATGATGTGGACGAACGTGGTGGCTTCTTTTCCCCTATAACCCGCGCATTTGCGTGGCTGGATTACAAATATGAACTCTATATAAACTCCTTTTAATATCGTAAACAATATGAATTCATTTTAAATTTCTTTTATTTTACTATTTTAACTTTTAATCTAACCCGTTATAATTTGGAACCACAATAATAAACGTTATAGATCTTCTTTTTTCTCTTCGATTAATATGTGATTTTTTAGTATTTTAGAATTAGTGTACTGGCTTCGGTTAACTCTAGCGCATTTGCGCGGCTAAATTTGTGTCAGCGTATAGAATTTATCTCTAACTCATAATCTTTTTAGGGTAAGTTTCAACTCATAATTTATCTCTAATATATAATATCATATTTACTGTTTATCTCTAATATATTAGATCAGCTTTAATAGTATGTTATAGAGATTATTTATTTATATTTTTTATCTGATTTGGTGAATGGCAATTGAACGGTTATCTAATTGGGTAGATATTAATCGGAGGATTTTCGAAGGACACGGCGCATTGTAGTGGCTCCTGCGGTGTACGCTATGGCCATTTGTTAAGGACCTTCAGGTATTAGCTAGTTCTTCGTTCAGGTATTAGCTATGCGAAGCTTGTAAGATGTGCATGCACATGTGCGTATATACCGGTATATGATTTGATTTGAACGTGGTTTAATTAATCTTTGTTTCGCAATGGTGGACGCCATGCTGGGGAGCTCATCACCGAGATTGTTCAGTCTCGTACGTACTTTACCAACACAGACTCCTCCGTTTTTTTTTTTTTTGTCCCTGTAAGCGTCTCTGTTTATCAACTCGTGTATCTAATTCTCAATACTTCTTCCCATAAAACTTATCCTTCAAAACTAAACTGATGTAGGTTTAGTCTAGGAATATGTGCAGCTCGCTGGGCTGGTGTGTAGTCGTTATTGTAGTATCCCGTGAGCTCGAGGCCCAGGCCCAGCCCATTAGGGGGTGTTTAAGGTAGTGCGGAGGGGGGGGGGACGGTTTCCCCAGGGTGAGCCCTAGCCGCCGCCACCCCCATCCCCACGCCCAGCCGCCGAGCCACCCCATCCCCACGTCCCTGTGCCACCGTCCTCGTGCCGTCGCCTCCCGCCGCCGCCCAGTGGCGCGCCGTCCCGTGTACGCGCCGCCGCCGCCGCCCGTTAGCTGCGCCGCCCTAGCCGCACTGCACGCCTTGCCGCCGCCCGCCGTGCCGCCGCCTACGTACGCCGCCATCGCTATCCTCCACCGTCTTGTGGCCGCACCGCCTCGGTGGTTGACGCCGCCGTGTTGTGCTGTCCCCGTCGTCGACGCCGTGCCCGCATCGTCGCTTTGTGCATAAGGTAACCACCACCGATCGACACTCGTCGTCGATTGCTCTTGGGTAGTGTTGCGGAGGCAGTGGGGAAGAAGAGAGAAGAAGATGGGGTATGTGCTCTAGAAGAGATGACGGAGGAAGAAAGGGAAAAGAGGAAGGAAGGGCTAGGGTTTTGGTGGTGAGTGTAAACCTTTGAAGTTGCTGTTTAATTTCTGCAAATAGATGTTGTATGAGATGTGTAGGATGGGATTTAGAAAGGATTTGCTATCCCTAGAGGTCAATTTTGAGAATCAAACGTGAAATCGTCTAAGCAGTAGGTTGCGCCTCAATTTCGAGGTGTTTCCATTAAGATTTGGGAGTAGTTCATATGGAATGAAAGTTGCGTCTCATTCTTAGTTTTCCAAAACATCCAAGAACACCCAATTTGGATAAACGGTTTAGGAGAAATGCCCGTTTTAATACTTCTGCCCAGAAATTGGAATTATTGATTTCTATGCTTTTGTGGCCTTAGAGAGGTTGTTTAGATGGTGAGGGAGAAGGGGTGGTGTAGGGGCGACGTGGTTTATCTATCGTGCTATCTGTAGAAGCTTGGTGTTGAGATGTGTTAATTTTTCTGTAGGTTCTGGTGCGGATTCGATGTTACCCGTGGTTCGTCCTTGCCTGAGGCTAGTGAAGGCAAGTATATATTAAACAAGTGTTGGTTTGATGCTATATATGACTATGTGGTCGGATTATTCTATGATTGTTCTTATTGATTGGTTGGAAGGAGGGCTTTTATTATTTTGATGCAATTTAAATGCTCTACTATTCATAGTTAAGTGATGGAGGTATATGATAGTTGTATGACAGAGAAGAGGCATTATTGCATCATGTGCATATAAGCTAGATCGGTGAGAAAGTCACTTTTGACTAGTCCGGTGAGGTCGGTGAGAAAGTCAAAAGTAACTAGTCCGGAGTGCTCTGAAGTCCTACTTGGTAGGCACTCCACGGGAGTGGAGTAATTGGTCCCCGCCTGGAAAGGACGGGCAAGGTGTGGCATCGACGGGTGTGCACCCAGCCATACCGGTATGAGCTCACAGTACAGACGCATGTGCATTGCATTGCATCGAATGTTGGAAGAGTGGGTGCGATGGAGTGGCTGATGTAATAGTTGTTTCCTTTTATTGTAATTGCCGATGAGATCTGGATGCCCTTTATGTTTATACATATACTTTGCTGAGTATTCTTCGATACTCACTCTTGCTTTATTTGGTTTTTAGGTGATCTTTGAAGGCGACATGCATGGGGGGTTGTAGGACAGCTCTTGTTGGCACAAGCACACTCATATCTTAAGCAAATAGCTGGACTTAGCAAATTAAGCTATCTTGACCTAATCTAATTAGAGAACCATACATGATTTAGGCCTTGTGGAGATTTATGTTTTTGCTATCTGTTGGATGGTTGGCTTGTTCATTTACTTACTATCCTCGCTGTCGTTGTTAAATGCTGTGATGGTTTGGTATTGGGCTTTGTTGAGTTGGACCCGTGAGCGGGTTTAAGATTACCGTTGATTACATATTGATGCTGGGAGTTGATTATATGTGTATATATGCTATATTGTCTGTCGTGGATGTTCATATAAACAAAGAAGATGCTGTCGAAATTTGTAATTTCTCGTAGAGTTAGTAATACTCCGAGCCGGTTGGGCTGGGGTGTTACAGTTGGTATCAGAGCGGGCTTTAGGTCCGTTATGGGTGTAATGATTTAGGTGGATAAATGTGCAACATATAAATATGAAACTCTGATATAATAGTGTGATTGAATTAATTATTCAAGACCTGACACACTGGTGCACCATAGGATGGAAATGGGTTGTGCATTGCATTTGCGAGTAAATTCTTATTTTTGTCTTAAATAAAATTGCAATGATTTATTACTGTTGTTTATTGAGAGATTATCTATTTTGATGGTTAGATATGCCGAGAGTTAGAGTTTGTGGTGTTCGTGGTGGTCGTGGAGGTCGAGGGGACCATGGTGGTCCAATAGCCGCTAGCCTTAGAGAGAATCTTCCTGCTTGGGAGGTCGAGGCTGTCGAGCTGGAGCTGTTGGTGTTGGGCAAGGTCGTATGGACGAGTCTGTGGTTCAGGGTGCTGCTCACCCGATGGTTGGAGGACAGATAGCGCAGCCAGTAGTAGTTCCTGCTATCAAGCAAGGAATTGTCTTAGGATCTTCTGAAAATTCCCAGTATATCTTGGAGGTGTTGTAGATTAGGTAAATGGAGGGGATCATATCTCAAAAGTCTTGTTTCGCATTGCCAAGTGAGTCTGCCTGAGTATTAGGTTGTGTGATCCATCTACCTACGTATTGAGTTGATAATTTGGGTACGTGATGGATTGGCCCCCATAACGTTTACTCTTACTACTCTCTTGATACATGGAATGGTGGGCCTGTGTGTGCCCTATTCTTAGACTGCAAAGTGTTGCTATCTCTCAGTATAACGAACTAGAATGATGTAAGGTTTTTCGGTTATAGAAGAGGCAATTGTTTTTAGTATAAGAGTTATGTTGGAATTGAATCAAGGTTTTGATCTTTTAAGAACGAATCGATAAACCGAAATTCAATGTTGTGCTCCAATATTGTTCCGTTTTTGTTTTCGTTAAGATGACTGTGGCAGAGGAGTGATACGCTTTACGACTTGAATGTGTTTATGTTATTAGTGAAGAATCCCTGGTATTTTAAGTTGTTATTTCAAACCTTAGTGCTTATAGAATTTATTGATTGCCCAGATGGTGGTCATATATGACATTTGAATGTGAAGTGGCTTGGGACCTTGAGTTTTCTTTGTCGTATCTTTGACCATTCTTGGTCCATCAGGTCTAACCCATCGGAACAGAGCTGAACTCAATTCCAATAAAAATAATCTCCATGAATTTTTCCTCTTGTTCGATTCTAGACACCCTTGTCTAGCATCAAGGATGATATTCTTTGTCATGCAATTGTTTTGTTGACTAGTGAGTTCTCTGATCCCAAAGTGGTAAAGTTATGGTCGTTGGCTTTAGCTTTGGTAGATGAGTGCTGCATGAAACGTTATCTTCCTTAGTGCAGGAAAACCTAGTTTACTTTCTTTCTGAGTGGTTGATGGTCGTCTAGTGGAGGGTGGAGTACCATAGTGATTTTCTTTTTGGCTTGCGAGCTAATCCTTATCCCTATATATCTCTGTGTGTTCTCCCTACGAAAATCGAAGAAAGGAGCTGAAGGGTTATTATCAGGTGGTTTAGATCATCGTCATGCATCATCAAAGAAGCGAGGTAGATGATTACTATTGTTTTGGTGAAGTTTTCCGATTGACTTACTTTTGGTGCTTGAGTATCTACTTCGTGGATTTTCCTTTTTGTTGTCAAGAGGTTTGTGTGGATGTCTTTTTGGGTAAGTTGTTGGATGGTTTGCTTGGGGGTCGACCTCGAACTTTTGTTTGTGCCCAAAGCAACCTTTCCATGACGATTAACTGTGCTTTTCACTCTAGTTGCATCGAAGCGATGGATCCTATGTTTCATCTTGAAAGTTCTTCCCAGCATGAGTTCGAAGTTTCTGAATTGCATTATTTGTAGCTTTGATGTGCGTGCTGATGGTTCTTGGTTTGTGAGAATGATTCTTGAATTTGCCTTCAAAATCATGTCTTAACCTTTTGAGAGGAAGGATATCGTTTCCTTGAGTTGATGAGTTTGTTGGTAAGTACGAGGATTGAGAATTTATTTGCTTGATTAGAAGAGATGTGGATTGTTTTGCAAGTTATAGTTAAGTTCATCGCACTGAAGAAGGTAGACTAGAATTCGAGGACGAATTCTTTTAAGGGGGGGTAGAATATAGTATCTCATGGGCTCGAGGCCCAAGCCCAGCCCATTAGGGGGTCTTTAAGGTAGTGGGGAGGGGGGGACGGTTTCCCCAGGGTGAGCCCTAGCCGCTGCCACCCCCATCCCCATCCCCACGCCCAGCCGCCCCATCCCCACGTCCTGTACCACCGTCCCCGTGCCGTCGCCTCCCTTGCCGCCCGGTGGTCGCGCTGTCCCGTGGCGCGCGCGCCGCCGCCCGCCATGCCGCTGGTTGCTTGCCGTGCGCCCTGCGCGTCGTCTTGCCGTCGCCAATGGCCAGGCTGCCGCCGCCGCCACCTCGTGGACACGCCGACACTGTCACTCCACCGTCTTGTGGCCGCACCGCCTCGGTGGTTGACGCCGCCGTGTTGTGCGGTCCCCGTCGTCGACGCCGTGCCCGCATCGTCGCTTTGTGCACAAGGTAACCACCACCGATCGACACTCGTCGTCGATTACTCTTGGGTAGTGTTGTGGAGGCAGTGGGGAAGAAGAGAGAAGAAGATGGGGTATGTGCTCTAGAAGAGATGGAGGAAGAAAGGGAAAAGAGGAAGGAAGGGCTAGGGTTTTGGTGGTGAGTGTAAACCTTTGAAGTTGTTGTTTAATTTCTGCAAATAGATGTTGTATGAGATGTGTAGGATGGGATTTAGAAAGGATTTGCTATCCCTAGAGGTCAATTTTGAGAATCAAACCTGAAATTGTCTATGCAGTAGGTTGCGCCTCAATTTCGATGTGTTTCCTAAGATTTGGGAGTAGTTCATACGGAATGAAAGTTGTGTCTCATTCTCAGTTTTCCAAAACATCCAAGAACACCCAATTCAGTAGGTTGCGCCTCAATTTCGATGTCGATTTCACCATTCAGTTAGCCAATCTGATTTCTCCGATTATACTACCAATAGATACCATGAGTACCTCTTGTTGAGAACCCACATCTCATGCCTTGTTCCAAGATTCACTCTCAAACTGGTTGCTCCATCAGGCCCTTAAATCTGCTTTTATAGTGGTGAGAAAAATCTACCATGAGTAGAACTCACTTTCCTCTCGTACTCAAATTCCTCAAATTTTAGATGAAAATTCAGACGGAACACTGTTTTGGGCTGCAACTTCGATCCTGGCGCTTGTCCGAGTTGACATCAACCAACCCAACTGCAAGACCGGCCTAACCAGCCACCTGCGCGTGCGCGTGCGCCACGCTTGCCGAGCAAGCCGCAACCCGTGCCAGCGCCCTCGCACCTAGGGCTTGTCACCTCTACGGGCCAAACGAATCGACCTAGCCACCTTCACACACCACCGGTGCGTCCTGGCACAGGACCACTAGTTGCTAATGGGTTGTGGATGCCCTGCGCGCCTGTTCCCCAGGTAATCACTGCCTTTGCTGATGACCCATGTAGCCACTTATTACTAAATTCAGGTTTATTTTTCCTTTTTTATGTTTTTTCTCACTTTTCGGTTTTTTATTTTTTAGAAATTTTCCATCTTAGCCACCGCCACATCAGCACACAAGTCAACACTTAACAGACACATAGGCGCCACCTCTGCATTTAAGGGCATTTTAATGGATCCCTAACGGATTGGGGACAATGGTGCTAACGGTAACAAGTTGCAGAGGTGGAAAAAACAATTTCAAAGTTTAGGAGATTTCGTTCAATCGGATACAAGTTTCGGGGACCACAGTGCAATTTTCTCAAAAAAATAATATCATTGCGTTTGTCGAATACAATATCATTTTGACAAAGCTAAACTACCCAAAATAAGATAGCTACACCAACCATAATCATATTATGCTGCTTCGATTCTATCCTTGCTAGCCAATTTCCTCCGATGTGAATAAGACTCCTATGGGAATTAAGGCACAGTGCAATTTAGACTATCCTCTAAACTGACCTAGAAAACTAGCAATAAAAAAAAGGTGTTGGCTATTTTTATTGCTATTACAAAAGCAACATTCCTGACTATCCATTCAATTTTTATCAGTTAGATTATCTTATATCAATTATTCCTCTATCTAAACACCAGGGAATTTGTTCACATAACCTTATTTTGGTCATGAATATAATTATTTATCATCACAGATACATAGAGTTAACTAAAAATTCTATGCAAATTTCAGTAAAGTAATATCTCGTTCATGGCTCAACTGAATATTTGGTATCTACAAACTGGATCATGCCATTTCATCAGTTTCTGGACTACTAAAACTCTGCAAAAAGAGATGCCCGTAGGTATAAAATTAAGCACCTCAGCAACTCTTGCATGTTTTTTTTTCGAACAATAAAAAAGTCTCACGCCGTTGCTTCGTTCCCGGCTGCCACGGCCCACTGGCCCTCAGGCCTCAGCACCGTCCACCCTGGACCACCCATTTACTCACTAGCGGGCTTCTGTTGACTTTTGCGCGTCCTTAAATGAGGTTCGTGGTGTCTGGCCGGCTGGAAAAAAGCCCATTCTTTTTCCCACCTCTAATGTTTCTCACTAAGGCCTTGTTCTTCTTTCAGTTATATTAAAATGGAAAAAGTCTACTTAATCCCTGACCTATAGAGGTACGAACACTCTAACCCCCCATATGTAAAACTGTTTAATTGGACCTCTGCAGTACGTTGAGTGGTGTAAATACCCCCTAGAGACGGTTTTTTAGGCATTTTTGCCAACGTGGCAGCCCACGTGGACAGTTTCGCCACATATGCTTGCACACATGGTATTTTCTTCAATAAAATTATTTCTTTACTGTCAGTCCCATATGTCATAATCTTGCACTATCTTCTTCTTCCTCGCTCTTTCTTCCTTCTCATCTCTCTCCCCCCTTCTTCCCTTCCTCGAGTCCCCGACCACCTCCCTCCCCTGGTCGGTCGCCCTTCTCCTTCCGACGCCGCCATGGAGGAAGCCGTCGACAGGGCCGCCGCGCCACGCCGCCATGGATGACGCGGCCGAGCAGCAGGCCCAGCTCGTACTTGCCGTTGCTCGTGGCGTTCATGGCGGCGACCAGCGCAGGGACGAGGTGAGGAGGCAGCGGCGATCGGCGCGAGGAGGAGCTGAGGGGGCGGCGGCGATCGGCGCGGGGAGGAGCTAAGGGGGTGACGGTGACCGGCACGGGGAGGATGGGAGGAAGCGATAGCGACCGATGCAGGGAGGAGCTGAGGCGGCAGCCGGAGCGGGAAGGAGGTGAGGCAGCGGCGGAGCTCGTAGGCCGTGGAGAGGCGTGCGGTGGCGGCGACCGGCGCCAATCGGCGGGGAAGGGGAGCAGAGGGGAGGCAGCGGGATGGGAGCAAATGGGAGGGGAGAGAGAGAGTTGGTGAGGGGAGGAAGGCACAGGGAAGGAGACGTGAGGGACTAACGTGTGGGACCCATGACTTGAAATTTTTTTTTTTGTAAAAAAATGCCATGTGTGTATCCTATGTAGCGTTACCTCTCCACATGTGCTGCCACGTTGGCAAAACTGCCCAAAAAACCACCTGCAGGGGGGTATTTGCACCACTCAACGTACTAAAGGGGTCCACTTAAACGGTTTTGCACGTGGGGGCTATTGTCTCCATACTACTATAGGTCAGTGGGTCAAGTAGACTTTTTTCTATTAAAATTAAAAACTTTAGCTTGAAATTATATTTTTATGAGTCAAATGTTGTGGTTCTTTTAAAATATTTTCATGGCTTTCAGTAAGACTTCTCATAGCTCATACCACTTTTCAGATCCTACAATTTTTTCACATTACAAGCAATTTATGCTAGAAATAAGAAGACAACGACCATTTCTTTAACATCTTGGCATCTTGGGTGACATTGTCCGCTACTAAAGGCATTTTGGCTAGGGTTAGAACAAAAGCTCGAGCTTGACGATCTGCTCGAGATTGGATCAAGCTTGAAAGCTAAATGAGTCGACATCGATCCCAATCTCAAGCTCTATCTCAAGACCTCATCGAGCCTAATCGAGCTTGAACAAAAACCATCATACCACTTGTCCCTTTATCTAAACCTACTAGTGCAGCCAATTTAAGCCAAACTTGAGCTTCCGAGCCCAACCGAACCCATATAGTCTTATTCATCTCATGTATTAGCATTAGTACCTCCATTCGAGTTCAACCTATCCGAGCTTAAGCCTAATTGTGCTTTCATCGAACTTGATCTTGATCCTAACATTAAGCTCGGTGTTAAATCGAGTCAAGCATGAACCTAACTAAGCTCAAGCTTTGATAGCCTAAGCTCACTCAGGATCGGCTTAAATCCAGCTCTAATTATGGCCAAGCATTCATCAGGCTCTTCGCATCATTTTTCCTTTTGTGTACCACTGCTCTGTTTTGACCTCTTGAGGCTCTTCGCATCATTTTTCCGTTTAGGTACCACCGCTCTATTTCGATTTCTTCACACTCTTTGAGGTGCATAAGCCCTCTTTGGTTGACGGTTTTAGTTGGGTTTAAAAATTTTGTTAATTTTTATAGACCATTCGTTGTAACATTTTTAAAATAATGTTTTCAGAACTTTGTGGGGTTTCCTCAGAGATCTCAAAAATAATTTTTACTCCCTACGGTCACAAATATTTGACTTTAACCTTTTATAGCCTTCAAAGCTCAACTTTGACCGTTAATTACCAATATAGTGTATCTATAAAACCTACTAAATTTGTAATGTTATTGAAGTACCTTTTAAAAAAAATGTAGGCATGCTATTTATACGTAGCCAATCTAAATATTTTTAAAGATATTTATATCTCAAGTTTCAAAGTTTTAATCGGTATGTATCTCAAACCTTAAGTATTCGTGACCGGAGGAAGTAATAATTTTTTAGCCTTTCATGTCGCTTTTTAGAGGTTCTCAATTTTTTTCGATTACAATTAAAACCAAACTACAACCAGAACGGAGAATAAAGAGGACCATAGCCTATGCGCAAATTCGCCATCACGCTACATCGCTGCATTGCACAATGTAACTGAAGCTCGTCTTTTGACTTTGGATTGGGTACTGCATTGTTCAGATCAGCTCATCCCAATATACTTCGCTTTAAGCACATGCAGAAGACGATGAGCAAAGAACTGGAGGTCACCCATATGCCGTACGAGTCTCTTTCATTATGCTTAAGAGTCTTGATAAGCAGTGGCGTAGCCAGGAATTTAGGATTGGTTGGGCCGACTTTAAATTTTTTTTGTAAGTTACATGCCAACATATAACATAAAATATCCGAAAAGCAATTAAACAAAGCACGAAGATATAATTTGCTTGTTCACCAATACACTATTCGCGTACTATATATATAATTTGCTTCTTCTGCCACTCGACAATGACTTGACATATCAAAGGTCAAGGACATGAGCGACACAGGAAAGGAAACAGCGGGCCAGGTAGGCGGACCTGCGCTCCGCGGCCGTCGGCGAGCCGGCGCCCAGCTCACAGGTCCTTGCCCCGGCACACGCTACGCACGAGGGCTCCCGACACAAACAAAACTAACGACACAACGGCGAGCCTCTCGCGATGACACACACCTTGTCACCTCACCTCTTCTTCTTGTTTTTTTTTGTTCCCTTTCTGTTCATCCCGTATACCCCTGCAAGTGATCAGTGTCTCAATGATCACTGGCACACCGTCTTGAGAACCCTCTTGGCCTCTTGGTCCCCGTACCTGAGCGCGGCCAGCCGGCACGACTGCTCCGTGATGAGGCTCTGCATCGACGGCCACTCGCTCGGCACGATGGCGAAGGTGTCGTGGTAGTCCTCCATGCCCTCGGCGGCGAGCTGCCACACGAAGGCGCCGGCGCCGGCGCCGCCCCTCCTGGCCGACTCGTACACGATGTCGTACACGGCCCGGTATAAGACGTTGCGGTGCGAGTGGTTGAACCCCTCCACCTTGTGCGATAGCCCGAACTCGGTGACCAGCACCGGCTTGTGCAGCTCCGTGTCCCCGTCGTCGATGTGGGAGGTCACCCACTGCTTCACGAACCTCAGCTTCTCTTCCAGCTTGGCATTCTGCAGCCTGCACTTGCAGTGGAATTCGGAATTCCTCATCCATATTGAAAATTTGAAATGTGCAATTCGATACAATAATTCAGGTTTCTGGGTGTGAAAGATTCGTTGGGGAATTGGCGTTTGGTGACGATTACCAGGTGTCAGGGTAAAGGTGGACGGAGGCGAAGTCGATGTCCGAAATCTTGGCGTTGCGAACGAAGTCGAGGCCGTAGTTGTTGTGCCAGTGCCCCGGATTGACGCTCAGCTTGTCGGGGGGGCTCTTCGGCCCGTAGAACCCCTCGGTGCCGACGGTCAGCAGGTGCTTCTTGTCGATCGCTTTCACGTACGCCGCCATCTCCTCGATCCAACGCTGCTCATGGTCGACCACAAGCATACACAGAGATGGTTAAAAAAACCCAATTACCATAATCACAGCCAGGTACAAAGAGAGATAAAATCCCATGGAGAATTCGGCTAGTGGTTGTACTACCTGCAGAGTTTCACCAGATGGATCAGTGGTGCATCTGGGCTCGTTCATCAGCTCCCATGCGAGGATGGTAGGGTCGTCCTTGTACTGTAACCCGGTCAAGTGGTTCTTCCTCGTCAGCAATGTCTGAAAGTAAAAAAGAAAAAAAGTTCAGTTCTTGCCAGCCACCGACACTCTCTTGTCATCCATCCATGGCGTACGGCGTTAACAGCTCTGGCTCGATTACTCTCGGATCGATGCATCAAGCAAGGAACAAGGTGACCAACCTTGAGGTAGGCTTTGAAGTAGTCGCGGATGGAGGGGTCGGAGAAGAAGGAGTCGTTGGAGGCGGAGAGACCGACGCCCTCCTCCCACGCCCACTTCACGTACTGCGTCTTGCCGCCGTACGCCTCCAGATTGTTAGCGAGGCTGAGCACCAGGCGCACGCCGTGGCGCGCCGCCTCCGCGAGCACCAGGTCCAGCGCCCGGAACACGCGCTCGTCGAAGTGGCCGGGGGAGAGCTGCAGGGCGTTGTAAGCGCCGTCGTTGAAGGCCCAGGTGCGGCACACGGTGAGACCCATGGCGGCGCCGGCCTGGAGCATGCGGGACACGCGGTGCCGGGTGTCCCGCTCCACCGCCTGCGCCATCAGCCAGTACGAGTTCCACCCGTTCGCGTAGAACGGCCGCTCCTCCAGGAACAGCTGCGCGCCGCGCCGCTCCACGAACGGCGCGGCCGCGCCAGCGCCGGCGCCGGCGCTGTCGCGGCCGCGGGAGGGGAGGAGGGAGGGGGAGGAGGAGGAGCCAGATGACGGGAAGAGGGGGAGGTGGTGGAGGCCCACCTCGCCGAGGGACAGGTAGACCAGCGCCACGCAGGAGGCCAGGCCGAGGATGTGGTAGAGGAACAGGCCATTGCCCGCCGCCATTGTCGCCGCCTCGCCGGTGAGGGGTTCTTGGGGTTGGGGAGCTTCGGGTACCTGCTAGGGGAAGGCGAATACCATGCGGAATGGGGGAGTCTCTACTCTCTACTCTCTAGATAGTTCTAGAAGGTGGAGTGGAGTGGGAGGCAGCGGCAGAGACTGTGAGCATGTGAAGCAGGAGTGAGGATTTGCTGGAGTGGTGCTAGTTGGCTGGTAGATGGGCTTGTGCTTGGTGGTACCGTGGTAGCTGAAGAAAATGAGCACTGATGAGGAGTGAACACGGGAGGGTTTTGGGTTCAGACCTTTGCAGGAAGTTGCAATTGTAGAAATGGAGGCATTGCAAAGGCTATGGCCGTCCAAGGGGGAAGAAGAGGAATGGAGACACTGTGAGGCCGAGGCCACATGACCCCCTTGGATCACAGGCTGAGGCTGCGAGGGCTGAGGCATGACCGCGCCGCCCGCCCTAGAGTCAGGTAAAAGGACACAGAGCCCACATGCTGATCTACCGAGTTGCCACTTAAAAAAGTCGTTGTCCGTAGATCTTCCTCACAGTACACGATAAATGGCATAAAGAAGAAGAAGAAAGTGAGAGATCTCGGAGAGCAGAGAACTGGGAACTGGGACTGGCTATGGGTATCTGCGAGTAATTGCATCCAACCAGTCTAATTGCTGAATTACCGGTGTCATCGAGTGCCAAATGACTCCCGCTATCTCTAATGGAGCATGTACAGTGAAATTGTACTCATGTAACTAGGGCGGTAGGCGCGCCCAGGCGCGCCATTATTAAAATTGCTGGAATTAATTTGTAAGTATTTTTGTCAATCTGTAATAAAGTCGGCGCATTTACATGCACGAATACCTGTTTTTTCTGTTAGCGTTAATTGTCAGTGAAAAACAGAAGCATGGTTAAACTTAGGCAACGAAACATTTGTAGATAGTTAGTCATCAGCTCAGATCTGTTTATGGATTCTTACCATTATATTGTGACCCTTTTTTAGTTTTTTTATGTTTTTTGAGTTTTTCCATCGTAAAATCTAAAAATGAAAGGAAATAAATGATTGGTTATTGTCGTGACCCCGGTACTTGTACATGGAATCCAACACCATGAGACGATCTCATGATGGACAAATAGGCGGACATCATCGCGAATGTAAACATTAACTAGATAAAATAACATTTAAGGTATTAAAGGAGGCAACATTTGCCTTATTACAATACTGCAGGTGGCCCTTCTCAGTAGCACTAAATATTAAGAACGAAATAAACGACGATCAGAGTGACGACGAAGAATCGGCGATGACATCCAAGATTGACCCGGACACCATAACTAACCCTGCGCACCCTCGCTAGGATCCTCCTGATCCAGCTTGTAACCTGAATAACAAATATATCCGCGATAGGTACAGTGAGTACGCGGCTACCCAGCAAGCAATCCTTAACAATGAATGCAGGAGCAAGAGATGGATGGTTGTTTTGCCAAAATAGCACCTATCTACTCAAATGTTTGTTTAAGCATTAATTATTCTGTTAACAAATGTGAACATTCTACTACACAAGATCCACAGGCACTCTCTGCCTACACTTGACCAAGGGGTGATCAAGCGGTTAAACAGGCACTCTCTGCCCACACATAACCCCATATAGGCGGTCATGCGGCTGTAACGAAACGGCACTCGCTACCCACATATGACCAAGAGATGATCATGCGGCACAATGAAACAGCACTCTCCCACACATGCCCAAGAGACGGACATGCGGCTGTGAGAATAGGCACTCTCGCTTCCACACATGTCCGGAGACGGACATGCGGCACAACGACATCTGAGCACTCTCGCCCACACTTGACCAAGGATGATCAAGCGGTTCTACGGGTACTCTCTACCCACACATGACCAGGGAACGGTCATGTGGCACAAATCCTAGCACTTCGCCAACCCCACAAACACAATATTTTATTTGATCAATTTATCTTGAAAATCATCATGAAACATTAGCTTCATAATGTACAATTTTATTAAAAGTGATTCATATTAATTATCCAAGCACATCTAAGCAACTATACAAAGGATAGGCTAGTAAATCACTAAGGGTTCGACAAATAAGGCTAGTACATATTAGTTGATGACTAATACGACTTTAGGATAGAAACTCACACACTAATCAGATTATGCATGCAATTAACAAATAAAGGTAAATAAGGATTTAGCAAAATAGGAAGCAATATGCATCTAGCTTGCCTTGGTAGAAGTCGGAGCTCTGCGGGTCTACATCAGTTCCCGGACAGCACTTCACACAACGGTCGTAGCGGGGACCTACGCGTAGAAGCAAATAGCAAAAGAACCAACTTCAATACAGAAAAATAGTTTAATAAAAATTATAAAATTATAGGGGTGGCGGCTGCGGGTTGGCCCCGCGATACGCGTCAGCAGCGCTGCCCTCGAGATCGCCGGCGACGATGTCGGCGGCGGCCATGGGAGCAGCAAACCTTCGACGGGCGATAACTTGGGCTAGGGATCTCGGTTCTGCGCGCTCTTGGTAATGTTGGATCCGTCTCGACGAGATCTAGGACGTCCTAGATGCTCACCGAAGCTTGGGTGTTGAAACTTGGCGGAATTTCTTCGGGAAGATTTGTGGAGGCTAGGGTTTTGTGGCTAGGGCTCCAACTTGAGGCTCCACGAGTTGTGAACAGCAAGGGGGGTCTTGGAGGGTTTATATAGTGCTGGAGAAGGGGTGGATTCGGCCAGGTTGGGTTGGAGGAGAATTAGAAAGTCTAAACCGACTCGGATTAGAATTCGGGACTTGCCGAATTAGGATCCAGACTTTCCAAGGGTTTTTGTGGCCGAAACTTGGTGAGCAGGTTATCTAGAGCTTCTAGAACACTCCTCTATTTTTGGAGAATTTTCGGATTAGTATTCCTCATGATTTCATGCGAAATACCTCCTAATTTGGGCCTTTTCGGGTTTAATCCGACTTTTCGGTAAACCCAAAAATTATGAAAAGGTGAGGAGTGCACTTAGGGCCTAGGACACTTGTTTCCATGGCTTTAGCCCAAATTCTAAGCAGGTCTTGAGCATAAAATAGCCCATCGGACACATAAAATACTAGGTTTCCATGAATTTCGATAAGGATACCTAATGAAATTGAATGTACCTTAGTTTTTCTTTCCTTTAAAAACTTGGGACACCTAATAATTTTATTAGGATGTCACAGTTATTCCCTTCCATAAAATTTTGGTCAATTTTTCTGTTTTTGCATATTAAAAATACTGGGGAAAAAAAGGGTTTTACAACCATGTGATTGTGACCATTTTTGAGTTTTTGTATGCTTTTATGAGTTTTTTCCATCCTAAAATCTAAAAATGGAAGGAAAGGAATAATGGGCAACTCCCTCCCATAAAATTTTGGTCCATTTTTCTGTTTTTAAAAAACTAGAAAAAGGGCTCAAACAATGGGGAGGGCTGGGATTCAAACGCACTACCTGCCGGTGTTTCAACGCATGGGAAACCAACTGAGCAACATGGTAGTGCTGCCTTGGCGTGGAGAAAAGCATTAGAAAATAGATGTTAGAAGAGGAAAGGAAATATGAAAAGAAAAATAGTTTGGAGAAAATCAAACGGCTGTGGTAAAAAAAATAACTACGTGGATGCAACGCTGGTAGAAGACACGCATCGTGAGGAGGCTTCGTGCGGCTAGCGCCTTAATAAGATAGATAGATATTTGATATGCGTAAAATATGTATAGATATTTCAATCGTTTTTAATATAAGAGTCGACTCTGTACGATAATAAAGAAACATTGTATATAAGAAAGCTGGTATAAAAGCGGGCAACCAACTCTACTATTGTACTCCCTTCATTTTTTTGTTTGACGCCTTTGACTTTTTAGCACGTATTTGACCATTCGTCTTATTAAAAAATTTAATGCAAAGATGTAAAAGGATAAGACATATTTAAAGTACCTCTATTGATAAAACAAATCACAACAAAATAAATGATATTTACAAAAATAATTTGGATAAGACGAATGGTCAAAGACGTGTTGAAAAGTCAAAGGCGTCAAACAAAAAAAACGGAGATAGTATATGTTTTCTATAGTGTTGTCTTTAAGTGACATATATAGCAACATACTATCATCTTGACTATTTCACATGTTTTTAGAGCATTACTAACGGTTGAGCCAGCACTTGGCTATACAAGAGTGTCCACATCGGCTCTATATACAGTATGTCCAATCGATAGGCTATGAATAGTGTTTTACAGGGGTGGGATAAGGGGGTTGTTGGGGATGCTCTAAGGCTGGCAATAGAAGTGGTTAGTGCTTGCATGGGAAATAGAATATGTGTGTGATCAACATTGAGCATGGTTTGTGTGGTTGATTTTGTGACGGATCTTCGACATGATGAAAATAAATATATATGTGTCATCTATCCAGACACTTGCCTATATTTGCTGAATAGGAGCAAGGTTCAAAATAATGTTTTTCTTATACTCTCTAAGTGTAAATAAAGCATGCTTTTACTTACCCACCGCGCATCCTCCTCTGATGTCCATGGAAGACATTTTGCAGTCTTAACATCTTCGACGTCATCTATGTTGATGGGAACTTTTGAAACCGGTACCAACACTTTGTCTTTACTAATAGGTGCCCATGGTGCTTGGATCAAGCCATTTTCAACAAATTTTACAAAACCGTCAGAAGGATGGCTGCAAAATAATTTTATTTTAGATCAGTATGAAAAAACCTATCAATTGGCGGTCGCAAAAACTACCATGCAAACTTGCTAATATACAACAAACAAATCTAATGTACATAAGTAGCTAAACATTTAAATATTTCCTTCAAACACATGCAAGTTTCAATATAGCATCCAGTAGCATCACAAAAAAAAACACCTTAGAAAATATAAATTGCTCAACATTGCTCCAGTAGCAAGTTCCAATATAAGCAGCCTATCATTGCTCTATGCATTGCAAGGCCAGAAAATTTAGATGAAAAACGTACAGCTCAGAGATGCATCAATGGTTGAGGTGTTCGACACCGAAGGCGGAGGCGGAGGCGGTGTGGTCCACCAACCTAAAGGGGATTGGCACTGCTTCACCGGATGACGAGGTCGGCCACCAAGGAGCGGTCGCATATCCAAGGTGTGCCGGTGGCGGAGCTACCTCCCGCTTGGACACGGAGTCCATCTTCGCCAAAGGACGACGGCGGTAGGGAAGGCGAGGTTGTGGCGGCACCTAGGAGCAAATCGGCGTGGCGGCGGCCCGAAGGAGGAGGCATGGTAGTGGCCTGAAAGAGATGTGCTCGGGAGCAGTAGGGCATGGCGGCGCTCGGGAGCGCGACGATGCTGCGCCACTCGAAGCAAGAAGGCACAACGCCGGGAGTAGGAGGACGCGGCGACGTGGATTTGGTAATGACGTAGGAAAATCGGGAGGAGAGGATGAGGCGTGCTCGTCAAAGGGAAAATTTTCCCTTTGCACGTGAAGCAGAGGGGAGGGCGCACAATTGATCTTTCTATGGCGACCGTGCTAGCTTCCGGCGGTCGCTATTCTTTTTTTGCTGCATATAGCACCGGCGCCTCTCTCTCTCCTTTACTTAAAAAATTATTGATGCTTGTATTCTTACAGCCAGTTGATCTGATCCCATTAAAAATACTGTTACATGTGGAGAGGTAGCCAAAGGTAGGTCTAACTACCGAGGAGAGGTAGGTCTAACTACCAGCTCGACAAGTGACAACATGCGGATGCTCTGACGTTTATAATTTCGGGGGTCGGAGGCTGGGCCCTGGGGACAAGCAGGGATGCGTCCTCGCTTGTCCGTAAAGATTTCGCGACTCCGTGTCCGTGGTTACTATTCTGCGCATTGGGGGCGATGGAGTTACTGACCTGCAGTATTTTATTTCGTGCAGCTTCGGTTACATATTTGGCAGTTGGCACCATTGCATCGGAAAGTACAGCTTTTGGCCTCGTCTGTGAAATGCCAGTAAATTCATTGTAGTTATGAATTGAGCAGCGTACTGACACAGCTAACAAAACTTTCATCGTTTTCCTTCCAAGATCGTGATTCACGAGAGCATCTTCGACAGTACTAAAGTTAACTCGAGCGTCCACGCCAGAAGCTCTATATTTCACGCGATAAGATACATTCTATTGTGCTATTTATCTCTCTAAAATTTCTTCTTACTTTACGCTAAATTTTAAAAGGGCATGTTTGGTTCATAGCCCTTGTTGGCCATGCCAAATTTTGGTGTGCCATGATGATTTGGCCATCGTTTGGTTTATAGCCAACAAATGGCACGCCATTAGAAAACGAGCCTTGTCAAATTTTTTACGCACAAACGGAAAGCACTGCCAAAGCAATGGCGCCCGAATTGCTCGCCATCGCCGGCTTGCCTTCTCGCCATTGGTTACGGGCCACACGCAGACACACGCGCCAGTAGTACGACTAACAAACGATATGCACTTGATTTAAATCGATTTAGTTTTCTGATTTTCATATCTATTTCATATGATGTCCAAATTATGTGAAACAAATTTTATAATTCAAATAAAATTCTAAGTAACCCATTTTTCTATATTTTATATTTATTTATTTATTTTGCATTTTGTAATTCATTTTTTGTTTTTCGAACGGTTTTTTCAATTTTTTATGACTTAATATGTTTTTTATTTTGTAATTAAATTTTATTGTCATATTTTTGAATTTATTAAATTTTATACGAGTTTATATGATTTTTATTTGACCGAAAAAGCAATTGGCACATTTTCAATTGGTATACAACCAAACATACCACCTGTTTTACCAAAATTTAGCTACCCTCAATTGGTTTTGAACCAAACGACTAAAAAACTGCCAACGAAAGGTCATGCCATCAATTGGTCATGACCATTCATTAGCATGGCTAGTGAGGGTTACGAACCAAACAGACCGACTCATTTCCTCTTATAGAAACTCTATATCAAATGCTGCATTTTGCAGCATCTTTGCTTTAAAGTTGGTACATTCTAACTTCCGTCCTACGAAGAGAAAAGAGAGGATTGTCGTCTCCAATTGAAGTGCCCGTAGATAGCATTCATCGAGGCCATTACCGATAGCTTGTAGCAATCGTATCGACCGAGCCAAATTCAAATGATGTGGTTTCCTTTCCATGACGGATCCCCTCCTTCCCTAAGCCTACGCGGGTGAACACTTCTCCACTGCGGCGCAGACCATCTCTATACGCATGCGAACCATCCTAGTGTCTTCTATGCCCTTTCGTCTTGGATAGCTCATCCCCAAATTTCTAGGCTATGATACCTTGCTCCAAACCTTGAGTTTCGTCGTTGGCGATGAGCAGCCTCTCCAACCGTGAGGTTGCTCCTCCACCGCTAAAGGACCAGCCGACCATATTTGCGTCTTCTCCTTGGAGGGACGCCTCCAAACAATTCTTGGCATCGTCTTGTTCAACGTCTGTGGATGACACTGCCTCCGCCGACCACATCAGCCCCCACTGCTTATAGAGCTTGGTGTGGTACAGCACAAACACTTAATGGCCATGGTGTTCCAGCTCCAATTACCACAAATAAATTGAACTTAAGCTTCATGAGAGCGGTAAGAAAATGTTTATCTAAGATGATCACTAGTATTTCTAATTTGCTATATGTGATTTTTATTTGAGATGTTTATATGAAATGCTATCTAGAAGGCTATTTGAGATGTTTTATATGAAAGGGTTTTTTTCATCCACGCCATTATTAAGCTGCATATATTCGGAACTGCCATTATTAAGTGCATATTGTCACTGATGCCATTATCTCAGCAACAAACCTCAGCACTGCCATTCTTTGCAATTTCGGAGGATTTACAAACTAAAATACAACCAAAATACTCATATGACATGTGGGCCCCTAATGTCATCCTCACGCCTTCTTCTTCTTCCTCCCCATCTTCTTCTTCCTCTCTACTCTCTCCTCCATCGTCGCCGGAGCTCCACCGCACCACCGCCTGAGGTCCACCGCGCCGCCGCCGGAGCTCACGCCGAGCTCCTCCGCTGTCCTCCTGGAACCCTAGAGCGAGCTCACCATCGCCATGGCAGCTACTTCTGCTTTGCCTCCTCGGCGGCGAAGCTCCTCCTTCAGCAGTGGCGGCAGCGGCATGAGCTCGAATGGGCGGTGGCGAGCTCCTCCTTGAGGCGGCGGCAGCGGCGCGAGCTCGGCAGCGGCGGCGCGCGAGCTCGAATGGACGGTGGCGAGCTCCTCCTTCAGCGGCGGCGGCGGCGGCGTGAGCTCGAGATGGACAATGAGCTCCTCTCCTCGCGACGACGGCGGCGGCAAGGAAGCTCGGCGGCAACCAAGGCGGGGAGCTCGAGATGGATGGCAGGCGGCGGCGCGGAGCGAAGCTCGGCGGCAGCCACCGCGGGGAGCTTCGAGATGGATCGGCGGCGGCGGCGGAGCGAGCTCGACAAGGCCGCCGCAGCTTGAAGAGAGAGGGGGAAGAATAGGAGGAGGAAGAAGAAGGGATAGGGGATGACATGTGGACCCAGGCTGTCAGCGTGTATTTCTCTGTATTTCACATGTATTTCAATTTTGTATACTCCGTAAATCTCTCAAAATGCTCAAGAATGGCAGTGCTGAGATTTGTTGCTGAGATAATGGCATCAGTGACAATATGCACTTAATAATGGCAGTTCCGAATATATGCAACTTAATAATGGCATGGATGAAAAAAACCCTATATGAAATGATACCAAATGTTTACATGAAACTCGTCATTGTGCATGTGCAATGCACATTTTTCATCTTGTTTTGTAGCTCGGTGTCAGGCAAAACACATTTCATGTAGAAGGAGCCCAACTGAAAAATGACTTAATTAAGCATATTTGGTAGAGGTTTGATAATAGAAAAAATAATTAGTTGTTCTAATTGAATATCATGTAAACTCTTGCATAAAATTTATTATCATTTTTTACAATAGTATTGATAACCTATAACGATTCCGGTTTGGTTTTTCTCCAGGTTATACATCAGTTTTTGAAGGTGTTGCATGGGCATGAGTTTTGTGGTGGTCTTATGAAATGTAGGTGCAATGTATTTTGCTATTGGATTTTTTTACGTTGTCGGTATAATAAATATCGGGGTATGAAGAGTCCTAAGAAAGGCCAGGCGGGCCCCACGCGTTAGACGGGCCCCCGGGCGAGCACGGGAGGTCTCTGCCCTAGCAGGTGGGACCCGTGCTACAGGAAGCGTCTCGAGGAGAGTCTTCTGGGCGAAGGCTCTCCTCTGTTGCGGAGGACAGGCGCATTCAATGCGACGTTACGCGCGGGTGGACCAAAGAAGAGATGATTACCGCCACAGTGACCTCCGCGGGTCTGATCAACTGTCACTGTGGCTCTGCGAAATTGACCGGAGGAGAGAGGATCCGCCGTCGCCAGGATGACCGCCCGCGTCAGGTGGCGCAAGTTGGACCCCGCCTACTTCCTCACTGGCGTGTTCACATGAGTCAGATACCACTTGCAAAGCACGCGTGGGCGGCGCCGCTCGGCGTGGGGGTAGCACGTTTTCGTCTCTCCTGTCCCGTCCTCTACGTCTTATTAGTGTACTAAGCGTACTGTACTGCCTACCCCTTCGGCTCTCTCCGCCAGTTCGAGGCTTGTATAAAAGGGGAGGAGAGAGAAGCAAGAGGGGGGTTTCGAAACATTCTGTAATCGCATTCCACACAACCACAACACGAAAAAGAGCTAAGGCTCGGCAGGAGTAGGACTATTACCCGCAGGGGGGTCCGAACCTGGGTAATCTCTGCGTGTCGCTCCTCGCCGCGCCCGACGCTCGAATCGAACTGAGCTCGAGCTGATCGGCTAGCAAGATAGAAAATCTGACAGGGGTGTGATTCGCCGTGGTTAAGTGAAGAACACGCCGTCAGTGGCGCGCCAGGTAGGGGGCGCTAGCGTCAGTTCAGGCTCTTCGACATCTCTTCAGACGGCAATGGCGGATGAGCAGTCCGCGATGGACCAGGAAGCAGCCGCTAGAGCCGCCGCCGCGGCAATGGCGGTGGATCAGCCGGGCGGTAGCCGTCCGCCGAGGGTTGGCGCCTTGGCGGAAGCGGCCGTCGATCGCTAAGCGGCGCTGGCCTTGGAGGAGTGCACTTCGGCATAAAACCTCCATGCGGTCAGGGCCCTGCTGGACAACCCGCCGGTTCCGGTAACTCCGGACTCTCCGTGGCGCAGATGGTCGCCGCCTTGGGCGCTACGTTGAAACGCGCGCCGCGGTAGTGTAAGTTCCGGGCGCGGGCCGTGTTTCCGCTTCCTCCCGCTCTTGGATTTCTTCGCACCCCTCCCGCGGATCTCCTAGCGGGAGGGGGCGGGCGAACGACAGAGCGGGGCGAGGCGACTCTGAGGGTTCGACCGGGCGGGCGTGCAGGTGGGTCGGATCTCCGGACCCACTTGGAGAACCGCCATCTACGACACGGAGAAGACCTGCGCGACAAGCTCCGCCGGCGGCACGATCGAGAGAGCGACCGTGCCATCGCTGCTGCCCGTGGGGACCAGGAGGGTTCTCGCGATGCTGCCTCCGCCGGAGAAGGCGGCGCTTCTTCGGCGTCGCTCGGGCGGCGGGACGAAGGGCGCATCCAGGAGCAGGAGGCTCCAGACGTCGGCTGCCACGCCTTTTCGAAGGAGCTGCGCCGAGTGCAGTGGCCGGAGAGGTTCCGACCCGCCGCCATCGAGAAGTACGATGGCTCCACCAACCTCGACGAGTTTTTTGCAGATCTACACTACGGTGATGCAGACGACTGGAGGGTCGGGAAAGGTTCTGGCGAACTACTTCCCTGCAGTCCTCACCGGCGGAGCCCGCTCGTGGCTCATGAACCTACCCCCAGAGTCGGTGGGGTCGTGGAAGGAGCTCTCCGAGCTCTTCATCACCAACTTCCAGGGCACGTTCGAGCAGCCCGGGGTTGAAGACGATCTCCACAATGTGGAGCAGAAGAAGGGGGAGTCGCTGCGCGACTACATCCGGCGCTTCAGTCAGGTTCGCAACACCATTCCTGACATCTCCATCGACGCCATTATCACGGCCTTCAGGAGGGGCGCCCGAGACCCCAAGGTCAAGGAGAAGATGGCCACCCGCAAGATCAAGATGACGGAGGAGCTCTTCACCCTGGCCCATAAGTGCGCCCAACAGGCCGAGGCCCGCTTTCGCCCTGCCGGAAGGGCGGGGGCCGCTGGGGGCACCGAAGCCGGGACATCTAAGAATCCTGGCGGCAAGGACAAGAAGAAGCGCAAGGCGGCCGAGACCGGCAGGTCTCGCCGCCGCCGCCTTGACGACGATGACGACGACGGCGGCCGGCAGCGCGACGGGCGTGGCGGGCGGAAGAAAGGAGGAGGTCACGGCGGCGGTAGAAACGGTCCCCGTGGTGTTGGCCGTGACGACCGCCGTGCCACAGCGGCGGGGCGAGGCGTCGCCCAAATGAGTGGAATGGGGGCGTCTTCTCGATCCACCGCTGCAACTCCCATGACTTGGTGGATTGCCAGGTCGTCAGCAAGATAGTGGACAAGCGAGTCCACGAGCAGCAGCAAGCATCTGGTAGCGGCAAGGGTAAGGAACCGGCTTCGCTTGGCTTTCAGCAGGCGGAGCGCGAAGTCGCCGTCATCCACGGCGGATCGGCCACCTATCCGTCCCACGCCAGCTTTTAAGCGTCACGATGAGGAGGTGTCGCGCGCCGCGTTCGCATATGGGTCCGCTAAGCACCGGTGTGGTCGAGCGATCGATCACATTCGATCGAGCCGATCACCCGCTTAGCATCGCCCGGCCCGGCATCTCCGATCGTGGTTGCGCCCACGGTCCGGAACGTCAAGCTTCGGACGGTGCTTTGGTTGACGGAGAAAGTTCCATCAACCTCCCGTCGCCCGAAGTCGCCAAAGCACTTCAGATCTGTGGCGCAGAGCTCCGGCCGGCGCTTCCTTTCTTCGGCATCGCGCCGGGGGCTGAGTCCGTCCCTCTCGGACGCGTCAGCCTCCCGGTGACCTTCGGAGGCGCCGACAACTTCCGTACGGAGATGCTCGAGTTCGAGGTGGTGGACTTCGACCTCCCGTACAACGCCATACTGGGTCGGCCGGCGCTGACCAAATTCATGGTGGCCTGCCACTATGCTTTCATGGTGGTCAAGATCCCGGGGCCTGCCGGCCCCATCGTCGTGAAGGTGGATCGCCCGGGGCCGCTCCGCTGCGACAAGGACGCTCTCGCCTTAGCGGGGGCGATCGGCGCCCAAAAGGCTGAAGCCTCGACCATGGGAACTCCTCCGACGAAGGTCCGTGCTTCCCCCGGCTCGTTCGAAGGGATTAAGACGGTCTCCTGGCGAAGTCGGACCAGACGAGACCGTTTCGTGGGCGCCGCTTCGCCAAATAGGAAGGCGCGCTCGTCTCCTTCTTCCAGTCTAACGCAGACGTGTTTGCTGGGCAACCGTCCGACATGACTGGGATCCCCTAGGAGGTGATTGAGCATAAGTTGGCAACGTTCCCCGGCGCGCGACCGGTCTTGCAAAAGGTCCGGAAGCAGTCGGTAGAGCGCCAGGCCGTTATCCGCCAGGAGGTGGACAAGCTCTTAAGGGCGGGGGTCGTCCGAAGCGTCGCCCATCCCAGGTGGCTCGTGAACCCCGTCCTCGTCAAGAAATCCAACGGACGGTGGAGGATGTGCGTCGACTTCACTGACCTCAACAGGGCGTGCCCGAAGGATCCGTACCCGCTACCCCGCATTGACCTCATCGTCGACTCCACGGCGGTGCGGCGGTACAGCTTCGGATCGTGCTCGGGTACCACCAGATTAGCATGACGGAAGAAGACGAAGACAAGACAGCCTTTGTGATGTCCATGGGCGTCTACTGCTACACAAGGATGGCGTTTGGACTGAAGAATGCAGGCCCAACTTATCAGAGGGCCATGCACATCGCTCACCGCCCCCAGATCGGGCGGAACTTGGAGGTGTACGTCGACAACCTGATAGTTAAATCCAAGAAGGCGGAGGAGTTGATCAGCGACCTGGAGGAAACCTTCGCCAACCTGAGAAAGTACTGCATTAAGCTCAACCCTGAGAAGTGTGTATTTGCCGTTCCGTCGGGCAAGCTGCTGAGTTTCCTTGTCTCCCAGAGGGGGATTGAGGCGAACCCTGACAAGATCGCGGCGATCGAGAACATGAAGCCCCCGACGCGACTTCGGTAGATGCAGTGCTTGGTGGGCTGCTTGACATCCCTAGGCCGCTTCATAGCTCGCCTGGGGGATAAGAGTCTCTCCATGTTCAAGCTCCTGAAGAAGACCAATTAGTTCGAGAGGACCGCGGAGGCGCAGGAGACGTTTGACGGCTTAAAGAAGTACCTCACTTCTCCACCCGTGCTGATCGCCCCAGATCCGGGCGAGCCGCTGATCCTCTATGTCGCGGCGAACCCAGAGGTGGTCAGCGCGGTGTTGGTGGCGGAGAGAGAAGGAGTTCAGCGCCCGGTCTACTATATCAAGAAAGTCCTCCACGATGCGAAACAAGGTATTCGCAGACACGTAAAATGTTGTATGTCGTGCTAACGGCATCCAGAAGGCTGCGTCACTACTTCCACGGGCGAGAAATCACTGTCTTGACCAAGTATCCCTTACGGGAGATCCTCTTCAACCGCGAGGCGACGGGCCGCATTGCCAAGTGGGCCATGGAGCTGGCGGAGTTCGGTCTCAAGTTTGCTCCCCGGACGGCCATCAAAGGGCAGGCCCTGGCGGAGTTCGTCAGCGAATGGACTCCGGTGGCGGCAGAAGTTGAAGTCACCCCAGCACCCTCGTCGTGGACCCTCTTCTTCGACGGTTCGTTCCGGCTGGAGGGGGCTGGGGCCGGCGTCGTTCTGGTGTCTCCCACCGGCGACATTGTTCGGCACCTGGTGATGCTGGAGTTCCGCGCTACCAACAACGCTGCGGAATACGAAGGGCTACTCGCCGGGCTTAGGGTGGCTTCAACCCTGGGCATCCGGCGGCTGCAAGTCAAAGGCGACTCTCTCCTGGTCATCAACCAGGCGAGGAAGGAATTCACCTGTTCGGATCCCACCATGGCGACCTACCTGGCGGAGGTGCACCGTTTGGAGCGGCATTTCGAGGGTTTGGGCTTCGTGCACGTCCCTCGCCGCGACAACTACATGGCGGATGAATTGTCCCAGATTGCCTCGTCAAGGGCACCCATTCCGGCTGGGGTTTTTGAAGAAAGACTCACGCGGCCGTCTGTCGCAGCCCTCGATTCTGGTGGGGACGGCATGATGCTTGATGCAGCTCCCACGTCCGGAGGAGACGTCGATGTCCCCGCAGCAGCTCCCCGGTCGGAGGGAGGATGCGGAAGAACTGCCGAGACGGTTGAGGTGGAAATGCCAGGCCAGGCGGAGTACGTCGGCGACCATCCTAACGTCGTCGCACTCGTCCGGAAAGGACAGTGGATGGATCCTATCCTAGCCTACCTGCTGGATGGAGTGATCCCCGACGATGACGCATCAGCCGAGAAGATAGCGCGCAAGGCCAAGCGCTACGCCCTGGTAGGTGGGGACCTGTATCGCCAGGGCGCAAACGGAGTTCTTCTGAAGTGCGTCACTCGTGAAGCGGGGAGCGAGATCCTCTCTGAGATCCATGGAGACATGTGCGGGAGTTACTCAGAGAGCCGGGCGTTGGTCGGAAAGGTCTTCCGCCACGGTTTCTATTGGCCTCCGCCTCCGTGATGCCTTGGAGGTGAGGAGATGCGAGCGTGCCAATTTCATGCTAAGCGGATCCACCGACCGCCCAGCGCCGCAAACCATTCCGCTCTCTGGCGTTCGCGATCCGGGATCGACATCTGAGCCCATTCCCGCGGACGACCGGGGGCTACACGCATCTGTTCGTTGCCGTCGACAAGTTTACCAAGTGGGTTGAGGCCTCGCCAGTCCCGGCGATCACGTCCGCTGCGGCCATAAAGTTCATGAAAAGCATCTTCGTACGGTTTGGTGTCGCGAGTAGGATCATCATCGACAACGGCGCTCAGTTCAAAAGTGCCGATTTTCAAGATTGGTGCGAAGAGCTAGGCACCAAGCTGTGCTTCGCCTCCGTCGCACATCCGAAGAGCAATGGGCAAGTGGAGCGGGCAAACGTGGAAGTACTCAAAGGACTCAGGACGAGGGCGTTCGACCGCCTGGAGAAGCGTGGCAAGCGCTGGGCGGAAGAAGTTCCCACTGTCTTGTGGGCGCTGCGGACAACTCCCAACAGAGCCGCCGGCGAGACCCCTTTCTTCCTAGTGTATGGCTCTGAAGCAGTGCTCCCGTCAGAGCTCACCTTTGGGTCCCCAAGGGTGGCGGCGTTCAGCGAAGACGGAGACCCTGACCGGCGTCAGGATGAAGTAAATCTCCTGGAGAAGATCAGAGATAGAGCGGCGATCCGGGCCGCCAGATATCAACAGGCTTTGCGCCGTTATCAAGCCAGAAGGGTGTGTGAGAGAACACTGGCAGCGGGCGACCTCGTCTTGCGCAGAGTCCAGACGCAAGCGAGCCGCAATAAGTCGCTCTCCCGTGGGAGGCCCCTTCAAGGTGGTCTCGATATCCCGCCCAGCTCGGTCGGGCTCGCTTTCAAGATGGTCGCGAGTTGGCGAACACTTGAACGTCGAGCGGTGAGGAAGTTCTACCGTGGTAGCTGTTCCAGAGCTTTTTGGCCTTCCTTTGGAGCCGAGCGGCGAGGTCTTCCTCCTTCCCTTCGCCTCGGGAGACTCGATGTACAAAGCCATTTGCAATATAAAGATAAGTTCATCTCTCTGTGAGCATCTGTTTTTAAGCCTCAAAAGTCATTAGAAAACATTCATTGAAAGTCGGTAGCGAGAAAGTACTTAAGGCCGACGCCCTTAGTTGCAAAGGCTAACGCTTAAAACTTCTTGTTGGCGAGGCGAGGCGACGGAAGGCGAGTTCTAGCCTGCGCGCTGCTCGGTGATCAGGCCCTCGCGCCAACGACGGCACCGACGTCTAGACCACTTCCGGAAGCTAAGTGCTCGCCACGCAAAGTTTAAGTCGGTTCGCTAAGAGGCCGTAAGGGTTGAAGTAACCAGATGCCTAAGAAAAAAGCGCTCACTTTCAGCAGAACGTTCTATCTAAAGCTTTTGGCGGTCTGTTGCCTAGTTTCTTCTTTTCGCGTGCGAGAAATTACGTAAAGTTTAATCGAGACTTGTGGCAAGAAAAGCAAAAGTTTGCGTTGACAAGTTCTATATACAAGATGAAACAAAAAAGGGAGTTCAGCTACTCCTCGTCGTCATCGTCTTCTGCCGGAGCAGCGCCGCCCATCATGGATACGCGGCTGGCGGCGACCTCGACCCGAGATTGTTCGCCCTGGTCCAGCTGGCGCGAAGGTTCCTCGGTGGCGGCGTCGAGGTCGAACGCGGCGTTTTGGGCAAGGCAGTTGCCCAAGACAAATCGCGCTGCTTCAAAAGCACCGTGGCGACCATTTTCGATCGCCCGTGTCCGCATCATCACCGGCAGGTCGCGCAGGGCCTCGGCGGCGCGCCCCACTCACGCCAACATTGGCGCGGCCGTCTCCTCCAATGGGCGTCTGAGGTAACCCCCAGTGGATCTGGACGCGTCCGGAAGTCGCGGTGGCGGTCCGCAAAGATATCGGCAAGGACCGGAGGTGCTCCGAAAAGTCGTCGAAGTCTACAGCGTCTTTGGTGGCCGAGACGGCAGCGGCTTGTGCCACCGCAGCCTCGCGGGTCGTCGTTTCCCGCGCAGCAGTCTCCTGGTCGAGGGTCCGCCGCAACTCGCTTTCGGTTCGCGCCGCTGAAGCAAGAACATCTTCCCGTGCCGCCCAAGTGTGGGCGAGGGCGCGAAGCGCTTCGAAGGAGCGCCCGACATCGGCGGCGATGGCAGAGATGGCGTCGGTGCCGGCTGAGGTAGCGGCCGAAGGGTCCTCCAGCCCCGTCACGGGCGCACTCTCCGCAGCTGGAGGAGCCATCTCCGTCGAAGGGGCCGCGGGCAAGATGAGGGTTGGCTGATAGCGCGGAACGGAGCCTGATGCCCCGGCATCCGCTCTATCCCGCGAAGAAAAACCAAAAGGGTTCAGGTATACGAAAAACGTCTGGCATGCTAACCCTAATGCGAAATATACATGAACGCAGAGAAAGCTACCTGAACCGACGCCCCCCGAAAGCGAAGGAAGAGGGGGGCAGCGTCATGCCGCTTGGTCGTGAAGCAGGTGTCGCCACTCCTCCTCTCGTTGTAGGAGGCAGAGGGGGAGGTGGAGCCACCGTGGCCGGAGTGGTTGAAACAACCGCCGACCCGGGAGGTGCTGGCCCGGAAGAAACCGGCGCAGGAGGCGCCGTCCGGGAGTCGCCAGACTCTCGCTTTGGCAACAAGCGGCAACTCAAGAACAAGCCCCCACCGGAGGGGGAGGAGGCGGAAGCGGCTCAGGACTCGAGGGGCGAGCCCTCTTTGGGCTCGTCTCTCCCTCCTCGTCATCATCATCTTGGGAGAGGATGAGGCGGCGCTTCCCGAGAGCGCGGTCGGAGTCGGCCGCCACGACAGCAGGAGCGGCGGCCGCAGGAGCTTCGGCGGTCGTTGATGGAGGATCGCGGTTGCGGGGTCCCGGCCACCTGCACCATGGACCGAAACCTCCATGGGAGGCGGCCGACGCAGCACGAAGTTAACCCCATGGGCCCTAGTCGCAGAGGGGGCAGATGCTCGCGGGCAGAAGGATGTCGCCGGCTGGCGCGGACAGGAGTCCCGCCAGCCATTGCCGAAGCACCTCCTCCGGTACGTTCCCTGCGGCTGGGCGCACGAAAAAGAAGAAGCCGCAAGTTGGCACGGAGCCAAGAAACAAAAGAGAAGAAAAAACGTTCCGTAAAGTCAAGAGACTCGAAAGGATGCAAAAGTACTCACCTCTAGGAGCAATGCGGGTCCCATCTTCGTCGCCGTAGTACTGCCAAGCGGGGCGCGCCCTCAGGCGAAGCGGGCAGAGGCGGCGCTGCAAAAAATCCGCCGTCACATGGGTTCTGGTGAGCCCATTGCGGCGGAGCTCAGTAATGCGCGCCAGCATCGTCTCCATCTCCGCCGAGTCGTCGGGCTGAGACCCCCAGCTGGCGAGGGATCCCGCAGGACCCTCGGGGAAGGCGAGATCATCGCAGCCGCTAGAGTCCTCCACGTACAGCCACTGTCGCGTCCAGTCTTTCCAATTGGACTTAAGCGCGACTGGGATGAAGGCGGCGACGTCGCGAAGCGTGAAGTAGCAGCTTCCAACAGCCCCGCTCGAGCGCGAGCTCACGTGCAGCGTGAAGAGCCGGCGCCAGAGCGGGAGACTTGGCATCGCCCCCACGAACATTTCGCAGAGGTGGGCGAAGATGGCCAGCATCACGATAGAGTTTGGGGGAAGGTGCGCCGCCTGGATCTCGTAGAAGGCGAGCACCCCCAGGAAGAACTCGGAGTACGGCGGGACAAACCCCGCCAGCACCGCCCAGGTGAAAGTGATGATCTCCCCGTCGCGGGGACATGGCGCCATGGTGCCAGTGCGGAAATGGGCGGCGGAAGGCGGCACAAGCCGCTGGAGCCGCGCAGCTGTCTCCTCATCAGCGATGGAGGCGGGCAAGGCGGCGTCAGGCGTTGGTGTGACTGGAATTGCGTCCCCACGGCGACCCCTGCTGCGCTTAGGAGCCATTGGAGGGTGGCGGAAGCGCAGTGGCCAAAGTTAAAGGGCGAAGAGACTCTGCGGCAGCGGCAAAGAAGGCAGGTGGCAGTTCAAGGCACTTTGGCGAGCGAAAGGATTCGTCGCGGCGCTAAGAAAGGAAGCATTTATAGGCAAGGGAAGCGAGCGCGACGGTTTGGATTCCGTCCCCACTGTGCTGCGCGCCATTACGCCCATGAGCCGATTTCCGTGAAAGCGTACGGTTCCCCGAGGAAGATCGTGCGCAGGTGGAGAATCAGACGTACGGCCGCCGTGGGAGGTGGGCCCCCCACGATTCGTCTCCCACCGCACGAGAAACGACAGAATATCGGCGCGATGGTTCGCGTATCATGGTGGACCCGGCCTCACAAGACAATAAATACCGGGTATGAAGAGTCCTAAGGAAGGCGAGGCGGCCCCACGCGTCGGCGAGCGACCAGAGCCCAAATGCGTGGCGAAGCCCTCGATCGCCCGTCGGGCCCCACGCGTCGGCGGGCGACCAGACTCAGGGGCGAACCCTTAGCGCCCGGGCGAGCACGGAGGTCTCGCCTGGCGAGTGGGACCTGTGCTCTGAAGGCGTCGAGGGGAGTCTTCTGGGCGAAGGCTCTCCTCTGCTGCGGAGGACAGACGCATTCAATGCGACGTTACGCGCGGGTGGAGCAAAGAAGAGATGATTACCGCCACAGTGACCTCCGCGGGTCTGATCAACTGTCACTGTGGCTCTGCGGAATTGACCGGAGGAGAGAGGATCCGCCGTCGCCAGGATGACCGCCCGCGTCAGGTGGCGCAAGTTGGGCCCCGCCTACTTCCTCACTGGCGTGTTCACATGAGTCAGAGGCCACTTGCAAAGCACGCGTGGGCGGCGCCGCTCGGCGCGGGGGGTAGCACGTTTTCGTCTCTCATGTGCCGTCCTCTACGTCTTATCAGTGTACTAAGCGTACTGTACTGCCTAGCCCCTCCGCTCTCTCCGCCAGTTCGAGGCTTGTATAAAAGGGGAGGAGAGAGAAGCGAGAGGGGGTTTCAAAACATTCTGTAATCGCATTCCACACAACCACAACACGAAAAAGAGCTAAGGCTCGGCAGGAGTAGGACTATTACCCGCAGGGGGGTTCCGAACCTGGGTAATCTCTGCGTGTCGCTCCTCGCCGCGTCTGACGCTCGAATCGAACTGAGCTCGAGCTGATCGGCTAGCAAGATAGAAAATCTGACAGGGGTGTGATTCGCCGTGGTTAAGTGAAGAACACGCCGTCATACGTATATGCCATTATTAAGTGATCTTATTCAAACAAATGTCATTATAAAATAAAAGATATTATACATGCCATTATTTTTACTAGTTTATTTTATCAAGCAATTATGAAACTTTTCAGAGATATACAAACTCACATACCATGCAAAATACGCCTCGTAAGTGAGGCGGCATGCCATGCTCCCATCTCCTTTTTTTTCTTCCTTCCACATCCCCTCCCCATCTCCCCCAACTACGACAGCCCCCAACCCTGCTATGGAGACCACCCCACAAGGTGAAAACAAGGAGCATCCTCGGTGCAGAGCATGGCGCCGATGGCGCGAGTCGTTTCGGCTAATGTGTATGAGCCACTCAGACTAGGGCGACAACACGAAAGCAAGAGCTGCGGCGGCATAGGTGTGAGCTCTTCCGGTGGCACGGGCCGGAGCTTGCGGCAGCGAGGGTGACATGGAACAAGATCAAAGGCGAGGGTGAGGGCTGGTCGAGCTCCATAGCGAGCTCCGTGCCACCACCATAAGAGCCGTTGCCGCCGCGAGCTCCTTCGCTGCTGCCATGGGAGTTGTCGCCGCTGTCGGTGTAATAAATACTGGGGTGCGAAGAGTCCTCAGAAGATCAGGCGGGCCCCACGCGTCAGGCGGGCGACTAGGCCCAGCGTGGCGAGCCCCCTCAGGCCTCGGCGAGGGCCCCACGCGTCGGCGGGCGACCAGCCCCAACACAGGCGAGCCCTCGGCCTTCGGCGAGGGCCCCACGTGTCGGCGGCGCGCGTGGGCGAGCCCCTCGGTGCGCGTGGGGCCTCCCAGCATCAGCGGGGCCAGCGTGGCGGAGCGTTCGAAAAGGAGTCTTCGGCGAAACCTTCCCTGCTGCGAAGGACGAGCGCATTCAATGCGACATTACGCGGATAGATGGATGAAGAGATGATTACCGCCACAAAGTGACCTCTCAAGGCGACCAATCATCACTTTGTGGCGCAGCCGGAATTGACCGGCAGAGAGAGTTTGCCATCATCAAGTTAAATCGCCGCGTCGGAAGGAATAAGTGGGCCCCACCCGATCCTCGCTGGAGCGTTCTGCGGGTCGGGCCACTGCGGGGCATGCGTGGGCGGCGCCGTCGGCGCGCAATAAATAAAGACATTTTCGTCTCTCCTGTCGTGTCCCTCATGTCTAATCGGTGTACTGTACTCAGATCGAGAGTATCTTGTATTGCCTACCCACGGCTCTCTCCGCCAGCTCGAGGCTTGTATAAAAGGGGCGGAGAGAGGAGAGAGGGGGGGTTTTCAAAACATTCTGTAACCACATCTCATACAACCACAACACGGAAAAGAGCTAAGGCTCGGCAGGAGTAGGACTATTACCCGCGAGGGGTCCGAACACAGGTAAACCCGTGGTGTTGCTCCTTCTTTGCGTCCCCACGCCAAATCGAACTGAGCTCGGCCGGATCGGCTAGCAGGATAGAAATCTGACTAGGGGTGTGATCCGCAGTGGTTGAGCGGCGAGCACGCCGTCAGCCGCCTCCACCGAAAGCGACTCGACCGTAGCCATGTGAGCCGTAGTCACTGTCGGGAGTGCGTAGTCGGCTAGGTCATGTGAAGATTTGGATGGAGTGAGGAGAGATAGCTGGAGTGAGGAGAGAGATGGAGTTGGGGGAAGAAAGAAAAAGGAGATGAAGAAATAAGGTGAGTGTATGACATACGGGGCCCACTTGTCAGGGCATATTTTGGAATATATTAAATTTGACAGTTAATGCATAGGAGGGATTAGTTCGAAGGATCAAACTTGCATTTTTAGTGATTCGATTAAATTGGATAAAGGATTTGATTGCTTATAGGATATATGTTAAACTGGTTTTTTTTATAGTACTATGTATGGAGAGCTTGCTCCTTTTTAAAAAATATCTCTTAGAAAATGCATATATCAATGTCATATTACAAGGCGCGAACAGGACGGCCTCCGTTGCGTCCACGTCGACGCCTCCGCGCTGCGCAGCCACGTCGGCGGAATTAACGCGGCCGTTCGATCGCGATTGCCAATCAAATCCGGCCGTCTAGCGCGAACAGGCCGGCCTCCGCTGCGTCCACGTCGACGCCTCCGCGCCGCGCAGCCACGTCGGCGGAATTAACGCGGCCGTTCGATCGCGACTGCCAATCAAATCCGGCCGTCTATTTACAATCTATATATAAAAGAATTTTTCCCCCACCGTTTCAACAACGCGGACGGTTTGCTCCCTTGGTATTGCGCGCGAGCTTTCACTCCGCCGAGCAGGGTTCGAGTCCCAACCGCTCCGCTTTTTTCTGATTTCCTTTCTCCTCTTCTATCTCCTATTATTTATCTTCTTACCTGCACTGTGTGCAACAACTCAGCGTAGCGTAGCTGGTTAGCAGCCTCGCGTGCGCCTGGCCGGTCCTGGGTTTGAATCCCGCGCAGGCCTCTCCGTTTTCCTTTTTTTCCCGCGCGATTCTACAAGCGGCTTCCTTGAAAATTTGTCAGTGGGTGAACCATAGAAGCTCATCGTGTGCGATGGATGAGGACCAGCGTGTGTTTCATATCTTGGTTGAGCTTTCCGTTCGTGATCAAGGCTGTCTGTGTTTGCCAAAGGCGACAGGAAAATCCAAGCAGGAAAGCAGTTGCTGCCTGAAGGTTCGTTTCTTGGGATTCACTCTTTTGGACACAATTGCAGATCTATTGAACAGTACCAATGGCAAAGGCCTGCTTCTGAGAAGCTACTGGTCACTACTCACTAGCATGGTTTCCAGATCCATGGAGGGGCCTTCAGCCCTTCAGTCGGCCATGTTCTTTTCAGCGTATCGTACCGTTGCGTACTACTGTAGCAAATTTTGTTATTTTTATATAACCTATATGTTGTCATAATTTGCGACGATTTTTTCGTGACTTTTATTAGTCGTTCCAAAGATTCTAAAACTATTTTTAATTATTTTTTTTATAATCTTTAGACCTCATTTTAAGGGCTCTCAAATTTACTACAGTAATACGCAAACGCAACGATACGCTGAAAAGAACAAGGCCTCAGTAATGAATGCATTGCACAATCCAGCTAATTAATCCTGTGCTTCCACTGGCCATAAAACATAGCTTCAGTACCCGCCCATGACTTCCACCATATTTGTCGATCTAGTAAAAGCCGGCCCATTGTGGCTCAGAGGAGATATCGTCAGAGACTCGGTGATCAACAATACGACAATGTCTGTTTAGCTATTACAAATCACTAGATCAGTACAGTGTTTCAACGCTATACCGACCTTTATATTTGAAGACTTTTTCTTCGAGGTTCTATATTTGGAGACTCTCTTCAATTTCTATATCATTTTAAAGACGAAGACTCAGCTAGAAAAGATAAAAATAGAGAAAACAAATAGCAGTTTGGAGATTTAATAAATAGATCAAAATTAGAGATACCACTGGTGAAGAGCATCCACATCTACTCCATCCTTCGACTTCGTTTCACTAATCCCTACTAAAGGAATCTTTTAGAGTCAATTTAAAATGTGAAAAAAAAAATTAGAGTAAAGGATAGGGAGGATATGTAATAGTAAAATGGAGTAGGATATAAAATAAGTGATGTGAATGCTCTAAATAATTCCTTTCCTCCACTAGTTTATCAAAATGTATAGTATTTAGAGTACCTACTACTAAGAGCATGCCCATCAGGGCCCTCATCCCGACCATTGCCACCGCGTAATCCGTCTGTCTTGCCTCCCTCCTCCTCAGACGCAGTCATCCGGTTCAAATTTTTTTCCCGCGCTACAGTGAAATGGCGAGCCGGATGCATGGCCTGATATGGATGCTCTAAGGCATCTTCAAAGGGTAAAAAAAAGTAAAAAATACCTCGTGTGTCACTGAAAAAAATAAAAATACCATCCCTAGGGCAAGAAGTTTCAACCCCTTGTTCCATTAGAAGAAAAGCTGGCTACCAACCCGTATAAGAGCATTGCCAGCGGGATCTCTATATCCTTTCCTCTAAACTACTATTCGTTCACTATATTTTCATCATCTCCAGCAAAGTCCCTATCTCCAGAAGATATAGAGATTCTCAAGATTGAGATAGAGACCCTGCTGGATGTGTATAGAGACTGAGACTGTCCGCAATAGTATTTTAGGGAACGGTTTAAAGAACCCGCTAAAGATGCTCTAAAGCAGAACAGAAGGACGGGCCGGCCAAAGTGCCAAAGCTACCTCCCCGCGGTGGTGCGGCAACGTCGGACCGTGACGAGCATCAGCATTGTGTGGTGTTTAGGCTGGCGACACATAGCTAACACTGCAAACTCTCAGAATTACAGTATCAGCATCATGGTGTTGTAGCCGACGGTGCGATGCAGAGGGAGGCAAGCGCAGGGTGCGATCCACACGCCGGGGGTGGGTGACCGGGAACGGGAAAGCGAGCAGCAAAGCCCCATGTCTCCCTGCGGAATCGCCGAGCCTTTAATTCCGGCACAGTCCCAGGAGTGGCGCGAGGAACATGCGACTAGCCGGCCCTGTCCCTCCCACCGACGATGCCTGCGTCACTCGCGCCTGCAAATAATGCGCGCGATGCGGCCGTTGGCCGACACGTACTCATGGAGCCGCACTGGGTCATCGGGTGTGCGGCTGTGCCCATGTGGTTTCTCGCTTGCAACTCGCGGCGCTGTCGGCAGAAACGGGCCAGCCAGGAGGGAAAGGAGACCCCCCGGCCCATACAAACCCGACGTGACGGCCGCCTGTGGCTGTGTGGGCCTGGGCTTGAGCCAGGGCTGATCAAGGTTGACATGCATGCCGCCTCGGCTCTAGTTCAAGATGGGATCGAACTATATTCAAATACTGACCGAGGCTTTAGATAAAGCTCGGCGGAAGCTTGGTTGCTTACATTTTTGAGCAAATTACCTAATGCTTTGATGGATTTATATTCAAGCTTCATCCGAGCTACGAGCTCCACGCTTCGAGAAAATTAGATTTTTGCCCCAAAGTTGGTGTGCCATGGTTTTTTGCCCAAAGTTGATGTGCCTTGGTTTTTTTGCCCTGTGTGAACCATCCGGAAATTGTTTTGAGCAGAGGGGGTTTTCTAAAAAATGTAATTTCCCCTCCTATCGTGCGGCGTCTGTTCGTTTCCTCTCCTCCTCCCGTTTCATCGGTGCACAGAGGTGCGGCCGAGAAGGTGCCGCCACAGGCCATAGCCTCCCCGCCGCTGCCGTGGGCACCACCCTCCCAACCACCGATGCTGGGCGCTGGCCTCCCCACCATTGCCGTGGGAGCGGGCCTCCCGCCGCAGCGCCGCCTCCCTCCTTGCCACGCCATGGCCCTCCTTGTGCATTAAAACGTACATCAATTTTTTAGAAAACCCCCCTATAGGCAAAACAATCCTCACTTAGTCTACACAGAGCAAAAATACCAAGGCACACCAACTTTGGACAAAAAAATCAAGACGCATCAACTTTGGGGCAAAAATCCAATTTTGAGGCCAAACTCGAGATGTATCATTTATGGAGCTGTTAGGCAACGGTTTCCTTTGGAATCATCGGATAGTTTTTGCGTAGTTTTACATGTTATTATTTAGTTTCAAGTTTCAAAATAGCTTCACGTAGTTTTGGAAATATTTCATACAGTTTTATGTAGTTTTAAAAAGATCAAGGTAGTTTCATATTATTTTAGGAAGTTAAAGTTTATCTAGGTTGTTTAGGTTGACATCATTTTGGTACCATGTCGAAGTCTTCCATACATTCCTATATAATATGTTTGGTTGGTTGAATGAGGTGGTGTGAGATGGTACAATACATGTTTCGGGTGTTTGGTTAGTGAAATGGGATGATATGGTCCCTCGTAGATGCGTTTAGTTGGATGGATGACGCATGATGGTTTAGATCTAAGGAATATTCATAGTTTATTTTTGTACAGCGTGGTTCAAGCATTTTAGTCGAATGATCCCGCACAACTTTTATCGTATCCTATTTCATCTTATTCTACTTCATTTCATTCCGCTCTATTCAATTTCAAACGACCAACCAAACACATCCTAAGTTCCTAACTAGCTCATCCGTTGAAATGGTCCTCATTCGTTAGCATTTCTGTATCATTTAAAGCTCGAGCTCGAATCAATCTCAAATAGCGAGCTTTTGGTAAATCCCTAAATTGCCCTAGGACCATCGACCTCGCTAGGGCGTGTGGGATGTGCCTACGGACTGGTGAAATGTCACCCAGGCTGGACGGAACTTCACCAACAAATCTAATGACGGCGGTGGCAACGAGGGATCTCCCTCACCAGCATAAGGCTAGAAAGCTAATGACGGCGGAGCTGCAGTAGGCAGGGAGCAATCGGCGTCGGAGTGGAAGATGTAGAAAAGGAGCAGAAAAAGAGTTGAGGCGAAAATGGAGAGCATAAAAGGGCTAACCCCCCATTCTTGCATATTTATGGGCCAGGCCATCCATTGGATGATCGACACGTGTTGTCAGGAACGACCAAAATCCGAAACGTCCGTAGGAAAAATAAAAATTTTCCCGCCCAAGGAATCCTAAGGGACGCACGCGCGGGGGATCGACGCGTGGACTGTGCTACACTGTATCCACCAGAACACGGCTCGAGAAACACGTCGTGGGGTCATGTCAACCGTCACACCCCCTGGATTGCGGGCCCACTGCAATAAATGAACGGTCCCAATCCCCAGGTAACATTGGATTCGAAGTGTATTGCAGGGCCACCATGAACCCTCGGCGTTTCCACCTCGGCATGGCTAAAGGGGATGACCACTATGAAGCAGCCCATCACCACGCTGAGGCGGGGCGAGGCTGCAAGGGGCTTCTGTTGTAGGAAGACGTCCCCATTCCTCGAAAAATCAAAGTGGAAATCCTGAAGGTACGGTAAGAAAAACCAAAGAGGATCTCGAAGACCCCAAAGGTATCTTCAGAGAAGCCACGAAGATAAGGACGACGGCCAAAGGGGTGATTTTCTAATGAAGATCTAACTATGAGGAGGACAAACATACTCAAAGATTCCCCAAAAGGCATCCGAAGATGGTGGTTTACCTCGTCTGGCATAAGGAGGCCCATCGGGGGTGGAACCCAACATGGGCTCACTGCCCTGTGAAGGCCACCACTTGATGGGCTGATGGATGGGCCAAGTATTTTCCCAGAGGCCCAAGATAATTGGGTAATCTATACTACCTTAAAAAGCAGCAGTAGGGGTGTTGATACAACCAATCCCAGCCATCCCGTCTTCATCCAGTGGCCGAATTTTGCCCAATCTCCTGCGCACTCTCTCCATCCGATGGTGCATACAATGCGCCCATTAATCATGCATTCAAGCCATTAATTACATTAATGTTATTTCCATTTGTACATCAGCCCGTCAAAGCAGGCACAATCAAAGCCCGTGATTCTAATTCCGTTAATCATGCATTCAAGGCATTCATTACATTAATGTTATTGCCATTTCCAATTGCCTGTGTTCTATTTGTACCGAGCTTCCTCCGCTCCTCATTGTTTCCTCATCCTTGCCCCTTTGCTTCCTCCACTCCTTGATCCTTCCTTGGCATTCAACCGATCTCGATGCCGCAATGCAGGTAAACCGATCTCCTTGTATTCTTCTATTTTGTCATAAGCTTCGAAGGATGAGTTTACAAATTGGCGGGCAAGGTTTTGAAATAGAAAGGGTTTTGGAGTTTTTTTGGTTTTGGGGTGTCAAATCAGCAGCTTCAATGCTGAACTGTACTTTAAAGATAAAAGTCGTACATAAACATTGGACAATTTCGGTTTGAGAGCAACGCAATTATATTCACAGAGCTTAACCGTGACCCATGCTTAGTAACAGCTCACCTCAAATTCTCCCCGGAAAGATGCCCCATACACCAAAATCTTTTTAGGGACGCAGCCACGAATCACACAGCTAGGGCAACAGCCAGATCATAGGATCAGAATGTAACAACATCACAAACGGAATCAGCTAATGGGGTACAGAATTAATGATGTGCAGATGCTTACGTCCCGCCGTGCCCTCCTTGCCAATCCGAGCTAATGGGGTGGAATGGGAGCTCGCAGATAGCAACCTGTAACACGTCTCCAAAATTAATCATTAGATCATGCAAATCAAACAAAACCTCGACAGCAATTTCATTTTTTTTTATTTTTGTGCATGGTGGTAAGTAAAATCTGTACTGGCATTTTATGACTCCGTATAGTGTGAAACATGTTTTTTTGCCACCATGCGAACATATGATCGAGAATCAAAAAGCTTAATAGCACCTCCCTCCATAGCTACAGCAAAAACAAGTCCCTGCTGATCATATGCAATACAAGGCCTACCACGCAAGCGTAGTATACCCTGAATGCTAAACAAGCACGAAAGGCACCCAAATGACAGATGGTAATTTTCAGTCTGTATATGTAAATTATGCATACTCATCAAGGTAATGATTTCAATTATCAATCTCTACTAATCAGTTTGTTCTGTTTTAAGTGTTTTCGCGCAGCCGCGCCTAAAAGTAAGATGATATCAATTTGTCCAGTGTTCTATAGGACTTACATTGCCGCCTCCTAATCGCGTTGCAGTATACCACTTCCACCACCTTATCCTCATCACGGCAAGCACTGCAAGGCAAGGTAAACTCTCTCTACTAATCAGTCCCATGATTAGATTGTAACAAATTCAGTCATATGTCAGTCTAAATTCAGTCCTAGGTCAGTCTCCATAAAAAGAACCTAACAATTGCACGTGCTTATCAAGTACATATCTTACTGTATCAGTGATTATCAATTGATAAATACAATAATCACTGATAAGAATACAGTAAGAATACATACTGGTAAGAAATTGATAAGCAATCGATACATTAAGAATACATACTGTAAGAAGTTGATAAGCACGTGCAATTGTTAAAGATAAGCACTGATATCTTTGGACCTAACAATTGCAGGTGCTTATCAAGTACATAGTTAATCGCTCTATTCTGTTTTCAGTTCATTCAAAGGCTCTCAACTTTTTGTTCAATCCAACCGAACTATAAATCAAAAGAACCTAAAAACATACCCCGGTTCGAAACCTATCTGCACCAAAATTCCACCTCTATGTTGGGACCTCTAACTAACTTTGGTTCCTAGGCATATCAGTGCTTAAATTTGAGCCGTCGACTTCGGGGATTATTCTTCGCATGCATCAGCTTCACCGTGCTCCCGTACGTCACGTGCAGCGCCCAACGTAGATCCATATCAAACCCCAACCCCCTTCCCAAAAAAACATTTTTTTCGTAGATCTTGAGATCTGAGGGGCGAGCCTGGAATCCCTCCTCCGCCAAGGGCGCCGGTCATCTGCCATCTGCTAGGCAGTACATTGATTGAGAAAAGGTATTGAGACATCTCTCCCTATCTGTTAGCACCGTATTGCTCTCTTCCCCATCCACGCGCAAAGCTACTGGACGAGTCTTGTCCGCCACCTCCTTCGTCTGTTGTCATTAAATAATATATGCCACGAGTAATTTTTTTCATATCATCATAAGGTCAAGCCAAACTCTAGAGCTGTTCTGACTCCATGGAAGGAGGATCTTCTCCGAATACCACCGACCGATCCTATGTTACAGGCATTTGTCTAGTCGGTATGTACAAATTATTTGTCGATTCCTATATTTCCTCTAATTGCATATGCATGTTTTTTATAATGCCAACGTGTTGAATCTAGATTTGTCATCTGTAGCTGTAAAAAATTATTATGAAGTCGCGATGTGTGCGACAACAGTGCATCTTCTAGGGGTGAACTATGGAAACATAGATAATGTCCTTCTCGTGAATGCGGAAGGACTTGCAATATTCAATCCAGTCTTCAACTGCACGATGGTGGTGCACGCGAAGGCTTACGCAAAAGGTGGCTTCAAATTTGCCGTCCACTATGACGGCGATTTATATGTGTCGGTTTCTACTCTAGATATCGCTGAAGAACTTCAGGACACAAGAGAAAGTTTTGGACATGTCAATGTGACTTTCCGTCGGGTACATCGAATAATTCCATTCAATGGTGTTGCTTCCGATCCATGCACCGCCACTCCTGTTGTGGAAAAACCATTTGTTGGAGAGATAAGAAATAGTACGGGTATGCGTAATGCTACAACTGAGCATCTTAAATATATGGCCAGTAATTTTGGAATTATGCCGTATCCTGAAAATGGTATGTTTATTATCATTTTATTCACTTTTGGATTTCTTGCGTTGCGTTTAACATACATCTACTTACATATTTGATACGTGCAGTATCACGAAAGATAGGGAAGACCATGGTCGACCTCCTAGGAGTGGAGTATGGCACGGTTGATAACGTGCTTCTAATAAAAGTACAAGGGGTTGCACAATACAACCATGTGTTTAATGCAACGCGAGTCATGGAAGCCAAAGTTCATAATAGAGGAGGATTTCACAGTGCTTCATTTCAATGGAGACATCTTTGTATCCGTCCGGTCATCAGATGTTGCCGATGACCTTGAGGATACAAAAGAAAGTTTTGGCATGGTAGACGTGGTATTCAGGCGTATCCACCGTCTACTTTGTTTTGAAGATGCAGATTTGGATCCATGCACCTCAAGTCCAATTGTGTCACAACCTTCAATTGGGATGTTGAGGAATAAGAGGAAGCGTCGTTTTAGTATCTAAATTTGTATTCTTTGATTTTTGGGTCATGTTTTATTTTTCCTTCCGAAGGTACCTAAATTTTGTCATAGTGTTAGGTGATTTAGTATTTTTATTTCTTTAGTTGGTTCCTAAATTTGGTTACCGTGGTGGTTTGTGACCAATATTTTGTTATGTCAAATAATGTTTCAACCTAAACGGTCCAAGATACAAAATGTCACGTGCTCCACTCTCGATCATAGCCCAGACAAAAAACAAGTTATTATAACTGTTGTCATGTTGCGAGAAGTATATTAAGCAAAGGCCAAGGCTAACACTTTCTAAACTAGCATTCATCATTACGAACCTTTTTATCCATGAAAATATCTGCGGATTTATTGCCAAACTTCAGAGTTGAGATTATAATGCTCATAGTTTTGTATGAAATAATGGTTATCTACAAGAAACAGACAAGTATTTATCAAAAAGAGCTCTATATACCCCCCAAACTAAACTAATGTATGGCAACGTACTCAACATTGCAAATGCGGCCACATGGATCTGACAGCCTACAAGACTTGTGCAATATTCATAATCCATATAAAGAGAATATAAGATGAAGTCTAGGGCTCATTGGGGATCACTTCAACAAATATGTATGGCCCTCAATACAGCCCAAGTGAATTCATTGAAAATATCACAAGGTCTGCAAAATAACCATAATTATATATTAAATAAACAACATAATGATAGGCACTCGTGGCACTCCCATTCCGGACTGAAAACATGTGTCTGTGATTATCAAACACATATATTTATTTTGAGCATTCGTATATTAAACTTGTTGCTATCAAGACTTAAACTACATGCTTACAAACCATGTATTGATTTAAGACATCTAGGAGGTCTGTCAATAGGAGTGCTCTAGGAGACATCACCAATGAGGTGATTGGCAGTGGAAACCTGCCAGTCACATTGAACAGTACAAATGCAACGTAAGTGACATGGCATATCTTTATTTTCATCACTCCCATTCCGGACTTATATTGCTGTTTTTATTAGATTACTTGACAATATGCCTCTTCTATTGCTCTTGATCCTATAAACAACATAATGATAGGCACTCGTGGCACTCCCATTCCGGACTGAAAACATGTGTCTGTGATTATCAAACACATATATTTATTTTGAGCATTCGTATGTTAAACTTGCCACTATCAAGACTTAAACTACATGCTTGAGGTGATTGGTAGTGGAAACCTGCCAGTCACATTGAACAGTACAAATGCAACGTAAGTGACATGGCATATCTTTATTTTCATCACTCCCATTCCGGACTTATATTGCTGTTTTTATTAGATTACTTGACAATATGCCTCTTCTATTGCTCTTGATCCTATGATGTTTCCTTTTTTTAACCAATGTCTAACTAATGAACCATTAATTGTTTTAGGTCTCCTATTGCTATTGGTTGTAAGTTTTTTATCCTGTGACCTAAAGCAATACAACCAAACCTAATTCTCCTAATCTGGGACATCGCTAGCGAAAAAATATCTAGTTGTGGTGTGTGTGTGTGTGTGTGTGTGTGTGTACCTGCATGTTATAGTAAGAGACAAAATGAACTGGCATATATATATATACCTGCATGTTATGGTATGAGACAAAATTAATAGGAGTTGACATATCACAGCAGGTAATTGACAAAAGCATGTAATAATTAAAATCTAGATTTGTAGGGACATCGCTAATTCTCCTAATCTGGGACATCGCTAATCTGGTATGAGACAAAATTAATGGTTGCCATGTCCATGCAGTGCCTCCGCGTTTCATTGATTGCAATGAAACATCCTTGTCTTTTATTCATGAACCCCATCTCCACGGGCTCGGATCCTTGGAAGGTGAGTAACAACATTCTTGTACATTTAGCAATCTTTCCAAATGGCTAAATCTCTGATTATGGGGTTGATTGATCGAATTATTATCATTCCTATTATCGTAGGTATCCGTCGGTCGGTCAGTGACCCCCATTCTATAGATGTCAGGGACGGCGTCAAGAACGTGATGTTTTACAGGGCTAAGCATGAGCCGCTCACCCCTGAAAGAGCAAAACTTAAGGATGAGGTGGAAGCCCAGATGTATGACATGTCAATTAACAATGCAGCGGATGTGGAGGTCAAAGTGACGTGTACGCCTTCCCCTCCGGCTAGGGCATCTGATCGTGCCGGACAAAACGCATCATCGTCTTCGCAAAAGGTGCGGTCTGCTCCACCGACAGTCCGCGGCAAAAAACCATGCTCTGTTTTCATTGATCTCGATGTTGAAATTATAGATCTTGATTAGGAAATGGTCCATTCCTCAAAATAAATATTAGGATGTGGTCCAAATATTTCATGTATCGGCGCTGTGCCGTAAGGAACTATCTTATTGCCCTACAGTTTCGTTTTTATCTGTTCCTAATTCAGAATGCTCATTGCTTCCTTAATAAAATGGGTCATATCGTCTTCTATTTGTCAATGATTCCTTTGAAAAAATTTAACTATGAACGCCTGGTATTTTCACGATGCTTTCTATGCGTAAATGCTACCTTTGGAGGTTCACATGGTTGTGTAGCACAGAAGGTAGCATTTAACGAATCAGTCCCATGTTTACATTCTACCAATATTCTCATGTACTATGTGTTATGTAGTCTTTTTATCAGTTCCATGACTTGCAGAACTATAATTGTTTAAGTACTATTTCACCTAAACAGTATGGTTACATTACTCTTATGTCCCAAAAAGTAATTCTTTGTTGTACAGTACAATAACATGACCTGGTACAGAACTCAAATTATTAAAAAGAAGGCAATCACTCGAATTATTAAAAAGAAGGCAACATGAAATTGATCACCACATATATATTCATGTCAGATCACCTCCAAAATAAGTGCCTCTGAATTGGAACAAATTTTATATGTCAGACCATCTCCAAAATAAGTGCCTGCAATTCATCCATATGCTGGGTTGGAAATGTTTTTAAACTATGTCAGACCATCTTCAAAACTATGTTTTTATGTCAGACCATCTCCAAAAATCCAAATATTTTATATGTCCAATTTTTAGACACATGAGGAAAGTGCATTAGGAAAGTGCAAGTCATTTACTTATGCTGGGTTTAGCATTATTGTAATAATTTTAAACTATGAACGAAGAGTTATTTTTTATGCGTCGTATGCGTGTTTTCTCATTATTTCTACTATACGAAGTATTATCCGACGTGCGTTGCACGTGCACGCTTACTAGTATCTATAAATATAGGGGTAGATAGGGTTTTTTGTATTCCTGTAAGTGGCCAGGTATTGTAAGGATCCGTTGATCTCTCATCAACGGTCCAAAGGCAAGGGTAAAAAGGATCTTTTTATTCTTAAGATGTAAACCCTACACTCCGATACCCCTATAAATAAAGGAGCCCTCACCCCATGAGAGACAGGACATTCATTCCTAACCCATCATTTTGCCCTTTTACAATGCAGGCTTCGGAGGTTGTGTTCCGGAAATCCAAACCTTCATCTCCTCACCGTCGTGCGCCTCTCACGTCCTCCAACTTTATGGAGTGGTAGCACCAGGTTTCTTCAAGGGTCGCGCGTGCAAACCGAAAGGCCTTCAATGATCTCAATGTTCAATTTTATATCCGTTAATTCTATTGTACTTTCAGATAATGAAACAAACTACCCTTGTTTGAGAAAAAAATATTTGTACTTTCACGAAGGTGGGATGTATAATTTACTTACAATCAAGCAAAGAACAATGCAGCCAGCAGCTCCAGGGAAAAGGGCATACCAAAATTGCAGGTTGTGAAACTTCGGACCATCAATGAACAAGAGAGGCAAGCTTGCAGCTGCATCATAAAAGAGGTGAACTCAGAATATTGCTTTGCTACATTTCTTTCAGAAGGCATAACAAGTGGACCACAAATAAATAAGAGTTCAGTACAACATTTAAATACCACGTATGCATAATACTCCCTCCGGTCACAAAAAAGAAGTCGCCGTTGACTTTTGCACACAACTTTGACCATTCATCTTATTTTAAAAAGTTATATAAATATTATTTATTTTGTTATGATTTGGTTTATTATTATATGAAGTCGCCGTTGACTTTCGCACATAACTTTGACCATTCATCTTATTCATAAAAATTATTTATTTTGTTATGATTTGGTTTATTATTATATGTATTTTAAGTATGACTCGTATTTTTACATATTTGAACCAATTTTTTGAATAAGACGAATGGTCAAAGGCGTGTCCAAAAGTCAACGGCGACTTCTTTTTTGTGACCGGAGGTAGTAGCATATATTTGGGTAACATAATTGATCCTTTTAATTGGGAATTTACCTGGAGGGTGCGAAGCGCTTGTAATGATCATGAATGCTATGCATGCAGAAAGAGCTGCACCTCTTGCTAACCAGCCAGGTCCAAAGAAAGAAAGGGCTAATACACCGAATGCTGCACAGCCAATCTGGGCGACAAACATATTATATTTCTGCAATTTTTTCAACCTGCTAGTGTTAGTATTGATTATCTTATACGAAGTTCAAGAGCACTTTACTTTCTGTAAGACACAAGAAATAGTTAAAGTTCCCCTAATCTCAAATCAGCACATATGGAACATCAGGGCAAATATAGCAATGGAATTCTACTATACAAAAAACCTCAGGAAACTTTTTTTTTTTTTGGTTTGCTTATATTCAAGAAGACATGTCTTCTTGAGCTAACTAGTAACATCAAGTGATATAGAATCATAACCATAAAAAGAAAATGACAGCATAGAATTTTACAAGATTCAATGTATTCCATTTACTTGGCATCAACTGTTGATACATAGTACGTTGGTCCTTCTGTTAGTTAACTTTAAAAGCTAAAAGACCATTTGACAAACATTAATGCGAGGAATCAGTAGGTTCAGAATCTTGTGGTTTTGGTGCACCACTAAGGGTGGTGCGTGCTTTTTTGACCTCCTGTTTGTTCGCTTACAGTTATTTTGTACTCATGGTTTTCTTCCTCTTAATTAAATAGACATAGCTCCTGCAACTTTGCTAAAAAGACTTTCTGTCATACGTATAGCCCCACTATTCCACTAACCCACTTCGATGTCTTTTACTAACATGTCTTTTTTCAGGATTTCAATCAGCTGAGGTGCAAGATCACAATTCACGCAAGTCGATCATAGAATAGAACCAAACACATTAACAGGGACAGAGTGGACCAGATGCTCTCACAACCATTAATCAAATCAATGACAAAAACAAAACTCAAATCACTTGTGTCCGTGCAATAGTGTACACATTCAGTAACTCAAACAAGTTTTCTATTGCCATTATTCAGTCCTTAATATCATCTTTTTACATCAGCCAGACTAAAACAGTTTCATCTTCGAGCCTACGGCTAAGTAGCTAACAATCAATTTTTGGGTGAAACTGCTACCATTCATGCACGACACTTTCTAACACCAGTGACTACCGAGCTATAAAACCGAAACACGTGCTTGTTCTGGAAATTACTAAGAACTGGATGTTGAACAGTTACAGATAACAATGCACGAAGTGTGTCGCCACAGTAGAATGGATTCACTAAACCGCAGAGTAATATCACATACCATCTACTATCTATGCTTAAATAAAATGCAGCTGACCAAGCACGTGTGTACGGGATAGACAGCTAATAGTAAAACAATAGAACAAAGCGAGCGACCAAGACGGAAGCGGCACGCCCGGCACCTCCGATGACGATGGCGGCGAGGAGGATGGCCATGCTGCGGAGGCCGGCGAGCCTGCGGATCCTGGGGAAGGGGAGGAGGCGCGCCGCAAGCGGCATCTCCGAGGGCTCCCAAGAGTCCAGGACACGGGCAGCGGCAGCGACCCGTGGGCCCCCGACGACCTTAGTCCCAGCGCCCAGCGAGGCGCCGCCGCCGCCGTGGTGCCACCTCTCGTCTCCCCACCCCTCCCCCTCCCGTCACCGATTGCGGATTGCCTCGACAAACAGCAATATAGTGGCGCCCCAACCGATCCCGCACCGAAGGACACTGCCGGGATTATATATGGCACGACGACGATTTTTAGAGACCGAGTTCCCTTGCAGAAATGGTGTGTCGTGTTCGTGGGATTCGTGGCTGGCAATGCGAGTGCGAAGCAATTCAAAATTTTCCGCAACAGGAGAAGTGGAGTGGATATGCCGAGAAGTGGAGGACTGGAGGTGTCACGAGCCCACGACGCACGATGCGGAGAAGTTGGGCTTTGGACCTTCATGGCTGCATGTCTGCTTCCTAATCAACCACAATATTTTGAATTTTGTCTTTAAAGAGGGCGACTAGCGAACGCCGTAATGTTATCATCATGTTGTAATATAGTATGTGAGACGATTCTATAGATAAAAATATTATGGATACAACTGAATTAAGATTAACATTTCTGCTAATCATCAAATGACTGATTTTTAAATAGGTCTCAATTGATTTTCTCGCATATGTAGATGGCTACGGAGGTGTTTGATCTACGGACTAGAAAATCCAATGTGGGTTAAATAATTCTCAGTCATTTGATGTCAAGCTAGTCCCAATTGACCGCTGATATATTGTGATTAATAAATATTTTTGTCTCATATGTTCTCTTACATTTTGTGTCCATATGATGTGTGATTGAATCTTGTGATTTGATACTCTACGACATGTACGATTAGTTGTTATTTTATAACACGTTAGCAGCACAAATCACTCATCTTCTCAATGAATCGGTACTCCATTCTTGAATCAATATACTATTCAATCTATTATTTGTTTTTTTGAAGCAGGGCAGGAGGACTGCCATGTATTCAAAAGCAGGAAAAGGTTACATGTTGGGGGGAGATGAAGGCCCCTCCCCCGCAGGCCAAGAGGAGGTTAGCTAATTACAAAAGGTGCACCCATAGCCTCCCAAAGGCGCAGGTCATCTAGAAGCTGATTGAAAAAAAACAAGGGTGGCCTGTCGGTATTCCGAAAAATCCGGTTATTGCGATTCAACCAGATGCTCCAAAGTAAAGCGCAGACGGCGGAGAGTGCACTTTAGGAAGCCGGGCCATCTTGTAGGATGTCGGTGGACCACCAACTAACTAAGCAATCCTCATGAAGCCACCCTGATGGGTTTAGACGCTGAGAATTGAGCAGCGACGCCAACTGACCCAACTGCCCCGCCGAAAAGGTACATCGCAGAAGAGATGCTCGGGAGTTTGAGATTCTGTTGCAAAGGCGAAAATGTCGTTGGGAAGCTAACGACGAAGCAGTGCATCGGTGGTGAAGACGCGGCGGTGTAGCAGTGTCTAGGGATGAGCATGGGCCGGTTCGCCCCACTGACCCACCGACCCGGCCCATAGAAAATGCTACAGTGGGTCATGGAGCCGTACCAAAATTTTGCTAGGGGTAATATGGGTCAGTACCCATTGATCCGTAGGATCCATTGGGTTGGTTCCATTCTCTGCATCTGCATCTCGCAGCAGTCACGCCGGCTGTTCGCCTCACCGCCCACCACGCCATCGGTTCCCCGCCGCCCATTGCTTTGCCGGTTCGGCTTGCCGGCACTCACGCCGCTGATTCTGCTCGCTGCAGCGCGCGTCGTTGAATCCCTTATCGCCTCCGGCGCCGCAACCTCTCGCCACCGACCACCTGACTCCCCCGCTGTCATGTGAAGAGGAAGAGGAGAGTGCTCGGTTCGCCACCGGCGGAGGGCGGATGGGCGTTTGAGTGCGCTGCACACGTCGACTTCGTGTGCTCCCGGCTCGCGTCGAGGGCGCCTCGCGAATGTGCTTGTATTCGACTCCGTCCTATTCGTTCGCATGAAGGGAAAGACGAGAGTGAGCAAGAGCTGCAAGATCGATCTGAGCAGCAACTAGATAATCCATTGTGTTCCAACTGAATGAGCAGCAGATTCATGTCAGTACGTCACTTCTTCTTGGTTCATCAGTCCAAATGCCAGATTTTACTTCGAGTCGAGTTGCTATGCATTGACTTCTATTTTAGTGTTTGCAAATAGGTAAGCAAATCCGGTTGATCTGTTATTTGCATCTAGATAATCCAATCTTGCTGTTTTTCTATGTTGGGTTCTTCTGTGTTCCTTTGGTTAATTATTCTTCGATCTCTTTCTGGATAAAATCATATTATCTTTGATTGATTTGGTTAAGTTTTTGTGTGTTTTTGGAAGTCAGAAGGATCAAAGCATATGAAGGATCTTCAGCGCTTGATAATTTTGGTCCGACCCTTAGGGACAGGTGGGTCGGCCTCATACCCAGCAAACATGATTTCGGGTCGGACCATTACCCAGCTAATGCGTTCTGGGTCAGAGGGTCGGTTCTAGTCGGATTGGGCTGGCCCATGCTCATCCCTAGCAGTGTCCAGAGGAAGAACTTACACCTGGAAGGGGCCCACAGTTTCCAAGATTGTTGCAGGACCAGCCTTGGGACCCGGCCAGCAAATTAAAGCAAGCTGACCGTACTGAGAATTTCTGGTTAGGGGTGAAGCGCCATGGGAAAAGGTCAGACTCTTCTGGGTTGAGTTGCAAGGTAGCCATCCGCCTAAAGGGCAAAGAGAGCTCGGGTAACAACTGGGGCGTGAGGTTACGACGGAGGTCTGCTATCCAGACAAAGTTGGAAGTCGCATCGAGCACTGATCTGTTTTTCCTGGAGGAGGCCCTGTAGAGTCCTGGTGCGAGCGTCTTAGGGGCAAAACCGGAGAGCCAGCGGTCATCCCAGAAGGAGGTAGAGTCCCCGTTCCCAAGGGTGACGTCGGAGCCTGCTCGAAGGAGGTCACTGTCCGGATCTGGGGCAGACAGTGGTAGTGAGGCCCAGGTGGGCGCATGATGCTGCCGGCTCAACCAGAGCCACCTAAGCCTCAAGGCTCTGGAGAAGCAGTGAAGATCCAGAACCCCAAGGCCACCGAGGGAGGTAGGTGAGAAGACCACACTCCAGCTGATCCTGCTAGCTGCGCGTTGGGAGTCAGAGCCCTTCTAGAGCCAGCCTCTACGCAAAGCATCGATTTTTTTATGACCGAGTTGGGGGGTCAGATGACCGAAAAGATGAAAGTGGGGAGGGCGGTTAACACTGCTTTTAAGAGTGTAAGACGGCCGCCTTTGGACATGAAAGGACCTCGCCAGCTGGCCAGACGGGAAGCCACTTTGTCGATGATGGGCTGGAAGTGAACATGCCTTATCTTGCGGGTGGAAAGGGGCATCCCCAGGTACTTGATTGGGAAGGTGGTTTGCTCGGCTGGGAGGGCTTGCAGGATGGGTTCAAGGTGGAGGTTTGAGCAGCGAATTGGCACCACTTGACTTTTGGAGAAATTAGTGCGCAAGCCCGTTATGTTTCCAAAGGTTTGGAGAATCTCGGTTAGGGTGGAGACGTTGTCTGCAGAGGGGTGTAGGAAGATGGCCGCATCGTCAACGAACAGGGAGATGTGGGATTCTGGGAGCGGGCCACCCAGCGGTTGAAGCACGGCGGAGGTGATGGCCTTATTGAGCAGAGAGACCAGAGGTTCTATGGCGAGATTGAGCGAGAACAGGAGAGTGAATCTCCTTGTCTCGAGCCTCATGGTGTTGGATGAAATTTGTGGGGGTGGTTGTTGAGGAGTACCCGGGAAGAGGAGGTGGCGAGGGCGGGGCTATCGATCCCCGCCAATGATCTTGAAACCCCAGCCCTTAGGTTGTCAAGAAGGTAGGTCCAGGAAACTGAGTCGAAGGCTTTTTCTAAATCCAGCTTGAAAAGGAGGGCTGGTGTACCGGATTTGTGGAGGGCTACCGCTTTTTGTTGGACCAGTAGGAAGTTGTCCTGGATGTGTGGATGTTTCATAAAGACACTTTGGTATGGCGAGATCAACTCACCCATGAAGGGAGCAAGGCGGGAGGCGAGGATTTTGGTGAAGAGTTTTTCCACACTGTGGATGAGGCTTATGGGCCGGTAATCCGAAGGGGAGATTGTAAAGTCTTTTTTAGGGATGAGGACAATGTGGGCTTTGTTTAGGTTGGTGAACCCGGTGGCGTCGAGGTTAAAGAGACACTGCAACGCCTCAAGCAAGTCTGTAGAGATGAATGACCAGCAGGCCTTGTAGAAACTCCAAGTGAAACCGTCAGGCCCAGGAGCCTTGTCATTTGGGAGAGTGAAGAGGACAGATTTTAGCTCTTCGAGAGTGAGGGGAGCGTCGAGGGCTGAAAGGTCAGCTGTGGGTAATGCCAGGAATTCCCAATTGAAGGAACGACGCGGGGTGTTTGTGGGGGCGACCGAGGATTCACCGAAATTTTTTGTGAAGTTATGATGGAGGGCGGCAACCTAGTCATGGAATTCAGTGTGGAGGCCGCCGTCCGTTTGGAGGGAGTGGATGTGGTTCCTGCGACGACGGCCATTTGCCCTGAGATGGAAGTACTTGGTGTTGGCATTGCCCAGCTTGAGCCAGGTGAGACGCGAGCGCTACTTCCACTTGATTTTTTCGATGGAGCTAAGGCCAAGAACCCGGAGTTTTAACTGCTTACGAAGGGTTATCTCCTCCGGAGAGAGCTCACGGGCCTCCATAGCTAAGTCAAAAAGCCTGATGACCACCGAGGCCACCGACAGCTGAAGCTTTACGTCGCCGACCTGGGAGCGACTCCAGTTGGAGAGGGCTTTCGCAGTACGGTCCAGCTTTAACCGCAGGCGGAGCATTGGGTGGGTCGGGAGGCCCGAGGTGCCTCTGAGGAGCTTAGTGCCGTACTAGGCACCTTTCGGTGACTGGAGAAACCGTCGATGGAAAGCCGAAGTTTTGAGCGGAACGGTCTGGCCGAGAGGAAGGCTCTCGGTGAGGAGAAGCGGCGATGGTCGGAAGCCGAAGAGGATAGCGGAAGGAGGGACCAGGAAGGAAACAGGAGCTCCCAGCCGCTGTTCGTGAAAGCCCTATCGAGGCGCACCAGGGTGGGGTGGGATTGCTCATTGCTCCAGGTGAAACGCCTGCCGGAGAGATGGATCTCACGGAGGAGGCAAGCATCCAACGTATCGCGGAAGTGAGACATGAGTCGCATGTTCAGGTTGAGGTTGTTCTTGTCAGAGGCCTTGTAGATGAGGTTGAAATCACCTAGGATGAGCCAGGGACCACTGAAGTGAGAGGCGATGGCTCGCAACTCCTGCGAGAACAATGACTTGGGTGTTTCATCGGTGGGCCCAGAACGTTGGAGATGGTCAGTTCTTGTTGTCAGGCCAGCAGTGGTGACTTTGGTGGAGATGGAGTGGGGCAGGATCAGTGGGTCAGAGATGACGACAAGCGAATCATCCTAGAAGAGTAGCAAACCCCCTCTGGTGCCCACGGCTGGCGCGCAGAGGACGCCACAAAGCCTGTGCCCGCAAGTATCCATGAGGATCTGGTGGGAAGGAGCGGCGAGCTTGGATTCTTGGACAGCGAGGATGGTGGGTTGATGCAATCTGACTAGCGAAGCAACGACGTCGCGCTTGGTACCGGAGTTGAGGCCCCGGACGTTCCAACAAAGGATCTTCATTAGGGGGACCCGGCTAACACACTAAGGATGGATCTCTTACCAAGGGTTCGAAGGACCCACAAAAAGAGGAGAACAACAAAGAGACCACGCACGCGGGCCATTACAGCCCAGCTTAGGGCAACCTGACACGCCAGCTAGCAGCGGGGAAATCAACACATCTCGCACGCAGGCAGGGCCCATGACTGTGGACAAGATGACCAACGACACACCCTGCACGCAGGCAGGGCCCACGACCGTGGACAAGACGACCAACTACCTAGGTCTAACCCACACGCAGGTGGGTAGGAAGACCCCAGACAGTAAGGGACGGGACAGTAAACATCTAAACTGAGGTAACACGAAGGGGGCGACGACGCGGCGGGGTCGTCAAGCCTGGGAGGGACACTCCTCGGTGAGCGCAGAACCCACGGTGGTGAGGTCGACGCTCGGACGTCCAAGGCCACAGAGGTCAGCGATGGTGGGGTACACGGCAAGGCTGAGCCGCTCAGCGGACAAAAGCACCTAGAGGTGGGTGGACAGGTCTCCAATCTCCGTGGAAGTACCAAGGCGACGAGCCAGAACGCCCTGCGCCCTGCGAATGGCAGGGACGGAGGAAGATCCAGCCGGCGGTAGGGTCAGACAAGCAGAGGCGAGTCTGGAGCTACGGCGAACCTGAGGAACCGACGCCGAGCGGGTGCTGCTGGTGAGGTGTGGCGGCGGTCTGAGCAGTAAACGTGGCTGGCGAGAGCGGAGGCGGAGTGGGGTGGGGTGGGGGGAACAAGGATGCCTCGATGTTCATGGGATCAAAGGCGGGAGAGGTCATGGCGGTAGGAGGGCCTCCCAAATCCCAGAGGGGGGGCTCGGGCCTAGTAGGGTGATGGTCTGAAAACAGGAAGGGCCCAAGGTGGGCGGCGTTTTGGGCCGGCCTGGGGTCTGGAAACAGGAAGGGCCCAAGGTGTGCGGTGTTTTGGGCCGGCTTGGGCGCAGGAGTCGTCGTGGCGTTTAGGCGGCGACTTCATGCAAGGCGTGCGTGCAGGGCGATGGCGATCTGGGCGGCGATCCGTGGCCTCGAGCGAGTGGGCTCGGCGTGGGCGGCGCCAGCGTCTCGGGTTGGCCCAGGAGCGACGAGTGAGGGGGTGGCCGCGGGCATCAACCCTGGTGCGTTGATGGTGGTCGGCGACCCGTTAGGCGTGGTCGGCAGGACCGGGTGGCGGGTCGACGCCTGAAGCGAACGGACGGACGGCGTCGTCGAGGAGTCCGGGCTGAAGCGGCGGCGGACACGTGGGTGGCAGGGGGGCACGTGCTTGTCCCCAAGGACGGCCGGTTCGCCGGAGGAGCGTGGCGCGCAGGAGGATCGTGGCGGCGGTGAAGGCGGCGCCGCCGTTGAAGGGTGGGCGGCGAGTTGGCACGCGATGTTCGCGGATTGGCGAGGTTTGCCCGCGGACTGGCAAAGGGTGCCCGCGCTCTGGATGTCCGCGGACTGGCAATGGGTCCCGGCGGATTGGCGCGGAGGTGTCGGTGAGAAAACACGAAGCGCCGGCGCGCCAGCGCGCCACGCTGGCGCTGAGGTGTCTATACTGGCGGCGCCCAAGGTGGAGGCGCTGAGGCGCTGGCGCAACCGCCGCTCTGCCGAAGCGCCGGCGTTGAGAGAACACGTCCACCGCCGCCATCATCTTCGTCGAAATCGTCTGGCGTCGTCTTGGCGAAAGAGACACGCGCAGCTGCGGAGATGGTGGTGGGCGGCGGCGGGGGGACGGAATCTGGCACGCCTAGCTGAAACGGCGACGGCGAGTGGATCACAGGGCGGCCACCGGCGACGCGCGACGAAACCGTGGTGAAATCCTCGATTTCACCGAGGTGGATTATGAGATGGTGGGTGGAGACACGGGGGGAGCGGGCGCGGCACGCCAGCGAGGCGAGCCGGGCCGCGGGCACCTCCGCGGTTAGGCTCGAGGTAGGGGGAGGCTTCATCGAACAGGTCGACGTCAGCTTCTAGCGGGATGATGGCCGGGTCGGTCGTCCACATCCACGCATGGAAGGAGGCCGTGTCCTGACGGAAGCGTGTCTCGGGGTCGATGACATCGAGGCGACCGGCGCCGGAGAAGATGAGGTTGACGACAGAAGTGGACCACGCCGGGAGTGACAAGCCCTCGATGAAGACTTGGACGCGGAAGCGCGCGGCGTCGGGCGCGCCGCCGACATGTGGGTCCTCGGGGAAAGCATCAAGGCGAAAGTTGCGGCCCTGGGCATGGAAGGACCGGCGCGCCGTGTGCCGCGCCTGCTCGGGGCTGGTGAAACGGGCGAGGAAGCGTAGATGGGATAGGTGTGTGACGATGATGTCGCCGAGTGGGATATCGGTGTAGGTGCTGATGATAGAAGCGACGAAGGCGGTGTCCGGGTGAGGGCCGCCCGTGTGGAGCGAAGACGCGCTGGCCGTGGAGCTTCAGTGCGTCGATCCGCATGGTGTCGGAGAGCCTGGCGACCACTACGGAGGTAAGCGGCGCAGCGGAAGGGAGCGCGTGTCGGGCGCCATAAGCTGCGTGGGAGGTGGCGAAGCGGCCGCATGCAGCGATGCGCGCGACGTGGCCGGATTTGCGGCAGAGGAGACAGCGAATGGGGTCTCGGCAGGTGGCCGCCTTGTGATCGAGGGCGAAGTAGCGGGCACACCTCCCTTTTCTTAACACGGCGTTTGGCATGGGCGGCGACGAAATGCGGCGGCGGCGAGAGGCGGCGGCGGCGACATGGTGGCGAGGAGGAAGAAGCGCGGGCGCGTCGGCGCCAGAGCACGCGTTGCCACTGGCCGGCAACTTCAAGCATGATAATGGAGTTTAGGGCGCGACTTTGCTATGGAACGGGTGGCGGCAGGTTGGGAAGGTTGCTGGAAGAGGAAGGGTATGGGTGCCGTGGGTCAGAGCGGGTAGTAATGGCGGCCGGCACCATTACTACCTCAGCGTACGATGGCCGGGAGCGGTTGGCAGGTAGGGGGGAGTAATGGTGTCGAGGGAGGTGGGGGAAGAAGGTTCCGGCTGCCAGTGAGACCAGGAGGACGGCGAGGCGGATGGCGGTGCGGAGGTGGCAGGAACGAGGGCGGAGAGGACCAGGCGGCGGGGGTGGGCGCCGTGGCCGGAGTGGCCAGCGGCGGGGGAAGGATGGCTAGCCCAGGAGCTCATCCTTTAGAGCAGCACCCTATTATTTGTAGGTGTTGCATAATACATCGTTTTCCCCTTTGCAGCTAAACCCTAACCCTAATAGTCTGACGACCGATGGCTGGAGCGATGCAACCCCGCGAGTGGCGTGGCACGTCCGGCGGCCGGTTGCTAATGTGGCACGGCCACGGCGTTGCGTGGCCTAGCGGCTACCCGACCAACACTACCAATGGATCGGCATGGTCCCAACACCCTGGTACGGGACAAACCTAGGGGTAGGGGCTTATGGCCAGCGCAGCCGACATGTGGCGCGTGCATGTGCTCAGCTCGACCCCAGTGCGGCGCGCGCGACACTGCGGGAGCATGGATAGGTTGCGAGTGAGGGGGCACACTACCCAACCGGCACCTGCAATGTGACCCGGCTCGGCCCGGCAGATCGCACAGCGGCGTGCCCCGGCAAAGGCATGGTACGCGGCATGGCCTGGGCGCCTAGCACGGCCAGCAGCCTAGCAACCGGAGGGCTCAGCGTGGCGTGGCCCACGGCATCTAGCCCTACACAACATGGATATATATTTCTTTTGAATTACTAAGAGCATCCATAGCAGACACTTCAAAATATTATAGCTTTGGATAGAGTAGCTGATGAGAGAACGAATCTTTTCCATTGTAGTGTAATTTTTTTTAAAAAAATAGAGTGACGGATAGAGTGGGTATGTAATAGTGAAATGCAGCGGAGGAATGGAGCGTAAATTAGCTGTTTAGAACAAAGCTAGATAGACTGCCAAAATATGTTCCTTTCGCAGAAACTATTAAATCAATGCTGAATTTGTCCCTACTTCCGTCAGGCTTTGCCACATTGAAAGGAACCAGAATTATATACCGATGAAAAGTATGCCAAGTACGAATATATTTGCACTTTAATTTTCGATCTTCATATCCTAATTAATCATGCATTAATTCCTCGCTTCGGCGAGTAGAGCGCGGTTGTTAGGCGACAAACCTCGTCGCATCATTGTCCTACTCACTCGAGTTGTTTAAGGACTCCTGGTGTTCATCGCTTAGCAGCATTCGGTGGCGACGTGGCGTGGTGGTACCGGTACGTCGGATCGACGAGCTCATCCGAAGGAGCAGGGAAAGAGCTCGTGTGTTGGCGTTGTTATCCGGATGAAGAGACACACTGGCCTGGCACCAATCGACCCAACTGTTCATTGTTCATGTCCGTCCAGTTAATTGGGCATCGTTGTGTTTGGACATGTGCGTGGAAATTGATCTGTCACTTTCCTCTTAGTGTATGTACACCTTGTCGGCGGAATCAACATGGCTCCGGGATTCCTAGCTTGAGAGTCTTTGGAGAGTTTCTTTTCAAAGGAAAAAAGAAGAATAAAGTGTCTATTTGATAATTAGACTTTAGCTTAGGTTTCTATTTAGTCATCGAATTCTAAAATTGGGTTAAAGTGGTCTTTCCACTGTTAAAATTGAACACAATTAGACCCTCGACCGGTCAACAAACGGTTTTTCCTTACTGTAAGCTGACGTGGCTGGTTTTGCTTGCGTGAGCGCCAAGTTGTCCACCACATTGACCTTGATATTGGTCGCCACATCACCCTATTCTCTCTCCTCTCATTCTCTCCTCTCTATGCTCATCTTGCTACCCCCCTCTCTCTGCCCTCCCTCTCATCACACAACACGGCGGAGGAGGTCGGGGTTGGAGAGGAAAACGGTTGTGGTCGATGCTAGAGAAGAAAGCGGCAACGGCAATGGCGGTCTCCTCTGTTGTCCCCCTCCCCACGCTTGTCCGACGACCTTGACGTCGCTCTCCACCATGGCCTATGATTTAGGGAGAGAAATTAGGAAGCATAGAGATGGAGAGAGCCGAATCTGGAGAATCAAGCGACGACGATCTGTACTTGAGAAGCAAGCGGCGACGACGGTCGGTGCTGGAGAAAAAAGCGACGGCGGTGGTCTCCTCTATTGTGCCCTCCGCCACATCCAATGATCTCGACATGCTCTCCTCGGTGGCCTAGGATTTGGGAAGGAGATGGAGAAGAGAGGTGACGCCAGATCCAAGACGGGTGGAGGAGGAGCCGACAGCGACGGCTGATGTGGTGGCGGCTATGTCCAGCACAAGAGGAGGAGGAAGGGTTGCGGGAGGAGCCGACAATGGTGGCCGGTACGGTGGCGGTGGTTTTTACCGCAACAAAAGCTGACAATGACGGTGTCAGGTGTGGGAGAAAGGTGGCAACGACAATGACATCCAGCACTGAGCAGCAACAGCGGTGTCTGATGTGAGAGGATTCAAAGAGATTAAGAGAGAAAAGACATGGAAGGAGAGAGATGACATGTCGGGTCCAGACATCAAAAAGATTTTTTAAAAGAAAAGAGCATATATCATCTATGGGTGTGTCACGTCTTGTCACATATTCATCCACGCATGCAAAACCAGTCACATCTATTGCCACATCATAGAAAATCACCTATTGACTAGTCAGGGACCAAGTGTGTCTGGTTTTGACAACTGGAGGACCGCTTTAACCCGATTTTGAAGTTTGGAGATTAAATTGGGGCCCGAACGAAAGTTCAGAGACCAAGTAGGCATTTTTACCTTTTCAAAAAACAGTGCATGTTCTCTGATATATTTATGGGCTGAGACGATGGATATATAATTGGTTTACCAAAGTTGTTGTTGAAACACATTAATATATTGCTCACTTTTCCCTGTTAGTTCATCTTTTGAATAAAATGAATGGGTTTAGTGAATAGCAGTCACATGTTATTTCATTTTAAGTAGGTGACCGCCTTTTCAGTTAATCTATAATATTTTTCCACTTAGTTTGATATGTAGTTGAAATTTAGATATTTTGTATTGGAAAAAACTTAACAATACAAATTGATATCAATTTTAAAAATTTTAATGGTCAACTAATTTATTGTTGTATTCATCTATAAATTTGATTTGCATGGGTTCTAGTTAGCTACATTTGGGCCTTGTTTGTTTTAGATTAATGTTGAGTTGCGTTTTACTGTAGCAAATTTGTGACCCACTCGAAATACATTTTAAAAAATTCAAAAAAATATAAAAAAATATTTTGCGAACTCTAAGAAGAACTATTTAAAACCCCACAAAAATGACTACAAAATATTTCAACATTTGGCCTATACAAAAATAACAAATTTTCATTTAATTTAATTTAATTTAATCTGAAACAAACAAGGCCTTGGTTATTTCATTTTTTTACTTCTATGGGATTATTTTTATCTAAATAATTTTTATGTGAACCTTCTTTTTTTTTTGTTGTTTTTAGGAGTAACGAGTAGGATGTTCCATGCATTTGCTAAGCTAGATATGTGTAAATATTTAATTTAACATGAACCCTTTTTATATATTCTAAATTTATGCAATGTTTATTTTTCATTGTGGCCGGTATGAACTCTTTCTTTTAACCTGACATGTACTCTTATTTCTATTATTTTTATTTTAAATTCCCATTTTAGCTACTCTTGTTTTGATTTTGGTATGAACTCTTATTTATAATTTTTATTCTAAATTTATATTTTAGTTTGCTTTAGTTCATATGAGTTCTTTGTGGAGAGGGACCTATTGGTATCTATGTCGTTCTCTTACAGTTTACGATGGTACATATCAACTTTCTTTAATCCATCTATAAGAGTTGTCATGTAAAATAAATGATGATGCAGAGAAGAGAAAATGTATATAGGAATTCAGGATATCACTCATGTAAGAGTCGACTCTACGCGAGAATTAAGAAATTTTATGTGTAAACAAATTATCTTAAAAAAGTGCAACAACCCCCTACAATTATATAAGAATCTCTAGTGCTATATATAAGTGACAAGACAATAGTCAAGTCAAAGACAGTCACAGTCTCAATATTATACATGCAATTAGAGCTTTATTATTTTGCATAGGAAGCTCTGTGTTCAACTTTTTTTTTTTCATGCATAGGGTGCCCCCGTAGGTCTCAAGAATTCTCCCATCAAATTTGATTGGTGAAGGTTTCCAAAGTCATAGAAAATGTTCTTAATTTATTATGTGATAATGTCACTCTCCGGTTAATTTTTGATGTGATGTTTTTTTTTTAACGAAAGTTCTGGCCTCGCAAAAAATTGAAAAACATAAATCGTAAAGAGAAGTTGAAAAGTACTTGTGGGCGGGACATCGGAGAGTGACCATCAACTTTGCTTCCAAAACAATTTGATTACATGTACACTGGCATGTGGTTAGATTTTTTTTTTTTGAATTTTGTACAGATTGGCATAGGTTAGAGTAGTGTTGTAGCGTTTTTGCAAAAATTGAGTGGTGTGGTGTAGCGTTTTATTTACAAATATTTCAGCTTACAGTAGCGTAGTGTAGCGTTTTTGCAAAAATTGAGTGTATTTGAAACGAGGTTTAAATATTCTAAAAAAATAATTAAAAAATAGATTTAGAATGTTTGAGTGGACTATAAAAGCCTTACAAAAGTTGTTACAATTATTACACCAAATAGGATATATAAAAAAGACGAATTTTATTACAATGAAACGCTACGCTACCCTATGCTAAAAAGAACAAGGCCTAAGTTGCTATGGCTTACCTCATAAATCAGCTTCTATAATTTTATATGTTGTTTCAATTTATGTTTGCTTACTGTTTTTTCGGCAACGTATTCAGTGCTAATGTCCATTGGGTGCTAACATGATAACAATAAATCTGGACCATCAGATCCATGAGGAATGATTCAAATCTAAAAAGGTGGAAAATCTCTTTTTTCACTTAAACACTTTTACGAACCCCCTAACTTTCTAACCTAACCCTAGCCACTACAGGAATCGCGGCAAATATCGACGGCCATTTTTAATCTCGACGGCCATTTTTAATCTCGACGGCCATATATTAGCCGTTGATATTAGAAACTTAATATCGACGGCCACATAAGAGTCGTCGTTACAAACAGTTTGTCTCGACGCCCACAATACAGCCGTCGAGAAAAGGTCCCCGGGGCTCCCGCCCACACCATTTCGTCGTTTTCGCGGTGGCGGGAAAGCTTTTATCTCGACAGCTACATATAAGCCGTCGAGAATAACTATGGGCCAGCCCAAGGAAACAGCGATACATGGTATTGTATTGACGGCCGAATACAGGCCGTCGAGATAGAGGGACTCGTAGAGACGACCCTAGGCTTACTGGGCTGGGCCCCCAGGATTACTGGGCTGAGCCATTTGATGTTTGCAAGATTTGAACTTTTGTTTAATTATTTGTAGACAAGTTTACTTTCTTTTTAAATTTTCCAAAAATATTTAAATAATGTTGAAAAAATTAATGGTTGTCCGTAAAAAAACTTAAAAAATAAATAATGGTTTTTGTAAAATATGGACATATTTCATGTTTGCATGTTATGTGTTGCACAACATATATGTATATGTATGAATTTTTAATATTATTAAAATTCATAGCAAATTTAAAAAATATTGTAATTACTAACATTATAGTGCAATGATATTTATATTAAGGTTATTGGATCCAATAGTGATTTATCTAAAATAATTGTTCACATGTTAGATGTATTTCGTACAACTCTATACAACCTTCGATAAATCATTAGCCGATATGACCCCCTACATATATACCTGTTATTCCAGATATAATTTCATTGTATAAATTTATTTGGAGGTGTATATTCATGTGGTTAGCAAGACTATGCAGCTAGGATATTTTTAAAAAATTTATATGTTTTTTTAAAAAATAAATAAGCACAGTTTACCATTGGAGGGGGTAAGTCTTGCTAGCCGTCGATAATAAGCTATTCTCGACGGCCACAGCGAAAACGGTCGATAAAAACAGTCTATCTCGACGGTAGTCAACGCGGGCCGTAGTTATAGCTTACTCTCTACGGCTAAAATGACATGGCCGTCGAGACATGTAATGCTGCAGAGGACCCATGATGATGCCTAGTTGTATCTATCTCGACGGCTTTCAGCCGTCGAGATAGGCACGACACAGTGCACAGCAGCCACGTGCCTCTATATCGACGGCTACGGGCCGTCGAGACAGGCTCATCACGCGTACAACGAACGAGAGCGCGCCACGTTGCGCCCGTAAGTGTTTGGCTGCTCTTTCTCGACGGCTGAAAGCCGACGAGATAAGATAGGCGCAGGGAGGCAAACAGTCATGTGACCCTATATCGACGGCTCCGGGCCATCGAGAGATATTTCATCAACTCATTTCGTGCCACGTGTCCTGCGCCTACGAGACAGGTCTTTCTCGACGGCTTGGTGCCGTCGAGACTGTTCTTTATTAGCGCTTTTGGGGACTTAGGCATTTCGGGCCTCCACAGTTTCCACCCGTGTGCTCGTACGCTTCTTCTTTGCCGCCGCCGCTTCGCATACGCCGCCTTCGCCACAAGCGCCGCTTGCTTCGCCGCTTGGCATACTTGCGCCGTCGCTGCCGTTACCGCCGTGCCCCAAGCGTCGTCGCTTCTCTTCTTTACTTGCCCGTCGCCGCCCGCCGCCGCGCCATTCTTTGCCGTCGCCGCCGCGCCATCCCGCCGCCGCCCTCGCCGCCTGCTGCGCGTCGCCGCCGCCGCCGCCTCGACCCGTCGCCGACGCCGCTCTCGAGCAGGGCTTCCGTGCCCAAGCCGCGCGTCGTCCGGCCATACTAGCCGGTCCGCAGGTACGTGAAACGTTTTCACGCCAATTTTTTTTTAAAATTTCTGTAGTTTAGTCTCGACGGTCCAACACCGTCGAAAATGTAATTAGAAATGCTATTAGCAGTATTAATTAATTATTTATGAAAATTTGTAATAATTTTTTTAAAAAAGAAAATTAGTAATAGGTAAGTTAGATATTATCCTGATGTTAGTAATTTGATATAATATTGTATTAATTATATTCTAGTGATAATGTCGCTTTTAATTAATTGTTGGTTATGTTATGTTAGAAACGCATGTCACCGCCTAGCCGTACGTCACCCGTTCGGGAACAACACAACGCGTAAGGAAATAAAACGGTGATTCGTTTGTTTCCATTACGGATTGTGTAAAATGTTCCTGAATTGTCCAGTGGACAGCCCGTTTGTGGCGTCCCAGTGGACAGCCCGCAAACGACCGCTTGGGCATGTCTCGTTGTGATACCGGTGGGTTCGAGACAAATTTTGACGGTATGACCTGTAGTTCTCCTGTGCATAACATAAGTGCTACTGAGTTGAATTTCGACTCTTTAGCCATCGTTGCACTAGGAGAACTGTAGGGTTATGCTGCCGAAATTTTGTCTCGTTCCCACTCGGCATCACAACGAGACATGCCCAAGCGGTCGTTCGCGGGTGGGTTTAGAAGCCTTCCTATGCCTTTTGCAAAACCCTAACGTGTAGCATATTATGTTAAGAGTGATGGAAGAAGACAGAAGGTGGATGTACGATGGATGGAGAGCGAACGGACAACACTCAGATGAATGGTATGAGAAGGCTAATGCATTCGTGGATAGTGCTTTCCAGGCGACCCCTAACCCTGACACCGCGTATGTACATTGCCCATGTAAAGAGTGTGGGAATTGTAGAAAGAGAACGCGATATGACATGGGTATGCATTTGTGCAAGAATTAATGGGTTCAAGGTAGGCTACCTGATTGTATATAATTTATGTGACTAACTATTGTTTATTTTTCATATGCAAGATATGCCAGCGCAGGTTTGTCAACCCACCACGGAGTGCCGAAGAGGAGGAGGCCCCGATCTTTGGTCGGAGATAGCTCTCGCTCGGAGAGTGGGGTTTGTGAGTGTCTTGGCGAGGAGATAGCCGGGGAGGCTCGTCTTCTCGGATCGGCGAGGAGGAAAAGGGTCCAAACAAGGTGAGGGCGCACCACCTCGGCAAAGTTGGGCGACCTCCGATCCAGTTGATGGTGGCAGTACGTATCTCTCAATGCCTAACTTTTTTAACTTCATCGATTTAAATTAATCAAATTTATCCAAAATTTGTTACAAATGTGCAGCAACATGTCCACGGTAGATATCAACGAGAGACACCAGCCTAGTACTGCCCTTGGCACTCTGACGAGGCAGTACTACCCTGGGATGATCACCGTGGATGGGACGACGAGGCCTACGTACAGCTGGGATGACTACAGGCTAGCCCCGCATGGGGATAGCAATGCCGCGGATCAGGTCATCCGCGAGTTATGGGTAAGCTACAAAATCACTTTAACATTTATTTTTTCTTACCACTAACTATATATCTTATTATAACTCACTGCAGCTCAGGTTCGTTCCACAAGAGGGTCTTCAGCAACCAGACTTTGCTCCTGCCATCGACAAGATGGCGAAGCAGAGGGTTCAGAATATGATGTCCAATGCACGTGTCACGGCCGTACAGGAGTATCACAGGTCAGTACTCATTACAAACAAAACTTTTAAATTATATCGTCATTATCTTCGCCTTTTTGCGAAGGCAGGAGCAAGAAAACCTCACATCGAGCGCACTCACGGTTATACTTGACGGCCGATCAGTACAACCAAGTGCGGCCGGAGTGGTGTCAGGAGGACGCTTGGGATGCTATAGGGAGGAAGTGGGATAGCCCCGAGTGGAAGGACAAATCGGAGAAGGCCAAGAAGAATAGGGGCGTTAAGGACTATAGGTCTAACACCGGGAGGTGGTCGATTGCACAGCTGGGAAAGAAACTGGTAAAAATCATTTTTTTCATTCTTATTCATTTTAGATTTACTACTAACACGCCTCTTGGTCGTATTGCAATTTAGTTGACGAAGACGGGGGTTAAACCGAGTCCGATGGACGTGTGGAAGGAGGCCCACAGGAAAAAGGCTGCACCTGGTGGACAACCCACCTTGGATCCACACGCATATCTCCGTTTGGTAAGTGTAGACAATATTGCGCAACACCACTAACTTATATTTATTCTTATTTATAATTTTAACTCGACAAGCGCATGCGGGAGGCGTTACAAGGGCGCTTACAGAGAGGAGCACGGGAGGAGAGCAATCGAGGCGGCTCCTCGACCCTCGTGATCCATAAGCACATGGGGGTAAGGCTCAAGGCGGTAGCTCTCGGCGGCGACCATCTCGGTGAGATCACTTTTCAACTTTTGCACATTGTGATTGCAACAAAGCTAACCGCTATCTTACACATTTTGCGAGTCTTGAGTACATGCCCGAGGTTGGAGCTAGCCAAAGCAGGCGTAAGACCCGTCGCCCGATTCGAGGCGCCTCTGAGAGAGAGGAGCGACAGAAGAGGCATGAGGAGGCGGGCCCATGATAGAGATGTTAAGAGCGTCTGGGAGAGTCGAGGGCAGCGCAGAGGACTACGACAAAAGGCTTCGGCGACTTGAGGCGTTTGTCATTGGGTAATGCATCCGCGCTTCAATTCATTTTAATAGATGCATATCTTCATAAGTGTACTAACGAACTCAAATTTATGAGCGAGCCGCCCAAGCGGTCACGCTGGGCTTCTGAGCGGCTCGTCGAGCAGTGGGGCTGCGGGTCCCTACAGTGGGCGGCGGTGTCGGTAGCTACCCAACCCTCCAGAGCAGCTATGTTGGCGAGCGGCTACCTGACAGACGAGCGGCACCACCGGGCACCTACGGGACCCAGCCGACCTACGTCCCCACGTCCATCTACCCGAACGTCGAGCGTCCCTGGTTCCGTGATCCAGCGGTAATTAAGTCACCTGTGCTAAATCCATACACCATCGCATAGTACAAATATGTCAACTAAATAATTGAAAAAACTCGCAGGGTTCGGATTCTGCCATGTCTGCGCCTCCGTCCTACGTGCCACATCCTCAGGACGACGCGCCGCAGGGCGAGGACGCCTCCGGGAACATGGCCGCCAACCTCGCGGAGCAGCTCTTCGGCACCTCACCACGACAGCCGTGATATTTTGATTATTATTGTTATGTTCATGTTGTCATTGTGATGTTTGCCATGTTTAGATTGTGATATATGTTGATATGTTTGGACATATGGTATTACTTTGTGATATATTGAAAATTGCCATATCGGAGATATAAATGTGTATGTGTGAAATTATGGGAAATTTGAATGTGCGGGTTTTTGGGTATGCGAGTTATAGTTTATTCTTTCTTCTTTGGGTGCGATGTGACTATCAAATTATTTGTGATTTTTAGAAATTTGCAAAAAAAAAATTTGCTGGTCCACCATTATGGCCGTCGAGAAAGGAGAACATGGGCCCACATGTCACCGCATGGCACGGCCGGGTCCGGCTGGAGAAACAATACTCTTTCTCGACGGCTTTGAGCTGTCGAGATAGGTTCATTGGACTGGGCCAGCTCCCTGTTCGGCCTGCCAAGTGTCTGTCTCGAGGGCTTCTAGCCGTCGAGAATAGTCGTGCGGAGGGTCGTGGCAGGTTTTCGTTTTATTCACGACGGCTGATCCATAGCCGTCGATATTTGTATTCTCGACGGCTCGGCCATCGAGATAGGTCATCTCTCTCGACCACTCTATCTCAACGGCCAATTCTCGACGGCCGGCCGTCGAGATTTATCTGTATCGACGGTTTTTTGTCTTTTCTCGACGGCTTGGGCCGTCGAGATTTTCCGCGATCCCTGTAGTGAGCATTTACAGGGCTAAATCCACTATTCATATATAGCTACAAAATTTACGGTTTTCTGCTAGTTTAAGGCTATCATTGAATTGCACCCAAGTGACGTAATATAGAAAATAAATACGGGCCAGTTTAAACATATACTCCCTCTAGTTTCATAATACTTATCGTTTTAGTTTTGTCCTAAGTCAAAGTTTTAAAACTTTATCTATAATTATTTTTTAAATCATTTGAACTGTGTACATAAAAACCACACATATAAATTCGTGTCTAAAAATACTTTCACAATATCAAAATTTCATGAATTTTATAGATAAATTTCACTAGTAAATTGATGGTCAAAGTTGTATTTTGAAGAACATGCCAATGTCCAAAACGATAAGTATTATGGAATAGTTTACCTTGATTAACCAATTTTAAAGGACTTGGTACCACGCGCATCCTTAGTTAGTTGGTACAGAGATCGGTGCTATAATTCAATCAATTATTAAAAAGTGTATATAAATGCAGCTGAACATTTGCATATGATAAAATTCATAACGTTGCTCTTTTAATTTGTTATAGCATTGACCAATACATGCCGCGCAATGGATTTTCGAGACGGAGAACTTGTATCACGATTCACGCATAAGATATAAATCGTGAATCAGATGTGTGATCAGATGCAGGCGTAAAAAGAAATACATACATATACGTGTCTAACAATATCAAGAAAAGATCTACTCAGCGTCTGATACCATCCACACATACCACGCACGTAAGTCGTAAGATAATGCTAATCAAGCTGACTCGTTCGGCTCTCTGCACATGGCACGCATAATCTACATTGCGATGATGTATATGCGGTATAATCGCGAACTAATGGCATTGAAATTGTCTTAATCGTTGGAGATAGGAATGCGTTTTTCACGAGAGCGATCGATCGTGACAGGGGAATATATATATCATCAACTTGCTGGCGGATCAATCAAATAATGGTAATATCTGTAATCCGCCCCAAGCAGCGACCAGTGAGCGAAATCGACCTGTACGGCTGGTGATCGATGTCACCGCTCTTCCCTATCCAATAAATAACAAATGCAAATAATTAACAGCTGACGCATATATCCAGTCCAACTTAAGTTTTTCTCCCTACATTTTATGTGTTTATATCATACCTATATATTACAGTATTTGTATATGATGTCACCTACAACTTCCTTATAGGTTGTTGGCTCTTCCATCTCGATCAACAACACCTCTTCATCGAAGTTAATTATAATCCGTACGCTCCACTGTATGTATTTTGCATGAGATCAAACACACTCAAGGTGGATGGGCCCTTGAATTGGTTAGCGTTGTTCTCATCATCAGGTAATAAATTTGACACTAGTAAGACTGCATCACCAGAACTTCCTATAGTGCTTGAGTATCACGTGTCACCGCTACCTATGATGCAGCGCGTGCTCGCACCCTCGTTACGGGACCGGTTGCAGCCCAACCATCACTGGCTAGGATTGTACCCTAGACTAGACCCTGTCACATGACTTGGTGTCTGATCCAACTTTAGGTCCTTGAGTTGTAGCCATATCTGAAGCTTCAACTTGTGGAGCCTCTTGCTCATGTGCCACTGAGCCTCCTTTCCTAGTCCCAGGAAAGAACACGTCGTTCATGATAATATCTGAGACTTTGCTTATGGTTGGATCTGCATCCCATATCCACTCCACATCTGCTTCAAACTTCATGTTTTTGCTTACACATAGCTTGCCATGTATTGGGTCGTAGAAGCGATGCGCTTTGCTTTCTTCCTCAGTGCCAAAGTACACCATTGTTTGGCTTCACTCATCGAGTTTGTTCTAGCAAGAAGTCACCACCTTCAAATGTGCAGTGCACCCGAAAAAACTCTTGTGTCCCAATGGAGGCTTCCTTCCTTTCCAGTTTCAAATGGCGTGCGTCCTCCTAGCTCCTTTGTTGGTAAGCGGTTCAACAAATATACCGCATGTCTACTACTCATAATGGCAAGTCCACATAAAAAAGAACGATAACCTACACTGAAGAGTAAATAATCAATTATTTACAATACATTTATTTATTTTATTTAATTTTAATATTTCACTAATTTATTTTTATTTATTTATTAATTGCCTAATTTAATCACTAAACCAACTAAAGAGTAAATAATCGATTATTTACTATACATTTATTTCATTTATTTATTTTTTCACTAATTTATTTAATTTTTTATTAATTTCATAATACATTAACTAAATCTATATTAGTATCAACTAATGATGCATGGCTGTCGACACTACCCAACAAGTACGGAAAAAAAGATTCGATTACCTCGTACGTACGTCGACGGTCAACGATGGGAGACGGCGTCGGATATGAGGAGGCGAGAGGCGAGGCGGAGGCGATGCACGAGCGAGGAGACGGCGGCGGCGAGCGCGATGGCGTGGCGTCTGGCGGCGGCGGGCGTGGCAAGGCAAGCGGCCGGCGGCGAGGTGGCGGCGGCGGCGCGAAGCAGCGGCGGCAAGGCGCGCGCGCGAAGCGGGAAGCGAGCGGGGCGCGCGTGGACTAAGTCCCACCGCGATGTTGGTTAAAATAGAATCTGCCTCGACGGCCGTAAAAATGTCGTTGATTATGATAGCGTTCTCTCGACGGCTTTAGGTCAACCGTCGATACAGACGACGGAGGGGGAGGCGGGGAAGATACTTCACTCGACGGCCATTGTCTTGCCGTCGAGACAGACAAATGGAACTCGACGGTTTTAGGTAACCGTCGACACTAAGGGTAACGGTTGGGCTTGTGGAGGTGCACGAGACTCGATGGCTTTCTTTCGGCCGTCGAGAGAAATACTACTTTCTCTCGACGGCTATTTACACCATAGCCGTCGAGAGAACATACACTAGACGGTTTCCCTTGACCACACTCGAGAGAGTACATCTATGTCGATGGTTTTTATGGAAACCGTCAAGACAACGCCCTGTCTCAAGGGTTTTGCCCTTTGTTGGACTTGGCAGTCAACCCAACGTAATTTGATTTTTAAAAAATACAAAACAAAATTTGTTGTTGTTTATAAACAATGTGTTGACGTTTGTGTATCAAATAATATCATCAGCGAAAATATAAAAATTTTCGGAGCATCTAACGCGACAAACATTATTAAATGGGCTATTTTACTGCTAAGTTCTAGGTTATCGTACGGTATCAGATGTTTCGTTAGTTACTATACAAAATACTTTAATTCAAAATTTTCAATTGCAATTAACAATGCAAAAATATCAATTAAACTCTAATATATAGGAAATAAATTGTATATTAAAATTTGTGTTATCTCGACGGCCTAACTCTGGGCCGTCAATAGTAATAACGTCGTTGCTCTGCTCTAACAGACGTCGGCTAATACTCGACGGTTATGGTTTAGGCCGTCGACACTAATAAGCTGTCGTACTCTGTCTCGACGGCCTTGTTGTGGTCGTCAAGTTATAGCGTTGTATATCGACGGGACTGAAAAGGCATCTAGGCCCCTAATTTTGTTTTGGTGATTGATGCCAACTACTAAAGACTCCTACTAATGATTTAATTGAGTTGTGGACAGATAAATAGATTGGAAATCATTTGAATGAAGAATTATCGAAGAACTTGGAGTATTATTCTTTTGGAAGCTCATTTATTCTTTAAATTGTAATCTCTATCTTATTGAGTCTAAGGACGGTAGTACTATAAAGAGGAATTGACGAGAAATTAAGTGTGAGGTGACTCGGTGCTCAAAAGATGGTTCTAGGTCAAATCTTAGTCACCCATTAAATTTTCCACTATTTCCAAGCCCAAAACACTTCTCGTGTCCGGATGTCCGTGCCTTGGCTCGGATTTTGTCAAGGTTCAATTGTCAGAAGGTTCGGATTGTCAGAGGCACTCTCGACGCTCTCTGTTTGAATATTCGAATTATCGGATTGTCCGGTTGGATTGTCAGAAGGTTCAGGACTGTCCAAGTACCCTCCAGTTGAGCTCTGTTTGATTTATTCGATTCTGGGATGTCCGTGAGACCCTTGGACGGTCAAGAACTTAGTCACATCTGGAGATTCTGAGCCCATATCTGTGATCCACATACCTTCTAGATCTCAAATATGATTTTTGTTTGGGTCACTATTCACGGTAGACCTCGGACCGTCAGGGGTATCACAGACGATCCGAATCTCACTTCTTTGTACCTTAACGGCTAGATCTGGGGAAGCTATTTATACCCTTTCACCGCTCCCAAAAGCGGTAGCTGTCGCATCACTCAGATTCATTTCATACTCTCTCTTCCAAGAACCCTAAAAGCTTCTCCTCCTAGTGCCTCTTGTGAGATTGATTTGAGGTGGAGAAGCTAGGTTGGTGCTAGATCTGAGCTTGGTCCATCTCGTGAGCACCTTGGTCGCCTCAAGTGAGTGGTTTCTCGCGGATTTGTTACTCTTGGAGGTTGAGGACTCCTAGGCGGCTAGGGGTCGCCGTGAGCCTCCGGATCGGTGTGGTTGGCCTCGGATTGGTTGTGAAGGTGTGATTCCACCTCCATGAGAAAGGAATCAAAGTGATATTCGGTGAGTGTTTTGGCACAAATCCGAGAGGAATAGAATCTAGTGAGACTCGGGCTCTACGGTGTTGAGCCTACCTCAACGAGAGTAGAATCTCCTCGAAGATCCGAACTTGGGATAAAACTCCTTGCGTCTATCTTCTAATTTGGTTTGAGTTTCTCTCTTGCTAGATTTACTCTATTTACTATCTTGTGCTTGAGGAGACTTCTCCTGTATTTCGTGATATTACTTTTGGTATTCTAGTTGTTTGAGGTGTGCGGGACATTTCCGGAGATTTTGGGAGGTTTCTTCACATTTGAGTTGAATTGTCAGGGGTGTCACGACGATCCGAACCTACTTCCTTGTACCGTTGAAGATTGAATTTGGTGGTCACGCCTATTCACCCCCCCTCTAGGCGTCATCTCGGTCTTTTCAGGGACTCTGATGGCCGTCGATACTAGTTTCGGCACTCGAGATTGTTTTCGTTTCCTGTAGTGACTTGCGATCACCCCAGGCACAGTTACTTGATGGTGCATCACCTTCGATGATCTTCAACTATGCCTCCACTCCGCCTGAGTGAGCAGGAGTTGACACCAGCGATGATCGGTAAGTATTTATCCAGCACGGTGTTGAACAATTTCTTCACCATGACGATACATCCTGAAGCCTCGAGACGAAATGTATATCTTGCGGCTATCCTACCGAGCTTGCCGGCAAACTTATCTAGGGTTTCTCCTTTCTTCATCCACAACGCATCAAAATCGCTTTTCAATATTTGTAGACGTGCTATCATCATGTGATCCGCTCTAGAACCGAGTCTTGAGCCCTCGCCACACCTCCTTCGTTGTCTTATTGGCTGCCACCTGCAATAGAAGGTCTTCTAGAAGGGCTTGGAAAAGAAGAGCTCGCGTCTTCTTGCCCTTCTTAGGATCAACAACGACGTCTTCCACTGGATCAATGGCCTCCCAGACTCCCTGGGCTTCCATAATTGCTTCCACCTTGATTGTCTAAGTGGTGTGATTTGTCGATGTCAACTAGGGTATTGAAATGGCCCTGAGCTGAGCTCCCACATTACCTCAATTCTCTTCATGTTCTTAACAAATTTCATTATTTATAATGCAACTTTTAGAAATTGTTTCTCAAAACTTTCGAGGTCACGTGATAACCATTCTCAAATCTAGCTTTGATTATCCGTGTTGGCTTCTCTAAACAACTTTTAAAGCTATCGAAATTAACTTGTAGCAAATAATCAAATAATTTTGAGGCAGAAGAACGTATGTGCTAAAACATCATAAAAATTACAATTTACATGTGATTGCCACGTTCGTAAACAGTAATCTACAAGCGATCACGCGAACAGTGGTTGTACTTTTTTTATAGTTGTACTCGTACACGGAGCATTCATTTTGATTTCAAGACGGGCACTAGCTTTTCGCCGACGGTGCACGCTGCAACCTTCAGCCGCGAGGATGCCACCACACGGGTACACGGATATACGCGGACGCGAAGCATATCCAGGCGCGAGTGAGCGCAACGGCAGGGGTGTGCGGTGACCGCGAGCCGTGGCGGCGTTCCCTAGCGTCACCGCTGGTGACCGCGCACAGCGGGAAGTCGCGAACGGATTAATGAGGACAGCGTGGAGGGAGGGACCCTCGCGTGGAATTATTGGAGTCCCCGGACACGGGGGCCGACTAGGCGAGGGAGTGGTTGTTGGATCGACGCTGCCCTGGACTGTGTTGCGCATGCCGTGTGTGCCCTTGTGCTGATCAAAACAGCTACCAATGTATATGTATTCTTATACGAAACTGACAGTCCCCCCGTAGGCAACTGAACTCTGCATGGATTTCGATCAATGCCGGTGTCACCTCTTTTGCTCTTGTTTTTTTGTCTTCAGTATGTCTCGACCACTGCCCATTTACCTTCTTCATATGACTGGTAGCGTCATTGTACCTCGCCGCTTCGCTTTCCTATATACACTCATGTCAACGTGATCACCCTTACTCTCTGTGTATGTCAAACCTCCACAACTACCACCCACCTATTTTCTGTCATCCATAGCTTTGACGACCCCGTTGTTGCCTCGTTGCACCGTCCCCCACTGTTAGACTTTCACCTCCTAGGCTAGCTCCCTCAGCTTAGGGAACAATGCACCCTAACCCTAACGGTAGCAATGCTCAAGCAAGGGCCAAGCGGTGGCAGCAACGGGCGACAGAAGAATAGAGAGCAAAGGAAGCTATATTGGGGAAGAGAAAGAGAAGAAGGGGAGGGTTGGATAAGACGAAGACAAGGGGCTAGCAAGGCATACACGCTCCCCGCTCCAAAGAAAACAATCACGGATTTCACCATAATAGTGTATTGTCATCTAAGTAACATCATCGAAACAAGGGAAATGTCTCTGCATTGTTATATCTCGGTAGCATCACACCAATATTTTTTCTAACATATAGACGACTGAGAAGTTTGTTAATATATTAATGTTAAATTACTGATTTACCCTTTACAAAAGATCACTCATCTAGTCCAAACCATCTTTTGTGCTCGTATGATGAGTTATGGTGGCATTGTCCTAGCGTAATAGCCTATCGCGAGCCAAGCTGCCAAACCATGGAAGAGGGAATACAACAGGCAAGCGTTACAGACTGAACGGCTCCATATAGCGCGCATAGAATCCGGTCCGGTGCCTGACGTGTATCCGTGCTGTTCCCGTGTCCCAACCAACAGGCGGGTCCCACTTCTCGGTCCCCAATAGCCTCATCCGCACTTCATGGGCCCCACGCCGTCCCCCACCACTCCCAATTCGCCACGTACTCCAACTCCTCCGTTATATATGCTATGGCCTCCCTCGCTGGGTGGACCAAGTCGCAGAGCGCCGTTGAGAGCAAACTCCTCATCAGCTACATAACCTCTGTGGCGGCGATCAGCCAAGAAACCCAAACCAAAACACACGAGCGATCGCCATGGTCATGGAGGAGGCGGTGGACGGTGAGATGAGCCTGTCCAACATGGTGCTGGGCTTCTTCGAGGAGGCCGAGAGGGAGAAGCGGTGGCCGGAGGAGGATGCCCGCGGCGGCGACGACGACGACGAAGGCTCCTCCGGCGGCGGCGCCGCCGACGAGAGCAAGGCCTTCTGGCAGACCCAGCATTCGCAGCTGCATGTAAGTACTTCCCTCCGTTCGCTAATAGATTGTGGGGATTCCGACCTGTGCTTGTGGAGATACGGAGTATTATTTACCACGCACACGGCACATCCACAGAGCTACATGTACTGATGTTTGTGACCTCGCGTGTTCTTGCTTGTTTCGGGCTAGCCTCGCAAAATCCTCTTGTCCTGAGAGATACAATCTGCGTGGGGTGCATGTGAATGTGTACAGGAGGCGCTGGCCAAGACCAACCCGGCGGAGAGCAGGATACGGGCGGACACGGAGGAGGCCATCAGGGAGGCGCGAGCCGCCGGCGCCGGCGCCGGCGCCGGCGCCTGCTCATGCGCGAGGCGGGCCGCCGGCGTCGGGGACTGCCGGAGCTGCATGCTCCGGCACGTCGCCAGTCGGCTGCGCGAAGCCGGGTACAACAGCGCCATCTGCAAGTCCAAATGGACGCGCTCGCCGGACATCCCTTCAGGTAATTTGGTTGTTCTCAATAGTCAGCAACTTTAGTCCAGAGTCCGGACTCCGGACGGCATAAAGAGCAGTCCCGAAAGAAAAGAGCACCGTAGTCCGTAGTCCGTAGTCCAGCATGTCCAGCTAGGACTCGCGTATGCCTTATCGCTCTAATTCCAGAGGCTTGTACGCTTGCAGTCAATTCATGTACAGGCTACAAGTTAATTTGTTCACGTCGCGCATAAGAATTCTTTTGGTAAGAATTGGATGGCATAAGCATATTCGCCTGTCCACAAGACCACAACAGAATATCTTTATTTGCATAAAATGGGTAGCAAACATAGTAGTTAACCCACATGCCTCACATGGGTCGACATGCATGGTCATCCTCTGCTAGAAAAGAAATGGACTCTCCCGATGTCAGGCGCCCATCACTATCTCTATTATTTCCGGCCTTGCATAGTTGCGATTGACCCAAACGTGTGACGTGAACTCTCAGCAGTTAATCCAAGCTGCCAGGTCCACATCAACCAGAGGGATTACACCACGTTTGCACGACACATCCCAATCCCAAGCCTGCCCATGTCCATATATTCCTGACGTCCGAGCCGCGCGTTCTGTTTCACATCACACGTTCGTCACGCCAGCCGTGGGCATCGGTCTCTCGAAACTGACGTGTATTTTTTTTCCCTTTGTGCGCAGGCGAGCACAGCTACGTGGACGTGGTGGTGCAGACGAGGAGCGGGAAGACGGTGCGGGTGGTGGTGGAGCTGAGCTTCCGCGCGGAGTTCGAGGTGGCGCGCGCCAGCGCGGAGTACCGCGCGCTGGTGGGCGCGTTGCCGGAGGTGTTCGTGGGCCGCGCCGAGAGGCTGCGAGGCGTGGTGAAGGCCATGTGCGCCGCCGCCAAGCAGTGCATGAAGGAGAACAACATGCACATGGGCCCCTGGAGGAAGCACAAGTACATGCAGTCCAAGTGGCTCGGCACGCCGGAGCGGGCCACGGCGGCGGAGGTCGCCGACGTCGTCGGCTCGCCGGAGAAGCAGACCAAGTTCAGGGCGTCCATGCTGAGCTTCGACTTCAGCCGCGCAGCGGTGGAGGTCGTGTGATGCATATATCGTGCATGGCACGCAGCAAGCCAATTAAAGAGATATGGCGCCATGGTGGTCACGTCACTCGTATTTATGTAACATATATGTGATGCGGACGGGAGCTGTGCTAGCTAGGAGAGTGTACCTAGAAATTTAGATTTTTTTTTAGTCAATGTTAAAATTCAGGGAGAAAACGACGGTACGGTAACCTGTAGTCGAACGCGGGATGGTCTGGAGACCGTGAGGTATCGTTTGGTACCATCACACGAAGAAGGGAAAGAGAAAGCTCATGAATGAATCTATTCTTCGGGAATAGAAATGATCTCGTAACTTCATTTGATCTATGTTGTAGCAGTGGACACCCACCCTTTACAAATTATAAAAAGGTGAATTAGTTTTGGGATGGAGAAGCACAGAAAAAGGCGCCTACTCGGAGGAGGCCAGGTGGAGCGAAGGAGACGCCTACTCAAAGGAAGTCTCACCCCCTGGCGCCAGGTAAAGGTGGATCAAAGGAAGGAGGACCAGCGAGGGCCGGGGGGACTGGCTCGAAGGAACCTAGCCAGGGACTAGACGCGTCAAAGTCCCAACCGCGAGGGAAAGGCGGTTCCGTTGACGCCAAAAAGGCTAGGGAACAGCAAGTACGGCCTGCAGCAGGCGTTAGGAATTGTATCGCGTGACATAAGGATATGCAAGCTGGCTGTAACAACCGGTATCACGTGACGGAGGGATACACTAGCTTACCGTAACAACCGGGTCCCCCCGTAATCCCCCTTTTACCTCTCCTTTAGATGAAAAAGTAAGGTCACTTAGGTCTTAGCCCCGGGTGCGACCATGGCGGCACAACCTGTGCGCAGGCTCGGCGTGTGGGCATAGTGCGGCTTGGGCGGCACAATGCGGCCTAACGATTGGCGCGACAGCACAAGCGCGAGCCTGCGAAGTCGCGTACCCCCCGTGGAGGTGGTCGTCGGTAGCATTAGAGCCGACTGGTGGCCGACTTGGGAAGGAGGATAAAGGACTCTATTTCTTGAAACCCAAAAGTTGAGGGTTTCTTGCAAAATTTATCATATGAAGGATGGTTTAGTCTAAGCACAGATATTGGCATGGATCTAGTGGCCACGGAGGTGTCTGGAGCCCTAGCTATCTTAAGGGATGTTTATCTGAGTTAGTAATATAAGTTACGTACCTACTGTTCATCAGACAACTAAAAAACTTAACTATCAATCGATTCGCTCTGTTTTTTATACATGTTGAGTTTCGTGAGTTGTCACGCGTTCCCCAATCGGACAACAGGGTAAAATCGGGTTTTCGCGTGGCATTTTTGGCACACGAATTGATTTGTACTCTACTTGTTCGGATCTATCAGCTCCCAAAAGCAAAAGATCGGGCGATGAGAGCTTCGAGTAGACCTGCTCATGCATAGCCCGGTTTGACGTACCCGACCCGATTCGATAAAAAAACCTGACCTGACCTAATCCGACCCGACCAGGGTTAGTTCGAGCCTCGATTTGAAGCCTGACCGTCGGATCAGGTCAGGTTAATTTGGGCCCAAAAAATTGCAAAATCAGTTTTTGGGTTTCGGGACGGATTCAGGCCTGGATTTGTGACCCGATGCATCTGATCCGGTTGGGCTCGGACTGATTTTTTATTGGGTTTTTAAAATTTGATCCGAACCCGTTCGAATTTGACAAATGATCAAGGGTAGGCGTCGACGGCACGAGCCTGCCGATCCTTCAGTGGGAGATGAGAAGCTGGACACGTGATCAGCGTGAGCTCAGCGACCCACTAAATACCTATAAAACATACATTTTATTTAGGCCCAGTTGGCACTTATGGGCTTTCTTTATTTCAGATACAAGGATTAAGGTTTTAGCGTGCGGGGGAAACAAAGTTAGCAAGATCATGAGCATTGTCTGATAAACAAACCTTATGGCTGAAAAATTGACTGAGTTAGTTTATTTTCAGTCAAGTTACAGATAAACGGCCGCTTATTATGGAATGTCAAATCGTTGTTGCCAATGAGGTCTCAGCAAACTTATTCCATGACAAATTATTTTTGGAGAGGATTCTGCCATGATGATTTCGTAAGTTCATAAGAATTCAGATAGCAGAATGCAAAGATTTGAACATATGAACTATTTTTTGGAGCAACCTTGAAGAGAGGTCGGGAGCTCTACCATTCCATTAAAGAAGGAAAAAATCATTTATAGAAGAAAGAGGGGGAGTGGAAGAAAAAGAAGGGAGAAGAACGCGACCCAACCAATTAGTAGGTCACCACACAACACCATCTAAGACCATACACATCTTGTCGAAGACCGGTATGTCGGCGCCACTTTCCACACGGGATGCTTGACCAGAGCATTCGCCTCCACTATAGACAAAGCAAGGCCGGACAATAGATAAGAGTCATAGGACATCATCACTGCATGAGATGGTCATCCAAGATGCAAGAAGATAGGGCATCGGCCCACCGCCGCATATGCTCGTCCAAAATATAAACCGCTATTGTTATCAAACACTCGAAGGGCACCGAAGAGCTGCTGAGACTCCAGCTATCACCATCGTGCAGAAAGCTGAAGTCACCACGCCACCAAGTGGGAGGACAGGGCACCCGCTGGGACGTTGAACGTACACCAGTTGGTCATCGCCACTGCTACATGGAATGCTTGTCTGGAGAACCGGTCCAGTTGTCGACCATCACACCACATCACAAGATGCTCGAACGAGACGCAAGAGAAAGGGCATCAACCGCCACCACCATGCAAGGATGCTCCCTCGGGACCAACATGCCATCTTTGCCAACCGCTCCAAAGACACTCGAAGATACAACGAGGGAGAGCAGCGGCGGGAGGAGCCTTTGGTTCTATTCTTTTGTGCTTATTTAAACGACTGAACAGCTGAACAATTGAAATGATTGAATTTTTAGAGCTTTTTGAGGCTGTCTCGAGATTTGAATTTATTTCGTTTGACTTGCTTTTAAAAGCGTTAGGACCCACCTCAAAACAGTAAAAAGACGAACTAAAAAACCCAAATCATATGTCTATTCAATACGTAGATAAGTTGTTAACCCAAAAAGAACATAGCCTTTGCCAGCGGCGTGGTCGTTCTTTCCGCGGATAGGTACTACTGAGTACTGAACATATGCATGTTCAAATTACAACATCAGCCAAATGTCCAAACAGCAGAGTGTGGTTTTTTGGTTTTCGCCATATATCGGTTGAAGAGCAATAGCAGGATATACACTGGACTCTGGTTCCGACTTCCGATGCATCACACAACTAACTGAATGTTCTGAAGAGTTGGATAATCGAAGGAAGAAGGATATGTACAATGTAAAATGCTTAGAACATGTGCTTAAAAAGAAAATTGTTCATCGCTGCCAAACTGAGAGTTCTAGGCTGTTATAGCAAAGCTGAATGCTCTGAAGAAGGGCATGAATAATGCAAAATGCTAATGTACATGCAATGGCGGACCAGGATTTTATCCTAGGATAGGCTTAACCAAACAAAAAAATCTAAAGCACACCTTAAAAAAAACAGTTGGAATTGGGGAAGAAGAAGATGCAATCTTATTTGTCTTCTTCGCTCCATATTTCTCAAAAAGCAACGCAATATCTCTGGTTCCAGTCCTCTTCATACCTTAACAATCAAATATTCAAATGACAAATGTGCAATATACAGCAGAGGCAATAGAGCAGTACTGCAGTAGAGGCGTCAGCTGTGTACTGCGTAGGCAGTAGAGGTCGGCTGTGTACTGTGTAGAGCAGTAGAGAAGTACTGCAGTAGAGGTGTTGGCTGCACGCTGCCAGAGGGAGCTGGGGAGGGCCGGAGGAGCGGAGGCCGGAGGGCTGCACCGAGGGCCCAGGGAGATAGTCGTTGGGGATGGAGGGGCAGGGACAGGGGCCAGGGGCCACCGGGCCGAGCCGGAGGGGCGGCGGAGGCGGCGCGCACGCCTCGAGGAGATCTTGAGATGGCGGATGGGGAGGAGGCGAGTGGTGAGGAAGGGCGGCGCCGATGTCGCGAGGAGGATAGGAGATGCGCTCCTTCGTGCGCTGCCTGGCTGCTGAGGCAAGGAAAATAGGTGTGGCCGTGTGGGTTATTGGGCCAGCCCAAAATTGCAAAAAAAATATACCTAATAGTATAGTGCTGGGCCAAAATTTAGGGTAGGCCTGGGTTTTCCTGGACTACCCTTTGGGTCCACCCCTGTGTACATGTACATATGTAACTCAAGATACATGTTTTTCGAACCAACTGACGATACATTTTCAAGGTAACTGCATAGGAATGCTTTGGTTCCATGCACTGAAGAGTATAATAGGCGAAGTAGAAGAGGAACAATTCAATGGTTGAGCCAAACAAGTTATTATTGACATATAAAATCGTTAAGACAAGAAAATGGTATATTTGTTATATACCAGCATAAAATTTTGAAATATTTGACAATTACATGCTGAGGCCTACCAGACTAGCACAGTTTGGACGGGAGTTAGGGAGAGGATTAGTTACAACAGTTTTGGCGGTGGAGGTCCAGACAGATCAGGATGGCTATGCTTGAGCTTCTGGACCCAATGAGCTAGCCAATTCTTGTGATCATGAGTCTCCTGGCAGTTTGAGCTTGGCATGTTGTCGAGGTTTCCATCTCTATCAAGAACCATCTTAAACTTATCCAATACCTGAGCTATTTGCCAAAAATCCGGCCTCTTATCCGGTTGCCATGCCCAGCATTGTTCAATTAGAAGCCGTAATGCTGCTGGGCAGCTACTAGGAATGGCCGGCCTCTCATTCTGAAAAATAGAAAAAAAAATTCGTCATCATTCTACTGAGAGTTAGGGCATTTTTTTCAGCAAGTACAAAACGGTATTGCAGGTAATCGGTTCCATCAAGCAAGATGTCATCAGCAGAATGCTGGCCTTCAGGGAAGATGAGCATGGGTACATGCTCTAAAAGGAAGCCCTTTCCTAACTGCTTTTCGGATGGGCTACAGTACCCGTAGGCCCTATTTGCCGTTGTTTCTTTTTGAGCCAGTGAACCTTTTGTAAATACCCGGTAGAAAACAACGCTGTCTTTTTTCCCCTCTATAATGAATGGGTAGACAAAATGCCAATGTTTTGAAAAGAGAGAAAACTATGGTCATCGTTTCCTTACCAAAAGCACAGAACTGATGGCAACTATTATTGTCGTCATAATGCTACTGACTACTGAGAGAAATAGAAGGTTTTTTACAGCAAGTACAGCACGTTATTGCAGGTAATCGGTTCCATCAAGCAAGATATCATCAGCAGAATGCTGGTCTTTAGGGAAGATGAGCATGGGTAGATGCTTTAAAAGGAAGCCCCTATCCTAAATGCTTTTCAGATGGGCTACAGTAGCCATAGGCCCAATTTGCCATTGTTTCTTTTTGAGCCAATGAACCTTTTGTAAATACCCGGTAGAAAACAGGGCTCTCTCTCTCTCTCTCTATAATGAATGGGTAGAGCAACTGTCCATGTTTTGTAAAAAAAAAAAGTGTGGTAGTTGTTTCTTTACCAAAAGCACAGAATCAGGGGTCCATGAAAGAAATGTATATGCACTTGTTACTTCCGAAATGTTTACCATACAATGCAACTGATTAAAAATGTCTTGGTATATTATTCATTTTTTTAACAAATAAATTATTTCTTATGAAATCACCGGATAGCAACCTTGTAATGAAGGGAAATAATATGAATAAGATGAGTGCATACCTTATCAAAAACAGCAAAAGCTGCTTGGAACGGAGTCAAATCTTCGTAAGGTACTGAGCCGGTAAACATTTCCCATATGATTAGTCCAAAGCTGTAGACATCGACTTTTCGACAATAGGGTTTATGCTTCATCATCTCCGGAGCCATCCATCTGAATGTCCCAGGGTCATTTTCCAGAGGGTTACAGTGCGCTTCTTCACAAGATATTCCAAAATCAACAATCTTCGCACAATATTCTGCGTCAAATATGATGTTTTCTGGTTTCACGTCACGATGTACAACTCCTTGCGAGTGAATGTATCCCATGCCATGCGCAATATCCAAGCCAATTGAAATAATCTTTTCTAAAGGTAGAGATTTATGCTCCTGCTTGTGCAAGAACGATCTTAAAGAACCCCCAGAAAGGAACTCGGTGATGACGCAAAATACTGGAGGACTACTGCATGCTCCAACTAGCTACATAAACAAAATTTTGTGAATCAATTAAACCTTTTGTTTGACATGTTAAAATACGTGAGACCCAAAGAAGCAAGCCACTAAACTGTAAACAGCATGATCAGGAAAGCCTACCTAACAAAGCCATACAAATGCATGCCTTTCACATCTTTAATCATCAGATTGCATATAAACCAAATGATTTCCACTACTGCATGGAGTACCATATGTTTGGCATGCACTAGGATCACTAGGATCAGCTGGTAAATGACGCTAAAAATGCAGTATCACAAAATAGAGCAATGGTGAATACCACTACGTCCATGGAAATCCATACTATGTCACTGTCAGGCAGAATTAGACCAACAACCTGAAGATTCTGGAATTGGAACTCGTGTGGTTACCTTAATGACATTGCGATGATGGAGGCGGGACAGTGTGACAATCTCCGTGTTGAACTGCTTCTCCAGTTGAGCGGCCAACTCTGCATCTTCCTCGTCATCAGGTTGCCTGATAAACTTAACAGCAACAGGCTGGTCCTTGTAGATTCCATGGAACAAACGGCTGTGCGCTCCGGAGGAAAACCTATGCCCGATGAGCAACTGCGAGCGATCGACACTCCATTTCTCGAGCACCTCCTGTGCAGCAGCCTTCACCCTCGCACTTTCCAGGCACTCCTTCCTGTGCTTCAGCTTGCCCGGCGCCCTCGCCGGAGCAAAGGCTGCGACGGGAGGAGGAGGGCTCCCATTCGGCGCGCGTGGGGACGTGGATTTCCGGCGCGGCGGTGGGGTGGAGAACCTCTTGCTGGCTGACTTGGCCTCCCTGAACACCTCCGGCACGACGCGAGACGGAAGAGGCGATCTCGCTCTCGTCCTCTGCTTCGGCCCCTCGCCGACGGCTTTCAGCGATAAACTCCTTGTCGGGGCGTCGACCGCCGCGGCCATCTTCTTGCTGGGGAAAGGAGAAGGGCTGGAGCACACCCTCTGCATGCTCGAGCTTCGCTCGTCGGGGTGGAAGGAGAACTCGAGGGGGCCCGGGCTTTCATCCTTGGGCTCCTCGACCTCGGGCGCACGGCTAACGTCGACGCAGAGGCCGCCTCCCTTCTTTCCATTTCCAGCCGGGCCATCGTTCTGACTCGATGCTTCTCGAAGCAGCAGGTCGCCATGATCGCCGGCCTTCTCGTGCTGCCTCAGCTTGCCGGTGTCCGGGGACGATTCCTCCGGGCTCGTCTGCGGCTGCGCATTCGACGACCTCGTCCTCGTGATGGAGGAGGCCGAGCTGGTGTCCGCGTACGAGTTCTTCGGGTTTGAATGCGGCTGGGCAGTGGCACTCGACGATTTTGACCTCGTGATGGTGGAATTCGCCGAATTGGTCGCCGAGAGCTTCGTCCTCGGTTCCAGGTTCAGGCCGTGAAGCTTGAACCCTGAGCTGGATCCTTTCTGCCTCAGCGCCGCGCCACGGTTGAACTGCTCGACGAACGCGCCGAACTGCTCCCTGCCGGAGCTCGACCGAACGACGGAGTGGGAGAACCTCGTCCGCCGCACCCAAGAGTAGTCGTCGTCGTCCATCTCCTCCGGCCGGACTTCAAGAAGGCCAACCAGATCCCAAACGTGAAGAGGTTGGCGCGTGGAGAGAGCTGGACTGGATTAGAGGAACCTCGATGAGAAAAATCCGGAACCTAGAACATCCCACAACTCATTGAACAGGCGCCACATTTGCTCTCTTTCCGAGGGATTTCAAATGCTCTGTGCTCGAATTTGACGTGTAGCTCCACCGGATTCCACGGCACGCCTTCCCCAAACTGAACCAATCCGAAAGCAAACTCGAAATCAATATAGATAAGCAGGAAAGAACCTTGTGCAAATCGTTTTTATGGAATTGCGATGTCACCAGCATAGGCAGCAGATTTATCGACGAAAAAAGAAGCTTCTTTTAAAAAAAACAGAGAAAAGCTTTGATCGGTCAAAACCATGGCCTTGAAGAATGATATGGATCAAATTCAAACTTCGAATCGTGCAGGCAAAGGAAAGCGGCGGAGGCGTGCAAGAACCATCACGCAGAAGGAAAAAAAAAAGAAAGGAGGCGGCGACAATTGGGAAGAAGGCCACCCAGAATTCAAATCCCGTTCAACGCCACGCTCCCTGACTCACGCAACCTGGTTTGTATCCAAATCGAAAACCACCAGAGAAGTGCCTCGGCCGCGCGTACCCCGACGAGAAGAGGCAGGGGGCGGCGGCGGAAGCGGCGTGGAATGGAAACGATCGGAACGGCACGAGAAAAAGGCGCCGCCGAGCCGCGTGGTGGGAGGAATGGAATTTGCGCGCTGGGAGAGGGGGGAGAACCGAATGCCGCGATGGCGCCAGGGGATCGAGCGATTTCGGGAAGAAAGGCAGGGGGGTGTTGGGGTGGCGTCCTGCCGTCCTCGCGCGCGCACCGATCCGCCCTTTCCCTTTCCCTTCGTGCGCGCTGCCTGCCGCTGTGCGTGAAACGATGGGTGGAATGGAATGAATCTTTTCCTCCCTATCCCTCTCGTCGTCCTCTTTTTCTATTTTGCGGTAAAATAGCTGGATTAGTAAAGTTCACGTGGAGTAAGTACCTGGAGAGGAGAGGACTGCCAGTATGCCAATGCGATCTCTCCTAGTAATTTTAAAATCATTGGGTTGTGGTCGGAGACGACTTTTGATCAGGGAAGTGATTTTTGTAGAATTTTCTGTGGGGACTTCTTGTTGAGGAGGGCTCCAGGCGGACGGCATTTGCGTTCTTGAGATTCTCGCCTGTTCCACGTGGGTTCGTGCGAGGGCTTCGTCCACGGCTGACTCCGCGGTGTCGGCTACTCGGTGTAGGTCCGTGCGGAAGCGGTGTGCTCGCCTCATGTTGGTGCCTACGGAGGGTCGCTTTGACGCAAAGATTTGGAAGATCTTTGGGCTTGGGTATGGGTAGGGGAGTCGGGGACCAGACCCGGCGGGAGAGGCACATGTGGATTGCATGTGTTTGGGCCTGACCAAGAATCTTATCCACGCGCCACGTATCCAGATATGGGTAAGACTAAGGCCCAATTCTTTTCAGCTTAACGATTTATCTACTTTTAAAAAACATATGCTTTTAGTTTTTTGAGTCCTTTTTTCGCTATTTTGAAGGTGGGTTCTAACGCTTTAAAAAGCAAGTCAAATGAAACGGATCCGAATCTCGAGACTATCTCGAGAAGCTCTTAAAGTTTAGTCATTTCATTGCTTCAACTGTTCGGATCAATTTCGAAAAGAAAGAATACAAATGAAAAAAATAAACAACTCCTTGGAACATCCAATAACCCTTTTATACCTACCTATAAGACACTATTAGAATAGAATAGTGTTTTACAAAGAGGTATAGAAAAATTATTGGGGATGCTCTTTTTCCTCTCTTCTTTCTCCTAATTCCAAGCCTGGACGACCACTTAGGCGTGAGGATGATCCGTGGTGGCGCCCATGAGAGCTTGGCTCAATGCAACTCGACCCAACAACACAGTGACAACTTTTCCAAACACCTAGGTTGTCTTTGGCAATGATGGCACGAAAGAAAGGGAAAGAGGGAAAGAGGAAGAAAGAAGAAGAACTTGAATATTTGAAAAATAGAAATTCATATGGTTTTCCTTTTTGCAAAATGTGCATGTGGGCTGGGAAGAGTTTATTTGAGCACATGTATAGTTGTGGATATATATGTACCCACAAGTATATGTGAGAATGACTTTTCCAAGACCAAGTTATGGTCATCTTGTGAGAGAATTCCATATTTGGCTTTTTACCTTTTCAGTAAAGCATTTTTGCCCATTAGAGCATGAAATATCATTTTTATCCTTGCCTTTCACAGCAACATATGGCCTAGCACAAGGCTTAGGCGTTAACACATACCGGCCTAGCGACAACCGTGGTTATAGGCCTAGCGGCGCACGATGTTTGCATAGCTATTTGATACATTCACAAGTGTGTTGTAAGCTGCATGCAAATTTTGATAGTTATGAGCTATTGGTTCGATAGTTTTAATCTAAACATATTATAGTTTTTTTGCTTAATGAATTTAAAAACAAGTTTGGCCACTGGATGTCGTATGGAGAAGCTTACCATACCAGTGTTTAAAAGACCTGCGAGACGCTCTTAACTATGCGCAGCCAGGAACCCAGAAATCACCGGCCTTGTCAAGCCACAATCCTTTCATCATGCTGATGCTCTTTTCGAGCTAATTTACTTCTAGAAACCGATGTCCTATGCAAACTACTACTGTTAGTATATCTATCCATTCTATATTACAAAGCGCCTAACCAGCCGTCTCCCGATCAAGCCACGTCGCCTGCGGAATCGTGACCGTCTGTTCAGCTAGAATGGCCACGCTTCGCAACATCTGACCGTACATATTAACTAACATATAAAAAAAATGATGCGCGAGATAGGCGACGAGGCGGGCGCTTTGCCCGGTTGGTTACATGCGCTAGCTTCTATCGCTGTGGTACGCGGTTCGAATCCCGCTTCCTCCACCGTTTTTCTGATTTTCTCCCACCGCACTTCACGCTCGCTCTCTGTGCGCTCTCTCTGCCTCCCTCTGTCACGTGCTCTCTCTGCGCTCTCTTTCCTTGCCACACTCTCTCTACTTTTCTCTCTCCACACTCCACAGTAAGCTTTTTCTGTGCCGTTCTCTCTCTACCTCTCTCTCCGCAGTAAGCTTTTTCCCATTTTCTATTTCAATATACATACGAAGTTATTTTTTGTTTTAGATTTAGAATTTACTTTTCCCACATTTCCCATTTCTTTTTTGTAGGTCATGGAAAATACAAAAAATAGGAAACCTTAAAAAATTGGAACCATGCCTGCACAACGAACATACAGGGAAGAAAATCGAAACAAACAAAAAATTGCACAAAAAAAAAGATAAGAGTCTATGAATAAATTTTAGTACTACAAATGTTACATTCTATGAAATGAATTAAGAAATAGTAGAAATAAAAAACTTTGAGGAATGTAATCATGCAAACAATAACATACGTACAAAGTCTTTTTTATTTTAGATTTAAAGTTATCCTTCCCCATTTCCATTTCTTTTTTGTAGGTCACAAAAAAAATGAAAAGCTAAAAAAATGGCACCATGCCTGCAAAAAGAACATTCAAGAAAAAATTTAAAACAAATAAAAAATGCCATAAAAATTCATGATAAGGGTCCATAAATGAATTTAAGTATTAAAAATGTAAAATTGTATGAAATGAGTTATGAAATAACACGAATAAAAAAATATACCTATAGTTAAAAGCATACAAATCATAATTTCATGTACATGTCCATAAAAAAATTTATTCATTTTTAAAAAATTAAGATTCACAAATAATTGAATTAAGAAATAATTTATTCTTTTCTCATTCTAGCTTTTCGTAGCCAACAAAAAACTTGAAAAAAAACTTTATAAAATGGAACTGTAATATCATGATGATGGTCCATAGAAATATTTAGCGATTAATTTTTTTAAAGAAAAAAATATCTGGAATAAAGACAAAACTAATGCCGAACTTTCCTTCCGCAAAGTGACACACGTTTGTGCCTTACAGAACTAATGCTACGCGCCACGGGCGCGTCGACCATGCTAGTTTATATTCATCTGGGATTTCTTACCGGCTCTCTTGGTCTAAAAAACGAGTGTACTGGAATACTGATAGCCATCGTCTTATCTACGCGTAGGGGTGAAAACGGGTCAGATAATGCCCGAACCAGACCGATCGGATCCGGATTCGGATATCTTCGGATCGGATATTTTTCGGATATTTTCGGATACGGATTGGAACTCGAATATTTTTTGTCGGATACGGATTCGGATACGGGACGACCATACCCGTCGGACTCGGATTCGGACTCGGATATCCGAGAATAAAGTTAGTCGGATATCCGAGCCCATCCCACTAGAACCAGCCCACCAGCCCAAGTCCCCAGGGCCAAAGTGGAGTTTCCTTTTTGTTTTCGTATTTAATATTATCAGAAAATGGTTAAATTTGTAGAAAATAGTATATGGCTCAGAAAAATGTAAATTAAATTTCTAAAAATCCAGAAAAATGAGTAGAGTCCAAATATGGAATAATACTTTACATATGATAGGATATATTTTCCTTAAAAAATAGAAGAAGCTTTTCCTTAGAAAGAACAAAATAGGAATGGGGTTTTAAAAATTCTCAAAAATAAAGAAATTATTCGGAAATTTAAAATATAACTTTTTCACGAGACATGAACTATGTCAATGTTCATTGGTATTTGGTAATGCTAATGATTATGTGTTAATGAGCTTATGTGTGTTGTATCACTTGTATGCTTATGCATGAATGCATGATTACCTTAATCACATAATGTGAAGATTAATTGTTGATAACTAATATACTTATGTGCTATGGCCTATTTGTTGATTGCTTTAATTGAACTCGGGCGTATAGTTTGAGGGGTTATATGTTCCGTCAAATATCCGTGTTCGTATTCGATTCGACCCGAATCCACTCCGTATTCGTGTCCGGCATTTCCCGTATCCGTATCCGTAACCGTGCTATCCGTATCCGTATCCGGTTCCGAGAAAAACTGTAGGATAAGGATACGGTTTAGCCATTATCCGATCCGATCCGACCCGTTTTCACCTCTATCTACGCGTTCCACCAGCTGCTCCTGCGCTATCACCCTCCAGCAAAGTAAAATCGGCGGCCAGGCCCTGTCAACTGCTTTCATAATGGGCCCACCTGCATTGTCTCGTTGCGCGATGGCCCCACGGAAAACTCCATCATCGATCATTCAGCCGTTGACCCAATCGCTGTCATGCGTGCACCTGGGCCACGTATTGACCATCGAATGGCCGACCATTAACTAACAATCAAGCTTCATTGAGGCCAGATACTCGGCCCATTAGGCCCACGCCTGGTCCCAGCAAGCTCGCAAACCCGAACGAATCCCCCTCCACGACAGTGTAGCTGTGCAGGGCCAAAAAGAACATGTCTAAATTCAGACACCTGATTGTGAGTAAATTGCCAGAAAATCAAACTCTATACCATGACATAGTATTTTCATTGAAAAAACACAAGTACTTGACTAAAAAAACAAACGCCTGCACAAGACGGTGGAATCCGTGCGATTGGATCTTAGCTAAACCGTTGAAAAAAGTTAGAGGCTCGCGAACCACTCGAACTCGACACATTAGAGATTCGATAGAGCTCGGCTCGAGTCCCAGATGAGCTCGAACTGAGACTAGCTTTGAGCTCGTGAGCCTAGACGAGCCTAGCTCGAATAGCTTAATCATACTCGATATTTGTGGTAGCCCGTCCATCTAGGCGTTGCATGCACAACCTCTTATGGTCTCAAGGCCTCGTTCTTTTCAGGTTGAATTGAAACTAAAAGTTGTCGCGGAAAATTTGTGAAATTTTTATATGTCAAATGATGTAGTATTTTGTAGTCATTTATAGTGTTTTAATGGTTCATTTCAGAGTTTCTAAAAAAGTTCACTAATTATTTTGACTCTCCAAGAACTCTCCCAATGGATTATAACTTTTTTAGATAGATTTTTTTTTACATACATGTCATTATTAAATGCCTTATTCTTAGGACTACCTAAAAGGTCAAAAATATTATAGATTCTATTAGTTTTGGCACTACATTCATCCATGCTATTATAGAGTTTTTTTTTTTCCATATACGAGCTACACATAGGGTACAAAATACACCCCTGACAGGTAGGTCCCACATGTCATCCTCTATGCTTCTTCCTCCTCCTATCTAGTTTCCTCCTCTCTTCTTTCCCTCTCTTCTCCATTAGACTGACAACCGCTGGAAGCTCCGACACCACTGTCATGGGAGGCGTCGCTGTTGTGCTCCTCCGCCGCCTTGGGCCGGCTACCATGAGCTCCTTCCCCACCGGCCCACCCCATGGGAGCCGTCACCACCGTCGCGCTACTTAGCCACCACTATGGGAGCCGTCGCAGCGAGCTGCTACCGTCAATGCATTGGACCGCTCCACGCTCCGCTGCCCCGGCCATCCCGCGCGCTGGAGGCAAGGTCGCATGGAGGTTGTGTGGACAGTGGTGAGGTCGCGCAATGAACTGGATGCAGCAACAAATTCCTTAGGTCAGTGGCGGAGCCAGGACTTTCGAAGAGCCTGGGCACGTCCTAAACTAACACGTGGACTACTAAAAAATGCTACCACATCATATATAACACAAGCGAATCTGAGGCACATAATAGTCAATTTTCACTCAAATCATTGTCTAACAATATTTCACATAAATAAAATGAGAAAAAGCATGATAAATACCTAAATTAATAGAGGCCAACCACATAAAAGAGGCATCGAACAAGTCCAAGTAGAAACTCTGCCACAAAAATCATATGTGTTAGCATTTTCACATCGTATAACTTAAAATTACAATCACAACTAGTATATTAAAAAACATGACATATCACTAATAAGCTACTCATGTCTGCGCACACCATCAAATTATTGAACCAATCATCAGCCATCTTGTTTCGCAATTTGATTTTGATAATTTTCATTGCTGAAAATGCTCTTTCAACCGATGCTGTGGACACTGGCAATATCAATGCAAGTTCAATGAGTTTGTAAACTAATGGAAAGACCATATGTTTCTCTGTCTCAACCAATTTTAAAGCCAAACTAGCAATATCCGTGCAAGTAGCAAATGCAGCATACCTTCTCACTTGAAGAATATAAGTCTCTAGTTGTTGTCTGATTATGGCAAGATCAGTGCTAGAGAAATCATTGTAATAAATTTCAGTAACCCGAACAAGTTTGCCAACATCAAACATAGAGAAGTTATTCTTTGGATCAAGACATGAAAAGCATGCTAGTATCTCAACTGTTGATTCTCCAAACCGATGATTCATCTCAACACAGATTTTACCAAGAACAACAAAGAAAATACTAACACGGTAATGATGAAGGCAAGAAACTTTCTCCTTTCGCCGCTTCGCATGACCTCGGACCGGCATGTCATCCATCATATTTGGCACCTCAATTTTCTGTCCCTCACAAAATTGTTTGGCCTCATGAAAAACTTTCTCCCAACCACTATCCCTCAGTGTGGCTAGTTGATCTTTAACATCTTGAACTAATTCCATGGAATGAACAATATTTATATCCTTTCGTTGCAAGATATGCGAAAGCTCATTTGTGATTGCCAACACTTTTGTCATAAGCTTCATAATAAGAACACACTGAAAGCACTCTATTTTTTTCAAGCAACCCCGCAGCGGGAGACGCACCACCGATCCCTTCTTCAACTATTTCAAGCGAATTTTATACAATTCCTTCGGCTTCTTTAGTTGCATTAGAGAACTTAGTTGACAAACTTTGCCTTTGATTCTTAAAATAATCGCAATGTTTGACACAATTGTTATGGGCACTGTTCACACCACCAACATGATCTTTCAAAGCCTTAGATGCATGTTTCCAATCAGTAAAACCAACTTTATTCCACACCTCATAACCAAAATGTTCACTTCTTCCTGGTTCTTTGAATAGGAAACAATAGAACCAAAATGTCGCATCCTTGGACTCACTATATTCTATCCATGAATATTTTTCATACCAAGTTGCTGAAAAACCTCTATTTCTAGCACCATCTGGTTTGAGCGGAAATTTCATTATTGGTTGTGTTGGTCCTCTTTGAATGTATGCTCTCCTAATTTGGTCTCTAATCTCAGGAGCATATTCATCTATTTGTTTCCTAAGTCCCGGATCACTTACAGTGTCGTTCAAATTTAATTGAGCTGCCGGTGTTGGTGGTGTTTGCCCATGAGTTTGAGGTGCCGGTGCCGGTGGTGCTTGGCCTTCAACTTGATTTGCTGCTGCAAATTGGCCTTGACCTTGTCCCGGTGGTGCTGCCGATGAAGGAGGGCGGAGGACCAAATATCTCCTCATTTCTGCAAGAGCAAGACTACAAATTAACCCTAAATCCATTCAAATTAGGAGAGTTTAAGCCTAATTGAGTAATTGCCTAAAGCCATTACCTAATACAGTAATACCTACCTCACTGAGAGTAGAGAGAGGCGGGGCGTCGGCGTCGGGCGGTCGGGCCGTCGGCGTCGCGTCAGCGTCGAGGCGATGGCGTCTGCGTGGAGGCGGAGCCATGAGCCATGGAGGCGTGGAGGAGCGGCAAGGGCGGAGGCGCGAGGCGGAGCCATGGCCGAGGCCGAGGCCCGAGGCAGCGAGGGCGGTCGGCAGCGGTGTCTGCCGACTGCCAAGCCTTGGCTTCGGGCCTTCGGTGGCTCACTGGCTCGGCGCCTGGCTCACTGAGGGAGTGGCCGAGTGGGCCTTTGCTCTTTTGGCCCAGGCTACGAAGGCCAAACTACTCAACTCAGCTCTATATACCAAGGTACTAGTAAGAAGTAATTGGGCCGGGAGCCTGGAGCCTGGGCCCGGGCCCAGGGTGGCCGGGCCTTGGCTCCGCCCCTGCCTTGGGTTGCAGTGAGGTCGCGCGGATGGTGGCGAGGTCATGTGGACAGCAATGTGCGGATGACGAGGAGTTCAGATTTAGTTCCATGGCAGTTGGAAGGAGAGAGAAGGAAAAAGAAAGTGAAAAGAGAAGAGGGTATGACATGCCCAACATGTGCGGATTGGTAGGGCTTATTTTTATATTTCTCCGCATATTTTTAGCAGGTACATGGCGCAAAATGACATTTGTGAAGTCAGTTGCGATAACAACATTTATAATATTCACACTTTTAAATACTACTAGATGACAGCCCCATGCATTTGCATGGGCTGGTCGGCTCAGGCCCAAAGGAAAAATGAGAGAGAGAGAGAGAGAGGAGGGAGGGGAGGAGAGAGAAAGTGAGAGAGAGGAAAGCGGGCGGAGAGAGAGAGAGAGAGTGAGGAGAAGGAGAGAGGAAGGAGGCGGCGCGGCGGTTGACGGCTCTCTCGTGGCAGGCAGACGACAGTGGCGGCTGGGAAGCGGTGGAGGAGCAATGACGGCGGGGAGGTGCTCCTCCGACAGCAGTGAGTGGAGGCGGAGGAGGCCCCTCCACCACGCCTCCTCCGCCTCCCCCCTCCACCTCCTCTCCTCCACCTCTACGCCGCCTCCACCTCCCCAGCCTCCTCCTCTCCTCCCTGAGGCGGCGAGGCCTCCCGCCTCCATGCCAGCCCCCTCCGTGCATCTGCAGACAGGTCATCATCTAGTATGTAATGTTCTCGTGTGGGCTAGGCTAATCTAGAACTGAATCATTGGAGTTCAAAAGCTTCTTGAAGCGCTTTCAAGAAGCAACCTATTCGATTTGGGAAAATGGAATTTTTGCCCAATTCGTTAATCTAGAGTTCTAAACTCTTCTCCCCATTCTTAATTCATCAATTTGAGCCAAAATACCTAAGACTTAAAATTTAAGGGCTTAACATAATGATCATGTAATGCAGCATCATAAAAATGATTAAGGATAACCTTAAACAATTATTACTAACAGTGAGATTAATAAAATAATCTAAGCACTGTTAGTCCTTAAACATACTTAGCATCGATCTGAACACATAAGCCGTTGGCTCAAAAAATGCACACAGCTGTTCCAACTTTAGTCCACTGTATGTACGACATAGAAACATGCCATTTAGCTAGCTCATTAGTTAACAGCGCAGCCCATTGTATAAATTATAAGCAGTGCATAATTAACCATGATCATTAAGTATAACAAAACAATAATAATCAGAGGCACTGTTCATTAGAATCGGACCATAAACACGACGCGGCCCAGCAGTTTCGCTTGCGTGGCATGGCCCAGCTGAAGTGGCTGCGGCTCGGTACCGTGCTGGAGATGTTGACGGCCGAGTGACGCGCGTGCAACCCAACTGGAACGCATGGCGCGCGGTGCCGCGGCGTACCGCAACGACGGCCCGAGAGGGCGCACGGGCGAGACGATTCCGAGCCGTCCGATCCAACGGACGGACTGGATCTGCCGCGTGTGAACTAAAAACCAGCTAGGAAAAAACCCTAGTCATCTAGCTCCCTTCTCCCCCGAAAAACCCGCACGCGTGATAGAGAGGCGACGGGAGCGGCGGCGACCACCACGGGAGGCCAGCGGCGAGGCGGAGCTCCTCGCCGGTGCTCGCGTGCGGTGCTCGTGCCCTACGCGCAGCTCCGTCGATTGGCTCCGCTGCATCGCACGACGGCGACGTCGAAGGAGCCACCCCCAGCACGAACGGCGACATCTCGGCTCAACCGGCGGCGCGAAGGATCTCGCCTGAGGCCTCTAAGCGTGAGGTACGTGAGGAAATGCTCAAGAAAAGCTCGATTTGGGGATTAGGGTTTCAAAATTTTGGGGGTTTTCAAAACCGTGCACTTAGGAACTCAATTGAGGGGATTCTAATGCATTTTTATCATGAGTTTAGAGGAAATTTGCTTCGGACTTGACTAATTTTAGCCATTAGGGTTTCGGATTGGGTGGATCTTTGGGGATTTTCTTCAGGGTTCCAAATCTGCATGATTCATCTCCTTCTATATGCTTTCTCGTAGATGAACAACATTAGCATTAGTCCAACATTAGGGTTAGATGGTTAAAGAAAGTACCTCGAGAACAGGAGGAACCGAGTAGGGGCGCTGGGCGCCAGCCCGGCACCAGCGCCGCGCGTGCCGATGAGGGGAGGCGGTGCGGTGGAGGCGGAGGAGGCGCGGTGGAGGCGGCGCGGGGAGGAGGAGGAGGCCGGAGCGGGCGAGGAGGGACGGGCGCTGTGGGAAGAGAACTGGTGCATGAACAGTGCAACAGTAACGGACACGTGTCAAGGATCTGGATGGGAGCCGTACATCACCAACTTTATAGATATGGATGGATTCTTAAGACTTCGATACTTAATAATGACGTTATATAAAAAAATTATTTTAGATTATAATTTTCAGCTAAATTCTACTGGAAAAAAAAATTACACCTAACTATTCTTCCCCTCTCAACAGTCAACCCTATGTATTTTACTCTAAAAGCATCTCCAATGGTGCAGTTAGTTGCTAGCTATAAACAAGTGCCATGTCATCTATAGATAACATATAATTAGCTTCTTTAATGTAACTAGCTATAACATTGACTATAATATTGAATTGGCTTATAAAAACAACAATATTTAATTTTATTTTATTTAAGTTGAATTAAACAAGGTATTAGTAAAAGCTCGAACATTGGTGCAGGCTCGGCTCGAGCTTATCCCTGCAAAAGGGCCTATAAAAGAAGGAAAAAAATTCACTGGGCACTCGACACCCGAGCGGGAGAAAGCGAAATCAATGCAGGGCGCGATCACCACCGCCGTCTCCGCGCATCCGCATCCGAAGCCTTCGGTCTCCTACTCCTTCCTCCGGCAGTCGCCTCCCCACCGGGCCCCGTTCCACGCTTCCTCCGGCGCGAACCCGGCGGCGACAGCCATGACCGCCTCGCCGCCGCAGCTGCAGCAGCTCACCATCACGCGCCCCGACGACTGGCACCTCCACCTCCGTGACGGCGACGTGCTCACGGCTGTGCTCCCCCATAGGTTCGTCGAATTGGTCGCCGCTGGATCGTTTTGGTAGTGCACGCCGAGTGTTTGGTGTAATGTCTCTGAGCGGTGGTAGGCTGTCGCGTTTGTTGTCTGCTGACTGATGTGTTGCAGCGCGCGGCATTTCGGGAGGGCCATCGTGATGCCAAACCTGAAACCGCCAGTGACAACGACAGCGCGCGCAGTGGAGTACAGGGAGGAGATCCTGAAGGCGTTGCCGCCTGGGAGCAGCTTCACGCCGCTCATGACGCTCTACCTTACGGACAACACTAGCCCGGAGGAGATCAAGCTCGCAAGTACGGTTTCTCCCTACTACATTTGGTTGCATAGCTGTTATATCGAACGGTATTGAGCAAGAGCAGCAGCTGCTGCATATACCTTTTTGTGGCATGCCATTGTTGCTAAAGAACTGCATCCGGCTCCCAATCAGAAAAGCTCCAATTAATAGTGAGTGCTACTATTGGTTGATGTGTCTATTTGTCTCGGTTTGATGTGCACAGTGCACTTGTGTAGTGTGTTGGTTACCACATTATTTCCTCGTCATAAATTTTTGTGATTTGAGATAAATACAAGTCAAAGTTTTGAGACTACATCCCATTAATATCTTGTTAAATATTCAGACTGGTTGCATGAAAATCATGTGTAGGTTTATCCCAAAAGGTACTGATATAATATTAGTCAAAATTATATTTTGGAGACCATGTTGATGTCCAAAATTACATATATTTTAGCCGGATGGAGTAGTATCATATTCTTAATTGACCTTATTAATGTTACTACAGAACTACCCTAAACGATTTAGTATCATATTCTTAATGCTATTTTTCTCTACCAATCTATGGATGCTGAGTTTAGGTTTATATACTGTTGGATGGTGATGTTTATGTTGCATGCTGTGCTTGCCGGACTGGTTTTAGGAAAGAGCGGTATGGTTTTTGCTGTCAAGTTGTATCCTGCTAGAGCAACTACCAACTCCCAAGATGGTGTAACTGATGTATTTGGGAAGTGCTTGCCTGTCCTTGAGGAGATGGCCAGGCAGGAAATGCCTTTACTAGTAAGTGGCTGTGTTGCTCTTCTTCATAAATGAGTTATTGGCCAAGTCTTTCTCTTGGTTTTACGTCAGATGTTAATGAAATTAGTTGTTACCCTTGCTAAACCTATCCGTAAAAAATGTGTTACATTGAGCTAGGAATTTTAATCCGTGCATGGTTAATGTTTCTTATTTCCTTCAGGTTCATGGAGAAGTCACAGACCCACATGTTGACACATTTGACCGTGAGAAGGTTTTCATTGGGAGAATATTAGCACCACTTGCACAAAAGCTCCCACAGCTGAAAATTGTTATGGAACATATCACTACTATGGATGCGGTGAACTTCATAGAGTCATGCAAAGAAGGTGTGATGTTGCAGTCATTATTACTTATGTTTCCCCTTAAAATAACCATCAATTTTTTTTGTGTTCTTAGGTCATGTTGCTGCAACGGTGACTCCACAACATCTCCTTCTCAATAGGAATGCCTTGTTTCAGGGTGGCTTGCAGCCTCACAGTTATTGCTTGCCAATACTGAAAAGAGAAACTCATAGTATGTTTTGGCTCATCTCATATTCTAACCCACACAAGTATAGAGTCTCACATCTCTAATTTTTCTCAACCACCGTAGTTTATTTCCAGTGCACAATGTTTTTTGAGCAAAGGACACGAGAACTGTCATCTATTCAAATAGCAGAAGAAAGATTACTTAGGCTCATAAGTGGCAAAACGAAAAGTCTAATTTACAAGTTTAGCATCCACCACCACCCATAGGCGGATGTCATCGAGAGTCAAGCTAAGGGCTACAAGGGAAGGATGCTATGTCCGGCGGAAAATTCTAGAGTTACACTCGAGCCATATATGCCCAAAGAACAACTATGATGACTGAGTTGACACCTTTACGTACATGCGTGGTTCAGGTGATCGCACACCACCAATGCAAAGGATCATCAGTGCCAGTCCACACGCTGGGATTGAGTGCAACCATGTGGAAGTCTTCAGCAATCACTCGCTAGATACAGGAATGAAATCGCAATCGAGGAAGGGGTGGGTGGAGTCTCTAGGTTCTGTCACAAAGAGGGAAGAAATAGCAGTTTGGTAGCTGTCTTCGTAGCAAAGCATCGGCTGGAAGGACCTAGTTGTGCAACTGGAGCCAGTCAAAGAATTTGCATTTCGAGGGTGCCCAAGTTTTCCAAATGAGGTTGCGCAGAGGAGAGAGCAAACTGCCTTGAAATTGGAGTCGGTAGGATGACTTGACCGAGAACTCGCCAGACTAAGCGAAACGCCACGTGGTGTAGTCTGGAGTGTTTGGGGTCAATGCACTGGGAAATCAGAGTCCAGAGGTTGAAGAATTCTGGAAACATAACCGAAGTAAAGCGTGGCTGAAAGTCGGAGAGCCATTTGTTGTTCAACAGCACGTTGACGGCTGATCTGTTTTTCTTGGCTGACACTAAGAAAAACTGGGGGGCAAGGTTTTTCATTGACCGTCCATAAAGCTAGTTATCCGACTAGAAAGAACTGAGATTGCAATCGCCAATGTTGATGTTAGTAGCCATCTAGAAGAGGTGCACGTCGCTTGGGATACAAGGGGTGCCAATGCCAAACCGGGTTCTAAAATCAGCTGTTTTGTTGATCCAGAGCGAAGCCGAAGGGCACGAGCGAAGCATTTTAGGTTAAGGACCCCAAGTTTGCCATTCTCCAAAGGTGAGCAAACTAGCTTCCATTTTATCCGACAAGTGACCATTAGAAGTCGAGTCGGTTCCCCTCCAAGTGCACATGGCGAAGCTTCTTGATCAAGAGAGGGAGACCTAAATATTGGATAGGGAAGTGAGCACGTCTCGCCGGGAAGCTCGAGAGCACCTGGTCTAGGTTGATCCCTTGTCGAATAGCTATTTCCTTGATCGCCACATCAGCTAGAGAACAATAAGACACTGCGTAGAAAAAATCCTCTCCAATGCACAATATCTTAATGGTTGTTTCTTAGGATTTCCAAGGCAAGAGAAAAAGAAGCTAGCACAATATCCAAAGCTGTGTCAAAGCGATATCTTAGATAAAATACCGCTCTTCCCTATCTCCTCTTTAATTCTCTGCCACATCAGCTAATCTTACATTGCAGGTTATTTAATGTTTAAGATATCTACATTGGGAGTAATCTAATGAGTGAAATATATTGGATGCATGACTCCCTACCATTAATGCACAGTGAGAATTCTGTGGTTAAAAACAGTTGACCTGGCTCTTCCTTTAGCAGTAAAAAACTAGAGCTATCACATCCCTTATGGCATTACATTACCTTTTTTCCTTGTAATAATTAAATTACACTCTTTACAATCTCCAATCTAGGAACAGGGTAATAGATTCAGTTTCTTACTGTCAGGAACGTTGCTTCTTTCATTTGTTGGGAATAGGATACCACTATTAATAGCATGGCAAAAAAAGGCCTCTCCATTTTTCTGTTGTCGACAGCATTCAGTACGTTAAACTGATTTTGATCCTTCTACTTCTGCCTCAGGACAAGCAATAGTTTCTGCTGTAACAAGTGGAAGTAGACGCTACTTTCTTGGTACTGATAGTGCTCCCCATGATAAACGGAGTAAAGAGTGTTCCTGTGGATGCGCCGGAATATATAACGCTCCTGTTGCTCTTTCTCTTTATGCGAAGGTGTTTGAACAGGTAATCTCTCTCCCATTAGAGTGATTTTGTTTTATCTATATTTTTATTATCTGAAAAGAAATTATAGTCATAATGGCGTGAGCTACATAACTTTTAGATAAGCTTGCATTGTAAAGAACGGTATACACCAGATTGTTTCTGCACTAATCTGTTTTTTTTGGATATTTTCGGTTGTTTCAGGCTGGTGCTCTTGATAAGCTAGAAGCGTTTACAAGCTTCAATGGGCCAGATTTTTATGGCCTCCCAAGGAACACTTCAAAGATTGTTCTGAGAAGGAGTTCCTGGAAAGTGCCTGCAACTTTTACCTACAGTTTAGGGGAGATTGTGCCTATGTCTACCGGCGACACACTCGAATGGCTTCCATCCGATCAGCCTGAAGAATAAACAAAACACCACATCATTTAGTGATGCATTTTTTGGGGGAAACAATAAGTGGACTGGTTCCATGTCTTTCCCTTTCTGTAAGAATTAGCATGACAAACATGGTTTTATGCCATAAACTTGCCCTATTCGGGATTCGTGAAAGCAACATTAGTGAGCATAACAGAAAATTGTCAAACTATCTGCTTTTTGGGCTGTTACATGCCCTATTTAAGTTATATAGGCAGCAAAACACTGACACAGAATTAAAGAAATATCAACCATACAATCATGTTCTGGTGCATCAATCCTATTGCAATTCTGCTCTCACAAAATTTCTGTTACAGTTTTGATCTTGCAAAAGCAAGTTTCTTGTCACGATTCATGAATGAATGTAGGACTTTGATTGTGTTATGCGCCGCATGTATACGTCTCGCCTCTTCCAGAGTCCAGGCCCGAAATAACCGGTGCCTTATCCGCGGTCGCGTCCAATTGCTGTCGCAATGCATCCGAGAGTGTTCTGTATGCGATATCAGAGAAGCTACGGTGTGCTGACATTATCTGAATATTAACCTTCAGACTCCCTCACCTTGTGCTCCTCCCTCTGTCGTTGATATCAAAGGTGTCATCGCCGTCGTAGTGGTCGTGGACGGAACGCAGGAGCGCTCGCCGCTCAGCGCCACCAACAATGCCCCTCTCCGCCATCTCCCTCACCACTCTGTCGGCGTCGTCCCTCTTCCCCGCCCTCCACAGCTCCTCCACCATCGCCCTCCTCGTGATGTCGTCCACCACCCTCCCCGCCCTGGCCATCTCCCACATCACCCGCTCTGCATCGCCAGCCTCCCCGGCCATTGCCAGCGCGCTGACGAACGCGTTGCACGCAGGCTCTGTCGGCACCAGCGCCTCCGCGCGCATTTCGTCGAACAGCTCCCGGGCGTTGTTCGTCCTGCCCTGCGCGCTCAGCCCGTGTACCAGGTAGCTGTACGTGAAGGCGTCCGGCTCGCACCCGTAGATGGGCACCATCTGGTGGAACACGCGCAGCGCGTCGTTGAGGTGCAGCGACTGCGCGTAGCCCCTGACGAGCACGTTGAGCGACCGCGTGTCCGGCGGGACGCCCTCCTCCAGCATCTGCCTGAACAGCGCGGAGACGGTGTCCATGTACATGTAGTGGACTATGGTGTCGCCGCCCCCGCGCGACAGCAGCGCTGTGAAGAGCGTGTGGTAGGTGTCGGCGGCCGGGCGCGCGGCGGGGTCGCCGGAGGCGCGCATGAGGGTGTAGACGTGGAAGGCCTTGCCAAGCTTGCTGAACTGGCAGTAGAAGTAGAGCGCGGTGCGGAGGAGGGGACCCGGGGAGGGGAGGGAGGGGAGAAGCGAGAATGAGAGCGCGCAGGCGCGATCGAAGTCGGCGTAGAGGTCGGCGGCGGCGAGGCGCTTGATAACAACGAGGAAGGGGGCGGGGTCGGGGCGGAAGGCGGGGAGGCGGAGGGAGTGGGTGAGAAGCGGGAGGACGAGGCGGGGGTCGGAGGCGGAGGCGAGGGAAGAGGCTAGGAGGGGCGGGGTGAGGCGGGAGGGGAGGGAGGCGATGGCCGCGGAGACAGCGTCGGGGGAGAGCGGCGCGAGGTTGGGCGCGCGGCGGCTGCGGCGGAACCGGTGCGGTGTGCGGCGGGAAGAGGTGGAGAAGGCGGGGTGGTGGGAGAGGGAGGCGCCGGCGGTGAAGGTGACGATGCGGCGGAGGAGCATGGCCATCGCGGTGGCGGGCGCATCCCTCCTTGAATCTCGTCTATTAAAGGATGTTAAACAAAGAAGGGTAGCTCGGAAACGCCCTGACTCTCACAGAGCGCCGAAGAGAGACAGGGAGGGGAGAGAAATAGCAGGCGACCTCGTCGGCTCACAGAACCAGAAAGGATGGCCACCGCCGTCGCGTCGGCGAGCCCTCTCCGGCGACTATTTTACATCCCTCGCCCACGCCGTGCTATCTCCATCTCCAACCCGTGCCACTTCTTCTCGCGAGGTAAAAGTGATAACCCATTGCTCTGGTTGGTTGGCCTTGTTTGGTCCAAAACTTACGGAGTGGCCTCGCTTGCCGCAGAGCGTTGTGATGCTGCACTCGCCGTGGCTGCGGCAGCAGGCGGAGATGCGGCGGTTAAGGGGCGCGCGGACAGGAATGTAGCTGAGGAAGTCAGGAATATTATGGATATGGTGATTTGTTTTTACCCTCTAGCTCAATTTATTGTTTTTATAAAATTATTGCTCAGTTCATTTTTCAGAGAACCATATAGAATTTTAGTGGGTGCCTAGGTTAACATGAACCGAATGGAGTGTGTGATTAATCGAGATCAAACAGTTGAAGTTGATGCGTATTGTTGGCATATGCACGTGGTGTTTGATTAAATGCCTCAATGGAACCTGATCACCCTTCTCTGCTGCTGCGATAGACAAATTTGCAAAGCAATGCAAGCTCCGGATTATATTCCAGAAAGTGACGCTTGCTCTCTGGGGAATATATGGGAGCACATGAAAATAAGGGGCAAAATGAGACGTGCTTTCTGGCTAGCTGTTGCACTATTACACACTAGAAAGGTTCAATCAAGAAGAGTTTCTATTTGATTCATGAATATACCTTTCAACTACATTGAATTGGTTTGCTTTTTTAGTAATAGAACAACAATGCTACAAAATTTGCTCCTTGTAAGGCCTATTCTGTAACATGAGTTTTGAAAATGGTAAATGCATGTTGAAGCTGAACATGTACACTGTGGAAGGACGAAGAGACTTGATTCCAATAGCGGGAGTGTTAAGGCTGAAAAGCACAATAGCATTTACCATTTAGTATTGTCTGTTACATGATGGTTGAAACAGAACATAAAATAGTTCTATACCATTTTGCATGTTGACAATGTACCTCTAGTTTATTAGTCCTAGTATTGAGCTTGGTGATATAATTGTGGGTGTTTTGCTCAAAAAGATATAATTGTGGGTGTGGAGTTAGAAACTGATACAATTATCGATTATTATATTAAAGCAGAGTTGAGTTGAACGGAGCCACCAGATTAATTCTAAAATACTAGAAATCCCACATTAATTGGAGAGAAAAAAAGAAGATCTACCCCGTCGATTATTATGGGTCCGAATTGTAACAGCTTAGATTAAAAGCTAAAATAATAAAATAAAAGCAATTTAAAAGGAGTTCATATCAAACATGAGATTAGAAAAGGAGTCCATATCAAATACGAGGTTAGAAAAGGAGTCCACATGTGATCGACACCTTACTAGCTCCTTCAATTCATGAGTTTGCATTGACATCCAGTTTATGCAGGCTGAAAGGGCTTCCCAGAGAAGAGACATTTTCCACACTAATTTTCTTACCCCACCTGCCATAAAGGAGGCTATGCTGGCAATTGAGAAGTTAGCTGATATCAAAGCAGTAGCTCAAGGGGGCTATCCACAGGTGAAATACAAATACAACAAATTTGCTACTAAAGTTTTTTAGCTCATTTACTTTGTCTCTCATACATGTATTTGTCTAGGCTGAGCGGTGCCGAATTTCAGTTGGACATCCAGACTCTATGTCAAGTAACCCAGATGTAGTTGCTGCTTTGAGGTTTTCCCAAAAATATGTATTATAAGCACCACTATCTATTATTTAACATAACTTTGAGGTCATTCCCAGCATCTCAGGGAATTTCCGATTGGAGCCCTGTTCCCACGGTGACTTTCTTGGTGCTATTCTTGGGACAGGAATAACAAGGGATAAAGTTGGAGATATCCTTTTGCAGGTGCATTGCCTTCCCAATTGCTCATTTTTTGGATAATTCATGCTCACTTTTCATCATTTAAGATGTCTCTCCATTTTTGTTAGGGGGGAAGAGGTGCTCAGGTCCTTGTAGATCCAGAACTTGTTGACTACCTGACTTCTACAGTCGAAAAGGTAGGTATTCCCCCAAATTGTCCTTTTACAACCACAATTATCATTTGACCTGACCTGGATTTATACATGTAATCAGGACTTTGCGCCAATCTATATGAAGAAAACACCTTAGATGTTTTATCTTTTATCTTTACAGTTGAACTAAGTGTGATTCAACGTCACTCCCAATACTGTATATTACATGTTTTCTTTTTCTTTTACTCGTGATACATTTAAAAATAATAACACACTGTGTTCTAATATTTTTTATGGTTGGTTACACTGTGTGATCATTTTTTCTCTAGCATGCAATATTGTGAGTTTCAATAAAAATCAGCCCATGAACTTTGTGTTTCGTTAGTGTCATACAACAATAACACATTATCTTCTAATATCTTTAATGGTTTAGTTACAGTATGCGATAGTTCTTTTGATTTGAAGTTAGCATGCCATACTGTGTGTTTCGACAAAATCAGCCCACGAACTTTGTGTTTTGCGAGTGACGTACTCTTTTGGTCATTGCAAACCCTTGTAATTACTGTCTACTTTCTATTGGATTTTATTCTGCAGGTGGGGAAAGTTGGTGTTTCATGCACCCAGATTCCTCTGCTTGCTCTAGAATATGAACCTCCAAGGTTAGCTTCGCATGTGATCTCATATGCCAGTGTGCATCAAATGTTTAGATTTTGAAAACCTGGGACGAGCTAAACAGCATCGCCTAAATTGCAGGACCAAGTCATTTAAAACTGTAGAATCATCGATCAGGGTCGATGCCTTGGCCAGTGCAGGATTTAAAATCTCGCGCACAAAGCTTGCTAGCTTGATCAGGTTTGAACTTCAAGCTGTCAATTTTCTACTTTAGGTTCAATAGAACTTTTCTTTATCTTAATTCAAAATGGTCGCCTGTGAACTTTCAGCTCTTCTAATTTGAACAAACAATGCTGCTAGTGCATAGCATCCTTTTTGTTAATTACATTTACTGATCATAAATCAATCAGTTTATGTATCTATGCATGCTCTCTGTCTCTATTTTTTCAGTGCTGGGGATGTGCGAGTGAATTGGTCACCAGTTCTGAAAAATGGAGTGACCCTCAAGGCTGGGGATGTCGTTTCTGTTAGTGGGATGGGGAGATTGAAGGTAAGAAAAAAAAAACCCAGACGTCGCCTTATTTATAAATAAATGGCTCGAGTATTGAAGCGCCTCAAGGAAGTTAGGATAAACTCATGATGTTGCTACCAATACCTTGTTTCACTCTAACGCATTACTTTCTTGGTTTCCCTTGGGAGGTATTTCTTGTTGTGAGTTGTGACAAAAGAAAATGTTGGGAGTTTGATTTCTTTTTTCGTCAATGAGGTTGATTGTATATGTGTTCCTTTTGTTTAATACTGTTCGAACCTTGGATTCCTTTCACATTATGTGAAGCATAAGCTCAACATTTTCAACTGAAAAAAGCCATAACCTTTACTATGTACTTCTATCAATAATATTTTTCTTGGTAGCATGGTCTGTCATGTAGGTTGGATTGGTGCCACCATGCACAATCAAAGTGAAGCAGATTTTAATTGTATATCTATTATGCTCAGGCCCAAGAGGGCCCAGATGGCCCATAAACAGCACGTGCAAGTACTGTAGCATATGGATTTGGTAGTTGCTACTATTTTTTGGGATTAGATTAGATTTCCAAGGTTAGAGATTATAAGATTAGTTTCTAAAGTAATAAGATTAGTTTAGAGTACTTTCTTAGGGCCCAAGTCAATCTTCTATCTATTATATTATATATATAAAGGAGGGGAAAAAGAAGCCACCACATTCGTCCACATCATCCAAATTATTTCAGCCGTTCGATCAACGGTGAGACCAAATTATAACGGCCAAGACCAATCAAAGAAATTCTCACATAAATCAAGAAAAAAATAAAAATAAAAGATCTATGCCGTTGATTTTGTGAGGCCGGATTATAACTGCTTAGATTAAAAGAAGAACATTGGAAATTTGGATTAAATACTAAAGATGATATAATATGGTTATTTTATCCGTAATCAACTGTAGGACCAAATTATTACGGGATAGATTAATCAAAGAAAAAAATAAAAGATCTATGCGGCTTAGATTAAAAGAAAATATTAGAAATTCATATTAAATACTAAAGTTGATATAATATATTAGAGATAAACTCCAAATCCGATCTGATATGTTAGAGATAGATTATGAGTTAGAGATAAACACTATATACCAAAACAAATCTAGCCACGCAAACACGCGGGCCACCTCGTTCGATATCTTTATAAGAGACATTATGTACCCTTTATGAATTATCGAAACAATGAAGTAATATGATATTTGAGATTCAATCTTGTAGGCGGTGGCTGTAATCAATATAGCCAAGGTGTTAATTTTGATAACAGCTTATCTCATGCGCGTTAAAGGTTGTATCTTTCCTTGTTGCTTGCTTGGGATCAGGCACAAAACAATATAACGAAGTAAACATATTATTTTGCTGACAAGTTGATTATTTTGGCATCAGATGATGATACTAAATTGTATATTATACCATGCTATGTAAGATGTATCATTGCTTTTCAAGCTTGAAAAGTCCTTACTTAGATATTTATCAACCAGCCAAATGCTTCAGTTGTTTAAGTTAATACGTTGTACAGATTGGGGACATCGTGACTACGAGGAAAGGAAAATATGCTGTGGAGCTTATTCGATATTTGTAGGGCTGTGCCTCATCAATAGTTTGCTCAAGATTACTGAATGAATGGTATGCATTGTTTGCACCCATATGTGAAGAGATAGCAAATATGAAAATATTGTTGATCATAGTGTATTCCTAAGATTCATCAACTATCGTATCTTTGAAAAAGCACATTTTCTCAATGCTCAACATTTCCCTTGAAACCCCAGTGTTCAATCAGGATTTCAAATAAGAAGTGCCCTGGGGGCTTCTGTTATTTAACCATGGCATATGTTACTCAGTCATCATGCAAGCAGTAGGGAAAGAGCATAGATTGTGCATTTATTTTTCTTGTGCATGCTTAACAGTGTATTGTAGATTTACAGTTTTGCACTCGTCTACACTATACCATGCACTTTGGTATCAGAGTTTTTCATGTAGCAGCCATCACTGATATTGTCTTATTGGTACTAATCAGGAGTCAGGACTGAGGGGCTCCCTGAACTATACCATGCACTTTGGTATCAGAGTTTTTCATGTAGCAGCCATCACTGATATTGTCTTATTGGTACTAATCAGGAGTCAGGACTGAGGGGCTCCCTGAACTACAGCTTTTGTGAAAACATGTTCTTCTTTGAGGCATAATATAAAGGTTTATGTTTTCAAAGGAAAGGTTTTCATCCAATCATTATCTAACTTTTCATACTAAATAACATATCCTGTTCCACTTTCGTAATGATCAAGTGCTAGCACTGTCAATCATGAAACATGTGATATGATTATAACAAGGTCGTAGGGCACTTTTTGCACTATGGAAAATTTATAACAATCGGTCGTAGATTCATGCCCAAATAATACTGAAATCTCAGTACGGGGTCTATGGCCCAAAAGTTGTAAAACCATCACATGATTCAGTTTCCAAAGATGCAAATTGGTGCGAGAATCTTATTGTTGCATATGATTTGGTTATCACAAGGTTCTTTCATAGAAGTGCTCACGCTGAGCTCATTTTCCTAGGAACAAAAAGAAGAAAAGCCCTCATCTAGCTAGAATTAATTTCCGAAAAGTTAACTATCTAGATCAGGAGACCAAAATATTGTAAAACAGAATATCTAGGTCTTTGCATGTGGTATATCTCTGCTGACTCTCGTGTGAATGCCTTTTTAAAAATAAAAAATAAAAAATTAAGCTTCACATTGTAAGTGTGTAACTACTGCACGGTTGTCTCCACCCTCCAATTCCTTAATAAACAGGAATAATAATTCTACCCCTTTCATTTTTCTTCCACATATACATCCAATCTGATCTAGTGAGATACTAATAGTACTACCATGTAAAAAGCAGGACATCACATGCATGTTCCTAAAGGAGCGTGTTGTGCCTATACCCAAACTTGTGGACCTTCAATGTAGGTCGACAACTTGTGACAACGAGTTGTTTATTTTACACCCACAATTAGTTGGCCAAGATCTATAGATACATCATACAGCTACCTTGCATTTTCTTTGAAGATGCCAAAAGCTTGCTTGCTCACATGCTCCTATCACCATAGCATTCAAGACTTTTTTTTTCAGGAACTAAAACATTTCATTTTCCTCGTGAATTCAGCCAAAAGAAACCCAAAGGGCAATCCCATCCTATGCTGCTGCTGATCTAATCTCTTGAATGAATGTTCAATTTCCACCGTGTCCACCTCTGCTACATGAAGACGTACTAAAGAAAAGCGACTCCATTTCTACGACGTCGTCAAGTCCAACCAATCACATTGCTCAAGGCCCAGCCAAAGATCAAGCTTAATTCGTCGTCAGTGAGCCTAGTTTGACCATCAGGAGGAGTTCAAATTTAAATGATCATATCTCGGTCATACAAAATCCGTTTGGATGCTCTTGGTATGCACAGACAAGCCCACGAAGAAAACAGTCCAATGGATCTGGTTTGAGACCTAGATTACATCAGAGTCAACGGGAATTACAAAAACAAAAGGGCATCCAAAATTTATCAGGTGGTACACCACCTCCACTTGGGCCCCCAGGCCTTTTACGACCAAGGGTTAGTCGGCCACCCACTTGGCTGCCTCCCTAGTCTTCTCCCACCTATAAATTTAGTAGTCGTTGCTAATTTAGACTTGGGTTTTGTTTAGATTAATTTGTAGTTGCAAATCGGTTTACGGAACCCCACCTTGTGAATTTCGTCGGTAACTAGTAATTTTCGGATTGTGTCTTACCGTATTTTTCTTGTGTTCTCGATTTGCATCCAGAAATAGGCCTTTGTGGCCAAGTCAACTGTGTCCATGCGTGGTTGCTAACAAAAGGAGTAGTGTAGCGATTACTGGTTCCAGATCTGTTCTGAGCTGGATCGTCAATGTCAACTCTCCACAGATCGACTTACGCATACCTTTCGGAAGATCGGGCACCTCTATCACATTATAATGGGCTAGACCTAATAAACTGGCCCAATCTCAGTCGGTGGGCTGGTTGACGGTGGTGTCCCAAATGGTAACTGTGCGCTCCCGCCACGATATGAAAGCGTATTTTTAGATATACGCCACACCTAGCCTAAAGCGCCTATCAACCATACTTGTCCACTTATTAATAGGTGGGACCGAACCTACTTGTCGGTATTTTTATGCGAAGACCAACCTTAATCCACGTTTTTGCTGGCAGGCCCACATGTCATTGACAGTTCACCTAGCTGGGTTAACTTTTATCATGTTGGCCCACATGTCATATGCTCCCGACAGTGGCGTCTCCTGCCTCCAGTCATCGCCGTGGAAACTCGCGGGAGCTTTGCGTGGCGGCACTAGCACCCACGCTGATGCGGCAACTATGCGAAACTTGAGCAAGCACATGCTTCCACATCCAACAGTGCCATTGGCACAACGCACGGATCCTTGTGGCGGCGGCGCGACGGTGCTAACCGAGCAGCGGCGTGCCGTTGAGCACACGACAAACGATCTCTAGCTACGGTCTATGAGAGGGCTTGGAGGGCATCGAGGGGTCACTTAGAGGGTACCTTAGTGGACAGGAAAGGCCAAGGTAAAGCAAAGGTAGTCGGCGACGGAGAGGAAGGCGGCAGCCAAGCAGGGGAACTGACGCCTACGATCTCCACGGGTTTCTGGGTCACATGCTATCGGCTAAACTGGAGGGACTTCTTGGGGTGAAAGGAATTGACATATTACTTATCGAGGCGATGGTGGTGTTGAAAGGGGAAAAACCCGGCCGATGGTGAGGACGTGAGGTTGTGGTCACCGAAGCTCTACGGGGTATAAGAAAGTGATTAAACTGAGCAAGAGGGAGAGTGAGCTGAGAAACGAAGTTTAGCGCGGCCGAGGAGTTTATTTGCCTACCAATTTGGTGTCGCCATGGAAGTCCGTTCGCCATAGAAGTGAAATTGGGGGAAAAAAGAGGAATTAGCAGTCAGGTGAGCTTGGCTCAGCTTTAATGGCAACGGTGAGCTAGAGATGGTCACGAGACAGGTCAGAGTGATGCTTGGGAGGATGGGATTGGGCGAGAGCACGTTGCGTGACACGATCATGGCGTGTCGGCTAGCCTATACTATTATGGCCGCGATGTGGCTGGCATTGGCTCTGCAAGGCATGGGCGGATGACTTTGGAGATAATCCAGCGGACAACAGCGGTGGACCGATGGTTAATGACGATGGCGGACTACTGGGCAGCACGGCGCTAGGGCATGGACGCCAGATTGTGCCCGCGTGTAGGAATGAGCGAGAGAGAGGGGGGTGAGGAAGAGAGATGGGAGAGGCGGCATCTAATTTTGATTTTTTAAATTTAAATTCGATCTTAGAATTGGACTTTCTTTGGTTTGATTTGTAATTTGGTAAAATTGGGGTTTTGTGGTGTTTCTCGCGTAGATCTGTAGGGACGAGTGCCGCACCACCTTGCTTTACTGGGAGCTCCGCCACCTGGCTGGGCCTGGCGAGCGCGGGCCGTGGCGCCCGGTGGAAAGCATTTTCGATGAATATTTGGTGTCCTGACCTTTAAAGTGGACTATACCGTTCAATGGGGTAAATGAGTGGAACAGGTAAGGGTGAGCTACACTTTCCAAACACAACCACACTAAATTTGGACTCTTTCACCGCAAGTTTACTTTAGAGCCGGCGTGATGCTGTGCCGTGCTTCTCTCGCAGGTTGATAATGTAGATTAGTATCTGCAATGTCAGGCTCCAGTTTGCTCGCTCCGATCCAGGGTGTATTTATCAAGTTCCTCTTGTTTCTTTACCAGTCCTATCTGTTGCAAATGGCGACGTCCGTCCGTTCGTTCTGAATATGCCATCTGTACGACAAGATTAGTTGCGACGGAATTGACTCCGGCCCTAATATATATGCATAATGCTTCCTTGGATTCTACGCTTACCATACTTGAAAAACACACAAGCCCAACGCTTACGTTTTGCTTGTCCTGAGCCAACGGCGAGCGTGCATTGCCTCCTTGTTCCCCAGCGAGGATGGATTGGTGCGGAGGGATCGAGACTAATCTTGATACCAGAGGTATTTTACACATCCATATCTTTTTCGTAGTTCAACTACTCTAATCGTGATTACCGGCCAGTCGTTCAATGGTGCTCATTCACTGCATCTATATATCCCAACTAAAAGAGGAATGACACCACGAGTTTGCCTGGTTTTTGTGGTCGTGCTGGTGGATATATTAGTTGATTTTTGCATGGGATGCTCTATATTAACGCCACTCGATGACCTCAGACCCAAAGGTGCGGCTGGCTACTAGAAAGCGTGCTCGAAGTGACACGTTTCAACCTCCCATTCGCCGTGCTGGAACCTATCGCTACCACCATAGATACTTGCCGAAGTGGACAAGCTTAGAATAGCATGCCAACAAGCCTGCGGTTCGTCGCTGCCGCGGCTATTTGGTATGTTCGAAACGCAGGATTCGTGAACAGGCAGGGACGGACACAGTTAAAAATAATAACAGGGTCTAACAATAAGGAAGAGTATGTTTTCATACCGAAGCCCCTCCCTTTCCTTCTATTTTATACTAAAAATATAGATGGGTCTAACGCCCCAGCTGACCCGGCCACCGCTAGATCCGCCCCTGTGAACAAGAATATTTCATGTGAACGAATAACCAATTCTGCTAACGCATGGAGATTCCCGGCTTATCTACGTCCATCGGTCATGCATCAAGATCCATGCGGCGAGCTCCCATATAGCACCTCGCACCGGAGCTCGTCGGATGACGAGGAGAGGGAAAGGAGCCGGAGAGAGGAGGAGGAAGAAGAAATAAGATCTACGGCATCAATTATAGGGGGTCTAAATTATAATGGCTTATATTAAAACAAAGAGTCTAGGTCTGATTGTCTTCGAGTCCCCCAACAAAGAAAGAGTTCATATCAATTATAATAAAAAATAAAATTTAAAATAAAAATAAAAGTTCACGTCAACTACAAAACTAGAAAAGGAGTCTATGCCAACTACAGTGAAGAAATTCCATATCAACTACAATAAACAAACATAAATAAAGAGAGTATATTAATTACTCCCTCTATTATGAAATAGTAGTCGTTTTAGACTTATCCTCAGTCAAAGTTTTAAAACTTTATCTTTAGAAAACTTTTAAACTATTTAAGTTGAGAACATAAAAATCGTATAGATAGATTCGTCTTGAAAAGAACTTTCATAATATTATAATTTTTAAGACATTACAAATAAATTTTTAAAAGTTCTTTATGGTCAAAGTTGTACTTTGGAGACCGTGTCAATGTCCAAAACGAATACTATTTTATAACGGAGAGAGTACTAAACTAGTCATGCATGGGTCATCTTGCTTGTTTCACATGAAGAAGTGTGGATTTTGAAGCGAGCAAGAGAAACAAAGGTGGCATAAGGGTACTCTTCTTTTTCTAGGTGCCAGCTATAAGATATGGCTAACGTGCCCTAAAGGCATCACCAATCCAACTCTAATTTAGATCGGCACAACAGTTTTCAACCACTATTTATCTATATTTTCATCACTTTTATTTATTTGCTATAGTACTATGGTGGTCTAAGTTAGGCTTCAATTGGTCATACCCTAAGGAATATCTAATGCTATATCCATTTGTCGTCTATTTGGTATGTCCAACACTACAGTAGAGTAAGAATTAAAATATGAGAGAAAAATTTAGAAAAAATATAGTAACAAATCGAATAATGGATGTACAGTGGTGGTGGGATGGTCCTAGACCAGGCCAACGGGCCGGCCCGGTTTGGACCCGATTGGTTTGGTTACTGTGCGAACCGAATAAATACATTATATATCATTAGATATATATATATATAAATAAATATATTTAATTAGATAAATATGCTACAGTGACGAACCAAACCGGGCTAAAATCGAACCATGCCGGCCCGTCACTATACGAACCAAACCGGGCCGACCCGATGGGACAAGGCCTCGGCCTAAGTTCAGTTCGATGAACCAAACCGTGTCGGTCCGGTTCGGTGAACACTACGGACCGACCCGGTTCGGCCTTGTTAGACCGGCCCGTTTGGCCATCGCTAGATAGTCCACGCACCATCCCGATCTCTCTACACCAATCATACCCTGGTACGAGAGGAGAGGCAATGGAGTACTTCTGCTAGCCTGCTAATGAAAATCATGGTACCACACGCGCGTACATCCACAACCCGCGTCGGCATCACCCACTACAGGAATGTCAATCTCTGTCGGGGGCCAAAACTGCCGATATAGACTCCAAAACCGCCGATAGTAGTATATGTCGGCGGCTGGCCGCCGACACTGCCTCGCCGACCCAGAGTGGCCGACAAAGAGCATTAATATCGACGGCACCCCCGACACTGATGCACAAAGGGGAGGGCTACCGTGCGAAAGATCTATTTCCGCGGCCTACGTAGCCGCCCACATAGAACTTGTCAAACGGGGCCGAACCCGTCACGGCGACCTGACTGGTGGGGTCCATCTCACCCTCGAGATACCGACACGTGTCCAATGGGAGGACCCTCTCGAGCACGAGTAATGTCGGCGGCTAGAAATATGCCGCCGATAATAACCGGGCGATTTATGGTCATGGCTCAGGATATGTCGGCAGCCGAAGAGAATACCGCCGACACTAACTGGGTGATTTATGGTCACGGCGCAGTTGGGCCAAGGATATGTCGGCGGCTAAAGATAATACCGCCGACTTATTAACAATCTGTGTCGGCGGCGTTGGATAATGCCGCCGACATTGATATATAGCAGCAGCAAAATTTTGTTGCCCATTTTTTAAACCATTCACTTCAACCTGCAAAATAACAGAATTCACCACATATAATCACTTTGCCATTCACACAATGACATCCTCACATATCACAAAGCTCGCCACAACGATTTCGAGCCCAAATACAAACAGATCATTGGTAAACACAAAATATTCGATAAATAAGCCCAAATTGTTCATATAGTTCTCACAAACCACATAGTTCACTACATTACGTGCGGGCCGCCACCGCCAATCAAGTCGTAGTCAGGGTTGGTGTTGAACAAACCCTCGATAAACTCCTCGGGCGTGGGCCTAGTTCTACTATCCACATCCCCCTGCGAAGCAATCACCGCCGGCACATCCGTACCCGAGCCGGACACCTTGCAAACAAGATAAAATCCCATATTTTATAATTAGAGGCAAAGCATTGTTAGATGAAATGAAAATTAGACAAAATTAGAGTCGATGCATTATTCGTAGATTCTAAATTAGAGGCAATGCATTATAATTGCATATAAAATTAGATGAAAATGGAATGTTTTGAACGACATGATTGCGAGCTAACCCTTGGTGAAGGCCTCGGAGCTGGTGGAAAATAGGCTATGGGAAAATTCGGTGGTGGCATGAAAGGGTGAAGAGGAGCGCTGCCAAACTGTGTGGGTGGGGCCCCCGGCGTCTGGGTCACCACGGCAGGCATCTGTGACTGGCTGGAGCTGCCGTACCCCGGAAACGGGTACCCATGCTGAACAATTGGAGATGTTAGAAATTAAACTTAGCTGGAAGGACAACATAGCGAATAATGCATATGTAATTACCTGTTGGTATATGCCCAGGAGGATCAGGTTCTGTTCATGGACGGCCTTCACATTTGCATTGGTGGCGTCTCGCTCACTTCTCTCCTGTTGTCACTCCCTTCGTTCCCGCTCTCGCTCCTCCCTATCCTCTCGAAGCTGGCGGTTCTGCTCCTCCAACTCAGTGATGCGCCTATTCTGTGCTTCCTCGTGGGCACGGTCAGCTGCGCGGGCCTATCGTCGGCGTCTCCTTACCTCTGGCTTGTACTCGTCGGGCGGTACAACTGCGTTGAAAACGCCGTACCTGCCGTGATTTAAATGTAAGTAAATGGCAATGATATAAGTTTATAAATTGAAGTAAAAGATATAAGTCTACAAATTGAAGTAAATGACAATGATTTAAATGTATCTGCCGTGAGCCCGCCCACCAAACTAGTCGTACACTAAGACAGGGTCAACCGGCATCTCGTCGGGGTTTGCATCTTCCCCGTGTCTCTCCCGCAAGGCCTGAGTGTACTCATCCTGCCAACAATTGAGATGTTCGAATTAGTTTGAAAACGATGGTTGTGTAAATAATTGAAATAACTAGCTTTATGCACTTACAGCTATCTCCTGAACAGGCGCCGGCATCGGTGGCTGGACCCTGTCTTGCCCCACACGGAGAGTGTGTGCAACCCTCCATACCCTGAAAGCGGAGGGTTCAACCCCCGTCTCGTGCTCCTGCGTAGAATTAAATAATTACCTAATTACATTTAGTTGTAAAATGTCAAAAATTTTAAGCGTTAAAAGATAAGTGTGCTTACTAGGTCTCGCGCCACGTGACCCATGCCGAGCCCTCCCATGTACTTGTTGCACAAACCCGCCCCGGCGTCTCTGTTTCCCCTGTTTCTCCTGGACATGTCGATCCACTCCTCCGAGGCCTACAGGCGACACAGGTGCTTCCAAGCACGGTGGTCCCCGTCCATCCATTCTGGACGCCATGGGAGGTACTGTTTGGCAGTAAGGTACTCGCGGGCTGCTGCTTTCTTGGTCATCTTTCTGCCCCTCTTCCTGCAATGCTTCATCACCGCATCTACACGGGCAAGACTGAGGGCCTCCTTCATGAGCTTTGTAGCCATCCTGTCGATGACCCGATTAGCCTGGGTGTAATCTTCGCCGTCGTCAGCGCCAGGGGGAAGCCGGTACCTCACCTGAAACAAAAACAGAGACATGATTAAATAAGTGCATGAATGCGCAAAGTGTAATCACAGAACGTCGATAATAATAGATGAATAACATTTTACCCAGAACTCGTCGACGACCGCCTCGGCGACAGATCCTCCTTGGTCGAACCCCGCCTGGTAGTAGTCGCGCCAGCTCAGTGCGGGGCGTCTATCCCCCCTCTCTCCATGTAGGCCGGGGTAAAGGGACCTGACAAGCACACCAAGCTGCTTTCCCGGCTCAGGCGCCTCCCCCTTGTTCTGGCAAAACAGCCCACTGCATATAGAATACATTCAAATAGAATGCATCCACAAAGATACAACAAATAACATGCATCGAAATAGAAAGATTTGTGGTTAGCACACATACCTTTCTTCTATTGCAATGCGAACAATGGCCCTCTCCTCTAGTGTGTCGGGAGCCTTTTTCAATTTGCTCCGCCCCCGATGCCTCTTGGAGCTCGCAGACCCCGCAGAGTCAAAAGCCTCCCACTCATCCTCCTCCTCGTCGGCCCCCTCCTCGGGCTCCACCTGCAACCCCCGCTCCACCTCACTAAGCATCCCCCGCCAGTCCAACTCCTTATCGGTCTCCGAACCCGTGTCCTCCAGCCCACTGCCCTCCAAGCTTGTCGAATCCTCGTAGTCCTCGTCTGGTAAGCCCTCACTGTCATCATCGGCCACCAGAACGAGGGGCCTCCTCCTGCTAGTACCTGTTGTGGGCATATGATAAATGTGTATAAGACTAGATATATATTAAAAAATTGATAGCTCTATAAAGTATTAAGTATAGAGAAAAGCCGCCGATACATATGGGTCTATGTCGGCGGTCTGAAAGTATGCCGCCGATATTGATGCCTTCCCAAAACATACAAAAAACTGTACAAGCTATGTATGTTGAATAAATTCTTCTTCTCACTTGGTCATCAACGCGCGGCGCGGCGCGAGCTGTTCTGCAGGTCGCTGGTTCGAGCCCCGCCGCGTCCCATGATTTTTTATTTAATCTATGTCGGCGGCTAAGGTTATGCCGCCGACACAGATGCCTCCCAAGGCTACGGTTTGGGCCCGTTTGTTAGCGACCTCGCCTGACTGACACGTGGGTCCACATAAACTAAATTGTCAAATACAGTGAATCAAATTATAGCATATTAGATTAAAACAAAGAGTACATACCATCACTGCATGATCGAGCCATTTGTGCATTTGTTTGATCGAGCAGGTGGCCATTTGAGCATTTGTTTGATCGAGCACATAACCATCACTACATGATGGATCGCAACAAAGGCACACCTCCTTGTGTGAAATTTGGTTATTTGTCGCTCATGTGAAATTTGGTTATTTGCCACTCGTTTTGAGTGGCTTCGCTAAAATGTCACTCATCTCTCAATAACATGTGGGACTATCTGTGTTTATAACAGTTTGGCAGAACGGTATTTTAGCGAAGCCACTTGTTAAGAATGGCAAATAATCAAATTCCTCTTGTTTTTCCATGTAGGTATTGTTTATTCAATTTTTTGGGGTATTTATGGCTTTGTTATATATAAGACCAATGTTACACATAAAATTTTCTATAGATTAATTAAATACATCTATCTATCTATCTATCTATAAAGAGCAAATAGAACTACCACACTAATTGGAGATATTCAACATAAATCAGGAAAAAAAAATAGATCATATGTTAGAATATGACCAGATTATAACGGTTTATGTTACAAAAGAAATAATTCATATCAAGCACGAAACAAATAGAAGAGTTGGCTACGTACAAAAAAAAATAGAAATTTAGAATAAATACAATAGAAGAAAAGGGGGAATTGCACATCAACTACAGTAAAAATACTACTAACATTAATTTATAATAAAAAATAGGAAAGCGTTTATATCAACTGTAAAACTAAAGAAAATCCATATTAACAACTCTTAAAAATAAATCTTTAATGTACGGTCTTTGTCGTACACAACATGATCGTGACGAAGCTACCTCAGCACTAATTCGCCGGTTTCAATTCTATCCACACCACTCACCTTCCTCGCGCTCGCGCTTCGTTGCTGAACGAACGCACTCAGGACCAACACCTCGGTGTGTATTGCCTCTATCCCCTTGACCTTCTAAGATAGCACTGTTGGTCCTCAGTTCCAGACATGCGTCGTCATGTGTCACACCGTACTAAATATGGCAGTACTTGCTCCAATCCTAATACTTAATTGCCCTGATGAGTACCCTGCACTGTTAATACATGACTGATGATTTGTTTGCTCATTATGAGATTCTATGCAAGTCGGTTCAATTTGTTCTTGACAAGTTGATGAACAAGCAAGGGATACATGAAACATGTGGGAAGCTACAAGGAGCCCGAAAACGAATGGGTGAGGGGCAAAGGCAGATCCAGGATAAAAATCATGTCTACACAATGCTAAAATTGTCTTTCATTTTTTGTAGAATAACAATAACATAATTAAGATAAAACATGTTAACTCCGAGCTAACAATGCACTGTTTTTACTAGTTACTAACATTACGGCAAATTAAAAGTTAAATCGACCAAAAAAGAGTAACATATTCATGAGAGAATTTAAATTGTTGATGTGCATAGCGATGCCAATTAAATTGTTAAAAAATGCAATTTAAAAAAAAGGAATAACAAGAGAGATATAAGTGGGCTTAGGCCCTATATCCTAAGGGAGATATAAGTGAGGATCCAAATCCAAGCCTGTGCTGCTGCCTTGACAGCCCAAGTGGAAGATTCGCCCCTGGTGAAAGGTTTCTATTCCGTCACACTCATTTGAAAATTTTAGATGACAATAACAATCAAAGAAAAAAAGAAAAATATGTGCCCATGTACATGCGTGGAAGAACTAAATTATAATAGTTCAAATTATATAAAAAAGAGTCATGTGAAGTACTATGGGGTAGTGTGCGTCTAAATTGTAATTTGTGGATTACAAAAAGAGTTTATGGAAGTACAATTCAAAAAGCTCATGTAATTTAAAATAAAAATAGTATAAAAAATTTACAATGTGGTCTCCGTATGAACATAAAACTTAAAAGAAAGATTAGTAGTTAGATATCACTTTACCATGGGACAAGATTAACGACAGATGATTGCTGATAATAATAGGGGATAACCGACTCACTATTAGAGCATGTACAACAGTCCACCTCGGCAGTCTTCAAGCCATCTCTAAACAGTATCATGTCATCTAATTGATGATGCGGAGGAGAGTGTGTGCATAGATATTTGAGTCGTCTCTTATAGAAGAGTCGACTCTACACGAGAATTAAAAAACTTTTTGTGTGAGAATATTACCTATAAAAACGTGCAGACATCTCTATTATTATATATGCTATCTCTAGTGTTGTCACTATATGACATGTCAATAGTTAGAGACAACTGTTGTCTCAACCATTATACATGCTCTTAGTCGGTAAAGATTATCGGTGAACTATCTATCGCCTAAGCTTATATATTGGGTCAAATAATCTGTCGAAAATACGGTAGGTATTACAGACCAATCGTGTGTCGGCAATTCACATTTTTTTGTTCAAATTGTCCATCGGTAAAATTGGCACGACAAAGAAAGTGTCGACAATCTTACGGAACGAGAGAAAAACTAAATATATAGACTTGGTCCGATCTACGAGCCCTAAAAATTGCCCACACAGAGGCCCACTAACTTTGCTTACAACATCTACACTAGGGTTATCCCCTTACTCCCGATTCCCACTCAGTCCTCCCGCTCCTATGTCCTGGCTGCCACGAGCTATGTACACAAGTCCAAAACTAGAACTAAACTCCACGATAATAATGAAACAAATACAAATTTTTTTGTGTGAAAAAAATCACCCCATTAATTGTAGTGGGTCAATTACAACTTTTTTAAAAAGTCCTAACCCAAATCTATCTATCTTTCGTATATATTGTTAAACCAGGGTAAGGGAGCCACTAATAGAAATGTCCACATTGACGGAACAAAAAAGATCTAACCTTTGATTGTATTTGACCCAACTTATAACAATGTAGATTAACTATGTCTATGTCATGACCAATACACCAGCATCATTGGTCAGAAGATTAGAGAGATAATGCAGGAACAAACGACTGAATTCAAAGGATATATAACTACAAAATCATATACTCCCTCCATCCTGAAATAGTTGTCGGTTTAGACATGTCCTAGTCAATGTTTAAAATTTTATCTATAAAATACTTCTAAACCATTTAGATTTGAAGCATAAAATTCATATAGATGAATTCGTTTTGAATAGAACTTTCATAAAAGTATAATTTTAATGCATGTTAAAATTAAATTACAATAGTTTTTAGTATTCAGTTGCATTTGGGAGACCGTACCAATGTCCAAAATGACAACTATTTCATAACGGGGGGGGTATAACAATAGAAATTTAGGGCCAATAAGGTAGCCTGCATGTATCATCCACCCTGGCAACAAACTAATTAGTGTATATCCATATATAGTCCATAGAACCAAAGGCCATAGAGCAAAGACAAATTACCAAATTAGACCATCTAGTACGACGATTTCTCCTTGGTAATTACACTACGAACGGACTGTAGCCTTTCTTTGCTTACCTCAAGAAATTGCAATGCATGTTGCACTTGATCTCGAGGAGAGGAAGAACCAAAAAAAAAAGGGTGCATCTAGCTTCATGGCCCTTCCATAATTTTGCAAGTGGATAGGATTTCATAATTGTTGATACTTGATAGGGCCTGAGGTTTCTGGGAGAGGATGGAGAGAAAGGTCAAAGTGTATGTTCCATGATCCCATGGATCATATCAGTCGATGAGTTTCATGACATGACAGTAGAGGGCAGACATAACGGTGGTGGGTCAGGGGGGCTAGAGCTCTAGCTCCATCTACGCTGCCTATGACAGTGAAGCTCCACCTTAGACCCACCTATATCTTTAGTGTAAAATAGAAGGGAAGAAGGGACTAATTAAACTTCAGATTTGAGTCTTGAACTAAACTTCAGGTCCTCCTATTATTTTTGGTTGCGTCCGCCCCCACATGACAGTGAGATGCCTATGTATAGATGTAGATTCGAATGTTCTGCAAACTATAGGAGTCTAGAGGGTATAGGAGAAGATGATGGACAACATGAATAAGACATAAAGATAAACAAGTTTGAAAACATGGTTATCTAAGGTAATAAAAAAGATTAATCTAATTCTTTCCAATCCCAAATTCTCATGTGCTCTGGAGCAACAAAGTAACCATGCTCTAGAATCTTCAAAATTTTCAATATATACTATAAATTATAATGGATCTAGATTATAATAATAAAGATCTTTGTATGTTGTTACTTGAATGTAAAAGACCTTATCAAATCTAATTACAAACTAACTAATGTAGCCACACAAATACACGGGCCACCATGCTAGTTATCTACTTATATATATAAAGCAGAATAAAACGGAGCCACCACATTTATCCTAAAATCCTAGAAATTCCCACATTAATAGAAAATACTAGAAATTCTCACGTTAATCTTTAAAAAAAGAAAAGATGTCCACCGTTCATTATCCGTTAATCCTAGAAAAGAATCTACACAATCTATTGTAATTTTGACTCATGTTGTGCGTTAAGAAATCTATGTGCGCGTGTACAAATTGCACACAACACAAACGTGCACGAGCGGATACTAACATGTGCGTGCATAAAAACTTGGTACAATAAAAACGTGTACGAGAAAATCCTCCTCCATCCATCCTATCAATATCCACCAAATCAGATAACCGTTCAATTGTCGTCCACCAAATCAGATAAAAAAGATAAATAAATAATCTCTATAACAACTAATAAACTTGATCTAATATATTAGAGATAGACTCTAAATCTGATTTGATATATTAGAGATAGATTATGAGTTGAAAATTACCCTAAAAAAGATTATGAGGTAGAGTCGCGTAAACGCGTGGGCTACCTTGCTCGTTATTATTATGCTAAATTAGAGCTAAATAGAGCTGCCACATTAATCCTCAAATATTAAAAATTTCCACACTAATCGGAGAGAAAAAAGGCACCGTCGATTCATGTGGAACCAGATTATAATGGTTTATATTAAAAGAGTCTTTATCGATTGCAATAAATAATAAATAGAAATAAGAGTCCATGTAAACTACAATACTAAAAAAAGGTCCATATAACCATGTAAACACAAAAAAAACCTAAATTTAAAATAAAAAAGTTCATATTAAATACAAATAGCTGCGTATATAACGCAGAACACCAGTCTCGTTTACACAAGATTTTCACGTCGGGCGGATATCTTTACATGGAGGCGGTTATAAATACGAATCAATTAATGTCCACTTTTGAATGGACGAAAGGTGACCTCACACCTCTCACGAGTCATGACATGAGTCCTATGTGTGTGCCGGTTTACATTTCCCCCTTGCCGTGTCCTTCCCAATGATCTCTTCTTTACGACATGCTTAGCTTGGAGAAATCAATGCGATCGATCCAAGACGTACTCGCACAAATTTTTGCGTTGACCCAAAACGGTTATGTCGCTAACACTTCAACCGGCCTTCTCATGTGACTCCAGGTCTCTCTCCATGAAAAAGCAAGCAATTTGCTAGCTAATTTCTTGCTTCTAGTTCATTTGCTCGTGAACCGATCGACCACGCGCCTATCAAAAATACTCATATTTCACTTCCTGATGCGATTAATCAACTATGGGCGGCCGGGGACGTTTGCCCAAGTGTGAACCCAGCTAAGCCGGAAAATCTATCAATCAAGCCAGTAGTTAGGAGTACTAATTAAGAAGTAGAAACACAGCATTGACATGGCTTTATGGAGTTAATGGCACCACATGCCACCCCGGCTTAAGCGTTTTAAGCCGAATTTAATTTGCAGCGTCGCCGTCATCACATGACAGAACCGAAATGGCCTAGTTTGTGAACGGCCGTTAGATGGGTCGGAGAAAGGGAACGAGTTCGATCGCACGCGTCCGAACCACGTCTAATTTAACGAGTAGGAGAGTATAGTAAGTACTAGTGTAAACCTCGAGACAACAGATCTCACATTGTGCTTTTTTTATTAAATTGTTTGCTTATGTTTTTTTCGAGCACTTTAGCCTTTTATGTTTTTCAACTAATTAGAAGCGTTCTCAAATTTGACATTAATTTTGAAGTTATAAGGTAGATATTCTTAAGTTCGATTTTTGAAATTATTAATCAAAATTGTTAAATCTTAGTTTCAGCAGACAATCAAAAACCACTTAGGGAGTTCACGTGCACAATTTCGAGCAAGTCATCACAGCAAACCAGAGAGAAAAACAAACAGAAACTTCCATTGCTCTCTATATCTATGTACGTACCTGATCAGGTTTGAGTAGCCCGATCTAGCTGTCCATGTCCGCCTTTTCCTTTTTATTTCGAATACGGTGGATTCATTTTCTTTTGTAAAAGTGGCACGTGTCTTGTTCACGGTGTACTTACATTGTACTTTTACGTCGTGAAAGAGAATACACACACACACAACGAATCTATTAAAGTATATCGATACATTGTGACTATCTATGTACACCAAAATTAGTGGAAATCAAGACAATTATTCCACTAACAAGGTACGAGAGCAGGTCTTTTTCCTATCCCTCTAAACCCTAATTTCTTGAGCCGCTGGCCACCATCGTCGTGGTCGTTGTCTTCCCATGACAGGCCTCCCCCTGTTTGCGTCCTCCTCCAAAATGCCGTCGCCACCCTCCGGCCGCCGCGCGTCGCCTATCTGCCACGCCTCGCGGCATCCTCCTCCCCGGTTGTGTGCCACTACCACTATCCGACCGCTGCTCCCACAAGGACATCCGCTGCCCTGCTGATCTTGCACTGCAGGTTGCTGTCGGCTGTGTCTTGCCAGTCGCTCCACCACCGGTTCTGATGGACACGGACGCGGAGTCCCGATCTTCTTATGAGAGACGGTAAGGATAATTTGGTAGGTATCACGAAGATCTAAACGATCCGCCTTCCAACCCCGCAAGAAACTGGAAATCCCGGCGATCGCTAAACCACCACAGAGATTGTTATAGACCGAACCAGAGGCACGATCAACCTGTCTACGAAGGACGGTTTCTGCAAGCAACCGAAGAACGAGAAAGAACACAAGATAAGCAATCACAATTGCGAGTATAAATTAAAGATAATGGGTTTCAGAAACTTGGTACTGTTGGTCTAGCCGACACAAGAAGGACAAGGCGAAATCTCACACAACCGTGACGAAATTAACTAAACAAAATCCAACTAAAACGAAGCACGGCGGAGACTTATATAGGGCAGCGCCTAAATAGGCGCCCACGCACGCACAACCCTAACCCTAGGGGTACACGGGCCTTGGGCCCAAAAATATGGCGACGCAGCGCCGGAAAGTTTCTGTCCGTCAACTTGTTTTCATGATTCTCATTAGCTTGGATTGAATTTGAAGGCGTGGCTGGATCCGTTGGAAAGCTTATCTCGTAAGGTTTCCGTAGAGTCCTTATTTGCCTCATTTGGAAGTCGTATGTGATCTGAGCGTCCGTTTGAAAGTGCACTGTTTCTGAAAGTCCGAACCGGACTCGGCAGCGATTTCGATGTCCTCTCGACTTGGGCAACCATGTCAATGATGTCCTCGTCAGGTTCCCACTACCCCTGTTGGATCCCCTGCAAGTTGCTGCCAACGGGATCCTGCCGGCCTCTACATCTATCGCATCACCACTTATTCCCACTGTCCCTGTTGGACCCCCTCCACAACATGTGCCAACAACACGTGGGACCTTGTCCCGCAACCAACTAGCACCAATGTGGTCATAGACAAGTGGATCTTCAAATGCAAGCTTCACGCAGACAGCTCCCTTGATCGCTACAAGGCCCGCTGGGTTCTCTAGGGTTTTTCTTGGCGCCTCGGAGTCGACTTTGATGAGACCTTTAGTATTGTTATTTAGCTGTGCCTAAAAAAAGTAGTGCGTCACGGCTTAAATCACCAGTTTGTAATACCCTGTAGCCAAATTTTTTCTATTTTTGTTTCGCTATGTTTGTCCATATCACACCATGTGCCCTGACTAAGGAAGTATTCCATGAAAAATAATGTGTAAAGATCATCATACCCCTATTTATTTAATAGTATGTTACAACTACTTTTTTTGCTAAGCATTTAATTGAGGGGTAAAGAGTGAAGGTATCACCATAAGTACACTTAATATTTTTAATGGACAAACATTTTAAAACATATTTTTTTTGAGATCATGGATAAATATATTGAAACGAAGGAAGTAACATTTACTTTTAGTTTGAAGCCAACTGAGCTACCTAGAATTTGATAGGGCGTGAACGGTTATTGTTTGGCTGGAAGCCAAATGGGCTATAGAAAATTACCGGTCAATTTTTTTTAGTGAATTATTAAAAAATAAAATCTTAAATTTAAAAAAGGAAACAAAATAAAATTTAAAATTAGTAAAAACGTGTCGTTTAGGATTTTAGATAAATTATGAAATTTGTATCATGCAACCTGGGCTCCAAACAAAATAGAAGTGAAAATAGGGAAAAAGTGAAATGAAATAAGCATGCGCAGGTCAGCTCATCTTTGCCCACGCTAGATCTATGTCAGCTCTAGGTCAAGCATTTTATTTGCTTTTGTGAAACATGTGTTTGGTCTTGTAAATCACCCAAAAGAATATAACAATTTATTTATTTTGCTATGGTGAATCATCAGCTCCTTCCTCTTGTGAAACATCACCCATTTTGTTGTGCTAGAGCTTTGTCCACCCATTTTGTTGTGCCAGAGCTTTGTTCACGTTCCAAGTCAAAACATCCCTTTTTTTTCATACAACTAGAACGTTGAACCGTAGGAACACTCATTTCTCTTTCATTAATATAATTTTTTTAAAAAATATAAAAAAAATTACAGGAGCGTCTCCAGTGCAGACAACTGTGTTCTCCGTAAGACGGTCACCTCACTGCGATCCCTCCTCCTCTCCTTCTTCTCCGACATAGACCTTCCTCCTCCTTAACAAGGCTGCCCCGCACATCGGCGCCACATCCACCTACTCGCGGTCGGCGCCGCCCTCGTCGCCTCGCCACTCTACCCCATCCTCCCGCTGCCACCTTGACCCTGCCCATCCTAATCTCATATGCCAGATCCCTTCCCGTCGTCGCCGCACGACTGTCTTCAACCTTCCTCGTGGCTTCGGCGACGCCATCACCACCTCACCACCCCCACCATGATCCTCTCCCCACCGCTGGCCGACAGGCCACCGCCTCCCCCGATTTCTCTCTAACCACAACCGACACCAAAAAAAAAACCTCCAAACTCAAACCCTAAAGTGGCGGTGGTATTAAAGACGGAGAATTCGACTCACCACCGCAGACACATGCGTTTGATCAAAACCAAAAAAATATAATTTAAATACGACTATACTGTACTTATCTGCACTCTTTTAGTCTTTCTTCTGATGTATATCCCTACATTGAGCTTTCCTTCCGTCTGTATGTTGAACCCTGGTCGCACCATCGGTCCTCAAAATCAAGTCGGATGCTGGGACACGACTCTAGGATCAAGGGAGGAGGAGGCCGTCGAGCGATCAACCACAACGCTACCAACGGCGCACGCACCGGCACCGCACAGCTCGGCGCCGTGCCCAAGGGAGACGCCGCGACGAGGATTTTTATCCTCTACCGTTGGTTACAAAGGCAGAGAATGAATAGTGTCTGTGCATTTTTAACTATAAACAGTGTCAAACAGTGAAAATAAATAGTATTTTTGGTACAGTATACTGTATCCATGAACAGTGTCATCTTGCTATAATACCCATACATTTTTACCTATTTACTACAGTGCCCCCTGCCTTTACATGCACAAGGGCAGAGGATTTTTATCCCCGCGACGAGGTCACGAGGACGAGGACGTGTTTTGAACCGGTCTGCGAACTGCCCGTGTCCACTCGCCACGCCCACGGGCCACGGGGTGGCGAATCTGCTCCCCCGGCCTGGGCTCCCGACCCCGTGCCCCACACCCACACCCACACCCTGACATGGCTGATGGCTCGTGGTCTCGTAGCTCGAACCGGATGGATAGGGCGATCACGGACCGGATGGAAAGGGTGATGCGTGGATTGCCGGATTCCTCGCGCGCTGCTCGAGGATCCAGCTTCCATGCCACCACAGTTTTGCCGCGGACAACTGGTCTCTAGCTAGTGCGCAGCCCAAAGTCTTCTTCATGGTGACCCCGTTTTAGATGGCGCCAGCTTTCTTTCTTTCATTGTTCTCTTTTTTGGTCCACTTGCTCTTTTTTTACCAGTCCTCCCATGCGGCGCACTCCTGAATGTTCAACATTTTTGTGTGCCTAGCTTGCCAGACTGAACCCGTTGAAGGAGCTGCAGCCTGAAGACAGGTAGTATATGATAACAATCCAGCCGTACAGTCGATCGAATTGGGATTTGGGAAGCGAATCATAGGGAAGATGCGAACCCGTCGCGCAAAATCATAGGGAATGATTGCTGTTGAGTTTTTCTTAAACTGAAAACCAAGCAGTAAAGTAGCCCCGAAGTGGATCCTGCGTCGACGCAGTTGGATGTTGGAACCCTGGACTCTGCTGCAGATGGCCCAGGTAGATCCTGGCACATCCCTGGGTAATACTGTAGGAGTATAGGACTGGCAAAACACTGAATTTGTCAGGAAAGTTTGAGCTTTTCCAGGAGATGCTTCATGTTTCTGTGCTAGTAGCCTACCAGTAGTCTAGTACTGCTTCCATCCAGCGTTGATACTTTGGTGGGAGCATGCTGCCCAGGCAAAAAAAATGCCACCAAATGCGGTATTTGAGCTCGAGGAACATTGCTAGTGCTGCTATTGTTGAGTACTACTAGTACTTAGGACTTCCATCAAACTTTGACCAAAATTATTTCACATAATAACAAAGGCTAATTTATGATCGCTGACGCATGAACAGTGGTCTAAGATCAGAAGGAATCAACTCAAACAGTAACCCGAGAAAAGGCCAAACAGAATGACAACATCTAAGGAAAAACAGTAAACCGGTCAAAGTTAGGAAAGGGGCTAGAACAGCAACCTCATAATTAAGCTTAATTAATTGATTAATTAATCCATCTTTCCGGAGCTGTCGAGAGCGATCAAGAAATCGAAGCCGGATTCTGGAGCTCAGATTGTACAATCGCTCGCGAGTCTCAACTCCAGGAAAAAAAGAAAAAGAGAGAGGGAAGGAAAAACTCCCTTCTTCCATTCAAGAAGGGAGCAAAAATTACAGCAGCAGCGGCGATCAAGAACAACAGCAAACACCTTACAAAACTAGAATTGAGCAGTACAGGAGAGCGTAGCGGTAGTGGTACTCGTAGATTTACTTCATAGGAGCGGAGGCGCGCGCAAAGGCGGGAGCTTTGGAAGCTCACTCGGACGGCGCGGCGGTGGAGGCGGCCATCCTGGGCGAGGTGACGGGGAAGAGCGGGAGCAGGCGCGGCGGCTCGATGCCGCGCGGCGAAGGGTGGAGGAAGAAGCCCTTCTCGGCGATGGCCGCGCGCTCGGCCTCCACGGAGGACGACGCCGGCGAGCGGTTGAAGGGATCGCCGGTGAGCGGCGTGACCGGGCTGAGCTTGAGGGACGGGAAGTCCAGCACGCTCGGCGATAGGATCTCCGGCGTGGCGACCTTCCTCGGCGACGGCGCAGCCCCCATCGCCAGCGGCGCGATCATCTTGAGGTTCTTGAGGCTGCTCCGCCGCTCGTACAGCTTGAAAGCCGGCTTCTTGGGCCGGCACGGCCCGTTCGCCGCCTGGCTGCCGCCGGCGCCAGCACCGGCGGCCGCTGTTGTCGTGGCGTTCTTGGAGGACTGCTCGGCGCCGGTGAGCATCTGGACGACCTGCTTGAAGGAGGCGGTGTCGGCCTGGACGAAGGTGGTGGGGAAGGGGGTGGTGTCGATGGTGCGGGGAACGGGCCTGGGGGATGGCGGGAGGCTGGGTTGAGGTTGGGCGCGGTGGTGCGGGTGAGACGGTGAAGTGGAGGACGACGACGAAGAGGAGGTGGAAGACGAAGGGGAGTTTGGGTCTTGCTGAGGCATGGCCATGGGGAGGAGCTGCTTGGTGGAGACCTCCATTGATGCCTCAGGTGCGCCTGCGCACTCGCAGTGCTTGGGTTTCTTGGGTTTTGGTGTTGGCCCTGTGCCCCTGTTGGGGGAGGATCCAGGAGGAAGAGCAAGGAGGAAGGAGGAACGGAGGGGAGGGGCCGAGGGAGATGGTGGGGAGGTTAAGAAGAGCGCCGAGAAGGAAGAGGCAGGGACAGGGTTAGCGATGCATTGTTGTTGGCGTGAGTGCTTTCTCTCTCTCTCGTCTCCTCTTTAAAGTTTTTCCAGCTTTGGTTTTCTTTTCTTGTTGTGTTTTCTATTTTTATTTCCTTTTAATTTACTGCCGTAGACTGTAGTGCTTCTTTGTTGGGTAGGGCGGTGGTGGTCTGGCGCCTGGTGGGGTGGGGACTGGGATGGATCTATTTGTAAACAACGACATTGTTGCTCTAATTTGAATTGTGTTTACATAGAACATGTTCTACATAAACAAGTTTTTTGCATGGTACATTTCGGTTTTTAATGAAAACTAGAATCTTTATCGCCGTGGCTATTCTGTGTCTGTGCTCGACTAGATTGCGCAAACGATTTTTTTTTATCATTTTTCTAGTTTGTTTTGTAAGTTTTTTATATTTTTACTCTGAAATAATATATTGCTTTGTTGAAAAAATATATCACTAAGAGAAACATATAAAACTAGAAAATATATAATAATTTTTAATAATTACAAAATTTTGACAACATGTATAAAATGAATTTACATAAATTTTAAATTTTAAAACACTCAATTTAAATTTGAAATGTAGGAAAGGCCCATGACTAATAGCCAAACCATAAACAAGTATTTAAAGGATCTAACTGTAAAATAACCTATGCATCTGACTCCACTGCAATCGTCGCCATCGTCGAAGTCGAGAACTACCGAAATCAACAACGCCACAATCCCACCTTCTTCGGTCTCATCCTCACAAGGAGACAAAAAAAGAAGATTAGCATCAGCAATAGGATTAAAAGCTTGCAAACTCATCATGGCTGCCATTGAGGAAGACAAAATCGAACACAACACTGCTCGTCGTCATCGAACTCACGGGCATTAGAATTCGTCATAACGCATCCCAAATCTTGCCCTTTTTCAATTCCACCACCACAAACTGCCCTACAACAACAGGATTCGATCATAGGCTCTCGAATTAGATCCCACTCTGTGGCTCTCCCCCGCCTCAATAGTGTCGCTAATGACACCAAGAGATTTCATATTACCTACTGAATTCTACAAATGCTAGACATAGCCAACGTTAGAAACTCAATGACAACCCTAACTATAAATCCCTAGGCCTACTGACCTAGGCAATGCAAAAGCAATCTTAAACAAAACCTGGAGACCTTCTGCCGACCACTCGTCGCCATCAACGTCAACAAAGACGCTAGCAATGGAGGGTTTGGCCAAAATCGTCGTATCCCTTTGACCACTTGTCTCGTCGTCGCCATCTTCTCAAACCCTAATCGGTACAAGTATCCTTCACCTGTGGGTCTTTCCCCCCTTTTTTTCCAATTGGTCTTGTTTTTATGTTCTAGGTTTGGAGCTACAAAAAGAGACACGAAGTAGAAGGAACATGTAAATGGAAAGGTACTCCCTCAATCCATGAAGAAAGAAGTAAGACATTGTCGTACGATGTAGAGATGGAATTTTGCTTCCATTATAAAAAAAATGAAGCAAGTCATATTTTGATTTGGACATGGATAAGGATATGGTGGAAAGACTACACTACCGATAATTATTATCTCTAATTACTATTCCCATGAATATATGTAGTACAAAATCACTCTTAATTTGTATTGGAGTACAAAATCCGCTCTATATATGTGGACAAGGTTTTTCAATAAATAAACTCTATAAACTTGAACCAAGATAGCATATAATTATGATAGTGTTCTAGAGATCTAGATGGGTCGGGTCAAGCCGAGTTACCTTGAATCGGGGATGTGTCAACTCACCCTGAACCACCTACATCAAGGATGCCATGAGCTCGCCCCGACCCCCACCCATCTGAGCAGCAATTCGCCTCGACCCAGCCACGAAGAGGAGAGAGGAGGAACAGATCCTGAGTAGAGGAAAGAGGTAGAGAGGTAGAGGGAACCTCAGCATCCGCCCACAGTAGGGTTGCCAGCGCTCGCCGTGGATCGAGCCTCCACCATTGTGTGCCACCGCCCACCCATTGCGTTGTCATCCTCGTGCCGCCGTTGCCCGCCATCCAATTTTGTTGTTGTGCGCCCCAATCGCTCTGGCGTTGTCGCCCACGAGACCATGTCACAATTCCTTGCCTTGCCTTGTCGTGCGTCACGTCAAGATCTGAAGGAGAGAGCCACATATCTGAGTGAGACTAGGAGAGGGACTGGGTCTTGAGAGAGAGGGAGTCAGGGAGAGGTGAGGACTTGATGGATCAGAATTCGAAAATCGGCCAAGCCATGAGTGGTGGCTGGGACTCGGGTGAGAGTGTTGTGCTTAGACCTAGGTTTAGGACATGTGTTTGGTGGGGCAAATCTAGTGTTGTAATGTCAATCCAACAACAATGCTAATACATTGGGTCAGATCGGGGAATGGCTTGCTTGAACATGATCTAGCTGGAATCAGGGACCGACTTGACTTTGACCTATCTACCAGGTCAGGTTGGGTACAGATGTAGACCTTTATAGTGTTGTTATGGAGCATCACACAGTATAATACGTTGTGTAACTGTACGATGTTTACATTTGCTCTAAAAGTAACAAAACCTATGAAAACTACCAACAAAGTGGTCAAGCAAATCAACGAATCCGGCACCGGGGAAAGTGAAGGTGAAGAGTACAACTTGCTTTCAATTGCTGGGCACCGAGATTACGAATCATTACTTGGGAAGATGTCATGAATTTTCTTGGTGAAACACGAGGAACTCTACCTGCCGATGCTCTACAGAGGGCCACTCAATGATTCCCCTTCCTACCGTTTCCCTGCCTCATACTATCCTCATCGAGCTTCGCACTTTGGATAGCAAACTGCATGTTGCCACTGAGCACCAAGGTATGGAAACGATGATATTATTGCAGTATGAGTGCCCTTAAAGGCTTTATTGTGGGTATTCTTGTAAGTCTATCATTTTTTTTGTTATTTTATGCCATGCTACTCTATTCATGTTATTTTGATGTGGACATATTCTTTACTACAAGGAGATATCACTTGATGGGCTAGCCATTGTGTCGATTGGCTGTGGAGGGTACCTACGGGTCGCGACCAGCAAGGTGCGCAGGATTGGCCACTGAGAGGGTGCCCAGGATCGGGGCCAAGAAGGGTTGCTCACCAGACTGTGGAGACAATGTTTGCCATTCGATCGATTTGAACGGCCAGGATTTATGTAACGAGCCATCACCTATCACTAGTAAAGCCTTTTTTAAGAGCAGAGATGACGTACCGAAACAATCATTCCTAGTTTGAATGTTGGCTTGCTCCCTCCATGGAACCCAAGGAAACGTCTTCTTCAATAAGAAGTGAAGCAATTTGAACGTTTGAGCGAAGGCTCTAGAAATCCTTTACACTTGTTTTGATTAGACGCCGCAACACAACCCCCCCAACCAATGTTCAAGGTTGGCCCTTATTGTCCAAGCCGAGGGAAGGAGTCCATCACATCCAGACCATAAGGCGATGCTTGCCCAAATAAATTTTGAGAAGGTGCATTACACGAAGAGGTGCAGGGGCAGTTTCTCTGTGTTGGGCACATAAAGGCAGTTCGTCTGATTGGGTCACCCTCGTGTTACAAGCCTATCAGCCGTTCAAAGTTGGTTTTGGAGAAGACACGAGGAGAATAATTTGTGTTTTGAGGGCGCCCAGACTTTCCAAATGTTATTCACCAAATTAGTCTAGATCCGTCCTTCAAACTACCTCAGATATGCTAACTTGGCCATATAGATGCCATACACCGTCCATTTCCAGGACATGGTATCATCCATGTCCTCTCAGCTGGTGAAACATATTCTCTCTACTAGCTCTACAATGGTGACCATTTCCATTAGCGAAGCTTGGGAGAAGTTTTGAAAGGAATCACGTATCTAGTTGTTGTCATGCAAAACGGTTGTGATAGTGACCGTTTATCTTATGGACGCTTCGTATAGAGAATGTGTGAACCGGAGTGTCTTTGGTTGCCAGCTGCGTGCTATGCCGGGCTACAACTACTGGGGGGTGCTTGTTGCCATTGTTGACTTTGGGAGTGGGGTCGGGAAGGATGTTGTGCTCAAAATCAAAATCCATTTTTTGCTTGTATATGTTCATGTTCATAACAAAATTTGAGAATGAAACAAAATTCAATCAGTCAATATGGGCCAAATAAGTTTTAATCTCAAATTCAAAATTTGGGGAAAAAAGTCTTATTCTATCTCTACTTATTTTAGACACTACACCACAACCCATATTTAGGGGCTCACGTCTGTCAGCAAAATACGAAGTTAGGGGCAAACCATCTGCCGATAATACTTTGTCTGACAGTAAAAATGCACTTTCAACAGGTAAAAACTTTTGCGGATGGTCGGGTCTCTGGCTGACAATTGTGGTAGAGTGTCTGACGGGGAGAGTCATTATCGGCAGATAGTTTGTCGGAAAAGACTGCTTTTCAAGCGGAATGTGTGCCCGAAAAATCATGCTCTGATGCAGTTAGAGCGATTTCCCGACATTGCGAATCTCATTATCCGCAAAATGTTCGCGCCGATCAACGATGTAGGGGTAAGCTCATACGGTCACCTTGGCACCTTGGTCGTTACAAATAGGGGAGGCTGTAAAAGATGCTGGCGAATTAACATCAAGCTGTCGATTTCCATCGGGGAGTTCAACGTCGTCGCGCGGAGACGTGTGGAGGGGGAATCGTATTGGAGACATATTTTAGCTCCACGAATAAATGGGGGAGAGGCATCCGGTTCCCGTTTTAACGGCCACGAGAGCGGCAGGACGCTGTTGACCGTCAATTGCATGCCACATAGGAGGACGAATCATTCGTGGGAAATTATGCTGTTTGGCCACGTCTCGCCACCGACGAACGGTCAAGGCTACTGTTTTCCCATGGCTCTAGTGTTTGTCTCGGTGAACGACGGTGAAATGGCACCGAAGATTCAGAACACCGACACATCCGACCTCTCTCGCAGATCTTCTCAGAGAAACTGGACGGATCTCGCGTTCCTTCACCGAGCATGCAATGGGAGTGAGGTAGCCCATTGTTTCCTGCTGCCATTCCGGTCTGCTCCGTGTACGGTCACCACGGTCTGATCCTTCGAACTGGCAGTCTGGCATTGGCAGGAAGATATCGGCGCTGGGTTCGATGCCCGCACGATCGGCCGCTACCTTAAAAACGATCCAGAAATGACAAACCGTTTCCTTGCGTCTTTGATGTTCCCAATGGATGTCTATGGACGAAAAACCATGCCAAAACTCGGTGGAATGGAAGAGAGGGACGTCGCGAGCCGTGCGTGTGACGCCGCGGGAGGGCGCGCGCCTAGCCACGAAAACACTGTGGCGCTGCTCTTCCGAGAGCACCAGCACGAGCGCGAGATCCCACCGTGCCGGGGCTCCGGCTGGGCACACGGCACGGCGCGCGTGGTCGCTTTCGCCGCGGCAATCATTGCTCCCCGCGCCAACGAGACGTGCCAGCGAGAAGCCCTGGTCAAACACTCCACCGCGCGCCCTTTTGTTCTGGCCTTGGAGTGCACTTCAGCTTCTTCGCGCCCGACCCCTTTGCTGCCTGTGCGTCTGTGCGCAACGCAATCATGCACCTCCGATCGGATATACTCCTCCATGGCCATCATATTCATTCAGCTCCGATCGGATGTATGGCAATTGGCACCTCATCCTTTCCTAGTTCGGGAATGATGCTCGCATGTGTGTATACGCATGCCATGCGTACCGAGCTGTAGGTTGCCTTCGTGGGGCCCGTTTGCCAGTTGGTTACTGGCCATGGTGGAGTGCAAGTTTGCCGCTGTGGCAGTGTCTGGTGTCTCCAAACAGCTATGGCTTTGCTGCCTTGCTCTGAGGCTCTGCTGCTACAGCTGAAGGAGACGATCGATGTACATGCATGTCAAGCGAATTCCCTTCTGCAAGTCCATCTCTCTGTCGGAGTATGCGTTCCTGATAGCTCCATACATCGATCACGGTCTCACGTTCTTTCAAAAAAAAAAAAAAGTTCAGTCTCACGTCCGTGTTTTCCTTTGTTTTATTTCACCTATTCCCAGCTCGGCAAGCAGTCTTAACTAACGATAATAACAGGGGGGAGGGGAGCTTTGTTAGGTGGATGTTTCCGGTAGGACTATGCATTTGGATCCATTAAACCCTTGTTTGACCAGTAAATTAAGTGCGCAGCAACACCCCGACCAATCCCACATCTAACATTGACCAGGACAAGGCCCATCGCTCTGGAGTCTGTAGTCTGGACCACATTTTTAGTTTTGGCTCACCCTGCGCACTTCCAGTTTTGATTGAGAGAGAAAGAGAGAGAGAGAGAGAGAGAGAGAGAGATCTACCTAGCGGCACCACGGCTCCGAGCTCAGTCCCTGGTAAGTGGCAACGCCCACCAAACCTACAGTATTCAAGCCTTCTTTTCTGAAGAGCTTAGGCCGTTGTTCAGTAAAGAATCCAATCCAGCAGCCCCTGGTCCTTCGCCTCCATCCATCCCTTCCCGCTGCCCTGCACTTTCTCTGGACCACACAAGTGGACGACGAGAATGCCCATCTGTATGTAGTGTCGCCCCTACGACACGGTGGAGAAGCCCAGCACCAATTCCTGTCTTTTATGTTCACTCTCTTTCTCCCTCAGCCAAGCGCCACCTCACAGTCCATACCTGGACTATGGAGTATGGTCTCACCTTCGCCTCACTGTCCCCAATCATGCATGAGGCTGGAAAAGAACCTATGTAGCAGGTAACCTGGAATGTCTAAAATGTCTAATAGATTCTAAGTTAGAACGTCAAGTATTGTAGCTCATAAAATATAAGAGAAAAACATAGATAAATAGTGAAAAGAACATATGAATAATGTCTGGACCGATCTAAGTTATAACATCATTGGTGATGGCCAACCTAGGTGAGAGCTTGAGCTGCCAAGAAACAAACAAGATTTCAACATGAAGATGGAAGAGATATTTCAGCCTAAACAGGTGATCGCAAAATTTGCAAGAGCGGAGGCCTTCGGTGCGTGGCAGGAGCAGAGCAAAGAAATCTTGCAAGCATTGGGAGAACGGTGGAACAGGACGCACCACCACCCATTGACCATGCGAGAAGAAAGGAAGGGAAAGGAGGAGAGAAAGCATCCTCTTTTGTGGCACCACCAAGAAGAGGCCACTTGCTCGAGGATGCGGCATCGATTCCCTACAAGACATTCCCTTGAAAGGTGACTGACCTAAGAGCAGTAGTACTACTTCTGGCCATGAAGGATCTCCATCTCATGCCTGTGTGGTGCTCTGCATCACTGCAAGAATGATCGCACGATTTTGGTTCGATGGGAGACCCAGTAGGCCACCACCGTGTGAAACGCGCAAAGTGGTGATCGACAAAGTGGTTGAATTTAAACGAGGTGCAAAGGTGCGTGTGTCGGTTCAGCAATCAGCATGGTCCAAAGCCTCGCTGAACATTTTATTCGGCGGCAAGTGAGTCAAGTAGGCAGGTCTTTGTTACTAACTGGAACTAGAATAAATGTACCAGCGAGTCCACAACGAACCACTGGAAAGCAACAGCGCATATCACTCTCACTCAAGAAAAACATGGTTTAAGTTGCAAGAAAATACAGTTGTAAACAAAAGGATGAAAATGGGGGGACATAAAAGACAGATGGGAGCGAAAGCACAAGAAGATGCTGCCTGATCTCGGCCAACTTTCATGGAGATGGCATGGCAGTTGAAAACATGGTGGGAGGGATACAGCCATACAGGGAGTCATCCATCCACTCCAACTAACAACGGCAAAGTGTATTTATTAGGTGCACATCTGAACACTTGGGCTCGTTGCCAAATCTGTTGGATTGGTTCAGTGGTGCACTCACCACAACTCACCCCAAATTAATTGAGGAACAATCAACTAGACCACATGCTGAATATACTAATACGATGGCAAGAGAACAGAGTAAATGAAGTTGAAATGTTCAATATTGCTGCGCTCTTAACATATTTGCACGAGCTGTGCACAAAACGGAGATTTGAGATCATGATCATCTAATCATCTCCAAGCAGCCTATATAAATTGAGACGTTGAACACTGCCAATTTCTGATGAGGGATATCAATGTTGAACAAATGTCATGTGGTACACAACCTGTAAATAGGAAATTTAACTAGAGAATTGCTCATGTGAGATACAGGAGCATGGGGACAAAGAAGCATGCAAAGATATCCTGAAGCTCATCGATACATGCCTGTGGAAGAAGCACAAGAACTGTCTTCATTATAGGGTCCGTGAGATGTTCTTGAACTCGTTCAAACATGACAGCAAAATCGTCTGACGTTTCAGCAGAGACTGGCGCTCATTCTGGATGGCATCAACAGCACCAGGAGCCACAAACATGTCCATGAACTTGTCATCATTGACAGCAAACAGCTCGAAGCCAAGCGCTAAAAACAACCTTTCACGGCTGCATTGCATCAGTAGAACAAACATGTCAGGAACTTCATATGTATTTGACAATCCCGGTTGATGCCAACCATCCTATCCACAACTCTGCATGTACTAGCACTCTAGCAGCTATTAAAATACATGCACAGTCCACAGTCCATATTTATTATAATTGTCCATACTACCCCATCATCTAGTTAATACTGATTCAGATGGTTATTCTTCAAATTCAACTATTCCCTCCGCTCTTTTTTGTTTGACGCTTGACTTTTGGACCCACCTTTGACCATTCTTCTTATTAAAACAAACTATGTAAATATCATTTATTTTGTTGTGATTTGTTTTATCATTAAAGGTACTTTAAAATGACTTATATTTTTGCATGTTTGCACTAAAATTTTGAATAAGACGAATGGTAAAAGGCGTACCCCAAAAGTCAAAGACGTCAAATAAAAAAATGGAGGGAGTACTTTACAGGCCCAGAATTAAAGATTCACATGGACCTCAGTAAACTTAGCATATCCGCCTTGTGAAACCGTTCGATGCATAAATTGCATATATGATCAGTTAGTTGTTAGCTTGTTGCTCGTTGAATTTGTGATCAAAACATTATGTCAAGCTGACAGCCTGACAAATGGTGACTAATCAAAATGTAACAACTCAACAGATGTAAATGTGATCAATTGGTTAAAAAAATCAACAAGAGATTATAGTGAACAAGCATAAAGAGGAAAAAATGTGTATGGCATATTTATAAGTTGAACATACCATGGTGTTAAGAATCCAGAGTTCAATGCAGAGGGAACATTCCTTTCAATCAGAACTTCTCGCATTTTAGCAAAATACTGAGCAGATATTGAGCATATGCTGGAGTATGACGACCCTGATTTTGAGCCCAGATCATCAGCACCAGAGACGGCATTGTGATGGTTATTTCTGTTTGCATATGCAGCCATCCTCGCATGCCTTTTCCTTGCCCCACCGTCAATCAAGTTTCCATTGTCTTTCTTCTTACCACCATGCAAATCAACTGGTAGATCAGGAGAAGGTGTCTCAGGAACCGTCAATTGGCTTTCTTTGAGAACTTCCTTTGCCTCATTCCCTTTAGCAGGTGGTGTCATATGTTGCTGATCTTTAGGTGGCATATTCTCCTGGCCTTCCTCTAGTGCAGATCCACTGTCTGACAGGTCAAAAGATGCAACCCCAGCGCCAGGGAAGTGGTTAAACCTGTTCATGGAGTTTGCTACGGACCCAACGCCACAAAGAATGTCATTCTCATAGCAAATATGGGAATAGGGACTCGTAACTGAATCAAGGTGATGTCGCACTATCTGCTTGCATTGCTTGGACAGATCCTTGACAAACTTATAATATGAGTGCCGGAGAGCAGCAAGAAATCCAACATATCCATCCATATCTTCAACATTTGGATTATCTGTGAGGTAAAAAGAGAGAGAGAAAAAGAAGTATAAAAGGAACCATTTTAGCAAATTGACCCAGTACTCCAAGCACATTAAAAGAGCATGTAAAGGCTCAGCTGTAGTTCCAAAGAAATGGTGGAAAATAATAAGAGATACTGTTGAGTGTTTACAAGTTACACCATAAAACTGACAAAACTTGATGATTTGGTACCTTAAAGGCTTAAAACTTGAAGGCAGTAATGTATAGAGAAGTGTTCTATAATAATATCAAAGGCAGGTAACAAAAAAAACATGTGTTACCTGAAGTTAGAGAGCGCAAATATATTTTAAATAAGAGTAAATTTCATAAAACTACATGTTTAGGGGGCCAATGTAACACATAACCACAGGTCTTATATTTTTTTTATCACATAACCAGTTAACCACATGTCTCCAATCCAACGCAAAACCACAGGTTTAGAGCTGCTAGCACGTCAGTCAGGCAGAAATTAGAACCTACCTGCACAATGGATGCGCTAGAAACGCTCGCCTCTAGGACTGCATGGCGAGCGGCCCTTCTAGTCATCGGCATCATGGGGCTTCGTCCCTTGTAGCCAGCGGTCATGGCCTCACGGGAGTAGATGGGTGAAGATAGAGCATCGGACGGAGGGAGGAGCATTGGCGGCGCGCGAAAAGACGAGGTGCGCATGATAACAGCGGCAGCCCCCAGTACTCGTATCTTGATCTGGTAGCTAGGCCCAACTGACTTGGAGCTCTTTTGCCATGTCATAAGGCCGATGTGTCGCTAACAACTCTAAACCTGCGGTTTTGCGTTAATTTGGATTGGAGACATGTGGTTATGTGAAAAAATATAAGACATGTGGTTATGTGTTACATTGGTCTTCAAACATGGGGTTTTCTGAAATTTACTCTTTAAATAAAGAATGTGTTTTAGCAAATAGAAGCTACTGGTTACCGCTAATTATTTCTTGTGACTCATCATAAAACACCACAAGGACTTTAAAGTGCTAACGATGGCTACAATCAGCATCAGCATAATGATAGCTATCAGCTATGTAAATATAAGAAACAAGATGTATCCTGGGACAGCACAATCTTACATTTGGATTCATGATTGCGACTGCGTTCCATCGCAAGGTCAAATAGACTTTGTAGGACAAATGCAAGCCGATCACAAGCAGTATCGATAAGAGGAGCGAGCCATGATCGCGCAGCTGAACGTGCTATCTCAGCCGCTGCCTCGGTCAATCCACTGCTCCCACCTCTTCCAGCATGGGCAAGTAGTATGTTTGCAACCTGGTGACATCAACAGCACAGTTTCAGCTAACTTCCCCAAAAGCTGTACCTTAATAGTCCTAATCTAAAATGTACCTTCTCCCTTGATACTTGTGGGCATTCCATTGAGTATGTCGTGCAACGAAATTCATGCATTACTCTTTCAAAAGCTGCACCACCATACAGCTTAAGACTGAAGTTGGGAGGTTTTACAGCCATGTTGACGCCAGGCCAGCTGACAATACCACTATGCATCTGTTCCTCTTCCGTAGTTTTCCCCCACACCTCTGGGGCTGGATCAGCTGCTCCGTCAAGCAATGCACGCTTGTATATGAAAATGCAACGTCAATTAGTTCTAGTACATCAATTAGCAAAAGCATTAAAACAGAAACATTAAATAAGGACAAATCATGTGTTGTGTGCATACCAAATGAGTGCAAATAGAAGCAGCATGAAGCATTGCTGATCTCCTTAGCTGAGAGACATCAGAAGTTGCTTGCAGTTTGGAGTCCAGTTTGGATAGGTCCATTGAGACTTCACTGCATCTTTGCTCTAACAATGCTAGGGTGGCTGGGGCTGCTTCTTTGTACCTCTTCTGAAGTTCAGATTCCAAGAACTTCCTGAGGCAACTAAACCCAATGTATGGTCCATACTTCTCTTCATTGAAACCCCCCTTCACATTTTCTCGTAAGTGACGCAACACATCGATATCAACCTGACAGATTTGCCTCCGGAACTCCTCATTGGAGATCGTTCCACGGTCCTTTGGGAGAGCCACAAAGAAAGGGTGGATGCTATCCCCAAGGTAACCACCCGCACTCAAGTAGCTATCAACCTCCCACTTCTCCGTAAATTCCTTAGATGATCAAAACCAGAGACAATTTCATAAGGCACAATACCAACTCTATTTCATAGTTCACGGTGAGTGAAGACATTATTCTATATTTTGTGCCAAACCACTGATTTTCTCTGCAGGCATACCTTGAGACGATTGTCGAACTTGGAGATGACGATCATCGTGCGCCTGAAGGAGGGATCAATCTCTCTGATTGCGTCGAGCCAGAGCGAAGAGCACCACTCTACGCTACTCTGCTGGAGGAACAGAAGGAGGCGGTGGGGAGGGCTCGCTAGTGACTTCACCATGGACAGGATCTCCTCCGGTGTGGTCTCTGGTTCACCTTTCTTAGCCTACAGCAAATACACAGCAACTACATCAAAGGGCTTGAAAACTGACTAAACAACCGCTCCTCTTAGTTGAGATGTGAGAAGCGGCAAGTTCGTCATTACCCACCTTAAGCACGAAGCCCGGGGTGTCGATGATGGTGAGGTTGGGGCAGTGGGCGTACTCGGCCCTCATAACGATGGGCTTGGAGGAGACGGCGGCATGGACCTTCCGGAGATGCGACTCCGTGCGCTGCTTGATGACGTCGGCGATCGCCGTGGCCAGCACCATGGGGCTCCCGTACTCCTCCGAGTCCTCCTCCTGTGACGCGCACACAACCCACATCAATCACCAGTTGATCTCACGTGCTTAGCACTAAATTAGCAGAAGCACCAGGCTCAATTTGGGGGGAGGAGGGGGGAACTAGGAGAAGAAGCGAGGCACGCACCTGGAAGCGGCATCGGGGGTCGTGGGCTGTGGGATCGTGGACCATCTGGAGGACGAGGGGGCGGCGGGTGCCCATCTCGACCTCGCGGACGTTGAAGCGGAAGCCGAGCAGGGCCTCCAGGAGGGAGCTCTTCCCGTCCGACTGGCCGCCCACCGCCACGATCTCCGGGATGGGGAGTTTCTCCCCGAATGCCACCGCCGCCGCCTGCAGGCGGTTGTACGCCTCGAATCGCGCCTTCGAGTCCGACGCCGCTGCGGCGGCAGCTGCCGCCGCCGCGTCGGCGGCAGCTCTCCTGGTAGATGGGGACGGAGAAGGCTTGGGGTTGGGCGTCCTGCTGGCCGCCGGCGACGAGAGGGAGTTGGCCGCCATGGGTTGGGTGCGCGAGTGCGAGCCCCGAGCGGCACTGAGGAACACCACGGATTTGAAATTCAAATGCGGAGCGGTGTTGGAGAGGAGAGAGCCGTTCGGGAATCGGGGTGCTCCTTTATACAGGATGCAGTCATGCAGAAGGGCTGGCCTTGCGGGATGGTTTCCGGCCCAGCCCAGATCAGATCAGATAATTCATTGCTCTCTTGTAAGATACTAGTAGCTCGTATTGCCCAAGGCCCTGAGTGCTTTCCTGGTCTGGGACTGGAAGACGACACACAGGAGGAAAGAAATGTTTAGAGCATGTTAAAAGTGGCTTAAACTTATTCATTTAGCCCCACAATGAACTAAGTTTAGCTCAACCAGTTTATTCATTGAGCTCAACCATTTTGAACGTGTCATTAACTAAAAAAAGGAAAGAAATGTTTTAACCCCTTGCAGATATAGAAACTTGCTGTAATTACAGAGTAACACACTGCGCTAGAAGGGCATAGGGATTGGGAGCACCAACAGCCTACAGGACACTACTGTTGGAACAGTAATCAATTACACGTTCTATCCCATTCTGAAGGTTCACTAAAAACTCACCGATCAGATAGTGTAGGCGTAGGATATATTCTCTGCACGCATGATTGCAGCCATAGAACTCAAAACCTCGTACTGATTGCAGAACCCAAAACATTATTGCTAGTGATGTGAAACTACAGATTGCAAGTCCCAGGTTGCACAACCACGGATCATGGATTGACAGCTTGCAGGGAAAATTAAATGGGATAATTTTCACAAATTCACAGCATGTTACAACAAGGCAAGATCGAAGGCTGTACTGGAGTATGACCAACAAGTAACAACACTTCTACTGTCCACTCGACACATTAATACTGTTACACTCGACCATTCTGATGATTGAAGTACTTCAAATTTGAGACGATCCAATCAGAAATTCTGAATGGATGCTAAGCAAAACTCCAAAAGAAACAGACAACAGCTGAGATTCTGTTGACAAATCTCCAGCGAACAAGAAAGAAAAAAGTTCCGCCTCTCCACAGACAAGATGTCAGTTATCAAGACTTGGTGCATCCCAATCTGATCGAAAGCAATCCAGAGTTGAAATTTGTGGATTAGCATCCACGATTAGACTTGAATTGCTGCACGCTTGGCAAACACTTCAAATAATACCACCTAGGCGCTTCACCTGCCTGTTTTCCTCTTTCTTAGCTCCCGCAATATTGCTTTTTTTCTTGCCTCGTCTACAAATTCTAAACCAGGGATCTTGTTCTCTGCTGATTTACCGCCTGGACTTCCAACGTTCCTTGAGGGACCAGGTCCACCTTTGGGAGAGCCAACTTCTATTGAGTTGATAGGACAGTTTAAGTTGACAAAAGGAGTCGCAACAACTCTCTGCTGGCAGCTGTTATCTTGTCTGGATGGGATATCTTCATTGTTACCTTCAACAACATTATTTTGTGATGTCTTCTGTGAAACCGTATCATTTCTATCTACAGAAAGTTCTTCCAACACCTTGTCATTGGGTCCCGTTAGTTGTCTATCTATAGCTCCTCTATCATTATTCTCAGCAGTATGGTTTTCTAGATCCTTATCATTTTTGGCAGCAGCAACTCTAGAGTAATGGCGAGTGCTGGCAAACCATTTAGTAACCTGTTAACAGGAACTCCAGTAAGGCAGGAGTACAATGGCAACCTCAACAAACATGTGGCAATAAATGCAAGCTGAGAGTAGGAACAAATGTGGTGATTAGAACCTGATGAAATGTCAGCCCAAGCTCTTGAGCCAAACTTTCTTTTATTGCACGACTAGGATACGGATCTTTCTTAAAAAAATCCTTCAATTTCTGAAAGAAAAATGGTGTCAATGACATAAGAGGTATATTTATGTCATCAATTTAATTGGTTAATTTGTTGGTACAAATTGGTTCTGAAGAAATTTCAGAATAACTGACTAAATGATAAAGAGACATTCTATTGTTCTATACCTGATTAATTATAGGACCAAAATGTCTCTTACGGGCTGTGCTACTTCCACCATTGGAGTAAAGAACTTCAGTTTGATGCTCGCTTGCAGAACCACTGAATGAATGACGCTGTGGAGTATGTTCGTTATTCTGGAGCCCAGCTGGTGCCCTTCTAGACGAATTTTTTGTAGGTTGAATCAAATCAGCAGGTGAATCTGTTTCACTTGCTATTTGAGGGGTGCTATTTCCAGACCACTCTTCTTCATCAGTTGAGTCAGATAATTCTTTTCCATAAGCTGCCTTCAGAATCCCAATCAAAAGGAAACAAGTGAGATCCAGACATGCATGGGAGAACACTAGCTTTCTGTTATGAGGCTTTTTTTAAAAGAAAAAAAAGCACGCTGATTGTTTGGCCAAAAATTATGTACCTTAGATGGTTCATTGACAAATAAAAGTCTTCTATTTACTGTAGTTATTATTTATTGATAATATTAAATGCATGGGTAATAGTTTTCGTTGCTCATTGATTAGTCTTCGGTTAAGTGTTCTACCTCAGTTAGCAGCCACAGTTCACATTTCACACAAACGGACATGCACACACACAATTATGCAATGTACCAATATTAGCAACATACCATATATACTTCCCTTTCAAAAAAAAAACATACCATATATACTTCCTGGTGAGACACAGTTGAATTTCCCCCGAAATCAACACATATACATTCAAATTAATGACAAGCAGACTCTTAGCTACAGTGTGATTGCAATACGTAGCAATTCAACAATTCACCTCATGTGAAGCATAGTGGGAAAATCCTACTTATACTATGCTTATGTTCCTTACTTCCTTCATATACGATCATACTTTTCCCACAATGACAAGCATAAGGTTCTAGAAATAATTTGGAAGTATGTACTGGTAGACAAGACTCTTAGCTGGTATAATTGCAATACATAACAACTCAAACATACACTATACTACTATAGATTTACTGGAAAGCATGGTGGGAAAATTATGCTAGGCATGTCTCTTCACACATTATCATATCTTCACAACGACAAGCATGAGGCATGTAACATAACCAGCCCATGCAGATGTGATTATCAATTAATGCAGAAAAAAATATTTTACATGGCAGGGTAGCATCACTTGAATCAAGCTTCGAGGGACTAAATAATGTGTTGTTCACAGTAAGACAACCATGCTCAAAGATTCAGCACGCCAGCACGGTAGATATATATACTCTATTCAGCAGTATGAGATTGTGTGTAACTAGGTTATTTATTAGCCTAACAATAAGATTATAGGTTACAGTTCTTTGCATCTAGAATTGTTTAATTTTATACAGTGTAGTGTATTGAGTTTTTAAAGCGACCATTATTCCTTCATAAACAAAGGCAATGTTATTCTGGCCAACCATATGACAAAAAATAAATCAAACAAAAGTTTTTGAGATAGGAACCATAAATATGCAAACAGAAATGTATTCATGGTCTAAGGAACAAGACATACATCATACAGTTTTTTGTAATCCAGCCGTTCAACTTGTCGTCTACTTGAAACTGGTAGCACCATGTCTTGCTCTAGCTCCGTATAGCTAGATGTGCAATTGGGATCTTCTGCATTAGGCTGCTTACCACCAACACTAATTTCCATTCCATCAGTAAGATGGTCTACTGTCTTAACATCTGATAATGAAGGTGCTGAGACTTCAACCTCGCCATGAGATTTAGCAATCTCCGTACAAAAATCATCAGAGTCTGATGTGAAGTCTGACTCATCATCTGACCTTAATTTATCTTTTTGATCTTCACTGGAACCTGGACCTGCTGGATTAAAATCATCATCCTCCGAGTCCTCAGAAGGCAAACCAAGGTCATCAACTGTCTTTTTGTTATTTGAAGATTCAGATTTTTTCTTCTTTGGAGGTTCAGAGTCCTCAGACGAGGTGATAAAATCTGAGTCATCAGAATCTGATCCTTCACCCTCATCTGCTGTGGATGATTTATCTTCACCCGATATATGCTCTTCAGCCAAATCAGGGTTGAAATCATTGTCCTCTGAATCTTCAGATGGAAGATCAGATGCATCAATTTGCATAGAACCATTTGCATGTGAAGCTGCCTCAGGGAAAACTTTCTGCAGAGATTAAATGTAGCCTTGTGCTGGAATATAATTCAGTCTCATTTATCTCAAAGACAATGTAGAACTGTAGAGTACTTTACTTCTAACAGGGTAATGCATAAGTTTTTACCTCCCATGAGTCATGCATAGAGAGTCTGCTCCCTTGGAGTTCATTCAGTACATCTATACAGTCTAATTTGCAATCACATGCAGGGCAAAGCCATCCTTCATCCCCCGCAGGGACTAGAAAAAAGCGATTATACAAATGAGCAACATAGAGATAATTTTTTTATATGAAAAATGGGAATGCAGTGGATATTACTGTCTTCTGCCTGCAAAGGAGGGTTTAAACAGCTCTGGTGGAATCCTCTGTCGCAGATTCCATCACAAAGAATGATATCATTTTTTAAAGTAACATGCTTTGAACCACATTTGGCACAGAAGATCTGCAACATGAAACAAACAACCTTTTCTTTAATGTGGCAACCATGAGTAAATAAAAATGAGAGGTATCAAAAACAAAATGAGACGCATACATCTTCACTAGATATTTCTCCTTTAGAATCAAATAAAGATTCATCAAGCTTTCCCTTGGACAGGAGAGAATCCAAATTCCGAAAAGCCTCCCGAATTCTTAACTTGCATCGCAGGATTTCTGCCTTGGCTCGTTCAAGCTCCTTCTCAGGTCTTAATTTTTCCAAGCTATATATTTATGTATTATAGTACAGGTGTAAGATGATGCAGATCAAAAATATATTAATAAAATTATAAAATATCCAATGTAATGAAAATTGACCCATCAATTTGAAGATGGTATGAAACATAGTGATTTAGATGCGACAAACCTTTGACCTTTCCAACCTTCACTTGCATAAGCTTGAATCAAGCTTTGTTCATAGCTCATTCGATTCAAAATATATCTAACTTGCTGACGGATTCTGAAGTATTCATTCTTGAGGCTTCCTCCCTTTGAAGGTCTGCCTCTTTTTCTTTTCTTTGCAGCTGATTCGACAGCAGTGTTATCGTTTGCATGCTCACTAGGTGCCTCATTCTTCTCTTTTGAGTTGGAGCGAAGCACCCTGCCACTACTACTGTCTGCAGATCTCAGAGGATACCTTTTACTTGGTAATACTTGGGATCCTTTTCTTCCTTTTTTGACTGCTCTTTTATGGCTATTTTTTGCCCCTCTGGACTTTCGCTTGCCAATGCCCTGAACGAGACCCATAGTGGTTTTTTTATCCATAAAAATGATTATCACGGACGGACCTCCTCTATAGGAAGTAGGAACAACTATTTAAGTATTGAAAAGCTCAGGAAAGCCTCTGATAACTGTTTTCTTTAGGATGGAGATAAGCAGGTTAGCTTTTTCTCCGGTCAAGATAAATATGGTGGAACCTACAGCAGCAAATAAAACATACATAAAAATACAATTATAATGACACAAAAAATGATAAAATGAAATTGTCCATGTGCACAGTCCAAGTACTTGCTATGGTTGGACCTATAGTTTCTCTTATAGAGTGTTATTATAGGATTCAAATAATACTTATTTGGTCAAAAAATAGCCATGCATCCATCAAAATTGGAGTTCCTTTGGTATTAAATTGTGTGTTTTCTAATGGAGAAAATTTATTATTTGTCGTTATAAAGAGCAGCACTCCAATATTTAACTACTCTAAACATGTCAATTTATAACATGCCACTCAAAAAAAATTCACCTTTAGAATTTGCCAATTTCGGTCCTTTTAATTCGATTAGCTTTTTTTTTGTTTTTGACCATGTAAAATGACACATTTGCCCCTTGCTAACATTGCAAGTTACAAGCAACCAGGAGATCCTACACTAGAACAGGTGTTTGCCTTGCTCACTGGTTGGATAGCTCATCGTCCTCGTCTCGTCTCCCCTTATGTGTTGTCATGAATGATGAATCAATTCATTGATGAGGGCTTAACAACCATTTAACGACCATTCTTCCGCCAAGGCAATTGATCCAGCTAGCAAGCCAGCCTGTGGAGGCGAATGCTAACGAGCGATGGTTCTCCTGTTGCTAGTGATGTTAGGAATGGGGGGAAGGGTCATTTAACAAGGGTAAAAACAGGAAAAAAAATTATGTTCAGAGTGGCTGAGCTGAACTCCGCCTATGTTGTTCAACATAGCCGATCCCAAGCCCCGGTAAAGGAGTACGATAGGCTTGGTGAGCTAACGTAAAACCCCAGCCACTCTCAAGGAAATGAAACCCAAAAGCTATTTTTCCCAATGCTGGTTACTATGCTTTTGAGGCCCTGTTTGTTTGAGCTGCATGCTTCTGGCTTTTAACTCTGAAAAGCTAGCTTTTACATAAGCTACATTTGTAAAAGTCGGATCTGTTTGGCAACCAAGCTTGTGGATGTTTTGAGATGTATATATGTGCAATGTCTAGAATATCCTTGACGTGCGTGATATATATATATAGAGAGAGAGAATAGCTAGCATAGACTGGAGTCTACGGATCCCTCCGTAGACTTCGACGGGTTTTTGAAATGAGAACTTTCGTGATCGATCCAAACCGTTGATCTTGTTCATCTTGTCAAAACGTAGCCACCAACCAAGTTTCGTATTTTTTCGAATTTGTTTGCTATTTGTTTTCTAATTTTGAAAATCAGCCTTCTAAATAGTCGTGGAGCGTCCAAAGTAGACTCCAGTCTACGCTAGCTATTGAATAGCTAGCGTGGTGGAATCTCTGAATCCTCAAATGAACTTGACGGGTTTTGAAATTTGAGAACTTTAGTGATCGATCCAAACCGTTGATCTTGTTCATCTTGTCAAAACGTAGCCACCAACCAAGTTTCGTATTTTTTTGAATTTATTTGCTATTTGTTTTCTAATTTTGAAAATCAGCCTTCTAAATAGTCGTGGAGCGTCCAAAAAAAGCTGATTTTCAAAATTAGAAAATAAATAGCAAACAAATTCGAAAAAATACGAAACTTGGTTGGTGGCTACGTTTTGACAAGATGAACAAGATCAACGGTGTGGATCGATCACTAAAGTTCTCGAATTTCAAAAACCCGTCGAAGTCTACGGAGGGATCCATAGACTTGAGTCTACGCTAGCTATTCTCTCTCTCTCTATATATATATATAACCAGCCTTTTTGGAGGCTCCGTAATAACTTAGATCATGAATTTTCAAAAAATCGTTTAAAATAGTTTTAAAAAATCAAAAAAAATGTAAAATTTTGTTTGTAAGCTCATATCAACTAAAAGATCAAAATGGCCAGTTCGGATCATTCAGATCGATCATAGGTTGTGTAAACCAAACGAGAAGCACCAACGCATATGTACTTCGCGAAGCACCTAGCTCAACTCTCTCTCTCTCTCTCTCTCTATATATATATATATATATATATATATATATATAGAGATTTGCTAGTGTGAACTCGAGTTCACAGATCCCTCCTTGAACTTCGACGGGTTTTTAAAATTCGAGAACTTTAGTGATCGATCCAAACCGTTGATCTTTGTTCATCTTGTCAAAACGTAGCCACCAACCAAGTTTCGTATTTTTTCGAATTTGTTTGCTATTTGTTTTCTAATTTTGAAAATCAGCTTTTTTTTTTGGACGCTCCACGACTATTTAGAAGGCTGATTTTCAATAATACAAAACAAATAGCAAACAAATTCGAAAAAATACGAAACTTGGTTGGTGGCTACGTTTTGACAAGATGAACAAGATCAATGGTTTGGATCGACCACTAAAGTTCTCGAATTTCAAAAACCCGTCAAAGTTCACGGAGGGATCCGTGAACTCGAGTTCACACTAGCAAAACTCTCTCTCTCTCTCTATATATATATAGAGAGAGAGGGAGATATATATATATTAGTTTTAATTTGCATGTGACATAAAAAATTGAAATAATGCATCTCCAATACACATCCATGAACAGTGTTCAGTAGCACACATACTAGATTATTTTTTTGGCTGATTCCATCAATAGAGCCAATCCCCCGTACTATCCACATAGTTGGACGCCATTATTCCGACACCCTGTACATGCGCAGTCGCCATAAGAACGATCTTTCAAGATAAAAAAGATCTTGTATCCACTCAGAATTTACTCGATCATTAGGACCGGAGGGAAATTATATGGCATAGGGTGCCAGTGGCACCCAAGACACAAGGGTAGAGAGAGAGAGGGATGAGATAGAGAGAGAAAGGACTTAGAGATAGAGAGAGATAGAGAGGAAAAGGGGTTCTATATGGCTTATATGGCATAGGGTGCCATATAATTTCTCTCCATTAGGACCAACCTGAGCTCACTAAAAACCAATCTAGATTTTTAGACCACAGAGAAACTGCTGGTTTTGTGACTTGCCCACAGCAAGTTACCAACAAATCAACCAGTCGGTGACAATTTTATGTAAAAAAAATGGATGCAGAACTGCACTTTTCCCTAGGTAAGCGTGGAAGAACAGAGAGGATACACTCGCAAGGACGGTGGATCCTAGGAGCTTACCAGAAGGGAAAGCTGTATGCTGTTGTTGGCCGCGCAGAGGAGGACGACGAGCAGCTGTACGGAAGTGGAAGGAGGAGGCGAGGTGCCGGGACCCGGGAGCGGCAAACTGGGGTCGACCCAGTGAGCCGGAGGAGAGTGGCGGTGGGGCAGGAGAATAGATGCGCGTGGGGGATAGGGCGACGGGGGAGGAAAGGTATACTATGTTGCCCGGATACGAGGATACAGATATGGATACGCGATATGTCTATACCGCGATACAGCAATTTCTCTAAAATGCCGATACGGCAATACGTTCATATATATAAAAATAATTAAATATACAGACATGCAGTAAATCAGTAGACTAGTAGACCAACATCATCACCGTCAATATCTAATCATCTATGTAATTTGCAAAAAAAGGAACTAAGGGAGTAATAGACTAGTAGTACCTGACTACCTTTTGGTTCAGACTGTTGTGTCGCGGTTTGTTGCTTGGTGGCTCACCGGCTAGCACCTAGCAGACTAGCACTAGTAGTTCAGCAGTTGGTCACGGCTGCCGCGACGGAGAAAGTGAAGGGGAAGGAGAGGTGGTCGGGGAGAGGTGGAGCGAGGAGGGGGAGAGCATGAGCAGGAGGAGGCGGAGCCGCGGAGGGCGAGGAGCGGGTGGGCACTGGGCCGGGCGGAGGCGCGGCGGCCGGCGGCAGAGGACGCGGAGGAAGGAGTTGAGCGCGACGAGGGAGAGGTCGCGGACTCGCGGTGGCGCGGGAGGAGGCCGGCCGCCGGCGGTGGTGAGGAGGGACCGGACGGGGAGGAGCAGCGTGGCGAGCTGGCGGCGACCGCAGTGGTCCGGTGCTCCGTGAGTTGCGGACGCGATGACCGCGGCTACTGCGGGCGCGGGGACGGCGGGTACTCCGGGTGAGGACGGCGGCGGCGACGGCGAGCGGCGGCGGCGGCGGCGGCGGCTAAATTAGGGTTGGCGGGGACAGGGAGCGGTCGCGGGATTTCTCAATTGGGAACTAACAGCTAAGGCGCGGGTGACGGGATGACCGGATGAGAGTGTGTTATTTGCTTCGGAGACATGTAGCCCCACGTCCTAAGAGCATCCCAGGAGACCCCCCGTCACTTCCCCCCATCGCTACAGTAACCAGGGATTAGGGGCCGGCTGCGCTGCTTCCTCTCTGCGCTGCTTCCTTCCCGCTTGGCTGCATTCAAAAAAAATTGAAATAGAGGCCGATTTGAAGGTACTGCTGGCCATGCTCTAAGGTCCATATATCAGTGATCCAATGTCACTGTGCCATATGGTAGAGAATCCGCGTCCATCCGACAGGTATCTTCAATAGTGGTATTTTACATTTATCAGAGAAGTATCGAGCATAGGTATTCCATAGGTATTAAAGAAGTATCCGACAGGTATCGGTATTTTAAATTATTTGAAATTCTGGAAATTACCCAATACATATCCTGGACGTATTGGGGTGTATCGGACACGATCCGTATCCGATACGTGTCTAGATAAGGATACGCTGATTTTTACAGCTATTCAGGTATCATAGGAAGTATATATTGGATGGCATTTGCGGATAAATAATTACAAGTGTAGGGGTACTGCCTTTTGACCATCCCGCAAAAGCTACAAAAGCCACGGTCAAGTTGCTTCTCAGGTAACATTACAATTTGAGCTTACGGAGATTTTTTTCTTTTTGGAAGTGGTTGCAAAAGTTGTATGTTTGTTTGGGCTTCTGACTTACGAGGATATATATATATATATATATATATATATATATATATATATATATATATATATATATATATATATATGGCTAGCGTGCTCTGGGGTGTACGGATCTCACCGTACACCCAACGCGTTTTTGAAATCCGAGATGCCTAACAACTGATCCGAACCGCTGATCTTGTTCGTCTCACTGAAATGTAGCCAGTGACCAAGTTTCGTATTTTTTTGAATTTATTTACTATTTCTTTCGTATTTTCAAAAATCAGCTTTTTTGGACGCACCACGACTAATTGGAAGGCTGATTTTTGAAAATACGAAATAAATAGTAAATAAATTTAAAAAAATATGAAACTTGGTCACTGGCTAGTTTTCCGTGAGACGAACAAGATCAACGGTTCGGATCGATCGATAATAATCTCGGATTTCGAAAACGCGTTGGGAGTACGGAGAGACCCGTACTCTGGGGTGTACGCTAGCATTTCTCTCTCTCTCTCTCTCTCTCTCTCTCTCTCTCTCTCTCTATATATATATATATATATATAGATAGATAGATAGATAGATATCCTAATAGGCTAATCTACACCCGAGCCATTCCCCACACCGAACGAACCAGCTTTAAATGCCACGATTTCGACAGTAATCCAAAGTAATCGAACAGAACACATTTTCAACATTGGCAGTAATTCGTGTTTGTATATAACACTGGTCTCGTTTCACCCCACATCCTCCCCGTCCCCATCCCCCCACCCGCGTGCACCCCCACCCCACCTCGCTGCGATTCGCCACTTGACCACCACGCCGACGCCGGCAGCCCTTCCCGCCCTGCTGCGCTACTAACGCCGTCTCGGGCCTCCTCACGTCGCGGGCCAGCCCCTCCTCACCGCCGCCGACCGACGCCGCTTCGAGCCGGGGCGCCATCGCCCTTCCTCTACGGCCGCGCCGCCGCCGCCACCACAGCGCCACCCACGGCCGACGCCCCCCACTTCGAGATCAAGCCGCCGCCGTTCTCCTCCACGGCCGGCGCCGCCTCTGCCTCCCTAGCGCACCACCCCGACGCCGCCTTGATCCAGCACCGTCTCCACCACGCCGCCACGGCGCCGCCTCGCCGCCGTCTTCCTCCACGGCTCAAGATCTGGGGTCGCCGCCCGTAAGCCGCCGACCCAAGCGTCCCCCGCCGCTGTCGGAGTAATCTACAGGGACCGTGACTCATCGGCGACATTGTGGCAGGGATCTGCATAGGGCGAGATATTCAAATGTAACCAAAAGTAATCGATGTGAACATCGCGAAGTAATGAGAAGTAATCGACTTGAGACCCAAATGTTGAATGATTTTAGTTCAAAACATTCGTCGGTAACAAAAAGTAATTCGGTTAGAACCATCAAAAAATGAATACTGTCATCCGTAGGTCATATTCATCTTGATTACTATGAATTACTGTCAAATCAAAATCATGTTCAAATTGATTTTTTAAAATATTTCAAATTCATATGGCAAATGAGATCTAGTTTTGCTCAAAAAAATATAAGTAATACGATGGCGGAAAGTATTTGGTCATCGGAACTATGAATCAAAATTTATTTCGAAAAACAACCAAGAAATAAGTTTGAACTGATTAGTTAAAGCTTCCACGTATCTAGGCACCACATGCAGAGCCAATTACTATCGAGTGCCCAAACAAATTATTTTCAGTTACTATGAATTACTGTCGATTCCGTGGCTTTTAAAGCTGGCTCGTTAGACTCGCAAACCGACCCTGCTGTAGATTAGACTAATCTACACGCATGAGTAGTATAGGCTCACGTATATATATATATATATATATATATATATATATATATATATATATATATATATATATATATATATATATATATATATATATAGAGAGAGAGAGAGAGAGAGAGAGAGAGATTTGCTAGTGTACACTCGAGTGTCACGAGCCTCCGTGAACTTCGATGGGTTTTGAAATTGAGAAGTTTAGTGATCGATCCAAACCATTGATCTTGTTCGTCATGTCAAAAGGTAGCCACCAACCAAGTTTCGTATTTTTTTGAAGTTTTTTGCTATTTGTTTTCTAATTTTGAAAATCAGCCTTCTAAATAGTCGTGGAGCGTCCAAAAAAGCTGATTTTCAAAATTAGAAAACAAATAGCAAACAAATTTGAAAAAATACGAAACTTGGTTGGTGGCTACGTTTTGACATGATGAACAAGATCAATGGTTTGGATCGATCACTAAAGTTCTCGAATTTCAAAAACCCGTCGAAGTTCACAGAGGGATCCGTACACTCAAGTTCACGCTAGCTAGAGAGATTTGCTAGCGTGAACTTGAGTGCACGGAGCCTCCGTGAACTTCGACGGTTTTTTGAAATCCAAGAACTTTAGTGATAGATCCAAACCGTTGATCTTGTTCGTCATGTCAAAAGGTAGCCACCAACCAAGTTTCGTATTTTTTCGAATTTTTTTGCTATTTGTTTTCTAATTTTAAAAATCAGCCTTCTAAATAGTCGTGGAGCGTTCAAAAAAGCAGATTTTCAAAATTAGAAAACAAATAGCAAAAAAATTCAAACAAATACGAAACTTGGTTGGTGGCTACGTTTCGACATGACAAATAAGATCAACGGTTCGGATCGGTCATTAGACATCTCGGATTTTAAAAACCCATCGAAGTTCACGGAGAGATCCGTGCACTCGAGTTCACGCTAGCAAATCTCTCTCTCTCTATATATATATATAGAGAGAGAGAGAGAGAGAGCGTGAACTCGAGTTCACGGAGCCTCCGTGAACTTCGACGGGTTTTTGAAATCCGAGAACTTTAGTGATCGATCCAAACCGTTGATCTTGTTCGTCATGTCAAAAGGTAGCCACCAACCAAGTTTCGTATTTTTTCAACTTTTTTGCTATTTGTTTTCTAATTTTGAAAATCAGCCTTCTAAATAGTCGTGGAGCGTCCAAAAAAGCTGATTTTCAAAATTAGAAAACAAATAGCAAAAAAATTCAAAAAAATACGAAACTTGGTTGGTGACTACGTTTTGACATGACGAACAAGATCAACTGTTCGGATCGGTCATTAGACATCTCGGATTTCAAAAACCCGTCGAAGTTCACGGAGGGATCCGCGCACTCAAGTTCACGCTAGCAAATCTCTCTCTCTCTCTCTCTCTCTCTCTCTCTATATATATATATATATATATATATATATATATATATATAAGTATTTGGGACTCCATGGAGCCTGCGCTCCGTACCTTGTTTGAAAACAATTAATTACGCAGTTATTGCATTCACACCTTTGTATGGCAAATGATAATGTTGTTGTGCATGTATTTACTTTGTGTGCACGAATTTTGATGAAATCCAACGGTAACAAGGAATGGAGCACTGACTCTATGGAGTCCCATTCCGTTTATATATATATATATATATATAGGAAAAATACATAAGGCTCCATGGAGCCTAGGCTCCACTCTCATCCACCGTTGATTAGTTTTTGATCAGTTTGAATCCTGCATTTGGCTTAGCGGGTTTGTCTGCCGTATACTCGTTTAGTTTAAATCGTTTTTTTGCAATCAAAGGTATTAATTGTATCCATTAATTACTTCCTTTTTTACCAAATACCTCTCCGATGGTAGCCGACACGGGACCAAATGCCTATCCGGCATGAGCAGGAAGACGGCGGCGTGGGCGAGGCGCTCCCAGTGACGGCGGCGTGGCGGTCCAGGCAGGCGGCGGCGTTGTGGCAATCCATTCCCCAACCTCCGCCCCGACGACCTCGCGTCCTCTTCCCCGGCGACCTCGTCGTCCTCCGCGCCTGCGAGATCGCGTCCTCCGCCCAGGCGACCTCGCGTCCTCCGCGGCTCCCTGACCTCCGCCCCGGCGACCTCGCCTTCCTCTGCGCCAGCGAGCTCCCCAACCTCTGCCCTGGCGCCCTTCACCAACACGACGCCTCGTCACGGCCCGTTCTGCCCCGATGCCGGCACCGCCACATCTACCAGATCCGCCATGTCGCCGGCACCGCCACATCTGCCTCAACGTAGACGTCGGCAGCTTTACCTGACTCGGCGGCGAGGCCGAGGCGCTCCAGGTGAAGGCGGTGAGGCGGTCCCGGCGGCGGCGGCGATCGCATTGTGGAAGCGCCCAGTGACGCGGCGGCGTTACAGCGTCGCGGTCGGCGTCGACCTTGATCCGATCGCGATGGCGGCCTTGGCCGTCCGTGCTTACGCTTTCATCTCCGGCTTGCTGCAGGTCAACCAATTTGTACAGCTTTGTAGGTAGCTAATCCTTCTCAAATTTGTCACATACTCGGTATTGGCATTTGCATATATATTTGAGTAAAATCTGATACGATCCCCTTCATTTAGGTCCTAAAAAACATATGCACATTTTAATTTTAGTGGAATCTTAACATGTGCCGGTTCAGATATCATACGAGTATACAAAAATTAGTGGTTCGATTAAACTTCAATTAGGGGCTCGACGGCAGGATTATTACGCATGGCAGGACTTTTGTATTTAGTGTATATACTCGTATGATTTGTTTTCATTATATTTTGTGCGGGGATTTGAGTGATTTCGGGTATGAACTAGTCTTCAAGGTGCGATTTGCTTGCTGCATCATGAGCCTGCACCCCTTATGGATTTAAGACTTTTAGGAAGTTTGTGTTGTTCTTCATGAGTTGTTAGCCATTGTCTGACTCGAGGTTGTACTTGTAGGAACCTTAAGTAAGTGTGTGCATGTGGCCTGCTGTTCGATTCATATCTTTATTTCAGTTAAATTTCATGGTCTTCATACAAGCTCATTCCACCATTATAAACTCGTTTTAATCGTCTAGAAACATGAACGATATTATTTGTAGCCAATAGAAATCAAATTTGTTTGGACAAGGTTTACTATATTCACTGTTGTTCATGTTGATGCATTCCAGATGGATAAAGATCTGGTATTATTGGACATGAATCCTCAACATGCTTGTCCACTCCTTTTGTAGGTGTCATAGTGTTCTTCACATGCTACATTGTTTGAATACCTGGAATGGCAGATCCTGCACGCAGGCGCTACATCAAGTATGTTGTGCTATTTTTTTATAATACATTTTGAGTGAGCAAGCAATCATGAACTTCAATCAAAATACCACTTGTTTTGCAGGACAAACATACTTGAATTTCAGAAAAAGATGGTATTTGATATACTCCACGCAAAGCCAAACATTGCTAAGGCACCCCAGGACATCGAGAACATTCTTTGGCAGAGTCCAAAATAGATATAATACAATCGATTGAATCTATTTGATGTATTTATGTAACAAATACCTTAAACAAGTGGTATTTTGGATATTTTGTACTGCTATGGTGTGTGACGTTTGCATTGACAATTTATGAATTTTAATAAATCTGAATGCTGGTTGTACGGATGTTGCTTCCAAAAGCATGTTTATGTATAAGTTGTGCACCTATTTCACTATATTCTGGTATACACGATGCTTCACATTCGTTGGGTATATACCCGAATGTGTATATACATAGAAAACTCGATTAAATCAAACCAAATCTGGACGTGCATATGGAAGTATACACGAGGTATTAGCCTGCACATATGAGAAAAAGGTGTGTATATACGTGTATATGGAAGTATACACGAGGTATTAGCTTGCCCATTCACTAATCCACGTGTACGGCTGATCCATGCGTAGCCACTAATCACGTTTGAGACAGTTTGGTTTGAAACTGCATTAAATGCGGTATTATATAACTAATTTGAAATCGCACTAAATGAGTAATTTCAACGGAGAATAATTTGACTTGCTAAACGGGTATCACTTGGCATACCCGATAATCTCCAATGCATTTGATGATCAAATAAATCAATGGTAGCTAGCAATGGAGCCTAGGCTCCATAGAGCCTAGAACAGGCTTCCTATATATATATATAGATATCCTAATATACCCCTAGGTGTAGATTAGACTAAATCTACACCTAGCCTACTACACAGACCAGTCAACTAGTCAAGGTGGCTTGCCCTGGTCCATCACCCCTGCCCACCAGTCTCCCGCCGTTTACTTTTCGGCGTTTTAGTTTACTTTTTTTTTTCGGCGCACGTTTGCGATCTTTCCAAAACCACCTGGTCGGTTGCCGATTTCACTCCCCATTTTCCGCTCGGTTCAAGCTCTCCGCCGACTGAGGTGATGGCGAGCGGCGCTCCTCCAGGCGATGGAGATACGGAGGCGGTTATTGAGGCTTCCCCGCCGCCTGAAGTTCACCCCCCGCCGCCGCATCCTCACCCGGCGGCGGTTACCGAGGCTCCCCCACCGCCTGAAGTTCATCCCCCGCCGCCGCATCCCCACCCGACGGCAATGCCTGCGCCTCCCGCCGGAGACCCTCCTCCGCATTCGTCATTGGAGGTTCTCCTTCGGCCACTGGTATCTGTCGCCGCAGAACCCCATATGTCATTGGGAAGCCCTACCACGCCTCCTCCTCCGCCGCCGGCTACTAATCCTAGTGATCCTCCTCCGCCACCGGCTCCTAACCTTGGCAGCTCAGATGTGCGCCCAGTTAAGGTCTTTTGATTCTAAACTTGTTGATTTCGACTATGGTGTATTGCGTTTGTTCTATATTTTTATTATTTCTTTTAATGCAGATGAAAACTAGGGGAAAAATGCCAAGACGTGTGAGGAAAATCACCATCCAGGGTAGTCAGCAGACTCTGGGGATTGACCTGCAGTCTCAAAATCCAGATCCCGAGGAAGCACCACTCAAAATGAGGAAATCGAAGGCTGGTACAAATGCTAAAATTGTTGAACATGCTGAAAACATTATGCACGACATTGAGGTATGTGGTTCGAATTCATCCATTTGTAATTGTAAGTAATGGTTAATTATGTTAAATATTAGATGATTTGTGCCACTAAGTAAATCATAGTAAACGAAATGTATTGTCTGTATAACATGGCTACCCCATGGTCACAGTGTTTGAAATTATTATTTTTTATATAAAAATTTGGTTCTACTCGATGCAATGAATAATATTGAAAAATTTTAAATGGAACATATTCCATTATCTTCTAATCCAAAAATAAATAAAGAAATTCCATAATGTAATTCATAGTAAGCATAGGTTCATATTTTTGAGTGAAGGAATTGTTTATTTAGTAATCAAAAGTAATTATACTCTGAATGTAATTACTTCATTTTATCAATGTCAAGAATCAATTTTTTTCATGTTTGTTAATTGTTATCGGAGGTAAAAATATGGTTCTACTCGATGCAATGACTAATATTGATAAATTTTAAATGTATCCTATTTCATTATCTAGTAATTAAAATAAACAAAGAAATTTCCCACTGTAATCCATATGTAGCATAGGTCCATTGGTTTAACTGTAGTAATTGTTGAATCGATGTCGTGATAATTACAATCTGAATGTAATTACTTCATTTTATCCTATGTCAGTGGTCTATTATGTATTAATCTTTTAAAACTCTTTTAGACACATGGAGTACGCACTAGATCTGCATCGAAAAATATTGCCCAGCAAGCTGAAGATGATCTCGACTTTGTTCAAGATCCAAACATACAAGCTAAGGACATCCAGGTACATATTATATTATAATTTTTGTTTTCTATTCAAGCTAAGGACATTCAGGCAATACTACCGTTTGTTATGTTTTAAAAGTTAAAAGTTAAAAGGTCAGTTCTCTTCTACTATACTGTTGTAAAAATTTGATAGGCACACTATTACACTCTATACTAAGGCAACATACTTTGAAGAATGTCCCTACTGTAATCCAAAGTATTATAGATTCGTAGAAATTACTGGAGTAATTGTTTATTCAGTAATCAAAAAGTAATCACAGCGTAAATGTAATTACTTTAGTTTTTTGTACTGCAGTAATCAAAAGTAATTTTAACTTCAATGTATCTACAGCATTGTTAGTGGTTTATTTTAGTTTCATTTCTTCAAACTCTTTTAGACACACGGAGTTCGCACTAGATCTGCATCGAAGACTATTGCCCACCCGGATGAAGGTGATAATGATTTTGTTGAAGCTCCAAAGAAAAAAGCTAAGGACATTCAGGTATGGTTTGAGTTTAACATTTTTTATGCGTTGTGTTCTATATTATTGTTTTTTAAGTAATGGTGTTTGCTTTTTTGACATAGAAGAAAAAGCTTACCTCAAGCAACTTTGAATGTAAGGGAAGAAAAGAAAAGTTCTTTGAAGAGGATGCGGACTACGTAAATGTTGATGAAGTTGTAACAGAACGGGTATGTACAAACCGGATTCTAATTTTTTTTATCGTCAAAAAATAGTGTTAAAAGGATTTCTTTTTTGTTTATTTATAGGGTGGGATTGACTATGTGACTTGTGTTAGATGTTCTCCCGGACTTGCTGTCTCGGCTATTGATAAGCTATCAGTGTGGCAGCAGTGTGAGGTTAACAAACTGTCATTCAGGGATGTTTCCAAGATAACAATCGAAGGACTTGAGAACCGTGATCTGTTGTGTTGGCTCATGGATAGAGTTAATCCAGAAGACATGGTTATTCGTATCGATGATGGAAAAGAGTTACCTATTAATGAGCATGTAGTTTGGTGTGTAATGGGCCTTCAAAACATCGGAGGCGATCTTCCCGGATGCAGCCAGTCAGAGCGTATCGCTAAATTGGATGGATTAAAAGTGGCTTTGAAAGTACCAAAGTCCAAGGGCATAACAATTAATACTGTACTGGAGAACATCAAAAAACATCGCGAAGACCTGCTGGGCATTAGATGTTTTTTCTTGGTTATTTTCAGCGAGCTACTTTTCCCTGGCACGAGCAATTACATTGCTTTAAAGGAGGCTGGAATCACCAAGTTCATTGACAAGTTCGATAGCATTAATTGGTGCAAGATGTTAATCGAAGACATTAGGAGTGCTGTTAGGCATTGGCGTTCACAGAAACCAAGGCAGACCAGATCAATTAGTGGTTGCGCCATTTTTTTGTTGGTAAGTAATTCCTCGTTTATACTAACTGCAGCAATGTTACTTGTAATTTTTGTCTGCTGTAATTCATAGTAAGCATAGCTTCACAGATTTTGCTGAAGTTATTTGTTATTCAGTAATCAAAAGTAATTACAGGCTGACTGTAATTACTACATGTAATTTAATTACTGAATGTAATTACTCATTTGTAATTTATCAATTGCAGCAATGTTAATTGTTCTGTTTCACCACCCTGTAATTTTTTTTATTTCATCATAGATATATTATTTGGACAGCCTGGACCATCCTTCATGCCCCCCGCAGTTGATACTCCAAGGGTTGCTTTTTACTCAAAAGTTATTGTAGACAACCTTGTATCGGAAGACCGAACTGAATGATCGTTTGGCAAGCTTGCAGTATGTATCTTTTTTATTTTCTGCTATTCATTGAATATATATTATCAATCCCTGTCCATAATATTTTTTTTTGAATAAAAACATTTGCAGTTCAGATCGAAAGTTGGAACATGCTACCAATTTTCTTCGAGCTTTTCACCAACTATGGAGCAGGATGGGCATCATGTTGGAAATTTAAATATTCCCAAGATGAGTTCAATCCTTGCTGGTAGCCTCAACTTCCTTCCAATGGAAAAGCAGCAAATTGCGAGGGCAGCAATGGAGAAATTTGACAAGCAAGCTAGTGAATCTGTTCAAGCCATTAATTCTGAGCACAAGCGTGTATCCAATTCATACATACAAGCGATTTGCGTCATTCAGAGACTCCTTGCTGAGGCTTCCAAGGAAGCTGCTGCTCACACGACCGGCATGCCGGAAGGTTCGACAAGCTTCAAGTCTGCCATAGGAGGTGACGATGACGCAGATACATGCACTGAAAATCGACCTCAGCATGTTGACCCTCCCATCAGTGCAACTTCTCCAAATGATGATGATCCCATCTCCACTGCCCCAACTGTTAATGAACCACTGAACTCCCCAGGGGTAGATTAGGTCTAATCTACACCTAGCCACCCCACGAGCCAGGTTCCAGCGAGTCCAAGCAGTAAACACGGTGGAAAATTTGAAAAAAAAATCAAAAAAACCAGATCCACCCATTAACTACCCCCACTGTCCCCTCTTCCCATCTCTCTCCACAGTTTCGCTCCCCACCTTTCCCGATCTGCAGGTCGGGCTGGGCGGCGATGGCCGGCGTGCTATGTGGCGGCGCCTCGCGTTCTAGGCGGAGGCGGCCGGGCTGGCGGCGTCTTGACGGGCGAAACAAGCGGCGGCGCTTGCGGTCTTGGCGGCGGCGATGGCGAAACGCAGCAGCGGCCGGACGCGTCGGCGGCGGCGGCGACCAGGGCTGGGCGGCGGCTATGACGACCACGGCCGAGGCGGCGGCGCCTCCTCCGGCTCGAGATCGAGCCTCCTCCGCCGGCGTGTCGATCTGGAGCGCGCCGCTTCGTCGTCGCCACGGCGGTGCCGCCCGACCGACCTTCGCTCCTTCCGTCTCGCCATGGCCACGGCCGACGCCGCGCCTGGCGCCGGGCCGTCCGCCTTTGTCGGCGCGCCGCCTCCGTCCCTGCCGTCTTTCCTCCGCAGCGTCCGACAGCGCTGCCGAACGCGCGCCGCCGCTGCGTCGTCGCCCGCCTCTTCCCGACGACGCCGCCCGACGCCGCCCGCCCCTGCCTTAACGCTTTCCGCGCGCCGCTGCTCGCGGCCTTCCCGACGCCGCCGCCCGTCGTCCGCCGCCTTCCCGACGCAATGGCTCATTGCGCCTCCATGACGCCATCGATTATCACATACCTATATACTTGGATGCTTTTTTAAAAAACGAGTATGTACATGTACTCTCGGACCCTTCGATGTGTAATTATACGATACGCTACTTCCAAACAAAAAAAAAGAATACATACATCGATACCTAAAAATGGTGTATACTTGTTCATATGGATGCTCCTAGAAAAAATATTATCACATACTCCCTCCGGTTTGGGTTTTTCTGTCGCTGGAGGGTTTTACCGATTGTTCCAAAATTCCTGTCGCTGGAAGTAATAGTTAATGGCACTACATTTCCAAAGCAAGTGATTAATGCTATGGCTTTAATTCCAACGCTTCAGCTAGCTGCATGGATGCTCGTCCCTTGAGCTAGCTGTATGCATATGCTCGTCCCTTGAGCTCTCTTGTGCGGTGCATGTATGTATTCGCGCGTTGCATTTAGTGAAATGGTAGCACTCCGAGACATTTATTATGGGTACAACTACTCCTTGGTATGTGAGATTATGTTTAAAACGACAGGAATTATCAAACTGGAGGGAGTACCTACATACTTGATGCTTTCAAAAGAAACGAGTATGTATATGTACTCTCATATACTTCGATGTATAATTATACGATCGGATACCTTCAAATAAAAAATGTGTATATGCATCGCATACCTAAAAATGATGTATAAATAAAACATGTATATACACGTGTATATTCATGCAAAAACATTTCAACATGATTTAGGAAGAAAATATCAAATTACATCTTCCTGCACACGTTTATATACATGCGTTGAATGATTTTTGAATTAACAATGCGTGTTGAATCAATTAACAAGGCTCGAATGAAATTGCATTAAATGCGTATATTACATCACCGGTTTGAATTAGCATTGAATGTGTGCATTTAGAACAGATTCACTAACGGGTATTATCATGCATACCCGATAATCTCCAATTCAATTGCTGATCAAATAAATCAACGGTAGCTAACAATGGAGCCTAGGCTCCATGGAGCCTCGAACAGGCTCCACCTTCGTCAGCCGTTCATCTCTTAACTGGCTCAGGTAATAGATTAAACGGGTATACCCGTTATACACAATGGCACCTACACGTTCAAGTTTGAATACAAATATATCATTAATGCATTAATTACATTCCCACGCTAATTAAGGATTATGCTCGCGGGTATTGTCATGCGACCCACGCTAATTACATACACCATTTGTCCTCGCGGGGAGCTCGCGTCCTCCGCCCTGCGACCTTGCCGTCCTCTGCGCCGGCGACCTCGCGTACGTCTTCCAACCCGGTGACCTCGTCGTCCTCCGCGCCGTCGAGCTCCCCGACCTCCGTCCTGGCGACCTCACGTTCTCCTCCCCAGCGACGCCGGTGAGCTCCCCGACCTCCGCATCGGCGACCTCGCGTCCTCCGCCCCGGCGAACTTCGTCGTCGTCGCGCCGGCGAACTCCCGACCTCCGCTGGCGTGCTCGCTGTCCTCCGCCTGGCGCCCTTCCCAACACGGCGGCGACCCACGCATGCTCGCTGTGCTCCTGCTGGCGTGCTTTCGTCGTCGTCGCGCGTCGGCGACCTCGCCGTCCTCCGCCGGTGAGCTCGTGTCCTCCGCCCGACGACCTCGCCGTCCTCCGCGCCGGTGACCTTCGTCCTCCGCCCGAAAGAGCTCCCGACCTCCGCCCGGCGAAGCTCGCGTCCTCCGCCCCGGCAACCTCGATTCGTTTGGGGATTTGAGTGATTTTTGATATGAAATTTCCGGGCGTTGGTTTGGGTGGCATTCGATGGGAGGCATGTAGGGCGTGTTTGGACTGCGGCCGTCGCGCGCCGTGCCAAGGTTGGCAAGCCGTGGGCGAGACGCCGCCGTCGCTTCGCGTTAGCGTAGCGTTAGCGAAAAATCGGCCGCCGCCAACGCTTCGTCTCCACGTTCTTGTCTTGTGCGCGTCGGCGCGTTTTCGCGAAGCGAGCCAACCGACGGCAAGAATCAAACGCCGCCAAATTCCGACGGCTTTCGCCGTCGCTTCGCGATGATGGCGGCGGTGGATCCAAACACGCCCGTATATACCTGAAATATATTTTCATACATCGATGGGCCGACGTTGGTATGAAAATAAGCATGTATATACCTGAAAAAATACATATGTATGCATTTGGTCAAGATCAAATATACGGATCTATGTACGAATATATAGTATATGTATGCATTTGATCATGAAAGATTTATGTACGTGTAATGGAAATCATTCGATGTATATACTTGTACACATGTATCAAATCTCTACATGTATACAAAACTCAATCTCACATGTATCAAATCTCAATGTACGTGTATATAAAAACCATCTCAATCAATAGTTAATCCGTGGCTACATGTATATGTGTGATTTTCGGTGTATATACTTCTATGTCAGTGTATATACACGTTTCAACACAATAGTGTATATTGAAACTGAAAATACGAAGGTTTTGTTACTGATTTCATATACACTGATTTCATTGCTTCGTTCAATTTTTTAAAAAATAAACAAGAGACTTGTTTAAGGAGGTATTCGGTGGTGATTAGCAAATAAATTAATTGCTACACCCAAATTTAAAAAGTGCATGCAAGACTTTTTTAGCAAGTATTTAAAATCACTGCAATTACATTAAATGCATGTATTACATCACCTATTTGAATTAGCATTGAATGTCTAACGGGTATTGTCATGCATACCCGATAATCACCAATGCAATTGCAGATCAAATCAATCAACGGTAGCTATTAATGGAGCCTAGGCTCCAGCTTTCTCCACCGTTGATCCAATTTTCGATCAGAACTGTGCTTTGTATTTTGTTATTGGGTTCTATCGGTATACCCGTTAAGAGCATTTTTTTGAAAAAAATCAAAGTAATTAATTGCATAATTAAATATGTATCCTTTGACCAGATGCCTTCATCCTCACGGCCTCACCCCCATTGCGTTCAGATCTGAGCACGCAACCTCCCTGCTCCTCTGTCTTCCCGACGGCGAAACGCCGGCATAATCCAGCGAAGCTCGGCGGCGTCCAGCACATCACCGCAATGGAGCTCCTCCACGTCTCCCCGGCAGCTCCCCAGCATCGGCAACCTCATCCTCGTCCCCGGCGGAGGCGGCGATGGAGGCGAGCGCCGGTGGCCCTGGATCTGGCCACCCCGGACGCCGCCGGCTCCACCAACCCCGGCGCCGTCCGCCACCGACCCCAGCTCCGTGTCGGCCGCGCCGCCACCGACGCTGTTGGCCTTGGATCCGCGCCGCCCCGGACGACGCCAGCTACACAGGGCGACCTCGCCGTCCTCCGCCCGGGCGACGACTTGGATCTCCGGCGGCGCAGCGCATGCATCCCAGGTGTGGGGGCTTCTCCCCCCAGCGGTGTGATGGGAACCGGCGTCCTCGTTTCCCTGCGGACGCCGAGGCATCCTCTCGGAGGGCGTGCAGTTGTACAAGCTCTGGCTGAATCGCTCCTTCGAGGTCTTCCTCTCCGGCGACGGCTGCGATTTGTACGTCACCGGCCGCTACGTGCTTTGGTATGGCCGCCGTATTGCCGGCAACGCCTGCGCTGGGTCGATCCGCACGCTGGAGGGAGTGAGCGTGAAAGTGCTCTTTGTATGTATCATATGTAGGATTCTACACATTACAGGCTCGATTCAGTTCTTGGAAGGGGTATAAATTCATTCGATTTGGGTGGCTGCTTGGCCAATTTGGTGCTTGATATCGTGTTCTTGGACTGAGTTAGTTTCTTCACATGGATTATTTATCGGGAATTTGGGGTTGTATCTCTCTGGTTGAATCGTGGTGTTTATCCTCCCAAATTGGAATGAATCTTCGTATTTTGCCTAAGTGTATATCCTCCCAAATTTTACTTTTTTCCGCATACTCATTTTTTTAGAAATCAAAGCATTATACTCGAATATTTTTTTAGAAATCAGAGTGTATGGATATATATATTTACTTTGCCAGTACAAGATCTCAATTTTAGTTTTTTTAGACATACTCGCATTTTTTAAGAATATCAGAGCGTATATGTATATTTGGAATACACCTGCAAACTCTCAATTTCATTTTTTTTATAGATTTACTTGCATTTTTTACAATATCAAAACGTATGAGTATATTAAGATCAATCGTACATACTCTCAATTTTATTTTTTTCATCATACTCTCAATATACATGTCCTAGACAATTTTCTTATATACATTTTCTGTCCGATTTACTGATGTACAAGAGGTATTTTCGTAGCATAAACACTGACTTGTCACTTGTGTAAGCAAGTATCTTAGGGTAATTAACAAAATATTAATTGCTAAATGTAAGCAGCAATAAAAAAACATGTGATTAATCAGGCGCGTATACATGAATATATGTGTGAATTTGTAAGTACGTATTTGGCCAGGAACAATATCAGGACATGTACATATATACGGAAGCTAGTATTTATGATGTGTATGCATATGGAAGTACACGAGGTATATACATGAGGTATGCATGACGTGTGTACGCTGAATTTTAAAGTATATACACGAGGTGTATGCACGAGGTATGCATGATGTGTGTACGTTGAACTTTAAAGTACAAATATACAGATCAACGGAGTAATAGAAAAACGTGTATACATGGAAAGGTGTAGGGCGTTATTAGTGCTAGCTTATACCTAAACAATCCATACTAGTACTTGAAAAGTTATTTTGAATTTGGCAATGAAGAGCGTGGCATAATTAGCACATTCAATACCCTTCAATCTGCTTAACGGGCATACTCCTGAAGAACCGTTAATCAAACAGTGTAAACAGGTTAATAGAAAATCAACGGTGGATGTCAATGGAGCCTAGGCTCCATAGAGCCTCGAATATATATATATATATATATATATATATATATATATATATATATATATATATATATATATATAGGGCGTCGAATGGGACTCCATGGAGTATCTACTCCCTCCCTAGATACTGCAGTTGGTTTGGCAAAACGGAGCATGCGTGCATGCGTGAGTTAATTACGTGGCAACATGGGTCAATTAACTACTAAACGAAGTATATGGTGGGTGGTTGGCTGCGTACGATACAGAGGTGTAGTCTGCGGTACGTGCGTTGTTGGCTGCAGTACGTGAGGGTGGTTGGCTGCAGTACGTGCGTGGCCTTTAGAAAGGTTGTTGCATCTAACGAATACTACGTTATAGGATCACCGGAAGCAGCGTTAATTCAGATTTTTTTTGTTGGGTGTAGTATGCGGCGTTGTGATCCTAAATGTTTCGTGGATCTCAGTGTTTTTGTGAACTAATTTCGTCAATAAAGGTATGTTAATACTGACTGGCGTGGTACATCTTATTGTTTTGATAAAACTATTATGGGCCGCTGTGATTATTTGTAGTAAGGGATTTGCAGATAGTAAATAATAATGCGGTGCGTGAGCTAGTTTTTTGGTTCACGAGATACTGCTTGCATTAAGATCACAGAACGTTGTTCGTATGTGTGTAGGTAGCTAAGAAATTATCTGTTTGCGCTAGAATTCTCCGGTTGAAATGGAGAATGCAGATGAAGATATCGATCAACATGCAGATACTCGGGCTGAAATCATACCACTGGAAAGGTAATTTCTCAACATTTTCAAAGAAACGCGTGTGTCTATTGCGTCGGATACTCTATAAATTTTAGTTGTGCTATCGTAGGATTGTTACAGAAACCGAAGTGTTAAACGTTGATCTTCCTAATGAGTATTCGGATCCTTCAATTATGGTACCACACGTAGGCCAGTTGTTCAAGGAAGAAACAGAAGCATACACATTCTACAATCTCTATGCCAGATTTGTTGGCTTTGGAATCAGACGCAACAAAGACAGATTTAATAAGGGAGGCAATAAAACCATGCAAGAATTTTGTTGCCATCGACAGGTAAATGTACATGCTTTTTTTTTAAAATTTTGTGGTATGTGGAATATTATCTGTTTGTATGATGCTTGAGTATTTGTTATACATGTAGTATTTATTATGTGGTATGTGGAATATTATCTAATTCCTTGGTGCTTGAGTATATGGTAGGACTAGCTCACGTAAATTGGCATTTCACATAAATTTCAGGGGCATGATCCTATGGCCAAGGGAGATAATCCACTGAGAATCAGATGTAAGGCTATGATAAGGATTACCCGTTCTTCAAATCTTCATGATTGGAGGGTTACTACATTTCATAGTGATCATAACCATACCATGATTAGAGATTTCAAACATACCAAACACTTTAGGTCTCGTAATTTCATTGATGAAGGTACTAAGAGTATTGTGACAGAACTAGTAGACAAAGGAGTACCTAGGACAAATATGTATGGATTGGTAGCCGGTATGCATGGAGGTCCATCAATGGCAACATTCACAAAAAGATCTGTCAACAGATTATCCTATGCCATACGGAGAGATGAGTATAGTGATGATGTTCAGAAGACAATCGATTACTTTTTGGAACTACAACGGAATAGTGGCAACTTTTACTACACAGTTCAACTTGATGGTGCATCTAGAATTAAGAATATTTTTTGGGCGCATGCATTGTCCAGGCTAAACTTTGAACATTTTGGAGATGTTGTCACTTTTGATACTACATACCGAACAAATATGTACAATCTTCCTTTTGGTATCTTTGTTGGTGTTAATAGCCACTTCCAAACCGTGATTTTTGGGTGTGCGTTGCTGCGAGAGGAAACGGTCAAATCATTCAAATGGTTATTCACGAACTTCTCGAAAGCTATGAATGGGAAAAAACCATGTGCCATATTGACAGCTATTGTAGTTGCGTTTGTTTATATTTTGTAGAGGCATACCAGCAAAACAATTTATATTTGGTACTAATTTCTTATCTTATGTGGCAGACAATTGTCATCAAATGGATGTTGCAATACAGGAGGTATGGCCAGATGCTATTCATAGGGTTTGCAAATGGCATGTGCTGAAAAAGGCTAAAGAAAACCTGGGGAACATATATAGTGTGTTTTGAATGGGCCGCACACCGTAGATGAGTTTGAAAGTGCCTGGACCAATTTGATAAGAAAGTATGACTTAGCGTCTAGCACATACTTGAAAAGAATGTGGGATATGAGGGAGAAATGGGCACCTGCATATTTCCGTTCTTATTTCTTTGCAAAAATGTCGACTACGCAAAGGAGTGAGAGTATGAATCATGTTTTGAAGAAGTATGGGAAACCGAGTTCCTCCTTAAATGGATTTGTAAGAAGGTATGAGGATTTTTTCTATGATAGAGTGTAGGAAGAGGAGGCAGAGGAGTTTCTTTCATTCAGAGTAAGTTGTCAAATTGTTTCCATTTTATTGAGCAGGATGTTTTGCCTCTTTGTATAATTTTAGAAAGCAATGTAATTGTAGGAAAAGATGTCTACATCAACCAGCTCACCGTTAGAGAGGCACGCCTCTCGCATATACACCAGGGGAGCATTTGCTAAATTCAAGGAACAGTTTGGCTGGAGTTTTTCATACATGGTACAAAACACGGAGGATCCACATAGGCTTTTCAAAATGATGTCCCTCTGTATAAAGTCTGCCATATTTTTGTCGTTGTATGCACTGATCCGAGGAAGCATGGTATGGTCAATATTGTCTGTCCCAAAATCAAGATGGTCTATGTAAAAAATCTGAAAAAAATAAGTTAGAGGTTACAATTTCAATCTGACAAGCACATCGAAGTATCTAAGAGAATCCATACCTGAAGAAGGATGATACATCCATTCATGTAACCAATACTTTTTCGGTTGTTAATTTTCCTACGAAGCACGGCTGCTGCAAAACATAACTCTTCTACAACGAACTCAGCCCAATTGTATTGATGAATATTTTCAATGTCTGCCACCGCCTGGATATACTGGGTTGATACAAAGTTCTTGTATGACTGGGGAGCTAAGAATTTTGTGACAGCATAAATTACAAAGGACATCTTGAACTTCATAATTTCAGTGCTATCCATGGGCCTGTCAATTTTTTTGCCATCACTTTCTCCAGACGAGCAATTGATATTTCATGCCAAGATGACACCCCAAAAATTGAACACACGTAAGCTTTTAAATCAGATAGTTCTTTGTGCGTTGCAGGGGTAATAGATTCGCCTTTACCAGGGATACCGATAATATGATTGACATCCTCAACAGAAATGCTCACCTCTAATCTAGTCCCAACAAACAAAACTCTAGAAGGGTCGAGTTTACTAAGAATCCATGCACCAAATTGTCGGTTTAACTTAGTTAATTTCAAACTAGCTAAACCCTTAAATCCCATCTGTCCTAATATATCTCTCTTCTCAGGGTCAAGATCTTCAATCAAATCAACAATATATGATGGGGAGCACCTCGAGTATATTTTGTTTTGCCAACCTTTTCTTGATTTCATAGCACTTAAAGTTTTTGATTGAGAACAATTAACATCTCCTTTATTCTTCTGTTCATGGTCTTTCCTAGAACGGAGAATAGAAAGAGCCCTTTCAACTGCATTTTTGCTTGCACTGCCACCTCCTGATGGTTTCTTTGGTGTGCTTAATTTTTCCATGACCTACAATAATGTAAGAATGAAGAAAAGTGAGCAAAGAAATACACTGAAGATACCACCTATCAAACTGAACATACCACCTTCAAACGTACAGTCAGAGCACTAAAAGGAGTAGTAATCTGAAAATACCACCTCACCGTTCCGAAGATACAATACATTCAGAACAAGCCGAATGAAAACACTAAAATATATGTGAACAAAGAACTGTACTGAACATACCACCTATCAACCTGAACATACCACCATCCAAACTAAACCAAACGAACTTCCAGCCACCTCCCCGATCTGAAGATACCATACATTCAGACCAAGACACGTGAATACACTGAACTATATCTACGTTTCCAAAAAAATTTGACCATAAAATTCAATCGGCAGCAGATCTTTGAAATGGTGCTATCCAATCATTAAATCTTAGAAACGGTGATAACTGCACAAAATTAAATGCATTCGATTTTAAAAGATTTACCTCGGATGGTGAGGTGGCTGCGTTAAGGAGGAGAGGAAGGTCGGATGGCGGCGGCATCGGATGGGCCGGGGGCACAGCTTGGACTGGCGGGGTCGGGTATCCAATGGCAGCGTCGGAAGCTAGGGAGTGGAGGAAGTTATGATGGCGGCTGTGTCGGATGGGGGCGGCGACACAGCTTGGAGCGGCGGCGGGTGCGCTATGGAGCGGAGGAAGGGCGCAGCTTCGAGCGACGGCTTTGGAAGGCAGCGACGTCGGATGCGGCCTGCGGGAGTCGGCCCAGCTTGTAGCGGCGGCGACGGGTGCGATATGGATGAAACTGACGGGAGGTGGTGAGGTGGTTGCAGAAAAAAAGGGACGTGCAGTTCCTTTGATCGAAAAATCGAAATTTTGTTTGAGACAACGCATAAAAACAAGCCAGCTAGGCAGGGAGGAGCGCGGCGGATATGGCAGATAAAGAAGCCAGCTAGACAGGGAGTAGCTACTCTTAGGAGTATAAAGTATTTTCATATATATATATATATATATATATATATATATATATATATATATATATATATATATATATATATATATATATAGCTTCGTTCGAGCTCCATGGAGCCTGCAGCCCATCATACTACCGCTTGATTGATTTGATCTGCAATTGCATTGGTGATTATCGGGTATGCATGACAATACCCGTTAGACATTCAATGCTAATTCAAATAGGTGATGTAATACATGCATTTAATGTAATTGCAGTGATTTTAAATACTCTGCTAAAAAAGTCTTGCATGCACTTTTTAAATTGGGACGTAGCAATTAATTTATTTGTTAATCACCACCGAATACCTCCTTAAACAAGTCTCTGGTTTATTTTAAAAAAAATTGAACGAAGCAATGAAATCAGTGTATATGAAATCAGTAACAAAACCTTCATATTTTCAGTTTTAATATACACTATTGTGTTGAAACATGTATATACACTGAAATTCACACATATACATGTAGCCACGGATTAACTATTGATTTAGATGGTTTTTATATACATGTACATTGAGATTTGATACATGTGAGATTGAGTTTTGTATACATGTAGAGATTTGATACATGTGTACACGTATATATACATCGAATGCCTCCCTTTGCACATACATAAGGGTACATATGTCTAGTAATCAATAAAACGGTCAATCGTAGTCTGATCGAACTAAAAGTTGCAAAAATTCTGAAAAAATTTGTACATCTACTCTTCAACTTACTCTATCTCTGGTTAAAATTTCAAGTTCAAATTCATCCTATATTCAGAGTTATAAAAAAGAGAAAAAACGGACAATTTTGATAAGTTCAAAATTGATAGAATTTTATCTTTTTTGTAACGTTCAATATAGGATGAATTTGAACTTGAAATTTTAACCAGAGATAGAGTAAGTTGAAGAGTACATGTATAAATTTTTTCAGAATTTTTTGCAACTTTTGATAGTTCGATTGCACGGCGATTACACCGTTTGGCTGATTGCACAGTATATGTACCCCATACATAAATCTTCATGACCAAATGCATACATATACTATATATTCGTACATAGATCCGTATATTTGTTCTTGACCAAATGCATACATATGTATTTTTTTTCAGGTATATACATGCTTATTTTCATACCAACGCCCATCGATGTATGAAAATATATTTCAGGTATATACATGCCTCCCATTGAATGCCACCCAAACCAACACCCGGAAATTTCATACCAAAAATCACTCAAATCCCCAAACGAAATCGAGGTTGCCGGGGCGGAGGACGTGAGCTCGCCGGGGGGGGGAGGTCCAGTAGCTCGCCGGGGCGGAGGTCGGGGAGCTCGCTGGGGCGGAGGACGCGAGCTCACCGGCACGGAGGACGGCGAGGTCGCCGGGCGGAGGACGCGAGGTCACCGGCGAGGAGGACAACGAGGTCGCCGGGGCGGAGGACGTGAGCTCACCGGCGCGGAGGACGGCGAGGTCGCCGGCGGCGCGGACGACGACGAGCACACCAGGGCGGAGGACAGCGAGCATGCGGAGGACGGGGCGGAGGCGGGTGCGCCGCCACGCCGCCAAGGGCGCGCCGTGCCGTCGGCGTGGAGAGAGGTCGGGGGCGGAAGATGCCGTGCGCGTCGACGCCGTGCCGGATCGTGGTGAGCGAGTGGAGGTCTCAGAGAGGAGAGGAGGAAGAATGGAACGGAGATTTAATGCGGGAGCCTGGACGGGCTGAAAAAACCAGTCAAATGAGGCTGGAAAAACGGAATTAATGCAAAGTAATTACGCGGTGCAATTACCTTCCAAATCGAGCATGCAGGCACGCGGTTATGCATAGATATTTGACTAACGGGTACTCCCTCCAGTTTGATATTTTCTGTCGTTTTAGACAAGATCTCACATACCAAGGAGTGATTAATTGCAGTGGATAAGTATCTCAAGGTGCTGCACTTATGCACCAAAAGCGTGTAGCCTAGTGGTATGATTTACTTTTACAGTAGTAAATCAATGCATGATACCCAGGTTCGAGTCCCGGCTCCGTAGCTTTTTTTTTATGCGGCTGCACATGCAGCGTGATTGCTATGCATGCAGCCAATCGCTCATGCTGCATGCAGCTCAATCGTCGTGTTGGTTCTCCAGAAGGCGCCGCTGCCATCAATACGCAAAAAGGCGCCGCTGCCATCAATACGCAATTAAGAGCTGTACTTAAAAGACGCACCGAACGTTGCAGCGACAGATATTTTCCAACTTGATGCAAAATGCTCCAGCGACAGTAAATATCAAACCGGAGGGAGTATGTAACATGCTAACCCGATAAATAATCAAGTGAATCCAAGGAGACAGGTGGACGGTGGATTGGATGGGAGCCTTATGTATTCTCTCTCTCTCTCTCTCTCTATATATATATATATATATATATATATATATATATATATATATAGAGTTGAGTTGGGGTCATTGTATGGTGACGGATCCTCTCCGTCGGTATGACTTGGTTTTAAAACCGTGATCAAAATTTTCGATCCGAACCGTTCATATTCTTCATCTTATTGAATTCTCACCCCATGCAAATTTTACATTTTTAGAATTTTTTACTATTTATTTCCTATTTTCCAAAATCAGCTTTTTGGACGCACCACAACTAATTGGAAGACTGATTTTGAAAATAGGAAATAAATAGTAAAAAATTCTAAAAATGTAAAATTTTGCATGGGTGAGAATTCAATAAGATGAAGAATATGAACGGTTCGGATCGAAAATTTTGGTCATGATTTTCAAAAACTCTATGACTTATTTGAGGGGTCACGCCACCATGGTATAATTCTAACCCAACTCTCTCTATATATATATATATATATATATATATATATATATATATATATATATATAGTAAAAGTATCTGGGACTCCATGGAGTCCGTGCTCGCGTCTTGGTTTGGAAACAATTATTTGCGCATTTATTACATTCACACCTCTGAATGGTAAATGACAATGTTGTTTTGCATGTGTTTAATATGTTTGCACGAATCTTGATGAAATCCAACGGCAATGAAGCATGGAGTACTGAGTCCATGGAGTCCCGTTCCGGCGTCCTATATATATATATATATAGAGTTGAATTTTGAGGTCGACCATGGTGACGGATCCCCTCAAATCGGCATTTAGTTTTTTTTTAACCGTGACCAAAATTTTTCCGATTTTTCAAAATCAGCTTTTTTGACGCACCCACAACTAATTGGAAGGCTGATTTTTTAAATAGGAAATAAATAGTAAAAAATTCTAAAAATGTAAAATTTTGCATGGGGTGAGAATTCAATAAGATGAAGAATATGAACGGTTCAGATCGAAAATTTTGGTCACGATTTTCAAAAATCTAAATGATTTGACGGAGGGGTTCATACCATGGTCAATTCCCAAATTTCAACTCTATATATATATATAACACACACACGGAGGCCCTAATCTAGTGTAGATTAGGTTTAATCTACACACAACCATACTCTCCAGCGAGCGCACCAACCAACAACCAAGCGAGCGCGCGTCCAGATTCGACAGTAACTCATAGTAATCCAAACAAACTGAATTTGGCACTGAACAGTAAATAGGTCTGCATGTGGTGCCTAGAATTGTGGAAACATTAACTACTCGTTTTCAAACGTATTTTACCTTGTTTTTTCGATTTAATTTTTGATTCGTAGATTCGATGATTAAATCCTTTCCAACATCGTATTGCTGGTATTTTTTCAAACAAAACAAGATCTTGGTTGCCATATGTGTCAGGGATAAAATCACGGCCCATTGCTATGGCTCACTCTCTGACGGCCCAATCGAACAGCCTCCTAGGGCCTGCACCCTGGAAGGTTCTATCAGGCCCATGTGCATCCTACCGAACAGCTTCCTGGCTGGCACGGTGCGTAACGGCCTAGAATTCCTATTTGAGTCCGATTCGAACAGAGTTCTGCACGGCTACGTGAAGACCCGGACGTAGTTTTCCAGATTGGAACAGATGTCGTGATTCCCAAGAATTGGAGTATACCTTATCTACCTCGGGATGAATTTGGTATGTATATGAGTTTGTTACGGTCTTGTAGTTAGCCCGGCCTGATTATCCCTCGTTATGTCGGTTGTTCAACACTATATAAACAAAGCCCCTACGACATGTAGAAGGGTCAATCCAGCTTGACTTGGAGCCAATATCGCATATTGCTTTCTTGTACACCCATAATCTCGCCGAGACCTGTTCGTCTCGTCGAGTTTCCTCTTGTAATCATCTTTGATATAACGAAGCACTGGACGTAGGGCTATTATCTTCTCGGAGAGGCTCGAACCAGAATAAAAACCCTGTGTCTCCCTGTTACTCATTGATTGTTGTTCGCCTTGTTCGGCAGTGTCTTCTATCTCCTCTTCTCAAGAATCTTAGTTGACTTGGGACCGATATCCGAACCGTCGATAATATGAATCAAAAATATTTTATAAATATCAATTTGAACATGATTCTGATTTGAACGTAATTACTACTTCATCCCACATCAGGTTAGGTCAGCCCCTGCCTCTTCTTACATTATCACTGCGCGCCTAAGAATTCCACTATACACGTCTGCATGAGGGAAATAGGGCCACAGTACGAAAATATTGCCGCGTAAAAAAAAGTCTATAGCATGCCAAGTTTCATCCCGCTATCTCTAATTTCAATTGAACCGATGGTTGAAAATACCCGCAAGAAAATTATTTGTTTCTGACGGTGTTCTCACTACCACTAGAGAAATATGTTTTTCTATCACGAAAAAACTATATTTGTAAGTAAAATTTGCTTCCCTCGCTACCAGAGTGCGTTTATCAGGAAAAAACTAAACCTCAGAACCAATTCGCGTCTGTGAGGGATGCTCAGCTCTAAAGTAGGGAGTAACTAGTCATGAATAACACAAAAGAAAAGGTCACAAAGAATTACAAATGGTTTCTCGTTTACAAGGAAGCGGGGACATATACAACATTTATTGCAAAACTGGATGCAGCCTGCGGCCTGCAGTTTCGTGGCCGATTTCTTCCCTTGAGTTGTTGTCATGTATATGCCCCCACTTATCCGCGCACCTACTTTGGTTGGTCATTTCTGCACAGAGGATCCATATCTTCTAACATTGCGGATCCATATCCTCTAAGATTATGGCCTTGTTTGTTTCAGATTAAATTAAATTAAACAAAAATTTGTTATTTTTGTATAAGCCAAATGATGTAATGTTTTGTAGTCAATCTTGTGGGGATTTAAATAGTACTTTTTAAAGTTTGTAAAATATTTTTTTCATAATTTTTTGAACTCGTTAAGACGTATTTTAAGGGGATCACAAATTTGCTACAGTAAAACACAACGCTACGTTAATCTGAAACAAACAAGGCCTATATTGCAATGGTAGGAAAGCACAGTGATTACTGTGAGTCTGTGAGAAGGAGTGGTATCGGGTGCTTGCAAGCGCATGAGATTGTCATACTATATGGCATCTGTTTTAAAAATGACAAAATGCATACTCCTCGTAATGAAAGACTGGATAATAAGGCGACACAGGCAGTAGCCCGGCACGAGCCCGACTTGACACGGGCCGTTTAAGTTAGGCACGGCCGACAAACGGGCCATGCCGTGCGGCCCATGGGTCGAGGTCGAGGCCCAGGTACAGCATGATAGCCTGCCAAGCCGTGTCGAGCACATTGGGCTAGATGGGCTACTCGGCTCATTTAACAAATGGTTAAGGAAATATGCTCAAAATAGGCAAAAATGAGACCACCAGGCTTTGAACTTAAGATCTAAACCTTGTTTCCTCCTCTGCTAGACAATAGAACATTTGTTACTTTGTGTATATTTTATTTTAGTTTATTATAATATACATACTATTAAATGAATACAAAACAAAAAACTAAGCTTGTCGTGTAACCGGTTTACCACGGGCCTAGCCTTGACCCAAGCACGCAATTTGGCCGATCGGGTCAGGTCTTGTTGCTTACGGTCCGCCAAAATGTCGTGTCTCGTGTCGACCCATTTAGCCCGACCCATTTGGCCATCTATAGTAATGAAACATGAGAAGTGGACGCCTCGTTTAAAATAGGCTGAATCCTACAAGGCAACGACGATGGATGAGACGGTATGCAGATCAGGTGTTACTGCGCCGAATCCATGGGCTGAGGATAAAGCAAGCACACCTATGTACTCCACCCGTTTCAAATTATAGTTCACTGTTGACTTTTAAAGACACCTTTTGACCATTTGTCTTATTCAAAAAAATAGTGCAAACATGCAAAAATATAAGTCATGCTTAAAATATGATTAATGATAAAACAAATCACAACAAAATAAATAATATTTACATATATTTTTTAAATAAGACGAATGGTTAAATAGAATATCCAAAAGTCGACAGTGAAATACACTTTGGAAGGAAGGGCGTACGTCGCATGAAATCTGGGCAATCTGTTTTCATCTTCTTTAGCTTTCGCTGGCTCTCTATTTGCACTGAAGAGCATCGTCTTCCAAATATCCATCGTATAGATAATCATTAGCGCTAAGGTGTCCTATGACATTTTAAAGGAAAAAAAAAGTTTTTATGTGCCATGCTACGTGAACGTGCTAAAAGAATTTTGCGGAACCATGGAATGGAAGGAAAATTTATTTTTTTATATTTATTTTTATTCATTTATACAAAATTATATGGCGGATTGAAATTTAGACATAAATAGGCCCCGGTCGCACTTTGAATTAACGACGAAGTCTGGGTCACACTTTAGACGCCTGACAACAGAGTTCTTTGAGAGGAGGTTCTTGAGAGATCGCACACTATCGTTAATCAACGCCTGACAGTGATGTGCTCTGATAACTTTACACATTTTGAACTTCTTATATCTATTAACATTTCATACCATATCAACTTTCACGAAATAAATTTTAAAATTCATATAAAATCCTAAAGAACCCATTTTTCAAACTTTTAATTTTTAAAATTCAAAATTCAAAATTGTGTAAATTCGAAATTTAAAATTCAAAAAAAATAAAAAATTAAAAGTTTGAAAAATGGGTTCTTCAGGATTTTACATGAATTTTAAAATTTATTTCGTGTAAATTGGATATGGTATGAAATGTTAATAGATATAAGAAGTTCAAAATGTGTAAAGTTACTGTAGCACATTAGCCTGTCGTGCGTTGGATTAACGATAGGTGTGCGATCTCTCCTGCAACCTCCTCTCAAAGAACTCCGTCAGGCGCCTAAAGTGCGACTGCACTTATCGTTAATTCAAAGTGCGAATGTCCTATTTCATGTTAAATTTCAATCCGCCGTATAATTTTGTATAAACGAATAAAAATAAATATAAAAAAATTATGACTTCGAATGGAAGATCATATCGCTAGGCTCCAAATGGTAGACACGGAGCGGGCGCGGCTATACATTCCCAGGCCTGGAGACCAGCAGTGCAGGCCCAAGGGCTTGGTGTAGCACACGCTTGACACTGCCTTCTGGTGATTTCAGCCCACTAGCCCACAAGTCGTTCGTTTTCGTCAACCTCCAAGGCTCCGACTCCGACCGAGTGCGTCGTCCATCGTCCAGGGCTCCAGGATTCCAGGCTAGTGGCTACCCCTGCCGGTGAGAATCGAGATCTCATGCCACCCGTGCCAGTCTCCTTCCCCTCCCCGTCCCCGCTGCAGAGAAGGCAGATGAGTAGCGCGGCTCACCGGCCGGCGAGAACGCCTCACGCCCCCCTCGCGTCCCTGTCTCTCCTCCTCTTCGCCGCAGCTGGTGTAGTACTCTACTCCAGAACCGGTGCACGGTCCCAGATCGCCACTGCCACTGGCAGCTCGAGCGACGCCCATGGCGCGGCAATTGCTCTCTCCTCCCCGACGGTGGAGACCGTAGACGGCGCGCGCGCCATCTGGGAGCTCCCCGCGGCGCCGGCCAGGGCCGTGCTCTTCGTCGCCCACGGCTGCCGCTGCCGGCCGGAGAACTTCTGGCCGCCGTCCCCGCGCTGCCCGGGGTGCGTCGGCCTGCCCGAGGATGTCGCCATCACCAGCCAAGCGCTCCGGAGGCGGTTCGCGGTGCTAGCGGTGGCAAGCTCAGGGGAGTGCTGGTCGATGGGGAAGGAGGTGAGCGCCGCCAAGCGGGTGATTCGGTCGTGAACCGCCAAGAGCGGCCTCGGAGGCCTGACGGTGGCCGCCCTCGGCGCGTCCTCCGGCGGGTACTTCGTCTCCCGGCTCGCGGACGAGATGAGCCTCGCCGCCGTCGTGATTATGATCGCCGAGGGCGCATTTCAGCCGTCGGCCGTACCAGCGGGCTACCCACCGGCGATGTTCATCCACATGCCGAAGGACCAGCGGAGGGCGGCGTTGGTGGAGAGGAATGCGAAGATGCTGAGGAGGAATGGCGTTAAGGTGAAGGAGCTCCAGAGCATGGAGCTTCCTCTGTCTCCAACGATGCTCTCCGATAGGATACCAGGGCTGGACCACGGGTTGTCGGAAATGATTTGGAAGGTACTTTGGGAGGAAGGGTTTGTTGATGAGCAGGGGTACATGAGGAAGGATGGACGGGCAACGCCGTGGAAGGATGCAGTGATCAAGAGGGGATTTTGGGAGGAAGTATCTGGGTGGGCTGAGCACATCCATGAGGAGCTGAATCTTGCTTACGGGTATCATGAGATGACAAGCTTGCACGCTGACGAGATGTTCAATTGGATTGAGGAGCACCTGACTTGAGTTTTGGGGTTGATACTTGATTTCTTGTTCAATGATGAGAATTGTACTAGTTGCCTCACGAAAGAAGCGGATTGGAGATGACATTGCACAGTGCAGCCTGGGGAATTACTGTAACTTGAAGGGACACAGAAAAGGCATGAACCAAATCGTTTTGTAAGTAAATGACTTGATGTGAATTTGTACATTTCATTCTGTTTGCTCTTGTGCAGATGGAGGGAAGGAAGAACATACACTGATCTAGTTTTGTGACATGAGTTTTTGCTCTGATCTGTAATACTAATTCTGTGTTTATGAATTATGTATGCACAATTGAGTTTTGTCATCTGTTTGTCTCTGAAGCAGTGCACATGGAAACTGGGTATCAAATGTTAATTGGGTTGATATGTTACTGGAGTGTGGCCATTGTTTAATTCCTGGGCAGTATATACAAACTACCTTTTGGTTAGAATCACTATCCTTGTTATCTTTAGATGTCAGAAGATTTAGCTACTCTCCTTTTGAGACTTGAAATTTACTCCCTTCTTATAAACTTGTGTTGGCCACTTGTTCTGTTGTTTATGTTTCACCTTATAGTAAATAATGGTAGATATTTATGAAATATGAATGTCGTCTTAGCTGGTTTTGAGGGGTATGGTCAAATGCCAATAACAGCACTACAGCAGCAGTCAATATTATTGTTTGTTTCCATATCGACTACCTTAGTTTAATCATTTGCGATTTGCAACCATTTTTTTTTTTCAAAAGGGGGTTTACCCAAATCCATTTATTGATGAAAAAACCGGAATTACAGAGTTCAATCAAAATAGAGCCTAGTTTCGTAATCCATCCAGGAATAATGTTGCCACTTGCCACTCAACCATTACAACAAAAAGAGGACATTAACCCGTAGAAGGCAGATCTACACATGATAATTCATAAAGTAAAACCTCAAAAAACACGAAAGCCTCAACTACAGTCTCTTTTTTATCACTTGTATTCCTCATCATCATTATCATGCTGCAACTTCAAATCTCCATTGTCATCAACCCCTTTCATCAGCAAATGTTCTGAGGGGGACTTCCAGAGAAGCTTGAGAGCAGCGCGGCCAGGTGGTTAGCTCTATTCATCAACAGCTCCCTTGAGGCCTTGACAAATCCATCTGTAAACCTGCCAATACCGCGCCAAGGCACAAGCAACATGAATGACTCCTTCTGGAGAATTAAATTTCTTCCCTTCAAACCAAAGATTTGCTTCTACAAGTCCAAATAGCCCGTAATACGGCAGCTATACAAACAGATTCTCACCCTCAGGCCAAACCATTTGAAACCAAGAATAAACCTGATCAACATTTCTACGTCTATAACCAGAATTAAAGCATCTAGCAATCATATTCCAAATTACTGTAGCAGCAGGACGACCAAAGAATAGGTGTGAACAGGTTTCAATTTGACTGCAAAAGCAACAGGTAGGGTCTCCTTTTTCCTTAGTAAAGATTGCATGAGAGCAGACTAACCACATAAAAATTTGATCTTTAATGGGGTTCTACATTTTCAAATCTTAGAATTATCAGGACCACAAAAATGATTATTAAGGATATCATACTGGTATCTTCACAGTTCTCAGAGACAGTTTTTTACATACTTCCGTTTGTTTCAGTCATTGAGCATTGTTTTCCTCAGAAAGCCATGTCCTTAATGAAGAACTCTAGTTCTTGCTTTTAGCATGTACAATAGAATTTTCCCTGTCAGCACAAAAAACAAAGATATTGGGGAATATTCATTTGAAAGAGAGATTATCAATCCAAGAATCCACCAAAAATCATTTAATTACCCAGAACCAACATCCATATACCTTCCTCGCATATAATGACTTCTGATTTTTACATGGTTCTTCCAGCATGCTACGTCATTTACTTCACTTTTCACCTGGTAAATTGCATTGTTCTTCTTCAGATACTTTGCCTGAACTAATTGCTACTATAACCGTGCCCATGTTTAAGTTTCCACCACCATTTGAACGGATATCGAAGATTGCGGCATGTTGAAACCTATCTGCAGTTAATTTTTTTTGGCATACGATGGCTCCTACTGAAGTCAGCGATCACCTGGTCTGTTGATGTAGAGATGTTTTATTCAGACTAGGGGAAATATTTCCTCTCTCATTTCCAAATATGTAGGAATTCATTCCTTTTTGTAGAGCTCTATCTAGTCCCGATCTTGGTTCTTATCATTCTGCAGGTAATGTTCATGTACACAGGTGCATCTTAAATATACAATACCGAGTCTAGCTGCCCTCTCGGTGCCACGTGGCGCTTAGCCCCTCCGTCCTTCTTGCCACGTCGCCTTGAATTCCCTGGCCCGTCCGATCTCACCGCCCGGATATTCCGAGCGCTCAGGATGCCCCCCATAAGTTGTTGCAGAAAAACCAACCGAGTTTCTATGAATCAACCCGCTGTCCAAGGCACAGACTCAAACAAATTTGCGAACGGACCCCTCTCTTTTAGTTATTTGTCATCCATGTTCTTGGGACCTAGGGTTCCCTACCCCGTCCTCCTTCTCCCGTTCAGCGATTCTCCTCCCTCAGCCTCTTCCGCCGCCGCCATCGCCTACCACTGTCTCCTCTTCCGCGCCGCCCCCTCTTCCGCCGCCGTCGTCGCCTCATCCTCTTCCGCCGCCGCCGCCGCCTGCTGCTATCTTCTCCTCCGCGCCGCCCCCTCCTCTCCCTCCGTCGCCGTGCCCAGCTCATCCTCTCCCATTGCCCCTCATCCTCTTCCACCGCCGCTGTCTCCATGCCGTGGGCCTCACTCTCCCTCTTCCGACCCAACCCTAACCCGCTCTCCCAACTCCCCCCGCCGCCACCTTCCCGCCTCATCCCCATAGTCCTCCTCGACGCCGCAGCCTCCTCACGTTATGTGTACGGTGGATCTGCCACGGCGCCTCTCTCTGTGGGCTGTCGCCCATGGCGGCTCTGCCTTACATTGCCACTGCCGATAGCTCTGTCGGTCGTGTCGATGCCATCTCCCCACAGAGGAGTAGTCCCACGCCACCTCCTTGGTCATGCACATCCGCCCTTGTGGCTTGCGGTCATCACAGAATCGCTCCGTCAACAGAGATTTTGTGTTCCTATTAGATGAATTGCTTTGCTTTGTGCTCTGTAATAAATACCGGGTACAAAGAGTCCTAAGAAGGCCGAGAGGCCCCATGCGTCGGCAGCGGGCGAAACAAGGCCCCAGCCACATGGCGAGCCCCTCAGAGGCCGAGAGGCCCCACGCGTCGGCGGGCGAGCAAGGCCCCAGGCATGGGCGAGCCCCTCAGAGGCCGAGAGGCCCCACGCGTCGGCCAGGCGAGCAAGGCTCCAGCAGCGTGGGCGAGCCCCTCAGAGGCCAAGAGGCCCCACGCGCCAAAGCGGCGAGCAAGGCCCCAGCGTGGCGGCGAGCCCTCAGAGGCCGAGAGGCTCCACGCCGCCAGCGGGTGCGTGGCAGCCCCCTCTGAAGGCGAGGCGAGGGCCCCACGCCCGGGCGCGCGGGCGAGCCCTCTGAGACCAGCGAGGGTCCCACGCGTCAAAGGGGGCCAGCGGAGCGCGTTAAAAGGAGTCTTCGGGGCGAAGGTTCCCCTCACTGCGAAGGACGGCGCATTTAATGAGACATCACGCGGATAGACAACAAGAAATGATTACGCGTCCTCCGTTCTTTGTTGCCCTCGCACTCCTCTCGCAGATCTCCCCGTGAGGCGGGGCCAAGACGACAAGAGCGAGCGACCCTACGGGGCTCGGCGAGCAGAGCGTCGCGGTGGCGCGATCTCGGTCCCATCTGGAGGACCGCCACTTGTCATGGAGAAGACTGCGTGACAAGCTCCGCAGGGTCAGCGACCGAAGGCGACACACAGCACAGCACACAGCGCGGGGCAACAAGAGGGTTCCCGCAGAGCTGCCCGCCAATGAGGTGGCGCTTCTTGGCGCCGCCTAAGCGGCGGGCGGCGGGCGAGGACGCGTCCCAGAGCAGAGGCTCCGACGTCGGGTGCAAGGTCTTTTCTAAGGAGTCTGCGCCAAGCGTCCGATGGCGGAACGGTTTCGTCCGGCCCCATCGAAAAGTATGACGGCACCACCAACCCCGATGAGTTTTTGCAGATCTATACGACGGTGATGCACCGACAGAGAGGTCGGGAAGGTTCTAGCGAACTACTTCTCCGCGGTCCTCACCGGCGAGCCCGCCGTGGCTCATGAACCCGCCCCGAGTCCGTGGGGTCATGGAAGGAGCTCTCGAGCTCTTCGTCACCAACTTCTAGGCACCTTCGAGCAGCCCGGAGTAGAAGACGACCTCCACAACGTGGAGCAGAAGAAAGGAGAGTCACTGCGCGACTATATTCGGCGCTTGAGTCAGGTCCGCAACACCATCCCTGACATCTCCATCGACGCCGTGGTCACGACATTCAGGAGAGGCGCCCGAGACCCCAAGGTCAAAGAGAAGATGGCCACCCGCAAGATCAAGACGACGGAGGAGCTCTTCACCTTGGTGCACAAGTGCGCCCTTCAGGCGGAGGCTCGCATCCGCCCGGCTGCGCGGGCGGGGACAGCTGCGGGCGGCGAGGCCGGGACCTCGAGGAACCACGGCGGCAAGGACAAGAAGAAGCGCAAAGCGGCGAGACCGGCAGGTCATGGCCGCCGAGCGACGACGACGACGACGACGGGCTACCACAAGAATGGGCGCGGCGGGCGAAAAGAGGAGGAGGTCGCGGCTCCGCGGTACGGTCCCGTAGGGTGGCCGAGGCGGCGGCTATGGCGATCGCCGTGGCCGCGACGGCCCCATGGCCGCGACGAAGGGCGAGACCATCGCCCCCGTGAGTGGGACGGAAGGCCTTACTGTCCCATTCACCGCAACAACTCCCACGACTTGGCGGATTGCCATGTCGTCAGCAAGATGGTGGACAAGCGAGTCCACGAGCAGCAGCAGGCGTCCGGCAGTGGCAAGGGCAAGGAAGCGGCTTCGCTTGGTTTTCAGCAGGCGGAGCGTGAAGTTGCCGTCATCCACGGCGGTTCGGCCACCTATCCGTCCCACGCTAGCTTTAAGCGTGCGATGAGGAAGTGTCGCCGCCGTGCGGCTTTGGGTCGCAAGGCACCGGCGTGGTCGAGCGAACGATCGCGTTGGTCGGTGATCACCCAACCAAGATCACCGCCGACTGGCATCTCCCGATCGTGGTTGCACCCACGGTCCGGAATGTATAGTTAGGGCGGGTCTTGGTAGACGGAGGAGTTCCTCAACCTCCGTCGCCGGGGCGCCAGCGGCCCCAGATCCAAAGCGGCGGGAGCTTCGTCCAACGCTCCCATTCTTGACATCGCGGGGGCCGAGTCCGTCCCACTGAAGCGCTCGATCTCCGGTGGCGCTTGTTCGACAACTTCCGCACCGAGATGCTCGAGTTCGAGGTGGCGGACTTCGACCTCCCTACAGCGCCATACTAGGTCACCGGCGCGACTGTGTTCTTAGCGGTGTGCCACTATGTGTACATGGTGGTGAAGATCCGAGCTAGCCGCCCCATCGTTTTGAAAGTGGACGCTTCGGGCGCTCGCTGCGACAAGGACGCTCTCGCTTTGGCGGGGGCGATCGGTGCCCAGAAGGCCGAGGCTTCGACTTTGGGAGCTCCTCCGGCGAAGACCCGTGCCTCTCCCGGTTCGTCCGCGGAGGTTAAGGCGGTCTCCCTGAGCGAGTCAGACCCGGCGAAGACCGTTCGGATGGGCGCCTCTCTCAGCGCCAAATAGGAAGGCGCGCTCGTCTCCTTCCTCCAGTCTAACGCAGACGTGTTTCCATGGCAACCGTCCGACATGGCTGGGGTCCCCAGGGAGGTGATTGAGCACAAATTGGCGGCGTACCCGTGCGCGACGGTCATCTGCGAAGGTCCGGAAGCGATCGGTGGAGCGCCAGAAGTTATCCGCCAGAGGTGGACAAGCTCTTAAGGCGGGGTGCGTCGCGATGTCGCCCATCCTGTGGCTCGTGAACCCGTCCTCGTCCAAGAAATCCAACGGGCGTTAGAGGATGTCGTGGACTTCACCGACCTCAACAAGGCGCGTGCGGCGATCCATACCGTTGCCCGCGCATCGATCTCATCGTCGACTCAATTGCGGGTGCGGCGGTGTTTTTCTCGGATGCGTACTCTGGGTACCACCAGATTAGCATGGCAAGAAGATGAAGACAAGATCGCTTCGTGACGCCCATGGGCGCTCATCGCTATACAAGGATGGCGTTGATCGAAGAATGCAGGCCCAACCTATCGGCCGGGCCATGCATATCGCTCACCGCCCCAAATAGGGCGAAACACGGAGGTGTATGTCGATGATCCGTGGTGAAGTCCAAGAAGGCGGAGGAGTTGATCGGCGACCGGAAGAAACCTTCACCAACCCGAGGAAGCACTGCATCAAGCTTAATCCAGAGAATGCGTGTTCGCCGTTCCGTCAGGCAACCGCCGGGATTCCTCGTCTCCTGAGAGGGATTGAGGCGAACCCCGACAAGATCGCAGCGATCGAGAACATGAAGCCCCGACGCGACTTGGCAGATCACGATGCTTGGTGGGCGCTTGACCTCCCTAGGCATTGTCGACGGTTGGGATATTGACCCAAGTCAACCAAGGTTCTTCAAAGAGGAGATAGGAGACACGCCAAACAACCACGAACAACAGAACGAGCAGAGACAAGGGTTTTATCCTGGTTCAGCCTCTCGGGAGAGATAATAGCCCTCGCCCAAATTTTCTTATATATCAAAGATGAATACAAGAGGTGGCTCGGCGAGGCGAACAAGTCTCGGCGAGATTATGCGAGTACAAGTGCGCGATAAGCTATAAGATGATGACTAGGCCCCCCTAACACGCCGTTGGGGCTCTGTTTATATAGTGCCGAGCAAACCGACCTATCAAGGGATAATCGGGCCGGGCTAACTACGAGTTCAGAATGAACTCAAGACATGCCAAATATATCCCGAGGTAGATAAGGCATACTCCTAGTCTTGGGGATCACGACTCCTATTCCAACTGGGAAACCAACGTCCGGGTCTTCACGTAGCGTGCAGCAGAACTCGCTCGAGTCGGACTCAAACACGAATGCTAGGTCGTTCAAGACCGTGCGCCCAAGGGCTGTTCGGCAGACGATATGGGCTGATAGAACCTTCCAGGAGCCGGGCCTGGTAGGTCGCTCGATTGGGCCGTCGGGGAGTGGGCCATGGCAATGGGCGTGATTTAATCCTCGACAGCTAGCCCCGAGACTCAAGTGGAAGGACTCACTAGAGTGGGGTCTTCCTCTTGAGACTCAAGTCACGAAGAGGGTATTTTTCCCGCTACAAAGTCGTGCAACAGCGCATCGAACAGGTTATGGTTCAACCGAACTTTATCGGCGACAGAGATTCTCCCCGAGGACTACGACTCGGCGGCAGATGTCTCTTCCTCGCCAGATCGGATCAATCCTTCGATCTTGATCGCCTTCGAGATCTGGTTCCCAGCTCCGTGCTCGGGATGGATCTCTTCGCCGGCGCTCTTCACCCGGCGCTGTCTGATCCCGCGACGAGCTCCGTGCTCGGGATGGATCAACTTCGCGCGGGCAGCTCTTCGCCGGCGCGTCTGATCCCGCGACGAGCTCCGTGTTGGGGCTCGATCAAAACTCCTTGCGGATCCCGGCTGTTCGCTGGCGGTGGATGACGGAGAGAGTGACCACGCTTGGAACATCGACCCGGCCGTAAGTTCCTCGTGTAGGTCTTTCGCTTCCTAGCTTCGCTTTTTCTCAAATTCGCGCCTTAGTTCTTCCAAGTCTCTGCCGCCATGTAAAGTTCAACCCATTGAGCGGTGAATGTTCGCGGCCCCTGCGCCCTTTTCACCACTCGCCTTCTCGGACTCTCTTTCTCTCGTAACACTTGATGGTCTGTCCGGTCTTGCGAACTCTTGGCTCCGCAATCTTAAGGGTTTTCCCGCCGTATCTAGTTTCAACAAGTTCCTAAACTCGAGTTGCGTAACACGGCATCCACCTCACGGCTAAGCTCGCTCTCGTAAGCCCTCCGCGGCAGAGGCACTTACCGCTCACGGCACGACCACTTAGTAAAGCTCGCTCGTAAGCCCTCCGCGCGAGGCACTTTCCTTGTTCGGTTACCTTCGAATCGCCTAACTTACGTTAACGAGCGGTTTACAAACGAGTCGATCAGATACGGTGTCGCTCTAACTCTCTACGCGCGTGCTTGAAGTCGCAAGTTCAGGTCTTCATGCATCGTCTGCACGGGGCTAGAGCGTCGCTCTTTCTCTTGTGCACTGCTCGAGTTCGCAAACTTAGGTCCTCGGCAGTTTGCTGCACAACGGGCCGGGAGTTAGGCTAAGCGTTCTACGGTTTTCTTAAAACTTTCTAGCGCTGTTCGCTTTGCTCTTGGTTTCTGTTTGTTTGCTCTTTTTGCGAGAAAAAGCTGCTCGGTTAGACTCTCGCTCGATTCAAGCGCCGCTTTCGGCGGTCTTGAGTCGCTTGGCCAGCTCCTCGAGGATCGCTCTTCTCGGTCGATTGGGACTTGAGCTGAATTTCGCAACCCCAGACGCGTTTTCAGTTTTCTAGTTCCTTTCCTTAGCGTTGGTTTTCCAAAACCTCGTTGGCGCTCCCAGCGAGCATGTCTTTTATCTGGCGACGACACATGCAGCTCGGTTAACCGGCGGTGCACCACCGATGGAGTTACGCCCACCGTAAGTCGATTCTCATCGCAACGGGCACTCTGGCGCTGGTTCCGCACCACGAGGCGACACCAACGCTGCGGGTCCATGTCCGGATAAGATTTCGCCTCGACGCCTTGCTCGCGGCTAAGGTCCCGATCGCCTTCCACGGTTAGCGGTCTTAGCCACGCGGGGTTGCACTTGCCGCGCATGTCTTTTTTTATCCATGCTACGCCCTTCCTTGCACGGTAATCGAGCAATGCACCACCAACGGAGTCCCGCCCACCGTAAGTCGATTCTCATCGCAACGGCACTCCTAGCGTCGGTTCCGCATTCGCCGAGGTGACACTAACGCTATCGGGGGCGTGCGGGTAAATTAAGTCTTGGCGGGTAGGTCTTTAGCGTGTTTTCAAAACTTCGCTTTGCTCCCCTTAGAGCTGTTCTTGCTCTTTTTCCCTTGTCGGCTCGTTTCTTGTTTGCCTTTTGCAGAATTGCAGAACGGGGAACATCGACGCCGGTGATGGTCGCGCGGTTCCAAGCTTCCCACCAAAACCGATGTCCAGATCCTCTCTCCCGCACGCCCGCATGACCGAGATCGATTTATTTCACCAAGATATGATCTCTTGCCTTTGCCCGCAGATCGACCTTCACAGTTCGGCTAAGTCAAGGTATTACGCCACCAACGGAGTCCTGCCCACCGTAGTCGATTCTCATCGCGAACGGCATGCCCACCGTAGTCGATTCTCATCGCAACGGGCACTCAAGCGTCGGTTACGCACTTGTCAAGACAACGCCTACACCGCCGCAAGGAATACGTCATGGGTAAAGCGTTGATTTCACACGTTCTCTTGCGGCTCGATCGCATCGGGTTGTGATTCACCTCGCGCGGGCGCTTCTTCGCCCGGAGCGCCATCGATCCCGCGACAAGCTCCGTGCTCGGGCCGGATCACCTCGCGACCGGCGGCTCTTCGCGGAGCGCGAGCTCTACCGCACGTCTTCGCTGGTCGTATTACGGTTCCTTTAACGAGCTCCGTGCTCGGGGACTTGATCTCTTTACCTGGTTCCTTCGACGAGCTCTACGCTCTGGGACTGGGTCACTTTTCCCATTCGTATGCATTGTCTGCTCCTAGCACACAATCCACGTTTGAGGCACATCACCTTCGCTCCGAAAGCACGACGTTAGCCGAGAGCGCAATCTATATTTCCTCGGGCAAGCTCTAGCCCGTGAGATGATTCCTCTATTTTCGTTTATGTTTTCCTAGGCATCTGAATGCCTGGATGCAGCGGCACGAGTCCGTCTCGCGACTTGCTATGTTTGTTCTCCGGAAGATCGATCTTACGGATGCGGTGGTACGCTCTTCACTACTAAGAATCCAATCCCTCCTTGATGACGTTCACCTCAAGGAGATGAATCACCTCACTTCTTCCGATTTACGATCGAGGGTCGGGTACTCGCTTCGGACGGATGTCGTTCCTGCTCGACGCGACAGAGTTGCTCGGCGGCGCAAGGGAGTTTGTTCGGTCCCGAACAAGACTTGTTCGGTTGAACCATAACCTGTTCGATGCGCTTTGTTGCACGACTTTGTAGCAGGAAAAATACCCTCTTCGTGACTTGGAGTCTCAAGAGGAAGACCCCACTCTAGTGAGTCCTTCCACTTGAGTCTCGGGCTAGCCGTCGGGATTAAATCACGCCCATTGCCATGGCCCACTCCCGACGGCCCACTCGGAACCCTACCAGGCCCGGCTCACGGAAGGTTCTATCGAGCCCATATGCACCTGCCAATGCCTTCTGGTGGCGTGGTGCGTAGTGGCCAAGGAATCGTGTTTGAGTCCGTCTCGAACAAGAGTTACGCGGCTACGTGAAGACCCGGACGTTGGTTTCCCGGATTGGAATAGAAGTCGTGATCCCCAAGAATTGGAGTATGCCTTATCTACCTCGGGATGTATTTGGCATGTATGAGTTCGTTACGATCTCGTAGTTAGCCCGGCCCGATATTCCCTCGGTAGGTCGGTTTGCTCTGCACTATATAAACCGAGTTCCCCTGGCGTGTAGAGGGGACACTTAGACTGCATCTAGCTTTAGCATCTGTTAGACACTTGATCATAGCGCTTTGCTACACCATAATCTCGCCGAGACTTGTTCGTCTCGTCGAGTCATCTCTTGTATTCATCTCTGATATATAAGAAAGGCTGGACGTAGGGCTATTATCTCTCCCGAGAGGCCTGAACCAGGATAAAAACCCCATCTCTTGTTCGTTCTTTGTTAGTGGTTGTTCGGCGTGTCTCCTATCTCCTCTTTGAAGAACCTTGGTTGACTTGGGTCAATATCCCAACCGTCGAGAGGGCCCACGCGCCGGTGCGTGCGTGGCGAGCCCCTCTGGGCGAGGCGAGGGCCCCACGCGCCAAAGTGGTGCGTGGCGAGCCCCTCTGGAGACCAAAGCGAGGTCCCACGCGTCGAGTGGGGCCCAGCGCGCGAGCGTTGCAAAAGGAGTCTTGGACGAAGGTTCCCCCTCTGCCGAAGGACGAAGCGCATTTAATGAGACATCACGGGATAGACAATGAAGAAATGATTACCGCTTCTGATGACCCTCGCAGTCTCGAAAGGTACACACTGTGCGCAGAAGAATTGACCGGCAGAGAGAAGGTTTGCTTGAGGAGGCCGCTGCGTCGGGAGGAGGAGGCCCCACCCGCAGACTCACCGGTGTGATTTGGCGGGTCGAGGCCACTTGCGGCACGCGAGGCGGCGCCCAGCGCGCATGGGCAGCAGACGTTGCGTCTCTTTGTCGTGTCTTGTCGAGTATCTTGAGCATCAGACTTGCCTACCCCTCGGCTCTCTCCGCCACCAAGCTTGCATAAAAGGGGAGGAGAGAGAGGGGAGAGGAAGGAGGCAAGAGCATACGAGTACTAGCATTCGTGCATTCGAAACACCCTGTAAACACATTCCCATTCAACCACAATCAGAAAAGAGCTAAGGCTCAGCAGGAGTAGGACTATTACCCGCGAGGGGTCCGAACTCAGGTAAATCTGCAGTCGCTCCTTGTTGTGCCCGACGCTCAAATCGAATCGAGCTTGATCGAGTTGGCTAGCAGACTAAAAATCTGACCAGGGGTGTGATCCGCAGTGGTTGAGCGGAGAACACGCCGTCACTTTGTGCCAGACGAGGATGACTATGGGGTGGTGTTGATTTTTGTTTTAGAGGTCTGACTAGCTTGGCAACCTTCTTGGTCGACCAGCCAGAGTGACTGGGCACCTTGAGTGGTCGCCCATTCGGAGCACGGTATGCCATTTGCATTTCAAGTTCATATTCATGTTGGGGTTCGTACATATCTTCTACATCGTTAATTGTTGTTTAAGCCACCGGGGTGCTTACTTATGTGTTGATGTTAGAGACATCATTCAACTTTATTTAGTACTGGTATATATAGTCCTATAGTCACTATTACTATGCATTTTGGGATGGATATCTTATCATAGGACTACATACAAAGCCTCAGGGAAATCTTTTATCTGTTTCATTTCCATTGGTCAGATTATGACAGGCGAGTGTATCTAATGGGAAGGTAACATGCAATGCTAAATTTAGAGATGGTGTACACATTCTGCAATTCTTCTGACGATTTGCCAGTAGTAAAAAAAGGCATACCAATTAATCTAAAAAGGAAAAATTTTACTTCTGCTATTTGGGTTCTACTTTGTTGGTTTTTAAAGCTACCTACTTTGATGCATATAAGAGTTTGATAATTTAAGCCATCCGTCTTTTTGGTACTGTGGTCATGGGATGCAATCACAAGAGTATTTGAACGTGTGCATCGATGATTCTTAATTGTTTTTATCATGCTCCAATCAGCCATAGCAGATCAATCATTTATTTTTTTCTTTGCCATTGTTGATCAGTATTGTCCTTCGGTACTGCATAATTCATTGTAGTGTTGTTGTGCCACGATGATTTGATAATTATGTTATCATGAGCATTTTTGGTACTACGTTTTGGTAGTGGTTATGCTCTGAAAAATGTGCAACCATGTGGTTTCGTTATGATTTTCCCAAATACCCGGTTTACTCCTTTGTAATGTTATTGTATTTCAATTACTAAGTAATTCACCTGCTGAATATTTACCCAGTGATTTTAAGCTCATATATTTTGTATGCGTAGGTTGCAAACTGCACCATTGAGTTTTTGGCAGAAAAAAGTATAAAAGATTACTTCACTGTCCATTTCATTCATTTCTTCCACATGGTATTTCTGATGGATCAGGCTTATTTAACATTTTGTGAACCACTTTGTGTAATGATGTGCTTTTCTTCTTCTTCTCATTTATATGTCTATGGCTCCATAAAAGTAACCTGTTAGTTGTTACTTGGTGGAATATGACCAATGTTGGATGCATATGCAACTATGAAGTGACTCCAAAACGTGCCAGCATCTACATTTCGATAAGCGTGACAGTGTTGGCACTGAGTAAATTGCAACACATGTGAATTCACATAGTTTTGGTAAATCTTAGCCTCGAACAATGCCTCACGATTATTATGTCCCTTCTTCTTTCAGAAAGTTTCCTATCTACATCCGTAATTAGATCATTCGTGGCTATTTTTAAATCAACATGGCCTTATTTGTCATACGCATTGCCCTCCTGTGACATATATGGCTGCCTTTGCTGTGTTCTTGATTATGTCAGCTCCGTCCTGACATTGCTCAGCATAGTTTCTTAAAATCTACTATATGGTGAAGTGTAGAAATCTGTTTATTTTGAGATACAATTGTATTGATACATTAGTTGGATAAAAAATATATATTGTTGCCACATTGTTAAAAATATTTTCTTGATAGCTTTACTGAATTTTGTGACCAATTTTTTTTAATTCCTCTTGAATTAAGTTTATTAGACATCCTAGGTTCATGCAGTGTTATGTTGCGTTCTTATTGTCCTCGATTCAGATAGTGTTAGCATCTAATACTATGTTTTTTCGCTTTTCAATATAGTTCCAACTCATCAACCATATGAGTGCTCAGCTGCACGTATGCTAACTTCGGGTGTTTATTTTTTTAAAAGGGCATCCAAAAAAAAAAAGCACTATGGCTCTGCCAGTCTACTCTCTATTTAAACTGATATGGTTTTTGGGACTGCTTTGTTTTAGTGCGTGGGGTTTTTTTCCCCTTTGTCAGCATGCTGTCTGATCACGGAACACTGAAACTGTTGGAGAGTAATAAGTCTGGAGCTATTTCATTTAGCTTAGTAAAGCGGAGAAAGAATTGTATACCATATCATCTTAAAACTGAAATAGATGCAACAAATTAGACGTCTTCTTCCGCTGAATTAGATCCAAGATTTTTCGCTTTGAACACTCATCTGTGTGCTACTACTGATATTGCATTCACACTTTGATTGCAGCTAACATATTGCCTGTCGTCAAAAGACAGAACCTTTTGCTATGCACTCTTCTGATCTGCAATGCTGCAGCCATGGAGGTACTATTGTTGATTTCAACAAATTTTGTGCATAATTTGAGTTTAATATTTTCTTTATTATGAATAAAGCTGTCATGACATGCTTCTGTATGGACACAGTTTTTTTGCAGTGTGAACTCAACGTCGACGGGCCACAGGCCCGTTTATTCCACTAGTTTTCGACAAGAGCCTGTGAAAGAGTGTCAATGTGTAGCCTCCCTAGACAGATAAAATACTTGCATCGTGCACAGATCAAATATCTAGCCCATCTCCTGTTGTCTAGTTTCATCTCCGCCATTTACCCACATTCAAAAAATTATGTTTGTCTAGGCAGCAGTTCACTGTGCTAATGTTCTGGTATTCTGGAATAGCCTCCCAGATTTACTGGTGCATCTAAGGCTCACCACGGTATAACTCATAATCTATCTCTAACATATCAGATTGGATTTAGAGTTTATCTCTAATATATTATATCAACTTTAGTATTTAATATGATTTTCTAATATTTTCTTTTAATCTAAGCCGCATAGATCTTTTATTTTTTTCTTTGATTAAGAGTAAATTACACTGTTGCCCCTTAAAGTTGGTAGTAAATCTCACTTAGCCCCTTAAACTTTATTTTGTCCTCTGCGGCCCCTAGAAGTTGTTTCCGGGTGTCACGCAGCTAATTTTTTAGCACCCAAAGCCAACTTTCGGGGTTGTGGTGCAACAAAATCCAACTTTCGGGGCTTTGTGACATCTGAAACAACTTCTAGGGCCGCAATGACAAAATAAAGTTTAAGGGGCTAAGTGAGATTTTCGTTCAACTTCCGGGGGCAACAGTGTAATTTACTCTATGATTAATATATCCCGTTATAATTTGGTCCCACAGTTGATTGAACGGATAAAATATCTATATTATATCATCTTTAGTATTTAATCTGAATTTCTAATATTCTTCTTTTAATCTAAGCCGTTATAATCCGGCCCCACAAAATCAACGGCATAGATCTTTTATTTTTTCTTGATTTATGTGTGAATTTCTTTGATTGATCTTGGCCGTTATAATTTGGTCTCACCGTTGATTGAACGGCTGAAATAATTTGGATGATGTGGATGAACGTGGTGACTTCTTTTCCCCCTCCTTTATATATATAATAGAAGATACATAGATAGATAGATAGATGGGTATGCATACTAAATTTGGCCAATTTCGCAACCTTGGACTTGGAGAAATCGTACATGCATGCACCAAAAGGGATCAGCTCTGAGCTCTGTATTGGTGCCTGAACTGACAAAATACAGCCCGTAGCAATACGAGCTCGAGCTTAATTGAGATTCTGGTTCCGACGTGACTCGTTTGCTGTATTTGTTGTTTCACCTTGATGGCCTAATGGTTTGCTCATGATACCTTGGCTCCTCAGTGTTAGTCTACTGTTACTATTCACGGCGATGTGAAATTTCCTTTCACTGGTAATAATGGATGAAATGCACACGTACTGGCCCCAGTTAGCAATGGTATTTACGGTAGTAGTCATGCAGATCTAAACCAATTGTTACGGTGCTTTGCTCAGGACAAGACCAATAGGGTCTAATTTCATAATACTGTAGCAAATAAAATAGAAGAGAAATGTGTAAATGAATTGTAAAAAGGAAATGTAAATAATGCTGAATGGATCTAAGTTGACAGATCGGGGATGCTCTTACCATTTCATCCTTCGGTCAGGCATGTACTCGATATAGAGATGCCTATCTTGTTCAAATTAAGATGCAGATTTGAACAAACAAATTAAGATGCGTCTCTTGTTCGATCCGCTGTTATATAAAGACTGCACAAATTATTTCAGAAAATCGCGTCTCTCGTTCAAACGCACATGTATGCATAGCTTCAATTCACACTACAGTACTTGATAAAAAATATCGAATGATTTCCTTTTCTTTTAACAGGGCTCCTTTTTCTTTCTTCACATCTGTAAGAACGAATTATACCTGTATTCGACAGTGTTCACCTCGTGTAGACGTGTAGTCGTGTAGTCGTGTGCCGGGCTCGCGCCTGCATTTTCATGTGCAGAAGGCATTTCATGTGCAGAAGGCATTGTTCGCATATGATGCAGCTGCGGTTGCGGTTATAGACACGTTCATATCCTCTGAATCTTGTTTTAAGATTTATTTGCTGGCTCCACCCTATTCTCTCACCAGCCATCAATTCCTTGTGCCCAGCCACGACCTAGGTTCTTATTCCTCCTTTCATTCTTCTGCTCTCTACTCTCATGTCTGGCCCACCTGGCTGCTTCCCATTCCGCCACCCATCCACGAGAACCACCCCACCAAGTGACCATGGCAACCATCAAACCTAGTTGTTAGGCTACGAGATGTCCGAGAGTTGTTGAATGAGAGGGGAGAGAGGCGGTGACAAAGAGGAAGTGGCGGTGTTGGTAGCTTTGTGGTTGACGGTAGAAGGGTCATTGGTTGATAATTGCCCAAAGGAGAAAGAGGAGAAGGAAGAGAAGGAGGAGGAGGAGGAGGAGGAGGAGGAAGAAGAAAAATCGTGTGCACGAATTCAAGAAACTTTTTGCAAGGACCAAGGAAACATAAGAGATAAGATGTAGGTGACCAATTCACAAGTCTCAAAGTAAGGTTTATTAGGCACCAACTACATACAGATATCGAAGCAAGGCCTATTGGTCACCAACTGTGTGGAATCATATGCTCTTTAACAAGGCAACATATCTTGTGCGATCAAACTTTTGGTATAGTCACCGTGCAACCGAACTAACAAAAACCATGAAAAATTGTAAAAAACTTATAGATGCACTTTATTATTTACTTTACCTATATATGAAACTTCAATACCAAATTTGTTCTATGTTAAGAGTTATAAAAGGTCAAAACTCGAATAAATTTGAAGGGCTAAAAATCAGTAGAATTTTATTTTTTGTATAACTTTTAATATAAATTGAATTTGAACTTGCAATTTTTATATAAAAGTAGAGTAAGTGCAGTAGTGCATCTATAATTTTTTTAGAATCCTTTTATAAATTTTGGTATTTTGGTAGTAGGTTGGTTGTACCAGAAACTTCATTGAACAACATACGTTGCCCTTAACAATTCCACGCTAAACTGCACGTGCCAGATTGGCCAAAGACCAACAAGGCAGCAACCAATAGTCCAATACGTAGAGGCTGTTTGGATGGTTGCCGTCGGTTGCCATGCCAATTGTTGGCTCGCCCTGATGATTTGGAACAAGTTTAGTTCACAGCCATTTACTGGCATGCCAATGCAAAACTCGTCGTGCCAAAATATTTCAATGCAGCCCGAGCCAATGGCGCGGGCGGCCGATTCGGCCGCCAACGCCTTTGTGCCAAATAGCCGATGCATGCGAGCCCACCAAACAGCGACGCAAACATAGCAGCTAGCTAGGTATTAGCTGTGCAGTTAATTTTAATTGATTTTATTTTCTTATTTTTGTATATACTTCAAACAGTGTCCAAATTTCATGAAACAAATTTTATAATTCATATAAAACCATAATCAACCCATTTTTCTAATTTTCTAATTTTTTTATTTTTTTTATAATTTTTCTAAAATACAATTTTTATATTTCAAACGGTGTCCAAATTGCATGAAACAAATTTTATAGTTCATATAAAATAATAATTAACCCTTTTTATAATTTTTATAATTTTAAAATTGTTAATAATTTGTAAATTTCAAATGGTGTATAAATTGCATGAAACAAATTTTATATTTCATATACAATCATAATCAACCAATTTTCTATATTTGAATAATACTAATTGGCACATTTCATTGGCACCAAACCAAATAACTACTGATTCTATTAGCAGATTTGGCATGTTTTGTTGGCTACAATCCAAACGATCAAAATTTACCAACAAATTGGTCATGCCCTGAAATGGCATGTGACCAATTAATTGGCATGGCCATACAAGTCCATGAACCAAACATGCCCGTAGAGCCGAGGCATGCATTAGCCAAGAAGATGCCTTCCTCGGATGCCCCGCGGCCGCAGGTGCCGCGCGCGCGCGCGAATGACAACGAAGGCCCCGAGAAGATGGAGCTCAGCAACAACCGATCGAATCAGCGAAGCGGTGCACTTCCGCCGGCTTATGGGGGAGTCATACCCAACCATCTCTCCGGGGCCTCCACCTGTGCCTCCCGAGGTCAGCAACCGTATCTATCCCTTCGCGCCGCCTATATAAGCAACCATCCACCCTCCTCCCGCCGTATCCATCCATCGTCTCGGCGTGCCCTTGCTCATCACTCCAGCTGCAGCCGCGGAGTCTACTGCATCACTACCAGATGGCCATGGCGGCGTCCAAGAGGGGATCTGCGTCATTCCTACTCGTCCCCATGGCCTGCCTCTTCGCGGCCGTGGTTTCTTCGTCGGAGGCGTACGTCTTCTACGCCGGCGGGCGCGACGGCTGGGTCGTTGACCCCGCCGAGAGCTACAACCATTGGGCCGAGCGCAACCGCTTCCAGGTGAACGACACCATCGGTACGTACGTACGGTGCATCTTGCTCATACGGATATCTCGGGATTAATTCAGGGTTTTGTTGAAGCGTACACGTGTTTTCTTGGCTCGCAGTGTTCACGCTCGACGGCGGCGCCGGCCCGGTTCTGCTGGTGAGCGAGAAAGACTTCGACGCGTGCGACACGCGCAGCCCCGCTCACCGGCTCGACGACGACGGCGGTCGCTCGGTGTTCCGGTTCGACCGGTCGGGCCCCTTTTTCTTCATCAACAGCGACGAGGACCGGTGCCAGAAAGGGCAGAAGCTGTACATCATCGTGATGGCGGTGCGGTCTACGTGGCCGGCCGAAGTCGCGCCGGCGCCTGCGCCGAGGTCCTCGCAGATAAGGCCGGCGTTTGCGCCGGCCGGTGCTACTACCACGCCGCCGCCGCCTCCTCTGGGAGCCCCGACGCCGGAGTTCGCGGAGGCGCCGGGCCCTTCTGGTGGCGTCGTGAGAGTGGAGGCGCCACCGCCGACGTCGAGCGCCGCAGGGTTGGACAGAGCGATCGTCGGCGCTGTGGCTGCGGTTTTTGCGGCTTTGGCGCTCTGAAATATTACTGCGGTTTTACCTCCATGCCGTATTCCGTTTTGATATATGAATGGTTAGTTTGTTACAGCCAGAGACAGTTACAGTTAGGTGTGGAGTCTACATTGGTTTCTGTTACGCACAAGAATAAAAGGCAACTATGTTGCTGCATGTACATTCAATGAATGGATACTCGTATAGTTTATTTATGAAAAGATTGGGTTATATATATATGGCGAGCGCCAGCGTCCGGACGTCCGGACATATATATGGCGAGCGCCAGCGTCCGGACGTCCGTCCGGACGCCCGCGCGCCGGACCAACCGCGCCCGTCGGATCGCCGGCTACCGCGTCAATCCAACGCCTCTGAGTGCGCCCGCGTCCCAGCCTTCCCAGCGCGCGCGTTGTTAGTCGTCCTTTGATTAAATTCTCAAATAAACTTCTGATTTTTGTATAAAATTCAAACAGTGTTCAAAATGCGTGGAATAAATTTCATAATTCTTCTAAAATCGAGAGCAACCCATTTTAAATACTTTTTGAATTTTTGAAATTTTTTTCACTTTTTCGATTTTTTTATGTGAAACTAGGAGAAGGCACTTATGAAACTTGCGTCTATACTAGCGAAATTTGGCCGTGTGTTGATGAAACTTGACCGTGTACTGATGAAATATGATGAAACTTGGATGAAACTTCGATGTAACCTTATGAAACTTGGATGAAACATGTTGAAACTTGATGAAACTTGAATTGACCTGATGAAACTTGATGAAACTTGAAAAAACTTGGATGAAACTTGACAGTTCGGCAAAGTTTTACGAGTATGAAACCCAAGTTTTACTAGGCGAAACCCAAGTTTCAGTAGGCGAACCCCAAGTTTCACCAGATAAGTTTGAAGAGTTATATGGCAACATATATCTTGTTTTGTTCGTAAAAATACGAGGAACACGTTGGTGCAAACGGTTTGTGGATTGGAGCATCCAGTCAAAAATTATGGTTGACGAAAAAAAAAGGCCATGGGACCCACCTGCATGCAGCACAGTGCCTTGTCCAGCCTCAAGCGTTTTCGTATATATATAGAGAGTGGAGATATAGTACTCTTAAAAGTACTTTAACTAAAGTACTCCCATATTTATAGGTTGCCACATGTCCCTCCACCCCCCCCTCCTCCCATAGGCACCTCCCACCCTCCCCACGCGCGTACCCTCCTCCCCAAGGGTGTAACATCCCAAATTTTTAAATCCAATTTGGCACGTTAATAATTTCCTAAATTGCATAATTTTAAAATCGCAAATTATTTATTTCATATCGCATCATGGCATCATCATCAATGCATGCATTGCATTTAAATTGGAAAATTGATCTAAACCTTTTCAAGCATGCACCCTTGGTGGAAGAATTTAATAATTTGTTTAATGCATATATTATATTTCTTTTAAGCCAATCCCAAATGAAATAATTTGAAAATATATTAATAAGTTTTGGGAAAGCAAAATATAAATTCCTAAGTATTGAGTATATAAAAAGGCTATTTGAAAATAAAGGGTCTTTGGAAACCAGAAAATGCAAAAGAGTTTTATTCTCCCCCTCGGCCCAAGATCTCAGCCCGCTCCTCTTTTCCCTCTTCCTCCCCGCTCCTCTTTTCTCTTTGGTTGGGCCGCCAAGCCGGGCCGGCCCACCTTTCCTTCTTTCTCCCTCGCCGCTTTTTCTCTCCTTTGTTGGGCCGTCGATGCGCGCCAGGCCCCTCCGCCGCAACCCACCCTCCTCGCCTCTGTGCGCCGTGACCTCGCCGACAGGTGGTCCCCTTGGTCAGCCTCCCCTTTCTTCCTTCTTCTCCCCTGACTGTCTCCCCTGTACGCCGGTCGCCGCCGCTGTGCTCACTCTCTCTGTCATTCCCGTGAGTTCAACGGCACGTCTTCCCACGCGATCATTCGTCCCGATCCTTCCCCTCCGGACCCTCTTTACTCCCTCTGCCTCTCGGGTCTTGTCACCGGCCATCTCGTATCAATGCCATCGCATCCGAGCGCGATGCCGTCACGCCTCTGGCCGGAGTTGGCGCCGGTGAATGCCACCTTGCGCGCCGCATTAAACGCCGGGTGAGCATGCCTATAAAAGGGGCGCTGCTGTCTTTTTGCATTTGTTTCGTGCCCGCCGTGTCTTTTGCCCGAGCTAGAGCCGCACCGTCGCCGCTGCCGTGGTCCCGCCGTCGTCGCCACGCCGCCGGCCATCCTCTCCGCCCGGTGAGCTCACCGAACACTTCACCCTCCTCCATTGTCGCTTTCGGCCGAGGGAATCGAGTGGTGATTCCGTTTTCCACCGGCGCCGTGTCGTCCGCGAGCCGCCGCCGCCACGGACCGCCGCGCCGCGTGCTCCGTTCCCCTCGCGAAAAGCTAGCACCTCCTCGTTGTTCGCCTCGGCGGTTTTCGCTCCTGCGCCTAATTGAACCGGTAGCGGAGCCGTCGCCGCCGTTGGCAGCGCCGCCGCCAGGTGCCTCTCCTCTTTTTCCCCATTCCGCACTAAGGTGAGGCACCGCCATGTGGGACAGGCGGGTCCCGCTTGCCAGCCGCGCGTGCCGCTCCCCTCGCCGCTCGGTGCGAGCCGCGTCTCGCTGCTGGGCCGCTCAGCCCGAGCCGGCCCATTGCCATTAAGTCCTTCTCTTTTAATTCCTTTTTGCAGTTTCTAATTAAAAACCTTATTTGGTACTCTTTAGCAATAGGCAAAAATAGTTTTTGTGCTATTTAAATTTCGTAAAAATTTGTATAAATACCCTAAGTGTTTCTGAACCCAATAAAATCATATTTATGCATGACATTCATGTAGAATTCATTGGTTGGTTAAATAACTAGATTTAGTGCATCATTTCATGTGGGCTTGGGAGGTGTTCATAGCATTCCTTTTAAATAAAAATAAAGATGCATTGAAAGTTGCTGCATCTTTCCATTTCTTAAAACAGCAAGTCATGAAATATTTCTTATGTGTGGTGTATTGCTTTGCATATGCGTGTGCGCGTCTAGGAGATCAAGCTCCCGAAGACCCGATCGTCGGCGTCCCCTTCGCTTTCCCTGGAACCGATCAAGGCAAGTCCCCCTTTGATCATATTGTGAAGCATTTTCGGTTATTTAGAAAATGTTTATTAGACTTGAAAATATGCATGCTAGTTTAAAAGATAAATGCCGTATTTGCTAGAATTAGTTATTATGCCAAGTAGAAAAGGTAAGAGATATGTTAGGATTAAACCTAAGGCTAAAATATGAATTGCTCGTATTTAAATACTCTGTTGTGGTAGGATAAATGCTTAAAATCATTTATGCGGAATGATTAAATCATTTGTGTGAAATGAGATGTTGAGAAATGTTTGGGAAAGGATGATTTAAAGATAGCGCATCAAGGCTGATGCTTAATAGGAAATGATTTTCCTCTTACCCCAAAATCTTTCCGACTAGGGAGATATTTTATCAGTTGGTGCAGTATGGCACCGGTTTTGTAAACTGGGCTAAAATATAAACTCTCCCCTAGTCTAAGGACTGCTCATCCTATAATCCTATGAACTGAGCCATTACAGTATGACCTCGAGCCCCGGTATGGGACGGCCCGATCGTTGGCCCTCGTGGTTGATGGTCTTGTGGTGAAACATCGTCTGGGTGCGTAGCCTCTCGAGGGTAAGGCGTATCCACTCTGCAGAGTTAAAACTGTCATGATAGCCGTGCTCGCGGTTATGAGCGTGCGAAGGGACTGATTATATGGTAGTTTCTTCATTTTAAAACCATTTTTGAAAAAGGGTTTTGAGCAAAGGATTTGAGATGAGTAAGGATTTGAGAAGGATTTCGTTTGAGCTAGGGGCCACCGGCGATATTCCGAATTGGGTGACGGCCTATCGAAAAGTGTCGCGCGGAATGGACCTAGCCGGTTTGAGAAAAGAAAATAAGAAAGGATTTGGTCTCGCTATGGCACTGAGGCCAAGTGGCGATACCCGTTTGAGAAGAGCCCAAAGAAAACGTTGAGATTACATGTTTCTAAAATTGCTTTGCCAAAACTAGGCTAATAACTGTAATTTCCGCAAAAAGTTCTAAACTCTCCTTGTACTAAACCACATTTACATAATTCCGGACTTGCGAGTACAATTTGTACTCACTCTCCTTTTCTCCTCTTCCTTTTCAAAATCTCAGCATGTAAGGATCCTAGGCCGAGAGGGGGGGTGAATCGGCCCTTTTCAAATTTTACTTCTTTTAATTCGCTTGCTTAGTTTGTCAAATTAGGAACCCAAGCTATCGATTGACTTAGAGTTTAGTTGCGGAAGCTATCACAATAAAGCTCAATCGACTACTAGGAGGCTCGATGGCACTCACACACAAGCGATCAATTCAAGATGCAGAAGTAAATGATTGAGAAGAAAAGACGCAAACCGAGTTGTTTACCGAAGTTCGGTGCTCAACACATGAGCACCTACGTCTCCGTTGAGGAAACTTCTCACACAGAGAAGTCGGGACCCTTTCGTCCCTAGCCCTCAATCCACTCGTGGTAGCTCTTCACCAACACATGGTAGGCGAGCTCCAAACCTTCACACGGAGACGAGTTCCCTCACACGCGAGAGTTCTCACACCCACGGCGCCGACACACGGCACCGACCACCGACACACGGTGGGTTTCACCTCAACACATGAGGTACCCCCAACACATGGAGGATTTGGATCCGACACACGGACACCTTGGCACCTCCGACACACGGAGATGGCCGCCGACACACGACGGACTTTGCTCACCCCGACGAACGGAGAGGAAGCACCGTGGGAAGCACGGTGACCTTCACGAAGAAGGGTTTGTTTGCGGTACGCTTGATGAAGCTCGATGAAGACGACGTCTCCCGGTAGCAAGGATCCCAAGAGCACAAATACCGAAAGACACTTACTCAACCCTCATCCACCAGGGAGGAAGGCAAGGCAACCATGGAGAGGGGACAAACCTTGGAGACGACGAGGAGGAGACTAGAGGGTGCTCTCTTCTTCTTCCTCACTCTCTCCCTCAATCTCACAAGCACATGGAACCCTAGGTGAAGGTGGGAACCATGGGAGGAGCTCTCTAGGTGGCTAGGGCAAAAGGTGGCTGCTAGGGTAGGCTCTCTCAAGTTTCTCCCGTGCTCCTAGCCCCTATTTATAGGCCCAAGGCGAAACCCTAGAAATGGACGGCCCAGACTAAATCCCGAGTTTCGGATCGCCCGATCGGACGCCGTCCGGTTCCCGTCGGACGCCGTCCGACAGAGGGTATGGGCCATTTTTGTGCTTGGTCGGACGCCGTCCGGTGGCTTACCGGACGCGTCCGGCAGAGCAGGCAGCGTCTGACGGACGCCCGCCAGGTGCTCGGTCGCGGGTTTACACGTCGTCGGACGCCGTCCGGTGACTCGTCGGACGCGTCCGACAGTCGCCACTGTCGCGCCTTTGGTTGATCGGACTCCGTCCGGTGGTCGTCGGACGCTACCGGTGGCCACTTTTGAACTTCGTCGGACGCCGTCCGATCGTCTCCGGACGCCGTCCAACAGGGGCAGTGTCGGCTGGGACTTAGGCGATTTCGAGCTCAACCACCGGGAACCCCTCGCTGTCGGACCCCGTTCGATGGGCATCGGACACCGTCCGACAGTGGCGGAGTTTCTAGGACTTAGCCAAATTTTGGCCCTTCAGACTTAGTCTCTCTCGCCCCCTTTCGTCGCCCCGTCTTGGGTCCGGACACTTTTATCGATTTGTGGACTTGGGAGGTATATTTAGACATTTAGGCGGGAATTTTCGCGCCCACAGGAAATATCTGGCTTTGAAACTTGGCGGCTACGAAACCCTGGACAGCTGTCACTCCCCCGAACTCTCTCGAAGCTAGACAGGTGGACTCGCTCTAGATGGTTCGCTCAAAACTAACACCTGTGCTCAGTGGGACCCTACAACCAGAGAGATGTAGTCGAGCCAAAAACGCACACAAAGAAAATAGAAGAACTATAAAACAAAAGTCCTTATCCTTGGCGTTCCAACTGTACGGCCTAGTTGCCATCAATTACCAAAATCAAACAACCCATGGGAGGCTTGATCTTACAATCTCCCCCTTTTTGGTAATTGATGACAACACCTGCAAATCCAACATGACAGGGCACAAATACATTTTCTGGTGTAATGGGTTAGTTCAGAAACATTGCATGACAGCATAGCACAATACCCAAGACTAGGCCAATGAATAAAATACAATGTACACATAAACATGAGCTCCCCCTAAATCAATGCATACCACTTGTAAGACACGATAGTACCATCACATCATATGGAGCAAAGCATCACCATCCTAATTTTTCATCCTAGGAGCAAAGCATCTCCTAAGTCTACCACTTGTAACCTAACACATTTTCATTCTAGGAGCAAAGCATCTCCTAAATATACCACTTGTAAACACCCCAAATTCCATTCTCCCACCTTTGCATCCCAAAACATGATAATGCCCAAAACTGGATTTGCACTAATTTCTCCCCCTTTGGCATCAATAACCAGAAAGTAGCAAAGTATGGGATTAGCAAATGAAGCGCTTTGGAAGTTGTACTAGTGCACGTATGCCCATAAGTTCATCACACTCAAAGTCTAGCCATCTCAAGGTCACAATGTCACAAGATCAACTAGAGCACAATTGATAGGTGTATAATCTCAAGTTATTATGACCTAGAGCAAGTATAGGATGAACCATAGCTAGAAGTATCAAGAGTTGCTCCAAAACTTCGAAGGGACACATGATGCACCATAGCACTAGAAAAATGCGCTCCAAGCTACACTAGCTATCACCAAGCCTATTTGAGACTAAAACATTTTGGTTGAGCTCATTTTTGAAAGGTTTCACATTTTGAACCTTGAATTTTCTCAAATTTGCCATGTCTCAAACCATAGGCGACGCCACCCAGCATGACACTGAAGGTGAACGTGTCGGTCATCCAAAGCTCCCCCTAAGTTCATGCCTAGTGCAATGGCAAGCTATCTCATCGAGGAGTCATTGGTGAGACATGCTTAATCATATTTTAGCACATTTTACAAATATGGCTCAACATTTTCTCACAATTGCTCAAATTTGCGAAGTAAAGACATGTGCAAAATGGAGAGACACACTCTAGATTAAGAAGCACATGATCAAATAAAGAGTTCAGAGCAATCAAATGAGACTAGAAGGTATAGCCCTCCTAACACAAGCTCATGATTTCCAGTTGCATGATATTTTAAGTTAAGCACAAGTTGAGCTAGTGACAAGGTAAACACATGCTATAGCTATCGAATTTATGTGATGAACATCTAGGCAATGGATAACATCCAGTACAACAAACAAAACACCTAAATGTTCAGACTGGCTTCAAAGATTTTCAATGAATGACATAGCCACGTGACCAACTCAGGCAATGTTTGACTTATCTAAGATGTTTAACTCATTTCTCAATTTGCAAAATCGTGCCTCATCGTGTGGCTTGGTGAATATGTCGGCAAGCTGGTCCTCTGTCCGCACGTGCTCAAGCACAATGTCGCCCTTTGTCACATGATCCCGAAGGAAATGGTGACGGACATCAATATGCTTGGTCCGTGAGTGTTGGACCGGGTTGCACGCTATCTTCACCGCGCTCTCGTTGTCCCAAAGAAGAGGCATATGGTCAAGTTTTAGCCCAAAGTCAAACAGTGATTGTGTCAAGTAAAGCAATTGTGCACAACAACTCCCCGCCGCTATATACTCAAATTTCGCGGTAGATAGCGCCACGGAGTTCTGCTTTTTAGCGCCCATGACACAAGACACCTACCCAAAAGTGACATGCCCCTAAGTGCTTTTGCGATCAATCTTGCACCGGCATAATCTGGTCGAATAGCCTAGGAGCTCAAACTGCGCACCCTTCGGGAACCAAAGACCTATGCTAGGTGTGTGTTTGTATCAAGTATTCGTTTCACAGCTAGCCATATGCATTTCTCTAGGGGAGGCTTGAAATCTAGCGCACATGCACACACTAAACATGATGTCCGGCCTAGATGCAGTTAAGTAGAGCAAAGCACCAATCATGGAACGGTAAAGCTTTTGGTTGACATATTTGCCTTCTTTGTCGAGGTCGAGGTGGCAGTTCGTTCCCATTGGTGTCCGGATTGGCTTGCAGTCATCCATGTCGAAGCGCTTGAGGAGGTCGTGGATGTATTTCTCTTGGCATATGAATGTCCCGGTCTTGAGTTGCTTGATTTGAAATCCCAAGAAGAAGTTCAACTCGCCCATCATCGACATCTCGAACTCCTTGCTCATCATGTCGCTGAACTCTTTGACCAAGGTCTCATTTGTGCTTTGCCAAGATGATGTCATCCACATACACCGCATGTAAACAGTCTCCATCCACCACCTTGATGAATAGTGTCGAATCGACCCTTCCAACTGTGAATCCCTTACCGATGAGGAAGTCCCTCAGTCTTTCATACCATGCCCTGGGTGCTTGCTTGAGACCATACAAAGCCTTTGACAATTTGTACACATGATCGGGGTGACGTGAATCTTCAAAACCGAGGTCGCTCCACATACACTAGCTCTTCTATGTACCCGCTTGAGGAAAGCACTCTTCACATCCATCTCGCTTGAGAACGATGTTGTGACACGAAGAGAACGCCACAAGCGCCTAATAGCATCCAGACGGGCCACGGAGCATAGGTGTCTCCACGCCTATACCCTCGATCCGTAAAGCCCTCGAGCGACCAACCTAGCCTTGTTGCGCACCACCAAGCCAAACTCATCTTGCTTGTTCTTGAATACCCACTTGGTGCCAATCACGCTGCGATCGCTCGGCCTCTTTACCAAAGTCCAGACTTTGTTTCTCTCAAAGTTGTTCACTCCTCGCATCGCATTGATCCATCTGGGTCATTCAATGCCTCCTCCACTTTCTTTGGCTCAAGCTCGACACAAACGCCGTGTGCTCACAGTCGGCTGTCCTAGACCTTGTTTGCACACCGTGAGTCAAGTCCCCAATCACTTGATCAGCTGGGTGATCACGAGCAATTGTGTGATGGGTCTTGATCAACTGAGGTGGTAGCTCATCTGATTCTGCATCCGGCTCACATGCGGTCTCTGCCTCTGGAACCTGATCAATGCTTGAGCTATCCGCCTGAGGTGAAGCTCCCCCTGACTCTGGTACTCGCTCAGGTGTGAGGGGTGGCGCAGCTTCCTCGGTCTCCCTCTGAACCTCTACTGGTCTCACATCACCAGCTGGCATCTCCTCCACCGCTTTAGCCAACTGCTCACCATCCACATCATCCAGGTTCTCATGCTCCCCTTGACTTCCGTTTGACTCGTCGAACTTCACATCACAGGTCTCTTCAATCTGACCACTGCTCTCATTGTACACCCTGAAGGAAGACCCTTTGGCTGAGTACCCTAAGAAGACTCCCGTGTCCACTCTACTCTGGAACTTGCCCAAGTGCTCCCGCTTCTTCTTGATGTAGACCTTGCATCCAAAAACTCTGAAGTAGGAGACATTGGGTCGTCTTCCCACAAGCAGCTCATAGGACGTCTTCTTCAGGAGCTTGTGAAGGTACAACCTGTTGATGCAGTGACAGGCTGTGTTGATTGCTTCAGCCCAGAACAGATGTGAAGTCTTGTATTCATCTAACATTGTCCTCGCCATCTCAATGAGCGTCCTGTTCTTCCTCTCAACCACCCCATTTTGCTGAGGAGTGTAGGTGGTTGAGAACTGGTGATCAATCCCTAGCTCATCATAGAACAGCTCAACTGAAGTGTTAGTGAACTCCGTTCTATTGTCACTTCTCACCTTCTTGAGGGTACACTCAAAAGTATTTTGAGCTTTCTTTACAAACTTTTTGAAAACATCTTCAGTTGGAGTTTTATTAGGTAAAAAGAAAACCCAAGTGTATCGGGAGAAGTCATCAACAATGACCAAGCAATAGAGATTTCCCCCGATACTCACATATGTTGTTGGTCCAAAAAGATCTATGTGTATGAGCTTAAGAGGTCGAGATGTAGACATGACATTCTTGGCAGGATGTGAGCTTGCCACTTGCTTGCCGGCCTGACAGGCACTGCAAAGTTTGTCTTTTTCGGATGTCACATCTTGCACCCCAAGAATCAACTCGTTTTTAAACAGTTTCTTCAAATTAGCCATGCCGACATGCCCAAGACGCCTATGCCAAAGCCAACCAAGAGAGACTTTGGCGACAAGGCAAGTCGAGACGGATGCGGCATGCTCATTAAAGTTCACAAGAAACAAGTTTTCAAAACGAAAGCCTCTGAACACAAGATTTTCATTTTTGTACAAAACCAACAAGCCCTCAGGTGAGAAATTACAATGGAACCCCAAATCACATATTTGGGCAACAGAGAGAAGATTATAGCTCAAAGTTTTTACTAGCAGCACATTGTCAATTGAAAGATCAGAAGAGATTGCTACCTTTCCAACTCCAAGTACCTTGCTCTTGCTTCCATCTCCAAAAGTGACCTTGGGGAGAATCTTGCCTTCCTCCCCTATTGAGGTGAACAACCGGGGGTTGCCGGTCATGTGTTGGGTGCGTCCGCTGTCGATAATCCAATGGCACCCTCCACTCCGGTAGTTCACCTGTCACACGAGAAGATCACTTATGTGACTCAGGGACCCACACAGGAGGTCCCCGAGGGTTAGCCTTCAAGCTAGAAGCAACAGGAGCAAAGCGATCAATCAATGACTTGGGCACCCAAACATGTGCCTTGTGCTCATTCTCAGCCTTGAGCCCCACAAATCTAGCGGTCATCCTACCTTGATCATTTTTCTTGAGCAAGTAGTGACCGTATAACTCAGAATGTGCTCTAGGAAGTCTTGGTTGTGTGTGGTTGGGAGTGTTGCGGTTTTGGTTCCTAGGAGGGTTTGGTCTACCATTGTTGTGCCTAGGAGGACCATTCCAGAAGTTTTGCCTAGGTGAATACCAAGTGTTGAACCTAGGACCTTGCCAGTTGTTGTGGAACTTAGCACCATTCCAAGTGTTATACTTAGGACCATATTGCCAGGCACTATGATTTCTTTGTTGCCATGTGGAGTTATAGTGCCTAGGAGGTCCTTGCCACGTGCGGTATCCATTGTGCATCCTAGGAGCATTGTTGCTAGTGTGTAATTTGTTAGACCCAGAGTTGCTTCCCTTCTTGGGATGAGCATGATAGTAACCTTGCCCACTGGCAGATGCTCGAGGAACACTTGATTTCTTCCTCCCCTTTGGCTTCTCAGGGGTAAAACCCAAGCCACCATTTTGGAAAGGTTTTCTTTGTTCCTTGAGCATCTTATCCAAGGCTAGGCTACCCTCATAGCAGTTCCCAAGCCCCTTATCAAATTTCTCAAATTTAGACTTCAACTCAGCATTTTCAATAGCAAGCTCCCTAGCAGCTAGTGCAAATTTGTAATTATCAGGTGTACACACTAGTGCATTGCTAGAGGAACCGCTAGAAGTGGAAGCCAATACAGTGCAATCGTGAGCAACTTCAGGACAAGGAAGAGTCAAGTCAATAACAGGTGCAATAGCAACAGAAGTAACAGGCATGGCACAAGAAGCATCCAAAGCATCAACAGGGGTATCAACTAGTTGAGCAAGAGGCAAAGCAACCAACTCATCATTCTTAGTCAGAAGTGTCTCATGGTTCTCCCTAAGTGCATGGTAAGTAATCATGAGATCATCTAGAGATTCATTCAAAGCATCGCGCTCTTGTTCTAGCACATTACACTTAGATGACAGGTTTTTGTTAGAGCCTAGCAAAGTATCATGCTCAGATTCTAAGTTATCACATCTAGTGGCAAGATTTTTGCACTTGGTTTGCAATGCAATCAAGTTTTTACCAAGCTCTAGGTTCTTTAGTGTCTCATGCTTATAGCGCTCACAAGCTTCCCTAAGACAATCACGCATGCCTTCGACATCCACATCAGAGTCAGAACCAGAGTCGCTTACCTCGCCACTAGGTCGAGCCATCAGGCACTTGGAAGTGCCAGCAGGAGTCGGTGAAGCCTTTGCCGATGTAGAGGAAGTAGTGGAAGAAGCTCCATCATCATCAGAGTACCACTCTCGAGGCTCAGCGACCACCGTGAGACATCTTGGAGTGAAGACTGGATGAGGTGGCACGGACTCAGCTATCGCCATGGTGACCAGCTCCTGATCAGCTGATTCCTCATCTCCTGAAGCTGAAGTGTCGCTGGAGCTGTCATCGGTCACCCATTCTCCTACAAAGGCTAGCCTCTTGCCTTGTGAGGAGCGACCCTTGAATCCTGACTTCTGGGGATTCTTCTTCTTGTAGTCATTCTGCCTCGGCTTCTCGCCATCGCCCTTCTCCTTTCCTTTATCCTTGTACTTTGTGTTGCCCTTCTGGGGACACATTGAAGGGATGTGCCCCTTCTCCTGACACTCATAGCATCGGTATGACGCATGAGTGTTTCGGCTCATCCTCTTCTTGCCTCCATAGCCATTTCTGTTCATGAACTGGCCAGCTTGCTTCATGAACAGGCCGAAGTGTTGGAAGCCCTCCTCGAGCTCGCTCCATGACATCTCACAACCATCCCCCGCTTGACTCGACTCGGGGACACTCTGCCTTGATCCACTAGCCTTCAGGGCGATCACTTGATTCTTCGCTGGAGCAGGGGAAACCTCGGGATCATTGAGGAGCATCATCTCATGTGCGGTGATCTTGCTTAGCAGATCTATGGGTGCCAGCTTCTCCACATCACCGCTGTTGGTGAGATAGGTAATGATGTCCCGGTAATCCTTCTTGGGGAGGATCCGCAGCATCTTCCTGCACACTTCATCATTTGCAACAGTGTGACCGAGCCCCTTAAGCTCGTTAAGGATGGGGTTAAGCCGAGTAAACATAGCATTGACATTCTCATTTGGAAGCATTCTGAACTGATCATAACGCTCCTTGACAACTACTAGTCTACCCTCCTTAACAGCAGAAGTGTCCTCGTGAACCTCAATGAGTGTGATCCATATGTCGTGTGCACTAGTGAGATTGCTAACCCTATCGAAAACCTCCATGCTCAAACCACAAAACAAAGCGTTCATGGCCAGCATCGGTTTCTAGGAGTTTGTTTTGAGCGGGTGTGGCAGGTATATTGTTGGTGAGTGTGACACCATGAGGAGACTCTACAACCCTCCAAACATCCATTCCCATGGTCTGCAGAAATACTTTTATTCGCAACTTTCAAAAGCTAAAATTAGTGCCACTAAATAGAGGAATCCTATTGGCGGCTACACTACCCCCGTCAGCCATCTCTATGCGGTTAAGCAACTAGAGAACCGAGCTCTGATACCACTTGTAGGGATCCTAGGCCGAGAGGGGGAGGTGAATCGGCCCTTTTCAAATTTTACTTCTTTTAATTCGCTTGCTTAGTTTGTCAAATTAGGAACCCAAGCTATCGATTGACTTAGAGTTTAGTTGCGGAAGCTATTACAATAAAGCTCAATCGACTACTAGGAGGCTCGATGGCACTCACACACAAGCGATCAATTCAAGATGCGGAAGTAAATGATTGAGAAGAAAAGACGCAAACCGAGTTGTTTACCGAAGTTCGGTGCTCAACACATGAGCACCTACGTCTCCGTTGAGAAACTTCTCACACAGAGAAGTCGGGACCCTTTCGTCCCTAGCCCTCAATCCACTCGTGGTAGCTCTTCACCAACACATGGTAGGCGAGCTCCAAACCTTCACACGGAGGCGAGTTCCCTCACACGCGAGAGTTCTCACACCCACGGCGCCGACACACGGCACCGACCACCGACACACGGTGGGTTTCACCTCAACATATGAGGTACCCCCAACACATGGAGGATTTGGATCCGACACACGGACACCTTGGCACCTTCGACACACGGAGATGACCGCCGACACACGGCGGACTTTGCTCACCCCGACGAACGGAGAGGAAGCACCGTGGGAAGCACGGTGACCTTCATTGCGGTATGCTTGATGAAGCTCGATGAAGACGACGTCTCCCGGTAGCAAGGATCCCAAGAGCACAAATACCGAAAGACACTCACTCAACCCTCATCCACCATGGAGGAAGGCAAGGCAACCATGGAGAGGGGACAAACCTTGGAGACGACTAGGAGGAGACTAGAGGGTGCTCTCTTCTTCTTTCTCACTCTCTCCCTCAATCTCACAAGCACATGGAACCCTAGGTGAAGGTGGGAACCATGGGAGGAGCTCTCTAGGTGGCTAGGGCAAAAGGTGGCTGCTAGGGTAGGCTCTCTCAAGTTTCTCCCGTGCTCCTAGCCCCTATTTATAGGCCCAAGGCGAAACCCTAGAAATGGACGGCCCAGATTAAATCCCGAGTTTCGGATCGCCCGATCGGACGCCGTCCGGTTCCCGTCGGGCGCCGTCCGACAGAGGGTATGGGCCATTTTTGTGCTTGGTCGGACGCCGTCCGGTGGCTTACCGGACGCGTCCGACAGGGCGCTGGCGCGTGCGAACGGGACGCCCGCCAGGTGCTCGGTCGCGGGTTTACACGTCATCGGACGCCGTCCGGTGACTCGTCGGACGCGTCCGACAGTCGCCACTGTCGCGCCTTTGGTTGATCGGACTCCGTCCGGTGGTCGTCGGACGCTACCGGGTGGCCACTTTTGAACTTCGTCGGATGCCGTCCGATCGTCTCCGGACGCCGTCCGGCGAAGCGATGTCGGTGGGACTTAGGCGATTTCGAGCTCAACCACCGGGAACCCCTCGCTGTCGGACCCCGTCTGATGGGCATCGGACACCGTCCGACAGTGGCGGAGTTTCCAGGACTTAGCCAAATTTTGGCCCTTCGGACTTAGTCTCTCTCGCCCCCTTTCGTCGCCACGTCTTGGGTCCGGACACTTTTATCGATTTGTGGACTTGGGAGGTATAGTTAGACATTTAGGCGGGAATTTTCGCGCCCACAGGAAATATCTGGCTTTGAAACTTGGCGGCTACGAAACCCTGGACAGCTGTCACTCCCCCGAACTCTCTCGAAGCTAGACAGGTGGACTCACTCTAGATGGTTCGCTCAAAACTAACACCTGTGCTCAGTGGGACCCTGCAACCAGAGAGATGTAGTCGAGCTAAAGACGCACACAAGAAAAATAGAAGAACTATAAAACAAAAGTCCTTATCCTTGGCGTTCCAACTGTACGGCCTAGTTGCCATCAATTACCAAAATCAAACAGCCCATGGGAGGTTTGATCTTACACAGCAGCTGGTCCATCTGAGTATGGCCCGCCTTCCGAGGAGGAGGACGCGGATTATGTCGAGGAGGCGTTTTTCGATGAAGAGTTTGAAGACTAGGGTTGCACGTTCCTACAACCCTCGTGCCTGTGGGATGGATAAGTATCTAGATATTGTATTAGGCATATATCTCCGTGTACTCTGATTTGCGGCCTGCGAGCCGTTGTATGTGTTTGTACTGGACTATGTTCCGTTTGTAATATTAATATCGTTGGTACTGTTTCGTTTCTGTATATCTGTGTGTACTAGCCATGATCCTTGAGACTAGTACGTGTTTACGCAGGTGAAATCCGATATTGTAAATCGGGTGCCGACAAAGGGCCCCTCCCACCCTCCACACGTGCGCAGGTTCCATCAGAAAAATTATAGTAAACTTGTGTATAGATTATTGTAAACATGCACTCAAATTATAGCAAACACGAATAAAAATTTGGTCAGATTGCTCCCCTTATGGTGCAATAATTACGTGAATTTATCATCTTATTTCTACTTTTCCCGTTGATTGCGAGCTCCGATAAACAAACCGTATGGAATTTATCATCTTATTTCTACTTTTCCCGTTGATTGCGAGCTCCGATAAACAAACCGTATGGAATTTATCATCTTATTTCTACTTTTCCCGTTGATTGCGAGCTCCGATAAACAAACCGTTTTCACATACGTGTTGTTTACATTTTTTCTAACAAAACTAGATCGGTCTTGCCAAATAAATTTCTGTTTACTATAATTGTTACTTCACTTTAGTATAATACAAAAAAATAGTAAAACCTATTTTTCAGAGTAAAAAAAATTCCTTAAAATGTTTACTATAGTTGAGAAGTAGCGTTTACTATAACTCACAAGTATTGTATTTATTTGGATGTTTCTTAATTGAAATTATAGTAAATTCATAATAATGAACTTTACAATAATGTGTTAATAAAATTTACAATAATTTGTTGTCCAATTTACAGTAAGGAACGTATTGTTTACATTTTTTCTAACAAAACTAGACCAGTCTTGCCAAATAAATTACATTAATATATATAGGAAGCATGTTCAAGGCTCCATGGAGCCTAGGCTCCATTGGTATCCACCCTCCATTTTTCTTTGATCGGATTGACATAATTAACATATTGATAAAATTTGAGAGGCTGAATCAAATATGATGAGTTTTTTATGATGGGTTGTATTGTGGGTAATTAATTTTGGTAAGTAGATGGAATTACTACGAATGGGTCCGTGATTAATTTTATTTTAGTCAAGTGTGACATCATTTGTTGAAAGAGATTTTTAATAGGAGAGATACATATTAGTCATGATTGTTGTAAATGATGAATTCTATTGTGTGCGTGGATATTTAACCTAAACAGCTAAACCGGAGTCCATAGTGAACGAACAAGTGAAATACTTGAGGACGGGATCCCGTTCGGTTCCCTTCCGAACGGGATAGCTTCAAGCCGTCCGATTCAGACGGCTGAGGAAACGACAAACGCGCTCCCGACCAACGCTCGTTGTGTTTGCTGATTTCTTGCGATAAACCACCTAATCCCCGCGCTCGCTAGCAACTAGCAACTGATTCCCACGCTCGCATGGTTGCTTCTATCGCGTTTGTGTGTCATGCTAGTACTACACGTACATGAGTACATGACTAGATATACTACCACACGTGCATGACTAGATATAGTGATATACTATTAATTTTTATTTATGATTATATGTCCTCAAATATATTGAAACCAAAAACATTCTTATAAAATTGAGATCTAGCTACTAGTTAATTCATATAAATTTTCAAGTTCTATTTTTTCAATTTCATAAGCATATCTGATACTTATTTTTTGACCTGATAATCGATGATAATTCTGATATGAGACTTGATATTTTGACCAGATACTCGATTGATACTTATGATGCATGATACATTTGACCCAATGCCAAATCCGATACTCTTGACCTGATACTCGATGATACTTCTGATCTGATACTTTATTTTTTGACCCGATACTCGATTATACTTCTTATCTGATAGTTGATTTTTCGACCCGATACTCGATGATATTTCTTATTCGATACTTGATTTTTGACCCGATACTTGATTATACTTTTGAACCGTACATAATTTTTTGACCTGATAATCAATGATACTTGTGATCTGGTACTTGGTTTTTTTGAATCCGATACTTGTTTTTTTACCGATACTCGATGATACTTCTAATCCGATACCTGATTATTAGACCTGATAATCGATGATACTTCTGATACTTTTTTTGAATATGATACTTTGACTTTTTGATCTGATACTCAATGATACTTTTGATCCGATACCTGGTTTTTTGACCTGATAATTGATGATATTTCTGATCCGATACTTGATTTTCTGACCGGATACTCGATGATACTTTTGATCTGATACTTTAATTTTTTCACTTGATAATCGATGATACTTCTGATTTGATACCTTATTTTTTGACAAGATAACTGATAATACTTTTGATCAGATACTTGATTTTTTTTCTGAATCCGATACTTGTTTTTTGACCTGATAATCAATGATACTTCTGATGCGATACCTAATTTTTTTGGCCTGATCATCAATGATACTTCTGATCCGATACTTGATTTTTTGAATCCAATACGTACTTTTTTTACCCGATACTTGATGATACTTCTGATTCGATACCTGATTATTTGACCTGATAATCGATGATACTTCTGATCCGATACTTGATTTTTTCTAATCTAATACTTGATTTCTTTTGACCTAGTACTCGATGATACTTCTGTTTCGATACCTGATTTTTTGATCTGATAATTGATGATACTTCTGATCCGAAACCTGATTTTTTGACCCGATACTCGATGATAATTTTGATCCGATACTTGATTTTTTATTCCAGTACTCAATGATAATTTTGATCTGATTCCTTATTTTTGACCTGATAATCGATGATAATTCTGATCTGGTGCCTAATTTTTTGACCAGATACTCAATGATAGTTCTGATATGATAGTCTATGATACTTTTGATCTGATACTTGATTTTTTACCCGATAATCAATCATACTTATGATATGATACTTGATGATACCACTAAAAATCTGATTCGATACCTGGTTTTTTGAACTGATAATCGATGATGCTTCTGATCCGACACTTTGCAAATAGATTTTTTTTTCTTTTTTCTCCGTAGCACCGCAGCTGGATGGGACACGTTTTTTGTCGTATTCAATCCCATCCCAGGTTAGTCCGATAGAATCCTGTCCTATAGTGTCATCCATTTTCCTGATACCTCAGTAATACGATGAAACTCGACAATACCACCAACCTGATACCAACCTACTACAACATTTTTTATACTTCAATATTTTAAATTTGTTTGAAACCTAAAACTATTTTTAAACAATTTGAACTTTTTTGACTTATGTGAGGTATGTAAGTGTACTATTTGGAACAAAAAAAGAAAGAAATGAAGGAAAACAGGAAGTAAGAAATACTTTTGCTACTCCCGATGGATGGCAGACGTACGTGTATTTGGTTGCGAAATTCTCGTGCACCAGAGGGAACACATTTCTCCGTTGTCATGTAGCGCAATTACGGCGAGCGTGCGGGACATCGTACATAGCTCGCGTGGAGCTGCACATGCGCGTTTTGTCGTTATCCACTCCCGTTGGACTGGCTCCGGACGGGAGTCCGTTAGCTAGTCGCCCCACACGTACAATTGCAGGCTTAATAAATCTTGTATTTGCTAGCTTATCGACCACGAAGAGTAATTATCCTCCTCATATACATTGAGCTATCATCATACACAGATCGCCTCATCTATTTCGGCAACACGATAATCTAGCAAGTAGCAACAGACAACGCAAACTCCTGCGAGCATGAATTGGACCAAGTTTCTTCAACTATGCCCTGGCACGACAGAAATCCTAGCTGCTAGCCCCCGCGCGCGCCGCGAAACGATCGTTCAGCACTCGTCGGCGCCCCCGAGGAATCCGGTCATGCGGAGCACGGCGTTACGGACGGCGCGGAGGTCGCGGCCCTTGAGCGTTCGCCCATGCCCCACGCACAGTGAGTAGGCGGCCACCCTCTCCTCCGAGCACCGCCTCGCCGCGAGGACGACGTGCGGCGGCACGATCGCAGCCGGTGCCTCGCCGGCGCCCGCCGCCGAGCCCGTCGTCCTCACGCCCTCATCGCGGCAGCCTGCACCGTCGCCGGCGACGTCGCAGCAGCTGCGTGCCCACGAGGGGGAACGCACGCCGGCGGCCGCCATGGGGATGAGCACGGGCGCCGACGTGCGCTGCGCGGGCTGCGGATGGCGCTGCTGCTCGGAGCGGCGGGAGCTTTGGTGGCAGCTGCAGCCGTGGTTGTGGTGGTGGTGGTCCGGCGCTGGCCACAGGACGTCCGCTTCCTGGAACTCTTCCATCTCGGGCTCTCGGCGACGGCGCCCTGAGCGTCTAGCGAGCATTGCTCGGTCCGTTTGGCGTGCGCGCGAGCTCAGGTTTTATAAAGCGCGCGCTTGTGCCTGCGGGACGCGTCGCGCGGCGCCGGCGCGCATGCCTGGCGTCATGCGGTGGAGTGGAGAGTGGGCTACTGAAAGCGTCGGGCGGCTAGCTCACGGTTTCGAGGCGGTGCAGGTTCCGAGTTCGGACGGGAACAATCTGGTCTCGTACGTAATTTGGCATTCCTCGCCGTTGACTTGCGTCTGTACGTGTAATAATCATATTAAAGCACTTTTAGCAACTCTGGATGCCAAAAAATAAAATAAAAACTTTTACACAACCGAACCCTTGAAATCAAGTTTAATTACCGTTGAAACATTTTGGATGAACGCACGTTAACATAAAGGTTTTCCTGAAATATCTTCGGAGGGATTTTGCGGGGCAGTTTGGTAATGATTGGGCTTCTTCGACGGACGGGGTTCATGGGGACATATATATGGAGCTCGCCCACAGCGCTACGTCGATTGGGCTGCATTCTCAATCCCCAACATCGGCATACCTTCATCCCGAAACCATGTAGTAGATGAACTTGGAGCAAAGGCGTAGAGAACAGACACCACCTAGTCACTTGAGTTCCGTAGGGAGGTCCAAGCTAGGAATGCAACCCCTGACCCACCCTGTCGAAGCCCAAACAACGAGGAAATACCGACAGCCCAAACAACGAGGAAATACTGAGGGAGCCAAACGACGGAAAAATCGCCGCAGCTAACGGGGCCTCAAGACCCTAGTCACCACCACCGTACCGTTGCAAGAAGCGAGAGCGACTCCACTGCCGGCATGCCGCATATGACTCAGGTCTGGCCAGGAGGCTAGATCAAGGAGGCAACCAGGAAGCCCGCTGCACCACAAAGCCGTAATAGGCACCACCGGGCATCGAATACCTTTATGGACGCTAAAAACCACCACTAGCCCCCTCCGTCATAAACCAAACAAGCCATTAACGTCAAGCCATCAACGTCAAGGACCAATTGCCATGCATAAGCTGGATTCCATCAACAACCACTATGGAAAGCTCAGACCAAACCATCGTCACTCCAGCCAGAGAAGGATGATGGGAGAGGCGAGGGGGCTGTCAGAACAAATGTCACCTCTCCAGCAGAAGGCGAGGGCTAGAGAGGTGACAGCAAGGGTGGGAGAGGGGCAAGCCCCAATCGGGCCTCCAATCCACTCACCGGTGAGGCAGAAGAGGAGGGGGCACATGGCCCAAGCTTCAACCTCTTTGGAAGGGAGAGATAGGTGGGCTATGGCGGAGCAACAACAACTAGGATGCTATCGTCCACTGGGCCTAGGGCAGCCGTGAGAACCTGGAGAGGAGCACCACGATCTTGAACCAGAAAAGGCCCCCCAACTGACAGTGATGAAGTCGGAGCAACAGGGAGTGGAGGACGGTTGACATCGACAAAGATGGGGTAGCAAGGAGAGTCGCAGCATGCCACCACGGGGCCGCCAGGACAGCAAGCACCACGACATACTCCACCACCACCTGATGCCCCCACGAAGCTAGACACCACCATCGCCACTAGGAGGGACGCCAACCTGGGACCACCACACCGCCGAGGAGCCGAGAACCCCATCACGTAATGGTGCCACAGCGTCGCCACAGAGCAGGCTGCCATCAACATGCTACCGTGGGCTAGTTGCCATCGTCGTGACACACGAGGTAGGACAACATCATTGAGCCACCGCGAAGTAAGACATCGTCGTCGTGCTGCTACGGAGAAGGCCACCACCATCGCGTTTCATCGGAGCAGACTGCTGCCTTTGAGCAGCCATGGAGGCCCTAAAGCGCCGCTACTGCCACAAGCGCCACAAGGGCCTTCTGCCCCTCCCCCCTCTAGATCCATCAACTCCATCGTTGGATCCAGACTCCACACTAATGGATCCAGCCCCCTCACTGATGGATCCACCCCCCTCACTGATGAAACAGCTAGAGATGGGGAGGAGGGTATGAGGAAGGGAAGGGGAGTTGCCTAACACCTCCGCCTCGACGGAGAAGACGTTGGTGGCAGACCTCCGCCCCGACGAAGAGAACAACAACATCGAGAGGCCTACTGACAATAGCCGATAGGGCTAAAAAAAAAAAAGTTTGAGACTTGCAAACCGCTCTAGTTTGGTTCACCAAAAGCTTGATTCCAACTCAACTCGAACCCAAAACAAGTTCAAACCGAGCCTTGCCACAGTCCCAACCAAGTCGAGCTCGAATACTCGTAGAAGCTCGTTTCATTTATAGCTCATCGTAAGTACAACCCTATCATTCGGGGGCTTCTTAATTTTTAAGGCCTAGGCCTAATACCACCTACCATATTTCCATGCACCTTACTCCTCTTATAGCATCCTCAACAATACCTTTTTAATACAGTAGCCGACATGGAGGTGTTGTTAGAGGAAAGAAATCTTTTATAGTGTAGTGTAAATTATGAATGAATTTTAGAGTAATAGACAGAGAGAATGGCAATGGTGTTTTAAAGAGCAAATATGAGATGCTCACGCGAAATTGCAAATGACGTCCCGACTCCCTCATTCAGTCATTCCCCTTTTGCATCCTTGTCTTCTTGAGAGCTCCTCCTCCTGACTCCTTTCCATCGCACCAAACACCACCGTCCCGTAGATCCCCTTCTCCACTACAGAAGTCCGCCAATATCTCTCGTGCTAGCTCTCATGGTGACGCCTGACTCTAGCAACTGGGCAGAACAAAACCTCCATGGCGGCGCCCGATTCCAGCCACTACTTGGGAACACAAAGGGAGGCCGGATCTAGCAACCTCATCCGTCTAGTTAAGGCTCTTCCTTCTGGTCTTCAACGAGAAAAGTATGATTGGGGCAATGGAAACGAAAGGGAGGTATGGGGTGTGGGCGTGTGGCCACTGCTCACTTGGATTCTACGGCAGCTGGTGTGGATAGATTGGGGATTTGGGGGCTAGGGCATGGCCAAGCTCGAGTTCATTCCGAGCATTAGGTATCGTTGTGTATTATTGTAATAATTTTTTTATATAGCCTATATGTTGTGATAATTTGTAAAGATTTTTCATAGCTTTTAGTAGTCCTTTCAAATATGCTAAAACTATTTTTTAATTATTTTTTAATCTTTAGACCTCTTTTCGAGAACTCTCTCAAATTTGCTATAGTAATACGCCAATGAAACGATATGCTAAAAAGAACACAGTCTTAGTCAAGCTCAAACCGAGCTAACTGAAAGATCGACAGTTGATTGTGGCCTTAATAGGGTAAGCTCGCTCTAGCTCGACTCGTTTGCAGCCCTAGCCAAGAGGATGGGGCTGACGAACATGTTGACGCTGTCGACAAAGCCAGGGTTAGCTTGGTTGGAGGCCTAGGAGGGAGGAGCTCTCGAATTTAGAGAGTGGTCATGGTAAATGTTTTAAAAATTATATAAATGTGTTTTAATTCATACGAGTAATATTTCACTCTCACATATATTTTTGTGGGTGTTTAATAATAGCAAACAAAATGTTTTGCAAGGACAAAAATAATAGTTCAAAAAACAAAAAAATTTACAGGAGCAAAACAAAGTTTCATATTTTTGTTGTTTTATCGGAGCAAATTAATGAATGATATGTTTCACAAAGACAAAAACATTGTTTTACAAAAGCAACACAAAATTTTAAGGGTGTTTCACCATAGTAAACGCTATCTTCCATCAGAGTGAATACTATCTTTCACAAGAGCAAACATATACTTTCATACATACTAGGATGTTGTTTCGAATCAAATTTTATTACATCTTTCGCATGTAACCCCCTTCCAATGGATACCGTGTGCACAACCATTGCATAGAAACCACCCTGGAGCACCTCGGGTGGGGGCCGTGCTGCAAGGCCACCACATCAATTTTAAAATCCTATAAATTTCCATATTAATTGGAAAAAATTTCCACGTCAATTAGAAAAAAGATCTACATAGTTGAATGTGGATAATTTTATATAAATCTAAATGTCAATATTGAAAAGTTCTAGATCGTTGATTGATTTATATCGTTGAATGTGGATAATATTATGTAAATCTAGCGGTCAATATGAAAAAAAATCTAGATCATTTATTGTGGATAATATTATATAAATCTAGCGGTCAATATTGAATCACCTAGATTATTTTAGTTGTACACTGACCAATATCCACCAAATCAGATAAAAGAGATAACTACTAAAACTGATCTACTCTAAATCTAATATGATATATTAGAGATAGATTATGTGTTGGAGATTACTAAAAAAGATCATGACTTAGAGATAACCTTTATATGCTGACACAAATCTAGTAGCGCAAACGCGCGCGAGCCTATCCCTCTAGTTTTTATATATATATAAAAACAGAAGAAAACGGAGCCACCACATTAATTTTAAAATCCTAGAAATTTCCACATTAATCAAAAAATTCTATAAATTCTCATGTTAATCGTAGAAAAACTAAAACATATCCCTGTTCATTATATGTTAGTCCTATAAAAGAATCTATACCGTCTATTGTAATTTTGACTCATGTTACACTATATGCACGCGTACAAACTGCGTACAACACAAACTTGTACGAGCGATACTAATATGTGCATGATATGATATTACCTAAAAAAGATTATGCGCCGGAGGCCGGCGAGCATGGCGCCGACGTGAAGGACGTCCACTGGGAGAGCACCGACAATTGCCTGCGTGGGGAGTACATGACGTTCAATTGCCGTGCACCAAATTAAATAAAAAAGATAAATAAATAACTAATCTATATAACAAACTACTAAAATCGATCTAATATATGAGAGATAAACTCTAAATCTGATATGATATATTATAGATAGATTATGAGTTGGATATTAACCTAAAAGAGATTATGAGTTAGAGATAAACTCTAGATGCTGACATAAATCTAGCCGCGCAAACGCACGGGCCACCTTGCTCGTTGTTGTTGTTGTTGTTGTTGTTGTTGTTGTTATATTAAAGTAGAGTCAAACAAAACCACCATGTTAATCCTAAAATACTAGAAATCTTAGACTAATCGGAGAGAAAGGAAAGATCTACAATGTTGATTATTGTGTGTCCGAATTATAATATCTTAGATTAAAAGAATAACACATATCTACTACCGTAATAAAATAGAAACAATTGAAAGTAGTCCTTATCAAATAAAGATTAGAAAAAGAGTGCATGTCAAATACAATATCTAGTCATACAAATATTTGGGCCATCTTGCTCGCTATAGTGTTATATTCAACAATACAAACAAGCTTACTTGCATTGAATTTGTATGCATATCGATGGATTCAACCGAAAAGTTCAAGCCATGAGATGGATAACATATTTTTATACTATCCCTCGTGTAACGTAGCTATGTCCTCTTTGATTCGCGGTTCAGTTTTGTTGAGCCAAAAGCTGAGAATTTTTTTAAAAAAGGTATGAAAAGGTTAAAAAATATTTTAATTTTTTAAAAATCTTTGAGAAAACCCCACAAAGCACTAAAAAAATTATTACAAAATATTATATCGAATAGTTTATAAAAAATGATAAATTCTCGCTTAGCCGAATAAAATTAAATCAAACCACCAATAAAAGAGGATATATATCTCAAATCAAGAACTACCCATGCGCGTCCCATGTTGATACCACTCTACGTCAGACCAGAAGCTAGCTTACATAGAAGCAACTATGCTTGGCGTGCAATTGTTCTGCAGGGCGGCTCACTGTTTTAGGCTTGTAGCTGTTGGAATCACTCCAGCATGAAACCGATGCGGCACGCTAACTACAGCTATGCACGCAGGACTCTAGTTCTGCATACTGTATAGCTACGCTAATTTATTTGGCTCATCAATAGTACTAGCACGGTTGACGCACCCGTGGCGTTGCATAACTTCTGTAAGGCACAAATATGCGTGATTTCGTGTAAGAAAAGTTAGGTATTAGTTTTATTTTTTATTCCCGTTCTTTCTTATTTTTTATTTTTTATTGAATAAATCTTTTATGGGCCATTATCATGATATTACGGTTCCATTTTATAAATTTTTTTCCAGATTTTTTGTTGGCCACAAAAGTTAGAATGAGGAAAGAATAAATTATTTCTTAATTCAATTATTTGTGAATCTGACTTTTTTTAAAAAAGGATAATTTTTTTATGGACATCCACGTGGAATTATGATTTGTATGCTTTTAGCTGTAGTTATATTTTTGAAGTTTATTTTTTATTCCTATTATTTCATAATTCATTTCGCTGAATTTAACATTTTTAATACTTAAATTCATTAATGGGACCCTTATCATGAATTTTTGTTGCATTTTTTTTATTTATTTTGGATTTTTTTCCTGGAATGTTCTTTGTGCGGTTCCATTTTTTTTTGAGTTTTTCATATTTTTGGATTTTTTTGTGACACAAAAAAGAAATGAACATGGGGAAGGATAGCTTTAAAAAGATAAAAATGACTTTGTACATATGTGCTTTTTTACATGATTATATTCTTCAAATTTTTTATTCCTGTTATGTCTTAATTCATTTCATATAATGTAACATTTGTAGCACTTAAATTTATTTATGGACCCTTATCTTTTTTTGTAATTTTTTAATTTGTTTTGGATTATTTTTTTAATTTGTTTTGGATTTTTTCCTGTACATTCTTTGTGCAAGCATGGTTCCAATATTTAAGTTTTTCAATTTTTTTGATTTTTTCTGAGCTGCAAAAAAGAAATGGAAAATATGGGGAAAGAAAATTCTAAACCTAAGATAAAAAAAAAAACTTTGTATGTATGTTATTTTTTTCATGGTTCTATTTTTGAAGCCTTTGATTTTTTTTTCTTGTGACGTGCTGGAAAGAAAATAGAAAATGGGGAAAAAAAGGAAGCTGGCTGGAAATAGAAAGGAAAAAAGAGAAAGAAATAAAGTTCGCTATGGAGAGAGAGACAGAGGGGTAGAGAGAGCGCGTCAGAGAGGAGGGTAGAGACAGCGTGCCAGGGAGAGGCAGAGAGCTGCGCTGGGAAAAAACTAGGGAAAAATTTGGAGAAACGGTGGACGAGGCGGGATTCGAACCGCAAACCACATGCACAGTACCTAGCGCAGCTAACCAACTGGCCGAAGCATCCGCCTCGTCGCCTGGCCCACAAAGAATTTTTTTTATATATTAGTTTTATATTTACGGTCAAATCTTCTACAGCGTGGCCATCCTATCAGAACAAACGACCACGATTTGGCGCGACGTGGCTCGCTAAGGAAAAAGGGCGACGTGGCCTAACCAGGAGGCAGTGGGTTAGGGACTTTGTAAGATAGAATATATTTGTCAGGGATAAAATCATGGCTCATTGCCATGGCCCACTCCCTGACGGCCCATTCGAACAGCCTACTCCTGCCGAACAGCTTCCTGGCTGGCATGGTGCGTAACGGCCAAGACATCGTGTTTGAGTCCGTCTCGAACAGGAAATCTGCACGGCTACGAGAAGACCCGGACGTTGGTTTCCCGGATTGGATTAGGAGTCGTGATTCCCAAGACTTGGAGTTTGCCTTATCTACCGTGGGATGTATTTGGCATGGCACGAGTTCGTTACGTATTCGTAGTTAGCCCGGCCCGGTTATCTCCCGGTAGGTCGGTTGTTCAACACTATATAAACAGGGCCCCTACGGCGTGTAGAGGGGACGAGTTTATTCACCGGAAGATCGCATCATACTTCCTGTACACCATAATCTCGCCGAGACCTGTCTGTCTCGCCGAGTTCCACCTTGTAATATTCTTTGATATAAAGAAAGGCTGGACGTAGGGCTATTATCTCTTCGAGAGGCCTGAACCAGGATAAAAACCCTTGTCTCCCTGTTCGTCGTTGATTGCTGTTTGCTCTGTTCGGCGTGTCTCCTATATCCCCTTCTCAAGAACCTTAGTTGACTTGAGATCGATATCTCAACCGTCGACAGTTGGCGCCGTCCGTGGGGACCTAGTAGATCGAGCATGTCGAATTCTATCAGCGACCAGGGATCTCTTCCTGAGGACTACGACTCAGAGGGATAGGATGTCTCATCCCCTGTCAGATCGGATCAATCTGTTCGGTCCCGATCGCTTTCCCGGTCCGGGACAGAAATCTCTGGATACATGCCAGAGATGGTCTTGGATCAGGCTCCCGTCATCGACGATGAATACGGAACCGACGATCTCTACGATGGTTTAGAGCTCTCCGATTCCAAGGCTATGTCGGTCGATTCTTCCTGTGGCGACACAGTGATGACACCGTCTAGCGCGCCAACGCACGGCCACCGCGGCATCAACATGGCTGGCGCAGGAACCTCAGAGGAACCTGCACGGGCCACCGCAGCCGAAGAGATCGAGCAGATCAATTCTGCTCGGCTTCAAGATGGATCTGCACAAGCTGCCCGCGAGCAAGATGTTGTTCGCCGTAGTCTGAATGAATCCATCAACCAAACTCTGGCACAGATTCACGATCAGCGCAAGCGCCAGCGACGCGACTCGCCTCGCGTACCTACGCTAAATCCCCCAGTAGAAGTTCAGCCTGCTCGGAACGAATCCCCGCGTAACCGGACTCTGGTCGGGCAAAACGCGGACGCCTCAGGGATCCCAGGACCCCTTGAGCAGAGTCGGGAACGACTTCAAGCCCTGGCAACGGTGGTCAGATCCACCAACCAGGCCAACTTCGCCCTCGTTGGCGACGCTGTTGCCTCCCACATTGTGCGACTGGCCGAAGGCCTTAAGTCCATAGGTGAGGTCAACACCTCCTCCGAAACGAAGTCAACTGTCGTGGGGTGGATTCGGACAGAAGCGTTCGACGATCGCGTGACCCCGCCACCGCCGAAGGATCACCGCCCACGAGCAAGCTACCAGAATCGACGACGCCGCTAAGTCCCGTGGTCACCGTGGATCACAGGCTGCGTCTTGCGCGACGATCACGGACGATTCCCTCGTGAGGAGCGCATCGTAGCGACCACGAGGAGGGAGCGTGGGGGTTTGTCTCGGAGGGAGTTCCTCCAGGCAGAGTCCTCCCGCACAGCCAGAGTTCCTCCGGGCAACAGGACCAACGTCTTCTCAAGGCTAGGTTCTGCAGGAGGTGGTAGCCGGTCTTATGTCTTGGGTTGTAAGGCTTTCTCCGACGAGCTTCGCGCTGTCAGGTGGCCTTCCAAGTTCAAGCCCGGTCACGTGGAGAGGTACAATGAGACTCAAAACCCAGAAGAATTCCTTTCCATCTACGATACCGCCATCATGGCAGCAGGAGGTGACGAGCTAGTTATGGTAAATTACCTCCCGACTGTCCTTGAGGGCGCTGCTCGGACGTGGCTGTTCAATCAGGAAGAAGGTTCCATCTGCTCGTGGAAACAGCTTTGTGACGCTCTGATTGCCAATTTCCAGAGCTGTTACGTGCGTCTGGGTAAGGAGGATGATCTGCACCAGATGATCCAGATGAGCGGGGAGACCCTCTGCAACTTCGTGAAGCGTTTCATCAAGATCCGCAACACGATCCCGAACATCTTGGACGAATCTGTTGTCCGCGCCTTTAAAAACAGAGTCTGCGACGAGCGGCTCACCCAGGATCTCGGGATCAATGAGATCTGGACCGCCAACGACGTGTTCAAGGCGGCTGATCGCTATGCCAATGCGGCAGAACGCGTTCAGTACAAGAAGGCGTTTGATAAGGGCGAGCTGCCCGCCCAGCCTTGTGTGGATGAGAAGAAGAAGAGCAGCAACAATCCTGGTGACAATAAGTCTCAGAAGAAAAAGAATAAAGGTGATGCGAACAATACCGTCGCGGATATAGATCGCGTACCTCCTCCCAAGGATGGGCAGAAGAAGCCCAACAATAATTACAAGGGCAAGAAGCCTTCTCAGGGAGGCGGACAAGGCAAGAAAGGTCCCAGTGACCGATTTTGAAAGTTCCACCAACACTACGGGCACGACATATGCCATTGCAGGACTTGGGCTGCAAAGCTTGAAGATTTCTACAACGGCAAGGGCCCAATGCCCACCCTGCCCGAACAAGGTGATGCCGGCAAGGACAAGGGCCAAGCCGATGGTGGCGACCGGGATGATGATGACGAATATCAGGAGCCCGTGAACCACATTGCCGTTATCTTTGGCGGCTCCTCGGCTTATCCCTCTCGGTGCAGCTTCAAGGAAGCTGCCCGGGAGGTCCACAACGTGGAAAAGGGCAAGCCTCAGTCCGAATCAATGAAGTGGACCGAGATCTCTATCTCCTTTTCTAAGGATGATTGCCGCACTGGGATGACCAAGCCTCAGCGGCTCCCACTGGTGGTTTCTCCGACCATCAGCAACGCCAGAGTTGGCCGTGTCTTGATAGACGGCGGGAGCGCTTTGGACTTGCTTTCTGCAAAGGTCTTGGACGAGATGCAAATTTCTCGCTCCAAGCTGAAGGAAGTCGCCATGCCCTTCTATGGGATTGTTCCGGGAGAAGCTGTTAAGCCGTTGGGGCAGATCGTTCTGCCCGTCACCTTCGGCAGCCCGAGCAACTTCCGCACAGAGTTGATCACGTTTGACGTGGTCGACTTCCCATCTACGTACAACGTAATCTTGGACCGGCCATCTCTTGGCAAGTTTATGGCCGTCTCACACCACGCATATCATTGCGTGAAGATACCGGGCCCTAGCGGCGTGATCACGGTCAAGGGTAACTACAAAGCTGCTCTGGATTGCGACGAGCAATCTCTTGCCCTGGTCGACCAGCTCCCGCCGCGTGGTCCCGAAGTTCCGCAGACCAAGTCTGCACGCACTAAGGTTTCTGTCCAGCCAGGGGGAGAGACCATGGAAGTTCCGCTGTCTCTTGATGACTCTTTCAAGACAGTTCACTTGGGGGCCAATCTAGACCCCAAATAGGAAAGCGACCTCATTGCCTTCCTCCGAGCTAATGCAGACGTGTTTACCTGGGAGCCGTCTGACATGCCCGGAGTCCCAAGGGAGGTTATCAAGCACAAACTGGCAGTCCGGCTGGACAAAAAGCTTGTTCGCCAGAAGCTTCGACGCTTTTCGGAATTCAAACAGGGGATCATCAAGGATCAGCTTGGCAAGCTGCTCGCCGCTGGTTTCATCCACGAGGTTGATCACACCGAGTGGCTGGCCAACCCTGTCATTGTAAAGAAGAAAGACGGCAAGTGGAGGATGTGTGTCGATCACACAGATCTGAACGCGGCTTGTCCTAAGGACAATTTCCCGCTGGCTCGCATAGACCAGCTGGTCGACGCGACTGCGGATGCCCAGCTCTTTAGTTTTTTGGATGCTTTCTCCGGTTATCACCAAATAAGCATCTCCCCCGAGGATGAAGAGAAGATCGCCTTCATCACCCCTTCGCACTTTCGCTATACGACCATGTCTTTCGGTTCACGCAAATGTCGGTGCCACGCCCAGTAACAATGGAGAAGACTTTCCCGAGCAGTAGGGAAGAAACCTGGAGGTCTATGTCGACGACGTAGTTGTAAAGAGCAAGTATGCTCCAGATCATGTAAAAGACCTGGCTGAGACTTTTCGTAATCTCACCAGGCATCGAATAAAGTTAAATCCAGAGAAGTGTACCTTTGGTGTTCGATCTGGAATGTTGCTCGGTTACGTCATTGGTTCGCAAGGTATTTCTGCTAACCCTGAAAAAATCGAAGCCATTGAAAATATGCAGGCTCCAGCTACCGTTAAGGAAATTCAGAGCCTCACAGGGCGGATGGCTGCTCTAAGCAGATTTATTTTTCGTCAAGGCGAACGTGGGCTGCCCTTTTTGAAGGCCCTGTGCAAGCACAATGGCTTCGAGTGGACAGAAGAGACCGATAGATCTTTCCAAGATCTAAAGCAATACCTGTCCAACCCACCTGTCTTGACTACCCCGCGATATGGCGAACAGCTTTTGTTATATTTTGGCTGCATGGCACAAGCGGTGAGCGCAGTCTTGACAGTGGAAAGGGAAGACATCCAGCGGCCAATCTATTACGTGAGCGAGGTACTTCATGGATCAAAGGAGCGTTACCCTGAAGTTCAGAAGCTGCTCTATGCCTTGCTCATGTCCTCCAGGAAGCTTCGGCATTATTTTCAGACGCATCAAATATTGGTCCCTACCAAGTTCCCTCTGGAAGAAATCCTACGGAACAAGAAAGCTGGCGGACGCATAGCTAAGTGGGCAATGGAATAGCAGAGTTCGATATTCGCTTGTCTTTGAATCGCTATTAAATCCTGTGTCTTGGCTGACTTTGTCGCTGAATGGACCTGCCCGCCCAAATCTCAGGAAGCTTCCGAGCAACCTGACGAACCCCCCTGGACTATGTTTTTTCATGGCTCGTGCACTGGACACTCGGGGGCTGGTTTTGTTCTCATCTCCCCTCATGGAGAGTAACTCCAGTATTCTATCCAACTACACTTTGCAGCGACTAACAACGCCGCAGAGTACGAGGCCCTCATCGCGGGGCTAAGAGCGTGCAAGTCACTCGGCGTCCAACGGCTGACTATGAAGGGAGATTCACAGCTGGTCATCAATCAGGTTAACAAGGAGTATCAGTGCTGCGATGACTCAATGGCGCGATAGCTGGTTGAAGTGAGGAAGTTGGAGCGGCACTTTCGATTTTTTGAGGTGCTCTTCGTGCCCAGGAAGGACAACTTCTTGGCCGACCAGCTGTCCAAGTATGGATCCTCACGCGAACCTCGCCCGCAGGGTGCTCGCCGAGTACCATTACAAGCCCTCAATCACGCTCTCCGGACGAGGCAACAGAGCAGTGGTGCCGCTCCGTTATCGAAAGCAGTGCCGGGATCGACAACGCCATTTGTCCGGTACCTTGCAGATGGGACCCTGCCCGACGACGAAGCCGAGTGTTCCCGGCTTATAAGGCATGCTAGTCCATACAAGCTTGTGGACGGCATCCTTTACCGACAAGGTGCTCTAGAAGTTCTCTTCAAGTGCATCTCGCAACAGGAGAGTGTGTTCCTTCTTAGGGACATACACGAGGGTGCCTGCGGCAACCACGCCTCCTTCAGGATTCTGGTTGGCAAAGCGTTTCGCATGGGCTATTACTGGCCCACTGCGTTACAGGATGCCCGGGATGTTATGACTAAATGGAAGGCATGTCAGTTTCACGTCTGGAAGGCCCATAAGCCCGCCCAAGAGCTCCAAACGATCCCCCGTCATGGCCTTTCTCCACATGGGGTCTGGATCTGCTCGGCGCGTTCCCCAAGGGGTACAAGGGCTACACACACTTGCTTGTCGTCATTGATACTTTTACAAAGTGGATTGAGACAGAGCCTGTGTCTTCTCTTCACGCCAAAACGGCTGTACGCTTCTTCAAGAGCAACGTGATCACGCGCTTCGGAATCCCCCACAAGCTGATCACCGATAACGGTCCCGATTCGGCGAGCTATTTCGTGAATATCGCGAATACCGGGTACCAAGGTTCATTTCGCCTCGGGCACATCCACAGAGAAATGGAGCAGTCGAGCGAGCTAACGGACAGATAGTACAGGGTATCAAGCGGCGGGTGTTTGCTGCTCTTAGCGAGCACCACAAAGCCTGGGTTGACGAAGTTCCTTCCGTCCTCTGGGCAGTTCGCACCACGGCCAGCCAGGCAACCGGGGAAACTTCTTTCCAACTGGTCTACGGTGCAGAAGCCATCTTACCCGTCGAAGTAGTACTCGGCTCGCCTCGCACGAGCTCGGTCAACTTAGTTGACAGCGAGCAAGAGCGCCTGCTCGAACTTGACCTCCTCGAAGGCACACGCGACCGGGCACAAGTCAGAATGGCGCGCTACCAGCAAGCTCTTCGACGGTACGCTGCCAAATCAGTTCGACCAAGGGTCTTGAAGGCGGGCGACCTCGTTCTGCGCCGTGTCCAGAACATGTCCAATGCCAACAAGTTAACTCCCCGTTGGGAGGGCCCGTTCACGGTGGTTTCCACTGCTCGCCCGGGGGCTGTTCGCCTGGCTATGGAGGACGGGAGAGGGCTGAGCTGCACTTGGAACATCGACCAGCTTTGTAAATTTTTTGTGTAGGTCTTTTGTTTGTTTGCTTAGCTTTGCGCTTTTTGTCAAACTTCGCGCCTTAGTTCGTCCAAGTCTCTCGGGCTGCCATGTAAAGTTCAATTCAGTTAACAGTGAATTTTTGCGGCCCCCTGTGGCCCTTTTCACTCCTTGTCTTCTCAGACTACTCTTTCTCTCTGGTAACACTTGATGGTTGCCCGGTCTTGCGAACTCTTGGTTCCGCGCTCATCAGGGTTCCCCTGCCCGTATCTAGTTTCAACAGGTCCCTCAACTCAGAGTTGCGTAAAACGGCATCCAGCCTCGCGGCTAAGTCTGCTCTCGTAAGCCCTCCGCAGCAGAGGCACTTACCGCTCACGGCACAACCACTTGGCGAAGCCTGCTCTCGTAAGCCCCCCGCGGCAGAAGCACTTACCTTGTTCGGTTACTTTCGGAACAGGCTAGCTTACGTTAACGAGCAGTTCTTGTTACTAGTCGATCAGGATACGGGTGTCGCTCTAACTCTCTACGCACGTACTTGAATTCGCAAACTTAGGTTTTCAAGCATCGTCCGTACCGGGGGCTAAGGTGTCGCTCTTTTGCTTGTACACCTGTTCGAGTTCGCAAACTCAGGTTTTCGAACAGCTGTACAACGAGGCTGGGAGTTATGCTAAGCGTTCTACCGGTTTTCTTAAACTTTCTAGCACTGTTGTGCCTTGCTCTTAGTTTCCTGTTTGTTCTTATCTTTTTGTTACTCTTTGTTACAGGGAAAAGGTAAGTTTTTATTGCATAACCAAAAATTGCAGGTACAAAGTCCCTTTCGGGTTACAGCCGTACTGCTACTTAGAAGCAAGCTGCTCCTTTAGCTCCTCAATTTCTAACTTGAGGCGCACGACTTTCGCTTGAGCTTTGATTCCTTCTCGGGCTTCAGCTCGGAGACGCTCAGTTTTCTCCTTGCTTCGTTTGGCCTGCTCCTTGGCCTCTGCCAGAACGGCTTCGACCTCTTTGGTCTTGGCCCGCAGCTCCTCGGTCAGATCTTCTCTCTGACTCAGGCGCTGCTCTGCAGCTTCGAGATGCTTGGACAGCTGCTCGACCCGCTTTTCCGCGGCTAGCGCCCTCGAAGCTAGCTCGTGAAGCTCCTCGGATTCTCTCGGATAGAGCCGAGGGGACGTATCCCTCTCCCCGGTCAGCTTCGCCTTGAGCTCCTTCACCTCCGCCGCGAATCGGTTCCGGCTTTCGGCCGCTCGTACGAGCTGTTTCTCGAGCAGCTCCGTGTGGCGACTCCGGAGGGTGTCGGTGATGGCGTTGCGCTCGATGGCGACGCCCTCTTGGAAATCCGCCATGGTGCCCCGCAAGACCTGGGTGAGAGAAGAGCAAGTCTGATTAATTTTGGGCTGCTGGTAACTTAAACGAACAAGTTTCGGTTTGAGTCTTACCTCTCGAAGCCTTTGCTTCAAGTTCAGGCGTAGGCGCCTCCCAAGTCCGCGAGTTTCGAAGTCGGGGATGCTCGGCGCAGCCTTGGCGCGCTGTTCCCTTCCCTTTTTCTGCTGCTTCTTCTCCTTATGGGAGCGCATACGCTTGGGGGCAGGGCCACCTCCCCTTCCTCGTGTTCTTCTGCCCTTTCGCCTTCGGGCAAGATCGGCGCCGCTCTGGTCGGCAATGTCGGTGTCTCCGCGAGCAAGGCGATTCGAACGTCCTACCCGCGGTCTTCTTCCTGATCCTCTGCAGCGGGCTCTTCACCTTGCTCGTCGGTGATTTCCGTTGCCACAGGGATGTTCTGCCCCTGCAACGACGTGCCCGGTAGGACTGCCTGCTCGGTCCCACCTTGGGCAGCTGGTGGAGCCAATGCCTTGGCTCCGCTCTCCGTGGCGCTCCCCGCCGCTTCCTCCGCCTCCAGTCGTTCCACCGCGCCCTTTAGCGCGTTGAACTGCTCGCTGGACCCGGAGGGAGCACGCTCCACGCTGCCAGCCTGTCCTTGAGGTTGGCAAACCTTACCGCCCGCGATGCACCGTGCAGGTGCTCGGGCAGCAGGGACTGCTCGATCATCGCGTCCACATTGTCCGTAGCGATCTCCTATTGGACAGCTGGTGAAAAGGGCGGGTTAAGTCCTACGTGGTTCGGTAGTTTGTAAGGCCGAAAGGCTAGTTACTGCGTACCTGCCACGGAGGGTTTGATCTTCCTCGCTAAAACCTTCCGCCTCTTGCTCGGGGGCTCCTTGGCTTCTTGTTTGCCTCAGCCTCCCGATGCTTGCGGCGATAAACTCAGCTCCTTGCTGAGCTGAGCGCTCTTTTGGCGCAACGCAAGAAGCTTTTCCTTGCGCGCTACCTCCTCTTCAAGCCTCCTCTGCTCGGCGACCTGTTGCAGCCGTACCATATGGCCTGGGTGAGCCTGCGCGTAGCGCTTAAGCCAAAGGGTCATGTTCCTTACCTCCTCGTCGCTTTGCTCGGTGAGGAGGAAAGGGCTTGGTCGAGTCCCACTTGGCTGGCCGCGCGTTCGCTTGGTCTGCTCGGCGCGCTTCGTTGCCGCGGGGAGCTTCCTTGAGGGTTGGCGACCGCCATGGCGAGGCGAGCTCCGCGTCGGCGCGGCGGCCACCTTGGGCTTCTCGGCCACTTTGGCCTTGCCCTTCTTCGCTCTCTCGGTCCCAGAAAGCTCCTCCACGATCCCTTCAAGGATCAGCTGGTCCTCCTGTTCGTTTGAAAAGCGAATGTTAGCATTTTGAGACAGTGCAAGTGTAGCGACACAAACGGGGTCTAAGTAACTTACCTCGGATGTGCGGACGTGCACGTTGCGCGGACAAGTATAGTCCACCTCGCCGGTGACCTCGCCGTTCTTCTTAGCAGCCTTCAGCATGGCGTCGACCTGCTCGGTCACCCATGCGTCTGTCGGTTGCACTGCTCGAACAGAAGAAATCTTCAGTCCCTGTTCGAATGAAACCACCACGTAAAAGGTTGAGTCTTAAAGGCACTTACCCGTGCTCTCCCTGGTGATGTCTTCCCATCCTTCTATCTTGTAGAAGGGGTAGGATCTCCTCCGCAGCGGACAGATCCTGTTCGCTGTGAAGTCACGAATGATCTCCCTGTCCGTGAGCCCAAGGCCCACGAGGGAAGCGATCTTCCGCGTCAGGTACCAATCCTCGTCGGACAGCTCCCGCCGAGGCATTGGCGTCCCCTTCGCTGGAGCTTGTCCGGTGAAAACGAGTTTGATGTCGTCGCCCCGCTTCGTGTAGAACCACCTCGTCCACCACACGCCCATCGAGTCAAGCAGGGGTGGGCGAGGGTACGGCGCGTCATTCGCGGTGGCCCGGAGCTTGAGGTAGTAGCACCCGAGCGCCGAAGCGGCGGAGCTGCCTCGCCATCAGATAATAGTGCGTAAACAGCCCACCGATGGATCAACTCCCAGTAGCCCTCGCGCGACAAAAGCGAAGACGGCCATCTGGAGGATCGAGTTGGGGTTCAGATTTGCGACCTCCAACTCGCTGATGTTGAAGAAGGCCTACACGAAGTCGCTTTCGGGAGACCTCAACCCGAACAGTACGAACTGCTCGAAGTTGACGAACTCGTCCTCGAGCGGCTCCGGTATTTCCTCCTCCCCGGGCAGCCTTCAGCTACCGGTGTCGACGTGCCCTTCCTCCTCCCAAATTTTCAAGTCCTCCTCGGTCAAGCTAGTGTCTGAGAACTTAGCCATAGCGGTTCCCAGGGCTGGACGAACAGATTTGGGGGTGGAGTTTGGCTGTTTGATGCTGAGCGCGGTTGGAATTAGGGCTTGGGAAGGAAAAGCGTGAGAGCAAAAGTGGCATGCCGCGGGCAGCTTGAGTGCTTTTATAGGCTCAAACGAGCAGCTCTGCAATGGATTTTTGCCACAAAACGACTAGTTTTTTCTTTGCAATGTTAGGTAAAAATGGTCGCTTTTTTTCATTCAAGTGACAAAGTTACTGCTTAGTTCCGCTAACGGCAATTTTTTCCAAAGGTGCCTTGAAAGGTCGAGTACTCTGCTCCGACAGATGTGATTCCCTGTTTGATGCAACAGAGTTGCTCGGTACTGATCAGGTTTTGTCCGGTTCCAAACAAGTCTTGCTCGGTTGAACCTTAACCTGTTCGGTCGTTTGTTGTACGTCCTTGTAGCAGCAATGTTTCCCTCTTCGTGACTTGGAGTCTCAAGAGGAAGACCCCACTCCAGTGAGTCCTTCCACTTGAGTCTCAGGGGCTAGCTGTCGGGGATAAAATCACGGCCCATTGCCATGGCCCACTCCCTAACGGCCCATTCGAACAGCCTACTAGGGCCCAGCTCCCTAGAAGGTTCTATCAGGCCCATGTGCATCTTGCCGAACAGCTTCCTGGCTGGCATGGTGCGTAACGACCAAGACATCGTGTTTGAGTCCGTCTCGAACAGGAGATCTGCACGGCTACGAGAAGACCCGGACGTTGGTTTCCCGGATTGGATTAGGAGTCGTGATCCCCAAGACTTGGAGTTTGCCTTATCTGTCGTGGGATGTATTTTGCATGGTACGAGTTCGTTACGTATTCGTAGTTAGCCCGGCCCGGTTATCTCCCGGTAGGTCGGTTGTTCAACACTATATAAACAGGGCCCCTACGGCGTGTAGAGGGGACGAGTTTATTCACCGGAAGATCGCATCATACTTCCTATACACCATAATCTCGCCGAGACCTGTCTGTCTCGCCGAGTTCTACCTTGTAATACTCTTTGATATATAGAAAGGCTGGACGTAGGGCTATTATCTCTTCGAGAGGCCTGAACCAGGATAAAAACCCTTGTCTCCCTGTTCGTCGTTGATTGCTGTTCGCTCTGTTCGGCGTGTCTCCTATCTCCCCTTCTCAAGAATCTTAGTTGACTTGAGATCGATATCTCAACCGTCGACAATATTGGCTTTTACCTGGCACTGCTAGAAATCAGAAGATTTTAGTACAATCGGAATAATGAACATCAATTATCGTGTTTATAATGTTGATGGAACAGTACCTACTCATTGTATTGCCTTTATGGATAGACGTTACTTTGGCCTTGGCCATTAGGTCAAGTAAATAACATGCGGAATTCACGCGGAATTGTTCCCTCTCGATCGTCTGAAAACAGATAATCTTAATTAAAGCATTTATATTAATAAATAACTAAATTTACATATGGCTCAACGTAATAAAAATTATATAATTAAACCGTAAAAAAGTTTATATACTATTTTATCACATACATTTAGTTCTCTAAGTTGCGTCTTGTATATCTTAATTTTTTTTGTTTTGAACGAACTTGCGACAACTAAAAATATCATCCCGTTGATTGTTGCACATTCTTTACAACATTAAACTATATGTAAATTTAGCTATTGACTAATGCAAAAGACATCAACTAAAATTTTCTCAATTTTCAGTTCATGACCTATGTAAATGTAGCTATTGCCTAGTGTGAAAAACAACAACTAAAATTTTCTCCATTTTCAGTCGATTCACAAAGGGTCACGCCAAAAAATGACACTTGTAGGAGAAACTCCACACAAGAAAGAAAATCAAGTTTTGAGATATTTTTCCCTTGCTTTCTTCATGTTTTCGAAATTCTTTCATAGCTGACACATAGACCTGATCAAATGCCGGGCCGGGCCGGGCCTAGAAAAGCCCGGTCCCAAAAACCAGTTCGAGTTCTACCGGGCGTCGGGCTCGAAGCCGGCCCGAGCCCACCAAGCCCATCGGCCCGCCCGACCGGCTTAAACTATCAAAATCCGGCCCGCCCTACCGATCACGAAGCTGAATGAGGCCGAGCCCGGACCAATGCACCGGTCGGGCCAGGCTTTTTCGGGCCGGATTACCGGGCCGGGCTTCCCATGAACAGGTCTACCAACACAAGACCCTTGAGCTTGAACACACAATGTCAAAACTATCTACCTATTATATTATGGCTAAAATCTTTCATGAGGAATCTTTGTATTCGGATTGGATAAAATGTATCTAAAAAGGCTAAGCTAAAAAAAAATCTATTTATCCATTATGCTGTGATAGAAGAGTGTCAATGATTGGGAAATGGCGTTCACGTTGAGCTTACTTCTTGAATGAGGGATCAACGGCCCCTTTCTATCGATGTTAGACTTTGGAGATGTATCGAAGCTACTAGGTTCAAAGAAAAAAATCTCAACCCTCGATTGATGTTGAGCCATATTATAATAACATAGATTAAAATTAATTATTCTATCATCAACAACAATAATAAAATAAAAATAGAAATTTGGAATAAAAATCTATGTCAACAATAAAACTATTAAAAAAAATTCATATCAACAACAATAAAAATAAAACTAAAATTGTAATAAAAATATATTACAAGACTAGAAACAAGGGTGCATATCAACTTAAATAAAAATAAAACATACTAAATTAAAAATGATTAAATGTGTCAATGTATCGACAATAATAAATAAATTATCTACCATTTATCTGTCATAATATTAAAATAGAAGCAAATAGAGCCACCATATAAGTGACTTAAAGAAGAAAAAACAAACCTTATAGTTGTTGCAAGCATGATGAGTTGGTCAATAAAAAGGTAGAGATGAAGATAATTAGAACAATAATATTGGATATAATGATATACATATAACGAAATTGAAATTGTTAATATATCTTTTATATTAGACTTAGACTATAATGAGACTTACCATTATATATGGCTATACATTATAAAACAATTATCCTTCTAATTGAACATGAACTATATTAGAGTTTCATTAGAAAATATATTTTAATCAATATAAATTAGGGACCGATTTGACATCAGCTGACCGACTAAAATTTTCCTAAAAATCAGTTGCACAATGATTAGCGAAAGGCGTATAAGTTAAATCTATCATCTTCCTGTGTAGTTGTGTACTACGGAGCTTGTATATTGGGACACATTGCTAGTTTATATATTATGAAGCTAACGGCCAAGCCAAACTTGATTCCTTGCACCCGTATCGAAAACACCGAGGAAGGCAAGAATATAGCTTTTGGATTTGGCCAAATGTCGTTCTCGTTCTTTAATCTTTCTGCTTTTAGACGAAATTACATCAATCGACCTCCCAGAAAAACGGGGAGCAAGACGCTTTGTTGTTACAAAATCTTTCTGCATTTAGACGAAGTTACATCAATCGACCTCCCAGAAAAAACGGTGAGCAAAAACCCTGTGTTCTTTCAAGAAACAAAAGCAGCAATTTTCTGCCATTGGAAACTAATCGAACAAATCATGAAAAAGAATGTAACTCATTTGTACAACAATCATCCGTGATTGAACAACAATTTTTTTTTGTTTCGGCAACTTCAAATGATCCTGCGTTTCTCCGCGGTTCACCGCAGATCACCACGACGGCCGCGGCGGCGGCTCCTTATAGCTAGCGGCAACGAGCGGCGACCCTTGCGGGTATGTCGATGGGAGACGACATGGCCGGCCTGCACCCCTCGCGCCTACTGCGGCCGGCGCCGGCACCGGCGGCCGCGGCAGGCTTCGCGTGCCGTCCGGCGCCCCGTGCAAGATCGCCGCGAAACCACCGGAAACCCCCTTGCTCGTCCGCCAGCCGCGCCGTGTCCGGCCACAGCACGTCCGCCTCCTGCAGCTCCTCGTCCGCCGCGGCGGCGCCAGGGCTCGCGCCGGCCGCCGTGGACGGGGCGCAGGAGAGGAACCCGTCGGAGCCGCTCGACGTGGAGGCGACCGCCAGCTCGTGCGCCTCCGGGGGCATGGGCAATGCCTCTTCCTGCCGCGACGGCGCCGTGTCGGGCCACAGGATGTCCGCCTCCTGGAACTCGTCCATGGCTCGCACTTGCACTGCGGCAGCTTGGATCCTCGGTTGCGCGTGTACGTAGCCGGCTCTCTTATACTCTACTCGTGTTCGTGCATTCGTGGGAAGGCGCGGGCACGGCACCGCGTCGAGCGGGTTGCGCATGCGCCATTGCTTGGGGCCCGAGGTGACGTAAGGGGCACTCTTCCTCTGGCTCTGATCTTGGAATCTTGGCGAGATAGCAACTCATGCCAGGTTACATGCTGGCTTTTGACGTAAGCCAGCTTGAGCTTGCCTAATGACATATTAGTGCATCGCTAATAGAAACCTAAATTAGATTGATCCATTACTATAGCAAATAAAACAGAAGAGATAAAAATATAGCTGAATAATGTTGGGTCGACCTGATTTAGATTTGTGTTAGTGATACATTAAGCGACGCCGGCCTGAGTACCTGACTGTAATGTGCTAGTGGCATTAAACGGGGAGTCTTGTCTCATTGGTTTCTTAAAATGCAGTTTTCTTATTCAACTCAATGTATTTTTTAAGATAACGAAAGAAACCTATGCAGCAAAGTAGGGATACATGTGGTCATTACAAATACTTATTAAAAAATGTAAACTAAAACGGAATAACAAATAATTTATCATCATAAGGCAAGCAACAAGAAAAAAACAAGTTTCTATCTCGTAACAACCGGACAACGCAAACATTTTGTGAGTTGTAATTCGAAGCATCCTCTAATAGAAGATGATCATCACCTTCATGAAGCCCCTTCGTAATTTCATAAGAGTAGCTAATTTCAAAATCTTTTCATAGCACCAAAAATGATTTATTGAAAGAGAGGGAAACAACCGAAACCACTAGTGTTGAGTAGCAATGCTAACTAGTTGAAACTAAATGTAACATCTCAAAATTCACTCCAAAACATCTCATCAAATCAATGAGCCAAGAGGCAATCCGGTAGGAACACCCATGTCTCTAGACGATAGTTGCAGCAAGATAATGATACCATGATCATCGCCGTTGTTGAATATGGCCAAAAAAAGGCAGAAACTAAGATTTCCCAATGGATTAACACTTCAACACCATTTTGTCGCTCATTATTCATCGCAAAGCTCACCACTATATGCAACCATTGTGTCGACGGTTGAGATATCGATCTCAAGTCGATAAGGTTCTTCAGAAGTGAGATAGGAGACACGCCGAACAACCACGAACAACAACGAACAGGAGACATGGATTTTTATCCTGGTTCAGGCCTCTCGGGAGAGATAATAGCCCTACGTCCAGCCTTTCTTTATATCAAAGAGGATTACAAGGTGGAACTCGACGAGATGAACAGGTCTCGGCGAGTAGTATGCGACAAAGTAATCTTGGATGCCAGATGCGTCTAAGTCGTCCCCTCTACACGCTGTAGGGGCTCGTTTATATAGTGTTGATGAACCGATCTACCGGAGGAATATCGGGCCGGGCTAACTACGAAACTGTAACGAACTCGTACATGCCAAATACATCTCTCGGCAGATAATGTATACTCCTAGTCTTGGGGATCACGACTCCTATTCCAATCCGGGGAACCAACGTCCGGGTCTTCACGTAGCCGTGCAGAACTCTTGTTCGAGTAGGACTCAAACAGGAATCCTAGGCCGTTACGCACCGTGCCAGCCAAGAAGTTGTTCGGCAGGATGCATATGGGCCAGATAGAACCTTCCAGGGAGCTGGGCCCTGGTAGGCTGTTCGGTTGGGCCGTCAGGAAGTGGGCCATGGCAATGGGCCGTAATTTTATCCCCGACACATTGTCTGTTTTCCCGCCAACATCTAGATCTAGCTGTCTTTGCTCACTGCCGACTGCACCCATATCAGATATAGCCACCTTGGCTAGGATGACAACACGCCTACAAAGGACGCCCACTAAAACTTCATGGCTAGCCACGACCTCAGGCGGAGAGATGTAGCATGTCCCCTATGAATGAAACACGCCTAGAGGAAGAACAGAACGTACCAAACGGAGGCATCCAAAGCATAGTGCTCATCGATAGCTGAACAACCATCCTCGTCCTCCTACTCCTCCTCCTAGCATTGGGACGGATACAAAATCGCAAGGATTAGCCGGATTTTGATCTAAATCTGGATCTGAGGTAGGGACTACCAGACTAAAAAAGAATGACAAAGAGAGAAGAGAAAGGGGTGGTGGAGGAGCACGAATCCCCACCCTCTCCTCTCCGATGAGCTCATCGAAGAGGAAAAGGAAAGAGATCTAAGGGAGAGACGTCAAGAGGGTCGAGGTAAAGCATCTTACCGAGGCTTAATCAGTGTTACTACTGATGGTGGTCAGAACGTGGTTAGGAAGACTGGCACACCAAGTAATCCTGGCTACTAGTGACTGCCCTGAGATACGACTGTTATATATATACATGATGTTGCTAGCTTAGTAGTTGTTAAAAGAGTATATTACAAATTACCAAGAGTTGTAGGCAGACGATGAGGATCATGAAGTGGTTCTGAGTGCAGTTGGCACAGGAGGAACCATGGAGGAGAAGATGTGAACAAGTCTAGTTGGCTTCAGGTCAGCCAGGAGGACGCTAGAGGAGGCGTCAGGCTAGAAGAACCAGAGAGGTCAGGGTAGAAGTACTCAGAGGAAGATGGCTCGGAAGGGCATGTAGACCAAGGTGAGGTCATATACATGTCGAGCTAGACGTTGCGGCGTAGGTGCTCAGGAGGGCATGTAGACCAAGGCGAGGTCGGATACGTGCTGAGCTGGTGACGAAGATGGTGTTTTGTCAAATCACTCATCGAGAGGGAGATTGTTGAGTGGTTTTGGCGATGGAGCGATTTGCCAAATTAGGAATTAATTTAATGAAGAAAATAAAGGGAAAAAAAGAGGTGGATGTGTGCATATACATGTATGAATGCATGTGTATGCATGGATGTGTGCATGTACGGGAGAGGCACGCATGGCATGCTAGCTAATTGTTCGGCTAGCTAGCTAGCTGGGCCTTTGGGCCGGCGTGCGCAGTGCGGCCAGGCTGGGTGATAGCCGAGGCAGCGTGTTGCGGGGAAAATTTATTTATTTTTTATTTATTTTTATTCGTTTATGCAAAATTGTATGTCGATTTGAAATTTAGACACAAATAGGCGTCAGTCGAGTGTTCAATTCACGACCGGGTACCTATCGCCGTTTTAAAGCACGCCAGGACCCTACCGTCGGGCTGGGGACGTTTTGTCATACCGGTCATACTTTCAACGCACGACAGGGAACCGGTCGCACGTTGAATGTACGACGGGACGCCGCCACGCCACAGAAGCGCCAGCGCCAGCGCCACCTTTCACGCCACGCCACGCCGTCCGCGCCCTGCTCTCGTCGCGCCCGCGCGGCGGCTAGGGAAACCCTAGTCGCCCAGTGCCCTCGAATGGGCCGCTATTGGGCAGCATGTGGGAGAAAAGGCCCATTTCTTATTTTCGCGGTTTATCCAAAATTGTAGGAAGCTCAAAAATATTTTAAAAATATCCAAAAATCTATAAAATTGAGGAGAGTTTAACTATCAAACTTTTTAAAACATTTTAATATGTTTTCAAATTTTTTATCTATTTTTATGGGACTAAAATCCCATAAAATATTTTTAAAAACTTTTCTCAAGGGCCCATTCAGTATGCCCAACCGCGCCCATTCGTGTGGGGACGACTGGGCAGCTAGGGTTTCTAGCTGCCGCCAGGCTTGGCTTGGCATGGCGTCTTGGCGAAAGGCAGCGCGCAAGGCGGAGCAGCAAGGCGGCGGCATGAAAGTATGCGTGGCGCGGCGTATACGGGCGCCGGCGGGCGATATGCGCGAGCATGGCGGCGTGCTGTCGTGCGTTCAACGTATGCGACGTTCCTGTCGTCAGGCGTTGAAAGTGTGACCGGTACGACAAAACGTCCCCAGCCCGACGGTAGGGGTCCTGTCGTGCTTTCAAACGGCGATAGGTGCCCGGTCATGAATTGAACGCTCGATCAGCCCCTATTTGTGTCTAAATTTCAAACCGACGTACAATTTTGCATAAACGAATAAAAATAAATATAAAAAAATAAATTTTCTGTTGCGGGCCGAGGCAACCGCGGCAATAAAAGGAGACGCGAAACCGCCGAGGAGAAATAGAAATAAAAGAAGAGGAGGAGAGGAATAGGGGAGGCCGCGAGGCAGGGAGCCAGAGACGGCGGCGATTTTAGGTTTTTTCCAATGGAAAAAGGGAGGAGCCAAGGGAGAGAAAGAGAGGATAATCAAGTGAGATGTGCTTCATTTGGAAGGAACCATGTACTCACTCAGTTTCAAATTGTAGTTCACTGTTAACTTTTGTACACGCCTTTTGATCATTCGTTTTATTTAAAAATTAATGCAAACATACAAAAATATAAATCGTGCTTAAAATATGTTTAATAATAAAACAAATCACAACAAAATAAATAATATTTACATATATTTTTTGAATAAGATGAATAGTCAAATATAATATCTAAAAGTCAACGGTGAAATATAATTTGGAACAGAGGAGTATGATATTTGATTGAATAAGTGGTAGTTCTGATAATTTTTTGTCCCTCGGTTCAAGTGCTTGCTCGCTTGATCTACTAGTGATACATATGCGTTTGTGTTTTTTTTGGTAAACAGTATTTGATCTATTGTTTGCTTCCGCTATATATTTAGTGGAAAAAAACTCTCTCGTCAGTGCGCCTCGATCCTAGATTTTATCTGTTGACTTTTTCACTGTCAACTTTAGAAAAATCCAACTTCCCCTTGTCTAAAGTTGCCGGAGTAGATTAACCTCTGAATTTAAAATTAGCAAGAGCAAGGAAAAGGGTAAAGGACTCGAGAGCCAACCAGCACGCAACCCTCGCCGCGGCGCGTTCTCGATCGCGAGTCGCACCGACACCACACGCAGCCATCTCCATTCCATCGCCTCCTGCTATCACTTTTGCCACGGTCTCCATGGAAACGGTCAGCATGCTAGCTGCACCCAATCGGCGTCATCGTTTGCCACGGACGGGAAGTTCCTGCATGCATGCCGGCTGATGCCTTGTTGAAGCTTGGGGCCAAGGATATGCAGCTGTAAGATCAAGCCTCCCGTGGGCTTAATGATTTTGGTAATTGATGGCAACTAGGTCGTACAGCTGAAACGCCAAGGATAAGGACTTTGTGTTTCATAGTTTCTCTGATTTCCTTGTGTGCGTTCTCGACCCAACTCAGCAGATCGACAACATCTCTCTGGTTGCAGGGTCCCACTGAGCACAGGTCATAGGGGTTCCGAGAGTGCTAGGTGTCAATCTTGATCGAACCATCTAGAGCGAGTACACCTGTCCAAAGTTCGAGAGAGTTCGGAAGAGCGACAACTGTCAGGGTTTCGTAGCCTCTAAGCAGCCCAAGCCAAATATTTGGTTTTAGGCGCGAAAATTCCCGCCCAAAGTGATCTAAACCTCTCGCCGATTCCACAAGACGATAAAGTAGGGCCACAACCCTAGGTGTGATGTCGGGCGAAGTCGGTAGAGCCAAAATCCTATTGGGACGCAAATTTTCAGCCCATCGGACGGCGTCCGATCGCCATCGGACGGCGTCCGGCGAGCCCGAGCCAAATTTTGGCTAAGTCCCGTAGACACACACACTGTCGGACGGCGTCCGACGCTCTACGGACGGGGTCCGACAGTGCCGGTGTCCAAGTGAGTGAGCACGAATTTGGCTAAGTCCCAAACGACATCGCCCCTGTCGGACGGCGTCCGGAAACCATCGGACAACGTCCGATCAAGTTCAAAATAGACCACCAGACGGCGTCCGACGGGCTCTCGGACGGTGTCGCATCTACAGGGGCGCGACAGTATTCACTGTCGGACAGCGTCCGACCCGCACCGGACGGCGTCCGACGAAGGCTGGGCAAGCGACCGAACACCTGGCGGGCACTTCTTGCGCACGCGCTGGCACCCCATCGGACGCGTCCGGTAAGCCACCGGACTGCGTCCGACGAAGCACAAAATTTGGCCTCACCCTCTGTCGGACGGCGTCCGACGGCAACCGGACGGCGTCCTACGGATTGAGCTGGATCTCGCGAAATTAAATCTCAGCCGTCCATTTCTAGGGTTTCGCCTTGGCCCTATAAATAGGGACTTGGAGCACGGAAGAAACTTGAGAGAGCCTACCCTAGCAGCCACCTTTTGCCCTAGCCACCTAGAGAGCTCCTTCCATGGTTCCTACCTCCACCTAGGGTTCCATGTGCTTGTGATATTGAGGGAGGAGTGAGGAAGAAGAAGAGAGCATCTCCAAGGTTTTGTGCCTTCTCCCATGGTTGTCTTGCCATCCTCCATAGTGGGATGAGGTTTGAGTGAGTGTCTCCGGTTTGTGCCCTTGGAATTCTTGCCACCGGGACACATCGTCTTCGCCGAGCTTCATCAAGCGTACCACAAGCAAACCCTTCTTCGTGAAGGTCACCGTGCTTCTCACGGTGCTTCCTCTCCGTTCGTCGGAGCGTGCAAAGTCCGCCGTGTGTCGGCGGCCACCTCCGTGTGTCGGTGGTGCCAAGGGGTCCGTGTGTCGGAGCCGAATCCTTCATGTGTTGGAGGTACCTCATGTGTTGAGGTGAAATCCACCGTGTGTCGGTGGTCGGTGCCGTGTGTCGGTGCCGGTGGGGTGTGAGGTCTCTCGCGTGTGAGAGAGCTCGCTTCCGTGTGAGGGTTTGAAGCTCGCCTACCATGTGTTGGTAAAGGGCTACCACGAGTGGATTGAGGGTTAGGGACGAAAAAGTCCCGACTTCTCTGTGTGAGAAGTTTCCTCAACGGAGACGTAGGTGTTCATGTGTTGAGCACCGAACTTCGGTAAACAACTCGGTTTGCGTCTCCTCGTCTCACTCATTTACTTCCGCTTATTGAATTGATCGCTTGCATGTGAGTGCCTTCATGCCTCCTAGTAGTCGCTTGTGCATTATTGTGATCACTTCCGCAACTATACTCTAGATCAATAGATAGGTTGGGTTCCTAATTTGACTAATTAAGCAAGCGAATCGAGAAAAGTAAAATTTGAAAATAGCCGATTCACCCCCCCTCTCGGCCTAGAATCCTTACAGCAGCTTAACGACTTATCTACGTTTTAAAAAGACATATGTGTCGGGAATAAAATTACGGCCCATTGTCATGGCCCACTCCCTGACGGCCCGATCAAGCGACCTACCAGGCCCACTCCTGGAAGGTTCTATCCGCCCATATGCATCTTGTCAAGAGCTTCTGGTGGCGTGATGCGAACGCCAAGGAATCGTGTTTGAGTCCGTCTCGACAGAGTTCTCGCGGCTACGTGAAGACCCGGACGTGGTTTCCGGATTGGAATAGAAGTCGTGATCCTCAAGACTAGGAGTATGCCTTATCCGCCGGACGATTTGCACGTCTGAGTTCGTTACGATCTCGTGGTTAGCCCGCCCGATATTCCCTCGGTAGGTCGGTTTGCTCAAGACTATATAAACAAGGCCCCTACAGCTGTAGAGGGACCAAGGCCTAGCACCTTTGTATTATCAAGATAATCTCGCCGAGACTTGTTCGCCTCGCCGAGCCACCTCTTGTATTCATCTCGATATATAAGAAAGGCCGGACGTAGGGCTATTATCTCTCCCGAGAGGCCCGAACCAGGATAAAACCCCGCCTCTCTGCTCGCTTCTCGTTCGTGGTTGTTCGGGCGTGTCTCTATCTCCTCCTTGAAGAACCTTGGTTGACTTGGGTCAATATCCCAACCGTCGACAGCTGGCGCCGACCGTGGGGACTCGCAGATCGAGCATGTCGAACTCTATCAGCGACCAGGAGATTCTCCGTGAGGACTACGACTCAGAAGGGCAGGATGTCTCTTCCCCTGCCAGATCGGATCAATCCCTTCGATCTTGATCGCCTTTCAGATCTGATTCCCAGCTCCATGCTCGGGATCGATCTCTTCGCCGGCAGCTCTTCGCCGGGCGCTGTCTGTCCCATGACGAGCTCCGTGCTCGGGATCGGATCAACTCTCACGGGCAGCTCTTCGCCGGGAGCGTCTGGTCTCCGCGACGAGCTCCGTGCTCGGGGGCTGGATCACTTCGCGCCGGGCAATCTTCGCCCGGGGCGCGCGTCTGGTCCCCGCGACGAGCTCCGTGCTTGGAGACTGGATCAAAACTCCTTCCGGATCCCGGGCTGTTCGCTGGCAAGGATGACGGAGAGAGTCGACCACTCTTGGAACATCGACCACCGTAAGTTCCTCGTAGGTCTTTTCGCTTCCTAGCTTCGCTTTTTCTCAAATTTCGCGCTTTAGTTCTTCCAAGTCTTTCGTGCCATGTAAAGTTCAACCCATTGAGCGGTGAATGTTCGCGCCCCTGCGCCCTTCTCACCACTCGCCTTCTCGCACTCTCTTTCTCTCTGGTAACATTTGATGGTCTGTCCGGTCTTGCGAACTCTGGCTCCATAATCTTTAGGGTTTTCCCCGCCCGTATCTAGCTTCAACAAGTTCCTAAACTCGAGTTGCGTAACACGGCATCCACCTCACGGCTAAGCTCGCTCGTAAGCCCTCCGCGGCGAGGCACTTACCGCTCACGGCACGACCACTTGGTAAAGCCTGCTCTCGTAAGCCCTCCGCGGCAGAGGCACTTTCCTTGTTCGGTTACCTTCGGAATCGCCTAACTTACGTTAACGGCGCTTTAAACGAGTCGATCAGATACGGTGTCGCTTAACTCTCTACGCGTGCTTGAAGTCGCAAGTTCAGGTCTTCATGCATCGTCTGCACGGGGCTAGGGCGCCGCTTTTCTCTTGTGCACTGTTCGAGTTCGCAAACTTAGGTCCTCGAGCAGCTGCACAACGGGGGCTGGGAGTTAGGCTAAGCGTTCTACCGGTTTTCTTAAAACTTTCTAGCGTTGTTCGTCTTGCTCTTGGTTTCCTGTTCGTCCTTATCTTTTGCTGCCCTTTTTGCGTGAAAAATTGCTTGGTCGACTCTCGCTCGATTCAAGCGCCGCCGGCGGTCTTGAGTCGCTCGGCGCCTCCTCGGAGGATCGCCTCTCTTGGTCGATTGGGACTTGAGCTGAATTTCGCAACCCCGATGCGCTTTTCAGTTTTCCAGCCTTTCCTTAGCGTTGGTTTTCCAAAACCTCGTTGGTCTTTCGCTCCGTGGCGCTCCCAGCGTCTGAGCATGTCTTTTATCCGCAACGACCATGACGGCTCGGTTAACAAGCGGTGCACCACCGATGGAGTTCGCCCACCGTAAGTCGATTCTCATCGCGAACGGCATGCCTACCGTAGTCGATTCTCATCGCAACGGCACTCCGGCGCTGGTTCCGCACCGCCGAGGCGACACCAACGCCGCACGGTCCATGTCCGGATAAGATTTCGCCGCGCGCCTTACTGCGGCTAAGGTCCCGATCGCCTTCCCTGGCTAGCGGTCTTAGCCACAGCGGGGCTGCACTTGCCCGCACACGTCTTCTTTATCCATGCTACGTCCTTCCTGGCACGGTAATCCGGAGCAATGCACCACCAACGGAGTCCTGCCCATCGTAAGCCGATTCTCATCGCAACGGGCACTCCTGGCGTCGGTTCCGCATTCGCCGAGGTGACACTAACGCTATCAAAGGACGTACCCGGAAAAAATTATGTCTTGTACGGGTAAGTCGTTTTTTGCGTGTTTTCCAAAACACGCTTTGCTCTTCTTAGAGCCTGTTCTTGCTCTCTTTTTCTCCTTGCTGGCTTGTTTCTTGTTTATCTTTTGCAGGAAATACAGAAACGGGGAACATCAGACGCCGGTGATGGTCGCGGCGAGGTTCCAGGCTTCCCCACCAAAACCGATGTCTGCATCCCTCTCTTCCCGGGTTTGCTCCGCGCATGCCCAGGGGCTGTTTCACTTCGTCCGCGTATGATTTCTTGTCTTTGCCCTGCACTGACCTTCACAGTTCGGCTAAGTCAAGGTATTGCGCCACCAACGGAGTCCTGCCCACCGTAAGCCGATTCTCATCGCGAACGGGCATGCCCACCGTAGTCGATTCTCATCGCAACGGCACTCAAGCGTCGGTTCGCACTTGCCAAGACAACGCCTACACCGCCGCAAGGAATACGTCATGGGTAAAGCGTTGATTTCACACGCTCTCTTGCGGCTCGATCGCGATCGGTTGTGATTCACCTCGCCGGGCGCTTCTTCGCTTGAGCGCGATTCGATCCCCGCGACGAGCTCCGTGCTCGGGTGGATCACCTCGCGACCGGCTCTTCGCCGAGCGCAGTTCTACCGCACGCCTTCGCTGGTCGTACTTCGGTTCCTTTAACGAGCTCCGTGCTCGGGACTAGATCTCTTTACTGGTTCCTTCGACGAGTAGACGCTCTGGATCGGGTCACCTTTCCCATTCGTATGCATTGTGCGCTCCTAGCACACGATCTACGCCCGGGGTACATCACCTTCGCTCTGAAGCGCGACATCGCCGAGAGCGCAATCTCTATTTCTGCAATCTCTAGCCCGAGAGGTGGTTCCCTATCTTTCCTAGGCATCCGAATGCACGGATGCAAGAAGACGAGTCCGCCTCGCGACTTGCTATGTTCATTCTCCGGAAGATCCGATCTTACGGATGCGGTGGTATGCTCTTCACTACAAAGAATCCAATCCCTCCTTGATGACGCTCACCTCAAGGAGATGATTCACCTCACTTCTTCCGATTTACGATCGAGGGTCGGGTACTCTGCTCGGACAGATGTCGTTCCTCGCTCGACGCAACAGAGTTGCTTTCGGCCAAGCGGAGTTTGTTCGGTCCCGAACAAGTATTGTTCGGTTGAACTATAGCCTGTTCGGTCGCCTGTTGTACGTCTTTATAGCAGCATAATTTTTCTCTTCGTGACTTGGAGTCTCAAAAGGAAGACCCCACTCTAGTGAGTCCTTCCACTTGAGTCTCGGGGCTAGCTGTCGGGGATAAAATTACGCCCATTGCCATGGCTCCACTCCCCGGCCCGATCAAACAACCTACCAGGCCCTCTCGGAAGGTTCTATCCGCCCATATGCATCTTGCCAACAGCCTTCCTAGTCGGGCGTGATGCGAACGGCCAAGAATCGTGTTTGAGTCCGTCTCGAACAGAGTTCTCAGACGGCTACGTGAAGACCCGACGTGGTTTCCGGATTGGAATAGAAGTCGTGATCCTCAAGACTAGGAGTATGCCTTATCTCGCCTCGGGGCGATTTGGCACGTCACGAGTTCGTTACGATCTCGTGGTTAGCCCGCCCGATATTCCCGCTGTAGGTCGGTTTGCTCAAGACTATATAAACAAGGCCCCTACAGCGTGTAGAGGGACCAAGGCCTAGCACCTTTGTATTATCGCATAATCTCGCCGAGACTTGTTCGTCTCGCCGAACCACCTCTTGTATTCATCTCGATATATAAGAAAGGCCGGACGAGGGCTATTATCTCTCCGAGAGGCCCGAACCGTGATAAAACCCCCGCCTCCTCGCTCTTTGTTACGTCGGGTTGTTCGGCGTGTCTCCTATCTCCTCCTTGAAGAATCTTGGTTGACTTGGGTCAATATCCCAACCGTCGACAATATGCTTATAGTTTTTTAGGTCCTTTTTTCGTTATTTTGAAGGTGGGTCGTAACGATATAAAAATTAAGTCAAACAAAATGGATCCGAATCTCTAGACTATTTCGAGAAGCTCTTGAAATTCAGTTATTTCAGCCGTTCAACTTTTCAGCCGTTCAGATCAGCTCAAAAGAACAGGGCCTTAATCATCACATAAGGTCTAGACAACATCGAAGAACGAAGGCACAATGTTTAGTAACATATTTCATCTAGAGGCGGATCCAACACCGGGTTAGGTGAGGCTCTAGGTTGCCCCACCTACGCTGTCTATGACAGTGGAGCCACATCTTAGACCCACCTACAATTTTTAATCTAAAATAGAAGCTAGGGAGGAAGGGGCTAAACTTCATACTTGGATCTTGATCTAAACTTTAGCCCCTACTATTATTTTTGACTGCGTCCGCCCCTATTCGTCATTGTTGTCTACATTTGCGGGGTTCTGATTATAGTCGCTTCTCCTCAATAAGCATAAGCACACCGAACCACCCGAGTCGTGACCACAGATCAGTCGTTGATTCTATTGCGTCCTTCGCTATAACTAGGTCGACATGACCGGTTACACCAAAGATTTCCCCTATTTATAGTGGAGACTATGGATACGAGTCCAACTCTGGCATGACACTCTCTGCCTATTACAACTCAGAGTATATGTAACCGACTTGTACACATATTTGACACCTACTCTAACACATAGTAAGTACCAGCTAATGTGTGTTTACACCTGTCGTCATGGTTCATCACTTCATTTGCACTCTCAAATTGATTTATTGGTTAATTGTTGTCGTCGAGATGCCCAAGATAACAAATTTTAGGGGCATTCCCTAGGCGCAGCTCAAGTTACCGCCCTAGAAAGTGATCGCAGTGTGAAAGTGCAAGCTAGAAGAGGTAGTGATTGCATGAGATAGGTGTACAATTTCTATTACAATTGAGATTGAGTTGCAATGGTATCATTGGCCCATATATACATACAAAGCATGCCACATTCCTCTATTGCCCTTGGAGGTATAGGGAATCTTTAGTGCGGAAAGGATTTTTGATGTGTAATCCAGTCATACCCTTGGTCGGACAGCGAAATCAAGGGTCTGACTGTCTTCACCCCAATGTACACCATTTGAGCTACTTTCCATACCCTTTCGACGTGAGTACTTAAGATGACTGCCTCTTATGGTTGATGCTTTTTTGCTCTCTACCATCTACGACATATGTTTGTCATATATAGCTACCTTGGTTTTGACCATTGCAACTCTAGATCGGAAGCTAAACAAGTTGATCATGAGCCTAATCCTAAACTCGAGTCTAATTTAAGCGAGCTCTAGCTCGATCCTGATCCCTCATTGAGTTTTACCGAGCCCGAACAACCATCACCGCACCAACTATTTCTCTCACTAAATCAATTACTCCAATCAATTCGAGTTGAGCTTAAACTTAAAATCGAACTCATCCGATCTCATGTAGCCTTACCTTCTCACTTAAAACAGCATTAACCCATTCAGACTCGATCTATATATCCGAGCTCGAGCCTAATCTTTGACAGTTCAAAATCGGCCTGAATCCACCGTATCGGTGGGTCGATCAAGCACACCAATTATTGCCGACGAATCCATTAAAAGGGCCACGAAACATACGAGTTCCGCAGGTGGCGAGAGCCGAGCGGGGTGATGGACCAAAAACGCTCGTCACCAGCCAAGCAGAAGCAGGCCATGCCAATTAACGCCGATAGACCGTGCGGGATGAATCTAACCTAAACCGAACAGTTCGCTACCCACCACACATGCATTAACGCCGCAACGCTACCGCGACCGGCTCTGGTCGACCGGCATGTGTTATCGCGCAGGAACTTTCCATGCGCGCGCGCGCATTTACGCGCCTCCACCACTGAACAGTGGACGCCTCAATGCCTCATGCCGCGGAGCGCTACGCTGCACACGCCGAATTCAATGGTCCTAATCGAAGCAGGGAGGTCGAAGCGCCGTGGGGCATGTGAAGTGGATTGGGACTAGCTAGCCAGCCGTCGCTCATGTCAGGCCTTGCACCGGCCGATTGATCTCTGCCAAAACGGTGCAATAAATTCTGGAGAACCGATAAAAATTTTTAGTAGTCGTCGTCGAGGATGTGGGTCTAGGGCGACGACGGTGATTCATTGATCGCATGTGCAGTGTTCTGGAGATCCACTTCTGCTTTTCTGTTCGATATCACGTCCGGAGTTCCGGCCATTGTGCTGTTGCTGTACGCGTCTCTCTATGATTTGGAACTGGAGTAACCTTTAACCATTCTTCTGCTAGTAGACTATACTAGTTTATGCATGAAAATGAGAAAATCTAACTAGTTTATGCCCCGTCAGACACCCGTAAACGTGTTTGCTGAACTAAATGAAAAAAATAAACAGGGGACAGTTAGGGCTGATCCAGCACTCTAAGAGAGAAAGAGCATCTCTAGTAGGTGCGTTGTAACTAAAAATGGATCACAATATCATGGTGAGGGCTCATAAAAAGAGTTAAGCTATTTCTAACAATTATACGTCTAGTTGATAAATGAATTAAGAAATAAGATATTCTTTCCTTTCGTTCTACCTTTTTATGGCCAACAAAAAAAGACAAATTTTTACAGTAAATTAAGATAACATATTCTTTCCTTTTGTTGTACCTTTTTATGGTCAACTAAAAAAAATCTTTTTTTTTTTGCCAAATCTTTACAAAATAAAACCATAATTTCATGGTGAGGGTCATAAAAATATTTAGGAATTATAATAAAAAACTAAAAAAGCTACAAAATATGGAACTTTAACCATAGTTTCATGGTAAGGGTCTATAAAAAGATTTAGATGTTAGAGATAAATAAGTTTCAGTAAAAATAAATTAAGAATAATTAAATAAAAGAAATTTCGTTGTGAGTATATAAAAATATTTATCCATTTTTAACATTTATAGGATTCATAAAAAAGTTACCAAATGCTTTATTACATCGCTTTATCTGTTGGCCTTTTGGTGAGCATCAAATACTTTTCTACGCACGATAAGCATATAATACTTATCTATGGTTTAGGATTTCGAGTGAAATAAAAAACGAATGAAGGGTTTTGTATATAAACCCTATACTATATAATACTTTTTAATGACGAAATAAAAAACATTAAACCACTCATTCTAGCTTTTGTACTTAATTAGCTTAAAAAATTCTTCGGAACCAAACCATTATATAATTGAACCGTAATTTCAACCTAGGGTTTGATGAAAAGATTTAAATATTACACAAAAAAAGTTATAATTAATTAATAAATAAATGGGATGAAGGATAAGAAAAGACTTCGAAAAAAATATAATTATAGTTTAAAGTCAGCGGTCCATAGAATAAAAAATGTAAAACAAGGCTTAACAATGGAACCACAATTAACCATGATTGCATGGTAAGGGTCCATCAAAATATTTATGCGTTAAAAATAAATAGGCTTCACAGAATTGATTACATCATTCTATATGTTTAAATTTTGCCTTTTTTAAAAAAAAAATGGCCTCTGCACTTTAATAGACTACTGATTTGAATCTGATCAAAATAAAACATTAGGTTTTTTTTAGGCTATCTTTTTATGGCGGAGACCAATCGTATGGCGCGCCACGGGCGCGTTTACCATGCTAGCTGAATTCAAACTAGCTCATATGAATGCCACATGAAATGTTCATCCATCTCAAACATCAACTCTTAAAGAATCTAAGAGTCGGCATGAACAACTAAACTAAATCACTCTTTCACCTAAGAGCATCTCCATATCTGAACAAGGGCGACTCTTCCCTTCCCAACCTCTCAGCAAAGCTCCAAATTTGGTAACGTTCCTGGTGTTGAAGAACGAGGAAGCTCAAAATTTGGTAACGTTCCTGGTGTTGAAAAACCCACCGACACGAGCCCATCAGCGAAGCGCAACTCGCCGAGCCGCGCTACAGTCCATCGGCCGTGCAAGGTACGTGTATGTAACCCGGCGCGCGTCGTGGTGATCAATCAATGCGGCGCCACCGGCGCGCGCGGCCCTGGCCCCCAACCGCGTGACAGCTCCAACCTGATATGGAGCATCCCCCACTGCAACGCGCGCGCGCAGCAGCGCAATACTGTTCGCCCCTGACTCCGACGACGCGCACGCGCACCTGCAAATATCGCCCTAGCTACCACATGATCTAGCGCAGTAGAGCCCCGGCCCAGCCTATAAATGCAACTGGGATGTGTCGGCCCGGCCGATCGGGTCACATTTTTGCCAGTCTTATATCCAGCCTATAGCCAGCCAGTGCAGTGCGCGCAGCCGCGCAGCTAGCTGCAGCGGCGGAAAGAAGAAGGAGAAGAGGGATGGAGCGTGCTGCTGATTGGCGGCTGCCGCTGTCGGCGCTTCTTCTGCTTGTCCTGGCCGCGGCCGGCGCCCGCGCGGAGCCCCAGGTGCCGTGCTATTTTGTGTTCGGTGACTCGCTCGTGGACAATGGGAACAACAACGACATCGCGTCGCTGGCGCGGGCGAACTACCCGCCCTACGGCGTCGACTTCCCCGGCGGGCCGACGGGGCGCTTCAGCAACGGCCTCACCACTGTCGACGTGCTCTGTGAGCTCGCTTCGGACCATCTCTTCTTCCAATTTGGTTTGTGCTAGCTAGCGCGTAAGGTAGCTGCATGCATGCATGCATTGCATGGTTAAATACTTCGTCCCGCCGTCCTGGTGAAGGGATAGGAGTGTAGGACATTGTTGTTTGGGTTTTGAGACTTGTGTAATGCGAGCAGCTGGAGCAGCATATGCGTTTGGCCATTCGATTCTAGGCCTATCATGCTTTGAGCAAGTGCCATTCGATCAGTTCCGATGATATGTCATTCCATCTTTTGTTTTTTAAGATGTCACTCCAATCTGAGCAGTTTGATCAGTTGCTGCGTTCTGACTTTTTGTTGTCTGCAAGGAGCTCTTGTTTTGCTGCGTGCCTGCGTCTGTTGGCGTTGGGTGCTTGGTCTGCTCTTCCATCAAATTTCTTCCACTATTTACAGTTACACGTGCACCATTTGTCGCTGGTTTCAGCTAAGCTTCTGGGCTTCGACGACTACATCCCCGCGTACGCTGGTGCAAGCAACGACCAACTCCTCACCGGCGTCAACTTCGCCTCAGCCGCAGCCGGAATCCGGGACGAGACTGGCCAGCAACTGGTACACACATAACTGAGATCTACCTATACATGGTGTCCATCAAATCGATCGATGGCCGCACAGCACAACACGTTAACGCATCGGGATCAGAAGGAAACTTGACGTAGTGACGTGCGTGTGCAGGGTGCCCGGATAAGCCTGGGCGGGCAGCTGCAGAACTACCAGTCGGCGGTGCAGCAGCTGGTAAGCATCCTGGGCGACGAGGACTCCGCGGCGAACCACCTGAGCCAGTGCATCTTCACCGTCGGCATGGGCAGCAACGACTACCTCAACAACTACTTCATGCCCGCCTTCTACAACACCGGACAGCAGTACACGCCGGAGCAGTACGCCGACGTGCTCATCGACCAGTACTCGCAGCAGCTCAGGGTCAGCGCCATGACTTGACATACATGCTCACTAGCTAGCTAGTACTAGTAGTAGTACACTAGTACTGCACCCTGCTGAATCTTTGTGCGTGCGTGTAGATCTTGTACAACAACGGAGCCAGGAAGGTGGCGCTAATAGGCGTGGGGCAGGTCGGGTGCAGCCCGAACGAGCTGGCGCAGCAGAGCCCCAACGGCGTCACCTGCGTCGAACGGATCAACAGCGCCATCCAGATCTTCAACCAGAAGCTCATCGCCCTCGTCGACCAGTTCAACACGCTGCCGGGGGCGCACTTCACCTACATCAACGCCTACGGCATCTTCGAGGACATCTTGAGAGCCCCTGGATCACAGGGTATAATTAAGAACAAACTAATCTCTGCCTTTCCACAGTCTGCCGATCAGCTTCAATATAGCACTGTAGAGTGTAGAAAGATGGAAACGAGGACGCGTTGATTGTTGAATGTGTGCAGGTTTGACGGTGACGAACCGAGGGTGCTGTGGGGTGGGGAGGAACAACGGGCAGGTAACGTGCCTGCCGTTCCAGACGCCGTGCGCCAACCGGAACGAGTACCTCTTCTGGGACGCCTTCCACCCGACGGAGGCGGCCAACATCCTCGTCGGGCGGAGGACGTACAGCGCGGCGCTGCCGTCCGACGTCCACCCTGTGGACATACGCACGCTCGCGCAGCTCTAGGGGCATCACGCAATCACATCAGGATTATCATTTGACGGGCGTAATTTATAGCTTCGCTTTTGTTGGTTTGTTTCTTTTGGCTCGTGATTGTGGGGGAGCAAATAAGCGTAAGGTTTTACATATGTTTTGTTGTACTTTGGTGTGCCACTCACAAGATGTGTGTGCATCTAAATTTGTTCTACATATGCTTGTACTTCCCGGTTTTGCTATCCGCAAATGAACAGTAAATGCATGCAACGTGTTTGTTCTCAAAAACATTAATCATCAAGCCCAAAAGCAATTAGCAAAGGGCAGTGCCACAAATCGGAAGGGGTTCTCATTAGACACTCGCAACATTACTGTAATACCCTATCTTGTTGAGATGTGTAGTCGATATAATTGGTTAAGGTAAAACTAATAGTACCATGCACGTGTTATCCTGGAAAGATTTCTAGTAGCATATAATACCCGTTGGACCCCGAACATAGCACTTCGGATCAACTTTTTTTTTTGTACGGAACGACGACACTGATCGTCCAAAAGTGGTGCTATGCATACGTGAGGCATCCTCGTGCATGGGTGTGCTAGGCTCAAATCGAATTTGGGTCAGGGTTATAAATGGTATCAGAGCATCAACCCTCGTTGTAGCATTTTGGCACGCACTGGACACCTAGCATTGGCACTAGACACCCGTTGCATACCAAGGGGAGATCCCGGACAATTGTCGAATATACATTGTGTCGACGGTTGAGATATCGATCTCAAGTCAACCAAGGTTCTTCAAAGAGGAGATAGGAGACATGCCGAACAACCACGAACAGCAACGAACAGGAGACAGGGGTTTTTATCCTGGTTCAGGCCTCTCGGGAGAGATAATAGCCCTACGTCCAGCCTTTCTTATATATCAAAGATGAATACAAGAGGTGGCTCGACGAGACGAACAAGTCTCGGCGAGATTATGGTGTATAGGGAGCAAAGTGTTATGATCAGGTGTCTAACAGATGCTAAAAGCTAAGTCTAGTCTGTCGATGCCAGATGCGTCTAAGTCGTCTGATGATCTTGGACATGCCCTCTACACGCCGTAGGGGCTCGGTTTATATAATACGGAGCAAACCGACCTACCGAGGAATATCGGGCCGGGCTAACTATGAGATCGTAACAAACTCATACATGCCAAATACAACCTACAGTAGATAAGGTAATCTCCTAGTCTTGGGGATCACGACCTCCAATCCAATCCGGGAAACCGACGTCCGGGTCTTTACGTAGCCGTGCAGAACTCTTGTTCGAGTAGGACTCAAACATGATTCCTTGGCTGTTACGCACCGCGCCAGCCAGGAGGCTGTTCGGCAAGGTGCATATGGGCCAGATAGAACCTTCCAGGGAGCTGGACCCTGGTAGGCTGTTCGACTAGACCGTCAGGGAGTGGACCATGGCAATGGGCCGTGATTTAATCCCCGACAGCTAGCCCCCGAGACTCAAGTGGAAGGACTCACTAGAGTGGGGTCTTCTCCTTGAGACTCCAAGCTGATCACGAAGAGGGAAATTTTATTGCTACAAAGACATGCAACAATCGACCGATCAAGTTAAGGTTCAACCGAACAAGATTTGTTCGGGACCGAACAAACCCAATCAGTACCGAGCAACTCTGTTGCGTCGAACAGGAAATCACGCCCGCCCGAAAGCGTAACACTCAACCTTCGGTCGAACCTTCGAAAAAACTAGCCGCTATGCGATTCCAACGGTAACTTCCTATCGCCGCTTGAAGGAAAAAGCATTTACCGCTTTATCCACCGTTGCGGTAAAAACTAGCCGCTTGTGACAAAACCGTAGCTAAGCTGCTCAGACGGGACTATAAAAGCACCCAAGCCGCCCGCGGCCAGCCACTGTTCTCACGCCTTTCCTCTCTAAGCCCTAGTTCCAACCAAGGCCAAAGATCAAGCACCCAAACTCCACCACCAACCCCGCCGTCCGCCCACGGGAACCGCTATGGCTAAGTTCACCGGCACTAGCTCGACCGAGGAGGACTCAAGGTCCGGGAGGAGGAGGGCCACATTGACACCGTAGTGGAGGTCGCCGGAGAGGAGGATACTCGAGTCACTGAGGGAGAGTTCGTTAACCAATCGCTTCGCCTTTGCTCGGGTTGCGATCTCCGGCGACTTCGTGCCGAGGCCTTCTTAAACATTAGCGGATTGGAGGTGGCGAACCTCAATCCGAGCAGATCCTCCAGATGGCGTCTCGCACACCGCGCGAAGGCTATCTGAAATCGATCCACCGGGGCTGTTTCCTCCACTATTACACGTGGACGAGGAGCAGCTCCGCCGCTTCAGCTACTGGGTGCTACTAAATCAAGCTCCGGCCACCGCCGACGACGCGCCGTATCCTCGTCCACCGCTGCTCGACTCGATGGGCGCGTGGTGGGTGAGGTGGTTCTACAGCAAGCGGAGCGGCGACAGCAAGCTCATCTTCACCGGAAAGGCGCCTGCGAAGGGAACCCCAATGCCTCGGCCGGAGATGTCCGCCGAGGATTGGTACCTGACAAGGAAGATCGCCTCCCTCGTGAGCCTCGGGCTCACGGGCAGGGAGATCATCCGGGACTTCACAGCGAACAGAATCTGTCCGCTGCGGAGAAGGTCCTATCCCTTCTACAAGATAGAGGAATGGGAAGACATCACAAGGGAGAGCACGGGTAAGTGCCTTTAAGACTCAACCTCTTTATTGATCGCTTTCTCGAACAGAATTTAACGATTTCATCTGCCGGGCAGAGAAGCCAACCGACGCATGGGTGACCGAAGCGGGTCGACGCCATCTCAAGGCGGCGAAGAAGGACAGCGAGGTCACCGGCGAGGTGGCCTACACTTGTCCGAGGAACGTGCTCGTCCGCACGCATTTGGTAAATCACTTATACCCAAATTTCGCTGCTAGATTTACACCGCTGGTTTTAATGCCGACGCTCGCTTCTCAAAACGCGCAGGAGGACCAAACCGATCCTCGGAGGGATCGCCGAGGATCTCTCCGGTCCGAGAAGGAGAAGCCGAAGAAGGGCAAGGCCAAGGCGGCCACAAAGCCCAAGGTGGCGGCCGAGCCGACGCGAGCTCGCCAGCGCCATGGCGGCCGCCACCGTCGAAGAGACCAGTGCGGCGACGAGCGCACCGAAAGCGCACCAAGTGGGCGCGCGGTCAGCCCAGCAAGAAGAGACTAAGCCCTCCCTCCTCGCCGAAAGCGAGCGACGAAGAGTAAAGACCATGGCCCTCGGCTTAGGCGTTACACGCAAGCTCACCCGGCCATATGGCGCGGCTACAACAGTCGCCGAGCAAAGGAGACTCGAGGAGGAGGTCGCGCGGGAGAAACTCCTTGCGCTATGCTGAGAGGAGTGCTCAGCTCACTAGAGAGCTGAGCTCATCGCCGCGAACGCCCAAGGGCCAAAGCGGAGAAGCCGCCAAGGAGCCCCCGAGGAAAAGGCGGAAAGTTCCGGCGAGGAAGATCAGGATCAAGCCCTCCACGGCAGGTATGTAGAAATCGATCTTTTGATCTTTCCACCTTCTGACCGCATTAGACTTAACGATCAACTCGTTCATCACCGCCAAGAGAGATCGCCACACGACGCCGAGGCGGCGCTTCGGCGGTCGCTGCTGCCCGAGCACCTACACGGTGCATCGCGGGCAGTGAGGCTGGCGAGCCTCAAGGACAAGCTGGCGGCGTGGAGCCTGCTACTCGCCAGGCTCCAGTGAGCAGCTCGACGCGCTCAAAGGCGCGGTGGAGCGGCTAGAGGCAGAAGAAGTGGCGCGCGGCGCCACAGACGGCGGAGCCAAGGCGAAGGCTCCGGAAGCTTCCCCGGGTGGGACCGAACAGCCGGTCCTGCCAGGTACTTCGTCGCAGGGGCAGCTCACCCCTGAGGCGACGGAATTCTCTGGCGAGCAGGGTGAGATCCCTGCCGCCAGGGAGCAAGAAGAAGCCCCCGAGCAGGCCGCGCAAGTCGTCCTGCCCGTGGAGGTATCGGCGCCATCCGGTGGAGTAGCTTCGGGCTCGCCCGAAGACGTTCGGGCGGAAGAGGAAGAGGAGAGGGAGCGCGGAGACGAAAACGCTTCGCCCATTGCTCCTGCTCCCGGGCAGACGCGCTCCCGCAAGAAGAAGGAGCGAACAAGGCGGCGACGGGGAGAACGCGCCCGTCTCATCCCGCACGAACGGGGCTTCGTGACGCACGGCCTCGAGGACCGCTTGCGCCGCGGACTGAAGCACCGGCTTAGCAAGGTAAGCTCCAAGAATAAACCTTGTTCAGTTTAGCTACGTTATCGCAGAGTGACTGACTTGATCTCCTCTCTCAGGTCTTTAGGGACACTATGACGGAACTCGAGGACGGTGTCACCACCGAATGGAGCGCCGTACTAGCATCCCTCCGGGAGCATCTCCAGACGAGGGAGCCTGGGGCAGAGCCCTACGCGCTGGCCCAAAGCCGGAGCCGGCTGAAAGCGAAGGCGAAGAAGCTCAAGGCCGAGCTGACCAAAGAGAGGCGTTCCTCTGAGGCCCTTTTAAAGGAAGCCGAGGAGCTTCGCGCACAGGCCATCAGGGCGAGCACTGCGGAGGAGAAGCCGGGCCGCACGAAGTGGCTCGAAGGGTAGCTCGCCGACGTGTCCCACTGGCGGGACCGGCTGGCGGCGGAAGCCAAGAAGCTTAAGGCCCAGCTCGCCAAGGAAGAGCAAACTTCCGCGGATCTCCAAGCAAAAATCTCGACCCTGTGGGCTTCACAGGAAGAGATCGAGGAGATGCGCGGGATGACGGTGAGGGCGATCACCGCAGAGAAGAAGGTCAAGGAGCTGGTCGAACAGCTCAAGACCACCGAGCAGCAAGCTAGCCAGAGTAAGGACCTGGCCGAGCAGCTGCAGGCCAAGACCGAAGAGGTCGAGGCTCTCCGTCTTGAAAGCGACGGAGCGAGCCAGAGCAGCAGCGGAGGAAGCCGATCGTCTCCGAGCTGAGGCCAGAGAGGGGTTCAAAGCCCAAGGGGAAGTCAAGGGGAAGTCCTGCGCCTCAAGGAAGTGATCGAGGAGCTCAAGGAGCAACTCGCTTCTAAGTAGCTGGCAGGACCGGCTGTTCGGTCCCACCCGGAAGCTTCCGAGTTTTCGCTTTGGCTCCGCTGCTCGTGGCCTCAAGGCCGCTTTTTCGCTCTAGCCGCTCCACTGCGCCTTTGAGCGCGTCGAGCCGCTCATCGAGCCTAGCGGTAGCAGTGCTCCACGCCGCCAGCTTGTCCTTGAGGCTCGCCCGACCTCACCGCCCGCGATGCACCGTAGGTGCTCGGCAAGAACACCGCCGAAGGCCGCCGACGTCGCTCGTGGCGATCTCCTCTTGGGCACTGATGAACGAGTTGATCGTTAAGTCTAATGCGGTCGAAAGGTGGAAAGATCAAAAGATCGATTTCTACATACCCGCCGTGGAGGGCTTGATCCCGATCTTCCTCGCCGAACTTTCCGCCTTTCCTCGGGGGCTCCTTGGCGGCTTCTCGCTTTGGCCCTTAGGCGTTAGGGCGATGAGCTCAGCTTTTTCGTGAGTGAGCACTCCTCTCATAGCAACGCAAGGAGTTTCTCCTTGCGCGACCTCCTCCTCGAGTCTCCTTTGCTCGGCGACTGTTGTAGCCGCGCCATATGGCCCGGGTGAGCTTATGGTAACGCCTAAGCCGTAGGGCCATGGTCTTTACTCTTCGCCGCTCGCTCGGCGAGGAGGAGGGCTTGGTCTCTTCTCATTGGGGTGACTGCGCGCTCGCTTGGTCTCGCTCGGTCGCGCTCCGTCCGCCCTTGTTGGTCTCTTTGATTTGGCCGCGGCCGCCATGGCGCTGGCGAGCTCGCGTCGGCTCACCTCCACCTTGGGCTTTGTGGCGCCTTTGGCCTTGCCCTTCTTCTTCTTCTCCTTCTCGACCGGAGAGATCCTCGACGATCCTCCGAGGATCACCGTCCTCCTCTGCTGCTTTTGAGAAGCGAACGTCGATTAAAACCAACAAAGTAAATCTAGCAACGCTGGCTGGGTATAAGTGATTTACCTCGTGCATGCGGCGACGAGCACGCCCTCGGACAAGTGTAGGCCACCTCGCCGGTGACCTCGCTGTCCTTCTTCGCCGCCTTTCAAGATGGCGCCGACCCGCCGGTCACCCATGCGTCGGTTGGCTTCTCTGCCCGAAAGATGGAATCGTTAAATTCTGCTCGGAGAAAACGATCAATGAAGAGGTTGAGTCTTAAAGGCACTTACCGTGCTCTCCTTGTGATGTCTTCCCATCCTCTATCTTGTAGAAGGATATGACCTTCTCCGCAATGACAGATTCTCGTTATTCATGTGAAGTCCCGGATGATCTTCCGCCTGCGGAGCCCGAGGCTCACGAGGGAGGCGATCTTCCTTGTCGTACCAATCCTCTGTGGACATCTCCGCCGAGGCATTGGGGTTCCTTCGCAGCGCCTTCCGGTGAAGATGAGCTTGTTGTCGCCGCCCGCTTGTCAGAACCACCTCACCCACCATGCGCCTGCCGAGTCGAAAGCAGCGGTGGACGAGGATACGGCGCGTCGTCGGCGGTGGCCCGGAGCTTGAGGTAGTAGCACCCAATGCCGGGCGGCGGAGCTGCTCCTCGTCATCGTAGTAGTAGTGAAGGAACAAATTTCACCGGTGGATCGATTCTCAGATAGCCTTCGACAAAAGCGTGCGAAGACGATATCCGAAGGATGCTTTGTTCGATTGAGGTTCGCCACCTCCAATCCGCTAATGTTTAAGAAGGCTCGACGAAGTCGCCGGAGATCGCAACCCAACAAAGGCGAATCGCTCGGGTTAACGAACTCTCCTCCAAATGCTCTCGAGTATCCTCCTCTCGGCACCTCCAGCCACGGTGTCAACGTGACCTCCTCCTCCCAGACCTTCAGTGCTCCTCGCGTCAAGCTAGTGCCGGTGAACTTGGCCATAGCGGTTCCCAGGGTTGGACGAGCAGGGTTGGTGGTGGAGTTTGGGTGCTTGATGCTGAGCGCGGTTGGAACTAGGGCTTAGAGAGGAAAGGCGTGAGAACAGAAGTGGCTGGCCGCGGGCGGCTTGAGTGCTTTTATAGTCCCGTCTGAGCGGCTCTGCAACGGTTTTGTCACAAACGGCTAGTTTTTACCGCAACGGCTGAATAAAACGGTCGCCTGTTTTCACTGCGCAGCGATAGGAAGTTATCATGGAATCGCAACGGCTAGTTTTTCCAAAGGTTCGACCGAAGGTCGAGTGTTCTCGCCGCGCGAGCGTGATTCTCGCTCGACGCAATGAGTTGCTTTCAAGATCGATTGGGTTTGTCCGGTTCCGAACAAATCTTGTTTGGTTGAACCTTGACTTGATCGGTCGATTGTTGCATGTCTTTGTAGCAATAAAATTTCCCTCTTCGTGAGCTTGGAGTCTCAAGGAGAAGACCCCACTCTAGTGAGTCCTTCCACTTGAGTCTCGGGGGCTAGCTGTCGGGGATTAAATCACGGCCCATTGCCATGGCCCACTCCCTGACGGCCTAGTCGAACAGCCTACCAGGGCCCAGCTCCCTGGAAGGTTCTATCTGGCCCATATGCACCTTGCCGAACAGCCTCCGGTCAAGGCGTGGTCGCGTAATGTACCAAGGAATCATGTTTGAGTCCTACTCGAACAAGAGTTCTGCACGGCTACGTGAAGACCCGGACGTCGGTTTCCCGGATTGGATTGGAGGTCGTGATCCCCAAGACTAGGAGATTACCTTATCTACCGCAGGTTGTATTTGGCATGTATGAGTTTGTTACGATCTCATAGTTAGCCTGGCCCGATATTCCTCGGTAGGTCGGTTTGCTCCGTACTATATAAATCGAGCCCCTACGGCGTGTTGAGGGGCCAACCCAAGACGAGTTTTAGGACTTGATCTAGCTTTTAGCATCTGTTAGACACCTGATCATAGCACTTTGCTCCCTGTACACCATAATCTCGCCGAGACTTGTTCGTCTCGTTGAGCCACCTCTTGGATTCATCTTTGATATATAAGAAAGGCTGGACGTAGGGCTATTATCTCTCCCGAGAGGCCTGAACCAGGGAGCAACTCGCTTCTAAGTAGCTGTAGGGCTGTAACCCGTGAGGGACTTTTGTACCTGCAAATTTTGTTAATAAGGCAATAAAGCACTTTACCTTTCTTCCTGCAAAAAAGAGCAGCAAAAAAGACAAGAACGAACAGAAACTAAGAGAAAAGCAGACAGCGCTAGGAAGTTTAAGAAAACCGATAGAGCGCTTAGCCTAACTCCTAGCCCCCGTTGTGCATCTGCTCGGAAACCTGAGTTTGCGAACCCGAACAGGTGCACAAGAGAAAGAGCGACACCCTAGCCCCCGGTACGGACGATGCTCGAGAACCTGAGCTTGCGAACTCTAGCACGTGCGTAGAGAGAAAGAGCGACACCCGTACCTTGCTTGATTTGTTCCATATTCTGCTCGTTGACGTAAGCTAAGCGCCCGAGAGTAACCGAAAGCAAGAAAGTGCCTCTGCGCGGGGGGCTTACGAGCGAGCTTTGCCAAGTGGTCGCGCCAAACAGTAAGTGCCTCTGCCGCGGAGGGCTTACGAGAGCAGACTTAGCCGCAAGGTGGAAAGACCGTGTTACGCAACCCTGAGTTTAGGAACTTATCAAAACCAGATACGGGTAAGGAAAAATCCTTAAGATTGCGGAGCCAAGAGTTCGCAAGGCCGGGCAGCCATCAAGTGTTACCAGAGATAAAGTAGTCTGAGAAGACAAGTAGTGAAAAGGGCACAGGGGCCGCGAAAATTCACTGAGAATTGGATTGAACTTTACATGGTGCCCGAAAGACTTGGACGAATTAAGGCGCGAAGTTTTACAAAAGCGCGAAGCTAAGAAAACAAAGAAAAGACCTACACAAAGAACTTACGAAGATGGTCGATGTTCCAAGTGCTGGTCAGCTCTCTCCCGTCCTCCATAGCCAGCGAAAAATTTCGGGCGGCAAAGAGAAACGACCATGAATGGGCCCTCCCAGCGTGGAGTTAATTTGTTGGCATTGGACAAGTTCTGGACACGGCGCAGAACGAGGTCGCCCGCCTTCAAGACCCTTGGTCGAACTGTTTTGGCAGCGTGCCGGCGAAGATCTTGCTGGTAGCGCGCCATTCTGACTTGTGCCCGGTCGCGTGTGCCTTCGAGGAGATCGAGATCGAGGAGGCGCTCTTACTCGTCGTCAACTAAGTTGACCGAGCTCGTGCGAGGCGAACCGAGTACAATTTCGGCGGGCAGGATGGCTTCTGCACCGTAGACCAATTGGAAAGGAGTTTCCCCGGTTGCCCGGCTGGCCGTAGTGCGAACTGCCCATAGGACGGAAGGAACTTCGTCAACCCAGGCTTTGTTGTGCTCGTTGAGAGCAGCAAACACTCGCCGTTTGATACCCTGGACGATCTGTCCGTTAGCTCGCTCGACTGCTCCATTGCTCTGTGGGTGTGCCACAGAAGCGAAGCAGACCTTGGTGCCCAAATTGCTCGCAGATTCTGGAATAGCTCGCTCAATCGGGTACCGTTATCCGTGATCAACTTGTGGGGGTTCCCGAAGCGCGTGACCACGTTGCTTTTGAAAAAACGAACAGCCGTTTTGGCGTGAAGAGACGACACGGGCTCTGCCTCAATCCGCTTTGTAAAAGTGTCAATGGCGACGAGCAGGTGTGTATAGCCCTTGTACCCCTTAGGGAATGGGCCGAGCAGATCCAGACCCCATGTGGAGAAAGGCCATGATGGGGGGATCGTTTGGAGCTCTTGGATGGGCTTATGTGCCTTCCGGGCGTGAAATTGGCAAGCTTTGCACTTAGTCACGATGTCCCGGGCATCTTGTAACGCAGTGGGCCAATAATAGCCCATGCGAAACGCTTTGCCGACCAGAGTTGGAAAGGAGGCGTGGTTGCCATAGGCACCATCGTGTATGTCCCTAAGGAGGAACACACCCTCCTGCTGCGAGATACACTTGGAGAGAACTCCCAGAGCACCTCGACGGTAAAGGATGCCGTCCATAAGCTTGTATGGAGCAGCACGCCTTATAAGCCGGGAACGCTCGGCTTCGTCGTTGGGCAGGGTCACATCCGCAAGATAACGGACAAATGGCGTTGTCCAATCCGCAGCCTGCTCGATAACGGAGACAGCACCACCTGTCTCGGTTGCCTCGTCCGAGGACGTGATTGAGGGCTTGTATAGGTACTCGACGAGCACCCCTGCCGGAGCAGGTTCGCGTGAGGATCCATATTTGGATAGCTGGTCGGCCAGGAAGTTGTCCTTCCTGGGCACGAAGAGCACCTCGAAAAATCGAAAGTGCCGCTCCAACTTCCTCACTTCAACCAGGTATCGCGCCATTGAGTCATCGCAGCACTGATACTCCTTGTTCACCTGGTTGATGACCAACTGTGAATCTCCCTTCATAGTCAGCCGTTGGACGCCGAGCGACTTGCACGCTCTTAGTCCCGCGAGGAGGGCCTCGTACTCCGCGGCGTTGTTAGTCGCCACAAAGTGTAGTTGGATAGAATACTGCAGTTGCTCTCCTTGAGGGGAGATGAGAACAAAACCAGCCCCCGAGTGTCCAGTGCGCGAGCCATCAAAAAACATGGTCCAAGTGGGTTCATCAGGTTGCTCGGGAGCTTCCTGGGATTTGGGCGGGCAAGTCCATTCAGCGACAAAGTCACTAGGACTCGTGACTTAATAGCGATTCGGGCGACAAATAGCGAGATCAAACTCGCTAGTTCCATTGCCCACTTAGCTATAATGACCGCTAGATTCCTTGTTCCGTAGGATTTCTCCCGGAGGGAACGTGGTCGGGACCAGATTTGATGCGCTCGAAGTAGTGTCAAGCTTCACGGAGGACATGAGCAAGGCGTGGAGCGACCACGGACTTCGAGGTAACGCTTTTGATCCGTGAAGTACCTCGCTCACGTAATAGATTGGTCATTGGATGCCTTCCTTTCGACCGCCAAGACCGCGCCACCGCTTGAGGCGTGCAACCAAAATACTGCAGGAGCTGCCGCCATGCCGCGGGGTAGTCAAGACGGAGGATTGGGCAGTATCGCCGGATCCCGAAGGATCTATCGGCTTCTTCCGTCCACTCGAAACCATTGTGCTTGCGCAGGCCTCAAAGAAGGGCAGCCAGCGTTCGCCTTGACGGAAATAAATCGCTTAAAGCGACCATCCGCCATGAGGCTCAGACTTCCTTTACGGTAGTTGGAGCTCGCATATTTTCAATGGCCTCGATTTTTTCGGGGTTGGCGTAAATACCTTGCGAACCAATAACATAACCGAGCAACATTCGGATCGAACACCAAAGGTACACTTCTCGGATTTAAGTTTATTCGATGCTGGCGAGATTACGAAAAGTCTCGGCGTGTCTTTTACATGATCCGGAGCAAACTTGCTCTTTACAACTATGTCATCGACATAGACCTTCAGGTTTTTTCCACGCTGCTCGAGAAGGACTTCTCCATTAAGCTACCGGACGTGGCACCGGCGTTGCGCAGACCGAAAGACATGGTCGTATAGTAGAAAGTGCGAAGGGGTGATGAAGGCGATCTTCTCTTCATCCTCGGGGAGATGCTTATTTGGTGATAACCGAGTAAACATCCAAAAACTCGGAAAGTCGGGCATCCGCAATGATCGATCAACCGGTCTATACGAGGCGCTGAAATTGTCCTTAGGACAAGCGGCGTTCAGATCGTGTGATCGACACATCCTCCACTTGCCGCCTTTCTTTTTAACAATGACAGGTTGGCTAACCACTCGGTGTGATCAACCTTGCGGATGAATCCGCAATGAAGCGCTTGCTGTCGATCTTTGATGATCCTGCTTGAATTCGAAAAGCGACGAAGTTTCGCGAAACAGGCTTTTGTCCCACGGACAGCCGGTTTGTGCTCGATGACCTCCTTGGGACTCCGGACATGTCAGATGGCTCCCAGGCAAACACATCTGCATTAGCTCGGAGGAAGGCAATGAGCTCGCTTTCCTATTTGGGGTCCAGATTGGCCCCAGTGTGAATCTTGGAAGTATCATCAAGGGACGTGGAACTTCCTTGGTGTCTCCCTCTGGTGAAGGAGACCCTAGGGCGTCTGAACTTAGTCTGCGGAGCATCGGGACCGCGAGGCGGAAGCTGGTCGACCAGGGCAAGGGACTGCTCGTCGCAATCCAGAGCAGCTTTGTAGTTGCCCTTGACCGTGATCACACCGTTGGGACCCGGTATCTTCACGCTGTGATATGCGTGGTGAGTGACGGCCATGAACTTGCCAAGGGATGGCCGACCCAAGATCACGTTGTAAGCGGATGGAAAGTCGACTACGTCAAACGTGATCAACTCTGTCCGGAAGTTGCTCGGGTTGCCGAAGGTAACGGGCAGGACGACCTGCCCCAACGGCTTAACGGCTTCTCCCGGGACAATCGCATAGAAGGGCATGGCGACTTCCTTCAACTTGGAACGAGGAATCTGCATCTCGTCCAAGACCTTGGCAGAAACTAAGTCCAAAGCGCTCCCGCTGTCAACTAAGGCACGGCCAACTTTGGCATTGCTGATGGTCGGAGCGACCACCAGAGGGAGACGCTGAGGCTTGGTCATCCCCGTGGGGCAATCCTCCTTAGAGAAGGATATGGAGACATCGGTCCACTTCATCGATTCGGGCTGTGGTTTGCCTTTTTCAACGTTGTGGACCTCCCGAGCAGCAGCCTTGAGGCTGCGCCGAGAGGGATAAGCCGAGGAGCCGCCGAAGATGACGGCGATATGGTTCACGGGCTCTTGATATTCATCGTCATCTTTCCGATCACCATCGTCGGTTTGGCGTTTAGCCTTACCGGCATCACCTTGTTCGGGCAGGGTGGGCATTGGGCTCTTGCCGTTGTAGAAATCTTCGAGCTTTGCAGCCCAAGTCCTGCAATGGCGTATGTCGTGCACGTAGTGTTGGTGGAACTTGCAAAATCGGTCGCTTGGACCTTTCTTGCCTTGTCCGCCTCCCTGAGCAGGCTTTTTACCCTTGTAATTATTGCTGGGCTTCTTCTGCCCATCCTTGGGAGGAGATGTGCGATCTATACCGGCGACGGTATTGCTCGCATCACCTTTATTCTTCTTCTTCTTCTTCTTCTGGGACTTCTTGTCACCAGGAACACCGCTGCTTTTCTTCTTCTCATCCACACCAGGCTGAGCGGGCAGCTCGCCTTTGTCGAAAGCCTTCTTGTACTGAACACGCTCCGCCGCGTTGGCGTAGCGATCAGCCGTCTTGAACAGGTCGTTGGCGGTCCAGGTCTCATTGATCTCGAGATCCTGGGTGTGCCGCTCGTCGCGAACTCCGTTTTTGAAGGTCCGGACAACAGATTCATCCGAGATGTTCGGAATCGTGTTGCGAATCTTAATGAAACGCTTCACGAAGTTGCGGAGGGTCTCCCGCTCATCCGGATCATCCGTGCGATCATCCTCCTTGCCCAGACGCACGTAATGCTCTCCGAAGTTAGCAATCAAAGCGTCACAAAGCTGGTTCCATGAGTGATGGAACCCTCTTGCCGATTGAACGACCCACGTCCGAGCAAAGACCCTCAAGGACGGTCGGGAGGTAATTAGCCATAACGAGCTCGTCACCCCCGGCCGCCATGATGGCTGTAGCGTAGATGGAAAGGAACTTCTCTGGGTTCTGAGTCCCATTGTATCTCTCCATGTGACCGGGCTTGAACTTTGAGGGCCACCGGACAGCATGGAGCTCGTCCGAGAAAGCCCTGCAGCCCAAAGCATATGACCGGCCACCTTCCCCGGCAGAACCTAGTCTCGAGAAGACGTTGGTCCTGTTGCGCGGAGGAACTCCTGCTGAACGGGATGATTCGGCCTGGAGAAACTTTCTCCGGGACAACCCACCACGCTCCTTCCTCGTGGTCGCGACGACGCGCTCCTCACAAGGGGACCCTCCATGATCACCGCGCGCGCTTGCCCCTGTGGTCGCGATGACTACGAGGACTCGGCGAGCGACGGCGACCACGGGTAGCATTCTCATGGACAGTGATCCTTCGATGGTGACGAGGGTCATGCGATCGATCAGAGCTGTCCGAATCATTCCGGGCAGTTTGACTACGCTGCCTGGAGGAGTTGTTGACTTCTCCTAGAGACTTTAGGCCTTCAGCCAGTCGCTCTAGGTTAGACGCAACAGCGTCGCCCATACGGGCGAGGTCGGCCCGGTTGGTGGATCTAATCACCGAAGCCATGGTCGCGAGTCGTTCCCGACTCTGCTCTAGGGGTTCTGGGATCCCCGAGGCATCCGCGTTCTGCCCGATCTGAATCCGGTTACGCGGGGAATTAACCCGTACAGGTGAAACTTCTGCCGGGAGACTAGGCGTGGGCACGCGAGGTGGGTCGCGACGCGGTCGCTTGCACCGATCACGGAACCGTGCCACGGTCTGATTGATGGAATCGTCGAGGTTGCGGCGAATGACTTCTTGCTCGCAATCAGCCAGCGCAGCCTCGTCTTGATGCCGAGCAGAGTTAATCTGTCCGACCTCACCAGCCGCCACAGCCCGTGCAGGATTTTCAGAGATTCCTACATCGGCCATGTTAATGTCGCGGGGGCCGTGCGAAGGTACGCTGGACGGTGTCATCACTGTGTCGCCACAGGTAGAATCTACCGACATAGCCTTGGAATCCGATAGATCCAGACCATCATAAAGATCGTCGGTTCCGTAGTCATCGTCGATGATGGGAGTGCGATCTGAGGCTATCTCCGCCAGATAGGCAGAAACTTCTGTCCCAGATACGGAAGGTGTTCGAGACCGAACAGATCGATCTGAACTGACAGGGGATGAGACATCCTGTTCTTCTGAGTCGTAGCCCTCAGGAAGAATTTCTGTACCGCTGACGGAGTTCGACATGCTCGATCTGCGTGTCCCCACGGACGGCGCTAGCTGTCGACGGTTGAGATATCGATCTCAAGTCAACCAAGATTCTTCAAAGAGGAGATAGGAGACACGCCGAACAACCACGAATAGCAACGAGCAGAGATGGGGGTTTTATCACGGTTCAGCCTCTCGAGAGATAATAGCCCTCGCCCAAATTTTCTTATATATCAAAGATGAATACAAGAGGTGGCTCGACGAGACGAACAAGTCTCGGCGAGATTATGGTGTACAGGGAGCAAAGTGCTATGATCAGGTGTCTAACAGATGCTAAAAGCTAAGTCTAGTCTGTCGATGCCAGATGCGTCTAAGTCGTCTGATGATCTTGGACGTGCCCTCTACACACCGTAGGGGCTCGGTTTATATAATACGGAGCAAACCGACCTACCGAGGAATATCGGGTCGGGCTAACTATGAGATCGTAACAAACTCATATATGCCAAATACAACCTACGGTAGATAAGGTAATCTCCTAGTCTTGGGGATCACGACCTCCAATCCAATCCGGGAAACCGACGTCCGGGTCTTTACGTAGCCGTGCAGAACTCTTGTTCGAGTAGGACTCGAACATGATTCCTTGGTCATTACAAGACCGCGCCACCAGAGGTCGTTCGACAAGGTGCATATGGGCGATAGAACCTTTCGTGAGCCGGGCCTCAGTAGGTCGCTCGACTAGGCCGTCAGGGAGTGGGCCATGGCAATGGGCCGTGATTTAATCCCCGACACATTGTGTGGACGAAGGTGTCAACCTATTTAAGGGGACGAGTGTAATACCCTCGACATGTTGTGATACGTGGTCCATATGATTGACTGTGGTGAAATAGCACCACTTTGTTATTCTAGAGAGATTTGTACTAGCATATAATGCTAGCTAAGCCCAGACATAGCACCTTGGGTTAATCCTTTTGGACAAAGCAAGGCCGAAAGACCAAGAGTGGTGCTATGTATGTGTGGGCCAGCCCTGTAGGTGCGTAAACATGTATGAGTACTGGTGAAACATGGGTAAACTACTGATATTAGACAAAATATTGATGAAACATGGCGAAGAGAACATGCAGAAAGACATGGCAAGTGCTAATGATGGCACAAAAAAAATAGCCCCTCTAGCCCATGAAAACATGTTGCTTTAGATTTATGCTAACGGGAATACTATACGATACGACCCTATAGCTCTGTCCTCCGAATGGTATATCTATATGACAAGGCAAGCCACTGCTCCTGCGTCAATCTAGAGTTCCTCCCACATGCTTTTTTCCTCACCTCCGTCCCCTTATGCAAATAGGAATATGATATAAGACAAGGTGAGCCGCTACCCCGCTGTCAATCTAGAGCTCGTCTCACACGGTTCTTTCCTCACATCCCCCTCCCCGTCTCTCTTCATGTTCAGATCTGTAGCTTCTCTTACCAATCTCCTTAGCTGAAAATCCCGAGGCATTCAAATATGCAACCTACCGTTGTCTTCTCTGTCCTTGACTTCCCTGCTCCTCCACTGCTTGTCTCCCCTACACTCTCTCTCTCTACAATTAAGCTACAAATTTTATGCCTAATTGGGGGTGGAGGATCGATTTGTGTTTTGGTTCTTATCATCAGATCTGGAAGATTTTTTGTTGGAAAGTCTCAGTGCAAGTTTTGACATTGCTTTTTCAGCCTCTAGAAGTTGTCGTCATTTTCGCTGTTGCCCCAAAACCGTTAGTTCTGCCGTTAAGTTCTGACATGGACATTTAAGTGCCCGTTAAATGTATATATGTATGCCAAATATGATTACATGTCAAACCACAAAGGTACTTAATTTGAAAAAAAATAAATAAACAATTTTGAACTAAAAAAAATTGAAATAGCTGAATAATATTATGAAAAAAATATTTTCTCAATATCTTTTTTCAAGAAAAAACAAATTTTTTAAATAAAAAAATTAAAATACAATTTCAAGATTTTCCAGCTGGGAAAAAAGGCTGATCATCACACCCAAAAGCAATCAGTAAATGGTGCCAAAAAATAAAGTTCACTTTTCCAACTGAGGGACTGGATTTCATTAAACTGCATTCATTCGCTATATTTGGGGGAAAAAATCAGAAAGATCAATCTATACAAGGGTGGCCCGAACGCTGATCGTTGGATGCCAGTGATAAACTTCTGATGTACAACAGCATTGAGATCAGCAGAGAAGTAATCAGTGGCAACACCGTTCTTTCCAGAGAAAATCTGACACAAGAAGTGATATAATGCGAGTTGATTTTCTATCATGAGATGAGTATGATGCTCGAAATGAATTCAACGGCTCCAGCTGGGTGTTAGAAATTGGATCGGGATGAGCGTGATGAACGGGCAGTGCTGCCCTCATTGCGGTCTTTCTTCCGCATTCCTTCAAAGCTCAGAAAACACCTGAGCGGTCTGACCTGTTCCAGCACAACCAGCATGAGCAAAATTTTGCTAGAAATATGTTTAGCATTCACAGAACACTTATCACAGCATAGTACAAACAGAAAATCATTAATTCTTACCTTCCATCGTTTTCTATGAGCTAGTTCATTTTGGATAACAGACAACCGATCAATGACTACTCTAAAATCAGGCCTATCCGCAGGATTTTCACTCCAGCATTCCTCAATCAACCTACAATAATGTCAAGTGGACAAGCAATCAAGCCAGGGGCTTGGGGTGAAATAGAGAATATTAAAGTTCACATATATAAATAGTCATATGAAACATGGGTTGCAAAAGCTTGTTTGCTAGCGGTTGGCAAAGCAAACAAGCCAACCAAGCTCCAAAGAAATCTGACAGCTGCCACAATGCAGAAAAAAGATATCTTACTGTCTTAAACCATGGGCGTAATGTTTTGGAGGAGCTCTGAAAGGCGGCCTTTCTTTAGAATTGTAGGTCTTCTCAATTTCATCAATTTTCTTGTCATGAAAAGGGAGACATCCTTCAATCATCTGAAAGAGTTGAAATATCAGTAAACAAAAAAGAAAGTTCTGGAGGGTCTTGACAGTAGTTGGAGCAGAATATAATATCTTTCAATTTAAAGAAAAAATAAAAAATTAAATCCAGGTATCAAAAGAAAAGGATTCCTAAATTCTAACTGGCAGTGCACCAAAATATATGGATACTGACATGATAACTTATAATCATATGCTATGGCATAAAAATGTAGAATTCGATATATCACTTTTACCTCTTGAAGTATCAAAGCGAAGGAGAAAACATCAACTTTAGTATCATACTCCTCTTTACGCACGACTTCTGGAGCAACATACCTACCTGTGACATTTATCAATCATCAGTGCACATAGAAATTGAAAAAAAAAATACTTGTCAAACAGTGACCTGCCCACTAAATTAGCACAAACTAAGTATGACAAACCCAAAAAGAAATACTTACAAGCATTTCCGGGGGAAGTTACTGGTTTATCCTCTCTAACTTTCCTTCTCCATTTTAGCATCTTACATAAATCAAAATCTGCCACCTTCAGATGTCCAGTATCGTCCCTCAATATGTTTCTGTTGTCTTACAAGATGGACAGAGAAGTCTTTTTAAAAAAAATCATGTATTCTAAAAAATTCATACAGTATATAAGAAAAGACATGCAAATTTTCCAGAAAAAAGAAACTCACGTAGGCTCAAGGTCACGGTGGATGATAGCTTGAGGTTTATGCTCATGTAAGTAATTCATTCCTCTATTACAGTCACAAAGGGTCACAAGTTAGGTTTATACAGAACATTGAAAGGTAAAGCCAATAAAGAGTGTTTGCCGTAATGAGGTTATAGGTGTGAACCTTGCAATATCAAGAGCTAATTTAACTGCATATGATGGTTCCAGAGCTCCTTTCCTGTTGAGGTGTTTGCGCAAATCACCCTGCAAATAATTCTCGTTACTTCATAAATTGAGTAATATGTTTTGACATTGAAGCGAACACACAATCACCTCAAGTTATATAGATAATTATATGGTGTTAATAAATCTATACATTTGTTCAATGCTGAAATCATATCACACATGGTTAAGAAAAATCATATTTGCGATTACCCGCTGTGGCCAAATATTGCCAAACAACAGGATCCCAACTAATTGGCGTTTTCACTCAAGTATGGCAACCCCATTCTTTTATTATACATGACCAAATAGTAATGGGCATAAAAAAAATAGTAATGGGCATAAAAAACCCGGCATCCACACCTAAGTAGGTTCGACTAGGGCAGCCTGGATAGTGGTTTATCAAATGGGCCTCAGATGTAGAGGCTATCAATATCACCATAAAATAAGTCTGATAAGTACATTGGTCAAAGACAAACCTTTGGCATAAATTCCATGACAATCATCATTGGGCTGCTTTGTGTTACAGCCCCCAAAAATTGTACGACATTTGGGTGCCGTATTAGTTGTAGCACGTCAAGCTCATCTCCGAATGCTCGTCTGCAATGCAAAGACATCCATTCAAACGGTAAGGAAAATATAACCTGGGACTGAAGAAGCAATTCAGTGTGATTAAAACCAACACAGAACAGGAACAAATGAAATAATTCAATGGGCTCAACCCACACTCTGTTATCGTCAGTTATCAAATCATCATCCAGCTTCTTAACAGCAACTAGAATGCCTCTCCATGTTGCTTTCTGAAATGTACCCTGAGGAAATAATAATAATGCATAATGTAGATATTATTGAAAAGTTAGGTATGGAGAGCAAGATCTAAATAGAGTTTAATAACATATGATATGACCAATGGAATCAACCTACTGTACAGATCGCTGACTAGTGATTAGAGTAAATTGTTCGCAGAGAGTTTACTTCGTGCGCTTACATACCTTAGATAAATCGTTTCCTTGTGTAAAACCAAGCTCATTTGGGTCAATCTCATATTCAGGAACTTCACGATCGTTGTTAACATGCATAGGTGCAATCTTCAAGAAACAACGCAGATGTTCAGAGCACTTGAACACAACAGCTTAGCAGGCAGGCAGTACAACACAGTACCTTGACCTTGGAACCATGCTTCTCCAAGATCTTGATGACATCATGATTCTGGTAATGCATCGCATCCGCCAAAGGCTAAGATAGTAGAGTAATAGAGAATCAATATAGCAGATCATCTGGTTGACGTATTGAATCATCAAAACATAAAAAGAACAAATCTTTCCATCTAAACAAATTCCCATAGAAACGTTAACGAGTAAATTTAGATCCTTCGAAAAATATTCTGATGTTTTCAACAAAAGAAAGCAAACAGAGCAGAAACATAACAAAAAGCTCAAGCAGAACTCACCGTGCTGCCCCACTGGTCCTCGGCGACGGCCTCCGCCCCTCGGCCGAGGAGCAGCTCAACGACCTCCGCGTGGCCCTCGCAGGCGGCGATGTGCAGCGCCGTGCGACCGTCGGAGTCGCGGAAGTTGGGGTCGGCGCCGGCGTCGAGGAGCTCGTGGATCCCCTCCGCGTTTCCCTCGTGGGCCAGGTACATCAGCTGGAAGCTCAGGACGCCCGCCGCTTCGTCCGGACCCTCTGCGCCTGCGCCACCGTCGCCGCCGCCGCCGCCGCCCCGGTCGGGCGCCATCGACGACTGCTTCCCCAGCTTAAACCTCGGCGTCGTCGCCGCTGGCGTGGGGGGCTTTGGCTCCATAAGGGGACGGCTCGAGCCTGGAAGCCCTGGGTTTCCGGTCGGTTAGATCAGATCGGGGACTTGAACGAAGGAATTGCGTAGAGCGGGGGCCGTGGAAGAGGATCGTGAGGAGGGGTCGGCGCGGAGGAGGGAGTGGGAACTGGGAATCGCCTAGTCGAGGCCCGAGGGATGACTGGGTTTGGGAGGTTAACTTGGAATGGGTGGGTGGCGGCTGAGCTGGCCGCAAGGCCACCAGCGGTTCGAACCTGCGTTTCCTGCGCTTGGTATGAAACGGCATGGAACACTACGGACGAATGGCTGGCGCTGGGTCCCACGGAAATAGAGCCCCACACCTTCTGGTATGTCCTATTACTTTCATCGCCTGACTCCCACCCTCACATTAAAAGGCTCTGTTCTTTTGAGCTGATCTGAACGGCTGAAATGACTGAATTTTAAGAGCTTCTCTAGATAGTCTCGAGATTCGAATTCATTTCGTTTGACTTGTTTTTTAAAGCGTTAAGACCCACCTTAAGAACAACGAAAAACGGACTAAAAAACTCAAAGCATTTATCTTTTCAAAACATAGCTATGTCGTTAAGCTGTTAAGACGTTAAGTTGTTAAGCTGAAAAGAACAGAGCCTAAATCTAACTAGGGCTATAAACAAGTCGAGCTCGAGCGAGCTTGCCTTTCTAGCTCGAGCTGAGTATCAATTAACATCCAAGGTTTTTGTTAGGCATGATTCAAACTCAAGGGAAGCTCGAATAAACTCGAGCTTGGCTTAAAAAGGATCGGTTCCACGTGTTACATCGGATTAAAACAAATGATGATCATGTTATGGTCTCTCAAATGTTTAAAAATAACCATACGACAACAATTGCCTGGTTATCGACGTATGGGCGTCAACGTGTATGTCTACGTCGGAATGTGCTCGATGAGGCTGTGACCGATGGGCTAAGAGTAGCGGTGTGTTAGGTTATTGATCATCGACCATAATCAGGGGAGTTTGTGATTTGAGGAGGAAGCAAAGAGGGGTTCAGCAGCACCATGATGAGGGGAAGTAGTGACTGTGGGGAGGAGAGTTGGGAACTATGGGTGCACGTGTGATGAGGATTCAGGGGAAGCGTCGGCTCGCGACGAGCAGTAGCGGGGGTAGGACTTAGAAGGTGTGAAGAGAAGAGAAGCTAGGATTATAGAGTAGAGATGGGATGGCAGTAGTGCCTCACGGGCTGGTATGGATTGCGTAGTGGTTTGAGCTTGCGGCTTTGTCAGTTTTGAGAAAGAGGACCGTGCAGTAGCAGCAAAGGTCACATGGATGGGCTCCTCAAATAAACTCGAGCTTAGATGAGCTATTCAAGCTAGGCTTGGTGGGGCTCATGGGCTTGAGACGAGGCTCAATTCGAGCTCAACTAGAAAATCGAGTTAAGCTTGAGCCGAGCCTAGAACAAGTCAAGTTCGAGCTGTTTGCGAGTCTTGAGCTTTTTTTACGGTCCTACCTCCTACACCTCTTACTGTCCTCTATCACCTTCAATATACCTCTAGCCACCCCCAATAACTTCAACGCGTCCTAGGCTCCTGCTAGCCATTAACCACCTTTGACTACCCCTCATTGCAAGTCCATGTGCGTCGATTGTCCTTGTGTCGACAAGGATTAACTTGTCTTGCCCAACGAGACTAGTTTGTTGGGAAAAGCAAAGATTAATCTTTTGTGGACTACCACACCCCAAACCTTTGCTCAACCAGGTGAGGCAAGGTTAGAGCATCGCCAACATGATTTTCATATTTCATTCTCTGTATCACTTCTCTAAATAGCTATTCATTCCATATATTTTTATCCTCTCCACAGAGTCTCTATCCTAAAAAAGATATAGAGATCGTATAAAGAGTATCTAAATATAGAGAATCAGAGGAAGGGACTTGGAGTTTAGAGACTAACATAAATATCCTGTTGAATAGTGTATAGATGCTGAGGTTGGTCGAAACAACATTTAAGGGAACCTACTAGAAATGCTTAGAGCATCGCCAACAGGATCTCTATATTTCGTTCTCTAAATCACTATTCGCCCCCTATATTTCTATCATTCCAGCAAAATCTCTATCCTCGAAAAGATATAGAGATCCTCAATATAGAGACTCTGGAGAGATTTTTGAAATTTAGAGACTGAGATAGAGACCGCTGAAATGCTATAGAAACTGAGACTGAGATTTACATGTACGCTGCGCAGGCAGGGAAAAACAGGCGACCAGGCGAGGGAAAAATGGGCGCTGAAAAATGGCGGAGCGAGGGTTCGAACCCTGATCTCCTGAGCGAACGCTAGCTCGTCTAGCCAACTCGCCAAGCTGCGACGTGTTGCTTAGATAGGCAGAAAAATGTTTTTGAAGGTTGGTTTAATATGGATGGCTAGATTTGATTACACGAGCGATCGGACGGCTCTGGATTAAGCCACGCGTCACACGGACATCGTCTGACGCTAGCGCTTTGTATATATGTGTAGATGAAATCGAGAGCTTTATTAAGCAACTTGATAAAGTCTAAATAGTTGATTTAACTTGGCTTAGATAATTTGTAGAAGTGGCTTTAAAATTTTCCAAGAAACGATCTCGAGTTCTCGACAAACCGAAGCATTTTGACAGAAAAATATCCGCAAGCAATAAAGCATACTCCACAATATGAATTCAATACCGATATCATAGATTTGTTAGGGAAAAAAAACTAAACTTTCAGACACGTAAAAACCTTGTAAATGCCACCTGGACCAATCCATCGGAGTGAATCGCAAGAGAGCTGGCTTAATTTAAACGCTTTGGTGCTTGACTCGTTGGATAAAAAATGACATGTTGGGCACATAGAAAAACCGGAGCGGTTAGCATGTCGTCACTACCACTCGATTATGATAAAGGGAGCCTTTAAGCCATAGGAGCAGTTGATGTTTGGACATACGACGTCGCGATAGGCCATAGGACGATTTGTATGATGATGGCATGGATTTGTCATCGTCTAGACGTCTACGCGGAAGACAACGTACGAGGGCAGCGCAATCCAGGAATGCAGGCGCGCATGCCTTACGGTGCGTGCGTATATACGTATGGTATGAACATGCCTTGTGCTTATCTAGAAGCGAGCGCGTCAGCCCGTACATCGTAAAGAGATTGCTTCGTTGAAACAAGGTTGTGCCAGTGCTTGTGCAAAAATATTTTCAAAAAATAAAGGGAATGGTGTATATAAAAATAACAAAAGTTACAATCTCAATAAAAACTAAACTAAAACAAACTATCAAAGAGGCCAGTTGTTCCTGTCTTTGTAGGCAGCAGCTGGTAATGCTAAGTTGCTAACATCAGTGAAGGCGACTTTAGCCTATTTGGGACGCAAAGATTCGCGCAGGGATTGAACTGTAAGAGCATATTTAGGAGAAGCTCTATATGGCGTTTTATATTTGCAGCACGTATAGAGTGTCTGGTAGGTGAGGAAATCTTTTAGAGTGTAGTGTAAAGTCTGAAAGGACGTTTGCAAAGAAAACAGAAATTTGCGGCGTAGAATTTGCAAAGAACTTTTAAAAGTTCTGCTAGCTTTGCTCTAACGGTCCTGAGCTTTAAACAGGCACAGTAGCTGATTTTCGACTGTACATTGAAGAACTTCGCCATGTCTGCGATGGTAAAGATAAGTACTTACGTTGGCTACACGCATGCACGTACTCCTCTTGGATAATATCATATGACCGAGTATATCTAGTGTTTCTCTCTCTTATGTTATAGAACTCAGCAAGGGCGTTTCGACCAGTATCTAACTTGTTTGACGTTTCCGCTTCTGGGAAATTGCTGATCCTGGTATTTCCGTCGTCCGGAGGAGGCTGTCAAGCCTTCGTAAACAGGGGAAGGCCATGTATGTGCCGCCCTCTCAAGAATTGAAAGGCCATTAGCGCACTTCGACGCAACAAGAAGACATCAGCACATTTCAGTGTTACAAAAAGGGCGTGCCCACTGAATCAGTTTCTCGAGCAGCATGTTCCATCCGGCCTTCATGATGAGAATTTCAACATCGATCATCGATCCAACCAGTCGCCTCAACCTGAATTAACCCCAGGATGCCTAAACCCAACATTGGTCGATGAAAAAAATATGAAAATATTCTGAAGAAGAAGAGGGCAATTAGTTACAGCATGTTCAGGACACCAAGATAGATACTGTTTCCTTCTATCATTTGTCTGAGAATTTCAACGAGTTCGCATCAAACAAACAGCGGGTATAGTAACAGACACCTCAAAGACGCAAGAGATAACACCTTCGTTGAGGGTGAGAGGCACAGAGCCATCCCTACAGAAACACACAGAAGAATAAAGAGCCAGTAGCAATTTGCAAAGGCAGGGGGCGTACCAAGTGCCAACCCGACCTATTGCAGCCTCGTGGCACAAAGTGCTCTAGAATGCATTGCATCTTTGACAAGTATCCTGTGTAGTCTAGCATCTGCTTCCCTAGCAATATTAACTCATATACCACACAACGTTACCAATCAGAGAATAATACCGATAAAAGCACACAATGGAAAAAAATTGTACAGGAGAAGTATCAAGTATGTGTGTATTTAATATACCTAGTTTAGTGGGTGCAAAATGGTTTAGCAATTATCAAGTGTCATACAAATCTTCTGAGTATGAATAATCTTCCTGGCCTATTTACATGACAACTCGAAGGGTACCAACTTTATCATTGATCCAAAGGAAATTCTTCAATCTTTGACTCGATGACTGTAACAGATACATCATCAGCACATATAGTATAGCTGGCATATTCTTTACGAATGGAGAAGGCATAAAGCGACAATCATACTTTTCTTTTTAAATTTTTTATAAGTTCAAAAATGTTGAAATGATTTGCATTGCTCACATAAAATTTTAGAGATGGATCTTCTTGTTCATATACAGAAAAGTTTAAGCATCATATATACATTTGAATGTTAATGTTCATCATTAGCAGCCTATGGCGTCATTAGCAGTCCGGCTAGGGACGACGGACGGTGTACCGGTCGCAAAACTAGACTGCTTGTGTTGGGATCGGGACTCCGGAGCAATTGGGAGAAATTGGGAGTGGGGAGGCTGGGCCGGTAGGGGGAATTCGGGCCGGGGAAGTGGAAAGGCCCAGCACGGGAGGTGAGGCCGCGGGCCAGTCGGGAATCTGGAGATTGGACGGCTAATCATTTGGGGAAACGGGGAGATCATCCCTGGCAAGGTTAACCCCACGAGGTTTTTTTTTTTTTTTTTGCCATTTCTCATCGCTGGCCCTGCTCCCACCCGCTTCCTCGTCTCACGTCTCCCATCCTCCTCCAGCGAAAAAAATCCCCATCTCTCTCTTCTCTCTCTCATCCTCTCCCCCCCCTTCCGATCCAATCCGCCGTCGGTGAGCCACTGCCAACCAGAGCCCGACCTCGTCCCCAACTGTGCTTGCCTCCTTCGAGGAGAAGCACCGCTGTCGCCAGTGGAGCGCATGTTCCTCCTCCATAGAGGGCCGCCGCCGTTGCATGCATTTCTTGGACCGGCGCCAGCTCTTCCTCCGTGGAGCGCCGCCGTCGCCGCATGCATTTTTGGAGCGCCGCCGTCGCCGATGCATCCTCGGAGCCCCACAGTCACTGCCTCCTGCTTTGAGCCGAGCCACCGCCGGGCTCGTGAGCTCGTCGCTGTGACAGCGATAGCATCACAACCGCCACGCCGCCACCACAGGGGGATGCTCGTTGAGGAGCCACGCTGCTGCCACACCTTGGAGCCGCACCGCCACCAGTCCACCACGCAAGGGAAACAAAATTTCCCGCTCGGCACTCTTCCCCCGGATCGGGCAGGGATCCCAGTGGGGTTAGGTGCATCCAAACGAGCCCTGAGGGTTGTACGCTTGACCAATAATAATGGTGAGGAAGAGGGAGGGGTATTGATAAAAAAAAATCCCAAAAAATTAGATGTATTACCTCGATCAAATGTGACCCCGCTCCTGGTTGCGTCATGGGGAGCCACTGCAAACTATGGTTTGGAGAGAGCGAAGGAGAGCTTGAGTGTGTGGGTAGCAAGGTTATTATAGGCGCTAAGAGGGCGGGGAGGGGCTGCAACCCTCCCTTGATGCCATTTACTCTTTTAACTATAACGTGTGACTATTTTTACTTATGTTCTATTATTTATAAATATAGATATTTATTTATATGATATACATTTATCATTTCATATGATAAAACATATATTTTTTAAGAAAATATTTCATACAATCATATCATAAATATCTCTTTATCACCGCCTGGCAAGCCGCCTAGGTCCACCTAGCAGTCATCTAGGACCTTCTAGACCATTGGATAGGGCAAAAGCGAGGTGGTTGGCCGCTGCCTAGAGTCTAGGCGCCATCTAGGACCGCCTAGGGGAACACTGGTGGGTAGTAGACCTAATTTGTACTTCATGGAAACATGATCCGGCAAGATCAAGCTATTCAATGCTTATTACTCAAGATTCAAGCTTGGTGGATGGAGCTCGATGACCTTCAAGGAGAAGCTTGTGAGAGGCCCAAATTGTTCTGAATGTTGAAGTCTCCCTACCAAAGGGGGGTGAAGGGATACCACGAGTCAAGCGATACTCCTTTTCATGAAGGGTGATCTAAAGGGGACATAGTAAAAGAGAAACATTTTTATGAATCTCAGAATAAAAATCCACGGTTTTCCTTTTACCTTGTCATCTTGTCATGCTTCTTGTTGTTCTTACTTGTCTATCTTATCTTTTGATAGAAAGTTTTGATCTTGACTAATCTCAAGAAAGCAAAAAAATTAAACTTGTTTAGAACCCTATTCAGCACCCTTTTAGGGCTCTTAGATTCTTTTTAACGGGTTGACCATAGGTTTAATGGGCCTGTTGTGCAATAAGGTCCAAGCTAGAACATGACCCTCATTTTTCCTCCATGGTCACCATGGGCTAGGTCTGCGTCTTGTCTACATCTCTAATGGTGACCACCACTGTTATAATACTTTTTTAATAATAGAGATTATCTAATATAAATATGGTAGAGATTAGCATCACACTAATTATTAAACCGAATCAAGAAACCACGGCTTAATATTTTCACAAGTTATGTAGCTATCCATAGTCTTTGAGTTAGTGTATTTGCATCACTACTAGCATGTAAAACATGATGAACTATTATCAAGCAAAAATGTATAGCGAGGTCAAGTCTTGTTATATTATAAAAGACAAAATTATAGTTGCATGTTGCAAAGTAAAGAGTTATTAACATTTCTAGTTGCCGCATTTGCTAATTTTTGTGTTGTAACTTGAACCTTAGCCTTTACTTGACCAATCATCATTTCCGGCAACTTACAGGAATATATATCACAAACTAGGAGGCAATTTTTGAAGACAACCATTGCCAATAAAATCATTAAGGTTCTTCAAATAATTGTGATATTCAATTAGTCCTTATGGCAATAGATGTATAGGTATTCATATTAAATGATGAATGATATTGCCAATGTACCTACAACGTCACTTCCTTTCTGTGGCATATGGATCGATTAGACCAAGAAGGCCATGATCCATACTTCCTATGGCATATGGATCGTTAGTCCAAAAAGGCTATGATTCATGTTTTTTCAATGTGGCATATGATCCACCTTCTTCCTATGGACTTGACATGTTTTTTTCTCCAATTCAGCAATGGATTATTCCTATTCATCGATAAGGAATAGTTTGGACTAATCCTATTCATCGATAAGGAATAGCGATAGTGAAACATGTTTGGTAAAATTTAGTTTAAATGAAGTGGATAAAAATACTTGTTACTAGTAATAGCGTCGGTGCTTTTTATAGCAAAACTTATATCATACTACCTTGTGAGTTAAAAAAATTGATTATTCTCTACCACAAAACCATTATGGATGGATATTTTTAAATTTTAAAACAAGAAGCCAACTGGTTTTTAATATTTTTTTGTTGGTCTCAAAAGAATCCATCTTTGAAACACAGCTGGTATGGCAAACATTGAAAAGCATGGTTTGAAATATCTAGCGTGACAAATCGAGAGCATTTAACAGCAGCGACCGGGAGGAACAAAAGAAAACCAGTCAAACCAAACTACCCGCAGCAGCGCGTCGGCTTTCTCCTCCGGTTCCCTTCCTCCTTAGAAACCGTGTCCCCTCCTCACCCTCACCGATCAACAGCAGCAGCGGCGGTCAAAAGCTTCTCTCCGAGTCTTCTCCTCCCTACCTCCCCCTCCGCTAATCTCCCCGCAGGGGCGGCGCGCGCACCGCCGGAGCCCCCTCGTCGACGCGGCCGAGCCGAATCGCTGAGGATCCCGGGGCGGCGGAGGCGCCCATGAGCCTCGCGGGCTCCGCCCTGGAGGCGGCGCTGCAGGCGGTGGGGCGTGGGCTCGACGCCGCCGGCGACCACCGCCTGCTCTACTGCAAGGGCGCCGGGAGGCTCGTGGCCCTCGACGAGGCCCGCGCCCGGGACCTGCCCGTCGGCGGCGGCGTCCTCTGCGGCGTGCCCCCCGACGTCGAGGTCGAGCAGTACCGCGGCAGCCCCGAGCGCAGCCGCCCTGTCTCCCCCGGCACCGCCGCCGACGAGCCCTTCGTCTGCAGCTTCCAGAAGGTGAGGCTGGTGCCCCCGATTTGGGCTTCGTTTTTTTATCGGATCGTGTGCCATGCTGCCATGCCGGTGTTCCGTCCAACGACGCGTCCTGATGCGAGGGTAGCATGTCTGTTTGAGCTTCGCGGCCGTTCTCTTCGCTGTGCCTGACAGCGCCTTGTTTGTTGGTAGATGGCTGAGCATTTCAACAGGAAGGCAGGCCTGCCGGAAACAGTGCCGCTGGGTTCGTTCAACGCTCTCTTCAGCTTTACTGGTTCTTGGAAGAATGATTCGGCGGCGACGAAGTCCCTCGCGATTGATGGCTGCTCTGTGCCTCTATATAGAGTTAAGATAACAAGTGACGAATTGTTTCTGCACGAGAGCGTTAGGCGAGCAATTCCATATAGCTGGGATCCGTCAGCATTGGCTAGGTCAGTAGGTAATCTTCTTGATGGCTGGCGCTGTTATCGGGGTCCAGTTCTGATTGTTCCTGCCCTGTATAAATATTTGCAATTACCTTCCCTTATCATATAATAATTTTCTCTTGCATCTCTTATTCTCAGCTTTATCGAAAATTACGGTACACATATCATTACTTCTGTTATGGTTGGTGGTAAGGATGAAGTATACATAAAGCAGCATTCCTCATCCCAGTTGTCAGAACTGGAGTTCAGAAATTATGTGAGAGAAATTTGGAATGAGAGATTCTCAGATGGGGAAAGCAAGATAAATGCGTCTCCCATCAATTACAGTGAGAAGGTAGCAAATTCCTTGCCTTGCCATTTTAGATTAATACGAAAATGTCTTTTTTATCTTTAATTGCTAATAAGGACATAAGCTTGCCATCACTACCTTAATCAGTTCACCTTGAGTGCTGTACATTTGATAGTGAACAAGGATGCTTCTGCATTGCAGATATATAACTGTTCATATTTTAGAACCACCTAACTCATCAACAATACAGTGGGAAATTATCTATTTAAAAAATCAAACATATTAGATGAAAGGAAGAGTAATACTGTACATGTGTGCACTACAACCTCTATCTAGCAATAAATTACTAATTCCAGCATGCAATAGGGGGAGGGGGTTAATCCATATGTGAATGATTAATATTGAATTCCATCTGCAGGATATGACAGTAATCTTCAGGAGGAGGGGAGGTTGCGATCTTGTTCAGAGTTCTACGGAATGGATAAAAACCGTTTCTTCAGCACCAGATGTCATAGGCATGACATTTTGCCCTATTGTTTCACTTGTTGATATTCCTGGAAAGAAGCACCTTGCTCGTGCAATTGATCTATACTTGACATGTAAGATCTGTTTCTGATTTCAGATTGTTGCTATACTTGAAATTCGCAAATCACATTTGCCACATTTAATGTACATTATTAATACTCCAATCTGTTGCCCCCACAACTAACTACAGTTAATATTATGATAGCAAGATCACTTTGCAGTTGTGTTTTTTTAAAAGTGTTCTAATAAGTATGGCATTTTCTTGATCATGATCAACAGTTGTGCCAAAATCATAATATTGAGCATAACTAAATCGATACAGTAGTTAAGGTTTCCATGATCATGATCTACAGTTATGCCAAAATCAATAAATTGAGCATAATTAAATCGATACAGTAGTATAGGTTTCCCAAAGAGTCTCTGGAGAATTATTTTATATTTCTTCTGTTAGCAATTGATAGCTATCCTTACTTTTGTCCTGCTTTGACCAAAAAAAATTACATGGTATTTTTTCAATTATGTTTTTTGATATTTTTGTCCTCCAGATAAACCTCCAATTGAAGAGTTGCAGTATTTCTTAGATTTTCAAGTTCCACTGGTTTGGGCTCCAGTAGCTCCAGGTATTGCTGGTCAACATAGAAAGGAGCCTGTTTGCCCATCACTTCAGTTTAGCTTGATGGGCCCAAAACTCTTTGTTAGCACCGAACAGGTAAATGCTATCCCTTGAATCTAAATGGTTTTTTAAATTAAACCCTTGGATCTAAATGTGGTATTTTTCTAATAGCTCGCCAGATTCCACCTTGTAGTTGACTGTGTGCCCTAGGAAAAAATAGAACAGAGCATTTTGCTTGTGACTAATGACAATCGACTTGATGAGTGAAGTTTAGGGTTCTGCAGCACAAAAAAGTGCAATTTATATTCTAAAATATTGTTGGGATTTGCTGTGAAATAGATTAATTCAATTCCCCACAACTTACTGCCTCGAGATGGTACACAGCTTGGGAAATGCTGCATTGCTTTGGGGTTTAATAGCAGTTTGATATAAAAAGATTTAAGAAGAAAAATTCCTCAGGCAACTAGGCAAGGTAATACATGCTAACTTTCAATGAAATTCACGCAGATATCTGTTGGCCGTAGACCAGTCACTGGCCTCAGGCTGTGCTTGGAAGGAACCAAACAGAACCGTTTGGCTATTCATTTGCAGCACCTTGGCTCATTACCAAAAATATTCCTACCTCATTGGGACTCCCATATCACAATTGGACCACCAAAATGGCAAGGCCCTGAAGAGCAAGACAGCCGCTGGTTTGAACCAATCAAGTGGAAGAATTTTGCTCATGTCAGCACTGCGCCTATAGAGTACACTGAAACAAATATCACAGACCTTTCTGGAGTTTATATTGTCACAGGAGCGCAATTGGGTGTGTGGGATTTTGGCGCGAAGAGTGTACTCCACCTTAAACTCTTATTCTCTAGAGTTCCTGGGTGCACAATTAGGAGATCAGTTTGGGACCACAGTCCAAGTTCTTCGATGCATAAGTCAGATGAAGCTTCATCATCCTCAAGTGATAATGCTAAACTTGCAAAGATTGTTGACATGACTGAGACATTGAAGGGCCCACAAGATGGACCTGGCCACTGGCTGGTCACAGGAGCAAAGTTGGGTGTTGAGAAGGGCAGGATTGTTGTGCGTGCAAAATATTCCTTATTAAATTATTGACCATATGTTGAAAGTGTTCATTCATTTTCTCTGATATGGAGTGCCTTGTTTACAGATAGCATTTGTTCTTTTGTTCTGCTTCATGTATGGAACTCCATGTAACATGATGTGCATTCATGCTTCTTATTGTTGATGCTGTGAGCAAAGTAGCGGCAAAATGTTTTATGTTCAGTTCAAATGATCTGGTCCTATTCATCCCTGTCACCGTCATCTTTCTGGTAGTGGATGATGATGTATATTATGAATTTTGCATCGGATTTTTTTTTGGGTCTGTTTGGCCTGTTGAGATTTTCTCCAGCAATATAGATACGCACTCCTGGTGACAAACTGCTAACAGTTCAGTGATGTTTATCAAATTCAATATGGCTATCGCAGCTTGGGTAGAGTATCCTTGATGTTAAGCAGTGTTATATGATTCGCAGGGCATGATTAAAGTTGGAACACAGTCTTCCTGACTAGTATTTGGGTGTTGCAGATGTTTGGCTGAATTCGAGGACAATTATTGTTATGAAGTATCGCCTTCATGCGAGTCTGTTATGCCTCTTTGCTTCGTTCCACCACTGGACAAGTGATAAGAACTAGGAAGGTAACCGTGTCCATGGCGCGGTGCGTTCTATGATGCTCCGTGATATTTGTATTTCTGAAGTAAAAGCTATCACGTGTTACGTGTTAGGCAATAGACATGAGCAAGGGCTATAAAAGGAAAGCAGCATTAGAAATAAGAAAAGAGTAGAGCAATTGAACATAGAAATATGAAAAGACTGAAAAACTATGTTACATACAACTATATACCTTGTGTTTAAACGCTGAGACCTTAAAAAATATTTTTGGTTCCCTTTGATCCGATGGAGGGGAAAATGCAAAAATCATCTAGAACTTATGTCTAGATATTGAGGGAATACTCAAATCTTATATTACGTAAACATAAGATCTTTCTCGAAAACAACATGGAAGAGGTGGGCAATTATTTTTTCCATGTAAACGGTAGAGGATTTTTAGCATTCAAGCGGTGATCAGAACAAACATGTCTAAATAAAAGCATGTATAAAGTGCAATAGGTGTATTTTTTAAAATAAATAGTATCATAGGGGAAACGGTCACCATAAGAGAATTAAATTACCAAAAGAGTTACGTGCAAGTATTTACATAAAGAGGTTACCGTCGACGGTTGGGATATCGGTCCCGAGTCAACTAAGCTTCTTAAGAAGGGGAGATAGAAGACACTGCCGAACAGGGCAAACAGCAATCAACGAGCAGCGGACAAACACAGGATTTTTATATTGGTTCAGGCCTCTCCAGGGAGATAATAACCCTACGTCCAGTGCTTCTTTATATGAAGAAGGATTACAAGAAAGAACTCGGCGAGACGAACAGGTCTCAGCGAGATTATGGGTGTACAAGGAGTAGTATTGGAGATCTTGGCCCATCTACACGTCGTAGGGCCCTGGCTTATATAGTGTGAAACAACCGACCTAGCGGGGATAATCGGGCCGGCTGGCCACGCGCCCGTAACAGACTCGTAGACATGCCAAATACATCCCAAGGTAGATAAGGTATATCTTTAATTCTTGAGGATCACGACGTCTGCTCCAATCCGGGAAACCTGCGTCCGGGTTTTCACGTAGTCGTGCGGAACTCTGTTCGAGTCGGACTCAAACAGAAATCCTAGGCCGCCACGCACCGTACCGACCAGGAGACTATTCGACAGGATGCACATGGGCCTGATAGAGCCCTCTAGGGAGCCAGACCCTAGGAGACTGTTCGGTTAGGCCGTCAGGGAGTGGGCCATGGCAATGGGCCGTGATTTTATCCGACAGCTAGCCCCCGAGACTCAAGTGGAAGTTCTCACTAGAGTGGGGTCTTCCTCTTGAGACTCCAAGTCACAAAGAGGGTAATTTTCCTGCTACAAAGACGTGCAACAGGCGACCGAACAGGTTATGGTTCAACCGAACAAGCCTTGTTCGGGACCGCACAAACCCGCCCAGTGCCGAGCAACTCTGTTGCGTCGAACAGGAAATCACATCTGTCCGAGCAGAGCACCCAACCCTCAATGCAGAGATCGAAAAAAGTAGCCGTTGGCAGATTCCAACGGTAACTTTTGCTGGGCAGTCAAAACGGGCGACCGTTATTACTAACCGTTGCAGTAAAAAAACTAGCCGTTTTGTGGCAAAAAACCGTTGCAGAGCTGCTCGGACCAGGGCTATAAAGAGCACCCAAGCCGCCCACGGCTTGCCACTTCAGCTCTTGCGCGTCTTTCCTTCCCAAGCCCTATTCCAACAGTGCTAGCATCAATCAGCCGCAGCCCACCTCCGAAGCCGTTCGCCAAACCTGGGGATTGCTATGGCCAAGTTCGTGGGCACTAGCATGACCGAAGAGGACATGAAGACTCTGGAGGCAGAGGGACACGTCGACGCTGGCAGCTGGAGGCTGACCGGGGAGGAGGAGATGCCGAAGCCGCTCGAAGATGAGTCCGTCAACTTCGAGCTCTTCGCTCTGTTTGGATTGAGGTCTCCCGAAAGCGATTTCGTGGAGGCCCTCCTGAACATCAGCGGGTTGAAAGTTGTGAATCTCAACCCCAACTCGTTCCTCCAGATGGCCGTCTTCGCACACCTGTGCGAGGGCTATCTGGGCGTTGATCCGTCGGTGGGGCTGTTCCTCCATTACTACGCAGTAACGAGGAGCAGCTCCGCCGCTTCCGGGCTGGTGTGCTATTACCTCAAGCTCCGGGCAACTGCCGATGACACGCCGTACCCTCGTCCACCGCTACTCGACTCGATGGGAGCGTGGTGGATAAGGTGGTTCTACACCATGCGGAGCGGCGACAGCAAGCTCTCCTTCACCGGCGATCGACGAAGAGTGGTATCTGACCCGGAAGATAGCCTCCCTCGTGGGCCTCGGGCTCACGGGCAGAGAGATCATCCGGGACTTCGTGGCGAACAGGATCTGTCCGCTACGGAGGAGGTCCTACCCATTCTACAAGATAGAAGATTAGGAGGACATCACCAGGGAGAGCTCGGGTAAGTTCCTCAAATGCTCACCCTTTTTTGGTGATTCATCCGAACAGAAACTAAGCATTTCTTCCGTTCAGGCAGCGAAACCCTCCGACGCATGGGTGGCCGAGCAGGTCGACGCCATGCTGAAGGCCGCTAAGAAGGACACCGAGGTGACTGGAGTGGTGGCCTACACATGTCCAAGGAACGTGCTTGTCCGCTCAACAGAGGTAACATACGCAAATCCTCCATCTGAGTTGCTAGACTTACACAATTACGGCATGCTCACATTCGTCTCCAAATACGCAGGACGAGCAGTTGATCATCGGCGGGATCGTCGATGAGGTCACAGAGTCCGGCAAGGAGGGAGCGGGGAAGGGCAAGGCCAAGGCGGCCGAGAAGCCCAAGGTGGCCGCTGAGCCGACGCGGAGCTCGCCGCGCCGCAACGGCCGCCAACTGCCTCCGAAGCCCCCTGCGGCGACGATCCGCGCCGAACAGGCCAAGCGCTCGCGCGGCTAGCCAAGGGGCGAACATCCAAGCTCCTCCCTCCTCACCGAGCAACGAGGAGGTACGGAACCTGACCCAATGGCTAAAGCGCTATGCACAGGCTCACCCGGGCCACATGGAATGGCTGCAACAGATCACCGAGCAGAGGAGGCTTGAGGAGGAGGTCGCGCGCAAGGAGGCCCTCCTTGCGTTGCGCAAAATGAGCGCTCAGCTCAGCAAGGAGCTAAGTTTATCGCCGCGGGTGCCCGGAGGCCAAGGCGAACCAGAAGCCGAGGAGCCGCCGAGCAAGAGGCGCAAAATCCGTCACGGGGCAAGGAAGAAAATCAGGCTTCCCGCGGCGGGCATGGCAGGTATGCAATGGTGAGGTTCTCCCCCTTACATTCTACCAAACCGCTCAGGTCTTAACACATTTTTCATCAGCTGCCGAGGAGGAGATCGCCAGCGACAACGTGGACGCGGCGATCGAGCGGTCCCTGTTGCTCGAGCACCTACACGGTGCGTCACGGATAGTGAGGTTGGCTGCCCTCAAGGACGAGCTGGCTGCGTGGACTGTGCTCCCGCCGGGATCCACCGACCAGATAGAGGCGCGGAAGGGCGCAGTGGAGCGGCTCAAAGCCGAAGAGGTGGGGCACGAGGCCACGAGGAGCGGGGCCAAGGAGTTGGCTCTGCCGGCTGCCCGGGGCGGGACCAAGCAGACGGTCCAGCCGGGTACTTCGTCGCAGAGGCAACTCATCCCTGTGGCGAAGGGAACTTCTGGTGAGCAGGGTGAGAGACCTGCCACCAGGGATCAGAGAGATGGCCGCGAGCAGGGGGCACTAGTCGTCCTGTCCGCGGTCCCACCGACGTCGTCGAGCAGAGCAACGCCGGTCTTCCCAGAGGGTAATCGGGCGGAGGAAGAAGAAGAAGGGCAGGAGCTCGGGGAGCTCGGAGGCGATAAGGACGCCGCCGCCAGCCCTCCCAAGGAGAGGAGGCGAGACCCCAGGCGGGCGCGCACCCGCAAGGAGAAGGCGCAGCGGAGAGAACATCATGCTGCGGCCGTTCCGAGCAGCTAGGGCTTCGCAACCCACGGCCTCGGAGAGCACCTACGCCGGAACTTGAAGCACAGGCTTCAAGAGGTAAACCCCAAACCAAAACTTGTCCGTTTAAGTTACCAGCAACCCAATGTGACAAAATTGTTCTTCTCTCTTTCAGGTCTTCCAGGGCATCATGGAGGACTTCGAAGAAGGCGTCGCCATCGAGCGCGACGCCATTTTGGGAGCCTTCCAGGAGCAGCACCGGACGCCGGAGCTTGAGGAGGAGCTCATCGTCTCGGCCAAAAGCCGGAGCCGACTCAAGGCGAAGGTCAAGAAGCTTAGAGCCCAGCTGTCCGAAGAGAGGCAGTCCTCTGCGGCCCTCCAGGAGAGGGTGTCGACCCCGTGGATCTCACAGGAAAAGACCGAGGAGCTTCGCGCGCTGGCCGCGAGGGCGAGCGCCGCGGATGGAAGGGTCAAGGAACTGGTCGAGCAGCTCAAGATCACCGAGCAGCACCAGAGTGAGAACGAAAGTCTGACCGAGCAGCTGCAGGCCAAGACCGAGGAGGTCGAAGCCCTCCGTGCAGAGGCCAAGGAGCAGGCCAAGCACAGAACGGTCAGCAAGGAGGAAGCCGAGCGTCTTCGAGCTGAAGCGAAGGAAGGGATCAAAGCCTAAGGAAAAACCCTGCGCCTCAAGCTAGAGATTGAGGAGCTGAAGGAACAGCTTGCTAATAAGTAGTAGCCGTAGGGTTGTACTCGAAAGGACCTTTTGTTCCTGTAAAATTTTGTTAGTGTAAATGAAAACTTACCTTTTTTCTGCAAAAAAGAGCAGCAAAAGACAAGAAGAAACATGAAACTAAGAAGCAAGGCAAAACAGCGCTAGAGAGTTTTCAAAAAAAGCTTAGGACGCCAAATTGACTCCCAACTCCGGCCCGTATCTGCATCGTTGAAAACCGAGTTCGCAACTCGAACAGGTGCACAAGCGGAAGAGCGACACCCTAACCCCCGGTACGGACGATGCTTGAAGACCTAAGTTTGCGAATTCAGGCACATGCGTAGAGAGATAGAGCGACACCCGCATCCTGATCGAAACTCATTCCATGAACTGCTCGCCAACGTAAGATAGGTGATTCCAAAGGTAACCGAACAAGGAAAGTGCATCTGCCGCGGGGGGCTTACGAGAGTAGGCTTTGCCGAGTGGTTGTGCCGAGTGCGGTAAGTGCCTCTGCCGCAGGGGGCTTACGAGAGCAGACTTAGCCGCAAGGCAGAAAGCCGTGTTACGCAACCCTGAGTTCAGGAACTTGCTGAAACTAGATGCGGGCAGAGAAATCCTGAAGATAGTGGAGCCAAGAGTTCGCAAGACCAGATGGCCATCAAGTGTTACCAGAGAGATAATAGTCTGAGAAAGACAAGACGTGAAAAGGGCCGCAGGGGGCCGCGAACATTCACTATTAATTGGATTGAACTTTACACGGCAGCCCGAGAGACTTGGACGAACCAAGGCGCGAAGTTAGACAAAAACGCAGAGTTAGAAAAAAACTGAAAGACCTACACAAAGAACTTACGAAACTGGTCGATGTTCCAAGTGCTGATCAGCTCTCTCCCGTCCTCCATTGCCAGGCGAACAGCCCCCGGGCGAGCAGTAGAAACGACCGTGAACGGGTCCTCCCATCGGGGAGTTAACTTGTTGGCATTGGATAGGTTCTGGACGCGGCGCAGAACGAGGTCGCCCACCTTCAAAGCCCTTGGTCGGACAGATTTGGCAGCGTGCCAGCGAAGGTCTTGCTAGTAGCGCGCCATTCTGACTTGTGTCCGGTCGCGTGTGCTTTCGAGGAGGTCGAGTTCGAGCAAGCGCTCTTGCTCTGTGTCAACCATGTTGACCGAGCTCGTGCGAGGCGAGCCGAGTACCACTTCGGCGGGCAAGATGGCTTCTGCACCGTAGACCAGCTGGAAAGGAGTTTTCCCGGTTGTCCGGCTGGCTGTGGTGCGCACGGCTCAAAGGATGGAAGGAACTTCGTCGACCCAGGCTTTTTTGTGTTGTTTGAGTGTCGCGAACACCCGCCGTTTGATACTGTTGACACAAAAACGAGAGTTTCTGTGAACACACGTGCAGAAGCGTCAATCCAGTGATTGCGTCGCAACTAAAACCAAGCGTGCCAGTCGATTTGATCTGTAAATCGACAAGGAGAAAATTGTCAGTAATATAAACCTAATCGGCTTTTTAATAGCCAGATCAGGTTATTTGTAATCTGCTCTAAATTAACCGATTACAGGATCTATCGGCTTAATGCCAGATAGAGCAATTAATTAAATATTCAAATTTAAATCTCACACTTATTTTTGGTATTTTTATAATAATATTAGCAATAAATCTTAATATCAATATATCAGATTAAACCAAGAAACAGATTGAACAGATTGGTCAGGCCAAGACAGTATTCAGATCTAAATCTAGATATAAACCAATAAACCGATTTAAAGATCTAAAGCTAATAAGAGATGTAATACAGATCGGTAAACGCTTGCACATGCAAGATCCTAAATAAGGCATACACAAGATCGATTAAACGAGGCAGTTGCATATATCGAATTCAGGAGAAAGCATATGAAATATTTAACAATCGGTATTACAGGATAAAGACACATTACAGATCGATTGAATCGAGATAGTGCAATATGCGAGAACATGTTAAAGATCGGTAAATCCCGAGACAGTCTAACATGGTTTGTATACATGAGATCAAATTGATGCAGCCATGCATACGGGTTACAAGGAGAGAATCGATTATCCCATCGAGATAGCTCTACCTGCGAGTTGAAGCCTTTCGACGAAGTCGATCGGATTCGAGAAAAGTGTTTTGTGTTTGATGTGTGATCCCCTATTCTCGAGGCCTAAGGTCCTATTTATAGTATTACAAAGTCGATACCGATACAACCTATTTTACCGCATTACGCTTCTGATCAAATCGTATCTCTTCCGAAGTCTTGTAATCATCGGTATTCTGCCTTTATTCTTTACCGATGAAGCCCATTTCCGATTCAGCCCAAGAATTCGAACACATTTGGCCTTTTCTGAACATCCGATTTTCTGCCAAATTCTGGTGTCAACATATGCCCCTAAGTTTGGCAATGAATATTTCATTAGCCGAACTTTTCAAGTAAAAATTGGATTTATTACACCGGAACATTTCACATTTTTACCCCTGTAACTTCTCACTTTCAGCCCATTTGAAGAACACGTGTCAGCCCAGCAGACGATATGGGCCGTAACTGTAACGCCGAAACTCGCGGTAAAACCCTAGTTTTTACCACCACTATAAATAGACGTCCATTCGCTGTCATTTTCACGCTCTCCTCCTCGCACATGTCTCTCGCATCGGAATTTCCGGAGTTCTCAGGACTTCCAGCGCGCAGCTCCCCTGCATTCAACTTCTCATCGGCAAGGCAATATGTCTCAGGTACTAATCCAATGTTCGGACTCCAAAGCTCTGTATTCCTTGGGACCCATAGGAGATAGAGATCCATCAGACTTCATATATCATTCCGTAGCGAGACTCCCCTCATTTGCCGATAAGCTCAGTACAAACAGTTGGAAATCGGCTTTTAGATCTTGGCCCAACCCGATCAAGGGATATAAAGATTGGCTCATTCGGGTCTATGGCCAGAAACAAGAGCAATGGGATGAATTAGGAATAACCAATGCTATCCTCCTTTCCTTATCTCCACCACCAGCAGATGAATCCTTCATGGCGGCATCGGCTTATTTTTGGTGTGACACTGCAAATGCTTTTCTTTTCCCAACCGGACCCATTAGCCCTACACTCCTAGATGTAGCGATGCTAACCGGTCTAAGTCCCGATGGCGAGATGCTATCGGCTTTCGATCTGACTGCTACATTGAAACTAGTTCCCGAGAAAAACTTTGGCTGGCAACGCTATATCAGCACCCATCAGAAAACCGGCGACGTAGAAGATGAAGAGCACATTGCCTTCTTGAACATGTGGTTCGATCGGTTCTTTTTCTGCGGTCAATCACTTAGTCCCAGCAAGGTCTATCAGGGAATAGCTGAAGCACTGGCATCAGGCCAAAAGCTAGCAATCGGCAAATACCTGCTAGGAGCCACCTATCGGATGATGCACGAGATCAGGGAAGGTCTCTGCTCCAAGAAAGCCGATTACTCAGTTGGTAACCTAGGTGGCCCTTTTTGGTTCATCGGAATGTTTCTGAAACTCCAGATATACAACTCTCTAGGAGAACTGGACTTTAGCCTGGAATTTCCGAATGAGAAGAATTCCGATAACAGTGATCGCCCCTGCAGATCATATGGCGAAATGATCTCAGTAAATTGCAACCGAAAACGTCTGAATTCATATGACCTTTCTCATTCCATGGTCGCATTTTACACCATGTCCGAATCAGAATATGGTTTAGAGCAGTTCAACCCATACACTGATCTAAACAGATATCCAGTACCTTCATTTTTCCGATTGGCCAACACTCTAAAGGGCGAAGCCTTATCGGCTTATCGGGAATTCATCTCTCCAAGCATCTTTTTCGCCATTTTGAGCACGAGGACTCACATCGAAAACCATCCTACGAATTTTATCACCCTGCTGTAGTCGCTCGATAATTTAACTTAGGACAAGAAATTCCAGACCTATTCATATATCGTCAACTGAACGCCAGAGAAGATTTGAGCTCCCAATCAGCTTATGGCATTCTGTCTGCTGCTCGCTTGGACTTCAACATGCCATCGGAATTTATTATGTGGGCTGACACCTCAAACACAATTCGGTAACTGGTGGGAAGCTATCGCCAAAAATATTTATGCCACAGAAGGCGGAGCATCAACCTTAATCGAACGGGTCACGGGCCAGAAGGAAACTTGCAGACCTAACTGGCCCAAGATTGCTGGCATGACAGAGCTCCCATCGGAATCGGAACAAAGCAACTCTGATAATTCCGACTCTCCTGATTCCGACGAGGACACCAATAAAGAGGAAAATTCTTCCGAATCAGGACCCTCCTCATCGGAATCAGACGATGAAAGAACAACCTCCCAGAACCACGCATCGTCTTCTAGCAGCGAGGTTACTAACTGCGTGTGTTTGCTAACTTATATCATTATTTACCGGTCACTAACCTCTTGCCTGTTCTCTCTTCAGAGCGGAGACAAACGCCCCAAGGCTAAACTTATTGGAGAAGAAGCCGGACGCCTCCACTCAACCGCGAAGTCTGCATCGGTTTTTACTCAGGGCTCTTCTCAGCCGAAGAAGAGAGGTATAATCGGCTTATATATAATCCTGAAATATCCGATTGCTTGCTGACTTTACTTAGCAGGGAAACCCACAGGCGAACCCAGCCTGAGGAAGAAAGTGGCTGCCAAGAGGCCAAAATCTCAAAAGGTGCGTACACCTGATACCACCGAATCGGTATGTGACACAGTAAGCACTTGCTTCCCATCCAAATCTTTACAACATTCGATCGATTTTTAACTCATCGAAAATTTGATTCTCAGGACACTTCGCCTGTCCAAAAGAAAAAAGATAGCAGTCCAGCTCCTCCACCGGCATCGCAAACACCCCCGGCCTTCAACCCACAAGATGTAATCGGATTTTCCTTCCTTTAATTTATGCAATTTTGAAAATCCGATCTCTTGTAACTTTTAAATATTTTTGTACAGTATATGTTTCAACCTCGCAGCCCATCCCGGGTAATAGTGGTGTCCACGCAGGTCATCACCTATGACGGCAAGAAAAACGATGAGCTGAATTTTGATCCCTCAAGCATGGACTGGCTCGATGATGAGCTGGACTTCCTCTCATCTCCGATCAGGACTTCATCGCCGCCAGCTGTCATCATCGATTCACCAGCTCCAGAAATTATCAAGAAGAATCAATTCTCCTCGGAAACCATCGCCAAGCTCAAACAAATATGGGAACTGTTTGGTGATGAATCGGCTTTCTTGGCAAACCCTTCTGCCATAAGGGAAATAGCCGATTCCATCACACAGGTCCTCCCCGCAGTGGTTTCGCCATCCGTAGTGCTGCCCGCCAAAGAGAAAGCCGATTTCGATGCTGCATTGGATCGGCTCCACCAAAGGGAAGCACTCAAAGATGCGGAGGCTGAATTGAAGGGGCTGATACAAGACGCCAATGCTCAAAATGACACACTTCTCCGACTGAAGCGCGAAGCTGAATCGGCAAAACTTCCTGCCTCCAAGGCAGTTTCAAAGGTTAAATCCTTGGAACTGGAACTGGAGAAGGCGAGAAAAACCGAAGAAACCGCTCGCTCAAATTTTGAGGAAAGCAAATCGGCGGCCAAGGAGCAGTATGGCGTTGTGAAAGCCTGCGGCCTGGCAGTCCTGGACGCAAGGAAGAAAATACCGATCATACCCGGATCAGCCGAAGAAGATACTGCAACCATCAATCGGATCCGGGATACAATGTCCAGTGCTGCCGCGGCTATTTACGCATTTTGTGAGTGATTGACCTGCGAGCCAAATTTTAAACTGTTAATGTGTGAGTCGGTATTTTACCGATTGTAAGACAAAAGCTCCATTCTGCCCCATGGGCAAACAATCAAGGCCTTCGTGCCTTTGTAATAATATTTCTTTCATGCAATCGCTTTTAGTCTATGGCTATAGGCGATTCATTTGAATCGGCTTTTTTTCAACAGCAACGCGTTGAGCGAAATATCAATATTAAACAGTTGTAAGCGATTTTAAACTATAGGCGATTCACTTAGAATCGACTCTTACTTAAAAGCAACTCATTGGAACTTCATCACCATCAATTCAATAAGTGGTAAACGGCTTTTAAACTATAGGTGATTCCCTCAGAGTCGGCTTTTAACAAATCACAACTCAAACTCCAACCCAAACGCTAGGATAGTACTTCTTCAGATACTTAGCGTTAATCGATTTACCGAAAACTTCCCCATGAAGCGTTTCCAGTATGTACGCATTTCCAGGGATAACCCGATTGATCTTGAACGGTCCTTCCCAGTTTGGCGACCATTTCCCGTATTTAGGATCTCTAGAACCAATCGGTAAAAACGTTTTCCATACAAGCTCTCCCACTTCAAAAGCTTTCGGCACAACTTTCTTATTATAATGTCGAGCAACTCTTTGTTTATCACGTTCAATATGCTCCAACGCTCTTAATCGAACTGCCACCATGTCATCCAGCTTATCTACCATCAAATTCTTGTAATTATCGGCTTTTACGTTATTTTGCTCTTCAACCCTCGTGGATCCGATGATCGCTTCAACTGGTAAACACAGCTTCTTGACCATAAACCAGCTCAAATGGTGATACCTTTGTAGCTCCATGCTTAGCAATCCGATACGCCCATAGTGCATCCGCCAAAGTATTATGCCAACCCCTCGGCCTTTCATCGATTTTTCGCTTGATCAACTTTATGGCGCTTTTATTTGAAGATTCAGCCTGGCCGTTGGCTTGAGCATAATATGGCGATGAGTTAATCGTCGTGATTCCCAAGCTCCGAGCATAATCTTGAAACACCTCTGACATAAATACCGATCCTTGATCTGTAGTATTCGTCTGAGGAATACCAAATCGGTAAATTATGTGTTCCCTGACAAAATATATCGCTTCAGTAGCAGTTACTTTCCTCAACGGCACAGCCTCGACCCACTTGGTAAAGTAATCCGTTGCTACCAAAATATACCGATGCCCCTTGGACGAGGAAGGAAATATTTCTCCAATCATATCAATTCTCCATCCTCTAAAAGGCCACGACTTTACAATCGGATGTAAAATCGACGCAGGTGCATGCTGAATATTTTCGAACTTCTGACAATCTTTGCAACCCTTGTAATATTTGAAAAAATCTTCCACCATGGTTGGCCAGAAATATCCCACACGCTTCAACATCCATCTCATCTTGTATGCCGATTGATGAGTTCCACATAATCCTTCGTGAACTTCTCCGATTGCAACTTTAGCTTCCTCTTCATTCAGGCACTTAAGCAATAAACCATCAAAACTCCGATAGTATAACTTGTCAGCGATTAATACGTACCTTTGAGCTTTTCTTTTAAGCTTCCTATCGGCTCCCCCATGAGGATCTTTAAGATAGCTGATAATTTCTGCCTGCCATCCTATCGGAACAGGATCTGCTATCGGAATAATCTCTAACCCCATGATCGGTAACTTATACCCTGACGCTTCTTGAGCTAAATCATTGGCTTCACAATTCTGTTCCCTCGGAATATGATGAATCGTGAATGTGCTGAAATACTTAGCCAAATCAGACGCCTTCTCCAGATATTCCCGAAGCGGGTCGCTATGACATTTATATTTACCGATCATCTGGAACACCACTAATTGTGAATCTTCAAACACCTCCACGGCAATAGCACCAGCTTGGATCAATCACTCCAACCCCTGAATCAAAGCTTCGTATTCCACTTGATTGTTGGTTAATCCAAAATCCACTGTAACACTGAATCGGTAAGGGACACCACCAGGAGAAACAATAAAAATACCGATTCCACATCCCTTCTCACAAACCGATCCATCGAAGAACATTACCCAAGGCAAAAGAATCGACAAATTAATGTCTTGATGGTGCGTGATGAAATCGGCTAATACCTGCCCCTTGACAGCCTTTGGAGATTCATACGTCAAGTCAAATTCGATGAGAGTATATGCCCATTTACCAAGACGCCCTTTGATGATTGAGGCATTAAGCATGTACTTAACCACATCGGTTTGACAAACCACTTTGCATTCCGCACCCAACAAATAGTGCCTCAATTTAGTGCAAGCAAAGTATAAACAAAGGCAATACCTTTTCACTACTGTGTATCGGGTTTCTGGATCCAATAATTTCCTGCTCAAATAGAAAATGGCGTGTTCCTTCCCATCAATCTCTTGGGCCAGAACTGCCCCTATCGTTGTATCCGATACCGACAGATACAACTTAAACGGCAAATTCTCCTTCGGAGCAACCAGAACAGGTGGGTTAACTAAATATTCCTTAATATTATCAAACGCTTTCTGTTGCTCTGGTCCCCAAATAAACTTATCGGAATTTTTTAAATTAAGCAATGGAGAAAACGGTATGATCCTTTCTGATAAATTCGAAATAAATCTCCTCAAATAGTTAATCTTACCGATGAGCTCTTGCAGACGAACCTTTGAATCAGGAGGCCTGGTATTGAGGATCGCCTTTACTCTATCGGGATGAACTTCGATTCCTCTCTGATGCACCATAAACCCCAAGAATTTGCCGACCGATATTCCAAAAGCACACTTCTTTGGATTCATCTTCATGCCATATTTCCTAAACCGATCCAATACGGTTATGACATCAGCCAAATGTTGTTCTTTCTCCTGAGATTTGATCACCACATCATCAATGTAGATTTCAACCAATTTACCGATCAGATCATGGCATATCAATTTCATCCCTCTCTGATAAGTAGCCCCAGCGCTGATCAGCCCAAATGTCATCACAACCCACTCGAATAAACCGATAGCGCCAGGACATCTGAACGCAGTCTTATTCACGTCTTCCTCGGCCATAAAGATTTGATTGTACCCAGCATTGCCATCCAGGAAACTGATAATCCGATTACCCGAAGCAGCGTCAATCAACCGATCGGCAATCGGCATCGGATATTCGTCCTTGTACGATGCTTTGTTCAAATCTCGAAAGTCAATGCATACCCGAATTTTATCAGAATCTTTCTTACCTACTGGTACAATGTTAGAAATCCAATCGGCATATTTGCATGGATGAATAAACTTCGCGTCTAATAACCTCTGAATTTCAGCCTTCACTTGATCATATATCTTCCAGCTAATCCTCCTTGGTGATTGTTTTACTGGCCGAAATCCAGGTTTCATCTTAATCCTGTGCTCAACTATGGATCGGTCTAAACCAGGCATTTCGTGATATTCCCAGGCAAAGCAATCAACCCGATCCTTGAGTATCTGGATAAGCCGATCTTTATATTCCCGCGGCAACTGTTTACTGATGTAAGTGGGCCTTTCTTTCCCATTGGTTCCAATATCGACTTTTTCAAGTTCATCAGTCGGTATAAAACCCTGGCCCATCTTATATTCAATGCCCTCTAGAGCCGCGGTTCCCATAAAAAACCCTCACATCCTTGAGTTAGCGATTGTCCTTCCAGTGTTGTTGGTTTGAACCCTAATTTACTAACACTGAGGAAATCACAATCCTCCAACGGTTTTCCCGATAATGCCTCTAGATTGTGATGTATATCGGCGCAATCGGTTTCCGCAGTTAGAGACTCTCCTCTCACCACTTCTATTTGATCGCCAATCCACTGAATTAGAATCTGATGCAATGTCGATGGAATGCAGCAATTGGCGTGTATCCAATCCCTTCCCAACAGCACATTATAACTCCCTTTTCCTTCAGTTACAAAGAAAGCTGTTGGTATTGTCTTGCTCCCTATAGTGAGCTCCACAACCAGAACCCCCTTGGCTTCGGTCGGATTTCCGTTGAAATCGCTTAAAACCATGTTAGTCTTAACCAAGTCTTCCGTAGATTTTCCGATTTTACGGCACACAGAATATGGCATCGATTCTGAAGAGCTCCAATCGTCCACCATCATTCTGGAAATCGGCTTTCCATTCATATATCCCATGATAAATAATGGCTTCAAATGTAATCGGGAATTCTCTGGTTTCTTAAATATAGCGTCTTTAGCTCCCACTACTAACTCTGCAGTAGCCTCTTCGTAATCACACGTGAACTTCCGAGGCAACACGCAGACCATATTAGTAGCAATTGAAACCTCATCAGAATCTTTCTCAATGATAACCGCCGATCTCAACTTGGGCCTCCATTCCTGCTTGCCCCTAGCTGGCTTTATCGGCTTTACCTGCTCCAATAGAGCGTCCCTAAACCTCTCAGCTTCCGCTTCTTTAGCTTCAGCGTGCCTCATCCGCTGCAAGCGCCGCTTTTGAGGCTTCGTGATTCCATTTGGGCACCACCGTGGCAACGGCACCTTAGGAGGCCGATGCGTATCAGCATTCTTGTTCATCGGAGGGTCATCGTCTTTCTTACTAGGAAACACCAGCCGATCCTTTACGGATGTTCTCTTGGAAGGAATGAACGCGTGGTTCATTGGGCAATTCTCCAGAGTAGGCAATGACATCCTCTCTTCCCAGCAATATCGGAAAAAAGGACAATCCCAGTGTTCCATCTCCCAATCTTGATCACTTAAATTCTTCTGAACAGCCTCTGAGATATCCGATTTAATGCTCTTGTGAGGTGTCTCTTTAGCCATCCGATCATATTTTTCCAGTAGCTGATCAAAGGTCGGCCTTGGCCTTGGCGTAGAAATCGGATTATAATTATGCCCGCGTTTCACTTCACGCCACGCACCAGTTCTCCCACCACGTCGGCCTGACGACCGGAATTGTAGTTCGGGTCTCTCTTCCAACACGATCCTCTTGTCGCCAACAAGCACTTTGAACCGATTGGAACTCTTAGGATCATCGGCTTTTCTCTTGGCGTCAACCATGCCAACGAAACCGATTGGGAATGGCTCTGTATCGATCTGCAAATTTTTACCTTGATATCGCAGTTGCCCATTCTCAATCGCCTTCTGCACCACTTGCTTAAACACATTGCATTCATTGGTGGCGTGCGAATAGGAGTTGTGCCACTTGAAATATTTGCGTTGTTTCAACTCTTCAAGTGGGGGAATAACGTGCCCTTGCTTAAGCCGAATCTGCTTTTCTTGTAACAAATGATCGAAAATCCGATCACACTTACATGTATCAAAGGAATATTTGCCTTTCTCAGGTCCTTTCGGCTTGATCCACCCAAGCTCGAACTCCTTTTTATTGTTTACCCCTTCAGCAACATAAGCTCCAACTTCTTCAGTGTCGGAATCATCATAATCTTCGACTTCATCTGTTTCAACAACATTGACGGCTTTATCTTTACTCTTGTAATTGTTGTTGTTATTCCGATACTCTTTCTGGCCTGGGTAAGAGTTATTAGAGAATCGGTTTTCATACAGCGTGATTTTGTGGGCTAGATGTGAAATATCAGCAAATTCTTGATTGCCCACCTTCTTTTGATTGACGGGTAGCAAACCCTTGAAAGCCAATTCTGCTAGTTCATTATCGGGCAGTGAAAGGCTATAGCATCGGTTTCTCACTTCCCTAAACCGACAAAGGTAATCATTTACCGATTCCCCAAACTTCTGTTTGATCATCATGATATCGGTAATTCTTGCTTCATTCTCCCCGGAATAAAAATACTCATGAAATTTCTTCTCCAGATCTGGCCAGGAGGTGATACTGTTTGGAGGCAGAGACGTAAACCAGTTAAATGCCGATCCCGATAGTGACAGTGGGAACAATCGGCATTTAAGAGTATCCTTTGATGCAGCCTCTCCGCACAGTGCAAGAAATCTAGCAATATGTTCGCGAGTAGAGGTGTGGTCACTCCCGCTGAATTTAGCATTCGCGAAATCAGGAACCCGATATTTGTGTGGGTACTCCGTTTCATTGAAAGCCGATGGATACGGCATAGTGTAGTGTGGAGCAATCTTGGGAGTGTTGAACCCACATTGTTTCATCATGTTGTAAACCAAATTCCTTGCACATGCAAGATCCTAAATAAGGCATACACAAGATCGATTAAACGAGGCAGTTGCATATATCGAATTCAGAAGAAAGCATATGAAATATTTAACAATCGGTATTACAGGATAAACACACATTACAGATCGATTGAATCGAGACAGTGCAATATGCGATAACATGTTAAAGATCGGTAAATCCCGAGACAGTCTAACATGGTTTGTATACATGAGATCAAATTGATGCAGCCATGCATACGAGTTACAAGGAGAGAATCGATTATCCCATCGAGATAGCTCTACCTGCGAGTTGAAGCCTTTCGACGAAGTCGATCGGATTCGAGAAAAGTGTTTTGTGTTTGATGTGTGATCCCCTATTCTCGAGGCCTAAGGTCCTATTTATAGTATTACAAAGTCGATACCGATACAACCTATTTTACCGCATTACGCTTCTGATCAAATCGTATCTCTTCCGAAGTCTTGTAATCATCGGTATTCTGCCTTTCTTCTTTACCGATGAAGCCCATTTACGATTCAGCCCAAGAATTCGAACACATTTGGCCTTTTCTGAACATCCGATTTTCTGCCAAATTCTCGTGTCAACAGATACCCTGGACTATCTGTCCGTTAGCTCGCTCGACTGCTCCATTGCTCTGTGGATGTGCCACAGAGGCGAAGCAGACCTTGGTGCCCAGCTGTTCGTAGTATTCCTGGAATAGCTCGCTTCTGAACTGGGGACCGTTATCGGTGATCAGCTTGTGGGGAATCCTGAATCTCGTGATCACATTGCTTTTGAAGAAACGCACAGCCATTTTGGCGTGAAGAGATGACATAGGCTCGGCCTCAATCCACTTTGTAAAGGTGTCGATGGCGACGAGCAAGTGCGTGCAGCCCTTGAACCCCTTGGGGAACGGGCCGAGCAGATCCAGACCCCATGTGGAGAAAGGCCATGATAGGGGATCGTTTGGAGCTCTTGGGCGGGCTTATGGGCCTTCCGGGCGTGAAATTGGCATGTCTTGCACTTAGTTACCACATCCCGGGCATCCTGTAACGCTGTGGGCCAGTAATAACCCATGCGAAACGCTTTACCGACCGGAGTCCTGAAGGAGGCGTGGTTGCCGCAGGCACCCTCGTGTATGTCCCTAAGAAGGAACATACCCTCCTGCTGCGAGATGCACTTGGAGAGTACTCCCAGAGCACCTTACCGATAAAGGATGCCGTCCACAAGCTTGTATGGACTAGCAAGCCTTATAAGCCGGGAACGCTCGGCTTCGTCGCCGGACAGGGTCCCATCTGCAAGGTACCGGACAAATGGCGTTGTCCAATTCGCAGCTTGCTCGATGACGGAGACAGCAAAACCTGTCTCTTTTGCCTCGTCCGGAGACGTGATAGAGGGCTTATAAAGGCGCTCGACGAGCACCCCTGCCGGGGCAGGTTCGCGTGAGGATCCAAATTTGGACAGCTGGTCAGCCAAGAAGTTGTCCTTCCTGGGCACGAAGAGCACCTCGAAGAATCGAAAGTGCCGCTTCAACTTCCTCACTTTAACCAGGTATCGCGCCATTGAGTCATCACATCACTGATACTCCTTGTTTACCTAATTGATGATCAGCTGTGAATTTTCCTTCACAATTAGTCGTTGGACGCCGAGCGACTTGCACGCTCTTAGTCCCGCGAGGAGGGCCTCGTACTCCGCGACGTTGTTAGTTGCCGCAAAGTGTAGTTGGATAGAATACTGGAATTGCTCTCCTTGAGGGGAGATGAGAACAAAACCAGCCCCCGAGTTTTTAGTGCGCGAGCCGTCGAAAAACATGGTCTAGGGGGTTTCTTCAGGTTGCTCGGGAGCTTCCTAGGATTTGGGCTGGCAGGTCCATTTAGTGACAAAATCAGCCAGGACCTGGGATTTAATAGCAGTTCGGGCAGAAAACAGAATGTCGAACTCTGCTAGTTCCATTGCCCACTTAGCTATCCGTCCGCTAGTTTTCTTGTTCCGTAGGATTTCGCCCAGAGGGAACTTGGTCGGGACCAGTATTTGGTGCGCCTGAAAATAATGCCAAGCTTCCTGGAGGACATGAGCAAGGCGTAGAGCAACTTTTGGAACTCAGGGTAGCGCTCCTTTGATTCTTGAAGTACCTCGCTCACGTAATAGATTGGCCGCTGGATGCCTTCCCTTTCCACCGTCAAGACCGCGCTCACCGCTTGTGGCGTGCAGCCAAGGTACAGCAAAAATTGTTCGCTATGTCGCGGGTAGTCAAGATAGGTGGGTTGGACAGGTATTGCTTTAGATCTTTGAAAGATCTGTCAGCCTCCTCTGTCCATTCGATGCCATTGTGCTTGCGCAGGGCCTTGAAGAAGGCCAGCCCACGTTCGCCTTAACGGAAAATAAACCTGCTTAAAGCAGCCATCCGTCCTGTGAGGCTCTGGACTTTCTTAACGGTGGTCGGAGCCTTCATGTTTTTAATGGCTTGGATTTTTCAGGGTTAGCAGAAATTCCTTGCGAACCGATCACATAGCCGAGCAGCATGCCGGATCGAACACCAAAAGTACACTTCTCTGGATTCAATTTAATTCTGTGCCTGGTGAGATTATGAAATGTCTCGGCCAGGTCTTTTACATGATCCGAAGCATACTTGCTCTTTACTACTATGTCGTCAACATAGACCTCCAGGTTCCTTCCACGCTGTTCTAAGAAAGTTTTCTCCATTAAACGTTGGAAGGTGGCACCGTCATTGCGCAGACCGAAAGACATGGTCGTATAGCAGAAAGTGCCGAAGGGGGTGATGAAGGCAGTTTTCTCTTCATCCTCAGGGGAGATGCTTATTTGGTGATAACCGGAGTAAGCATCCAAAAAACTCAAAAGCTAGGCATCCGCAGTCGCGTCGACCAGCTGGTCTATGCGAGGCAGCGGGAAATTGTCTTTAGGAGAAGCCGCGTTCAAGTCAGTATGGTCGACACACATCCTCAACTTGCCGCCTTTCTTCTTTATGATCACAGGGTTGGCCAGCCACTCGGTGTGATCAACCTCGCGGATGAACCCAGCGGCGAGCAGCTTTCCAAGCTGATCCTTGATGATCCCCTGCTTGAAATCTGAAAAGCGACGAAGCTTCTGGCGAACAGGCTTTTTGTCCAGCCGGACTGCCAGTTTGTGCTCAATAACCTCCCTTGGGACCCCGGACATGTCAGACGGCTCCCAGGCAAACACGTCTGCATTAGCTCGGAGGAAGGCAACGAGCTCGATTTCCTATTTGGGTTCTAGATTGGCCCTAAATGAACTGTTTTAGAAGGATCGTCAAGAGACAGCGGAACTTCCTTGGCGTCTCCCCCTGGCTGGAGAGAAACCTTGGGACGGGCAAACTTGGTCTGCACCTCTTCGGAACCACGCGGGGGAAGTTGGTCGACCAGGGCAAGGGACCGCTCATCGCAATCTAGAGCAGCCTTGTAATTGCCCTTGACCGTGATCACGCTGCTGGGGCCCGGAATGTTTATGCAGTGGTAGGCATGGTGGGACACGACTATGAATTTTCCCAAAGTCTACCACATCAAACGTGATCAATTCTGTCCGAAAGTTGCTTGGGCTGCCGAAGGTAACGGGCAGAACAATCTGCCCCAGCGACCGAACAGCTTCTCCCGGTACGATCCCATAGAAGGGCATCGTGACTTCTTTGAGTTTGGAACGAGAAATCTGCATCTCGTCCAAGACTTTTGCGGAAAGCAAGTCCAGTGCACTCCTGCCATCGATCAGGACACGCCCGACTCTAGCCTTGCTGATGGTCGGAGCCACCACCAGCTGGAGCCGCTGAGGCTTGGTCATCCCAATGGGGCAATCCTCCTTAGGGAAGGAGATGAAAACCTCGGTCCACTTCATCTGCTCGGGCTGTGGTTTGCGCTTCTCGACGTTGTGGACCTCCCGAGCAGCTTCCTTGAGGTTGCGCCGAGAGGGATAGGCCGAGGAGCCGCCAAAGATAACGGCTATGTGGGGCTCAGGATAGTCACCCTCATCGTCCCGATCACCATCATCGGCTTGGTGCTTGGCCTTGCCGGTATCACTTTTTTCGGGCAGGGTGGACATGGGGCCCTTACCGTTGTAGAAATCCTCGAGCTTTGCAGCCCAGGTCCTGCAATGGCGGATATCCTGGCCGTAGCCCTGATGGAACGGGCAATATCGGTCACCCGGACCTTTCTTACCTTGATCGCCTCCCTGGACAGACTTCTTGCCCTTGTAGTTATTGGCGGGCTTCTTTTACCCGTTCTTGGGAGGAGGTGCGCGATCTATACCGCAACGGTATTGTTCGGCGCACCTTTGTTGTTCTTTTTCTTCTGGGACTTCTTGTCACCAGGATTGTTGTTGTTGTTCTTCTTCTCATCTACACCAGGCTGGGCGGGAAGCTCGCCCTTGTCAAACGCCTTTTTGTACTGAACATGCTCTGCCGCGTTGGTATAAAGATTAGCCGCCTTAAAAAGATTATTGGCAGTTCAGGTCTCATTGATCTCGAAATCCTGGATGAGCCGCTCGTCGCGGACACCGTTTTTGAAGGCGCGGACAACTGACTCATCCGAGATGTTCGGGATCGTGTTGCAGATCTTAATGAAACGCTTCACGAAGTTGCGGAGAGTCTCCTCGTTCATTTGGATCATCTCGTGCAGGTCATTCTCCTTGCCCAAACGCACGTAACAGCTCTGAAAATTGGCGATCAGAGCGTCACAGAGTTGGTCCCAAGAGTGGATGGAACCTTCTTGCTGATTGAACAGCTACGTCCGAGCAACACCCTCAAGAACAGTCGGAAGATAATTGACCATGACTAGCTCGTCACCCCCGGCTGCCATGATGGCGGTAGCGTAGATGGAAAGGAACTCCTCTGGGTTTTGGATCCCATTGTACCTCTCCATATGGCCAGGTTTGAACTTGGAAGGCCACCTGACAGCGCGGAGCTCGTTAGAGAAAGCCTTGCAGCCCAAGCCGTACGCCCGACCACCTTCTCCTGCAGAACCTAGTCTTGAAAAGACATTAGTTCTATTGCTCGGAGGGACTCTAGTTGAACGGGAAGATTCTGCCTGATGGTATTCTCTCCGAGACAGTCCTCCGCGCTCCTTCCTTGTGGTCGTGACAAAGCGTTCGTCCCGAGGGGATCATCCGTGATCGTCGCGCGCCCGCTTGCCCTTGTGGTCGCGGCGACCACGCGGACTTGGTGAGCGTTGTCGATCACGGGGATCTTGCTCGTAGCAAGTCGCCCTTTGACGGTGGCGAGGGCCACGCGATCGATCGAAGCGCTCGTTGTCTGAGTCCTTCCGGGCAGACCGACTGCGTTGTCCGGAGGAGATGTTAACTTCGCCTATGAGCTTAAGGCCTTCAGCCAATCGCTCTAGGTGAGAAGCAACAGCGTCACCCATGAGGACGAGGTTGGCCTGGTTGGTGGATCTGATCACCGTTGCCATGGCTTGAAGTCGTTCCCGACTCTGCTCAAGGGCTCCTAGGATCCCTGAGGCGTCTGCGTTTTGTCCGACCGGGGTATGGTTACGCGGGAACTCGCCCCGAGCAGGTAGATCATCTGCCGGGGGACTTGGCGGAGGTACGCGAGGCGGGTCGCTTCGTTGTCGCTTGCGCCGATCACGAATCTGCGCCAAGGTTTGATTAATTGAGGCGTCCAAACTGCGGTGAACAACTTCTTGTTCGCGAGCAGCCAGCGCGGCCCATCCTGCCGCCGAGCAGAATTGACCTGCTCGATCTCGTCAGCCGCTGAGGCCCGCACACGATCCTCTGAGGTTTCTGTGCCGGCCATGTTGACGCTGCGACGGCCGCGCGGTGGCATACCTGACAGTGTCATCATTGTGTTGCCATAGGAGGAATCGACCGACATGGTCTTGGAATCCCGAGAGATCTAAACTAGCGTAAAGATCGTCGATTCTATAATCATCGTCAATGACGGGAGTGTGATCTAAGACCATCTCCGGAACGTAGCCGGAGCCTTCCGTCCCAGATCTGGAAGGCGATCGAGATCGAAGGGATCGATCCGATGTGACAGGGGATGTGACATCCTGCCCTTCTGAGTCATAGCTCTCAGGAAGAGTTTCTTGGTCGATGAAAGAGTTCGACATGCTCAAACAGGCTTGATCTGCTAGGTCCCCACGGACGGCGCCAACTGTCGACGGTTGGGAAATCGGTCCCGAGTCAACTAAGGTTCTTGAGAAGGGGAGATAGAAGACACTGCCGAGCAAGGCAAATATCAATCAACGAGCAGCGGACAGACACAGGATTTTTATACTGGTTCAGGCCTCTCCAGGGAGATAATAACGCTACATCCAATGCTTCTTTATATAAAGAAGGATTACAAGAAAGAACTCGGCGAGACGAACAGGTCTCGGCGAGATTATGGGTGTACAAGGAGTAGTATTCGAGAGCTTGGCCCCTCTACACGCCGTAGGGGCCTGGCTTATATAGTGTGAAACAACCGACCAACCGGGGATAATTGGGCCGGGCTGGCCACGCGCACGTAACGGACTCGTAGACATGCCAAATACATCCCAAGGTAGATAAGGTATATCTCCAATTCTTGAGGATCACGGCGTCTGCTCCAATCCGGGAAACCTGCGTCCGGGTCTTCACGTAGTCATGCGGAACTCTGTTCGAGTCGGACTCAAACAAGAAGCCTAGGCCGCCACGCACCGTACTGACCAGGAGGCTGTTCTACAGGATGCACATGGGCCTAATAGAGCCCTCTAGGGAGCCAGGCCCTAGGAGGCTGTTCGGTTAGGCCGTCAGAGAGTGGGCCATGGCAATAGGCCGTGATTTTATCCCGATAGTTACAGTGGGCACATTCTTTAGGAATGAAGAAAACAAACTTAACTATCAGGCAATACGTGTTGAAATGAAAAAATAGTGGAAAGAAAGTTGGCCTCCCCGAATAATGATGATATTTTAGTGCTCTCAAATTGTCTGGCTGCCAAATCAACAATTTTTTAATTTTGAAAGAGACTTTATATGTAAATTTTGTTGATTGATAAACGCAGGGGGGGACCCAATGAAGTTGACCAAGAAACTTTAATTTTATTCCAGTATATTGTATCGAAAGAGCACTTGAAGGAAAGATGAATATTTGTTTCCATTTCTTGTAGTGACCAAAAGACACAGAAAGGTGCATCTCTAAAAAGTAGGTTATTTCTTTGTAGCATTTCATTTGTATTCAACCTGTGCATCATACTATTATGATAAAAAAAATAGAACGAACATAAAGGATAATTTTTTTAATTCATTTCTGAATTAAACATTAAACTTCTTGGAAATTGCTAGCCCTTTTGAGTATCCTTATCATGATACTATGTTCCTTTATTAATTTTTTCTGCTTTTTGTGGCAAACTAAAAAAATATACAAAAAAACAAATCTTAGCAAAATAGAACCACAATATCTAGTTTTGTCGGACACAAGTGTATTTTAGAATTTTTAAATTTTGTTGAATTTTCTTTTTTAGATTTTCTATTATTTTTAATTCATTTTATTGAAGTCAACAAATTCTAATGGTTAAATTCATTTGTAGACCCTCTCCATATTTTTTCTCATTGCATTTTGATTTTATTTTTTATTTTTTTGCAATTTTTTGGGATTTTTTACGGTCACGTGAAAGTGCATCTTAAATTTTTTTAAAAGGTTTTAAAGTTTTCCTAGAATTTTTTAAAAAACAGTTTTGAGTTTTCTCTATTATTTCTCGATTCATTTTATAGATTTCAATGATTCTAGTGGTTAAATTCATTTGTCCTTTTTTTGTTGCATTTTGGTTTTTTTAAAAGTTTTTTTTTGTATTTTTACAATTTTCAGGTTTTTTTTCTACATTTTAGATTTCTTTATTAGGTTTTTAAAGTTTTCTAGTATTGTTTTAGTTTTTTCTAAAATTTTTAATAATTTCTTAATTCATTTTGTTGAATCCAACATTCTAATGCTTAAATTCATCTATGCACCTTTACCATCAATTTGTCGTTGTATTTTGTTTTTTATTTTTTCCTATTTTTTTGCACGGCCGGACGGACATGGTGTGCTACGAACTATAGAAACTATACACATGTCGCGCTAGAAGCGTCGTGTCTAGCACTTTGTATTATAGATAGATTTTACCGGCCCCTATACTGCGTGTAACACCCCACCCAACCGTATTCGAAATATTGCTAACTCTAAGAAAATTACAAATTTCGATAACACATTAACAACTCTTTATAAATTACACTAATCCACACACGGTTTAACAAATAGATACACATAAATAATCAACCATCATCATCGTGCGATCGAGGAGAAGAGCCCTGGCATCAACATTAAACCAAAACTCCCTCATGGGTCCATCTCATCGAAGATCATTTCAATTAAATAATCACCATTACCTTTAATGACAACGACAAAGACATTAAACAAACGAACAAGCCAACCATTCAACAAATATCATACACACAAGTTTCCACACAAAACTAGAATTCTAAATGGTTCTCTAATTAACTTAAGTAGCAAAGATAAACTAAATTTGCTAACTCCAACAATTATATGTAAATATGAGTGTTCTTGTGCCAAAAGAAACGGTGGTACGGCCTCATGCATGCCGCTTTCATTGATCACCTAAAAACAAACAAAAACAAGGGTGAGTGCACAACTCAGCAAGTATATAATAAATAAAGTAAGCAACTCAACAATATCAAAGGAATTAATATCAAACCCCTTATGTCATGATATTTGTCTTTGTAACTTCCTCTGTTTAGAAATAAATGCAATGTAATGCAACATGCGTCTGTTTTTGTGAGCTCATGTCGGTATAACTAGAGTGTCACCCATCGGTGCACACCCTTGTTTGTCCTATTTGGACGGGGACCAATTATTTCACTTCCGTGGAATGCCTACCAAAGTCGGGCTATTCCTCCCACGACTGTGGGATGCCTACCCAAAGGTAGGTCCTGTCATATGAATGCAATGCAAAAGGTGCGACTATGCAATTAAACGATTTCAAAAACATGCATAGCACAACAAAACTTACACTGCGTCGATAACATTAGTATCACAAAGCAACATTAATCAACTGTTAAATCTTTGAATAGCATATCCTTGCCTTTCTAATTGCAGGAGTTAGCACGACGTGCGGTTGATACCTAAGTTGCACCACCACCTACAAAATGCGATGAAATTCAATTCAATACATCCACAAGAAAGGAAACAAATAAAGTATATCGCACCTACGCGCATCTCTTCTTTCTCTCCAAATAATTCATTCCTCTAATACCACTAAAACCCTCAAACACCAATAATTGAAATTCTGGATAGCCATACTAAAACAATCATAACTCCTGCATCCCTCATCCGATTTCCACGTTCTTATAGTTAAAACGAAGATAAAACCAATATGCACAACTATCGTAATAAGACCAGTGTTGATTTCCAATCTAAACATGCCAAAATCTCATCGAAAGTTGCTGCATAAGTGACCAACCTATTAAATTTCATCCTCCACCAATAGCCATTGCTAATACCCACAAACTGACATCTAACCGGTTTGCATCTCATACATTTTATATTACCGTGTTTTTGTTTCTTATCTTCTTTTTATTTTTGTCGTTGCGTTTTGCTCCTGTCTGTTACACTGTGCACAGGGAGTGAACAAAGCCGGAAGAGATCGCTGGCATGGTTACAAACATACAATGAATCAACTGCAACTGTAAATACGAGGACATGCATCCATAATGCTGATGCTGCTGATGATATTGCCTGATTGCCCTTATCTTTTGGTACCTCATACGGTGGAGATCAGCATGCTTCCAAATGGAACAAAAGGAAGCCATTGACGTTGACTCTCTTTTCTCGTTTCCATTTACAAAAAGGTCAGCTTTCTTTTCTCCTTTCCATTTACAAACCGTTTGACCTTCTAAACTCTTGATAGAAAACTAGGAGTTTTCTGAGCCATTGATCAAACACCTCCATAGAACATATAAAAGATCCAACGGACATCTACGTATGTGAGAAAATTGACTGAGAGATAAATAAGTCTCAGTCGCCTGATAACTAGCAAAGGTGGAAAACTAGAGTACGAACAGGATTGACCCAAGGAAAACTTGTTATCGTGGAGGAACAAACCTTCCTCCTTTTGCGTGTACAGTAATCTAAGGAAAAATGAATGAGCAGTTCAAGTGGGGGGAATTCTCAGTTAAATCCTGTTGTTGATTCCATCAGAGTTATGACTTGGAGTTTCCGCAGGGACATCCTTGGCGCCTCCGGGGAATATGAATTAGTTAAGTGGTGGTCTTACAGAAGATCCAAGTATACTAGTGTGCTGGAGCTTAGTGGGAACTGGAAGCAATGCTCCAGTGAATGCCAGCTACTGTGTGTGAACAAGCTATGCTTTGGTTTGATCAGCCAGCAATACATGACACATGGAGTCACTTTCAACTTTGTAAGGTACCGTTCATATTTAAGTTGATCTGTGATGTGATCTCTTAAGGGAAAAAAGAAGACAGAAGCGAAATATCAAAATATCAGTATCCCTGAGACCATGACCACCACAGCCATGGATGCTTTCTTAGAGATCCTCCTCACTAATGTTACTGGACAAAACGACTGGACAAAGTTACAAACTATCAAAGGCGATAGCCTAGGCAAGGGTGGAGAAATCAAACTGATTAAATTCTTATATACACTAAGGTTGCCACACTTTCGATCTAACTGTAACTCTGTAATTTGTACATATAGGCCAGTTGTATTAAAGAATTGGAAGATCTCCACATCTAATGGCCGTCGTCATTAATAGTTTAACAAGAACAGACTAAATAACGAGATCATAAAACAATCCTAGGAAGACTCGTTCATGATATAAGATGCTTATATGGCTTGGCAGCTGAAGCTTTTCTCTGCCCACCCAAGGTAGCTAGCTCTTGGCCAAAATGGTAGGTCGTGTTCTTGCTTACATTTACAGCTTCTCACTTTGCCAATATGCCGACGTTTTCACATCTGTGTGGTTTTCTTGAAATATTAATAGGAAAACGAGGAGCTGGGCAGAGTGACTGAAGCCAGCAAAGTAGACTCCATGGTACGTATCTTTCTTTGTTCATCCAATGCTGAAAGGGCAATCCAATCTCCACATTCATGATGAGTACTACTGGGTAAATGTTTAGGCAGAACAACCAAAGAAAGGTGTGCCACTTATAATAATCGTAGTAGAGGTCTGAAGTTGCCTGTTCTTTCTCTGTTTCTCGTATCAACGTCTCTGACTTCTAGTCGGAAGTAACTGAAGCCAATGGCAAAATAAACTGCATGATTCGTATTATGATTATTAGCCCATATACAATAGGATTAAAATGACATTTGATTCACATAAATGATATTTTAGATGGAGGTGCATGAAGTCGTTGGAGGGAAAAGGTACGAAGTCATCGAAGGGATGGTTGATTGGAGGGGCAGACCTGCATTGCGAGGACGCCATGGCGGTGTTGCCAATTCCTTCTTCATCCTTGGTAACTCTTGCGCCTGGTTCATAAAAAATACCCCCCATCCCAAAATATAAGACATATAATTTTTTGGCACAGTCTTCAAAACAGAACTTTGACTATTAATTTATTTCATGATATATTATTAACAAATACAAAATTAACATCATATTAAAGAACTATCAAATATCAACCCAACCTTATTACATGCATAACACGGAAGATACAAATTTTTAGCTTAATTATTAGTCAAAAGTTACAATTGTTAACTTTTTAAAATTCATATTTTTTGAGATAGAGTAAGTAGAAAGAAATAACATCCTAAGTTTTTTTAGTTTTTAAACCATGCATGGTTCTACTACTTCACCATGCTTCTTAAAGACACTTCTACGGTACACCATTCTACACCCTTAAGGGTTAAGATCACTATATGGACATTATTTTGTATAGGAGACCAGCAGATCTTAGTTTTTTTTCATGTATTTGTCTTATCCTCGTCTATTAAAATTTAAAAACCGAATAAAAGTAAAATATAAACAATTGCAATTTATGTGTGTAGATGTGCCAATGTAGTCCAACGACACCAATATTGCATTAGTCCCCAACTCCCCATCAGATGATCAGTACTATCATTTGATTTTCGTGAAGTTATATAATTTTTTCAAACATTTCATAAAAAAAATTATGTAAATTTGATCTAAATTACATAAGTATTTTCTTCATAACGTTTATATTAATTGACTCTTTTTTAATAAACTTTAATATTAGTTGTAATGATATTTTTAAATTATATTTTTTTGAAGAAAGACCATGGGAAAAACTCCTATGGTGTAATTTTAAAAAGTACAATGAAAGTGCTAAATTTTACTTCATCAAGATCTTTTTAGGATTATTTCTTTTTTACTGTTAGAACAAAAATAGCTGAACATATTAATTTTAAAAATTGTCCAAAAATCCCATCAATTAGAAAAATCTCATCATCACCACATATTACATACATGGAATGTGGGGCGAGGCTGACATGCATAGTACTCAATAGTGTGTTTAATTTTTATTATATATATGGATAGCGATCCAATGGATTAATGACTTTTCATACATGTATTAATGGAGATTAAATTGATCGATGATTTTCCATAGGTGAGTCTTAGCCCCTATAGGTTAAGATCAAATCAAACCCCTTGGATCCAATCACATCAATGGTTCAAAACAATTTAGGTGCATGTTAAAAATCTCATGCTTCTTAAAACAATTCGTTTGAAGCCATATGATTAGCTTGATCATCTAAATTGTGTTCAATAACATTTAGTCTACGTATCTTGTTCTCCATAGATTGGATGGCAGCATGACTCGATATGATAAATAAAATGCAGACGGAGTTGGCTTAACTGACTGCATATATATTATCTATCGATCAAAGCTCTTTCGTGGTGCTCCAATTTACCAGTTAGGGGTTAATAGATAGGAATAATTCGTTTGGGTGGCGGAGCTAGACAAAAAATGATCGACGGGATTATTAAGACGCATTCAAAATGTTTTGGGCTGTTCGTTTGTTTGATTCAAGTTTCTACGGTCGAATGATCTCTTACCCTTAGACAGTAAAAGAGATAAAATACATCCAAACCATACACAGTATATTCGATCCACCATCTTTCTTGAAAAAAAACACAAAAAATATCCAGATTTAACTAATTAACTAATCTTTTAAAAAACTATTTAAGTAATGCAAGGCGGTCCTCTCAGTCATGCCAACATACTTCACCACAATCTTTCATCTCCCCAAGTGGGTCATCAAGGAGATTGACAAAATCCGCCGTTCCTTCCTGTGGAAGGGTCAGGACGGCTCTGCCTCGGGACACGCCTTGGTTAACTGGCAGACTGTCTGTCGTCCAAAATCCCAAGGAGGCCTTGGCATCCCGAACCTCAATCTCGTTAACCGTGCCGTTCGCCTACGTTAGCTCTGGCTTGCGTGCCATGATGCTTCCAAGCCTTGGGTAGGCCTCGACCTTCAGATGACTGACACCGAGCTAGCACTCTTTCGGATAGCCACCACGGTCACTATTAGCAATGGTCGAGATTTCTTTCTGGCGTGACCGTTGGCTTCTTGACTCCGCCCCGGCCGACCTCACCCCAAACCTCTACAAGCAGGCCAAGCGTCGTAAGAGCTCTGTCGCTCTCCTCCTCCTCCACAACTAGTGGATCCAGCATCGCGGCCCCATTTCCTCCAACACCCTTTTTAGAGAGTGCCTCCTCCTTTGGTGCAAAATTCGGCAAAGTACTCTCTCCAACTCTCCGAACACTGTTCATTGGCGCTACTCCCCAGACGAGCGCTACTCTGCCAAGTCGGCTTACAACCTCCAATCGGTGGGCGGTGTTGACCACCCGCTGGCAAGCGCCATTTGGTCGGCGCACGCCCCAAACAAAATGCAAGTTCTTTGCTTGGACCCTGAGCCACCACCGCATCAACACCGCCGACCTCCTCGCCAGGAAGGGGTGGCCGCACGAGACGGCTTGTTGCTTCTGCCTCGGCCCACTAGAAACAGTCGACCACCTTTGCGGCTCTTGCTCTTTTGCCTCCGCGATTTGGCAAACTTTTCTACCTTGCCAACCCCCTTCTACCGGCTCGGTTGGTTTCTACGAATGGTGGACCTACAGTCAGCATCACATCCCTAAGACTACTGTGAGATCTCTCAACGGCATCATCATCCATGTGATCTGGAAAATCTGGAAGGAGCGTAATAGGCGTATCTTCCATAATCAGGTCCGCTTCCCAAGTTGTAGCCCTAATTAGGGATGGTCTCGCCGCTTGGGCGGCAGCCTCCTCGCCTGTAATTTCCCTAGGCTAAGTCCCCCTTTTTCTCCCCCCCCCCCCCCTCTCTCTTTGTATATGCTGCACAGTTCGTTCTTCCGCTTTAATGAAATGGTAATACTCCTGCTCGTTACCTCAAAAAACTGGGTTAGTAGATTGAGCGTTCATATGCAAGGAACTAAATTAACAGTTTTTTATAAAGGAAATAGGCGATAAAAATTGAATGTGCAAAGTTGGAAGTATCTTTTATTATGGTCTAAATTATCTTTTCGGTGATGCTGAATCATAAGAGAGATCTTAATGAATGTCGTGTGATAATCATGGGGCACATGCTAGTAACCGGCAAACAAGACAAATGCACGTTATTTCAGCAATGTAACGAACAGCAGTCCAAGAAGTGAAGCATGCTAATCTTAGCTGTCCTGGTTGTTGCTTTGTTGCAGTCAACTTTGGTCTTGAGAACCTTGCCTCTTTGTCCCTAGCCGTGAACCTTATCATGTACTTCATGCTGGTCATGCACATCGGCCTGGCCGATGCCTCCAACCTGCTGACCAACTACATGGGCACGAGCTACATGGTCGCGGTGCTCATCTCCGTCTTCGCGGACACCTTCATAGGCCGGTACATGACCGTGATCATATCATCCGTGGTCGAGCTCGTGGTAACTACGAATCTCTCCGCTCGGTTTATCTTGGTTCTTGGATGGATGCTACGGGCACTTGCTTGTTGCATTGGACAATCCGATGCTTTTGCGATCCTTCTCATGGACTCATGGTTCCATGCATTTCTGAAGGGGTTCCTGCTGCTGACGCTGCAAGCTCACTCCGCGAAGATGAAGCCGCCGCCATGCAACTTCCCGTTCGACCCGACGTGCAAGAGGGTGAGCGGCGACAACGAGGTGCACCTGTACGTGGCGCTGTACCTCGTCGCCATCGGCTCGGCGGGCATCAAGGCGGCGCTGCCGGCGCACTGCGCCGACCAGTTCGAGGAGAAGCACCCCAGGGAGAGGCTGCAGATGTCCAGCTTCTTCAACTGGCTGCTGCTCAGCCTCTGCACCGGCGGGGCCATCAGCGTCACGGTGTTCGTCTGGATCCAGAACGAAAAGGGCTGGGACAAGGGGTTCGGCGCCGCCACGGGCGTGATGGCGCTCGCCCTCCTCGTCTTCATCGCCGGCCTCCCGCGGTACCGGCTCTCCACCGTGCAGGGCAGCAGCGCGCTTCTTGAAATCTTCCAGGTCGGGAACCATGACCTTTGATTCACAAGAGGCTGACTGGCTGACACAAAACAATGCAGGTGCTCACGTGGTTCTGTGTGATCTTCCTTCCAGGTGTACGTTGCTGCGATCAGGAACAGAAACCTGCAGCTCCCTGACAACCCTGACGAGCTATACGAGCTCAATACAAGCAAGGCTTCCCCTGACACGGAGTTCGTGCCCCACAGGAGCAAGCCATTCAGGTTCTTGATCACACCGCGGTGATTCCTTTACACAGAGAAGCAATGCGTGCTGAAATACTGGACGATTTACTGCAAATCTGCAATGCGTGTGCAGGTTTCTGGACAAGGCGGCCGTGGTTCAGACGGCGGCGGGGGAGGCGCCGAACCCGTGGCGGCAGTGCCGGGTGACGCAGGTGGAGCACGCGAGGACGGTGCTGGCCATGGTGCCCATCTTCTGCAGCGTCATCATCATGAGCACCTGCCTGGCGCAGCTGCAGACCTTCTCCATCCAGCAGGGCGCCACCATGGACACGAGGCTCGGCGGGCACCTCAACATCCCGCCGGCGTCGCTGCCCATCATCCCGCTCGCCATCCTCATCTTCGCCGTGCCCGTCTACGAGCGGGGTTTCGTGCCGCTGCTCCGCCGCTTCACCGGCCACCCCAACGGCATCCCGCACCTGCAGCGCGTCGGCGTCGGACTCGTGCTCTCCATCATCTCCATGTTCATCGCCGCCGTCGTCGAGGTGCGCCGCAAGCGCGTGGCCGGCCGGCACGGCTTGCTGGATGCCAACCCCATGCTGGGCCAGTACCTCCCCATCTCCTGCTTCTGGATGGCGCCGCAGTACGGCGTGTTCGGCGTCGCCGACATGTTCACCTACGTCGGCCTCCTCGAGTTCTTCTACTCGCAGGCGCCGCCGGCGCTCAAGTCCATGTCGTCCTCCTTCCTCTGGTGCTCCATGTCGCTCGGGTACTTCTTGAGCACCATCATCGTGCAGGCCGTGAACGCCGCCACCAAGGGCTCCACGGCCAGCGGCGGCTGGCTGCACGGCAACAACATCAACCGGAACCACCTCGACCTCTTCTTCTGGCTGCTCGCCGCGCTCAGCTTCCTCAACTTCCTCAACTACCTCTTCTGGTCCAGCTGGTACAAGTACAAGCCCCAGCAGCAGCAGGCGGTCGTCGACCATGAGCCGCAGGCCCAAAACGCACCGGCTGAGCGGCTGCAAGTGTGATCGGCTGGCTTAATCGGGAGTTGTAATAAACATATCGTTTTTGTTGTTCGTCGGATGACCGAAAAAAATATGGGATCAACTATTTGACAGGCGCCTACAATAAGCGTTTTTGTGCAGGCGCCTGCAATAAGCGTTTTTATGCAGACGTCTGTCAAAATCCCCAAGTTGCAGGTGCTGTAAAAAATTCCACTATCGCAAAACATTTTTTTCCAATAAATGAAAATATGGAAAAAGGTAGAAATTTTGTGGAATTTTTTGCGCCTGCACAATTTCGAAAATCATACGACCAAAAAAATCTCTCGACGTGAAAAATAGAAAACAAAATAAGATTTATAATAAATAGAAAACAAAATAATCTATAATAAACGGAAAACAAAATAAATCTATAATAGATCAAAACTCGCACAAAAAATTAAACTATCACAAAACATTTTTCCAATAAATGAAAATGTGGAAAAACAGTAGAAATTTAGTGGAATTTTTACTAATTGAGTGCTAATTAAATAAAAAATAGCAAAAAAACAAAAAAAATAATTGAGTGCTAATTTAGTTTTGTTGCGCGCCTGCATATATGGCTGCAGCATGCATGGAGGGCAGGCGCCTACGCGATTTGGCTAGGCGCAGGCGCCTGCCAAATAACCAGCGCGAAAAAATATTATGTGTTGGTCGATTTTGTTCGCCGTCGAGCCAACAAGATATGTGTGTGATGCACACACTACAGGAAATGACATCAGTGTCGTCGGCCATATTTTCTATGTCGGCGGCCAAAATACCGACGACAATCAATGTCGGCGGCCAACAAATAGCGGACGACAATATTACTTCCCGGCAAGCTGTGTGGGCGGCCGCAATAATATTGCCGACACATTCCACATTCCTTTTTGCGCGCGACACAAAATTTGAATTCCTGAGGCCGTCAAAGTAGTCTGTGTCGGCGGCCAGAGACAGGCCAACCACATTGTTGCTCCCCATGACGGCGCCTTAATGACTCAGGTGGAAGAAGTTCAGGTTGGTCCCACTTAGCAGACAAAATGACGTCTCTGACAGGTGGGGCCAAACAGGAAAACCACGCAGCCAGGTCACACAGTATCTATGTCGGCACCTGAGTATCAAGCCGCCGACATAAGTTATCGATGTCGGCGGCCACTGATAATGCCGCCGACACAGATCCTCCCCCCTCTATCGCCAGTGCCCGACACTTTTCATGCCATGCACGCATCGATCCGAGGCATTGCTACGTGCAATATAAGGTTGTAAAGTATTCAAAACCCATTACAAGTTATTTCACGTGATTGTACCCCCCTGCGTTGAACATTTGGTACAAGTTCGTTTATAATTTCGACGTCGTTGTATCAGTTTCGTATAATTTAGGCGCATAAAGGTTATACAAAAACTTAATTATGACGACATTGCAACGAATGGCGATACAAACTTGTGATGGGTTTTTAATGTCATACGATCTTAAATTACATATAGTAATGCCTCCGATCGAGCCGAGCTCAAATGTATACAGAGCGCGGGACTAGTGTCCTTGGGTTTTTATGGCGGCGGCCTATTATGGTGCCGCCGACACTATGTAGGCTATGTCGCCGGCCTATGACAGGGCCGTCGACACAAGCTGCGTCTGTGTTGGCGGTGCCGCTGGCAACGCCTGTGTCGTCGAAACTACGTTGGCGTATCTGTGTCGGCGATGCCGCTGACAACGCACACTTTCAGGTGTGTTTGGTTCCTTCATCTCGGATCAACTCGGATCGTCTGCATCAGTTTTTGTTTGGTTGCGCGCATGTCATGCCGGATGAATGGATCCCACGGCGTAAAATGCTGCTGTCGTTGTAGGACGAGACGATCCCAGTTGAATCGATGTCTTCGCTCCGTGCTGGACGAGGTCTTAGGATCATCCATGATGGAGGTACCAAACACTTCCTTCGTCTCCCGCCTCAACCAGGACGTCCTCCAGTGCGCCGTCTACGACTCCGATGCCGCACACGCTCGCCTCATCGGTGCGCATGCATGCAGTGCAGTCGCACGCTCGGATCACACGTGCGCGCCTATAGCTCGAACCCGTACGCTCACGGCGAGAAGTTCGTTTGCTTCTGTGTTGTACGCATGCATGCGCAGGTGTGGAGTACATCGTGTCGAGGGAGGTCTTCGACACGCTGGACGCGGAGGAGCAGCGGCTGACGGCTGTGGCATTCGCACGCGCACGGGATCAAGGCACTACTGCGGATCGGGGCTTCCAAAGCGGCCCATCACAAGCGGCTCGCTTTAAGCCGCTTGCGACCCGATCGCCACAAGCGGTTCGTGGCCAACGGGTGGGAGGTTGACGGGAAGAGGCATATACAAACGGTTCCAAGTAAGAACCGCTTGCAGAGATTACCCAATGTAAGCGATTTGTATCACAAATCGCTTGCAGAACACTGTAAGCGGTTCGTGATACGAACCGCTTCGAAAAGGATCTCTATGCAAGCGGTTCATACCTAGAACCGCTTGCATATGCACTCTCACTTTCCGTCCACGGCATTTAAGCCCTTCTTCCTCGAGCAACCGCACGATGCGATCTTGAAGGGCCGAGCTGTTCATGTAGGGGAGGTGCTGCCAAAATTTTGAATTGAGGCTAATAGGTTCAAATTATGGTTTTCAAGGTAAGTAAATATGGTCCCAACATCATTTTCGTGTAGATGTTGCTTATCTTTTTGCATTGGATGTGGAGAAATATTGAATTGATCTTGTTTGAATTGAAAGGGTGTTTGATTTTCTAGCTCTCTCTCTAGATAATTTGAGGCAAGATGTTGATCTATTGGGGGGTTTAAGTCTCATATTAGTTTTGTATCCTTCTTTTGATGTTGTATAAGATGTTGAAATTAGTTGGTAGGGTGATTATTTGTTTTAGAGAGCTAGATCTAGTTTGGTGCCTTAGTTTTTGTCGAAAGATGTCTATTTTGCTAGCTCTCCCCTCTAGATCTTTTGAGGTAATGTGGTGATCTATTGGATGGTTTTAGTTTTAAATTAGTTTAAAATAGTAGGTAGGGTGATTATTTCATTTGCTATAGAGCTAAATAGATCTAGGTTTTTTGCTAGGTTGGGAATAAATTATTTTTGTGTATGAAATGTAATTAAAAATATTAGAGGGGTACACAATAAAATTACATAAGTTTATAATTTAGGCAAAGTATAGAAAATAGTTGAAAAAAGTTTTAAAATTTGTGAGATTTAGTTGGTTTAGCTTTAAAAATGCACAAAGTTTAGAGGTAATTAAAAAATATAACAATTAGTTATTTCCAGTTAAATATTTCAATTTGAAAAATATAATAAGTGTTCTTATTAATTTAATTGGTGCAGATGAAACGGCAATGGATGTATGCGGATCGTCGGTCAAGGGAGTTCATCGATGGCGTGAATGCTTTTCTCGATGTCGTATTTCGAGACTTGCCTCCAGGAAGCTTCGTACGGTATCCGTGCGTAGATTGCAGGAACGAGAAAGAGCACTCAATGCGAGGACGGATACAGAGCCACTTGTTGATGAGAAGTTTCATGCCGAACTATACATGTTGGACTCACCACGACGAAGTAGAGCACACCAGCATAGAAGACGAAGAAGAAACCGATGAAGAGGAAGTGACATATGAGGTATGCCGGACGCGACGACATACGAGGATGTACAAGATATACAAGGCGATCAGTTTGGTGTGGATGATGACCTGGACCAGATGCTGCGTGACGCAGAGGGAGATATCACAGAGGACAAACAATATAGGAAGTACCAGGGATTGTTGGAGGACCAGAGAACTCTTTTGTACCCAAATTGTGGTCAGGGGCACAAGAAGTTACGCATTACACTGGAGCTCATGCAATGGAAGGCTGTGAATGGTGTGTCAGATAAGGGTTTCGATGAGTTGCTGTCGCTCATAAAGAAGTTGCTCCTGAAAGATAACACCCTGCCAGAATCCACGTATCAAGCCAAGCTGGTCCTATGTCCCTTAGGATTGAAAGTTAGAAAGATACATGCATGTCGCAACGACTGTGTCCTATATCGCGGTGAATATGCCGACTTGGATGCCTGTCCAGTGTGCAAGGAACATCGGTATAAGACGAAGCGTGACGATCCAGGTGAAGTAGATGGGGTGCGTGTGAAGAAGAGAGCACCGGGAAAAGTGTTGTTGTATTTTTCTCTGATTCCAAGGTTGGAGCGTATGTTTGCAAACAAAGTACATGCGAAGATGATGCGTTGGTACAAAGAAGAGCGTAAGATCGACGGAATGTTTAGGCATCCGGCAAATGGCTCGCAGTGGAGGATGGTTGATCGGAAGTATAAGGACTTCGTAGACGAGGTCAGAAACATAAGGTTCGGTTTGAGTACCGATGGGATGAATCCTTTCGGAGACATGGGCAGCAGCCATAGCACCTGGCCAGTCACATTATGTGTGTATAATATTCCTCTATGGTTGTGCGTGAAGAGAAAGTACATAATGATGCCGCTGTTGATCCAAGGCCCCAAGCAATCCGAAAATGATATTGATGTCTATCTGAAACCTTTGGTTGAATATCTTCAGACGTTATGGAACGGTGTAAAGGTATGGGATGAATACAAAAGGGAGTATTTCAACCTGCGTGTAATGTTATTTGTAACAATCAACGATCGCCGCTAACTGGTAACTGTCCGCCTAATCGGCAAAGGTTTCAAAGCGTCGCGCAAAGGTTTGTAGCAAACCGATGTCACGTACATAAAAGGCTCTCGGAAGATGGTGTACATGGGGCATCGCAGATTTTTTGTTCCGAGCCACGCGTTGCGAAGAAACGCAGGAAATTTAGCGGGGAGGAAGAACATCGTGCCCAGCCGAGGCATCGCAGTGGCAAGCAGGTGTTTGCTATGGTGAAGGATCTGAAGGTAGTATTTGGAAAGGGTCCGGGAAGCAAATCTGTACGGAATGATGAGGATGGCCATGCACCCATATGGAAGAAGAAATCAATATTTTGGGACTTGCCTTACTGAGAAGATTTGAATGTTCGCTACTCACTAGACTTCATGCACATCACCAAGAACCTCTGTGTGAGCTTCCTAGGCTATATAGATATGTACGGAAAATCGAAAGATACAGTGAGTGCTCGGAACAACCTTGAAGTTCTGAGTATCAGAAAGGACCTACACCCTAAAAAAGAGGTACGGAACAACTGTACCTACGGCCAGCGAGTTATATTCTAAGCAAAGAAGAGAAAAAAAAGCGTGATAGAGTGTCTTAGCAGTGTGAAGGTCCCTTCCGGATACTTGCCGACCGTAAAGAGATTCGTAAATATGAAAGAGAACAAAATCGTACACCTAAAATCTCATGACTGTCTTGTGCTGATGACACAGTTACTCCCGGTGGTTTTGAGAGGTGTACTGCCCGAGTGGATACGGGGGACAATCACAAAGTTATGTTCGTTTTTCAATGCCGTTTCCCAGAAGGTCATCGATCCAAAGAAACTGGATGATCTGCAGGCTGACGTGGTACAAAGTGTGGTTAGCCTCGAGATGATCTTTCCTTCTGCCTTTTTTGATATCATGGTTCATCTCACTATTCATCTAAACAAAGAGATAGGTATTCTTGGGCCCGTTTATCTCCACAGCATGTTCCCTTTCGAGAGGTACATGAGCGTATTAAAAAAGTATGTACGTAACCGTTCTCGTCCGGAAGCATGCATTGCAGAGGGTTATGTGATAGAGGAAATGGTTGAGTTTTGTGTGGACTACATTGATGATCTAGACCCCATTGGCGTCCCTATATCACGCCATGAGGGCAGGCTACAAGGTAAAGGGACACTTGGAAGAAAAGTAGTTGCATGCAACAATCTTCAGACATTTAAGCAAGCACATTTCACTGTGTTGAAGCAATCGACAGTGGTCGCCCCGTATGTCCTCCAACACAAGAATGCTCTATGTCGCCAGTTCCCAGAGAAGACTGATATGTAGATAACACTGAGGCACATGGATTCTTTCGGCGCATGGTTACAAAACCATATCCTCAAGAGTAAGCCCAATAATGAACAGTTACAACACCTGGCTCGGGGACCATCCGCTGAAATTGTGAGATGGCAGGGGTACGAGATAAATGGTTACACATTCTACACGAGATCACAAGATAACAATAGCACAAATCGTAACAATGTGTTCAGATAGAAGTCACCGACAACAGAGGCAGGGTGGACACATATTATGGATTCATAGAAGAGATATGGGAGCTCGACTATGGGCCTTTGAAGGTCCCATTGTTTAAGTGCCAATGGGTAAAACTAAACGCAGACGGCGTGAATGTCGACAAATACGGCATGACTACCATTGACCTCCAAGAAGTCGGCTACTTGAGGGAACCATTTGTTCTCGCGAACGAGGTGAGACAGGTCTTCTACGTATTAGACATGTCAAGCAAACCAAAGAAGAATCAAATCAAAGACAAGCAGAAGGAACCGCCAACGCGACATGTGGTTCTCCAAGGCAAACGGAAGATTGTCGGAGTAGAGGACGTTACCGACGAGGAAGAGTACGATCAGTTCGATGAGATCCCTCCATTTGCGGTAGATGTTGACATAAGCATCCTGGATGACACAGGCATGGATGCTCCGCACATACGCCGCGATCACGATGAAGGAAGAATTGTGAAGACAAAAAATGTAAATGATTAGGATGACCCTTATTATGTGGTCATACTAAATATATTATGTGGTTGTATGAACTATGTTATCATGTAATAGCATTTTTTAGAATTTATAAGATGGAAGCAATATTTTTGGAAAGAATAATGGCCACATATTTAGAAATAAAAGTAATGCCAACAAATATTTTTTAGTATTTTTGAAAATAATAATGGGCTAAGTACATATTTAGAAATAAAAGTAATGCCAAAAAATAATTTTAGTATTTTTGAAAAGAATAATGGCCACATATTTAGAATTTATAAGATGGAAGCATATTTTTGGAAAGAATAATGGCCACATATTTAGAAATAAAAGTAATGACAAAAAATATTTTTTTAGTATTTTTGAAAAGAATAATGGCTTAAGTACATATTTAGAAATGAAAGTAATGCCAAAAAAGATTTTTTAGTATTTTTGTAAAGAATAATGGGTTAAGCACATATTTAGAAATGAACGTAATGTAAAAAAATAATTTTTTAATATTTTTCGAACAAAATAATGGGCTCAGTACATATTTCTAAAAATAATATAAGGCAACGGGGCGCAAGCGGAGCTCGAACCCGCGACTAACACGGGGAGCCCGCACTTAAACGCCACGCGCTAACCAAGTGGGAGGAAGTTTCATTTCAACATAAGAAGGGCGCAATACCTTCTAAACGTTTTCGATAGAGTGGTCCCAAGCCTCGCCACGTGTGATGGCGCTACTTCTACAAGCGGTTCGTCCTACCAACCGCTTGTAGAAGCGGCCTCTACAAACGGTTTGTATTACCAACCGCTTGCAGAGGCCTTTACTGGTTCGCGGGCGAAATTACGAAATTTTAATTTCGCGCTACCAACCACTTCTACAAGCGGTTCGTTCTACAAACCGCTTGTAGAATTTTTCTTTACAAGCGGTTAGTATTACGGACCGCTTGTAGAAGTTGTCTCTACAAGCGGTTCGTGCTACCAATCGCTTGTAGAGGCCTTTCCTATATAAGGTAGAGCGTTCGCGGTCGAAATTTTCTCTAAGTCCTTTGCCCCTGTCTCCCTCAACCGTTCCGTCGCAATCTCGCCGCGCCCCACCGCCACCACCCTCGCCGCCGTCTAGACGAGCACCGCACGGCCGTACCTCGCCGTCGTCGAGCACCGCACGGCGGCCGCCTCCTGGACGCTCCACCTCACCTTCGTCGAGCACCTGCGCAGAACTCGCGACACTGACCACTGCGCGCAGGCGACCAGCCTCCGCCACCCTGCCGGCGAGCACCTTCGCCGGTGAGCCCCCTCGCTCCCGTTCGTCGTGGACCTCCTCCCCGCCACTTTGAAGACGAAGGGCCGAGGTATCTAGCCCCCCTCCTTCCCCTGCCCCCATTACTCTGTGATGCACTTGTAGTGTTCGACGGAATGCGTGCGCGGTGGAGATGCTCCCTCTTTGTGTGCTGTGCCGATTTTGGTGAACTTGGGACCATGCCATGGGCATTGGGGCTGTTCACCTCAATCTCAGTTGCGTCTTGGCTCCGGTGTTCTCCGCGGTGGTAGTGGCGGATCTAGCCGGGGGAGTGGTGGAGGCGGAGGGAAAGGAGAGAAGAAGACAGAGCTGGCTGGGGGAGGAGTGGGGAAAGGGAGGGGCTGTCTGTGGATGAAGTCACGGTAGGGAAATTACGAAACCGGGTACGGGCAACACTGCAGTAGTACCACATAGACAGTACTGTGCAAGCATCTTCCCTGATTCCCTCAAAAGACACTATGGCCATTTGAGATTTATTTGACATTAGTTTCAACTTTTCAACACAGACATTAGTTTCAACTTGTCGACGGTTGAGATAACGATCTCAAGTCGCTAAGGTTCTTTAGAAGTGAGATAGGAGACACGCCGAACAACCACGAACAACAACGAACAGGAGACAGGGGTTTTTATCCTGGTTCAGGCCTCTCGGGAGAGATAATATTCCTACGTCCAGCCTTTCTTATATATCACAGATGAATACAAGAGGTGGCTCGGTGAGACGAACAAGTCTCGGCGAGATTATGGTGTACAAGAAAGCAATATGCGATGATGTGCTAAGTCTTGATCTTCTGGCGTAAGATCCAGTGCCCTCTACACGCCGTAGAGGTCCTGTTTATATAGTGCAGAGCAAACCGACCTACCAAGGGAATATCGGGCCGGGCTAACCACGAGATCGTAACGAACTCGTACGTGCCAAATACGTCCCGAGTTAGATAAGGCATACTCCTAGTCTTGGGGATCACGACTCCTAGTCCAATCCGGGAAACCACGTCCGGGTCTTCACGTAGTCGTGCAGAACTCTGTTCGAGTCGGACTCAAACAGGAATCCTAGGCCGTTACGCACCGTGCCAGCCAAGGGCTGTTCGGCAAGATGCATATGGGCCAGATAGAACCTTCCAGGAAGCTGGGCCCTGGTAGGCTGTTCGGTTGGGCCGTCAGGGAGTGGGCCATGGCAATGGGCCGTAATTTTATCCCCGACACAACTGTTCGACAGACATTTGTGTGCTGTACCGATTTTGGTGAACTTGGGACCATGCCATAGGCATTTGGGGCTGTTCACCTCAATCTGGGTGAAATGCACGCCGTGGGCTTAATCCTTAAATGCTCGATGATGATTGCAATATATGAGGTATATAATCTGTTTAGGTTCTAGTTAGACAAAGTGAAGTGTTGCTCAAGGTTTATGTGTGATATATTGATCTGTATATGTCTATGCACATATTGCCCATTGGATCAAAGAACAGATTGGCCGAAGAATCTTTTAATTGGAGAACTAGTTTGATTAATCTTTCTACTAGTTGCTGTCTTTGGAGTGGTCTGTTCTTGTTATCATTTCACTCTTTTGAATGATTTGAATTGGTCAGTTGAACAGACCCTTGCTGGTTCGGCTAATCTTGATCTTGCTCCTATGTGCATAGTGTTATATTCATTGATACATGATCTTTCACTTATCTTTGAGCAGTACTGATCTAGTGTGTAAAGACCTAAATTCAGATTTTGAGCCTAATCAACTGCAGAACTAATGATGGAAGGCTAAACTTGTTTAGCAACCCATTAGTTTGTAATCTGAGAGTAATCATCGATAAATAAACTTGAGCTTGTGCTAGTTTATTTCAACTTAAACTGAGTTTTGTTGTTGTTTAAGTGATAACCTGATTTAGAAGGTTGTTTCATTAATATGCATGAATTTATATGCATTATTTGTTATTTTTGGAGAATTCATGATTCTGAATTTAATTCATGGTTTATACTTACAAAAATCACAGATCCCTTATTACCAAATCTTTTATAATTCATGATTCCATTTGTCAACAGCCATATTTAGAGATGCATTTAACAACTTGCTATCTTTTGAGAGTGCAATTAAGAACCGCTTGGCCCCAGATGCTTCCAGCTCCCAAAGCTTCTATGCCTGATGATCAGAATTGGGGGGACAAAATTGGAATTGACCTGCTGACTTGTATCAGTTTTTTGTATCATTTGTATGAATTATTTTTGTAACAAATTGTGTTGGATGATGCTTCGGATGTAAGTTGGTGGGCCAGAAATCAAATTCAATTATTAAGTTTGTAATGTTGTATACAAATATTACAAAACAAATTCAAATATTGTATTTTTCATGTGGACGAATGAATTAAATGTTCTATTATTTCGCGTGCATGCACCGCTTGTAGATGGCGCACTCCGGACGTGACCTTGATTTCTAAGCGGGAGATGAGTTTCTACTAAACGAAATCGCGATGGGCACCCTCATAAACTACGTTGAGGCCAACCCAGTGGATCCGGCCGTTCCGGCTCAAGCCGGTGATCAGGCCGCCTCGGCTCAAGCCGGTGATCAGTCCGCCCCAGCTCAAGCCGGTGCCAGGCTGAAGCCGGTGATCACGCCATCCAGACTGAAGCCGATGAAACTAATGTCGACGGCTGTGAGGTATATATAGCCTGGACACTAAACCTCTGACGCGTGTTCATACCAATAAACCTCTGACGCGTGTTCCTTTTTTTTTCAAGCCGGAAACGTCCAACAGCCAATCCAAACAAATACGAGGGCCTAACAAAAAGCCGTCGACAAAGTACGTGATTACTCAATTTTCAACCACTAGGAAGCCCGAAGCCCCTCTGTCGGCACTTGCCCTCTTCAACAACGCCTGCGGAGTCATTGTTAGGGATCACGTCCCAATTAGCATAAAGACATGGCCCAAGATTCCTACGGCTACGAAAGACCTGCTCTGGAAGGATATAAAGGAAAACTTCACGAATCCGACGGCTTACGAAAACAAGTGCAAGAAATTTACTATGAGCAAGATGGCATTATGCTTTCAGTCGTGGAAGAGCGAGCTCACTAAAAAGTACGTGGAGACCGAAACAACCTCAGACTTTAATAAGTATCCGAAACTAGCGGATCACTGGTAAGCATTCGAGGAATACAAGCTGTCGGATGAAGGCAAGGCCGCGAGTGAGCAGAACAAGGCCAATGCACGGAAGAAAAAATACCACCACCATCTCGGATCCGGTGGTTACATCAAGGCTATGCCAAAATGGGAGAAACAGGAAGATGAGCTTAGGAAAAAGGGTATAGTACCAGAAACAGAAGACTGGGAGCTCCGTCCACGCAATTGGACCTTGGGCCACGGAGGGAGGCTGAAGAATGATGGCAAGCTAGAGATGGCACCACAAGTGCAGCCCATGAAAGAAAGGATTGTGGAAGCCATCGAGAAGCAACGTGCAGGATCCTTGGTGGCAGACAGAGAGAACGACGAGCTTACCTACGCACTCGGGAACGCAGAGCATCCAGGAAGGACACGAGGAATTGACAAGCAGGTGCCGTGGCTGGCTGGCTTCTCAAATGATCAAGCCACATACCGGAGCCGAGAAAGAAGGAAAGTAAGAGAACACAATAGAGTCAGCAAAATCGAACGGGAGCTCAAGGAGCACAAGGAAAACATGACAGAAATGCTTAAGCGGAAAGTGCATGCTGCAATCGTCAGTCATCAAAGATCAGGTGGGCTTGTCGTCATGCCTCCGGACAACGTGGTTAGTCCTCCGGCCTCCAGTCGGCGAAGCAGCTACGCGTCAAACAACGTATCGACCGATGAATTGCAGGCCCGTTATCCCGTGGACGACATCACCGTGTCCCGCCAACGTGAGCTACGCGTTCAACTGCACAACCTCACCCTCAAGGTGGCTTACGCCATGGCCTTCCCGGTGGAGTCGGGCCAGACATTCCACTGTAACCCAATACCCGCGGGATACTCCAAGGTCACGGTGGACGAGGTGGTGGCCGGATTTGATGATATGGAGCTCGATATTGCTGGAGGAGACGATGTGACCAAGCTTGGAGAGGCCCTCCATAACATCATCCTCTGGCGGAAGAAGTACATCGTGGTTCCTGATGGTGTGGAGGTGACATCTATACTGAGACAGAACTCACCTCCTTCACCAAGACAGCCCACTCCACCGAGACGGAGCTCACCTCCTCCACCAAGACAGGCCACGCCACCACGCAACGCCTCGCCTGTGAGACAAAGCACTCCACCACCCGCTAGCGCTATGCACAGAAACCCAACACCGCCGACGGCCCCTCAAAGCAAAAGGAAGCAGCAGCCTCCGAGGGGAACAACGGTATCTCCCCCAGTAAGAAGCTTGCAAGCAAAAGGATCATTCCTGCGGCTAGAACAACACCAAGCAGCAGGGCGGCCGGTTTCCTATTCAGACAGAGAATGAAGGAACCCGAAAAAACACCATATGAGATGATGCCTGAGGAGCTAAAGAGAGAGTCAAAGAAAGCTGTGGACGCATGGATACAGGGGTATAAAGATAAAACAAATCCACCGCCAAAGAAACAAATTGATCCAAAGATCGCGGACTTCTTCGCGACAACTGTTCAGCACCGACCGCCTCTCTGTACCGACTACCAAAGGACTATCAGAAAGCACGTCTTCAAGAGTAAACATCCTCCGGGCACATACATGAGCAAGGAATAACAGGAGGAGGCAAAACGTCTACAGATGGAGTATGACTTCATGAAGGAAGCTGGCCTTGATAACATAGAAGCCGCCCGTGGATTAACAGATGATCTTCCAACGGCACAAGTCAGGTGGCCATTTAAGCTGGGCCAGCCGTTGCTAGACCCTAAGGACATACGGAAACTACCGGTCAAGATGCGACGTGCGCATGAATGGTACGAGCACATGTCCACTAGGGGATATGCTTTACTAGGCGTCTCGTTTCAAGAAAAACATTTGTTTTGAGGGAATGATCAATTGATAAATCTTGATTTTGAAGACTAGTACAATGTGTACCAAAGAGACGCCGTCAACGTGTTCTTCATGACCTGCTGGTGCCTGTGAGTGTCGACCATCCGAGTTTATATATATCTATACCTGCTGCTTGCCGAGAACCCTAATTAATTAACTGAATTAATCCATTTTCTGTAGAATGGAGATACAAAGACTTAGAAAGCAGAAACCGAACTCGATTGGCTTCCTTGACCCTTGGTTGGTCAACGAGGCTTGACGGCGTGTTCTTCACTTAACCACGGTGAACCACACCCCTATCAGATTTCTATCGAGCTAGCCGATCAGCCGAGTTTGGTTCGATTCGAGCATCAAACACAGCAAGGAGCGACGCGCAGCGATTACCCAGGTTCGGACCCCCTGCGGGTAATAGTCCTACTCCTGTCGAGCCTTAACTCTTTTCGTGTTGTGGTTGTATGGAAACGATTACAGAATGTTTAATGCAACGTACCCCCTTCCTTCTCTCTCTTCTCCTTTTATACGAGTCTTGGACTGGCGGAGAGAGCCGAGAGGGTAGACGATCAAGACGCTTAGTACAATCGATAAGACGCAAAGGACGGACAGAGAGACGAAACGTCTTCGCTCTTCGTGTCGGCGGCGCCGCCCACGCGTGCTTTGCAAGTGGCCTCCGACTCATGTGAACACGCCAGTGTGGAGTAGGCGGGGCCCACCTTGCGCCACCTGACGCGGACGGCCATCCTGATGACGGCGGACTCTTCTCTCCGCCGGTCAATTCCGCAGAGCCACGGTAACAGTTGATCAGACCTGCAGAGGTCACTGTAGCGGTAATCATCTCTCCTTCGGTCCATCCGCGCGTAATGTCGCATTGAATGCGCCTGTCCTCCGCAGCAGAGGAGAGCCTTCGCCCAGAAGACTCCCCTCGGAACGCTTCCTGTAGCACGGGCCCCATCTGACAGGGAGGAGACCTCTCGTGCTCGCCTGGCGCGCTGAGGGGCTTGCCCACGAGCCGAGGCCTGGTCGCCCGTCTGATGCGTGGGGCCCGCCTAGCGCGCTGAGGGGCTCGCCCACGCCAGGGAACTCGTCGCCATCTGGCGTGGGGCCCACTGGCGCTGTTGAGGCTCCCACGCCACTGGGCTGGTCGTCCGCCTGACGCGTGGGGCCCGTCTGGTCTTCTTTAGGACTTTTCATACCCCCGGTATTTATTATACCGACAAGGCTGTCTGGCAATACCGTGGAAAACCAAAGGAAATCCACAACTACGTTGTACATGTACTAGTACAACAGCACTACAAGCCATACATACTTCTGCCATTCAACTTTAAGTACGTGCTGATGTTCTCACTAACATCTCGTTCTTATATTGCCTAAGGCACCTGATGGCACACTATATATTGTTTAATTACATTTCATAACTGTTGCAATATATGAATAGATTCCACTGGATCCTTATAATCATAAAGCTTGACCAAAGTATGATCATCATCCAAGACTCAAGGAGAAAACTGTAAAAAGAATACCAGTGGATAATTGACCCCCTTAACAATACGTTCCTGAGCTTTCAAGAGATTCAGAAAGGACATTTTAAAAAGGAATTCGATGTCAAGATAAGCGACTCGGTACGCTAAAACGACGTAATTGCCGTTTGTCAATTAATATTTCTTTCCCTTACTGATCTGTAATTGCCCCGCATCGACCATAGGTAAAACAACAATCTGCGGAAAACAACCTATGTGGCTACTATGTGTTCCACTATATCCAAATGATGTGCCACGGCGAGTTTGAGCCTCAAACTCCTGAGGTTCGTATATATATGCACGCAACCATGCATCTAGCTACAACTTAATAACGTTCTTATGTACTCCATTAATTTACATGGGTGCACATATTTATTTATTTTTCACTTTAATTGAATTGGCAGCCCGACATAGATAAACATACTGAAGTGTTACCACGTCATCGGGTGCTCGCATTACAAGAACAACTATTCGGCTTCATTCTCGATGAGGTCATTAACTCCCAGGACGAGTTCCATCATCGAGAACCATATTCCAACACGAACGAACTAGGGACGACTTCTACGTCGTCAAAGAGCGTCAAGAAGAGTACTGTAAGAAAACAATGAACTGTTTGGTCCATTTTGCACAATGTATATTAATTATAAACTTTGTAAATTTGCCTCATTATTACTTCATGCATGTGTGTCTAGACCGGTGCATATAAAGTGTACATTATTACATGTATTATCTAATATATTTAAGCTTGTGTGATCGCTAATTATATGCTCATCGTATATGTATTTAAATTTAAACGACAAATAAAAAAATCCCCTGCCGAAATATCTATTTAAATATATATTTTGCGCCGCCTCCGAAATAAGTCAGGTGGTAACTGCACGTCTGCGCAAGCGGTTTTTGAACCACTTACGGAGATGCCTCTCTGTAAGCGGTTCGTGTCTCCAACCGCTTGCAGAGACCCCACGTGGCCTATTGGCCAGCCCGCGCCATCGCCCTGCGAACCACTTGCAGAGGGGCATCACTAGCGGTTAGTGATGCCCCTCGGACATCAGTCGTGGTTGTCTGCAAGCGGTTCTAAAACCGCTTGCACAAGCTTTACGAGCCGCTTGGGCTAGAGCTATCCGCAGCAGTGAGGCGGGGCTGTGGGCGAGTCCGCGCGTGCCAGGGATGCTGGAGAAGACGGAGCTGGACCGCATGGCCGGCACGTTCGGCAAGCTCTGGTGCACGTGGCAGGTGGACCGCGGCGACCGGCTCCCGCTCGGCGCGCCGGCGCTGATGGTGTCGCCGCAGGACGGCGCCGCCGTGTGCCCCCACCTCGGGCGGAAGCGCGACGGCAGGTACGGCTTCTCGGCGGAGGAGCTCCGGGCTGCGAGGGCCGACGCGGAGGCCCCCGCGGAGGCGCACCCGGGGCAGGCCTACTACTGTCTCCGGCAGCGCAAGGGCTTGGCCGTGGACGTCGTGCCGCACGAGATGACGCGCCACGCACCGTGTGCCCATGTTTTTCTTTTTTTTTGAACCCGTGTGCCCATGTTCTCTCTATGTACTATACGTCTACACTCTAGTGCTGGGGCACTCGTGTGCATGTCAGGGTCCTTCGTCGTGCGGCAGCGTTGGGGCACGGTGCTTGTATGACGTGTTTGTTGCGCAGAAAGCCGGAAACTGATGCTACGCTTTATGTCGCAAGACGTGTTGTGTAGTGCAGCGTAAGTAAAATACTTTCTAATATAGTTTCAAATTTAAAAGACAGTAGCCAGATGCAATAATTAAATTTCAGTTAGTTAAATTGTTGATATATATTGTTTTCAGGCTTTTGACAAACTATTGATATTGCCCTCAGGTTTTAGACGTCGGAGGTCTGCAATAGCCTTCTGACGACAACATTCTAGATGATCTCGATTCCTGCAAAAAATGATCTCATTTCCACTTAAATGAACAAGTGTAAAGATAAACCACAGTATAGACAGTGAACAAACAAATGTAAAAATAAACCTGTAAAGATAAATCACATTATAGACGGTGAACAGTAATAAATTAATACTCAGAGCATCCCCAGCAGGGGCGCTATACGCACGGGCCTGCATCAACGCGAGCTCACGCACGGGAGAATTTTTTCAAACTGCACAGACTGCACAGTGACCAGCGGACAGGCTCGCGCTATTAGCAGCTGATGCAGGGCCGCGATGCAGGCCCTGCTGTGCATGCTCTCACTCCGTTATATAATAGTAGTCGTTTTGACATTGACACGGTCTTAAAAATAGAACTTTGACCATACAAAACTGTTAAAAATTTATTTATAATGCATTAAAAATATAATATTATAAAAGTTCTTTTGAAGACAAATTATGTGATTTTTATGTTCTCATCTAAACAGTTTAAAAGTTCTCTATGGATAAAGTTTTAAAACCTTAACTTAGGAAACTCTAAAACTACTATTATTTCGTAACGGAGGGAGTATAATTTATCTATTCAACTAAAAGCACATCTACACATTCATAGTTGATTTCACATGCACATAATCATCACAATCAATGATTTACCATAGGTAATTTCACATGCACATAATCATCATCGACTAATTATTTAATGATTTGCCATGGGTGCCATGGGTGATGTCACACACACATAATCATCATCGAGCAATATGCTCAGCTCACAAACTTTTTTTTTTTTTGAAAGAGGGGCAGGAGCACTGCCAACCTATTTCATTGGTATAGCAGGAGAAAAAAAGAAAAACACAGAAGCACGGGCACAACCGCAAGACATCCACGCAACCACGCGAGCCAGACACCACCGCCATCACGGAGAGAACGCACTCGAAGCGATGCACACCTGAGAGAGGAAAAGAAGCAAAAGAAAGCACCGGCCACCGCCGGCCACCCAACCTACAAATCCACAGCGAAGAGTGACACTTGGAGCAGCAGACCCAACGGACACCCACAATGCTAGAGCAGCGACCACGACGCCTTCAACAAGGTAACGACAGGTAGAAACCGCCGCCGTCACTGAAACCGCTAGAGTTTGCACTCAAGGCGGGGGAAGCCCCGAAAGTGATGCCTCCAATAAAGGAACGACACCGAGGTGACGCCATCACCAGCCCAAGAGGGCAGGGCTTTCGCCCTAGACCATTGCTGCAAGCTAGCGCACAGAGGCTTCCGAGGGCGAAGAGCAACCACCAAGCCACCGGCCGAGGACGCAGAGCCGACAAGCGTCCACGAGCGCCGAAGCCTGACGCAGAAGAATCCACCCACGCCATTTGACACCTCGGAGAAGGGGAGGGACCAGATGGCGAGGACGGGACCGAGCCAAGGGGCGGAGAACGGGGACGACGTCGGGCAGAGGTCACCAGCCACAGCTGCCGAGGAAGGGCCACCTCGCTAGGTGGCCCGCGCATGGGAAGCGCAATCGACCAAACACCGCGCCACCCTGACGGCGCCTGCCGAACCGCACCACTAACTCAGAAAACGCCAACCTACGTCACCAAGCACCTCGCAGGGAGGGGAGGGCAAGGAGGCGAGGATGGGACGAAGTTAGAAGCGGGGGTCAAAGCGTCGCAGAGCGACGGACGACGGCCCAACTCGCCACCACGGGAGGAGCAGAGAAACCGCCAACACCACCCAAGGAGACCACCGCTCCGTCCGCTCCGACCAGGCACCGAAGCGAACCCCCCAAGCGATCTCCAACGAGACGGGCTCAAGGGTAGGGGGAAGGAGAAGAAGCCGATGGCGAGCTTCGCTGAGCTACGAGGCCACCGGACACACGACCCTAGAGCACACTGCTCCAACCGCTCAGGTTGACGACGCCAGAACCAGGCCTTCTGCCCACGGATCCGACCACACAGAGCGGTCCCCCCAGGCGGTCTCCACCCAGACAGGCCCAGGGAAGGGGAAGAACGAAGAGACGCCGGCGCCGAGCCCCGCCGAGCTACAAGGCCACCGGACCCACGACCCTAGAGCACACTGCTCCGACCGCTCTGGCCGTCGGATTCAGGCCTCCTGCCTGCGGAACCGGCCTCACAGAGCGCCCCCCCCCCGGGCGGTCTCTACCTAGACGGGCCTAGGGGAGGGGATGAACGAAGGTGGAAGGGAAACAAACGGCGGCAAGCTCCACCACTGTGCACAACTCCTCAAATCAATGCAATTTATTCCCTTTACACAAGGCAGATCTTCAAATCACTATGATTAGCTCTACGCACAGGTTAAATTAGATCAACCACAACTTATGGTGCACTAGATTCGAACCAGTGAACAGGTCAATAGCAAGACGCGGCGAGGACACTGTTGCAAAAAATAATATTGCTATCACACGAACACGAACAATGGCAAATTGTCCAAAGATAAAATGACGTTGATCTTAATGTGGCAACACACTGAGACCCCGAGGTATATACAAGCATCACAAGACCACAAACCTCAGTCCTCCGGTCAAAGAAGGAATCAGAGCCGAAGGACAACACCAAATTCACCACGCCGGAAACCTCTCAGCTGACAAACCAGAGCTAAAATTAACCGAGAAGGCCAAATTGAAATTTGAGAAAACTAAGGTTTGAGCTACATGTTAATTCGGTGTCCTAAAAGAAGAGAAACTAACCGAGCTAGAAAAGAAGAGAATCACAAAGAAAAGAGCAACGAACTGCGCAAAGCTTGGACAGAGCTGATCCCACAACACAAAGGACGCGAGATCGCAGCCGCCGCCGCCCCGCAACTGAAGCTCATGGTCGTCCCGTGCGTGAGCTAGAGCAACATCAACTGCCTTAGCCATCACAGAACGGCGAATGGGGTAAAAGACCCACTAGACCTAAGCCATGGACAAAAGCCCAACAAGATGAACGGGGTAAAAGGCCCACATTAAGCTACTGTTCAATCAGCAATAGTTCCTTTCCCATTAAATTTCTTATTTCATCGCACGCTTTAAAAAATAGTTTCAATTTTTTGTGACAAATTAATGTTCCAGAAATGCTGTAGTGATAGTTTAAAAATGTTTTATGAGAAATATTGAAGCAATATTTTTTATAAGAAATGTTTCGAATTGCTTCAACACCGGTTCAATCTCGTACAATACGATGATGCAAGTAATATTGCACCAAAACTTTATAAAGGAAATATCTCAACATCAATTTGAAAGATGTAAACAGCTAGGATATAATGAGAAGAGTTCCAAGAAGGCCATGCCTGATCGAAGTTACATGCCTAACTCGCCTCTAAACCAATTTAAAAGGTACATATCATTTACATGATTTACTCTGCCCGTATTTGAATCATTGCTAAATTAAATAGTTGGAAGAGGAGGAAGAAAATCGTAGGGTTGCTATCATTTCTGAGAAACTAAGGGTGTCAATCCTTTGACATCAACCAAGGAGCCCAATCCGGCCGCAAGATGCCAATAAGCCATAACATCAGATCCAATGACAATACGAAGGGCGGCACTTGTTTATTTCTCTTCCTCCGTTTAATTATAGTCGTTTGATTTTTTGACGTCTTTTGACCATTCGTCTTATTCAAAAAATTTTATAATTATAATTTATTTTTATTATGATTTAGTATATCATGAAAGGTACTTTAATAATGACTTGAGTTTTTTCATATTTTCACTAATCATTTGAATAAGACGAGTGGTCAAAGTACGTATCAAAAAAGTCAAACGACCTATAATTTGAAACGGAGGAAGTACTAGCCAATACTCAACCAAAAAGAGCAGGCACAACTGCACAAGTCTGAGGCCCCTGACAAGGATGCAAAAGGCTACTATGAATCCTCAATGAAACATGTAGTGTTACTGTGGTTTTTGAGAATTATTTTGGATGTGATGTGTATTTTGTCAAAAACCATAAAATTATTAACCGTGGATTTTTCCAGTTGAACTTGATGTGGCTTTTTGTGGTTTAGATGATTTATGGACCTAATTTATGAATGCTCGATTTGTATGATCACATGGCGTTAGCATATTTGCTTCAATGTGATGTATATTTCTAGCTCTCATGTTCATGGTGGTTGTCTAGATTTGTTGCAGAGCAAAGGATAAAAAAAACATGTCTTTTTTTTTTCGTGTTAGCTTATTTCTTTTGGGAGGCACTATTAGGCAGGCACATGCAATTTCAGCATTTGTGCAGGCACATGCCGCGTACATGCATGCAGACCTCCCGCAAAAAATTCCACTATCGCAAAACATTTTTTTCCAGTAAATAGAAATGTGGAAAAACAGTAAAAATTTAGTGGAATTTTTTGTGTTTGCACGATTTCGCAAATTATACGAGCAAAAAATCTCTCGACGTGAAAAACAGAAAACAAAATAAAATTTATAATAAACAGAAAACAAAAGAAATCTATAATAAACAGAAAACAAAATAAATCTATAATAGATCAGACCTCATGCAAAAAATTCCACTATCACAAAACATTTTTTCTAATAAATAAAAATATGAAAAAACAGTAGAAATTTAGTGAAATTTTCACTAATTGAGTGCTAACTATTGGATTAATACAGACGCACCCACGATCCAACGGTCGATCGCGCGCGCATCTACGATCCAACGGCCGATCGTAGCGCCTGTGCGTTTGGCCGGCGCGCAAGCGCCTGCGGAAATAGCGCCGCCGATTTCTTTTTCGTGTTAGCTTCAGTTAGCCTGTAGCAGTAGTGACATTTTGACAATGGCGCATGTTGCGATGATATATTATTGGCAATCTGGCTGCTACGGTGGCAATTTATCGAGAAAAAAAAAAACGTGCGCATTATGGGCTGGGCCATGGACATGGCACAGGGTCCACCACAAACCTGGCCCAAGGGGGCGTCACACGAGTTAAAGCCCACACGCTAAATGCCGAAACCCACCACCGCCACGGCGCCACCGTTTCCCCACCACCGCTTCCCCCGATGCCGTCGTCGACGATCCGGAGCATCTCCGTCACAGTATCTGACGACGACGGCGCCACGGCGGCGGCGGCTCCCCGTAGGGCCCAGCGAGCCAGTCGCCGGAAGGCAGCGCACAGCGTGGGGCAGCGGGCCGTACTGCTGTTGGCGCGGTGGTGGCCCGTCCTCCTGCTCCTCCCGGCTGTCGCGCTGCTCCTCTTCGAGGCCTCGCGGCTCCGCGCCTCCCCCGGCCCCGCCCCGCCCGTAACCAGCCTTGGAAGGCTCGACCCGATCACGCGCCTCGTCCATGGCGTGCGCGAGCGTGAGTCCCCTGCACTGTTTCGATCTACGCGTCGGCTGTCCCCGAATTCCCCACGCTCTAGTGCCCTCCCTACACCGACCCAATGAGGTTTTGCTGCGATTTGAGATATTGCTCGGTTAGAATCGACTGTGGTCGTAAAGTTCGGAATCGTTAATGCAGTATTGCACAATGAACTGAACTTATGGTGGCAGTCTTGATTACTTTTTTTGCACAATTTATTGGTAGATCATGGCGTTTGGACATTTGGGCTCAGCAATCTGGATCTTGAATACTGTTTTTGCACACCAAATGTTTGGAACATGATTAGTCGAATGGGTTGTTCTAACAAATCACTGAGCACATAGCATTTGGTTTTTTTACCGATTATTATTAGTTTAATTTTATCATTAAGGTCCTCCAGATTTAGTAACTAGACTTGGTCGATACAACTGAAACTAGGCAATGGCATTTTTTTTTTTGTATTCTTGATATTGACAGCTTGTTTGAAGTTCCTTAGTCCCAAAAGTATAGAAGGTTTGGTATTTCCTGAGCGCTCAGAACTTGATTCTGTGGTCAAGAGGATAATATACAAATCCGATGATGACGATTATGACACATACCACTCCGAGGCAAATTCCACCTATTTACTTCAGCACGCAGAAGCAACCAGGTTCAATCTGTTTACAGGATTCCAGGCACTTCCTGAAAGAGAGGAGAGTTTCAAGGTTCTAATGCTACCTAATATGAACTAATTTCGTAAGAAAACTATTGCCTCTATAGATCTGTTTAATTTGTTTCCACTACTTCTCCAGGTGAATGAGACTGTTAGTGTGCACTGCGGTTTCTACAGTGACAATGGTGGTTTCAAAATTTCTGATGATGACATCAGATACATGAGAGCTTGTAAAGTTGTTGTCTCTACCTGTGCATTTGGTGGCGGTGATGCTCTATATCAACCTATTGGAATGGTCAATTCTTCTATTGGAAAGGTATTTGAGCCTTCAAGGTTTTCATAAATGTGGTCTCTATGTAAATTGTGACATGTGGTGATCCCATGATGATTCGGAATGTATTCTCATGGTTAATCAGGTCTGCTATGTGGCTTTCTGGGATGAGGTCACACTATCAGCTCAGGAAGCTGAAGGAAAAACAATTGGTGACAATGGAATGATAGGAAGGTGGCGTATCATTGTTATCAAGAGCCTTCCATTTGTGGATCAACGTTTAAATGGAAAGATACCAAAGGTAAAATCTAATGATGTCATAATATATCCATTATAATCGTAGTAACTTTGCACCTTTTTTTTCCTTGGGAAGATACAAAGATCTGCATCTATTCTATTAAGAATGAACCAACATCAAGGATACAACAAATAATCACTTGTGTTGAAATTTGAGTTAAACATGATCTGAATAAAAGAGTAAACTGGGAGCTGAAACTACAGATCACTGGTAACCTAAAGAATGACCTGAACTGGATATCCTAAACTATTTTTTGCAGGAGCTTGTCCAAGCACCTCACTCTGGCTAGCCGCCACGTCCATTATGTCTGCTGTAGTTTAGTTTATTTCTTCAGCCTGTCTGTTTTTTGTGCTGTTTGATGGTAATAAATGTCCATTGTGTTGATAATAAGTATCCATTATGTCTCCTGATAAGAGAAATGGCAGAAGTCAGATTTGCTGCTTTTTCTGGGCATTCTCCTTTGTCTCACTTTTTTTTATTGTGAGTGCACTGTGATGAATATTTCTAGTTATGAAATTCTGAAATGCATAGCATGAGTTTTGCAGATGTTGAGTCATCGCCTTTTCCCAGAAGCAAGGTACTCTATATGGGTGGATTCTAAGTACCAATTCCGAAGAGATCCAATAGGAGTGCTTGAAGCGCTTCTTTGGAGGACAAACTCTACATTTACTATTTCTGAACATGGAGCACGGAGTAACATTTATGATGAGGGGATAGCTATTGTTCAAAAGCACAAGGCTAGTCCTGAAGAAGTAGAGGTTCAACTATCTCGATATCGTCAAGATGGGATGCCAGATGAAAAAAGGCTACATGGATTGAAAGGTCCGTGCTTTTTTTTCTAATGGAAAGAAATGCTACCTTGCTCTTGTGGAATCTTATTTCCAAGCTCTATAGTTGCTGCTGAAGCATGGCTCAAATGATTGATTCAATTTGTTTTGGGTTTTTCAGCTTTAGCTGAAGCCTCTATCATTGTGAGGGAGCTGACCCCAATGACGAATCACTTCATGTGTGTTTGGTTCAATGAAGTTGTTCGCTTCACATCTCGGGACCAACTCAGTTTCCCGTATGTTTTATGGCGTCTAAATATTCCAGGAACCAGCATGTTTCCTGTATGCACCCGGAGGGATCTTGTGAACAGTTTGGGTCACACAAGGAAAGTAAAACCTCTTCTTATACAGACCAATTCAAAGTCCTCAGCCACTTGATTTTTTCTGTTGATCATTTTCTGATAGTCAACTAACCGTTGATTCATATGTGGTTCTACTCGTCCATGTGCCTTGATCCACAATTTTGTTGTAAATTATTCTTTTCATTCTTCCTGGGAAAAAAATGACTTGGTTGTACACGGACTTGCATCTGATACAAGTTAGCGGTTGCTTTTCTGTATCCTGATGTTACATGTAAAAAATCTTGTTTTTCTTGGTGGAGGTACAATATTCAGTTTTTTTTTTTTGGCGTAACATATGACTTTTGAAATTGTGATGCACCCGGTGTAAGGTTGCCGTGGAAAATGGCCGCTCTATGTTAACCCATGTTTTCGCCGAATCCGTGAATTTGGAGCTGTTATGGATGTGAGTGCTTTTTTTTTCAAGATATATAGCCATGGGACGGCATTGGGCCAGGTTTATTTTGATCGTAGATACTATAAACGGAGAGTGCAGGCAAAATGCAAAGATATAACTCCATTAAAAGATCTAAAATTTCAATCCCTCTTGTTTAAACAAACTTAACGTTCTAGACTTATCATAAATCAAAGTTTTATATCAATGAAATCATTTTGAACTATTTGAATTGAGCAAATAAAAATCAAACATTTAAATTCGTCATGTAAAGTACATTTATAGTAGTATTTTTTTATGAATTTTCTAAATAAATCGCAATGGTACTTAGTAATCAAACATGCATTTCAAAGACTATATCAATGTTTAAAACATCATGTTTTCAAGAACTAGAGTATTATTAAAGAACCTTATGGGCATGGCACATAAATATATGGTATGTCCCATGTATTTTAGGGAACTATATTATACACGACATAAAATCAAAGAAGGTCAAATACAATCAAATTAATTAATACCTATTTTGTCTGAATATATCTGTCTTTACGTGGTACCAAACCAAAATAAATGTTAGAATAGGAAGGAGAAAATGTGCGAGGATGTATAAATTTTTAGTTGCAAAAGCACGTGCGCTCGGCTATCACAATGAGATTTACTCATCGTACTTAACAAAATACCTGGGATTGGAAAAATCCTTGCTAGTTGGATTTTCACCATCCCAAAAATTGGAAATTGTGTATTTGTCCTCATTGCGTATTGACATGTGGAGCTTAATGTCAGTGAACCATAACGGAGTAAATGCATGAAGTACAATCTTTATGAGAGGTAAATATCCAATTATCTCAATGGTTAGTCTAGATTCCCTGTCATTTTTTGTGACCGGAGAACTAATGGTTATGAAGTTGTAGGATTTTTTATAGTTAACTCACAAAGCTATCATTGTCGCCAAAAAAAAAAAACCCAAATAATCTGTGTTTTCTAGCTGCCATTCTCGCCAAAAAAAAACCCCCAAATAATTCTGTTTTTGAAAAAATGTATCTTGATTATCTAAAACAACAACATGAAACGAAGGTGTTCTAAGAATGGAGCAAAGGTTGCCAAACAAACGAGACCAGCTCTCGAGACACAGGCTCCCCAAAAAAACCTAGTCCCCCTGCCGATGGCGGCGGCAACGACGGCGGCGCCGGTCGGGCCACCGCCACCGGCCGGGCCTCCTCAGGCGTCCTCTCCCATCGGCACCAACTCCACGGGGTGGAGATGTGAGGTGGGAGGTTTTCCCCCCTTTCTTCGTTTCTTCTTCTTCAAGGCCGGGCTGTGGCTGGCGACGACGATAGGCGACGGTGGTCGGCGGCGTGGTGGGCTTTCCCTAACCCGTCCGGCTCTTGGGGTGGCAGATCCGGTGGCCATATCTAGAGAGTGGCGACCTGCCAGATCTGGGCGGCAAGACACGGCGACGAGGTGGCTGGCTTGGTGGTGGTGGCGACCGGTGTGGAGGTTCGGGAGAAGCCGGCGTGGAGGCCAGTGCTGGGTGCTAGCACTGGAGAACGGCATCGAGGTGGGCTGCTCGGTGGCCTACCCCCTCAGGATCGCCGCACAGGGCTACAGCTTGGTGTTGAGGAGGTGGCACAGCGTGGTGGCACAGCTGGCGTTGGCGGCGCCGCGGTGGAGGGGTGGCGCAGCGTGGTGGCGCAATGGCGTGGTGGTGCGGCTGGCGGTGACGATGGTGGTGGCCTGACGGTCATTGTGGCGGCGGGTTGGCCAGATCTGGCAGTGGGGCGCGGTTCCAGAGGTGGCGGCGCGGATCCGACCATGGCGGCGTGGATCTGGAGGCGTCGGCGGTGCGGATCCGGGGGCAGCGGCCCGGGATCCGGCCGAGGTGGTTGGAGCGGCGCCTCGTGGCGATGTTGGTCTCTACGCTGGTCCGCCTTGGTGCCTTGGTGGCCTCTTCGCCGGCTGGCTGCTCAGATCCGTCGTCGCGGCTGCTAGCTCCGGCGACGAGGCAAGATGGTGCATCGGCGGCCGATGGGTGGTCGGCGCCTTGGTGACCTGTTCGGGCTCTGTTGTCGGCCTCTGGTGGTGCAGCATCTTCGATCTGTTGTCGTCGTGCAGTGGTGGTGCATCGGCATTTCGGGGTTGGCTCCGTGTGCCCGGTGCCAGTGGCCCCTTCGGTCGGTTGGCTGGCCAGTTCGGGCACCGTGGCTGCTAGCTCCGGCGATGTGATGGGATGGTGCATCGGCGGCCGACGGAGGTCTGGTGCCTTGGTGGCCTGACCGGGCTACGTTGCCGGTCTCTGGTGGTGCGGCATCTCTGATCTGCTGTCGCCCTGCTGAGGTGGTACATCGGCTGTTCGGGGTTCGCTCGGTGTGCCTGGTGCCTTAGTGGCCTCTTCGGCTGGCCGGCTGTCTAGAACTTGTCGTGTATGCTGCTTCCGGTGATGTTTGGCAGGATTGGTGCATCGGCGGCTGGGGGTCGACGCCTTGGTGACCTGTTCTGCCTAAGTTGGCGGTCTCTAGTGGCGCGGCGTCTCTGGCTGTCGTCGAGCTATGGCGGTGCATCGGCGATCCGGGGTTGGCCCCATGACCGGCAATTTTCGCTTTGGTTGGGTGTGTCCTTCGTCAGCCTCAGTGCGAGTTTTGCATGGTTGGGCGCAAGGGGTGAAAACCCTGTTCTTTTGGGCCAGTAATGGCGTCGTCTTGACGACGTTCCCTCGTTGGAGGCATTACTGTTTGTGCACCCCATGTTGAGCGAAAGCTTGGTGCGGTAGGCGGCGGCGGCGGTCTATCACCGTTGTTACCTCGTTGGAGGCATTGTTTTTCGTCTTGGCTCTGTTGGTTACTGTCGGTCGTACCTTTTCCTGTAGTTGATCGTTGTCGCGTTGTGGTTTGCTTCAGTGGCTGCGTTGTGGTGTGCCTCGGTGGTGGTGTTCTTGGCAGCTTTGCGCTCTGGTGTTTCTTCTTCCTTTCTTTTGTTTTCCCTAGGATTTCTTCCATTGTACAGTTTTTCCCTGCTTAATATAGAATGCCAGCGTTGCTGTGCCTTCAAATAAAGAATGGAGCAAACTAGTAGCAGGTGGTACATAAGAATGGAGCATTGTCGAGAACAGAGGAGTGGAACGGTCACGCACACGAGCAGAGCATGAACGCCTGCAAGCTGTTTGATAAAATGCCTATGGTCTTACACAAGTACAAAGACAACCATCCAAATACCTTTCACTAACTAGGCCAAGGCAGTACCAAACACAGTTCTTTGCACGAACTCAACATCGCTCCGATAAGCCTGTATACCTCAAGCGAGCTAGGTTGGAATCATGCAACCAACCAGATAGCTTCTATATGATTTCTCAAGAAAGCCCTATACGTGGTCAACATGCAGTGGCCAATTAACAAACTGGGACCAAACACATTTTGTACAGTGATCCGAACCAAACGGGACCGGCCCGGTTACAACCGAGCCGCCCCATTTTAGTTCCAAAATATGTATAAAAGTTAAGAAAATGATTATATTTAAGAAAGATATGTTATATAATGAGAAAATAAATTATAAATCTAAAAAAGATATATAAACATATATATTTTAAATTAAATATTTGTTCTAAACAGAGGCGGACCGAAACGATAAGAAACGACCCAGGTTGACCTGGTTTGAATGTAGTATGGACCGATCAGATTAGTGCTATTTGACCACCCCTAAAAGCCCATGAGAAAAGCCCATTTCTTCCCCCTCTCCTTCCTATCCGGCTATATCCCCTTATCCACCGTCTCCAACCTCCCCTCCCACTCCCAGTCCCCGTGACCCCGAGACGGAAATGGCCGTGGCGTCCTACTGAAGCCATCCGACCTCTGTCTCCTTCTCACACCGCCGTCGCAAAATGGCTACGGCCATCGCCGCCTCCGCGTTCCACTCACCCGCCTTCTCTGGCGGCAGGCCGCTTCCGCGCCAGCGCCACGCGGCGAGGCCCGCGACCCGCCGCGCCGCCCCGGCTGGCCTCGCGGTGCGGTGCGAGCAGAGCGACAAGCAGAAGCGGCAGCCGCTCGCCGCGCTCGTCCCTCGCGAGCAGCGCTTCATGTTCGAGGGCGACGAGCTCTGCGGCCCCGTACTAAACCCAGCCTCTCTTTACCTCCCTCCTTCCTCCCCCTTTCTCATTACCTTACTCACTGCTATAATGCTATTTGCTACAGTTTTAGTAGATAACAGTAATGATGTGTGACTTGGAGAAGTGTACAATTGGTGCTCTCAAAATGGAAAGTTTCCTGCAGTATAGGATTTACCTTTTGAATCAAATCTTAGGATTGACTTTAATTTAGTTCTTACCAGTAGCTCTGCATTTGTTTGGCAAACTCTCTCAATTTACCTCTCTCAGTTTCACTGATCGATTCTTTAGTCTGTGCCAATCCCTTCTTTAAATGAATTTATTTCAGCGAAATGCAATGCTGCATGTATAACCATGATATCCAAAACTAGCCACCGATCGTTCATAGAGGAAGATGATTAAATAAAAATGATCCTTGCATGGATATGGTGTGTGAAACTAAGACAAGAAAGCAACTAACGAAGCTACGATGGAGAAACTTGCTTTATTCTTACTACATCTGTTACACAAATGTTGTATTATAAGAGTTTGGCTCTAGTTCCACACCATCTGTTCATCTATTTTTACTATTTACTGTTTAGGCTCAATTAGTGAGGGTTCAATGTGAATTTTGTGCTTCTTTTCCACACTTCTATCGGTGCATTGGTACACGATGGACTATTCTTTCTTTCTTGTGTAACCTGTGCTGTACAGTGATCTGATCGAGCAATTTAATATGCAGGACATATGGAACACAACATGGTACCCAAAGGCCGCAGATCACGTTACTACGGAGAAGACATGGTATGTTGTCGATGCAACTGACAAGATTCTAGGCAGGCTAGCATCCACCATTGCAGTACATATCAGAGGAAAGAATGAGCCCACCTACACTCCAAGTGTGGACATGGGGGCTTTTGTTGTTGTGGTATGTATGTTCCTCTGTTTACAAAATCATAATGTCATATGCAGTAGGACACTCCCCTCCTGTTCCCTTTCAAAAAGGTAACTAATAATATTAACATCAGAGACAAATAAAAACAAAGATGCATATTGAAGCCAAAATTTTCTTGAAATGCTAATGTGGTCATTCTGGTGCATCACTGAAGACTTTCTATACACTATACTGACACCATTGTGAATTCTTGAGCCACCAAACTGAACTCTATGTTCACATAGGTTAATGCAGAGAAGGTTGCTGTTTCTGGTAAGAAGCGATCACAGAAGCTCTATAGGAGACACTCTGGAAGGCCTGGTGGAATGAAAGTAGAAACTTTTGATCGGCTTCAGAAAAGAATTCCAGAGAGAATCATTGAACATGCAGTGCGGGGCATGCTTCCTAAGGGCAGGGTAAGCCATCATCTTGTACCACTTCATATCTAGTTGATTGCCTCACATGTTTTTTCCTAAGTCTAACTGCACGTACACATAGTCCCCTCCCCACTCCTTCCCTCCCTTGGGATAAAACTTATTCCCTGCACACTTCAAAATTAACACAGGAAAGAGAATTAACTTTGTGTGGGTGGATTTACAAACTTGGTGCCGCTATTGCATCATTTTTTTCATCAAATTCTAACATGTAGACAACTTTTAGAATCTTTCTTTCTAATAGCCACAGGTTGTGTTCATGTTGCTATTAACTAGCCGCTGTCTGCCTGTGTGGAAAGTTTTGTGAGAACTTTGATGTTGCCCTTGTGTTTGCTTCAACCTATGTCCATGTGTCAAAGCAGGGCTTTGAATATCTATCTTCCCCTTGATTACAATTCATCGGAATATAGCTTTATTGGATCTTGTCTAGCTGTTTTTTCTTACGTTTGTTGTATAAACTTTACAAACGGTGTGCCCATGTGGAATGTGTGGTGCATTAGATCTAGTCTGAAATACATGCCTTTTTAAAGTGTTTTTTGCTTAGTCGTTGAGATGATATGGCTACGAAGTGTTCGATGTGTTCTCTGAAACTCATGTGTTGCCTAAAGTCTTTTACCTGGCCACTCTCCTGTTAAGTGTTTGTTACGCGCTTAGTTTAAACTCATTTTGACATACGCTTGCTCTTTGTATTCTTCTCAACCTTTTCAACATTTTGCAGCTGGGAAGAAGACTGTTTACCCACCTCAAGGTGTACAAAGGACCAGAACATCCACATGAGGCTCAAAAACCAGTTCCACTGCCTATCAGGGATAAAAGAATAGAAAAGATCGAATAAAGTATCCTTGACGATTGAAAAACATAGAGAAACCTTGCATCATTTCCCCTCTTGGGATTTTGCGCAATGTTAGGCATGTGACCGAATTTATGCATGTGCGCATGGAATGGAGTGTATATTTTTTGTATTTTTTCAAAGCTTTAGTATCTTTTGATGAAATTCTTGTCAATGGCTAATCTTTTTTTTTTTTTGAATCAGGGGCAGGAGAACTGCCGTCCTATTTCATTAATAAGCAGAAGAAAATAAAATAAAACCCATACTGAACATAGGTACAACCGCATAGCCTTCATTGCAACTCTGACAGACCAGACACAACACGGCCACCAAGAACACCACGAAAAGAGGAAAAAGAAGGGTGTTGGTGTAATAAATACTGGGGTATGAAGAGTTATGCGGAAGGCTAGGAGAGCCGGTGGGCTCCACACGTCAGCGGCGACGAGACCCAGCGTGTGGCGAGCCCTCACAGTGTCCGCGGACCCCAGCGTCGGTGAGGCGACAGACCACCCAGCGTGGGCGAGCCCCTCAGAGCCCGGGCGAGGCCCCACACCTTAGCGGCGACTGACCTAACGTGTGGCGAGCCCCGGCGTGTCCGGCGAGCCCCACGCGTCGGCGGGCGACGCACCCCCAGCGTGGGTGAGCCCTCAGAGCGCGGGCGAGGGCCCCATAAGTCGACAGGCGACGGACCCAGCGAGTGGCGAGCCCTCGGCGTGTCCGGCGGGCCCACGGGTCGGCGGGCGACCAGACCAAATGGCGTGGCGAAGTTCTCTAAAACCCCCATCTGTCAGCGGGGCCCGTGTGGCGAGGCGTCCGAAAGAGTCTTCGGCGAAGACTCCCTGCTGCGAAGACGAGCGCGATTAAATGCGACACTTCTGCGTGGATAGACGGATGAGAGATGATTACGCCACGTGATCTCTGCAGCTCGATCAATCTATCACTTTGTGGCGCAGCCGAATTGACCCGTGAGAGAGAGTTTGCGATCTTGGTGGCCTGCGTCGAAGAAGGCGAGCTGGCCTCACCCGATCTCACCGTGTGTTCCTCGGGCGAAGCCACTCGCGAACATGGTTATCAAGTCGTAAAGTCAAGTCGAGTCGCATGAGGGGAGACTTGTGGACTAGTCGTGGCTAGTCCATGACTAGTCGACAACATCTATTTTGTTTAGAAAAGTAGTTGTGTAGTTGGCATGACCACTTGTACTTTTGTAAAAAAAAATAACAATTACAGTGGAGTCCAAAAGCATAGCAAGAATGAGAATGCAATGCCAAGTGACTAGTTTTCTTCTAATGTTAGATGATGGAACTCACGGTAGAATGCCTAGTCAGTCGAGGTCCCTAGTCGTTCTAAAAAAGAGACTTATGGACTAATCATGGATTAATCGCGACTAATCGCGGGACTTGATAACAATGCTCGCATGGCCTTGCATGTAAAGCGCGCGCCGCTGTGATAGCGAGACGTTTTCGTCTCTCCCGCTCCGTCCTTCACGTCTTGTCGATGTACTAAGCGTCTTTATCTTGCCTACCTCTCGCTCTCTCCGCTTGATTCAAGGCTTGTATAAAGGGGAGGAGAGAAGCGAGAGGGGGTTAAAACATTCAGTAACCACATTTCATACAACCACAACACGGAAAAGAGCTAAGACTTCGGCGGAGTAAGACTATTGCCGCGAGGTCGAACACAGGTAAACTCGTGTGTTGCTCGCCGCGTCACGCTCAAATCGAATCGAGCTCGGGTTGATCGGCTAGCATGATAGAAATCGATAGGGTGTGATCCGCATGGTTGAGCGGAGAAACCGCCGTCGATGGCGCGCCCGTGAGGAAGCGCTTAGCATCAAGTTCGAGTTCTTGACCTCTCTTGAGCGTTGATGGCGGATCGGCGATCCGCAATGGACGAAGCGGCCGCTAGAGTCGCGCCAGCGGCGTCAGCTGCGTAATGGCGGTGGATCGGCCGGCGATGGCCGTCGATCTGGCTAAGCGTCGCTGACCTTGGAGAGTGCACTCCGGCACAAAACCTCCATGCGGCGAGGCCTGTTGGACAACCCACGATTCCGGTGACTCGGACTCTCCGACGGCGCCGTGGTGGCGGTTTGGCCCTTCGTGGATCTGCCGCGGCCAGTGGTGCAAATCGCATGGGCGTGGGAACCGTGTTCCTCTTCCTCCCGCTCTTTGGTTTCTCCGCATCCTCCCACGGATCTCTGGCGTGAGGGGCGGGGGCCAGACGACGAGGCGGGCAACTCCTCTGGGGTTCGGTGGGCGGCGTCTGGTGGGCGGGATCTCGGTCCCACTTGAGGACCGCCATCTGCGACATGTAGAAGACTGCGCGACAAGCTCATGCAGCGGCACAACCGAAGTCGTGATCGCGCCGACGCCGTTGCTCGTGGGGACCAGAGGTTCCCGCGATCTTGCTCCGCCCAGAAGGGCGCATCTTGGCGCCGTCCGGACGGCGGGCACGGCGGACGGAGTCGCGATCCGAGCGAGAGGCTCGAAGTCGATTGCCGCGCCTTTTGAAGGAGCTACGCCGCGTCGCGATGGCGGAGAGGTTCGACTGCCGCCATCGAAAGTACGATGGTTCCACCAACCTTGCGAGTTTTGAGATCTACACTACGGTGATCTGATCGATTGGAGGGTCGGGAAAGTTCTGGCGAACTACTTCCCCGAGCCTCACCGTGAGCCCGCTCATGACTCATGAACCTACCCCCGGAGTCAGTGGGGTCGTGGAAGGAGCTCTCCAAGCTCTTCATCACTAACTTTCAGGGCACGTTTGAGCAGCCCGGAGTAGAAGACGATCTCCACAATGTGGAGCAGAAGAAGGGGGAGTCGCTGCGCGACTACATCCGGCGCTTCAGTTAGGTTCGCAACACCATTCCTGACATCTCCATCGACGCCGTTGTTACGGCCTTCAGGAGAGGCGCTCGAGACCCCATGGTTAAGGAGAAAATGGCCACCCGCAAGATCAAGACGACGGAAGAACTCTTCATCCTGGCCCACAAGTGCGCCCTTCAGGCGGAGGCTCGCTTCCCGGTTTGCAAGCGAGGACCGTTCTTGGTGGCGAGGCCGGACCTCGAAGAATCCGGCAAAGAAGGACAAGAAAAAGCGCAAAGCGGCGAGACCGGCAGTCTGGCCGTCGAGCCGACGACAACGACGCATCGCGCGAAGCGGTGCGCCAGGCGAAAAAGGAGGAGGTCGCGGCGGCGGCGGCAGAGCAGCCCAGCGAAGCGGCCATGGCGATCGCCGTGGTCCGGCGGCCCGCGGATCGCGACGAGGCGAGACCGTCGTCCCGTGAGTGGAATAGAGGACTTCTTGTCCCGTCCACCGCAACAATTCCCGACTTGGTGATTGCCATGTCGTCGACAAGCCAGTGGACAAAGCGCGTCCGGCGGCAGCAGACGTCCGGCGGCAAGGGCAAGGAAGCGGCAGCTTGGTTTTCGGCGGCGGAGCGCGAAGTCGCCGTCATCCACGGCGGATCGGCCACCTATCCGTCCACGCTAGTTTTAAGCGTGCGATGAGGAGGTCTTGCCGCCGTGTCGGCGTCGGGTCAGCAAGGTAGCTGGTGTGGTCGAAGCAGCCGATCACATTCAGTCAGGCCGATCACCCACCAATCTTGCGGTCGGGTCATCTCCCGATCGTGGTTGCGCCCACGGTCCGGAATGTCAAGCTTCGGTAGTCTTTGGTGGGCGGAGAAAGCTCTCTCAACCTCTATCCGTCCGAAGTCGCCAAGGTGCTCCAGATCCAGCAGCGGGAGTTTCGACCGCGCTCCGTTCTTGACATCGCGCCAGGTGAGTCCGTCCCTCGGTAGCGTCGGCCTCCGGTGACATTCGGAGGTCAAACAACTTCCGCACAGAGATGCTCGAGTTCGAGGTAGTGACTTGACCTCCGTATAACGCCATCTTGGATCGGCCGTGACCAAGTTCATGGCGGCTGCCACTATCGTACATGGTGGTGAAGAATCCGGGGCGGTGGCCCCATCATCGTGGTGGATCGCCGGGCGCTCCCGCCGCGACAAGGATGCTCTCGCTTTGGCGGGGACGGTCGGCGTCGGAAAGGCCGAGGCTTGCCTCTGGGAGCTCCTCCGTGAAGATCGTGCCTCTCCGGTTCGTCGCGGAGGTCAAGACGATCTCCTGAAGCGAAGTCGGACCAGCGAACCGTTCGGGTGGGCGCCTCTCTCGGCGCCAAATAGGAAGGCGCGCTCGTCTCCTTCCTCTAGTCTAACGTGAAGCGTGTTTGGTTGGCAACCGTCCGACATGACCGGGTCCCGGCAGGTGATTGAGCATAAGTTGGCGACATTCCCGCCGCGACGGTTATCTGAAGGTTTGAAGCGATCGGTGGAAGCGCCAGCCGTTATCCGCCAGAGGTGGACAAGCTTTGCGGGGAAGTCGTTCGGGCGTCGCCCGTCTCGGGTGGCTCGCGAACCCGTCCTCGTCAAGAAATCAGCGGCGGTGGAGGATGTCGTCGACTTCATCGACCTCAACAGGCGTGCGAAGGATCCGTACCGCGCCTCGCGTCGATCTAATCGTTGACTCCATGGCGAGTGCGGCGGTATGCTTCGGATCGTACTCGGGTTCCACAGTTAAGCTTGGTGAAGAAGATGAAGATAAAACTGACCTTTATTCGCCCACGGGCGTCTCTCGCTACGAGGATGGCGTTTGGATTGAAAAATGCAGCCCAACCTACCGTAGGCCATGCACATCGCTCACCGCTTCGAGATAGGGCGAAACTTGGAGGTGTCGTCGGCGACACAGTGGTGAAGTCCAAGAAGGCGGAGGAGTTGATCGGCGACTGGAAGAAACCTTCGCCAACTTGAGGAATCTTGCATCAAGCTCAACCACGAAGTGTGTCTTCGCCGTTCCGTCGGGCAAGGCTGCTGGGCTTCCTCGTCTCGAGAGGGATTGAGGCGAACCGACAAGATCACGGCAATTGAAAACATGAAGCCCCGACGCGACTTGGCGGATCACGGTGCTTGGTGGGTGCTGACTTCCTGGGCGCTTTATAGCTCGCTTTGGGGATAAAAGTCTTCCTCTACTCGGGCTCTGAAGAAAACCAACCGTTCGAGTGGGCAGCAGAGGCGCAAGAGGCGTTCGACGGTGAAGAAGTATCTCACTTCTCGCCGTCTTTGGTCGCCTGGACCGGGCGAGCCGTTGACCCTCTATGTCGCGGCGAACCCCCAGGTGATCAGCGCGGTGCTGGTGGCGGAAAGGGAAGGTGTTCAGCGCCCCATCTACTACATCAGCAAAGTCCTCCACGACGCCGAAACAAGGTATTCGCAACACCAGAAAATGCTCTACGCCATGCTGACGGTGTCCCGGAGGCTGCGTCACTACTTCCAGGGGCGAGAAATCACAGTGCTGACCAAGTACCCTTTGCGGGAGATCCTCTTCAACCGCGAGGCGATGGGCCGCATCGCCAAATGGGCTATGGAGCTGACGGAGTTCGACCTCAAGTTCGCTCCCCGAACGACCATCAAAGGGCAAGCTCTGGCGGAGTTCGTCAACGAGTGGACTCCGGCGGACGTAGAAAGTGAAACACCCAGACCCTCGCCGTGGACTTTCTTCTTGACGGCTCGTTCGCCGGAGGGTTAAGTTTGGGGCTGGTGTCGTCTTGGTGTCTCCCACCGGCGACGTCGTCCGGCACCTGGTGGTGTTGGAGTTCCGCGCTACCAACAACGTCGCGAGTCTGAAGGCTCCTCGCCGGACTCGAGGTAACCGACCACAGGTATCCGTATTTGCAAGTCAAAAGCGACTCTCTCGGTCATTAACCAGCGAGGAAGAATTCACTGTTGAATCCGTCATGGCGGCCTACCGGCGGAGGTCGCGGTTGGGCGGCATTCGAGGTTTGGGCTTCGCACATCCTCGCCGCGACAACTATATGGCGGATGAGCTATCGGATTGCCTCATCGAGGCACTGTTCAGTAGGGTCTTTGAAGAAAGACTCACGCGGCCGTCTGTCGCAGCCCCCGATTATGGTGGGGACGGTATGATGCTCGACGCAGCTCCCGTATCTGGAGGAGACGTCGATATCCCCGCAACAGCTCCCCGGTTGGAGGGAGGATGCGGAAGAACTGCCGAGGCGGTTGAGGCGGAAATGTCAGGCCAGGCAGAGTACGTCGGCGACAATGCTAACGTCGTCACGCTCGTCCGGGAAGGTCAGTGGATGGATCCGATCCTAGCCTACCTGCGGGACAAAGTGATCATCGACGATGACGCTCGGCTGAGAAGATAGCGCGCAAGGCCAAGCGCTACGCCCTGGTAGGTGGGGACCTGTATCGCCCGGTCATAAGCGGAGTTCTCTTGAAGTCGTCACTCGGGAAGCGTGGAGTGCAATCCTCTCGAGATTCATGGAGGCATGTCGCGGGAGCCATTGAGGAGCCGGGCGTTGGTGGAAGGTCTTCCGCCACGGCTTCTCTCGCCTCTGACCCTCTAGGATGCCTTGGTGGTGAGGAGATCGAAGCGTGTCAATTTCATGCTAAGCGATTCTCCGACCGCCCAGCGCCATAAACCATTCATTCTCTCTGCCGTTCGCGATGCAGGCCGACATCTGGGCCCGTTCCAGACGCATCGAGGGCTACACATCTGCTCGCCGCCGTCGACAAGTTCACCAAGTGGGTTGAAGCTTCGCGATTCCGCGATCACGTCCGCCGCAGACCATAAAGTTCATAAAAGCATCTTCGTCGGTTCGGCGTCACTAGCGAGATCATCACCGACAACGGCGCCGCAGTTCAAGTGCCGATTTTGGGGATCGATGCGAAGAGCTGGGCACCAAGCGTGCCGCCTCCATTGCACATCCAAGAGCAATGGGCGGTAGAGCGGCCAACGCGGAGGTGCTCAAGGACTCAAGACAAGGGCGTTCGACCGCTGGAGAAGCGTGGCAAGCGCCGGGCGGAAGAAGTCCCATTGTCTTGTGGGCATTGCGGACAACTCCCATGAGCCATCGGCGAGACCCTTTCTTCCTGGTGTATGGCTCTGAAGCGGTGCTCCCGTCGGAGCTCATCTTCGGCTCCCCAAGGAAGAAACTTGGTGGCGGTGGCAAAGGAAAGCAGGAGGCAGCCCAAAGCACTTTGGCGCGCGGAAGGGTTCGTCGCGGCGCCAAGGGACGAAGCATTTATAGGCAAGGAGCGGGAGCGCGACGGTTTGGATTCCGTCCCACTCAGCTGCTTGCGGCGCCATCATTGCCCCAAGGCCGGTTTTCTGCGAAAAGCGGTGCGGTTCCCCAAGAAAGATCGTGCGCGGTGGAGAATCGAGCGTCTGGCCGCCGCAGAGGCGGGCCCCCAAGATTCGTCTCCGCCGAAAGCGGTGGAGTGTCGGCCTGACGGTTCGCGTATCATGGTGAACCCGGGGGCTACTGTCGGTGTAATAAATACTGGGGTATGAAGAGTCCTGCGGAAGGCTAGGAGAACCGGCGGGCCCCACAAGTCAGGCGGGCGACCAGACCACAGCGTGTGGGCGAGCCCCTCGGTATGTCCGGCGGGCCCCACGCGTCAGGCGGACGACAGAGACCCAGCGTGGGCGATCCTCGAGCGCTGGCGAGGCCCCACACGTCGGTGGGCGACGAGACCGCTGCGTGTGGCGAGCCCTCTCATGAGTCTGGCGGGCCCCACGCGTTAAGCGGCGACAGACCCAGCGTGGGCGAGCCCTCGAGCGCCGGCGAGGCCCCACACGTCGGCGGGCGACGGACCCAGCGTGTGGGCGAGCCCCTCGGCGTGTCCGACGGCCCCAGCGCGTCCGTGGCGACTGCACCCAATGGCGTGGGTGAGCCCTCAGAGCCGGCGAGGCCCCCACGTCAAAGTAGGCGACCAGACTGAAAAGGCATCTAGGCCCCTAATTTTGTTTTGGTGATTGATGCCAACTACTAAAGACTCGTACTAATGATTTAATTGAGTTGTGGACAGATAAATAGATTGGAAATCATTTAAATGAAGAATTATCGAAGAAATTGAAGAGTTATTTAATTGGAAGCTCATTTATTCTTTAATTGTAATCTCTATTTTATTGAGTCTAAGGACGGCCGTACTATAAAGAGGGATTCGACGAGAAATTGAGTGTGAGGTGACTCCGGTGCTCAAAAAATGGTTCTAGGTCAAATCTTAATCACCCATTAGATTTCCCACTATTTCCAAGCCCAAAACACTTCTCTGTGTCCGGACCGTCTGTCGTTCTCGCTCGGAATTTCTGAGGGACCTCCGACGCGCTCTCTGTTTGAATATTTCGAATTATCGGACTGTCCGAGGAAGCCTCCAGTTGAGCTCTCTGTTTGATTTATTCGATTAACCGGACTGTCCGTGAGACCCTTCGGACAGTCCGAACCACTTAGTCACATCTGAAGATTCTGAGCCCATATCTGTGATCCACATACCTTCTAGATCTTAAATATGATTTTTGTTTGGGTCACTATTCACAGCCTACCTTAGACTGTCCGAGGGGTGTCACGGACAGTCCGAATCTCACTTGTTGTACCTTAACGGCTAGATCTGGGCGAAGCTATTTATACCTTTCCACTGCTCCTAGCAAACGGTAACTGTGCGCATCACTCAGATTCATTTCACTCTCTCTCTCTCATCCAAGAACCCTAAAAGCATCTCCCTTCCTAGTGCCTCTTGTGAGATCGATTCGAGGGTGGAGAAGCTAGATTGGTGCTAGATCTGAGCTTGGTCCATCTCATGAGCACCTTGGTCGCCTCCAAGTGAGTGGTTTCTCGCTGAATTTGTTACTCTTGGAGGTTGAGGACTCCTAGACGGCTAGGCGTCGCTGTGAGCCTCCGGATCGGTGTGGTTGGCCTCGGATTGGTTGTGAATGTGTGATTCCACCTCCGCAAGGAAAGGAATCAAAGTGATATTCGGTGAGTGCTTTGGCACAAATCCGAGAGGATTAGAGTCAAGTGGGACTCGGGCTCTACGGTGTTGAGCCTATCTCAACGGAGAGTAGGATCTCCTCAAAGATCCGAACTTCGGGATAAGACTCCTTGTGTTTAGCTTCTCATTTGGTTTGAGTTTCTCCCTTACTAGATCTACTCTATTTCTCTTTTGTGCTTGAGGAAGATCTCTTCTGTGTTTCTGTGATATTGCACTTGGTATTCTTGTTGTTTGAGTTGTGCAGGATATTTCTGGAGATTTTAGGGAGGTTTCTTCACAATTGAGTTCGACCGTCCAGAGGGTATCACAGACGGTCCAACCTACTCCAAAGATCTTGTTGAAGATTGAATTTGGTGGTCACGCCTATTCACCCTCTCTAGGCGTCATCTCGGTCCTTTCAATTGGTATCAGAACAAGGCTCTCCTTTAAAGCTTAGTCGCTTGGAGAAAAGATGGCGTCAAACTCTCCTGAGAAGACCGATGTCGAGAGTTCGGATTTTACTAGAGTTCCTCCTCTCTCTCTTACGGACCTAACCCCTCAACATCTTCATCTCATCACTCCTTCTCGTCGGGAAGAATTTCACACTTTGATGGGACTTTCTACCCACAATGGAGGCATAAAATGAAATTGTACTTGAGGTCGCTTAACTCTTTCATTTGGAGAATTGTTGAGACAGGTTATACCATTGAGGATCCCAAGAAGCTCACCAAGGAGGACAACGAAAATATCTACTACAATGATCAAGTCAAGTTAAGCATTGGTGGCGCTTATAAGTCCAAGTGAGTACAACCGGGTGGATGGACTTGAATATGCCAAACAAATATGGGATATCCTAAAGCTTGCTCATGAGGGTACTTCAAGTGTCCGAGAGTCCAAGGTTGAGCTTATTCACGGCAAGTTGGGAAGATTCATTCTTGAAGAGGAAAAAACATATTGAAGCATGTTTGATAGGTTGATAAAATTGGTCAACGAGGCTAAAGGACTTGGAAGCACGGAAGTGACGGATCATGCCGTCGTCAAGATCATGTTAAGAGTGGTTCTCCCAAGAAACCGTTACTTGGTTCAACTCATCGGTGAGAAGGACAACTATAAAAAAATAACTCCTCAAGAAGTACTTGGAAGACTAATGGCCGATGAGATGATGGTTGAAGAATCAAATGTCATTGAGGAGTTAATGAGGTCAAGTATGAAAAAGAACATCGCACTCAAAGCCTCCAAGATTTCAAAGAGCTCAAAGAAAGAAGAAGAAAGCTCAAATGATGATGAGAAAGACGATGAGAGCATTGACATGGAGGAAATGGCTCTATTTGTGAGGAAGTTAAACAAGTTCTTCAAGAACAATGGTTATGAAAGGAAGAAGTTCAAAGATTCTAAAAAATCATCCTCATCAAAGAGAGTATGCTTCGGTTGTGGAAGTGATAGTCACTTCATAGCCGATTGTCCAAAAGTCAAGAAGGATGAAGGAAAGAAGGACAAGAACAAAAATAAGAAGAGCAAGCAACAAGCTCACATCGGTATGGAGTGGGAATCCAATTCCGAAGAAAGTGAAGATGAAGGAGGCATTGCAAGCATTGCTATTACTACTACCACATCCTCATCAAAACCATGCAAGTCCCTATTCGGCGATATGAGTAACGATGACAACGATGCACCTATTTGTCTCATGGCCAAGGGACCAAAGGTATCAACCAAAATCGATCTTTCTTCTATTGTTAACCCTTGCATGGATAGTGATAATGATGCTAGTGATAGTAGTGATGATAGTGATGATGATGTCTCTAATGTTAAGAACATGAGTAAAACTAGTTTGATGAAAATGATGAAATATCTTGACTTTAATAAATTGAGTGAAATGATGAATGTCATAGAAAAGCAAGAGGGCACTATTATTAGAAGCAATAATATGATTATTAGTGAAAAGAAAAAGAACATGAAACTAGAGGATGCCCTTGAACAAGAGAAGAAGAGATTCGAGGATTTGACCAAAAGTTTATCCAAGACCAAGTCTGAGATAGCATCTCTTAAGATCAACAATGCTTCACTCAAAGAGGAGCTCGTTGAAGCAAAGGATGCTCATGGGACTCTTGTGGTGAAGTTTGATGATCTCTTGAAGAGCAACTCGACTTCTCTTAATTCAACTTGCTCTTCTATGCCATCCACTAGTAATGGTTGCTCTAAATGCTATAAACTTGATATAGATGCTTGTGCTACTAACTTTGAAACTATGCAAGTTTTGGCATGTGAGAATGAGAAATTAAAAGGATTTCTCGAAGATGGGCTACAAAAGTCATATAAGGCTAGTAAGGGCCTTGATGAATTTCTAGAAAAGAAGAAAGGAAACTACCATAAGAGAGGGCTTGGATATACTCCTCCTAAAGGGACAAAGAAGCACATTGTGGTTGCCCCAATGACCAAGCCCATACAATTTATCAAGACCCAAGGCTCCAAGACTCATCCAACTCACTCTACCTTTAATGCGTCTTATGTTCTTAAGAAATCTCAATTTGGTAGAGTGGTTGCCTCATATGTTGGGCCTAAGAATAAGAATGTATCTTTGGTAAAATCTATTTGGGTGCCAAAGACCCTTGTCACTAACTTGAGAGGACCCAACTTAGTTTGGGTACCTAAATGTAAGAACTAATTCTTGTAGGACTTCCTCTCCGGTGGCCCAAGTTGGGTGATTGATAGCGAATGCACACAACATATGACCGGAGAGAGAGGGATGTTCTCCGAGCTTAACACCGATGAATATCCAAGAGGAGACATTTCGTTTGGAGATAACGGGAAAGGTAAACCTTTGGGTCTAGGTAAAATTGCTATCTCCAAAGATCTTTGTCTCTCAAATGTTTTACTTGTTGATGGCTTGAACTACAATTTGTTATCCGTGCCACAATTTTGTGATTCGGGCTACAATTGTTTGTTCTCAAATGAGGGTGTGGAAGTCATTAGGAGGAGCGATGGTTTAATAGCTTTCAAGGGACACTTAAGAGACAAGATTTATCTTGTGAATTTCTCAATTAATAAGCCTTGTCCCGGAGTGTGTCTTATCGCTAAATCTAGTATAGATTGGCTATGGCATCGCCGACTAGCCCATGTTGGTATGAGAAACCTTGACAAACTCTTGAAAGGCAACCACATCCTAGGACTAACCAATGTTTCATTTGAGAAAGATAGAGTTTGTGGTGCTTACCAAGCGGGAAAGCAAGTTGGAGCTTCGCACCCCGTGAAGAACATCATGACTACGACAAGACCGTTGGAGATGCTACACATGGACCTCTTCGGACCTATTGCTTATCTAAGCATAGGAGGTGTCGGGGATAAAATTACGGCCCATTGCCATGGCCCACTCCCTGACGGCCAATCGAATAGCCTACCAGGGCCCAGCTCCCTGGAAGGTTCTATCAGGCCCATGTGCATCTGCGAACGACCTCTTGGTCGGCGGTGCATCTTGACCTAGGATTCGTGTTTGAATCCTACTCGAACAAGAGTTCTGCAGCGGCTACGTGAAGACCCTGACGTTGGTTTCTGGATTGGAATAGGAGTCGTGATCCCCAAGACTAGGAATGTGCCTTATCTACCTCGGGATATATTTGGCATGTCTTGAGTTAGTTCGTGCTCGTAGTTAGCTTACCCGATATTCCTTGATGAGGTCGGTTTGCTCACCACTATATAAACAGAGCCCTACGGCGTGTTAAGGGGTCGAGTGATCATCTTATAGCTTATCGCGTACTTGTACTCGCGTGATCTCGCCGAGACTTGTTCGTCTCGTCGAGCCACCTCTTGTAATCATCTTTGATATATAAGAAAGGCTGGGCGTGGGGCTATTATCTCTCCGAGAGGCTGAACCAGGATAAAACCCCGCCTCTGCTCGTTCTTTGTTAGTGGTTGTTCGGCGTGTCTCCTATCTCCTCTTTGAAGAACCTTGGTTGACTTGGGTCGATATCCCAACCGTCGACAGGAGGTAACAAGCATGGCCTTGTAATTGTAGATGACTATTCTCGCTTCACGTGTGTATTCTTTTTGCATGACAAGAGTGAGACTCAAGGCATCTTAAAGAAGTTTTTAGGAAGAGCCCAAAATGAGTTTGATGTGAAGATCAAGAAAATAAGGAGCGACAATGGAACCGTTGAAAGGACCGAGATGACGCCTAGAGGGGGGGGGTGAATAGGCGTGACACCAAATTCAATCTTCAACTGCGCTGCGGAAGTAGGTTCGGACTGTCCGTGACACCCCTCGGACAGTCCGAGGTCAACTGAGAAGATTTTGTCCCCAAATCTCCGGAAGCGTCCTGCACCACTCAAATACCACAAGCAATATCACAAGGACACAATATGATTCACAAGCAAGTAAGTGTGCAATAGTATCTCACAAGACAATCAAGCCAATAGCGCAATAATCAAATAAATCAAGCTTGAGAGTGAGAGTAGATAAAACCGGTAAGAACATGGAGGCTCGGAGATTTGTTTTCCAAGTTCGGATCCTTGAGGATCCTACTCTCGCTGAGGTAGGCTCCAACACCTTTGAGCCCGAGTCCCACTTGACTCTTTCCTCTCGGATTTGTGCCAACGCACGCACCGACTTTGCTTCTTGATTCCTTTCCTTGCGGAGGCGGAATCGTACCTTCACAAACTTATGGTGGCCAACCACACCTCGTCGGTGGCTCACCGGTGGCGCCTAGCCGTCTAGGAGTCCTCAACCTCCAAGGGTAATAGATGCTCAACGAAGAACGAACCGGAGATGTACTCAAGTGCTCAACAATCAAATCTTGCTTGCTTGGATTCACACTTTCTTCACCAATCTTCTCTCCGCTAGATGAATCACAAAGATTCAATCCTTCTTCCCAACACTCCTCACAAGGGGAATCACTAAGATTTAACCCTAATCCTTCCCAACTCTTCTTTCAAAGAGGATCACTAAGATCTAGGGTTTAGGAGGTGTGGGAGGCTCAAGAACAAGAGGATAGGTCAATAAACTTGTGATCTAGCCGTTGTGTGCAAGTGGGGAGTGAGGGCTTTAAATAGATGGCTTGGAAAACTAGCCGTTGGAGTTGAGCTCATGAGTTGGACAGTCCAAGCTATGTTCGACAGTCCGTAAATCAGATAAATAAAGCAGAGAGCTCAAGCTGGAGGACACCTCGGACAGTCGAACCTTGAGACGGTCAGTGGGCCCTTTCAGACAGTCGAGGCGCATCACACCTCGGCGAAAACATGCATAACTTTTACTCTGAACTCCGTTTTAGGTGATCTTGGGCTCTACGGAAAGCTGAGAACAAGGGCTATCTAATCCACAAGGTATCACCACCTCAAACCCAAGTTAGTGATGCATAGATCAAGGGAAATCAAAGCCAACTCCACTTCTTTGCACTCTCTAACCCCACCAATCACTTCTCTTTGTCTCCTCACAAGGATTGATCAATTGAGCACCTAAGACATATCAAAACCATTCTCCATGGCATCCCCTTAATAGTACGGCAATCCTTAGACTCAAATGAATGTAAGATAGTACAAGTCTAGGAAAAGCACTTGCCGTCTTTTTTTTCTTCATCTTAGTCATAAACTTGAAACAATGTGCATGATGACCTTCACCAAATGATTGATGACGTCTTCACCTTGCCAACCTTGACTTGGTTCACCTCATGAGACTCTTGTCTTATTGACTTTGACTTGATCATCCCCGACGATCTCCACGTCAAATCGATCTCGACTTGGTCCTCAACTCTTGGTGACACCGTCGTCTTGTTGACTACGGCTTAGCCGTCATCTTGTTGACATACCTTAGCCATCACACACATGCACGGACCTAATTCTTTCTAAATCACTCAATAAATCCATTAGTCCCGAAAGCTCAATATATATGAATAAGGTTATGTTCGTGAGCAATTAAAGCGCGTCAAGTGTTTCATACAAGGAGACACTATATGAATAAAAACACTTGACACAATATTATTTATGAAGTGCATCATGACATATAAAACTAATCTATATGCACTAGAGAGGTGATTGCCAATATGATGAAACAATTAAATCACGGCAAAGAACACAATCTTCACTTTAAATGAAGCACGTGAAAGGATATACAAGAATTGTATATGTGCGAACAACATTTAGAACAAGAGTGAAGATGTGGACTAAACTATATTAAACTTCACTAAGTGAGATGCATGAGAATATATACAAACAAGGCATGCACGCACCAATTTCATTTATAGCAATATGAAGTTTAATTACGATAAGATAAAGAGCACTTGCACATGAGAAATGCAATAACAAATGTAGATCAAGCATACCGAGATTGCATACCTCAATTAGTCATCCATCCTATTTGCATATATGGGACTAAGAAAAATCTTACAATGAAGTGTGTTAGCCTCAACATAAAACATGAGCATACCTTTTTAGGATGGAGAGCTTGTCCACTTGTTATATTTAATTCTCCTCTAAATAGATGAGACTAATGTTCAACTTGGCAATAAACACATTAGTCTCATAGCAATATAAGTAAACACTAAACCAAGCATTGTCATTAAGTGTGTTTGTCATTAATCACCAAAATAACACAAGTTGTACCTTGAACTTACAACCGTGTTCAAGAATACCGGTGTAGATGATTATCTTGATGAAGAAGGGATTGGACATCAACTCTCGGCTCCCTACTCTCCTCAACAAAACGGAGTAGTCGAAAGGAAGAATCAGACGCTTATAGAGATGGCAAGGACGATGCTCGACGAATATAAGGTCTCCGACATCTATTGGGCGGAAGCCGTCAATACCGCGTGCCATGCTATCAACCGGCTTTATCTTCACAAGCTACTAAAGAAGACGGCCTATGAGCTTCTCACCGGGAACAAGCCCAACGTGTCTTACTTTCGAGTATTTGGAAGCAAATGCTATATCCTCAACAAAAAGGCTAAGTCTTCTAAATTCGCCCCCAAAGTCGACGAGGGCTTTATGCTCGGTTATGGTTCTAATGCTCATGCTTATAGAGTTTTCAACGGTTCCACCGGAGTTGTTGAAATCTCACATGATATCACCTTTGATGAATCTAACGGCTCGCAAGTAGAGCATCTCGACTCTCATGTGTTAGGTCAAGAAGTACCATCTCAAGAAGCAATCAAGAATCTAGCACTTGGAGATATCAAGCCAAGGGAAGGTGGTGAGCAAGATAATATAGAAGTCGGATCAAATCAAGCTCAACCACCTTCTACTCCATTTCAAGATCAAGAAGCAAGTAAAGGCCATAGTGAGGAGGAAGAACAAGTTGTAGAAGATGAGCAATCCTCACCAAGACCACCTCAAAGGATACCTCAAAGCATTCAACGAGATCATCCCGTGGACAACATTCTAGGTGATATCAATAAGGGAGTATCTACCCGTTCTCGTTTAGCAAATTTTTGTGCACACTATTCTTTCGTGTCCTCTCTTGAGGCAATGAATGTAGAACAAGCACTAGAGGACGCCGATTGGATAGTGGCGATGCAAGAAGAGTTGAATAACTTCACAAGGAATGAGGTATGGGAACTTGTGGAACGCCCCAAGCAAAATGTCATTGGAACAAAGTGGGTCTTCCGCAATAAACAAGACGAACACGGAGTAGTCGTCAAGAACAAAGCAAGGTTGGTCGCTCAAGGGTTCACACAAATCGAAGGTTTGGATTGTGGCGATACTTACGCTCCCGTAGCTAGAATTGATGCAATTAGAATATTATTAGCCTTTGCTACTCACCATTTGTTTAAGTTGTTTCAAATGGACGTTAAAAGCGCATTTCTCAATGGGCCACTCTCCGAACAAGTCTATGTTGAGCAACCGCTCGGCTTCGAAGATTCAAAACATCTCAATCACGTCTACAAGCTACACAAGGCTAGACCTGCTCATTTAACGGGGGGCGAACCGGGTAGACCTAAAAGCCCGGTCCCAAAAACCGGCCCGAGCCGGCCGCCCGGGCGTCGGGCTCAAACTGGCCCGAGCCCGCCAGGTCCGAAGTCCGCCCGGCCCGACGGCCCGCCCGACCGCTGCTTATCGACAAAATCCGGCCCGCCGTGCCCGATCACGGGGCTTGAAATGAGGCCGAGCAGGCCGATCTGCCGGTCGGTAGGTAGCCGTCTTTCGCTAGGGCTCGGGCGGATTCTGGGCGGGCTTCCGTGAATGTGTCTGCACAAGGCGCTATATGGGTTGAAGCAAGCCCCTAGGGCTTGGTACGAGTGCCTAAAGGAGTTCTTATTGAAGAAGGGATTCGCTATTGGAAATTTCGATCCAACACTCTTCACCAAAAACGTGGACGGTGACTTATTTGTGTGTCAAATATATGTTGATGACATTATCTTTGGATCTACTAATGGTTTGTTTTGCAAGGAGTTTAGTCAAATTATGACTAAACGATTTGAAATGTCCATGATGGGAGAATTGAAATACTTTCTCGGATTTCAAGTCAAACAAATGAAGGAGGAAACATTTATAACCCAATCTAAATATGTGAAGGATATGCTCAAAAAATTCGAGATGAAAAACGCCAAGCCAATCAAAACACCTATGCAGGCAAATGGGCACTTGGACTTAAATGAAAATGGTAAGAGCGTCGACCAAAAGGTATACCGCTCTATGATTGGGTCTTTGCTTTACCTTTGTGCATCTAGGCCCAATATTATGCTTAGCGTGTGCATGTGTGCGCAATTTCAAGCCGCTCCTAAGGAGTGCCATTTAGTGGCCGTTAAGAGGATATTGCGATATTTGGTTCATACCCCCAACTTAGGCCTTTGGTATCCTAAAGGATCAAACTTTGATCTAATCGGCTATTCGGATGCGGATTATGCCGGTTGTAAGGTGGATAGGAAGAGTACTTCCGGTACTTGTCAATTTTTGGGTAGATCCCTTGTATCTTGGTCTTCCAAGAAGCAAAACTCCATTGCCCTATCCACCGCCGAGGCCGAGTATATTGCGGCGGGAAGTTGTTGCGCCCAATTGCTTTGCATGAGGCTAACCCTTAAAGACTATGGCCTAAACCTAAGAAACATTTCTCTATTGTGCGACAATGAGAGTGCCATAAAGATAGCAACCAACCCCGTCCAACACTCTAGAACCAAACATATTGATATTTACCACCATTTCCTCAAAGACCACTCGGCCAAAGGCGATATTGATATAAAACATGTTCGCACCGAAAAACAATTAGCCGATATCTTTACCAAGCCTTTGGATGAGAGAAGATTTTGTGAGTTGAGGAATGAGCTCAATATCCTTGACCCTCGAAACTTGGCTTGAACTTGTGTGCGCAATGATTGGTGATTGAAAATTGAATTGAAAAGCTATATATATATATATATATATATATATATATATATATATATATATATCCTATTTTGTAGTTCAAATTATGCTCAAATGGGTGATTTGGATTTTCATCATTTTATTCATGGCTATAGTTTGATTGGTTGATTGCTTACTAGCCATGGATAAAAGGATTTTATAAGATATCTCTCTAAACCCTTTAGTTGCCTCCTCTCTAAATTCCATTCAAGTCCGGCATTTTGGTGTATGCTGGAGGTTCTGATCGTCTGAGCTACCCACGGATCGTCCGTTACTCGATCGTCCACCCCATGCAGAATCTGCTCTCTGTCTGGGTTTGATCGTCCGGACCTATTCTTGGACAATCCAATCTCACTTAATCCGATACATATGTCTGAGGGTAGCCCGTGTTTCTCTCTCACTCCCTCATTCTCCACGGGCTCTCTCCTCTCCATCCCCGTCGGGTTCCCTCCACGGGCTCTCTTTTCCTCTCTCCCCACCGATTTGGCTACGGATTTGAGCTCCGAAGGCCGGATCTCTCTTCTCTTCGTGCTTCCCCTCCATGGCTAGGGAAAGAAGGTATATTCTTCGAGGCTTTGCTCTATTTTCTCTTGTTTTAGGGTTTGGTGCCCGATCTGTCAAATAGAGCAATATTTTTTGAAATGCCTTGGTAGAATAAGTCCATTGCTTACCTATTTCATCTCCTTCAAATGGCATAAAGTTCTATTGGTTGATTTGAAAGATCTAGGTTGAAACCCTATTTCTAGGAGGTTCGGACTGTCCGAGACTTGGCTCGGACTGTCCGAACCCTGTAGAAATTTGGCGTCAACTCTAAATCCTAAAATCATATCTCCTATGCTATACCCTCATTTGTTTCCTTGTCTCCTATATTCAGAGGCAGGGACTCACGTGGTCAAGGTGATGGTTGATTTAAGGAATTGCCAAGAGGCGGATGTCATTCAAGATGAAAGGCGAACCAAGCGGCGTCATGACACTATGCCGGCGATTCACGGCATGAGATAGAGGAAGAAGAGGAAGATGAGGAGTACAACCCCGATGAGACAAATGTGGGTCGAAGGAGAGCGATTATTCGAAGAGAAAAGTATCTAGCCCTCGGGGCGGCAAGCAACACTTGATGGAGGATCTAGTCAAGACAGACGGGAGGGCTTATCGGACCTCTCACAATGCACCCACCTCGTCAGTTCCAAGATGCTCCAAGGAGGGCAATCGATTATTCCAAAGCTGGAGAGAAGGTGAGGAAGAAGCGTATGGAGGATCCAGCAAGGTACACTCAAGAGGGTGTGGATAAGCGCTTCTGGTCTAATTTTCATTCTGATTCCTATGCCACAGTCATCCTAGCGAAGAAGTCTCCGATCACTGACGTGCAGTGGGTTGATTGGAGTCACATGTCTAAAGTTAATGACCCCATTTTCGATAAAGTCATTGATGCTTGTGAGGAGCTTGGACTGCGAGATATCATGGGACTTAAGTATGATTGGTGCAAAGAAATAGTCGCCCAATTCTATGCGACTTACTATTGCAAAGGCGATGAAGTTAGGACTGTCACTTGGATGACCGAGGGAGAGTGGTACTCGGTGTCCTATAAAAGGTTTGGAGCTATTCTGGGATTCACTAGAGAGGAGCTGGACATTGGATACAAACTTCATAATGAGGAGGTCTTAGCTCCTTAGAGGATGGAGACCATGTATGATGATGAGATGAAAATCAAGTATGGCACCACTGTGGGCATGAAGCCCTACTACAACTACTTGAACAGGTTATTCAGGAAAACCATGACTCCAAGGGGTGGAGATGCAAGCAATGTCTCGGGGCATCAAAGGAACCTTATGCTCAAGGTCAAGCCCGGTGGAAAACCATTCAATGTCTTCGATTTTATTTGGGAAGAGATTCGCATCACTACTATCTTGCCGATCAGAAGCTGTCCCTATGCGCCTTTAATTATGAAGATGATTGAATCAGTGACAAAGCTGCAGTTTGTGAAGGAAGAAAAGCACTCAGGGCTAAAAATTAGGACCATCACCACTGGCCGCAAAATTTCTCATAAGCCAGCTTCCACTTCCTCCACTCCTTCTACTTCTAGCTCCTCCGGCATTCTCAATGCCCTTCGAGCTATCTTCTGTCTTGGAAAGAAGAACTACAAGAAGATCTCGCGTCGCTCCAAGAAGACTCTTCGACATGTGAAAGATATCAAGCGCAGCATGGAGTTGGAGTGCTCTCCCGACGGCTCTGAGGCGGAGTCAAGTGGAGAAGATGAAGAATTCACCGAGCAAGCCATCTTCGGCCATCTTGACCTCAGGGGCAAAGCGCCCGTCACCGAAGAGGAGGCCGAAGGTGAAGACGACGAAGAAGAAGAAGAGGAAAGCGAGGAAGGCAGCGATGAAGATGAAGATGTTTGAGCCGGCATCTCTCTTTTCTCCCCATATCTCTTTTGTGCTTGATGACAAAGGGGGAGAAGGAGAGCTTTAAAATCTATTTTGTGCTTTGCTTGTTGTTGAACAAATTGAATCCTTGTGCTTGTAATAACGCTTGTGTTGTGTGTAACTGCTTGTTTTGTCGAATCTTATCTATCTTTGTGGTATTTGGTAAATTTGTGTGCTTAACTTGCCATATGCATTGTTGGTTAAATTTTGGATTTGTGCTATAATTGCTAGACATAGGGGGAGCTCTTTGGTTTTATTCCCTGCATATCTTTAGGGGGAGCTCTCTTTATGTCACCTTTGGTTTTATCGATTTGAAGCTTTAGTGGTTGTCATCAATCATCAAAAAGGGAGAGATTGAAAAGGCATCTAGGCCCCTAATTTTGTTTTGGTGATTGATGCCAACTACTAAAGACTCCTACTAATGATTTAATTGAGTTCTGGACAGATAAATAGATTGAAAATCATTTGAATGAAGAATTATCGAAGAAATTGAAGAGTTATTCAATTGGAAGCTCATTTATTCTTTAATTGTAATCTCTATTTTATTGAGTCTAAGGACGGCCGTACTATAAAGAGGGATTCGACGAGAAATTGAGTGTGAGGTGACTCTGGTGCTCAAAAGATGGTTCTAGATCAAATCTTAGTCACCCATTAGATTTCCCACTATTTCCAAGCCCAAAACACTTCTCTGTGTCCGGACTGTCCGTGCCCTGGCTCGGACTGTCCGAGGGACCCTCCAGACGCGCTCTCTGTTTGAATATTTCGAATTATCGGACTGTCCGAGGAAGCCTCCAGTTGAGCTCTCTAGTGCCTCTTGTGAGATCGATTTGAGGGTGGAGAAGCTAGATTGGTGCTAGATCTGAGCTTGGTCCATCTCATGAGCACCTTGGTCGCCTCCAAGTGAGTGGTTTCTCGCCGGATTTGTTACTCTTGGAGGTTGAGGACTCCTAGACGGCTAGGCATCGCCGTGAGCCTCCGGATCGGTGTGGTTGGCCTCGGATTGGTTGTGAAGGTGTGATTCCACCTCCGCAAGGAAAGGAATCAAAGTGATATTCGGTGAGTGCTTTGGCACAAATCCAAGAGGATTAGAGTCAAGTGGGACTCGGGCTCTACGGTGTTGAGCCTACCTCAACGGAGAGTAGGATCTCCTCAAAGATCCGAACTTTGGGATAACACTCCTTGTGTTTAGCTTCTCATTTGGTTTGAGTTTCTCCCTTGCTAGATCTACTCTATTTCTCTTTTGTGCTTGAGGAAGATCTCTGCTGTGTTTCTGTGATATTGCACTTGGTATTCTTGTTGTTTGAGTTGTGCAGGATATTTCTGAAGATTTTGGGGAGGTTTCTTCACAATTGAGTTGATTTGTCAGGGGTATCACAGACAGTCCAACCTACTCCGCATCTTTGTTGAAGATTGAATTTGGTGGTCACGCCTATTCACCCCCCCTCTAGGCGTCATCTCGGTCCTTTCACAGACCCCAACGAGTGGGCGAGCCCCTCGGCGAGTCCGGCGGGCCCCACGCGTCAGGCGAGCGACCAGACCCCAGCGCGTGGGCGAGCCCCTCTAAGGCCCCCACTGTCAAGCGGGGCCCATGTGGCAGGGAGCGTCCCGAAAAGAGTCTTCTGGGCGAAGGCTCCCCCTGCTGCGAAGGACGAGCGCATTCAATACGACACTACGCGCGGATAGACAGATGAGGAGATGATTACCACCACAGTGACCTCTGCGGCTCGATCAATCATCCTTTGGGCGCAGCCGAATTGATCGGCGAGAGAGAGTTTGCGCTCTTGAGCTGGCGCTGCGTCGGCGGGCAGCGTGGGCCCCACCCGATCTCACCGGTGTGTTCTCATGCAAGCGAAGCCACTCGCCATGGCCTTGCGTGGCGGCGCCGTCTTGTGGAGTAGTAGCACGTTTTCGTCTCCCCTGTCCTGTCCCTCACGTCTTGTCAGTGTACTAAGCGTACTGTACTGCCTACCCCCTCGGCTCTCTCTGCCAGTTCAAGGGTTGTATAAAAGGGGAGGAGAGAGAAGCGAGAGGGGGTTCGAAACATTCTGTAACCACATTTCATACAACCACAACACGGAAAAGAGCTAAGGCTCGGCAGGAGTAGAACTATTGCCCGCGAGGGGGTCCGAACCTGGGTAAACCCTGTGTGTTGCTCCTCGCCGCGTCCCACGCTCAAATCGAACTGAGCTCGGGTTGATCGGCTAGCAGGATAGAAATCTGATAGGGGTGTGATCCGCAGTGGTTGAGCGGAGAGCACGTCAAAGGGAAGCGACCCCAGCGCCACCTAGGCCAACGACCAAAAGGATGGAGATCTGAGGAGAGGAGAAGAGGAAACACCACCAACACTCACACAGTGACGAAACGACTCCTAGAGTAGCAAACCCGGCGGAAACCCATAGCGCAAGACGGCAACCACGACGCCTTCAACAAGGTAACGACGGGGAGAACCCGCCGCCGTCGCAAGACCGCTAGGGTTTTCACCCAAAGCATGAAAAGGTCTGAAAGGTGATGCCTCCAACGAGGGAACGACACCAAAGGTGACGCCAACACCAGCCCAAAAGGGCGGGGCTTTCGCCCAAGACCTGCCCTACTAGCGCAAAGGCTGAGGCCGCCGAAGGTTAGCACCAGAAGAACCGAGCCACCGGCCGAAGACGCAGAGTCGGAAAACGAGCACGAATGCCGCCTCCTGATGCGGAAGAAGCCGCCCACGCCACCCGACACCTCGGAGAAGGGGAGTGTCAAAACGACGGGTACGGGACAGGGCCAGGAGGCACAGAACGGGGACGCCGCCAAAGAAAGGTCACCAGCCAACGCCGTCGAAGAGGGGCCACCACGCCTGGTGGCTTGCGCACGGGAAGCGAAGAAGACCAGATGCCTCGCCACCCAGGCGTCGCAAGCCGAACCCCGCCACTAACCCGGAAGACGCCAAGCTAGCCACCGAGCACCTCGCATGGAGGGGAGGGCAAGGAGGCGAGGACGGGACAAGGCTAGAGACATGGGTCGCCACGCCGCCAAAGGACGGGCAACGGCCCACCACGCCCCCACGGGAGGAGCCAAGGAGACGCCGGACACACGCCTCTGGAGCCTACCTGCTCCGTCCACTTCGACCAGGAACCGAAGCAGACCCCCCAAGCGGCCTCCACCGAGACGGGCTCAGGGGGAGGGGAAGATGGGGAAGATGCCGGTGTCGAGCTCCGCCGAGCTACGAGGCCACCGGACCCACTACCCTGGAGCACGTCCACTCCGACCGCTCCGGCCAACACACCACTGATTCTGGGCCTCCCGCCCATGGATCGATCTCACAGAGCGATCCTCCGGGCGGTCTCCGCAGAGACGGGCCCAAGAGGAGGGGAAGAAGGAAGAAGAGGAAAGGCCGGCGCCGAACTCCACCACAGAGCGCAAAGGTGAGGACACAGAGGAGAAGAGGAAAGCCGCCACCACGACCAGGACCGAAGGGGAGGTCACCAACCGCTGGGAAGGAGGTGGCCACCGAGGAATAGGGGGAGGGTGAGGGTGCCGCCGTCGAACTCATAGGGGCGCATGGAGCATCAAAGACCACTGGAGCCCACCACCAGCCGGCAGCCGGCTGCTAGTGGCCACCCGTGCCCGGGCTCGCCATCGAAGGGGAGGAGGAGGCGACGCCACACCCCCTGACAGACCGCATGAGAGGGGAAGCGGTGTCGTGTGGCGTCGGAAGAAGAAGAGGAAGAGGTTGCGTGGCGGCCGGACGGCGGGCGACGCTGGGCGTGGAGGCCGGGCGCTGCAGATCGGGGCGGGCGGTGCCGGATGGTAGAGGAAGCGGCCGGCGCCGGCGGCGCGGCAAGGACGGCGGGCGAAGCGGCGTCGAAGCGCGGCGCGGGCGAGGACGTCGACGGTGAATCTGGCGCCGGAGGACACCGTGGATTTGGCGAGGACGGCGACGGTGAATCTGGCGCCGCGCGGCGGCGACGACAGTGATTCTGGCGCCGGGAGGCCGAGACGGCGGCGACGCAGCGAGGCGGCGGTGCGCGGCGGCGGCTAGGTGGAGGCGCGACAGTGCGGAGTAGGCCGGGACGGCGGATCTGGCGCCGGGAGGTCTCCGCCACTACGCCGGCGCCCGCTCCGCAATGGAGGGCGGCGGCGCGCCGCCGCCGCCCGCCAGCGGGCGCTAAAACTTGGGAGTTGTTGGGCAGGCGGTGTGTCGCCCGAGCCGCCCGGAGGAGAGCGACGCGAGGGCCTACTTTCCTTGGAACACCATTGTGAAACATCTTACGGAGTTCAATGACTAATCTTGTAATATTGCACGACTTGAAGCAATCCAATATCTCAGTTTTCCATTGAATGGTGTAATTTTGACCTGAGATGACATGACGACTTCTGTGCATGAGGTGTCTTTTACCTTGAAGTCAAACTAGGGTAATGAGTGAGAGAGTCCTTAAAAAATGGTCTAATAATTCTAAAACAATAATTAAAAAATAGTTTTACAATCTTAAGAAAACTATCAAAATTGTTGAAAAAATCATTACAAATTACTATAACATGTAAGCTATATAAAAATAACAAAAGTTACTACAATAAAACTCAGGACAACTTTTAAGCTTAAACAGACAAGGCCTTAGTTGGTGAGTCTAGGGCAAAATGATATTAATTTCGTCTATCTTTTGCGAAACGACACTGAGTACTCAAATTTCTTCGGCACATGATATTTTGAACATTTTTTATTTTTTCTTTATTTATCTTCATTTCCACCTCCTATTTTTCCATTTTCCATGACTGAAAAGAACGAAGCAATTGTATAAGCAGTGTCACAAAGCACCTACCAAAAAAATGCTTACAGTATGTATATATGATCAAGCAATGCTAATGTACTCTCTAAACACGCATTGCTTTGTCCCCTCAAATTTTGCAAGTTTATTTTGCATCCTCTAATCCTTGTGTGCTCTGGCACTAGGAATGGAAAGGCGGGGTCAAGCATCCCCAATAGCCTCTGCATCTCACTCCTAACATACTATTCATATATGCATGAATAGTGTTTTATGTTGAGAAACCTCGCTACCGGGTGTAGTCCGAGGTATAAACGTGGACAATCAATCACAGAGAAAGAGCAATCACAGAGGACACAAAGATGTATGGGTGGAGCTCTGCTTTATTATTTTCTCAGATCTGTTCTACAATGGGTGCTCCACCTCTTCTTATATAGTAGTGCTTAGGGTTTAGGCCAGGTCCATATGTGGGACCCACCAGGGGAAGCTGCTGGCCTAACCGGCCGGGCTTTTCCCCTATAGGTGGTTTCCCAACACTCCCCCTTGGACCTTGCCAGCGAGATGCATATGCCTCATCAAAACTCCATCCAAAAACCCAGTGGGAAAAAAGGATTGGAGAAAGAGTACATAACATACGCTTCTTTGCACGCACGATTTGCCTCATTAAAAACCTTATGTGAGAAAACTTCAGGAAAAAACTCACTAAGGAAAAAAGTCTGAACCACCCAACATTGCATTCAATCTTCTAGATCGAGTTGGGTACTCGACTTCATGCCAAAGTTTTAATTCGTATGTGTGAATTATCTCACCCTGAATCTTGCACTTCTTTGAGCCTGATCATTCCAATGTCCCTAACACACCTTTCAAAGAAGGCGGTAGGTAATGACTTAGTGAACAGGTCAGTCAAATTCTCATAGGATTTGGTGTGCTGGATACTTATTTCGTTCAACTTATGCAGTTCATGCGCATAAAAGAACTTGGGGTCGATATGCTTAGTGAGATTACTTTTCACATAACCCATATGCATTTGTGCAACACAAGCGGCATTATCTTCATAAATAATTGTAAGGGTTTGCTCAATAGATAATCCACATGACTGCAGGATGTGTTTCACCATTCTTCTTAATCATGCACATTCACGAGATACTTCATGTAATGCAATGATTTCCGAGTGGTTTGTGGACGTAGCCACTAGCGTCTGCTTGGACGACTTCCATGACATTGCAGTGCCACCATATAGGAAAACATATCCAGTTTGTGATTTACCAGAATGCGGGTCCGAAAGGTACCCAGCATCGGCATAACCAACAATATTCACATCTTGGTTCTTCCTGTAAAACAGGTCAAGATCAATGCTTTCACGGAGGTATCGAAAGATAACCTTTATTCCGTTTCAATGCCTCTTCGTGAGCGCTGCACTGTATCGAGCCAATGTGTTCACGGCGAATGCAATATCAGGCCGTGTACTGTTAGCAAGATACAAAAATGCTCCTATTGCACTCAAATACGGGACTTCCTGCCCGAGGATTCCTCCCTCTCTTCTCTGAGTCGGAAGGGGTCTTTTTCTTTCTGCAAAGATCTCCCTATCATAGGGGTTCTTCAGGAATAGGCTCTGCCAAAGCCAAACCTTTCTAAAACCTTCTGAGTATAGGTCTCCTGGTGCATTAGGATCCCATAAGGGAAATGCTCGAGCTGCAAGTTTAAGCAGTGCTTAGTTTACCATACTTGAAGTATGAGTATACTTATTCTAATTCTCTTCTTCAATTTATATAGTGACTTTCAGAGTTTCACACTATATGTTTCTATTTACTCTATCTTGGTTACGGAAGGTGATACTTCAAGTATCTTCATACATTAATCCGAATCCAAGTCTCTTATACCTATATTCAGTAACAACATCCTTCAATTCAAATTTCACTCTCAACTTCAAGTTGAGTACTGCCAATAATGAGATATATCTAGAGGAATATCATGACCAGGGAATAAGCTTCTTCATGAAGCGTGGAGCTATCAGCCTTGTTATGTACCATTCTAATTCATTATTCTCATTTCTCTTCTAGAGAAAATGCTAGTATACCACGGTAATTGCCTTCTTTTATATGGCATATATATGTTAACTTTGACTGTTGTTATTTTCATAAGTTCCCTTAATAATACAATTTATATGGCCATTTAGTCATGGTGTGCTTCGTGCACTTCTACTTACTCTGTACCGCTATTTCCCATCACGGGAGCAAGTTCCTTTAGTTTTTATCGCCGGTGTGTGCACACACTTTGGTCGATACATTCATACTTTATTCCTGCCATGGAATATTCAAAACTGGGAGTACCTCGCTAGCAGGCTTCTCTCCAGCTGCCAGGTCTCAACTGGTTCCCCTTCACTACTTAGGGCATTTTTAGTGATTTGGTCATGATAAGCCCTCTTTCCCTTTTTCGCCAGGCGTCCCCAGGTACTTTGGGTTGGAGGAACCAGACTCCCTGTTCATTCTGAGGCCTTCGAACAGGTTGAGGGGTACCTTCAATTCTTTGGTACTGCAACCCTCTCTAGCGCATTACTTCTAGTAATGCAACTTAATCATTTCCTTCATACCACAAAAATGATCATTCAGTGGCAGTTTCACATATACTTCAATAGTCATCAAGACTTTCTATTTTTCTACTAGTGCAAAGGTCATGCACGAGAATTCTATATGCTTATTTTCTCGGTATTCTCATTCAGGAGTTCTAATTCTCCCCCTAATGACGGGAAAATATTCCTCGTCAATAGTGGTACGGTACATATAATTCAAAGTGGGAAATTTCATGGTGACCCTTTGCATGCACTAGTTGGATGTTGTAGGACTACATGTCCTTTTAAATAGTGATTTAGGGATGCTTTGTGTAAAACTTCATGTCTCTACACATTCTTCAAGAATTACAACTCTGCTCATTAACCGGGCTAATTATTCAATTCTTTTTCAATTCATATGACTGCTAGTCTCTCTGCAAGAGGTGGCATACTATGCCAATGCAAAGTGCTCTGCTTCAAATATCATCATCAAATGACTTTAAAATAAAATCACTAGCAGTGTCCATTGCGGCGGACTTCATATGATGGTGTAGGGAAAATTCTTTAATTCTAGTGATCTACAAGATCTTCTCTTCAAATGCTTCGTTCCTTGTGTGAGAGTAAACTCGATCACATCTACGAGACAGTGTTGAGCAGTATGAAGTACCAAAACTGTCCTGTTAAGGGCCGAATTGGAAAGCAAATGTCCTACTAGATGCAGTCCAGAGATTCAGGGACTTGAGCATTTTCTTCATAATTCAAAGTTTATTAATTTCCGATGACACATTCAGGCACACAAAATCTTCAAGATTCGGAAAATCTTCACATAATGTTATAGCCCGGTGAGTTGTTTTTGCAATCCCTTATCATTAGAAAACTGGGGAACCCAGTATATACTACTGAAAAGATAAGAGTTAAGAGCTTCTAAACCCAGTCTTCTAAGCTGGCATGCACTACAAGTGCATTAAATCTATTATAGTGTAGCCCTAATTCATATCGGAGGTATTACTTCTAGTAATGCTTTTCTTACATCCGGCATTCTTCATAATGCATGAACATTCAATGCTATTCTCTTTATTTGTTTCTTCATGAAACATGCACAGATGTTTTCAAATTTAAGAGGCTCAAAAAATGCTTGGGGCAAACAACGCTTCTTAAGTGCTGATGTAATACCCAATAATATACCTGTGACTCTTTGTGAGCAATCTATGCACAGATCGCTACTAGCGATATATTCAAATTGATACTAACAGTATTCTTCAGGACATATACGGGTATATGAGCTCTCTTAAAATGCTTTTTGTTGTTCTACAACAGTATTAATAACCTCCAAGGGCACTATATAGATTATAAGTTGCAATTAGGTAATGGCAAGATTCATGATTCAAAAAATTCATAAATTGATTGCAACTTTATATATACTGGAATAAGGGCAAATGCAAAAACCCGTCATGAGAATTAATGTGCGCTCTTCTAAAGCTTCAATTCAAATATGCTCTTCAGGAACTTATAATTCATGCTAAAATTCATATGTCTGCTAGCAACCATAATTTAAAGTGCAAATTCATAAAATGCGATTCAAAATGTGCACCCACTACATGTGGGTGTGCTCCCGAAACCTCCAGGCCAAGATGGCATGGCGAGTCTACGATCGGCACAACATATGGCCTGTCAAGTCTGCACCAAATGCGCCAAAGAAGCAGGTCGAGGTCGAATGACCCAATCGATTATCTGACACGAGTAGTGCTAGGGCACTTGCATGGCAATGATTGACTCAGGCCGCGGGCGATGCAATGGTACGGGAGCATAGTTGACAATAGGGGCCGCACCCAGATGCTTCTATCGCTAAAGGAAAAGCCTCATAGTCAACCACACAGATGTAACCGAGCAGCGGCGCAACAGGGCCGAGACGGTTATTCTAGTTTAATAACATATGTCGAGATCTTCATTTCTCCATGCACTTCATGTGCGATTACAATTAGAACAAGGGGGAGATTTCGGGAGGTCTCTGCTAGAGTTTCCATCAACAATGGCAAGGTAAGCTTCTGCCATTGCTTTTCTTTCTTCTTTGATCGATCAGCCATAATTAAATGCATAATTATGGCAAATCATAGACCAATCTCCCAAATGCCACATAATTTTTCGACATTATGCCTAGAGGGTTCTGCCCTTTTAATGTTGAAAATAAAATGCGACTTCTCCTTGTGTTATCATTCTTAAGCAATGGACTTTCTCTTCATAGGTCAATTATTCTTATTCTCTTATTCATGCCCTTCTTTAAAGTTTGGGGCGTTCTCCCCCTAGTAGCTTCTCCGTGATTATACAACAAAAGTTGAAAGCACTTGGAGTTGTACTTAGGTGAGAGTGAAGATTACTCCTCGAATATGATCTTCTTTGTCACAAGCGAGGGATTGACCATTTTTCATAATTTGCAGTCTTATGCATGCCCCATTCTCATATAATAGAAATGATAGTATACTAGAGCGTTCAAAACCGCTTCTTAAGTACGGTATGTTGCTCATGCATACACCAATACTATATGTTCATAGAGGGGTGTCTAAGAAAGTGCAATGCAGGGTTGTTCCGCACATCGATTTCTTATCCTTTCAGGGTTCTAACCCGATGGCGGCCCAGAGCTTCATGCTACAGGGTATAATTCTATAGTCCAATGCTCAAGTGAGGTTGCTCTGGCTATGCAATGCCAATACCTCAAATTCATATTTTATTATACTCGACATTTATACTTCAGGATTAATTCATAAGACTACTTCATGTAATCTAATTAAATGTGGTGCGTGACATAATTAATTCTCATGTATTCCAGTAATATATATATTCTAGCATGCCATTACCAATTCTGAGGCATAAATAATTACTGATAATTATAATGGCAAATGCACACAAGGATTGCACAAAATAATTACAGAATTAAATAATGCTTCAAATTCAAAGTCGGGCACTTACTTCAAGTTCTCGGGATGCTAAAAGGCCGAAGATTAAGTTTCAAATACATTTGAAAATCTCGGAAGACATCGGAAAAACTTCTAGTAATTTCCAAGCTTCTAAGCGATTTTGATGCATTTTTCATTCTTCCGGAAGCAGAAGTGCCAAATATAAATCTCCGAGTTGTAAGACATGCCAAAATTTAAATCTCGGGTGATTCTACAAGAATCAAAGGGGTTTTCTGCAATTTCTGCAACTTCAGGGCAATTTCACAAATCCCGTGGCCTTTTGCAATTTCTTTTGAAAATTTTCGCTTAATCTGGATCTTTCGGTCCAGCGTACGACCTGCTGCTAGCAAGGCTGCACGTAGTCTTATAAGGGTTTGAAAACAGGTAATTTTCAAAAACCAAAAAGGTGATTCTGTAAGAATCGGAGAAATTTCTGTAATTTTCAGAATTTTCGGGGCTTAATTTCAATTTTCTAGCCCCTTAAACCAATTCAGCCCAATTTGCGGCCCAACTTGGGCCTTTCGGCCCAGCTACAGGAGCAGAGCGGCAGGCCGGCTCAGGCGAAGCAGCCAGGCTCGGAACCAGGCCGCTCGAGCCGTCTTGGCGGCCCGCTCGGCCAGCGCCAGGCAGTCTGAGCCATCTTGAAGCGGCCGGCTCGGCCGTGGCGGCTCGGGCCATCTGAGGCAGGCCGGCCAATCACCAGTGGCTAGGGTTTCTAACCCTAGCCGCCACAGTCGCGCGGCGGTAACCAGGCAGCATGCTGTCTGGCGCAGGCAGCGCGTCTGGCCTGTGAATCTAGCGAGAGCTTGGCGGCAGAGACTTCAGCGGCAGCGTCTGGCCTTGGCCGGCGGCGTTAGTGGGGCGCGCGCGTGTAAGTCTGGCGCGATCTGGCGCATCGTGTGTCTTATATGAGTAAGCGCTACGAGGCTGCAGCGTCAGCGAGGCAGCAGCCGCCGCCAGTCTGGCCGCGAAGGCTACGCGAACCAGCGTTAGCGGGGCGTGGCGGCCTTGGCCTTGGCGTCTTGCACCTGGCGTGGCCGGGCGTTGTGAAACGCAGATCGCGGCAGCGGCAGCCGCGCCGCGAAGCGCGCGCAGACCTTGGCGGCCGGGCGGCGGCGCCAAGTAGGCATAGCGTCGATCGAAGCGGCGGTGGCGCCAGCAGGGCGCACCGAGGCGGCTTCGGGATCAATCTTCGAGATTCATATTTACAAATCCCCAAAAACAAATCTACTACAAATTCTTTGCAAAAATTTCCAATCTACTAGGGAAACACTACAATTCTTCTCGATCTGCAATCAAATTTATGTACAGATCACGATCTACGGGGTGATCAGCGTCCAAAAATACCTTCGTGGTGGAAGTAGATGCAGATTGGTCTTCCTCGCGGATTGATCGGCACGTCGATGGAGCGAGCGTGCTGATAACGTGTTGAGAAACCTCGCTATCGGGTGTAGTCCAAGGTATAAACGTGGACAATCAATCACAGAGAAAGAGTAATCACAGGGGACACAAAGATGTATGGTTGGAGCTCTGCTTTATTATTTTCTTAGATCCGTTACTGATGGGTCTTCCACCTCTTCTTATATAGTAGTCTTGGGGTTTAGGTAGAGGTCATATATGGGACCCACCAGAGGAAGCTGCTGGCCTAGCCGGCCGGGCTTTTCCCCTATAGATGGTTTCCCAACATTTTAAAGGATGTGATAGAGGGGTTGTCGGGGACGCCGGAAATTTGTGCAAATTCAGATAGAAGTATTCACGAACCGCCCCCACCATCTGGTCCTACGCCGCGGCGTCGATTCATAAGCAACTTCCTCCGCGTCATCGCTTACCTAACGCAACCCAGCCAGAAGAGGCCGAGCAGCAGCGAGACCCGCGCACTGGACGCCATCAAGTCCGTGATCTAAACCTTCTGGAAATTTCCGCAATCCAAACAATTTTTTTTCCCCAACCCCCCAACCAAACGCGACCAAGCAGCCGCCTCACCGGAGCCGAGCCCCGCAGCCCCGCCGATCATCGGCCATGGACCGAGGCCGGGCGGCCGCCTGAGGAGCAGGGGGGCGGCGGAGATGGAGAGCGGCGGCGAGGGCGGGGGCGCGTCGCTGCCGCCGTTCCTGAGCAAGACGTACGAGATGGTGGACGACCCGGCCACGGACGCGGTGGTGGCGTGGATGCCATCCGGCGCGAGCTTCGTCGTCGCCAACCAGCCCGAGTTCTGCCGGGATCTGCTCCCCAAGTACTTCAAGCACAACAACTTCTCCAGCTTCGTGCGGCAGCTCAACACCTACGTGAGGAAACGCGTCCTTGTCTTGCACACACTACGTCCATCCCTCTTTCTGTCTGTTCGTATCTCCGTCTCTCTCTTTCCCGCCGCTGAGTCGGATGCGTGGTGGCTTGTTCCTGTGAGCTGTGGACATTGAATTTTGGTAGAATCGGGTAAATCTTGTCTAATTGAAGAACGACTGGTTAGGATTTCTTCTTTGTAAAAGGGTTAGGTCGCATATAGCGCGTTTTGTTTGTGTGTTTTCATATGGCATACTTGTAGTTGTAAACAACCAGGGCCAACTCTTATCCAAAAATTCAACTTGTTGTGTGCAATGCTATTCTTCTTAATCCAATTGAATATTGGGGCTAGTTGACCATAAAAAGGTTAAAATGGTAAAAATATCGAATGCAATATATTTTCCACACCATCTTACCCAAAAATTCAACTTGTTGTGTGCGATGCTATTCTTCTTAATCCGATTGAATATTGGGGCCAATTGACCATAAAAAGGTTGAAATGGTAAGAATATTGGAATGCAATATATTTTCTACACCATCACTCTCCTATGGAGATAATTAGCTGGTGTGCTTTGTTTTTTTTATTGATGGTACATGGGCTCATTCAATCTTTGATAGAGCATAGTTCTTCTTGTGTGCGTGTGTGATGCTAATCTAATATCAGTTTAATACATGTTCTCATGTAGGGCTTTAAGAAAATAGATCCTGAGCAATGGGAGTTTGCAAATGAGGATTTCCTAAGAGGACAGCGGCACCGGTTGAAAAATATACATAGGCGCAAGCCTATATTCAGCCATTCATCACACAATCAGGGTGCCGGACCATTAGCTGATACTGAACGGAGGGAGTATGAGGAGGAAATTGAGCGGCTTAAGTGTGATAACGCAGCGTTGACATTAGAGCTTAAAAAGAATGCAGAGAAGAAACTTGATATGGAGAAACGAATGCAGGCTTTGGAAGATAAGCTATTTACTGTGGAGGGTCAGCAGGAAAATCTGATCTCTTATGTCAGAGAAATTGTGAAGGCACCAGGGTTTCTGTCTAGCTTAGTACAACAATCTGATCATCACAGAAAGAAGAGGAGATTGCCGAAACCAATTTCCTTCCACAATGATTTAAATACTCAGGGGAATCAAATTATGCACTGTGATTTGACCAATTCGCCAGGTCATGCACTTCACAAAGAATCATTTGATAAAATGGAATCATCCTTGAACTCTTTGGAAAATTTTCTTCGAGAAGCAAGTGAAGCATTTGATAATGACATTTCGTATGATAATGGTGTCCCAGGTCCTTCACCTGTTATTCTCCAAGAGCTCCATTCATCTGCTGAAAGTGATCCTCATGTGCAATCACCACTGTCAAGGATACATACTTCTTCAGCTGGTGTAGGAGATTCAGATTCTTCTCATGATATAGCAGAGTCCACCAGCTGTGCAGAAACTGCAGACAGTCCTCCCCTTCCTCAAATGCATTCTCGTGCTGATTCACGAGCTAAGGTTTCTGATATAGATGTTAATTCAGAACCTGCTGTAACAGAAACTGGCCCATCAAGAGAGCAACCTTTTGAGAACCCTCCTGCTGTTGCAGCTGGTGTAAACGATGGCTTTTGGCAGCAGTTTCTTACCGAGCAGCCTGGGTCATCCGATGCACATCAGGAGGCTCAATCAGAAAGGCGAGATGGAGAAAGTAAAGCAGATCAGATGAAAGCTGGAGACCAGGAAAATTTTTGGTGGGGCAAGAAGAATGTTGAACAGATAACAGAGAAACTGGGGCATCTCACCTCAGCGGAGAAAACCTAACTCTGTATTTCTTGTAGCTGGAAAACTATTAGTACAGAAAATTTAGGACCATACCATCTCTCTAACAATTTACTTCGCAGTGTATCATATCGCCCCATCTTGTACCTTGCTTGTGTTTAGAATGTCAGTGAGACGAGTCTCTATACCACTGTGCTGTATCATACATTCATACTTGGTTAGTTAACTTCCATATATTGGGGATCGTTAGTTGGAAGTTATTTTGACCGCGTTTCACCTAACTTTGCTACTTTTTCTTGCGAAACTTAAGAGTAATAAAAATTTGACATTTATTAGCAGGTTTAGTACACCAACTGACCTGCTCTATTGTCCACGAGTCTTGTGTGATTCTCAGGGTTGTGGTTAAAAGTCATATGTGCAAATGCTCTTGAATGGCTGTTTAGTGCTAAAATGATAACATCCGATCAGAGCCCTTGGATCCGTCATGTGTGGTTCTAATGGGAAGAGGCGGAAGTCCCTGCACACTCTGCACGTTTTGCAAAAAGACCCCGTGCAAACCCCACGTCGGATTGCTACCCTAGCTCCGCCGCCATCCTCCCCATCTTTGACACTCTCCTCTCCCATCCTCGCTACCTCCTTTGCTCCCTCCTTACCACCCTCTTCCGCTATACTACTCCTGCACATCACCGGCCGAGCTGCTCCCCCACGCCGCCACCAACCACCTTCCCCATTGCCGGTACTATCCTTCTCTATCCTCGCCGCCATCCACCATATCACTCCTTGCCTACAACAACTGGATTCGGGATTCAGGACTCCTTGCCCACAATATGTAGGCAAGGACTCGGGATTACGCGCATGACCAACCAAGGAGATGTAGAGACAGGGCAAAAAAACTCAGTAAGTTCGTACTCATATTTCATTTTGCGTAACAGATATAATATTGCATGGAATAATCTACATTGTGCCTATTCATAGTATTAGGACACCGAGCAAACTCCTAATCAATGGCAGCACGTCATGAGGGAGGCGTCGTCTCGGAGAGCTAGGACGTTGGAGCGGTGGCATGATGAGGATGAGAAAGAGAAAAACAAGTCTTGGCAAGAGCAGTTTCATGTAGAGAATGAGGCCGAACAACAACAACGGGACATGAAGAAAAAGGGGGTATGAAATATCAAATATCCATAGTCGATCCATCGGATGGACGCCAAGTGGTTGATATTATACCTCCCAGACCAGAACTTCATGTTTTAGAAGGGGAATCAAACAAGCTTGATCAACCATTAACAAGTAATCCTAATGTGGGAGGGTTTGGTCAGGGGGATGCATAAATAGTGCTTCAGGATCCATTACGCGTCCAAGGCCTTTTATTTTTCTTCGCATCTGTTATTTTGGCACAAGTTTGTTTGGTTCTCAAAAAGAAACAGTTGAAAAGGTTTAATTGTATGAAATGAATCTCTAGGTCTCAGGATTTCTTACCATCAAGTTGGTAAAAAGCCGCGGTTTATTGATGATTGCTAGAATTTTTTATGATCTATTTTGGATTTTTTTAAGATGTCTGAAATTCCTTATTTCTATCTCATGCAAAAGAAGAGTGTGAGGCAAAGCGTGAATGAAAGTGACAAAGGGCTACTAGAGTCAGGGCAGCAGTCTACGAAGCAATGAGCAAGGGGAAATATCCCCGAAGCATCTAATAGATTATAGGAGAATACTATGTCGTTTTAATCCTCTAAGGCATATTAGGTTTGGATCTAGTGCATCAATAGGAAAGATTGTTATGTGTGTCGTACATGTCATTGTTTGCTTGCACTGTGTAATCGTTTGTCTGTATAACATAATGAGCGGTTGTGGTGCAATTATGTCTATTCACTTGTTTTGTAATTCATAGTGGCTAACAGGTACCGAACCGTCTAATGCAACAATAGCATCTTACGAAAAACTCAATGCAACATGTTGTAAAATTTTTCCACAATTTTCAGGCACATTAGGTAATTTTGGCACATACGCCAAACGTGCTAACTGGCCATAATAAAACAATTGCACTTGTCGCTTCGAACATTATGACCATTTATTTGTTTTACAATTTTTGTTGTGGTCGATAGGGACCAAACAACCGAATGCAATAATAACATCCTATGAAGAACTAGGTATGCCACATGTTTTCGAATTTTTCCTCAATTAAAAGCCAAGGTATGTAATTTTTCCATGTACGCTAAGCATACTAACTGGCCATAATAAAATTGCCTCACTCATCACTTCAAACTTGAAATCCGCGGCGCATTTCGATCTCACGAGGAATTCACTATCCACCCATGTTAGAACAAGTGTATTGTACATCTTTGAACAGGAGTGTTTAACATCCACCGCTTCAACCGATGCGTTTTGGATCAGCCCTATTAGTTGCCATTTCAAACGATGAGATAAAGTTCGATACTATCTCCCACCAGTTCACTTGGCGGGATAGAGGTCAGCACTAAATCATGCCTAATTATTTATACCCACCATTATATCCAGCGGGGTTTAATGGCTCTCTATTTCCCTCCAGTTCATCTGGCGGGTTTTGGCTCAACCCTTTTCTCCGCTTATTAGACCAGCGGGAGGAGTCTATTTATTTAATTTTAATAAGTAAAAAAATTGTTGAATCAGGAAAAATATAAAAATTAAAAATTCTCAATAGGATTCTTCCATTCTACTGCGTCAGTATTCACGGCCCAACGGGCCTACACTCTGGAATTCTGGACCCTGGAGTTCCTGTACGGCTGCATCTGTCCTAGGCAAGGATGGACCTCCAAGTTTCCAACAGAGCTTTTTTGTTTTCTGTTTTACAAGAGGAAATTGACAGCATGCCTAAAATTGAGAGACACTTATGTCAAGTCCAACGTCCTTAATATTCATTCCGTCTAATTTTATAAAACGCACACATATTTTAATATTTAAATTTTATGATCTATGTCAATTATTTTTTAAAAGACATGTAAAGTTTTGTGACGTAAAAATGGTATCATTCAATTCATATTTTTTTAACATATTTTCAATGATTATAATTTTATTATTATAAACAATATATTATACTCCCTCCGGTCAATAATACTTGACGTTTCCGACCACGTTGCAAAAATTAAGGATCGAGTGATTTAACCCATTTGCCCTTGTTCTCTCTCACATCACACAACCTGCTTCCCTCTCCCGCGTCGCTCCCCACGCCGCCGTGGAGCTTGGACCGCCACCGCCGTGGAGAGCGTGTACGGGCAGTGTGGGCATGGCGTCCAGCGGGGGCGACGAATGGGCGTGGCGACTCGAGCCCCTCAACTGGCGCGGCGGCGCCGTCGGCGGCAAGCGGTGCTCGTGATCCTTCTTGCGCCGCTCTGTGACGATGACCGTTTGAGACAAGGTGCTCTCTCCTCCTCCTCCTCCTTCCTGCCGGCACCGATTTACAAGATCGGATTCCACCTGCGTAAACCTGTACTAGTCCCAAGGATCATGGCTAGTACACACAGATATACAGAAACGGAACAGTGCCAACGATGATATTACACAAACGGGAACATAGTCCGATACAAGCACATACAACGGCTCGCAGGCCGCAATTGAGTACGGAGATACAAGCTTAATACAACATCTAAACACTTATCTATCCCACAGGCACGAGGCTGTAGGAACGCGCAACCCTAGTCTTCAAACTCTTCATCGGAAAACGCCTCCTCGACGTAATCCGGGTCCTCCTCCTCGGAAGGCGGGCCATACTCAGATGGACCGGCTGCTGAAATTTTGAAGAGGGAGAGGAGAAAAGGAGAGTGAGTACAAATTGTACTCGCAAGTCTGGAATTATGCAAGTGTGGGTTCAATACAAGGAAAGCTTAGGTTATTTGCGGAAATCCATTTATTTAACCTAGTTTTGACAAAGTGGTTTTGAAACTTTAAATCTCAATATTTTCTTTGGGCTCTTCGCAAACGGTTCTCGCCACTTGGCCTCAGTGCCATAGCGAGAACGAAATTCTTGTTCTTCCTTTCTTCTCAAAACTTGCTAGGTCCGGTTACCTCGCGACACTTTCCGATAGGCCGTTACCCAATTCGGAATATCGCCGGTGGCTGCTAGCTCAAAATTCTTTCTTCTTTTCTTTTCTCTTCTCAAATTTGCTGGTTCCGGTTTTCCGCGTGACACTTTCCGATAGGCCGTTGCCCATTTCGGAATATCACCGGTGGCTGCCAGCTTACATTAAATCCTTCTCAAAAACCTTTCTCAATTCCTTTACTCAACTCAAATCCTTTCTCAAAAACCCTTTTTCGAAAATGGTTTTTAAAAGAAGAATCTACCTCATAACCAGTCCCATCGCGCTCATAACATGAAAGCACGGCTATCATGACAGCTTTTAACTCTGCGAGTGGAGTGCGCTTTACCCTCGAGAGGCTACGCACCCATTCGATGTTTCGCCACAAGACCATCAACCACGAGGGCCAACGATCGGGTCCGTCCCATTCCGGCACTCGAGGTCGTACTGTAATGGCTCCGTTCGTAGGGTTATAGGATGAGCAGTCCTTAGACTAGGGAGAGTTTGTATTTTAGCCCAATAAAATCCCGGTGCCATACTGCACCAACTGACACAATATCTCCCTAGTCGGAAAGATTTTGGGGTAAGAGGAAAATTATTTCCTATCAAGCATCACCCCTGATGCGCTATCTTTAAATCATCCTTCCCAAACATTTCTCAACAATATCTCATTTCACACAAATAATTAAATCATTCCGCATAAATAATTTTTAAGCAGTTATCCTACCTCAACAAGGAATTTAAATAAGAACAATTCATACTTTTAGCCTTAGGTTTCACCTACCATATTTCTTACCTTTCTAATTGGAATAATAACTAGTTCTAGCAAATACGGCATTTATCTTTTAAACTAGCATGCATATTTTCAAGTCTAATAAACATTTTCTAAATAACCAAAAATGGCTTCACAATATGATCAAAGGGGGACTTGCCTTGATCGGTTCCGGGGAAAGCGAAGGGAACGTCGACTATCGGGTCTTCGGGACCTTGTCCTTCTAAACACGCATACGCGCATGCAACAATACAACATACATCAATAAATTATTTTTGATGCAAATGCTTTTTAAGAGAATGCAAAAGAACAAGAATACGCTCACATGAAATGATGACACCCCTAGGTTAACTAATTAATCAAAAATGAATTCTATATGTATGACATGCATATATATAATTTTATTGGGTCCAGAAACACTTAGGATATTTATACAAATTTTTACAGAATTTTTACCAAGCATTAACTATTTTTAACAAATGATTTAGGGTATCAAATAGGGATTTAATCAGAAATTTAAAAATGATAATAAAGGGGAAAACCAAAAGATGGGCCGGCTCGGCGGAGACGGCCCAGCTTCAGCGGCTTCGGCATCGCATGGCATGGAGGAAGCCTTGTGTGATCGACCGGCGGAGTCCCTTTGTCAGCGACCGGGCAGAACCCAGCGGCTGGCTCGGCGGCAGCGCAGCATGACGGCGGCTCTCCGGCGAGGCGAGAGGCTCGGAAGGAAAAGTCTGAAGAGGGAACGGTTTATGGCGTCGGCGACGAGGATTACCGAGTCGAGTCGGGTGGCGGAGAGATGGCGGCGGTGAAGATCGGTGTCACCGGCGAGAGGTTCCGGCGGCGGAAAGATTCAATTGATGGAGGGAAAACCAGCGGTGAGCAGGCGGTGCTAATGGAAACTCCGAGACTTGAGGCGGTGGATTTGGCGAAACATGGGTCGTCGAGCTTAGCTCGGCGGAAGAGATGCCGTGGCGGGGTATTTATAGGCGTCGTGGCAAGGCGGCTTCAATGGAGGGTTGGCGGTAGCACGAGGCGAAGAGGAGCGGCGAAGGCTCGGCGCAGAGCGGCGGCGAGTTAGCGTCTTAAGCGAGGCCAAGGCGGCGACGCGTGCCTCGGATCGGCCGGAGACAAGACGGAAGAGGCGAGAGAGTAAAGAGGGTCCGGAAAGGAAAGATCGAGACAAGATATCGCGTGGGAGGCGAGCCATCGCATTTGGCGGAAGGAAGGACACGGCGACGACCGGCGAAGCAAAAGCGCTGAGGGAAAAAAAAGGGGGAGAAGAAGAGGAGGTGAGGTGACATGGTGGGCCCCACTGTCGTGACTCAGCTTCATGGCGCAAGCGCAAGCGACAACTGTCAGCGAGAATAAATTTGGCGCGATGCTGCAGTTCGCCCAATGGAGGAAGGTGGAGGGGAAAAAGGAAAGGGAAAGGAGAGGTGGGCCGAGATTCGGGCCGAAAGAAGAATAAAATCCTTTTGAATTTTTCTGGTTCCCAAATAATTATATTTTCAAATAGCCTCTTTAAATACTTAGGAAATATTATTTTGTTTCTCAAAATTTAATTAATTAAATAAGAGATTTGGCTTTAATATAATATAAATGCATTAAACAAATTATTGAATTTTTCCACCAAGGGTGCATGCTAGAAAAGGTTTAAATCAATTTTTCCAATTGAAATGCAATGCATGCAATGACAATGCCATGATGCAATATGACATGGTTATTTGCGAATTTAAAATTATGCAATTTAGGAAATTATTAACGTGCCAAATTGGTTTTTAAAATTTGGGATGTTACAAACCTCCCCCCCTTAGGGTGAATCTCGTCCTCGAGATTCCGACTCTTCTGGAAACAAATCTGGGAACTCAGCCTGAAGATCTGACTCACGCTCCCAAGTGGCCTCAGCCTCAGAATGATTACTCCACTGAACTCGGCAAAAACGCGTAGCTTTACTACGGGTTTTGCGAACTGCCACATCCAGAATTCTGACTGGGTATTCTTTAAAAGACAGATCAGGCTGCAAATCCAATGCCTCAGGAACTAACTGCTCTTCAAGAATTCGAAGGCATTTCTTCAACTGAGACACATGGAACACATTATGCACACCTGCTAGATACTCAGGGAGTTCCAACTGGTAAGCCACTTCACCTTTTCGGTCAAGGACCTTAAAAGGACCAATAAACCTTGGGGCTAGCTTGCCACTCACACGAAATCTACGCATGCCCTTAAGAGGAGACACGCGCAAATACACAAAATCTCCAATGGCAAACTTCAAATCCCGTCGACGGTTATCGGATAACTCTTACATCGGGATGAAATATCTTTAACCTCTGTTGGATCATTTTGACTTGCTCTTCGGCTTCTTGCAAAATATCCAACCCAAATATCTTTGACTCTCCGGTCTCTTGCCAATACAGAGGAGTTCTACACTTCCTTCCATACAGAGCTTCAAATGGAGCCATTTGAATGCTGGACTGATAACTGTTGTTGTATGCAAACTCGGCATAAGACAATTGTTTATCCCAACTGGTAGGTGCAGCTAGAGCACATGCTCTTAACATATCTTCCAGAATTTGGTTCACTCTTTCAGTCTGCCCATCAGTCTGAGGGTGAAAAGCTGTGCTGAAATTCAGTCGAGTACCAAGCGACTCATGGAGCTTGTCCCAAAACTTTGAAGTGAACTGAGTACCTCGATCAGACACAATCTTTTTAGGCACACCATGCAAACACACAATTCTACTCATGTACAACTCAGCTAACTTGCTTCCAGTATAAGTGGTGCGAACTGGAATAAAATGGGCCACTTTGGTCAGTCTGTCAACAATGACCCAAATAGAGTCATTGCCCGCTTGGGTTCTAGGGAGACCAATAATGAAGTCCATTCCGACTTCTTCCCACTTCCACTCTGGAATTTTTAAAGGCTGCAACAGACCTGCAGGACGCTGGTGCTCTGCCTTTACTCTTTGGCAAATATCACAACGGGCTACAAATTCAGCAACTTCTCTTTTCATGCCCGTCCACCCGTATGAACTTTTCAAATCCAGATACATTTTGGTACTTCCCGGATGTATAGATATAGGACTATCATGAGCTTCTTTCAGGATGAGCTCTCTCAGAGCACTGACATTAGGCACAAAAATTCTCTTTTTAAACCAAAGCACACCCTCATCATCAACAGAAAAATTTGGTGCTTTATCCTTCAACATTCTGCCCTTGATCTCTTTAACTTCTTCATCATCCTTTTGAGCTTCTTTTATTTGATTCAACAAGGTGGGTTGCAATTCCATCGAATTCAAATGACCAACTTTCACAATTCCCAGATTTAACTTAAGAAGATCTTGACACAGATCCGGTGCAATCTCCTCGCTCCGGAGGTGATTACAAACGGGATGGCGGCTTAGAGCATCGGCCACCACGTTGGCCTTGCCAGGATGATAGTGAATCCCCACATCATAATCTTTAATTAATTCCAACCAACGCCTTTGCCTTAGATTCAGATCAGGCTGGGTGAAAATATACTTAAGACTCTTATGGTCAGTGAAAATCTCAGTGCGATTACCCATGAGATAATGCCTCCAAATTTTTAGGGCATGCACAACAGCAGCTAATTCCAAATCATGGGTAGGATAGTTTTGCTCATGTGGCTTAAGCTGACGAGATGCATAAGCCACCACTCTTCCTTCTTGCATCAGGACACAACCAAGACCTTGACGAGATGCATCACAGTAAATCTCAAAGTCTTCTGAATATCGAGCGAGAATCACAGACAAATGAAGTCAGGCGCTTCTTCAATTCTTGGAAACTGTCCTCACAGCTGGCAGTCCATTCAAACTTCTTTTCTTTCTTCAACAAATTAGTCATCGGACGGGCTATTTTAGAAAACCCTTCGATGAACCGGCGGTAATATCCCGCCAAACCCAGAAAACTTCTGACTTGAGTCACAGATTTCGGTTGCTTCCAGTCAACCACAGATGTTACCTTCTCAGGATCCACAGCAACACCTTTAGCAGAAATGAAGTGACCGAGGAAAGATACTTCTTTCATCCAAAATTCACACTTACTCAGCTTGGCAAACAACTGGTGCTCTCTTAATCTCTCTAGAACCATCCTCAAATGGATCTCATGCTCTTCTTTAGACTTAGAATAGATCAGGATATCATCAATGAACACAACCACAAACTTATCCAGAAAGTCCATGAACACCTTGTTCATCAGGTTCATAAAATAAGCAGGAGCATTGGTAAGATCAAAGGACATGACAGTGAACTCATACAGACCATACCGAGTGGTGAAAGCTGACTTAGGAATGTCAGACTCCTTGATCTTGATTTGGTGATAGCCAGACCTTAAGTCAATCTTTGAGAAGATACAGGCTCCTTTTAATTGGTCAAAAAGATCATCAATACGGGGCAGAGGATACTTGTTTTTAATGGTCACCTCATTAAGTGACCTATAATCCACACACATTCTAAGGGATCCATCCTTCTTCTTCACAAAAATAACTGGAGCACCCCAAGGTGACGCACTAGGGCGTATAAATCCCTTATCTTGCAATTCTTCGATTTGTTTCTTTAACTCAGCCATTAGGTTGGCGGAAAGACGGTACGGCCTTTGGGAAATAGGCGCAGTACCAGGGACTAAGTTGATAACAAACTCAACATCTCTCTCAGGCGGCATACCTGGCAACTCATCGGGAAACACATCAGGAAATTCCCGCAAAATAGGCATCTTCTTCAGATCAGATCCTTCCAACTTATTTAGGGCAACTAGGTTTTCAGAACAGGAGTCAGCAACAAATTGAACTACCTTGCCATCATCACTAATCAACTTGACTGTTTTAGAGGCACAGTCAATATGACCCTTATATTTGGCTAACCAATCCATACCTAATATCACCTCGATTCCTTAGAATCAATGACCACTAGATGCGCTAAGAAACCCACACCTCAATCTTAATGCACACATCGGGCACATCAATCTTGTATGCATAACTTTTCGAGGATTTAATCAAGATTGGTTTCTTTAGTGCACTTATTTCAAGTCCATGCTTTTTAGCAAAGGATGCAACAATAAATGAATCGTTGCACGAGTCAAATAAAGCGATGAGCGGTATGGAGTTAATGTGAAACTTACCCATCACGCATTTGGATCAAGATGGGCGTCTTCAAGCGATGGCGTGGTTCACTCGACCACGCCCAATGAAGCGGCGATCTGGCTTGCGGAAAGTTCTGCGGTGGCATTGAATTCACGGGCCTTGGCAACACCACTTTGGCTTGACCCTGAGCGGACACGGCACCTTTATTGGGACAAGAGCTAGCGTAATGTCCCATCTGCTGGCATGCAAAGCATTTAATGCCAGACAGGTCCTTCTTGGGGAGAGCTGACATCTGGGTGCGGACTGGCGGAGCTGACTGCTGCACAGGGCGAGTCATTACCCACTGAGAACGTGGGCGTGGAGGAACAGCAGGCACATGGCCACGGGTGCGGTGTACCTTGGAACGAGAGCCAGGATGTCTATCCTGCTGGGCTCTCTTTCTCTTCCTAGCATCCAGACACTGTCGACGATTTTCTTCTTGCTTCACGGTACTGGCAAACAATTGCTTAAAAGTTGTGAACTCCGTGGAATCGATCAAAGCACGGATCTCTGGGTCCATGCCCTTCTTGAAAAAGTATATCTTATCGGCATCACTCCTCACATCACGTGGCACGTAGCGAGCCAGCAAGGTAAACTGAGTGAGGTATTCATGCATGGTCATACTTCCTTGCACTAAGGCATGAAACTCACGCCTCTTCGCTTCTTTTGAACTATCGGGGACATAATTTTCTTCAAAGGCTTCAACAAACTCGTCCCAGGTGATCGAATCAGGATTCTCATGAGCTTCACAGAAGGTATCCCACCAAGCTGAAGCAACACCGGTGAGCTGATATGCTGCAAGATGAACACTCTCCAAATCTTCACACTGAAACATGATCAGACACTTCTCAATGGCCTTTAACCAATCTGCTGCCTCCATGGCATCAGCAGAACCACCGAACTTGGGAGGGTTGGCTCTTAGGAAATTGTTGACACGGGAACTGGTAGGAGGTGGAGCTGGTAACTGAGTTGGCACTGGTGGGGGAACAGGGGCATTATTTCTTTCTCTCATTAGATCTCGGAACATTTGAAACTGCATGTCCAAGATCTCTCTCGCAGTGGGATCTCCATGAGGAGGTTGTGGAAGATGGGTGGCAGACTCGGCTTGGTGTTCTTGTGGGTTTTCTGGTGGCTTTTCTTGTGGATTTTGGGGAGATTTTCTTTGTGGCGCTGGAGAGGAAAAACGACGGGGCTCACGGGATGGCCCTCCAACGGAAGAATGAGCTGGGTTAGGAACTGTTTGGGCTTGCCTCTCAAAACGGCGAGATCCACTAGCTCTGCTAGCGGCACCTCCACGGGCTCGACCACGGATGAAATCCCCACGCCCAGCACGGCGCGAAATCACCATCTGCTTGACCAGAGGACGAGAGATAATAAGGGGAAAGAGCTAAAACCCAGATTTTCCAAAACATGGATTTAAACATGCAAATTTGGCACGATGCACACTCACATTCATAACATAATAGTTTTTAAGGTACAAACAAGGGCGAGCGATACCACAAGCCGGTACGTCAGCCCAAATCGCGAGCTAACTACCTACGGTTTACACGGACAGACGCCGGAACGGCTAATAGGGTCGGATCCACAGGGCCCACCAGGTAATTGCTATCCAGAGGAGGATAGTTACCACGGTGATCCAAAGAGGAAAATGCCTCATCTCCTCGAGGAAGAGCTGGAACTCGCTCGGCTCGGGCGAGGGCGAGGACTCGAGGAACGCACGAGGACTTGGAGAACAGCGGTGAGGAGGACTCACCGAGCGACGAGGCTCGAGGAAGCGAGGACTCGGAGGACGGCTGGGAGGGCTCATGAGCGGCGAGGCTCGCCGAGCGAATCTCCGACCTCCTCCTCATCGCTTGCCGGAGAAACGGCGCAACCTGGCAGGCATGGAACGGCAGCCTGACGCAGGCAAGGCAAGGCAGCAATGGCAATGGCAAGGCAAGCTGGCAAGGCGGCAAGCATAGGCGAACGCAGGCGATTTAACACCCACGGGGCGACCCTCTTTAAAGAGGCGGCCGATTATTGGCGCGCGCACGGCAAAGCACGGACAAGACAGAAAGCAAAAGAAAAGGAAAAGAAAAGGGTGACAACAACCCATGCAAAGGTACAGGGAGCTACGAGCTAATCCTGCTCGTACTCAGACTCGGAGACCAACTCCACGGGGACTTCCCCGTCATCATCATCATCATCACCGGCATCAACAGCGGCCTGCCAACCCGGTGGTGGTGAACGGACACTCAAAGGTACGCCTTGGAGCTCCACCAGAGTGGGAGGCGGAGCTCTCACTCCGGAAGGACCCAGATCCAACTTAAGATCCTTAGGGGTGAGCTCGAAGGAACACAAGGGAAGATCAGCAGGATCCTTAGGCGGGGACGCGGGGCTCGTCCCGACCTCCTTCTGCTTCGGACGCGAGGTCGGCAGCGGCGATGCTGAGAGTCCCGGAGGAAGAAGCGGCATTCCCGTGAGACGCCGGTTCTCGCGAACCAATTGGCGGATCCGCCCGCGAAGGAGACCTTCTCCACCAAGTGGAAAGAGTCACGCTTTTAAGGTCGCGCTCTCCTTCTTGATCGAGTCCACCGGCGGTTGGCTTCATAGACGAATTCAACTCCGCGGAGACGATGGTGTCTGCGTCGTCCAAGGATTGGACGAGCTTCGGCAAGGTGGTACACCGTCGGGTCACTCTCACCCTCGGCCATTTCTGAGCATGGCTGAACAAATCGTTAAGCGATTTAGAGGAAAATAGCGAAGCGGGAGACATGCAACTCACGCGTGAATGCATCATGAGTCGGTGTAGAGCAAGTCTGGACACGTCTTGGATGGCGTCGGAGCAGCTGACGCGATTGGCAGAGTAGCGGAATGGTCCACGAGTAGGCGGTGGACCTGCAGCAAAGACAGTGACACACACCACCCAGCATGTGCGTCCCTTGCGCAAAGTAGTGGCACCATGGTACATGGGGTCACCAAAACCAAGCGTGCCCAGCGATCAACACAGCATGGCGCACGAAACCTCCGAAGCCAACACCAAGGCTAGAAGCGAAAGACGGCATCTACAATTTCCAAAAGATCATCAGTTAAAATAGATTGCGAAGAATAAGAATTTATTTAACAATTATTTCTTTATAAAGTATATGGTGTCTAATTCTAGGGCTACGTCCTAGGGCCAATAAGAGCAGCCTCGCTCTGATACCAATTCTGTCGGCACCCGATTTACAAGATCGGATTCCACCTGCGTAAACCTGTACTAGTCCCAAGGATCATGGCTAGTACACACAGATATACAGAAACGGAACAGTGCCAACGATGATATTACACAAACGGGAACATAGTCCGATACAAGCACATACAACGGCTCGCAGGCCGCAATTCAGAGTACACGGAGATACAAGCTTAATACAACATCTAAACACTTATCTATCCCACAGGCACGAGGCTGTAGGAACGCGCAACCCTAGTCTTCAAACTCTTCATCGGAAAACGCCTCCTCGACTTAATCCGGGTCCTCCTCCTCGGAAGGCGGGCCATACTCAGATGGACCGCCGCTGAAATTTTGAAGAGGAGAGGAGAAAAGGAGAGTGAGTACAAATTGTACTCGCAAGTCTGGAATTATGCAAGTGTGGGTTCAATACAAGGAAAGCTTAGGTTATTTGCGGAAATCCATTTATTTAACCTAGTTTTGACAAAGTGGTTTTGAAACTTTAAATCTCAATATTTTCTTTGGGCTCTTCGCAAACGGTTCTCGCCACTTGGCCTCAGTGCCATAGCGAGAACGAAATTTTGTTCTTCCTTTCTTCTCAAAACTTGCTAGGTCCTTACCTCGCGACACTTTCCGATAGGCCGTTACCCAATTCGAATATCGCCGGTGGTACTAGCTCAAAATTCTTTCTTCTTTTCTTTTCTCTTCTCAAATTTGTTTGGTTCGGTTTTCAGCGTGACACTTTCCGATAGGCCGTTGCCCATTTCGAATATCACCGGTGGTGCCGACACATTAAATCCTTCTCAAAAACCTTTCTCAATTCCTTTACTCAACTCAAATCCTTTCTCAAAAACCCTTTTTCAAAATGGTTTTAAAAGAAGAATCTACCTCATAACCAAATCCCATCAGCGCCATAACCGCGAAAGCACGGCTATCATGACGAGTTTAACTCTGCGAGTGGGTACGCTTTACCCTCAAGAGGCTACGCACCCATTCGATGTTTCGCCACAAGACCATCAACCACGAGGGCTAACGATCGGGTCCGTCCCATTCCGCACTCGAGGTCGCATCTTTATAATGGCTCCGTTAAATAGGGTTATAGGATGAGCGATCCTTAGACTAGGGAGAGTTTGTATTTTAGCCCAATAAAATCCGGTGCCATCTTGCACTAATGACACAATATCTCCTAGTCGGAAAGATTTTGGGGTAAGAGGAAAATTATTTCCTATCAAGCATCACCCCTGATGCGCTATCTTTAAATCATCCTTCCCAAACATTTCTCAACAATATCTCATTTCACACAAATAATTAAATCATTCCGCATAAATGATTTTTAAGCAGTTATCCTACCTCAACAAGGAATTTAAATAAGAACAATTCATACTTTTAGCCTTAGGTTTCACCTACCATATTTCTTACCTTTCTAATTGGAATAATAACTAGTTCTAGCAAATACGGCATTTATCTTTTAAACTAGCATGCATATTTTCAAGTCTAATAAACATTTTCTAAATAACCAAAAATGGCTTCACAATATGATCAAAGGGGGACTTGCCTTGATCGGTTCCGGGGAAAGCGAAGGGAACGTCGACTATCGGGTCTTCGGGACCTTGTCCTTCTAAACACGCATACGCGCATGCAACAATACAACATACATCAATAAATTATTTTTGATGCAAATGCTTTTTAAGAGAATGCAAAAGAACAAGAATACGCTCACATGAAATGATGACACCCCTAGGTTAACTAATTAATCAAAAATGAATTCTATATGTATGACATGCATATATATAATTTTATTGGGTCCAGAAACACTTAGGATATTTATACAAATTTTTACAGAATTTTTACCAAGCATTAACTATTTTTAACAAATGATTTAGGGTATCAAATAGGGATTTAATCAGAAATTTAAAAATGATAATAAAGGGGAAAACCAAAAGATGGGCGGCTCGTGAGACGGCCAGCTGAGGCGGCTTCGACATCGCATGTCAAGGAGGAAGCGCTTGTGTGATCGACCAAGGTCCCTTTGTCGGCGACCGGCGAGCCCACGGCTCGGCGACGGCGCCGGCGCGACGGCGGCTCCTCCGGCGAGGCGAGAGGCTCGGAAGGAAAAGTGCGAAGAGGGGAAACGGTTTATGGCGTCGGCGACGAGGATTACCGAGCGGAGTCGGGCTGGCGGCGGAGATGGCGGCGGGTGAAGATCGGTGTCACCGGCGAGAGGGTTCCGGCGGCGGAAAGATTCAATTGATGGAGGGGAAAACCAGCGGTGAACGGGGCGGTGCTAATGGGAAACTCCCGAGACTTGAGGGCGGTGGATTTGGCGAAACAGTGGGTCGTCGAGCTTGGCTCCGGCGGAAGAGATGCCGTGGCGGGGTATTTATAGGCGTCGTGGCAAGGCGGCTTCAATGGAGGGGGTTGGCAGCTGGCACAGGGCGAAGAGGAGCGGCGAAGGCTCGGGCGCAGAGCGGCGGCGAGTTGGCGTCTTGGCGAGGCCAAGGCCGGCGACGCGTGCCTCGGGATCGGCCGGAGACAAGACGGAAGAGGCAGAGAGAGTAAAGAGGGTCCGGAAAGGAAAGATCGAGACAAGATATCGCGTGGGGAGGCGAGCCATCGCGCTGGCGGAAGGAAGGGACAGCGGCGACGACCGGCGAGCAAAGGCGCTGCAGGGGAAGAAAACAGGGGAGAAGAAGAGGAGGTGAGGCTGACATGGTGGGCCCCACCTGTCGGCGGCTCAAGGCTTCATGGCGCAAGGGCGACAATTGTCATGGGCAGAATGGGCCAAGGATCATGCGGTTCGCCCAATGGAGGAAGGTGGAGGGGAAAAAGGAAAGGGAAAGGAGAGGTGGGCCGAGATTCGGGCCGAAAGAAGAATAAAATCCTTTTGAATTTTTCTGGTTCCCAAATAATTATATTTTCAAATAGCCTCTTTAAATACTTAGGAAATATTATTTTGTTTCTCAAAATTTAATTAATTAAATAAGAGATTTGGCTTTAATATAATATAAATGCATTAAACAAATTATTGAATTTTTCCACCAAGGGTGCATGCTAGAAAAGGTTTAAATCAATTTTTCCAATTGAAATGCAATGCATGCAATGACAATGCCATGATGCAATATGACATGGTTATTTGCGAATTTAAAATTATGCAATTTAGGAAATTATTAACGTGCCAAATTGGTTTTTAAAATTTGGGATGTTACACTTCCCCCCCCCCCCTCTCTCTCTCTCTCTCTCTCTGCATCGCACGCATGTTGTTCGGTAGAATGCATCTATGCAGTACGAGATCAGCGAGGCTTGGATTCTTCCCTCTCCTTGATAGGGTACTAATCTGTGCGTCGCTCACCCTGCGTCGCGTTCGCGGCAATGGCGCACCTTTAAATCCCTACCTCCATTGATTGTTCTCTTGATCTCATCTCTCGGAGTAGATTAATGTGCCATATCTCGCCTCGCTGATCTCGTTAATTCTGCGGGGAGAAGGAAGAATCCAAGCCAAAGTGGCGATAATTAAATGTCGTCTTCACCAAGCCTCATTGAAGAATCCAAGCCTCCGTATCTCTCTCTCTCTCTCTCTCTCTCTCTCTCTCTCTCTGCGCACGCGTGTTGTTCGGTAGAATGCATCTATGCAAGATCAGTATCATTCATGGTGTTCACCGCATACGTGAGTACTTTCTTTGTCAAGAATATGATTAATATGCACATGGTGCTTATTTGCAAAATGAAGAGCTCGCACACAAAGATGTTGCATGTTCAATTGTGAAGAGCATGCTGAATCTGCACAGGAGTACTAAGATTGTTTTAATCTGCACAGGAGCACAGGAGTATGTCACAGGGAACCAAGAGTAGAGATTGATCTGAGTGTGACACCAGGTTTTGGAGGTCGAAGACCGTTAGGGGAGATTGATCTCAATGTTCCAACAAGTTCCCAACTCATGTATGTTCTATATTCAAATTTTTTACTTTCATATATTCAGATTGGAAGCAACAAAATTGTTAGAAAACTCCAATTTGAAACTCCTTTTGCAAGAACATGTGCTTCCGACCTACCAATTCAGCATGCTCTTGCAAAAGGAGTTTCAATTGTGATCATGCTGCATGCGGATTTGTGAAGAGCATGTTGCATGTTCAATTGTGAAGAGCACGCTGACTGCACAGGAGTACTAAAATTGATTTGGTTTGGGGTACCATGCATTCTATGATAGGTTTGGGGAGATTGATTTCAACGTGTCACCAAGTTCTGGAGGTCGAAGACCGTTAGGGGAGATTGATCTCAATGTGCCAACTACTTCTGGATGTTGGAGAATTTTAGGAGAAAATGTTGCTAATGTGCCTCAAAGTTATGCGACACCAAGAGCAGAGATAGATTTCAATGTGGAACTTCCACAGGAAGAGAACGATGAATTGATTGGTAAGATCCTACTGTATTTCTTTCCTTCCCCCATTTCACATTCCATATCTTTTTGTTTACTTCCCCATTTCTTTACTGTAGTATGATAGGTTTCTTTTTTTTGTTTCTCCATTTCATTAGAGGCTACAGAGGATGATAGTGCTTTCCATGATATCACTAGTTCAAATGCTGATGAGAATGTACATAGGAGTGACGTATCCAATGAGAAAAGACGAGCCATTTTTGAAGCTTTGCTTGCAAAAGCCAATAATGGAATGTTGAAGCGAAATGCAACTGGTGAAATTTCTGCATTATTCTCCGTGCCTATTCGGACTGTGCAACGTATTTGGAAAAAGGGTAAAGCCTATTTGGATCAAGGTATCCCCGTTGATGTTTCTAGTGGGAAATGTAGGTCTGGCCGTAAGAAAGTTGAAGTGGACGTGTCTATGCTTCGGGACATCCCATTGTCAAGTCGAAAAACACTAGCTGATGTTTGTGCTCATTTACATGTCAGCAAAGGAAAGTTGTTAGCAATGCAACGAGAGGGTAGCATAAAACGTGTATCAAGCACCATTAAGCCCTATTTAACCGAGAAGAATAAGAATGACAGATTGAGATGGTGCATAGAAATGCTGGACCCAATGAGCATACCAAATAACCCAAAGTTTAGAGGACTATTCGATTTTGTTTTCATTGATGAGAAGTGGTTCAGCATTACAAGGAAGACCGAGAGATATTACACGGTTCCTGGTGAAGAAATACCGACAAGAACATGCAAAAGCAAAAACTTTATTCCTAAAATTATGATCCTGACTGCTCTTGCCCGACCAAGGTTTGACTCTAGTGGAAGTTGTACGTTTGATGGAAAAATTGGATGCTTTCCTCTAGTCAAATATGAAGCAGCGAAGAGATCCAGTATCAACCGGCCTGCAGGCACATTAGAGATGAAGCCTATTGAATCAGTCACAAAGGATGTCATTCGAGCTTTCCTGACTGAAAAGATCTTGCCGACGATTAAAGCTAAATGGCCAACTGAAGATGTTTGCAAGCCCATATTTATTCAACAAGACAATGCAAAGCCCCACATTGCACCTACTGATAGATTATTTTGTGATGTTGCAAAACAAGATGGGTTTGACATTCGACTGATATGTCAACCTGCAAATTCACCTGATTTGAACATCCTAGATCTTGGATTTTTCAATTCACTTCAATCTATCCAGCATAAGACAGCATCAAAAACAACTTCTGAGCTTGTGGCAGCTGTTGATAGGGTAAGCTTCTACTTTCTTTAGTGATGTGATGTGTGCTACTCATTTTATATGAACTGACATTTAACTTCTTATTAGGCTTTTCAAGATTATGATGTGTGCACGTCAAATCGGATTTTCTTGACACTCCAGTCTGCTATGAAGGAAGTCATAAAAATTGGAGGTGGAAACGAATATGATTTGCCACACATCAGAAAAAGGGTGCTAGAAAGACAAGGAAGCCTTCCTGTGCAGCTTAGTTGCGATGACCTATTGATAAATGAGGCTATGATGTTGGTTGGTGATACATGAAGTTGTAATTAGAGCAAGAGTTCATTGTTTTGTTCAGAAAAGCCTTCCTGTGCAGCTTAGTACTCCATTACTGTAGTTCAGAAAAGAGTATAGCAACAAAGTTCAGAAAAGAGTATAGCAACAAAGAGTATAGAATTACTGTAGTGCATATAGAACTTCTTCAGATAATTCCAGATTGTCTGTATGAGATTCTCCAGATACTCGTACATGTGTCTTTGTATCTCCAGATGGTTACATGAGTACATTTGTATGAAGTAGCAGCAGCTGAAAATTCATACTGTCAAGAGGACAAAATAATTCTTCAGTGGCAATTCAATGTAGATATTACTCGTTGCTGAAATTCTCCAATTGTCACCTATTGTCGACTGCTAATTTTTTTGGCTTTTTTTTGATGTGACTGTATGCTTCATTTCATTGAGGGCTGGAATCTGTCTTTGATTTATGAGAACCTGAAATAATTTTGACCTAGATATATTTCTGTGAAATGTTTGAGTAGTTGCAGTTGCAGAGTAGTGCTCTAACTTGACAGTTGCAATGACATTGTGTAGGCAATCTTCATTTGGTTAGGGAGTATGAGTATTTTCATTTGGTTGCTTGTAGAGAGGACAACAGAGTACAGTATTTTCATTTGGCGGTGCTGCAAAAACGAGTGAAGCTCTCTGAAGTCTGAACTTTCATGTTAAATTGACCCTGAGAGGGAGGAGGAAGCAAGTGACTTGCATTCTGGTCTGTACTGGGAAAAATGATTCAGAAAAATAATACAGACAATGATTATGAGCTGAGGAAATGATTCAGACTTGCATTATGTTCTGAACTTTTGATTCTAAGCTAAGAAAATGGATTTTCAATTACATTAGGCATGCTGCTTAAACAATGATCAGAGAGGGTTTAAATATTCAGAGCAAGCCATTGGTGCTTCCATTTTGGACATAGAGCAAGCACTGTCCTTCCTTTAAATTAGGCAGAAGCAAGCTCAGGTTCAGTCATACATGAAAATAAATTGATTAGTGCAAAGATTTACTCTCAGGTTCTCAATCTTGTTACTCAAAATTTGTGTACAACATGGCATCAAAATTTGTGTACAAGAAGATGCAACCAGTAAAGAAATTTGTGTTACATAATGGCCTATCATGGCCCATAAAAAAATTATTCCCACATGGGAAGTGAACTACTCCTGCTGCAATAAAAATCAAGAACTAAACTTCTCCTCCAGCTGCTGCTGCTTCCAGAGTATTGTTCCTCCTTTCTTCGAGTTTTCTTTAGGTCCACCAACAGGACGCTTCTAAGCTTGCTTCTTCTACCAGATGCCATAACAAAGAAAGAAATGAAGGGGACGACCAGCTTGTAGATGACGCGGAGCCGGAGACGAAGAGATAATGGCACCAGAAACAAAGCGATGCCAAGATCTGCCGTCTGCCTCTGCGAGTTTGTTCGCGACGACCGACTCCACCTCGATTGCGTCATCTGCCTCTCAGAGTTTGCCGCGGGACACGGGTGACTCAGGGCGGCTCGGCGGTCGTAGGACGTCGGCAATGGAGCAGATCGTACGGGGAAGGGGACGGGGGCGGCGCGGCGGTCCGCTTGCGGCGGAGCTCCGGCGAGAGGAGGTGACGGGCGGCGCTCGTGGTGGGCTCCGCTCCCTCATCTTCTCTCCTTCTCGCTATCGCGGAGACGAGCAGCAGCCGCCGCCGCTTGGATGTGTCGCCGGCCATGGGTAAAAATGGAAATTGACGATCCCTTCCCCGTGTCGTTGTCTGAGACGTCAAGTATTTTTAGACTTTTTCGATTGACTTGCGACGTCAAGTATATTCGACCGGAGGGAGTAAGAGATGTTATGAGTCAACGTGCAGTTTTGAAGTGTCAAATCAATTACACCTTATAAAATTTAACGGAGGGAGTAATACATTCCATAATCTCTATTTCAAACATTTGAGTGTAATTTTATTGGTTTAGTGAATTGCAAATACACTTCTACCCCTTCTAATTTCTGTATGCATGAGTTAAGCGAATACAGAGCATGCCTGTATGATACATATTGTCCGCTAGTAGCATTTGATCCCACGTGTCTAGGGGTTTAATTTTTTTGGTGGTCTTGCTCGATGGTGTTCCAATCAGGTCTGGCTCAGTAATGTTCCGATCAGGCCTGGTTCGAGCAATGACTGCAAGTAGTGTGTAAACCAACAAAACTGTTCAAATGTTCAAAATGTGATATCATCAAAATGACATATTATCAAATGGGTAACTATGGAGCGTATTGTGATCAGCTTTTGATCATATAATCGAGTGCCTCCGAAATTGAAGATATATAGTCAGTTATATTCTTTTACTTCACAGCTTCTTTTCAAGTCAGTTTGGTACACTTGTTCACGATACCCTCGTACTTGTGTCCAGTTGAACATCGTTTGCCACAGACCACAGTGATGGAATATGAGATTTTTATTACTCGCCGAGTCTTGTACCCTCTGTTTTTTAGACGGGGCTGTAACATCACGTGTCCGTTGTGAGTTGTCCACGATTCAACGGCAAAACGACAGCAGCATTTCAGTTGTGCAGTTAATTCAAGCTTACTCAAAGAAGCGAGGGCTGTGAGAAAAGAGAGAGAGATTCAAACAATATATAAGCTAACCACCGCCGCCGCCAGCCAACCTGAGAACCATTTGCAGGTACTGCAAGCAAAGTCTCCAACGGTAACGTCGGTCACCGTTGCGCAGCACATGCCAGTAGATCGGCAGGTAAGTAGCGAACTTCAACAGTAGCTATAAGCATGTGCCATAATTTGCAACTGTAGTGATATCACATCCAGCTAGAAGCACGAACCCGAGTACCCGACAAAAGAAAAAAAAAAGAAAAAGAAAAAAAAGAGGGGCATAGAGCTATTAAAAAGAGCAAAGAACTAAGGAAGATAAGGACGTCAAACGAGCCAAACCTCACCATTCATTCACATCGCTACGACTTTATAATTCAAAAGAAATCACTCTGTAATGTGTTAATAAGAGACCACAAGCTGCGCACGTACTCCTTTCGCATGTGCAAGTGCAAGTGCCACTCATGTATATCCCCATGGGGTGATTACCCCAGCCATACAGTTCAATTGCCCCCTCCGTCAAGCATTCCATTTAACTTGAGATACAAAAAGCAAAAACGAAACGTGCAAAGAAAGGTGGCGAGTCAGCTATGGACATATGGACCTACGCTTTGCAGTAAAGGATTGCGATGCCTTCCCGAACTGGATGATCGTGTATCTTCTCTGAAGTAACATCGCTCTGGAATGTCCGTAGGCCCTGATGTTAGTCATTCCTTGAGGAAAGCAAAAAAGAAATGTGTAGAAGAGAGTTGAATCAATCATCGTAACCCCAGATGAAACCAAACCCTGACTAAGATCCTCCGATCAGTCTATCACTGGATTGCGTTTGTTCACCGCTGATGTCTATTGAGGAGACAGACGAAGCCAAATCATCGGCCAACTCAGTCACAGGTTCATATTCCGTAGCATCTGCCAGTGCGCTCAGCATGGTGACCACTTCAAATGTATCATCCAAGTAGAATTTGGCTTTGCTTGGTTTTTGCCCCACTGTGCATGCAAATAATGAGGTTCTCGGAGAAACCATGCCCTTTATGATGATATCAGCAATGTTTTCAAACATGTCCTCATCCGACCTGTCATCGCCAATGCATAATACAAAGTCAGCCTGCTTTCCCCTCTCCTTCATTGCTGCAAGTATCTTCTCAGCTGCTACTCCCTTGCTTACTCCCTGAAGTAAAAAAAAAAAAAAGTGAAGTTGGATGGATGTCGTAAATCTGAGCGGCCATTCTTAAATTTATCGTGGCAAAATAAAGCACTTATAAACCACTTGCAGGAAATAAATACATTTCAGAAGACAGGTCAGGTGTTAAAGTAACTAACGTTTTGTAAGGTGATATGGTAATATTAAAAAAAAAGTGCTTTTCAACAAGGATACCAAACAAAAACATTAGAACTGCAGCAAAGCATCACCATATTGCTTCTTGGAAAGTTGCTTTCAGAAAGCTCTTCTGCAACCAGAAGATAAGCTAAACAGGGCCTAAAAGGTCATGTGCAACTGTGAGGAAAGCTAAACACCCCTAGCACATGGAGCTAATATATTTGCAGTGAGTAAGCATCCGCAGCAGAAGCTGTAAAATAGAGGAAAAAGTGCCGATTTGGTCCCTTAGCTATACCCGTCGGACCACTTTGGTCCCTGAACAGTAATACTGAACTTGTTAGGTCTCTGAACTCTCAAAACCGAACTTGGCTAGTCCTTTGGCCAGTCAAAACGGTGGTTTTAGGTGGAGTGGCAACCTACGTGGCAGATCTGGCATACTTTTACTGATGTAGCAGCCATATGGCAACGACGTGGTAGCCCCAAATGGCGTCCACGCAGAAGAATTCCACCACATCAACAGCCACGTCAGTGAAAACCTCAAAACCACTGCTTTGACCGGTCAAAGGAACAGTCAAGTCCGGTTTTGAGAGTTTAAGGACCTGACAAATCAAGTATTGTTGCTGAGTAACCAAAGTGATCTGACGGGTACAGTTGAGGGACTAAATTGGCACTTTTTCCTAAAATAGAGTGTGTTGGATAGTGTGTGTTATAGAGGAAATGAATCTTTTAAAGTGCAGGGCAAAGTGTGAAGGAATTTTAGAGATAGATAGTGTGCAGTGAATAGTGTTATTGAGCGTGCATTTGAAGTTGCCGGTGGAGATGCTCAAGAACCTATAATAGATGTTTGTATTGACCGGTAAAACAAAAAGTACAATCCAAACTGCGTGTGGACGAATATGCTGAACGACTTTAACTTGTGTGTTATACGCACGAAAAAATAATACAGAAGATGTTTTTAAGGTACAGAAAAAATGAACTTATCAATTAAATGGCAAAAATCCTTACAAAAAGGTGTTCCGGAAATTTAGGAGATGCACAAACCTGAGGTTTGACTTCAACAATGAACTGGCCACTCTTCACAGTGACTGGTTCATTTGCCAGTACACTCTCCAGGTGATCAAGCATCTCCTTTGCCTGTGAGGATCCAAAACCAGGGTCAGCATCCTGATGGTGCCATACCAAAGCACTTTCCTTGGTCTCAATGTTAGATCCATCAGTTGCTTCCGTATACAAGTTCATCACTGGTTCTGCCATTCGCATCCATCCAAAGTCCAGAGCCTGGGTGTATGTTTGCCACTCCTCATCTTGGGTCCACCTACATTCGTTAGACAGTACATTTCATTGTTCATTCCTTCTTGGGAAAATTTGGTAACAACCAGGCGAGACAAATTATTATTATCAGCCCAAACTAATAAATCAAACAGATATAAGACTCACTCCTAGAAAGATAAGTACAAATGTTCATGTTATATGATTTTTTAAGTTGAAATTAATACTTCATACCTTCCAAAAGGATGAATGTACCACTATCAAATAGAACAAAGCAGCACAACAAATGCCAAATGTACATTTGTACAAATACAGATCATATCATAAGGGCCATACGCCAGAACTGCCTCGGCTCAACTTGTAGATGCTCAAAGAAAACCCGTATTATATATTAAAACTTAAAAGTACTATAATTATAAGCATGACATCACCGACCTTGCAAAAGGTACCACAACCCTCAACACACTTCCCTAATTATATCATTCTGGAGTTCTCTTTGTAATCGTTTTTTCCCTAGGTTCTATTCCTCTCCCAGTTGCAGAAACAAAATATTGTGATCATTTTAGTTTGGCTAGTCATCCCAAGAATGAAGACATTAAAATCAACTAAATTCAGGAGTTGATAATAATTTAGCACAAGTTGTATTGGTATTGCTAATTATATCAGGATCAGAAGATAGATGGCATCATTTATTCTTGTATGTATGTAATGTTAACTTTGCAGAACAAAAGCTCCTTCTGCTAATATTCTCAAATAAAGATCAAATTAGCCAAAACTGAAACATCATACCTTAAGAAGTAACCATGCTCAGCTGCAATGCCCAGCTGCGGACATGACGAAAACCATTCTCCCAATTTATTCCTATCCCTCCCACTGACAAGAAAAACTATGTTCCTATTATCTGAGCAGAGGGTATTGATGATTCTCAAAACTTTTGCACTAGGTGTCTTGTTGATGGAAGTCTGAGGCACCAATGTTCCATCATAGTCAAGAAATATAGCCCTGCTTTTTGACCTCTCATAAGCTCCGACAATTGAATCCATGTTAAGCTTTGTGAAATGAGGGTCTAAGGCCACTACCCTGAAACCAAACCCCAACCCAATGCCCCAACAAGTCCTCCTAAAGTGGTCCTTGCAAGCCCTCTCCAAGTCCACGATGAAGCTCTTCGACCAATAAGCAACATCATGGGTGCTGACATAACGGTAATGCTTCTCATGCCTCAATTGTTTTTCCTCCTCTGACATTGAAATGGCCTCATTCATCGCCTCAGCAGTTGCCTCTATATTCCATGGGTTAACCCGAATAGCACCACTCAATGACGGTGAGCATCCAATGAACTCTGACACCACTAGCATGCTCTTTTTCGGACCTCTCACCTCCGATGTGGGCTCAGACCCTGTTACCCCTTGCCTACAGACAATGTATTCATATGGTGTCAAGTTCATCCCATCCCTCACAGCAGTCACCACCACACATTCCGCTATTGTATAGTAGGCAATCTTCTCCACACTAGACACATCTCGGTCAATGAAAACAACGGGGTTATATCCCAACTGGCCAAATTCTCCATTAATCCTATCGCAGCTCTCCCGAATCTCTGCCTGGATGGTTTCCAGATCCTTAGACCTTCCGCGGGCTGGATTCACAATCTGCACCAGCACTGCTTGCCCCTGCCACTTGGGATGTGTCTTTAGCATATTCTCAAAGGCAAGAAGCTTCAAATTGATCCCCTTAAAGATATCCATATCATCCACACCGAGCAACACAGTCTTCCCCTCAAACTGCTGCTGCAGCTCAGAAACCCTCCACTCCCTATCGGGCAAGCGCAGAACCGACTGCAATTGACCCATATGAACTCCCACTGGCATGATTTTGATCCCAACAGTGCGGCCAAAGTAATCCAACCCAATGTACCCACGCTTTGACTGGTATTCAATTCCCAGCATCCTACTACAACACGAGAGGAAATGCCTGGCGTAATCGAAAGTGTGGAATCCGATAAGATCACAATTGAGAAGCGCCTTTAATATCTCCTCGCGCACAGGGAGGGTGCGGTAAATCTCCGACGAGGGGAAGGGGCTGTGGAGGAAGAACCCGATGCGGAGGCGGTTGAAGCGGCGACGGAGGAAGGTGGGCAGCGCCATGAGGTGGTAGTCGTGAACCCACACGTAGTCGTCCTCCGGATTGATGACTTCCACGACCTTCTCGAAGAAGAACTTGTTCGCGAGCACGTATGCCTCCCACGTGCCGCGCTCAAAGCGGCCGTTCCAGGACGAGGATCCGGAGGATGTTGGGGACGACGAGGAGAAGGGGAGCATGTAATGGAACAGAGGCCATAGGTGACGCTTGCAGAAGCGGTGGTAGAAGCGGTCGTTGAGGGGGTCGGGGAGAAATACCGGCACGCAGTGGAGGCGATCGAGCAGCGCCTGGGAGACCTCATCCTGGTAGGCGACGGGGACCTCGGCGCGTAGGCCGCCGACAAAGAGCACCTCCATCTCGTCTGGAATGCCGTCGCGGAGCTGGAGGAGCAGCGAGTCGTCATCCCAGGAGAAGGACCAGCCGCGGCCGTCGGGGCGGCGCCGCGCGACGACGGGGAGCTGGTTGGAGACAACGATGAGGCGCTCGCACGCCAACGACGAGGGCACGTCGGAGGTGACGCTGTTCGTCGCCGCGGGCTCCGACTCGTCCTCCCCGTCCAGCTCCGACAGCGTCCCGGGAACCGTCATCACCCGCGACATCCTCTTCATCCCGAACGACCCCGACCTCCGCCGCCCCCCGCCGCCGGCGGCCGGGCCCAGCGCCGCGAAGTTGCCCTCGGCGAGATCGAGCAGGTTGGTGTACGACCGCGACATCATGGCTGACACGACCTCCGAAGCTTCGCCGCACAGGCTTAGCCCGTTCGATCCGCGGAATGGAGGAGGTTTTTACCAAACCCTAGGAGTTGGTGTCCGCTTTGATCTGATCTGAATGGAATGGAGACGGGAAACGGCGAGGGAGGACGGGGACGACGCGCCCGTATATTCCAGCGGGAGTTGGGCTCGGTGCGCGACGCCTCCCCGTGGACCGCACACCACTGACAGCATGGGTCGAGAGCCTTTCGGTGAGTGCGGGTTCCCTGGACCGCGCCTAGGGAGCGAGCTGCATCGGGAAAAAGAGGATAAGGTTTCGCTTGCCCCCTCCAATGCCAGCTGGCGTCACGCGCCCCACCTCCCCATGTGGCGCCCTCTCATCTGACGGCTGAGGTGAGCGTCGCTCTGGCTGCGCCTACTGGATGGACGGATGGGATTCGACCACGGTCACGCCGATTCGAGTTGCCATGGGGCTATTTTAAAACAGTTGAGATTTTTAACTTATTCCGGGACTCACTTGCATGTTTCCCTCGTCTTTTCCGCAGTAGAGGTGGCTCAGGTGGGACGGTTTGGGGCAAGAAAAACGTGTCGGCAGCAGGGATTGCCACGTTGACTTGGTGGTGTGACGTAAGGTCTGACGTGAAGGGTGGTGGTTCCACGTCCTGTGCGCCAATCCGGCTTCATTTACGGACAGTTACAATCGCTCGTTTATTCTTATCTATTATTAAAATCTGGGTAAACACGGAGCTTTTACCTGGTCTTTTTAAAATGAAAAAATACCCCCTCCATTTTTCTTAATGCCTTCGACTTTTAAACACGTTTTTCACTTCATCTTATTCAAAATTTTAGTACAAACAAGAAAAAAGTCATGCTTAATGTACCTTTATTGCTAAAACAAATTACAACGAAATAAATGATACTTACATTTTTTTTAATAAAACAAATGATCAAATACGTGTCCAAAAGTTAAAAACTTCAAAAAAAAGAAGGAAGTATCAATTTTGATCCAACTTTTGCTCGAGCATTAAATTGGTCACCAAGGTGCAAAATCGGGCAAGATGGGCTCAAGTTGGGATTGCTCAAAAGAAGCTCGAGAGCCACAGACGACTCGAGACACGCCGAAGCCTTGCTCAGGTCATGCCAGCGAGGTAAGCACGTGTTAAGGCTGGGCCACTTGGGGCGTGGCTTCCCAGCGAAGCCATGACCCTGACCGGACCCTTTCTGATATTCGAAGTGACTAGACTGCTTCGGGAGCCACGAAACATGCACCACATGGATAGGATAGCGTTGGAACAGTGCAGATGCAATAGTGCAGCAATAGAAGTGGGCCCGAGTTGGCAGATAATATGGATATCAACTTCCTGCAGTAGTGTGCCCCGGTCACACACCCCACCCCCCTCCCCCGGGCCATCCGTTGATTCATTAAACACACGGGGCCTGCCAGCGCCAATGGCATGATGGGCTCAACCACGATTCGAGCAACTATAAAAGGTCGCGCCTAGCAACAGTAGAGGCATCGAATCTGAACCTCATCTGATATAGACCAACACATGCATACAAGGGACAGAGATCCACACAAGACTTAGGCACTCGCACACTCCTCGACACACACGCCGAGAAGACAGCGAAAGAGGTAGTCAAGCATTGTAGTTAAACGCAGTGGTGGTCCCAATGGTCTCTAGAGCCCTTCACTGGCGACGATCACACCAATCTCCTCGTACTTCTTTTTGACTCATATGATTAAGGCCCTGTTTGTTTGAGCTGCAGTTTCTCTAAAAGCTGCTTCTGGAAAAAGCTACAAAAAACTGGCTTCTAGGAAAAGCTCAAATCACAGTACAAATTGGGCTTTTGATGACTTTTGGTTTCTTTGAAGTGAGTTCCAAAAGCTGGCTGTTTGTTTGAGCTTCTGGCTTCTAAGGCTAAAAGCTGGCTAGAAGCTCAAACAAACAGGGCCTAAGAACCATTGGAGTAGGGTTGTTATCTCCCTAGAAAGGCCCGAACCAGCCAAAAAAGCTTTGTCCCAAAGCATATACACCCTTCCTCCCACCGTCGCGCGGTGAGCCCGAACCTGTAGGGTCTTAGCAATCAGCTCACCCCTCTATACAAATTTTGCCGTCCGACCCTCGGGGCCGTGATGTGAGGTCGAGAAAGCAAAGACTCAAGAGGAAAGAGAAGTCAATATTTTATATGGTAGCAAGGTGAGTAGTTTGAACAACATTATTTATTTTGTTTATGTAGAAGTGTAAAAAACATTTTTTTTTACTTCTGGTCATAAACATTTGGGCTCTCTTGATAAGGAACATAAGGAGCTTTCAGGCCTCTTTGTTTTTGTAACAAGTTGTATTTTGAATGCTTATTTTACCTAATTATGTATGGCCAAGACCTAAGAGCATCTTCAATCGTTTCTCTAAATTTCTCTCATTAAATACTATTCACTAGCCCTCTATCCGTCAATTAAAATTGCTTCACACTTTATCTTATACTTTAGAAGATAGCTTCCCTCCAACAATTATCATATGCAACACTACAATATGTGAATAGTGTTTTACAGAGTGATATAGAGAGGCGGTTGGGAACTTGGAATGATGTGAAGCTAAATTGTTGGGCTTCGATAGTTTCGATAGAAGCAATTTCGAAAAGGTAAAACAGTCGTTCAACTTTGCAAGAAGTGGTTGTGGAGTACGTGTTGAACCGTTTAGGGCGTTGCGGTCGCCACTAAACGCCAATATGTGTTGATCTCGTTCCCAATGTGCATGGCGTTGGTGTCGTCGTGTTGACCAGGCGAGGCGAGCAGCTGGACCATGAATGCGGCTGACCCACAATGGTTGTGGGCAGGGATTACGAAACTGCAGTTAACCGGTGAACTGGTGGGGGCCGGTTTTTGAAAAACCGGTCGGCTAAGTTTGAATTAAATCCAAATTTGGTTCAAATTTAAAAATTCGTGAAAAAATCTGAAAAAATTCCATAAAATAGTAAACATTATTATATGACTATTGGCCGAAACATAATTTGAAATTTTGAAATTTTTATGTGTTTTTCGTTGGATATGAATAAAAATAATTAAATAAAGGAAGAATATGCCATATATATGACCTGACCTGCCTCCTTGGATCCTTCCCCTACCCGTGACCGACACTTTCCCCACAGACCGAGCGCCCCAGCCGCCCACTTCCCCAGCCCCCTCTGCTCCACCCCTTCCGAGCGCTCCAACCGCACGGCTAACCGCGAAACCGAGCGGCTAGCCGGTAGATCCGGGGGCTAGCAGGTGCGGACCGACCGATTCGGGCGGTTAGCCGGACTTCCAGGCGGTTAATCGGTGGGGTTTAGCGGCTAACCGAGGTGAAGGACGGCGGCGCGCGCCAAAGAATGGCCGGCCGGCGAGGCGCCAATGTTAGTCGGGCTAGCCGGTCGGCTAGCCCTCTGCGTGGCCATGGCCATGGCTGTGGCCGTGGCCGGCTGGCGCCCCTCTGCGTGATTTTTTTTATTTGATAAATGCACTGCTAGTGTTAGGGTTAGGTAAAGATTAGGATTTTTGTATATTTTTTATTTGATAAATGCACTGCTAGTGTTAGGTTTAGGGTTATTACGAAGAGATTTTGTGTTGCCATGCAGTGAAACGCTAAACGAATGGCGGATGAACCTAGCGATCCGGTTTGGGAGTATGGTCTGAAAGTGAAAGCAGGATTCAAATGCAATTTCTGCAAAGAAACCAAAGCGGGAGGCGGCGCAAGCAGATTTAAGCACCACTTGGTTGGTCGTGGCAGCAATGTGAAACCTTGTAAATCAGTACCTCCTGAGGTGAGGGACTTCTTTTGACGGTACCTGAATAGAACCAAAGAAAAAAAGACCGAGAAAATTAGAGAGCGGCTTAGATTGGAAGAAGCCGCAGCATCGGCAGGGAGAGGTGGAGGGGCTTGGCAGGAGCAGAGGCACCACATGGGGGGTTCAGGGTAGTGGAGCAGGCGGTTGGCAAGAGCAGTACATGGGGGGTTACAACGAGCGAGAGCAATATGAGCGGGCCATGGCTGCGTCGAGGATGGAGTCAGACTTTAGGGCGCGAGCAGGAGAAGGGTATGAGCATGGCCGTGGAAGTGGGGGTGGTGCTTCTGAACCTGAGCCTAAACAAGGGATGCTGCGGCGAATGTTCTCGCGATCGAGCTCACAAAGGAAAACTCGACCTATCGATGCCTCAACCACGATTCAGCCAAGAATTGACAAGACAGGTTCTCAGTCTCACAGGAAGACAAAAAGGTGAAACGTTTGTTTGGCATGTCCGGTATTCCTGGGAGGAAAGCCGATAATCCTTACTTTGTCGCTGCTGTAAAGGAGACACAAAGATTAGATAAAAAAGTTAAAATTGTTTTTTCTTACTTTATGTACTACTTTGTTGCCAACTAATCATATTATGCCATATGTTGCTTTTGTACGAGAGGCGGTGCAATCACAGTCTGGTCGGGATATTGATGGAATATATTTAGATGACGAGGAGGCAGAGATCAAAAGAGAGATGGAGGCGTGGAAAAAAGATTGGGGTCACTATGGAGTGACTATAATGTGTTATTCTTGGATGGGGCAGACTGGTATGAGTATCATAAACTTCATGCTGTACTGCAATGACACAACTTACTTTTACAAATTAGTAGATGCAACAAATCAGACGCAGGACACTAAATTCCTCGTCGAGGTATACTTCGTCTATTTTGCTGTTGTTTTACGCCCTATTACCGTCTATTTGTTGTTGTTTTACGCTCTATTACCGTCTATTTATTGTGAACATTTTTCATACAGACAATACATAAGGTGGTGAAAGAGGTAGAGGTGGAGAATGTTGTCCAGATTGTTACGGACAACGGTGCCAACTATAAGGCAGGTGTTTGAAACTAAGTAAGAAATACATGTCTATCGTTTGTCAGCCCTGTTTGGCTCACACTATCAATATGATGCTGAAGGATATTGGAGAATTCCTCAAAAATAAAGCAATCATTGATAGTGCAAAGAGGATATACCGATGGCTATATAACTCTATAAAGCTTCATGCTATGATGAAACAAGCCATTGGCGGAGAGTTAGTGAAATGGAACGCAATTAGATTTGGCACCAACTACACATTTTTAGCGAGCTTTTTGAAGCATAAGAGTGGCTTCATGAGGTGGATGGCAAGTAAGAGTTCCAAGCTATCTCTTACTGTTAGTCTGAGGACAAACAATATGCACATCAAAATTTGTCAGATCTATGTTGGTGGGCTAGGGTTAAAGAGTGCGTCAATTCAGTGGAATACTTGTATGCTTTTCTTCGTATGGTTGACCAAGACAAGATTTCAACTATATGCAACGTGCTACCAATGTACCATGATGTCCGTGAATGGATGTATAGAGACCTTCAAGAGCCCGATCGTACGCACTACTTAACGGTTCTTGATACCAGGGTTGGAGATGTGGCGTACGACACTTATATTGGGGCAGGTTAGTACTGAAATGTTTTATTGAATTGTTTTATTGAGTTGTTTTATTGAATTGTTTAAGTGAATTGTGTATTTTTTCCATACAGCTGCGGCTTTGAGCCCATCCCTCCACTACAGTAGGGGCACTACTGAAACCATGCTAGCAGATCTGCGATGGGCATTTGATAGAATGACAGACAGTGTTCCGCTGCCCAAGCATTGGTGGAAGCAGATGTGTGGAGGAGAAAGGGTGGTTCCTTCATGGGCGATCATGCGTATCAAATGGCAATACATGAAAAATTAACCTGTAATTGTGATTTGCGATCTACCATTATACGATAGTGGTGGAGCAGACTGTTTACCAATGTATGTTGTTACGTGTAGGACAATGGTGGAGCATGTTTGGCACGGACACGCCAACGCTTCAAAGGCTTGCCAAAAAGATTGTGAGCCAGTGTGCGTCCTCTGGTGGATGTGAGAGAAATTGGAGTACCTTTGCCTTCATTCACACGAGGCCCCGCAACAAACTTGAATATAACAAGCTGCACAAACTTGTTTTCGTTTGTTACAACTCAAGACTTCGTCTTGAGCGGGTTAAAACTCAGACGAGAGAGGTAGAATATGACCCTGCAGACCAACTCTTACACCTTTCAATTGCAGGCAGGAATAGCTCAATGTTCGATTGGTTGGAGATACGGCCATATGTCAAATTATTCTAGCATAGATTCTAACATATGCCAAACATGCTGTCTAAATTCTAGTATAGATCATGAAAAATTTAATTTGCATGGTATGTTTATTACTTTTGTTGTAGGTCAAATTCTACTCCAGTTTTAGATAAGGACAGCACTGACACTGACAACCCACTGCCATAAACATTTGTCGTAAACCTAAAAGACCCCGGCACTATTCAGAAAAAGACCAAGGGCAAAAGCATAGACGAGTGGGCTGAGCAGAATATGGGAGACACTCACATTGGTTAGAGAAAAACTCGCTTGCCTCCTCCTATCAAGCGTTTATCGAAGAGGGCGAAGGGGAAGAGGCTGTCCACGAAAAATGATGATTAAGAGGATAATGATGCAAACGAGGAAGAAATTGCAAAAAGCCCCACGTACCAAGAATCAAATGACAGTTCATCCTCAGATGATGGGGAGGATGATGACAGGGATGATGACGGGAATGGCGGTGATGAGGGCGGTGATGGTGAGGGTGGCGCTGATGACGGGGGTAATGACGAGGGTGGTAACGAACCAAGCTTCCAACCTGTGATCAAATTCTACCCACAAGGTTCACACCTTACCTCGCAGGGAGCCACTAGGCCCAGGTCATCCACGTCTAGAAGGGGCAAGCAAGACAACCCGCAAGACCAGAAGAGCTCAAGCTCTACGAGTGGTACTTATACGGGTTATAATTTTTATCCTCCCCCATATCTTCAACCAATTAATCCACATATCAGAAAGGTATATGAATAGGAAATGCCAGATTATTATGTAACTCTATATTAAAGTTGGCAAGCCAATGCCTGGACTACAGGATTAAGTTGGGAAGAATTTAAAGCAGACTTAATGAACAACCATGATCTACTAGTCATGTCTACAGAGGAGTACTGCAGGGCATACCCTGAATCTGGACTTCAATATTCTAGATATTAGATAGAACTTACAATGATAATATTCTGTTCCCGTTTCATAGTTACATATATTTCTTTATAACATGCATGTGTAATTTTATTTATGTCTCATTTGTAGGTGCCGGCGTGCCACTGCCTCTCTCCATTCATCGTTACTGATTAATACGTTTGAGGTAAGCTTTTGGTAAAAAGTTCAGCGGTATGACATCTTGAGTTGTGAATTATGGATGGAATAATAAAATGGTAGATATATAATATATGTTATGAAATATGTAAATTATGTTTCTTTGTCTGCAGAGTGGATGATCAAATTATAGGGGAGGTGCTGTCGAAATTTATAGAAATAAAGGACTTAGTAGTAATTTTTCTATTTTTTCTATAATTTTGTATGTCCCGAGTGCCAAATTAGTGCTAAATTGACATTTGTATGTCCCTATAATTTTTCCGACAGTAAAATTAATTCCAAATTATAGACAAATTGACATTTGTATGTCTCTATAATTTTTCCTATTTTTAAATTGATTTTTCTATTTTTTCTCTAATTTTTCTATTTTCAGCTAAAACAGACCGGTTAGCTGAGCCAACCGGTCGGCTAGCCGGAAAAACCGGTGGGTTAACCGACCGAGCCGTTTTTTAAATACGAATTTGAATATGACCGGTTTTTCAACGAAATTTCCGGCTAACCGCGAAAACCGGTCGGCTAGCCGAGCCGGGCCTCCCTCGGTTTTTTGGCTCGGCTCGGTCGTGCAATCCCTGGTTGTGGGTCGCCGCGCGGATTGGTAGCCGATTATCGGGTCGTGCGCTCCCGTCTGTGGAGTGGAGGCGCGCGCCGCCATGAGGTGGAGATCGGTCACGACGGCCAGTACGCCATGGGCCGCGCGCTGCCACAGCGTCGCGTCGGCTCTGAGTCAGCAGCCTCCATATCCGGACGGAAAAGAAACGTTAAAAGAAGCCGCGGCTGTCTCGTTGTATGTGTGGCCTGCAAAGCTGCTGTTTTCATCCTGTTTTTCTGCGTGGGTGCTGCATTGGACGGTTGGGTTTCGTTCGTGGTCCAGCACTTCATTGATCGGTACGCTACGTCCCTCTCCGGCCGGCTCTCCGCGCCTAGAGCTGCCTCGGGCTTTTAATTAGCAATAAACTAGTGCAACCGTGTGTCCATGTGAATGAAATATGCTTCGCAGCATGCATGCAACAAAAGTGAAATCCAACTTTGTGCATATTTTACTAAGGAAATATTTTGTTCTGGACACTCGATACTTGCAATAACATAGAGCTGTTATCGAGAATATGGTCATTCTAATAATGGTTATGACGACGAATAAATATGGGTGTTTAATAATATTCAAGATGATGGCATGATACCGTGCGAGTTGTGTACCATAGACTGTTAACAAAAATATTATACGAAGAACAAAAACTCGTGCGCTTTTAACACTGAGATATGTACCGTATCCGTTTGCGGAAATGCGGAATGCACATTAAGAATATGGCAAGAGGGGTGGTGGCGTGGTGCTAGATGTATGGGTTTTAACCCATGTATTATTAGTTCATATAGATCTCGAAAACTCATGTGTGGAATGGTAAACATTACCTGTGACGGCGTGTTCTCCGCTCAACCACTGCGGATCACACCCCCAGTCGATTTTTAGGCATAATTAACTCGATCAAGCTTCGGTTCGATTTGGCGTCGGGCACAACAAGGAGCTATCATGATTTACCTGTGTTCGGACCCTCGCGGGTAATAGTCCCTCTCCTCTTGAGTCTTAACTCTTTTCGATTGTGGTTGAATGAGAATGTGTTTCTGAGTGTTTGAATGCACGAATGCTAGTGCCCTCGTGCCCCTTCCCTCTCTCTCTCTCCTTTTATACAAGCTTTGGGTGACGGAGAGCCGAGGGGTAAGCGATCTGATCTTCGTAGATAATCGACAAGACACGACAGAAAAAACGCAAACGCGTGCTGCTTGCACGCCAACAAGGCCATACCGCGTGCTTCAGAAGTGGCCTCGACCCGCTGATCCACCGGTGAGTCTGCGGGTGGGGCCTCACCGCTTCTCTCCCGACGCGGCGGCCTCCTCAAGCAAACCTTCTCTCACGGTCAATTCTTCACACATACAGTGACAAACTTCCGGACCTGCGGGGTCATCAGAAGCGGTAATCATTTCTTCATTGTCTATCCGCGCGTGATGTCTCATTAAATCGCTTGTCCTTCGCGAAGCAGGGAGCCGTCCCAAGACTCATACGCAATGCTTTCTCGCCCATGTGAGGCCCGTTTGGCGTGGGGCCCTCGTCTGGTCTCGGAGGGGCTCGCCCACGCGCTCCGCTTTGGCGCGTGGGGCCCTCGCCTCGTCTTGAGAGGGCTCACCCGCCCGCCTCGACGCGGGGGCCTCTTGGCTCTTGAGGGCTCGCCGCGTCTTTGGGCGTTGCTCGCCCGTCGACGCGTGGGGCCCTCTTGGCCTCCGAGGGCTCGCCCATGCCACGGGGTCTTGCTCGCCTTTGACGCGTGGGGCCCTCTTGGCCTCCCGGGGGCTCGCCACATGTTGGGCCAGGCCTTGCTCGCCACTTTGACGCAGGGGCCTCTTAGCCTTCTCAGGACTCTTTGTACCCCGGTATTTATTACACCGACAACCTGCATGAATGCTCAATTCTTGCACAGGTGAAGCTCTCTTTTACAATTATTTTACTGTCCAATTCCGAGGTTAAGTACAAAAGGCAAGGTGGAGGTCATGTACCAAGTTAAGACAAGGCTGGGTTCAAGTACCAAGTTAGATTTGACATACAAGTTGTATCATACCTTTGAATGACCCCTTTCTGCACGTACAAATGCCGACTTGCATATTTTGAAAAAGACACACTAAAAATAAGAGTTGAAATTGCACATACGAGAAAAGAGATTTTGCCTCTTCCTATTCATTGCGTTGCCGCATATAGCTCACTCCACCCCTCTACTCTAGCATGTACTAGAGATGGTGAAAGCAGGTCTCCGAAACCATCCGCTGTTGAGATCCTACATCGGAAGATGGCAAATATGTTTGTTGGGACGCGCAATATACGACTGCTCATTGCTATATGTTTCTACGATGCCGACTACTTTCTCTATGTTGCTAGCGGGATCATCATCATCTATCCTTGGTTTCAAGTCCGAGGTAGATAAATGTGTGCCTTTTCTATCTGTGCGGGATTGTTCCCTGCTATGACGGATTATTCCATAGAATTTATGAATAAGTATATTTACGAGTGATATGTGTGTTGCAGCTACATGCATATCTAATTATCATTATCCTTACTGTTAGCTGATTAATTAAATGTGTCATGATTTATTAAGTGATAGATTTAAACGTAAGAGTGCACCTGTTAAAAGGTGGAAGAGTTATGCCAACCCTCGATACACATTTACTCTTAATGTTGCACCGCAAATAATTGTGTGAAATTCATGCAAGTCATCTTTTATACTCCAATTTAAATTACAGGTACCTTACATTGAAAACATGATTATCACATCAACATGCGTGCAGTCATATAGTACTGTAGTAATTAAGTACATTTTGGAGATTAATTATATCGATTCCTTTAGTGCGAGTTATTCCTGACACGATTTGTTGGGAATTTCCTACGTATAGTTGGTTTGTTGGGAAGCTACTCGGGGGGCCACAGCCAGCCATCCCTACTGTATAACAACTTTGTATGCATTGTTCGCTGGTCAGCCAATATATCGGCCACTTGGATGAGAATATCCCAGCTGCCGGAGGAGATATGCAGCTTTGTTTGGTTCCCAATAATGTGATCAATGGTCACCCTGTCCTTGAGGGGTGTATTGAGCTGCACTCCAGTGAGTAGTCCAGTGAGCGGGAGAGAGGGCGATGACAATTCTCCCCTGAACTCTTATCTCAGTTCTCAAGTGATGGCTTCTCTCTTCTACGGTCCAGTACGTGTCTCACTTGAACTTCACATGACATGAGAGAGGCCGTAGTACAAGCTTTCGGCTCTCGTCATTTAAAAACTTATCACAGCTGATCCGGACCCTGTTCCGTTAGGTGGGATGGTTCCATTAGCGAGCAAACGGCCCCCACCCCCCGACCTGCTTGTCCACATAAGTTGCACACGCGCTTTGCACAAAGACCACGCCTTTCGCAACCCAACACGAGCTAAAGCCTACAGGCTACAGCCCATGCGAAAAAGACGGCAATAAGAAACCCAAAAGAATGCTTGCCTTGGCAGCAATTTGGGGGCATATCCCGGGATTTTATTCGGATATGAACGAATCGCGCTTTTTGCATTCCCCTGCGGGCTGCGGCTGCCTCGATCCTAATCAATAATGGCGCAAATTGACCAGATAGATGAATTTGCAGCCAAAGGCAACTTGCAGGTTGCAGCATCCGCCGGCCGGTCAAGCCTCTGATTTTTTCCTCTCTCGCTCCGCGAAATGCTTCATGTACACGTACATGCTCCGGTATACTGTGAAAACGGAAAAACTAAAAACAACGACATACACTCGTTGGGCAAACAATTAATAACGGTATTCATATGCACCATTGGACTAGCAAGAGCTTCTATTCCCGCGTCGTGTTGTGCTCCCTATGTGTCATGCGTCTACTTCCGCCTCTCACTCCCTCCTCTCTTATCCATATTATAGTCACATCCGTGAAACAATTTTTTCTAACTTCTTTTTAACTGTTTTGCATGTTGCAATCACATCCATCAAACAACATTGTATCTCTCTATATACATCTCTTTTAGTGTTTTTCATGTGGCAGTCACGTCCATGGAACTAACCATAATGTATCTAGCATACATGATACATGCTATATGATACTTCATGATACCTACTTGATATTTATATGATCTTTCATGATATCTATCTAATACCTATATGAATTCGTTATCCTATTATCAACGATAAACAACCGCCACAAAGGCTTAATCCACTCTCTGAAACCGGAGTCTGCAAAAGCTCCTCTTGGAAGCCCCAGATCTAGGAAGCAACTCCGTCGAAGCCAAAAGCTATATGCAAGTGTCGTCAGGGCAGTAGAAGTCAACACCGACCACGTCGCCTAGGAACGTTGGATTTCCATTGGATCTGGGAGCAAAGACCTTCTACTTTCACTACCGTGAGTTCTAAAGTAACTGTATAGGATCACCACTCTGACGACCCTCTGACCACTGACGCTAGGAAAAACAATCAGGAAGGCACCGAAATTACGAACACCTTCGGATTTGCCCTCTGGCTACTGTAGCTAGAGCTTATCCGGTCGAAACTATCTGACCTTGAAAGCGGCTAGGCAAAAATCAATCATTTCTCCTCAGCCTCCTCTAAAGTGGATCATTTTTTCTCCTCTCTCAGATTGGGATGATATCTCCCGCCACACAATGTCATATATGTTTGTTGAGAAAGAACATCAATCCAACTCTTCATCTAATAAAATAAGTGGTGCCAAACATAAAAAGAAGAGACAATTTTATCCTGATTTGAGCCTATAAATTTCTACATACTATTAATCTTTTTCAACATAAGATCAGAAAGATAAAAGTCATGGAGAACGTTAGAAAATGATAGAAAGCTCTAAGGCCTCCTAGCTCGGCGTTCGTAATATTTATTTCAGGCACATAATTTCCATGCACTAGCATTTTGTATCCTTAGGAAGTTCATCTTATGTTCAAAGTTAGTCTTTTGATAACACATTTTCTCTAGTTCTACATGGATGCATATTTAAATATCTATGTAACGTTGACGGAACCTTATCAAAATAGATATATGGATACTAACTATGATGTCACTACCTTTGCTAACTTAAGAGGGGTTAGAAACATACAACCCCGACCCAAGGCCGGGCGAGCTATGCCACCCTTTACTACAATCTCCCTTCGTAGTAGCGGTGCTCTTTTCCCTGATTTCCTTCTCTCTTCTTTTTTTTTTGAGCAAAATTTCCTTCTCTCTTCTTGAGCTAAGATATCATCGATCCCTTCGTGCGCGTGGCGGTGCTCTTTTCCGCGGTGAAGGTGGGATCTCCGTCATTGTAGCATGGGGATTAGTGGGGGGGGGGGGACCTCGCCAACCCTTGTGGCGGCTCGGGGGCGACGCAGCGACCCCCTCTCCCAGCCACCTCAACCCTATCGCCCGCCCGCCGCCCGCGACGGCCGGCAGCCCCCTCCCTCCTCCTCCTCCCTCGCCTCCTCCTCCCCAGCGGCGTTTGGAGCCACGCGAACGGCGGCGCTTCCCCACCTTCGGCTGGCGCGGCGGTCGGCGACCCTCCATCCCTTGGCACGGCCATGCGACCCGTGGCGGAGCCTCCTTCTCCCGTCATCGCGGCGGCTGCTCGCGCCCTCCACCTCTGGCGGCTGGCTAGCGGCAGCAGCAGCGCAGGCGGTGGCCTAAGCGGCGGCAGCGGCTTGGCGGTTTAGCGGCGCGGCCACGGCCGGCGGTGCCGGCGGCCGCGGCCGCGCGCCGCCCATCTTTCTCTCCCGGCCAGATCTGGCGGCGGCGGCGCTCCCTCGATGTATGGCTCCGCGCGCGCGCCCTCTTCCTCTCCCCGGCCAGATCTGGCGCTGTCTGCGGGCTCCCTCTGATTATACCACGCCGCGGCGTCTCCCACCGCGCCGTCGCCGGCGGTGGCCATCCCCGGCGCCGCCGCCCCCTTCCCAAGCTCCTCCCTCCTCCAGGCCAATCCGGCTCCTCCTCTCCGTCCTCCTTCTGGCCGTCCATCTGTTCTAGATTCGGCGTCACCCGGTGTTGACACCCGCCAGATCTGGCCGGGACGGCGTCTCCTCCTTGGCGTGGCGCAAGCGGCCTTCGTGCTTGGTCCTGACTTTGCTGCCTTGTCCCTCCCCCTTTGTAAGGGACCCAGTGGCCTTGCCGGCCTCTTCCAAGCCCGTTGGCACTTCGGTTGGTTGTGCTCTGTCGGGACGTCGTTCGCTTCCCTCCTTCTTTGTCACCACCTTCGCGCGCAGTGGTGGAGCTCGGCGCCGGCTTTTCCTCTTCCTTCCTTCTTCTTCCCCTCCTTCTGGGCCCTTCTTGGCGGAGACCGCCCGGGGAGACCGCTCTGCGAGAGGCCGAGTCCGCCGGCAAGAGGCCCGGTTTGGATGGTGTGTTGGCCGGAGCGGTTGGAGTGGGTGTGCTCTAGGGATGTGTGTCCGGTGGCCTCGTAGCTCGACGTAGCTCGGCATCGGCTTCTTCTGCTTCTTCCCCCTCCTCCTAAACCCGTCTCGGTGGAGTCCGCTTGGGTGGTCCGCTTCGGTGGCTGGCCGAAGTGGTCGGAGCAGGTGGCTCCAGGGGCGTGTGTCCGGCGGCCCCTTAGCTCCTCCCGTGGTGGCGTGGTGGACCACTGCCTGTCCTTGGCGTTGCGGCGACCCCTGTTGGTGACGGGGCTAGTCTCAGGCCGTCTAGATGGCGTGGCGTCTGGTCTCCTTCGCTTCTCGTGCGCTGGCCACTCGGCGGGGTGGCCCCTCTCCGGCGGCGTTGGCTGACGACCTTTCCCTAACGGCGTCACCGTTCTCTGCCTCTTGACTTGGTCCCGTCCCCGTCGTCTTGACCCTCCCTTTCGCCGAGGGGTCGGGTGGTGTGGGCGGTCTCTTCCGCGTCGAGGAGCGGCGTTCGTCTGCGCTTTTCGGCTCTTCGTCGTTGGCCTGCGGCTCGGTTCTTCTGTTGCTTTCAGCCTTCGGCGGCTTCTGCCTTCTGCGCTAGTACGGCTGGTCTTGGCGAAGCTCTGCCCTTTTGGGCTGGTGTTGGCGTCACCTTTGGTGTCGTTCCCTCCTTGGAGGCATCACTTCCAGACCTTTCTGTGCTCTGGGTGAAAACCCTATCGGCATTGCGGCGGCGGCAGGTTCTTCCTATCGTTTACCTTGTTGAAGGCGTCGTGGTTTGCCGTCTCGCGCTTTGGGCTTCCGCTGGGTCTGTTGTTTTAGAAGTCGTTCGTCGCTATGTGAGTGTTAGTGGTGTTTTCCCTTCTCCCTCTCCTGTATCTCTCCCTGTTCGACCGTTGGCCTAGTGGGCTTCGGTCGTGTTCTCGGCGGTGACCGGAGGTGTGTCTGGCTTTGGCCAGAGTTGCAGCGGAGCGCTGCGGTTGTACCCCGTGTTTGCACAGGTTTTTTTTTATTTTCTTCTGCTTATCAATGAAATAGGTCGACAGTTCTTCTGCCCTTCTTTCAAAAAAAAAAAAAACTTTAATCCTCCCCTTGTGGCATGGCATGGGGGTCTTTGTTGGGCGGTGGTTTTAGTGGCCTCGCATTCGCAGTCGCAGCTGCTCCGAAGAGTCGGTGGTCGTTTCGTTCCGGCCGGGAGCACGGACACCTTTCTGCTAGCGCGCGGCTGGCCTCATATGTTCTGCTCCCATACTTTGATCGCTTTGCGTTCTGTACAAGAGATCTTTTTTGCTGTTATTATAGCTCTATCTACATGTCATTCCCTTCCGTTGCGTGCTGAGCCGCTGAGGCTGGTTGCATACTCAAAGATAAAAATTAGCTGGCGAAAAGAATCAGGTTTGCTGCCGTGGATTGCTAACGTAACAACCTGTCCGCCTGGTGTATCTGATTATCTGGAGATGATTTTTTTTGGTTTGGTATTGTATCGCTGCTCCAACTCGCCGAGCCTCCAACCTCCGGGAGCTGGGAGACCCACCTCATCCACTTGCTCAGCTGCATCGATCTCGGGGTACAAAGGATGGGGAAAAAACTGAAACTCAGCATCTGGCCTGGTTCTTTTCTGAAAGATCGTGGCGAGCCTCAATCAACTCCTGCTGCGTATCCTGTTCTTTATTACAGTATATATGTATGTGTTCCAGACGTGCATTGACTCTTGGCCTCCTGAGAATCTGGGATAGCCATATCCAGAATTCCATACTTCGCTGTGAGAGGGAGCATGAACACGTGTGTGCACCTTAAGAAATTTAATACTAGCTTGGCTATCGGAATACATCTATCTATTACATATATAAAGGAGGAGCAAACGAAACAACTCTCATGAAAATCAAGAAAAGGAAAAAGATTTTCATAATAAAGTTATGGGCGAGCGCCAGGCGCGCTCAGTCCGGACCCTCCCCGGCCGTAGGATCAACGGCAACCGCGCCAATGCGAGGGATGCCGTGCGCGAGCGTTCCAGGCAGCTATCTAGTCGTCCTTTGATTAAAAGTTCAATTAAACTTCTGATTTTTGTACAAAATTCAAACAGTGTTCAAAATACGTGGAATAAATTTCATAATTCTTCTAAAATCGAGAGCAACCCATTTTAAATACTTTTTGAATTTTTTCACTTTTCAATTTGTTTATGTGAATTAGGAGAAGGCACTTATGAAACTGACATCTATACTAAATAAACTTGGTCAGATCTTGATGAAACTTCGCCAGTCTTGATGAAACACGATGAAACTTCGCTGCAGGTCTTGATGAAACCTGATGAAACTTGGATGAAACTTCGATGTAACCTAATGAAACTTGGATGAAACCTGTTGAAACTTGAATTGACCTGATGAAATTTGAAAAAACCTGGATGAAACCTGTTGAAACTTGATGAAACTTGCATTAAACCTAATGAGACTTGACAGTTCAGCAAGTTTAACGAATAAGAAAGCCAAGTTTTAGTAGGCGAAACCCAAGTTTCAGTAAGCGAAACTCAAGTTTCACCAGATAAGTTTGAAGAGTTATATGGCAACATATATCTTGTTTTGTTCGTAAAAATACGAGGAACACGTTGGCGCAAACGGTTTGTGGATTGGAGTACCCAGTCAAAAATTATAGTCGCCAAAAGAAAAAAAATCCCATTGGCCCCACCCTTGCATGCGCACAGTGTGTTAGTCCTGCACCTTCCCGCACGCCGCGCTGGTCCGGACCGCGCCGGCCTTCCGAGGCACAGCCTTTCCGTAAAGTTATAATAAAGAGTACTTAACAATTAGAAATAAATCTAGCCGTACTAATGAAAGGGACACGAAATAGAGTCCAACGTACCCACCACATTAATCCTAAAACCCTAGAAATTTCTATTTTAATTAAAAAGAAAAAAAGATCTATACGATTGATTGAAGAGCCAGGTTCATATGTATATACTAACGAAAACACTTTAGGACGGACGTCCGTCCGTCCGGACTCCTCACTCACACGCTCGCGCTCCTCCTCGCTCGCGTCACCTCGCTTCAAGGCTCCTCCTCCTCGCCAGATTCCTCCTCCCACATGTTGTCGCGACCTCCTCCTCCGCCTCCTCGTCGTTGCATCTCCTCCGCCGCCTCCTCCGTGCTCCTCGCATGCCCCAGCTGCCGTGCCTCTCCCTCGCCTCGCCTCCTCCCTCCTCCGTCGTGGTGCCGCCCCCCTCCTCCTCCTCTCAAGGCGGCGGTGCCGTCCCGTCCTCCTCACGCCAGCGCCACGCGAGGAGCTCACTCGCCAGTGCTCCAGGGCCGCCGCCAGATCTGGAGGAGGATGGCGACCATGACGACGAGGAAGCACGGGGATGTCAAGCCCGCCGTCGGATCCGGCGAGTAAGGGGCAGGGTCTCGCCGGATTTGGGGAAGAAGGAGGCAAGGAGGAGACCCATCCCATTTTCAAACTCGAAACCTAAGGTTTATCTTTGAAAATTTAGAATTTGTGTGCTCCAAACCTGGATTTGTACATATGAAACCTTCTCTTTTCTCGATCTGGAACTCTGAGGACTTCGTCTTATGAAAATGTACCTTTTCTACTACTGAAACTTGGATCTTTTCCTACAGAAACTTGGACTTGCACTACTGAAACTTGGGTCTTACTTTTTTCAAAAATTTCGCTTTTGTCTTTGAAACTTAGGTTTCTTAATCAAACTTTGGATATTGCCTACCGAAACTTGAATTTATACTATCGAAACTTGGTTCTTACTCTCGAAAACTTTCTAAAATATCAAGTTTCGTCCTCAGGTTGCCACGGTTCATCAGGTTTCTACCGTTATTTTCTAGGTTTCCGTAGGTATTCGCGCAGGTTACGTGATGACGTCAGGCTCCGGACGTAGTGCTCGCCATATACTAAACTCATATAAAGATATAAGGCCATGGATTAGTTGAAATAGCGGATAAATCCCTTCTCTTGAAAGGATTCTACGCAATAGTAGTGTGATGCCTTTGCAAGCCTACCTCTCCAGTATGGCAATCTTGCTGTCCAAAGAAACCGATTGCCCTACTTGCGGTGGCTAATACCCCAAAACGCATTCTTAGCAGAGCTTTCTAGCAGATTGATTGAGCTATGTAAGAGTAAGTTCGTGGATTTGAATCTTGTCATCAAAGTGAAAGCACATCAAAGAGAGTTTCATATATTCAATTGATGAGGGGTGTCTCTTAAATCTCGAAGCACCGAAAAGAACTGGTTTCTAGTGTTCCCCTCCACTGCAATACATCAAAAGTGAGCACCGAGCAGAAGCACACAAAGAAAACAGACATTATCCCCGTGGGAGGGAAGGGTCGATATAGGAACAGGACAAGCAAAGCAACTAAACACACAGACACCATCCGCAGCGGAACTGGTAAAAATCACGTGAGATACGACCAGGATCGCGAGCGGATTGCATCGTCGTGTCGTGTTCCGATCTTGACTAGCCACAGAGCCAGTCCACCACGGCTGTCAGATTTCGCGCAAGTTGGATTCTTGCGCTTCATGTACCCCCCATAGTCGGATGCATTTCAGGGTGGGGTGCATGGATCGCCGGATAGGCTGCGGATCCGGCTAAGAGATCGCTACGAATCCGGCGGACGCGACGAAGGTTAGCCTCTTCGGTGTGTGGCGGCCGCGCCGGGGCAACGTCGCCGTCGGCGGAAAGCAGCGGATTGGACGCGCGAAAACGGCATCTCGGCGCGACGGGAGACGGCCCGGGCTTGCTTGATTAGCTAGGGTCGCCGGGCTCAACGATGAGGCCGATTTTTGTATGATATCCGATCTCGTTGGATTTGCAGGGACCACGACCACGGTTTCTTGTTTTCTCCCCTGCTGATGAGTGCACCGTTTCCCTTGTACAAGGAGGCCCTCGGTCTCTCTCACCGTTGATTGTTTGCCACGATGCATGCTGCACAACCAACCCTCTTTGATATGATCCTGTAAATAAAGTTCTCAAAATTTTTCTAACAAAGCAATCTGATTCATTTTTTTCTGTCTTCTCCCCTCTTTCTTGACCGAGCAAGTCAAGATAGACATTGTTTCAGATTAAATTAAATTAAATTAAATTAAATGAAAATTTGTTATTTTTGTATAAGCCAAATGATGTAATGTTTTGTAGTCATTCTTGTGGGGTTTTAAATAGACACATTTCTCTTTTCTGCATGACCTTAGTCTCCTTTTGGCTTCTTTTTTTCTTAAAATAACATCAATGAAAACTAACTATTGTAATGATTAGAGTTCGGCAAACTATTCAATCAAACTGATTAGATGATTAGATATTTATTTTTATTTTTCAAACCAAGGAAGCTTCTAGCTAGGCGAAACAAGCATGTCAACTTTCATCTTTTCTATTTATCTCTAAATTTGAAAAATCAGTTTTTGTTAGCCTTAAATATGCATCCTAAAACCATAAAAAAATAAGTCAAATAAAATAAAACAAAATTTTCTACTAGTTACCAATATATGCCCTCAAAGTTAAACTTATAAACAAATATGATGATAAAAAAGAAAACAATGTTACTCTCACAAAACTATCGCATGTGCACATAGTTCTAACTTCTAAGTAATCGACAAGATACTACCTCCGGTCACCAAAAAAAGTTACCGTTGACTTTTGGACATGCCTTTAACCGTTCGTCTTATTCAAAAATTTAGTTCAAATATGTAAAAAAATAAGTAATACTTAAAATACATTTAATAATAAACTAAATCATAACAAAATAAATAATATTTATATAACTTTTTTAAATAAGACGAATGGTCAAATGCGTGTCTAAAAGTCAACGGCGACTTCTTTTTGTGACCGGAGGGAGTACTTCGTAGTGGATACGTGAGCGAGAAGACGTGACGGCATGATGGCATCCTCGCATATATGGCATGGCTGATGCCTGTCCTTTAGAGGAAAACCTAATATAATGCCAACAGATCTTGACGTTTCATGGCTCTCCAGCCTCCATGCATGCATATCCCGGTAACTTCAAAGATACTCGTGTTTTTATAAAGGCAAATCTCGGGTCAAGGACTTCGGTATGACTGGATTATTTTGTTGTTGAGAGGCTGCATCGATGGGAGGCAAGTCCTGCGTTTTTATCTCATGCCCTGTCGGTTTGGCTAGGCAGGTCAGGGGAAAAAAAAAGTATTACTCCTTAAAAGAGTTTACACGTGAATGTACTGTGAATTGGCCGTATAATTCAATGTGATAATATAGCCCAACAGAAAAATTTGGGCCTTCATGGCCCATCAATCGTATAGTAATACGTCAACTTCTTAAGAAACTTTGCATAAGCTGTGGATTAGGGCTGCAATCCAATCCAACACTATATCTACGTTAAAATTATGTTAACCTCGAAGTTTCAAGTTATCCCAGCTACACTTTTAAATTCTAATGGAACCGCCTAAAAAAATCAAGGCTTGGGAGATGGACATGCACGCGCGCGCGCACACATCATACTCATGCCATTTAGGTGCAGCATATTTTAATCATAAATGACATACATCCCACATTTACAATCTACTGCAAAAGATTCCTCTTTTGGCACATAAAGTTGTTTCAATTCAAAACTTCAGCTTCAAATGTAAACTCTAGATCGGGCGAATTCATATTTTGATGGACGAACAAGAACAACAGCTACACGGTATGCCGATCACTCCAATATGCACTCAGACATAGGCTATGTTTTGGTTGCGGATTAAGAAATGGGTTAAGGGTTTAATTCACCAAATAGTCATGGGTTAAGTGAAATAATTAAGTTAACCGGTTAACACTATTTAACCGTCTTACCTCAGATTAGCTAACTCAATCAGAGAATGAGATAACTTAATTAGTTCCTCTCTATTAACCCTAATTCCTACTAACCCCGCTAAATGGTAGTATATTAACTACATCAATTCACAAACACAAAACTTGAATTTAGTTGGGTTAAGTTAATTCGGCCAAGTTAAGATTATCCGACCCATTTAATCTAATCTTAAACCAAAGACCGCCTTAATTAGTATTGCTTAGCTAATAGCTTATTTGATTGTCTGCATCTCAGAAGTTTTGCATCTAGAGATTCAAAAGTTTGGTTGTCTTTTGGACCAGACTCTTCAGACGCAATTACCCCCTCCGGGATATGGCCAAATTGGGTGTTTTCCCAGAGCCAGGCTTAAGCATATCGCACAACTCCGCAAGCCCCTAATGCACCCAACCAAGCATCTTCTCTTCTCAGCCTGTTTCAGTTTGTGCAAACAACAAAACAACATCTCTTGTATTCTACCAACTTGCATTCCACCAGCTTGGCTAACCTGATACGAGCAGGCTCAATTGAGAAGCCAACCAAATAGCCTACAAGGGAACGCACTTCACTCTAGCTACCGGCCAGGGGCAGAGCTTGGTTAATTAGGGCCAAGTTGCATGCCCCCATCCAGCAAATTTGTTTACTTAATTTATGCACTCATGGGGTGAAAATTTAGCATGCATATTGCATCCCCTTCTAGTCTTTGCATTAGTTCATTACTTCATTTGGCCTCTAGAGATCTCACGATCAAGCTTCGCCACTCAGGATGCAAGTGGAACGTTCGGCGGCCATACAGCACCTGGCCGCATCGCCCGTGCTGTATTAGATGGACAAATGGTCCTGCCACCGATAGATTATCCGGCAATGCGGCGTCCGCGGTCAACTGTAAGGCAATTTTACAGCAACTTGATGTTTCAGAGAACTGAAAGAAAACCATGCATAGAAGAACCTAGACTTGTGATCACTTGCATTAGAAGAAGGTAGCAGATCATCAATGGCATGAGGAGTAGTTGGACGGCCGGTGGTGGCGCTAGGAGACGCAGACGGATGCCAGTAACGCGGGGACGAGATGCAGCTATTCAAGAGGAGTCGGATGGCCACCACGGCACGCAGAGGAGCCAGATGGCCGCCGGTTGGGTAGGTAGCTAGGAGGTGCAGCCTCCGCCGCCGCTGCCGCGAGGAAATGAGTTGGACGGCTGCCGTTGTGAGGCTTGCTGGCTTGGGGAGGAGAAGACCGAGCTCGGTGGCAGGAGGCGGCAGCGCTCGGCGGCATGAGGAGGAGGCGACCTTCCCAAGGAAGAGAAAAGGCAGTGCGTAGGCCGTAGAGTGAGGGAAGAGCAGTGTCTGGCTTTCTGCGGTGCGCGTTGGGAAGAAGAAAGAGACGGTGCAGAGTTTCGGGCCTGGGCTGCTTTTATGGGCAACTTGGGCTTCAATGGGTTTTTTTTCATGGGAGACCACTGTATGGATTTTTGCAGGTTAAATTTGCGGATTCGCGGACAACCTGCGCCCGCTTGCATCCCTATTCGCCACTGTCACCGACAATCGATCAAGCATTCAAGCCTCGTACAGTAAGTCGTAACGCTGTGACGTGATCAGCTACCTCCAATCCTTTCATTCGCGTGTGTAGTTTTATATGCACGTGCGTGAAATGTGAGTGTGTCGAGTGTGAGTCCATGTATCCAATCTAGGAATAAAAATGGGTTGGATAATAATTGTTCGGATCTAGATTCGCATCTAGCTTTTATTGATTTTAGAACCTAACTTTTTACCCAAACCGATACGAAAATGCATGCAAGTACAAACATATACGAATACAAATATAGTTGACTGGGAGGTAGCTGGTGGATATTAATATCAATTGGATATTATCCATATCCGGTAATTTGCTAGCAACATAATATATATATATATATATATATATATATATATATATATATATATATATATATATGTATGTATGTATGTATGTATGTACACGGGTTGGGTTCGAGCTTACTTTTGATATGCTCATTCGAAGCGTGGACCGATGCTAATATGTGGCTTGGTCTGCTGTAAGTGGGTATCTACGAGGGCATGCCAATTGCTGTGCGTGCACTGAGCTACCATGGCCATGCTACATAAGCTATGTTACTGTTCTATGTAAGCCTGCCAACCTATCTGTTGCTAGTGTATATTTTGCCCCTTTAAAAAGCAACACATTTTTTCAAAAAAAATATCTCTAAGTATTAAAAGAGGCTTATGGTAGGGGTGGTTGTTGGTGGTAGAGTCGACTTTCAATCTCCACCATCCATCTCTACTCCTATGTCTCCGTTGAAATCACTACAGGAACCAGGGTCAGTGTGGTCGGCAAAAGCCGACCACATAGCCCATAATGCCGCCCACATAGCTCTATGTCGGCGGTTAGCCGCCGACAATGCGCCGCTAAGACCCTGTTGACGACATAGCCCGCTTCTGTCGTCGGGTCTGCCGACAAAGTAGCATCCAACGCAAGCCGCCCCAGTGACCACTTATGTCCGCGGCATTTTATGCCGTCGACATTGCTGAGCCCATGACGGCACGCGCCGTTTAACGGCAACCTGACAGGTGGGCTCCACCGGGCGACGAATGGACGACGCGTGGCACAGCCTATGTCGGCGGCCTTCGTAATACCGCCGACATAGACCTGGGCCAGGAATCGCTAATGCTGGCGACTGGGGTGTGGACAATGTCGGCGGCTTATCCATATGCCGCCGACGTAGATTGCAGACATTGTCGGCGGTATTCAAATAGGCCGCCGAGACTAGTGGTGATTCCCCGATCTCCCGAGGAGGCCTATGTCGGCGGTATTACGAAGGCCGCCGACATAGGTGTTGCATCAGCAATTAATATTGCTGCTGATTTTTGATAAAAAAACTTCAATTTTAACCTGCAAAAATATACAATTCCCAGCAGAAATAGCCCTCCCCAATTTGTCCATACATCATCCACATCTTTTCGAGCACTCCGCAATCACATCGATGCAAAACACAAATTCAACGATAAATATAAACCAAATAACACATAGCCCTCCCAAACATAACCAATTGACACATATCCTCCACATATATACATAACTAAATGACAGCACATATATAAGGTCATAACAATGTCATATACGCAAGTTTTATATCGTGACATCGACAAGTGCGTACATAATAAATCTAATGGTTCTGCGAATCGCCAGAAAAGTGGGGATCTCGCACAAAGAAGCCCTCCACGAATCTTTGGGCCTCGGAGGTCGTAACAATCGTCGTCGCCTCCTCGCTGCACATTTTGTGCATCTTGCAGCGAGTTGAGCCGGACACCTGCAAGATCGAAGGAAATCATGTATCTGACTTACTTTGTGCATTTATGTACTCTTATGAAAATGTTATGGCAGAAATACATACCCCTGGAGAAGGCATTGCTGCTGGCGGAAACTGGAGCATCTAGGGTGGCGGCACAAAAGCGGGGAAAGCGCCGGGCTGCGTCGGTGGTGGCCCCTGCGACGGCGTGAAGGCAAACTGTGATGCAGGAGGCGCTGCGGCTTGGCTGGAGGACCCAGCCCCTGGGAATGCCTGCGATTGCATACATATATGATATGTTAGCGTGAAAACAATGAATGGACAAAAACAGATTTAACTGCGGAGAGGATATGATTTTTAATTACCTTTTGCAAAAACTGCATCAGATAGAGGTTCTGATTCTGGAGCATATATATCCTCCTCTCGTTCGCTAGATCCTTTTCCGCCTGTGCTTGCGCTTGCCGCTGCTGCCGCTGCTCGTCCGCCGCCCTTTTTTGTAGCAACTCCTCGATATGCTTGGCACAGGCTTCTAGTCAAGCGGAGGTGGCGGTGAGGCTCTTTGTCGGCGTGCCACGACCTCGGCGATGCACGCGGGATCGACGACGGAGTCCATCATGCCATACTTACCGTGAACCCTCCCACCAAACTCGTCGTAGAGAACCACAGGGTCGGCTGGCATATTGGCGAGGTCACAGTCCTCACCGTGCTTCGCCCGCATGGCCGCAGTATATGCATCCTGCGAACAAATAAGATGATGCGGAATAGTTAGAAACTATCGAATAGGTGTAAATAAGCAAAAAAGAGTTGGTTGCTTACATCCTTCTCCTGGGCAGCTGGCGGCATCGGTGGTTGTCTTCCGTCTGGGAGCACACGTGGCGTGTGTGCAGCCCTCCACACGGTGAATCCTGAGGGCTCAACGCCGGATGCAGCCTCCTGTGTGAAATCAAATAGTGGCATATTAGAACTTGTCAAATCAAGTAAATTATAGGTATAAAAGATAAATATGCTCACCAAGTCTCGTGCCACGTGACCCATGCCGAGGCCGCCCATGTAGGTGGTGCACATTTCAGCCCCGACTTCCCTGTTTTCCCTGTTCCTTTTGAACATGGCGATCCACTCAGGCGTCTCCCAAGTAAGGCAAAGATACCTCCAACCCCTTGGCTCCATGTCTAACCAGTCTGGACGCCAGGGAAGATATTGATCCGCGTCGAGGTACTCCTGACCAGCCTGGTCCCTCGTGATCTTCGTGCCCTCCGATCGGTAGTGCTTGATCACCGCATCCAAGCGAGCAAGCCTGAGGGAGTCTCTAACCTTTTTTGATGCCATCTTGTCGATCACACAGCGAGCAGCCTCGTAGTGCTCGGCGGAGTCGTCGGGAGGGTTCAACCGGTAGCGCGCCTGCATGAAGAAAGAAACAAATGGTTAAAATAATAACTTCACCAATTGTGTAAAAAGACACAAATGGTTAAAATAGTTAACATGTTACCCAGAACTCGTCGACGACGGCATCGGCGACTGTTCCTCCCTCCTCGTACCCCACGAGGTCGTAATCGCTCCAAGTCATCACCGGGCGCCTATCCCTGCTAGTGCCCACTGTCCCGGGGTAGTAGTGTCTGCAGAGCACCCCTATCTGCTTTCCCGGCTCCGTCCCCGCCCCCTTATTGACGCAAACCAATGTGCTGCATGTACAATTCAGAACAAATGTTTAATTAGCTTTATTGTGTTGATGACTAAAAGACAACGAAAATGAGTTGTTGAAGTGATTAGTACACATACCTCTTTCCAGCGGAAACCCGTACCCGTATCCTTTCATTTGGAGTTTCGGCTGTTTTTATGAGTTTATTCCGCCCACGGTGTCTCTTGGAGCTCGAACCCTCGCCAGTCTCGAAGGGCACGTAGTCCTCGTCCTCGTCCTCATCCTCATCCTCCATCTCCCCCAACCAAGCCTGAGCGTCTGCCTCATCCTCCACCTCATCCTCATCCTCATCATCATCATCACTCTCATCATCATCCTCCCCTGTACTTTCCTCGCCACTCCCGTCTAGCACCCACTTCTCCTTATAACCCTGTTGCACACCCCCTGTCGGGTCCGCCGCCTCCCAATCCCTCTCATCCTCCCCCCTCTCATCCTCTCCGCTCTCATCCTCCTCCCCGCTCCCTTCTCCCCCTCCCGCTCCCTTTCCCTCTCGACACGACACACAAGGCCATTGCTTGCTCCTCAGGCCTCCCTCCCCTCCCACTCCCGCCTCCCTTCTCCCGCCATGTGTTGCCCTCGCTTCTTGTACTTCATCCCAAAGAGCTTTCCCGTCGCTCCAGCTAGCCTGCGCCGAAACCCAGTCATCCTGCAAAAAAAATATAAATGATACAATTAGATCGATATGAGATAAATGAAAATAAAAGTAAATAAAGCAATTCTACCTAACTACTAATAAGTAAATTTGAATGCGTCAAAAATCTTCTGCTTCTGCTTCCCCTCTCGATAAAAGAAGCTCAGCTCTGATAGTGTTTTCCAAATAGCGTCGTCGACATATCCACGCCATACGGCAGGAAACAGACGCTCCATGAATACTTTATAGTCGTGAGCCTTCATTCCAGTTAACTTGCATTGCTCTGTACTAACGGCATGACGAAGGCTCGTCGCATAACCATCAGGAAATTTCACCTTTTCCTTAATACAGACTAGGATATGCCTTATTTGTGCGCGTGTAAGGCAATATTTCGCCCTAGGTTTCATCCCGTTTTCGTCAAGATTTAACTCCGGACGATCACATATCAAAGCACAGTCCAACCGAGCTTTTGTGTTATCTCTAGTCTTATGTTGGATGTCCCAGTTTGTGTTGACGATTGCCTCACACATATTCTTCTCCTGGTGCATCAGATCGAGGTTGTGAGGCTATTTCAGGTCCGTTGCGTAAGGAAGATTATAGATGCTGTATTTATGAGTCCAATGGTGGTCTTTCCCATATTCGTCTTTGTTGCCTTTCTTTGCCAAATGTTCATGCCATTTGATGATATCATCCATTTCAAACCGTTCTGGTGGCTGTTCCTTCCTCACTGTCTTACCTTTACGAAACGTATTTCTTTCCTTCCTAAATGGGTGATTTGGTGGCAGGAAACGACAGTGACAGTCGAACCAACATGCCTTGCCCCCTTTTTTTAGTTTGAATGCATCTGTGTCTCTTAAGCATTTAGGGCACGACAACATTCCATGGGTGCTCCACCCCGAAAATATGCCATACGCCGGAAAATCATGTATGGACCACAGGTAGGCGACCCTCATCTTGAAGTTCTACCCCTTATAGCTATCATGTGTCAATACCCTGTTGGTCCAGAGGTCGCTCAGCTCTTCTACAAGTGGTTGCATGAATAGGTCCAAGTTTTTTCCAGGAGACTTAGGACCGGGTATGATCACAGAAAGAAACATGTACTCTTCCTTCAGACAAAGTTGAGGCGGCAGATTGTATGGGATGGCAAATACGGGCCAGCACGAGTACGGATGCGAGGTCATATTGAATGGGGTGAACCCGTCGGTGGATAACCCGATACGCACATTCCTGGGCTCAGCTGCAAATTTAGGGTGTTGCTGGTCAAAATGCCTCCAGACTTCTGCATCTGATGGATGCGTCATCGCGCCCTCCTTTCTACGTATGCCCTCTTTATGCCACCTCATATGTCTGGCCGTGGTTTTGGACATGTACAGACGTTGCAGCCTTTGAGTAATCGGAAAAAAACGGAATGTTTTCTGAGCAACCGTCGTCTGTCTCTCTACGCCATCTCGTCCAATAACTAGCACGTACCGGCTCTCACCACAATGTTTGCAATGAGTCACCCGTAATCGGTCTTCCCAAAGCATGCATAACTTTGGGCGATAGTCTATCCTCTCATACGGCATGCCTAACACGCTAAAAAGCTTCTTCGACTCATACAGATTTCGAGTCATCTTGTGCCCAGCCGGAAGTAGGCTATCCAGAAGCTTGCACACGTCATTGAAGCAATTGGCAGACAGGTTGTATTTGGTCTTCACCGCCACCAAACGCGAAACCGCCGAGAGCACGGTCACATCGGTATGCCCATGGAGTGGCTCCTTGGTAGAATTAAGGAGTTTCTCGAATTTCTGGGCAAGTGGCTCGGCCTCTTCCTCAGGAGATAGATTGAAAGCTCTACCCACATCATCCGTTAGATCGTCCAATCTGTCGGGCTCGACTTCATCGTATCCCTCCCCAAAATCCACAGGGCTAGACACGGGCGCCGAACGCTTCCTCTCGCCATGAAAGACCCATACAAAGTAGTTTGGTTTGAAACCATGCCTCTGAGAGATGCTCGGTCATATCCTCTTGACCTCTTCTCCGATTCGAGCGCTTAAGCGCGAGGACAAGTCACTTTTGCTACGGTAGGGTTGCGGAATCCTCGAAAAGAATCTTCGACAAACTTTTCAGTTTTTCAAACCACTCGTTCGTGTGGTGCCCAGACTTCTTCCAACCATCGTACATCCACCGTCGATCTTCCATCGCTTAACTACTACATGTAAATTCAATAGCGGATTTATATTTTAGCACTAGACATTCACTAATGCATTCACATTCCTGCATTATATATATTCGACAAGTAAACGATCTACCATACGACATTTACGGTCTATGTGTAGCTAAATAGGAGGGCTTACCCACCCCCGGATGTTGGTTTGTGTATGGGGTCATGGCCACGGGAGGTGCACTGGTCGAAATTCCGGCAGCATAACCCCGCAGTCCCCCCAGTGCAACGACGGGTACGGCGTACCGCTTATGTTATGCACAAGGAGAACAACAAGATTATGCGACCGAATTTTCGACCCGTGCACCTCCCGTGGCCACGACCCCCATACACAAACCAACATCCGTGGGTTGTCTAAAACGTGGACAGCTCGGGAGCACGACACCTCTCGTAACGGAACACACCGAATCACAGTCCGTATTCCTTACGAAAATGTGTCGCGCTCCCGATCGGGTTTGACTCGGGCTACGTTCACGTATTTGCAACGCACTAATTAACGAACAGCTAACTAAGCATGCACATCTAATAAACTATAATATACTAATTAATCATAAATACTAATGTCGTCGGTAATCAAAGTACCGACGACATAGCAACCATATTAGGAAAAAAAAATTGAAGTAATACCTGCGGGACGTGAGGAGGCCACGGGCAGTGGGGAGAGGAGGTGGTGGCGCTAGGGCAGTGGGAGAGGCGGCGGGATGGGTGCCGGAGAGAGAGGGGCGGCGCAGCGCCACGTGAGGCGGCGCCGGCGCTGAGGTGGCGACGCGCAGCCTTGAGCCATGAAGCGACGACGGCGCTGGAGGCGGCGCGGGCGGCGACGGCGCTGAGGCGGCGGCGCGTCTTGGGGCGGGCGACGACGGCGTGGCGGGCGGTGGCGGTCGGTGGCGGCGGCGTGGCGTGGCGCTGGAGGCAGCGTCCGTGGGGGGGCGACAATGGGCGGTGGCGGCGTCGAGAGGACGAGTGGGGAATGGGGATCGAGTCGACGAGATTAACACTTAGGGCCACGAGCTGTACGTCTATTTCAAGATCAGTGTCGGCGGCCAATTGCCGCCGACATAACCAACTAAGCCGCCGACACTGTGTTACCAACCGTGCTCGTGAAGATTTGGGCCCGCAGGGCAGTGACAAGTATATGTGTCGGCGGCCAAATGATTGCCGCCCACATAGCCCCCACAACCCACACTGTTTTGTCAACCGTGCTCGCGAAGATTTGGGCCCGCAGGCCAGTGACACGAACTAGTGTCGGCGGCCCAATAAATCCCGCCCACATAGGTCAATTTATGGCGGCGGTCTAAGGAGAGCCACCGAGATAACCTGCGTGCCAAAACCTATGTCGGCGGCCGATCTGTGTGGCCGCCGACATTGACAATCCACCTCCCGCCTTTCCCAAGCCACCGTCGCCTCTGCGGAGTGGTCTATTGCCCAACAAAGGTTGTATAGATTGCCCTACAACTCCTCCAACTATCCATGACGTTATATCAACCTTATCTGCAGTTCTGCAACATGTTGCTTCAAAGACTGCCTGGCGGGGTTCAATGTGTCTGTCACCTACGCGAGGACGGAGGTGAAGTTTAAGATGAAAAAGTTTCGATTCTACCTCCCGTAATCGCTACCTCGAAATGGATGAGTGGAGTGAGTTATGAGATATGGTGCATGCCCTACAACCTTGGGTTTGACAAAAGATCTTCTCGACAGAGCTCCGCGAAGCAGGGGTAGCGAAGAGAAGGGGGGACCAGTGTGGGCGGCCTAAAGAAGCCCGCCGACATAGGGTTCTCCATGTCGACGGTTTTACGAATACCACCCACATAGTGTGTTGCGTCCCTGTTTTATTTTATTACCTATCTCGGCGGTATAATTACGGCCGCCGACAGTGATGCTTGGCGAAGCATGGGGGGTGGCCACTAGGGGGACCAGTGTGGGCGGCATCTCATTAGCCGCCGACAATGCCTGTGTAGAACACTATACAAAAATTCAACATCCTTTTACGTTTGAAAAGCTATCAATTCCCCACCGGTTTACAGCGCGTGGCGCGGCGCGGCTCACCCTAGGTCGCAGGTTCGAGCCCCCGTGCCCCCTGTTTTTTTTATGAGATATGTCGCCGGTATGGTCACGGCCGCCGACACTGATGCTTCCAGATGCTCGGCGAGGCAGGGGTGGCCACCTAGGTGGACCAGTGTGGGCGGCATCTCATTCGCCGCCAAGAATGCCTGTGTAGAAAACTATACAAAAATTCAACATCCTACTACGTTTGAAAAACTATCAACTCCCCACTGGTTTACAGCGCGCGGCGCGGTGCGGCTCACCCTAGGTCGCGGGTTCGAGCCCCTGCGCCCCCTTTTTTTTTTAAATGATCTATGTCGGCGGTATTATTACGGCCGCCGACACTGATGCCCCCGCCAACACGCTGTGGTCCCACATGTCATAGACTTCCGGCGTCTGCCTTGTGGGTCTATTTCGCTTCGTTGCCGTTAGGCCTAACGGCAGGGGTCACGGCAGACTATTTATGTCGACGGTTTTTCTAATGCCGCCCACATAGTGTGTGTTGGCGCGTGCTAGGAAATTTCAAATTTGCATCGGGTGCGACAGGGGGAGGGGGAGCAGGACCAGTGTGGGCGGCTTACCTTATGCCGCCGACATATATTTCACAATGTCGTCAGATCTTTCCTGCCGCCGACATATGATTTTTGGCCGCCCACATAGTGTGTGTTTCCTGTAGTGAATAATAACCAATCTCTCTAAAAGAAATTCAAATCACGTCCACCCATTGGATAGCTCCACCTATCAAATTAGCTACACATTTTCTCTCGCACGCCGGCTCTTTCTTTATATATTACAAATTAAATATTTTTTGAATCATTTAATTAATTTGGCATTTATTGGATTGAGGAATATTCCCCCTATTCGTTTTCCTCTTTCTTTCTCTATCTCTTGCAAATGGGTCCTACTATTTATTTCATTCTCTTATCCTTTCCTTTCCCTCTCATATGTGACCCCTCTCCTGGTCCAGCACTCCCTCTACTCTCTTATTTCTTCTCCTTGAAGCAACGACTAGATGAAGCTTCCTATCTCTTTCCTTAAATCGCCATTGATGGCACATTAATTGCCCTGCTATATTGGTCGATTCTTTCCTGAGCATCCATCTCGTCTCCCCTATATAAACCCTTCCCAGACAATCTCTCCTTCCATTTGCTTCCCTCTCCAATTCCACACAGGTAAGCGACCATTTCCTAATTCCTTCGAGGATAATCTTGCTCACCTTCTCCTTCATCTATTTTGCCATTAACTGTTAGTAGATCGCCGACAAATTTGCCGAGATCGGACACCAGAGCCACCATCATGCATCTCACCATCAACGTTGCCTTCCCGTCGATTTGACGCAACCCAGTGGTATACCCTCCCTCCCTCTCTCTCCCACCCCCCTCTCTAGCCTCCCTAGGTCTAGTATAATCCGTTCCATGGGTTGCCTCGCCGGATCATATAATGTCATGAACCTGAAGAGCTATTAGTCCATTATATTGTTACCTGAAAGTTGCATTGATTTATACATCATATAATTTCATGAACCAGGAGGTTGTAAAAAAAATGATGGGAAAACAACAATGACACAACCATCGCTAAATTTTTAACACTGAATGTTCACAACAGCTAAAACATTCAGTAAAGCACAAGGATTCAATACCCCTTTTATTGTTTTATAATGATTCAGGTCTCGCTACATGTGCATCTATTATGATTTTAGAGATTTTCACCATGGGTTAGTTATATTATTGCAATTTTTTCTTGACTACATTCATTGCAACTGTTTTGTAGAACATATTATTTCACAGTAGGATGCTTCTTAAAAAATTAGGCCTTACAAATGCTACTCTGCTGATATTAGCTTCTACAAAAGGTCATTCCAAAGTTGTCAAACTGCTGATATGACAGGATGATTTTGAATTGGTGGTAATGACCATATGTAAGTATATAACGAAAAGACATTAATGCATATGACTATAAATGGAATGGGTAAAATAGTTAATGAATCCAAGTTTGTCAATGCAATCCTTATTCTGGTTAGCATGTCATTTGTTTTTTACAAGGATTAATACAACATTGGTCGACTTGCAAGAATTCTCCTTAATGTTTAAATGTCTGATTCATTTAAATTTCATTTCTTTAGGACAAATTTTTATCTTCATCTCAAATCTTTTGCTTGGTCAAGTAATTAGATCTTAGTGCGTATGGGTGCGGAACCTACACATACTTTGTTGTATTCTTGTTTTTTATACTACATGAAGATTTTTTTCAGTTACTTATATATGATAACTATCTCTTGATTATTGCTTTAGCCCTTTATATATATATATGAGAATGGGATATACAACTTAGGTCAAGCGGACAGCGGTTGCTCACATATTTGTTTGTGCTATGTATGCTACATGATGTTCAACTATTCGTGAGTGAATACAAGTTGACGCCAAGCTTATCTGAACTGTATACACAACCTTCTTTTACTTACTTTGGATTTCGTTGCAACGCGTGGGCAACCAGCTAGTATTGTTTTATACATTATTATTTTGATCACTACCAAACAAGTGAACAACTAAAAATATACGGTAAAAGTTGTTTTCGTGTACGTGTTCGATATGTATCTGTGTATCGTTAGAGCTTGTATCTGAATATATATGCCTCCAACACTATTCCTTTTTAAATCCGATAAAAAATGTAATTATAAATATGGAAAGTCATTTATCTTGTCCGCTTTCTCCCCTCTAACCCATAGTGTTTTTTTTAAAAAAAACTTTTAGAAAAAATTCTATATGCCATCCGTGGTCTATAGTAAAAAACTTCAAAATAATTTTCTTATATGCAATCCTAGTGAACTTTTCAAAAAATAAATTTATAAGCACTGCTACCTACAATCAGTGTTCGCCTACACGGTCTACACGGCCGTGTACACGGTACACGATGGGTTACTGTGCTGTTTAGTACATAAACGGTGTATTACACGCTACACGGAATTACACGAAATTACACAGCCTAATCGGTCTACACGACACGGCAAAAAAACGGCGTACACGGCGTTTTTCAGCGTGTAGCGTGGCGTCTAGGCTATAGGAGATGTGACATACAGCTTGAGGATACATTTGTTCCATACTTGCACTACTTGGAATCATTTTTTTATATGTGAACTACAAATCTATAGTGCACGTGTAACCATGGAAATATATTATTCATCTATGCCACTTGTCAGTATAGTTTTCTAGGCATATACATGTTTTTTTATTTGTATTTTAATTAAAAAGTATAAAAACGTGTAATCCGTGTAATCCTGTGTACGTAATCCCGTGTACACGGCGTGTACACGGTCTACACGCTACACGAGACTCTGCCGACCGTGTACCGTATAGCGTTTAGGCTAACACTGTCTACAATCGACGTACCATATCATACTATTTCAAATTTTGAAATTATGCATGCTACTGTGCTATTTTTTTTTAAAAAAAATGAAGGCAAGGACAGCTGCCCCCATGAGGGCGTGACGTACTTGACTTAAATTTGGACGTGTCTTTTTTTCTTCTTCAAACACGCTACATGGCTAAAAGTGAGCCTACAGCTTGCTACGGCCAGAGAAAGGGAGAGCAAAAAGGTTAGCGAATTTTGAACCGAGCTGAAACGACCGGCTTGCCGCCAGCTCGCGGCGGCATGGAGTCATGGACTTCCACGGTGGCGCCGGTGGATACACAGTAACACAGTATCATACGCTTTCGCCTCGTCGCTACAAAAGTACCAAGACTATCCAAGCATCGGGGCAACCTCGCTGCAAAGCGCGACCTACAAATTTCACCGGATCGAGCGCTGCAAATAGTAGTCGGCTGCCGTCGTACGTACTACCTAGTACCTATGAGAGCAGGCTAGCCGTACGGTACGCACCACACCGACTCTGGAGAAAGGGCGGAACAGCAGAGGACAAGCGCCACTCGTTCGGTTCAAAGTTCAAAACCCCACTGTTTGGATTGAGGAGTGTCAAAAGAATTATGAAGGATTCTACATCTGTGCTGGCTTTTTCAGCCGTTCTCAATCCTAATTCCACATTTCAGAGGAAAGGCGTTACATATTGCAAGGACTTTTTGGAGGAAATTAAAATGAGGTCTAAGGCCACGAAAAACTTTGCTTTGCTTGGGTCGATCAGTAAAAAAGAGATTTCACATGGCTGAATTCGTTGAAATAAAAATGTTCAGAGTGACTTATTCTTATTTGGCTAGAAAACCAATTTCGATTTTTTTACTCTTGTTTTGTTATCATACATAAATACACTCAATGGCGGAGCCAGGGCCCGGCGACTCTGGGCTCGTGCTCGGGCTTTTGACCCGCTAAGCTATTGAGCCACATTTAATTGCATTGGAAAAATTAGCCCATAACTTGAGCGCGGACGACCCAAAATAGGCAAATTACCAAAAAAAAAAAATCATGCACAACTCTAGGAGGTAGCGTTCAGCTGAGAGCGTCAAATTAGGCTTATGCCCAGACTCTCTGAAATTCCTAGCTCCGCCACTGAATACACTCACTTTTAAAAGCTTCTAAAAACATGAAGAGGACCGTCCTTTGAGAAGAAGACTAAAAATATCCTAGAGTCCAATTTAACATCTAGTTTAATTCAACCCAGTCAATTTATTCATTTAGTTTAGCCACTTCAAATAGCTCAAACTTGAGTTTTTTTAAGCAGTCTAGAGAAGTTGACTTGCTTTATTGAGAAGTCGGTCCACTTCATCCAACTACTTTTAAGGGATTTGAGCAGTTGTTTAAGTTCCTTAAATTAAAAAAGGCTTGAGAAACCAAAATGTTTGGCTTTTGAAAATGTCCCCAGCTTTCAAGTGTGGTTTATAAGTGCTTAATAACACGGGCAAAACATACTTGCAACCTTAATTAGTCAAAATTACATCCTCCATTTCTCGAAAATATAATGTTTTAGACACATCTTAAGTCAGAAATTTGAAAACTTTATCTTAAAATATCTTCCGAACTATTTAGATTGGGCACATGAAAGTCATACATACACATTCCAATTAAAAAAACTTCCATAACATTTTTTCTATTTTATAAATAAATTGCATCGGTAATTAGTGATCAATGTTACATTTCAAAGATTGTGTCAATTTTGAAAATAACGTGTTTTCAAGAATTAAAGTGAGTTAAATATATTCCTGTCGGGGATTAGATCACGGCCCATTGCCATGGCCCACTCCCTGACGGCCCAATCGAATGCCTACCAGGCCCGGCTCACCCGGAGGGTTCTATCAGCCCATGTGCATCCCCCCCAACAGCTTCATGGTCGCACGGTGCGTGTGGCCTAGGATTCTGTTTGAGTCCGACTCGAACAAGAGTTCTGCGCAGCTACGTGAAGACCCGGACGTTGGTTTCCCGGATTGGATTAGGAGTCGTGATCCCCAAGACTAGGAGTATGCCTTATCTGCCTCGGGATATATTTGGCATGTACTGAGTTCGTTACGTACTCGTAGTTAGCCCGGCCCGATATTCCCTCGGTAGATCGGTTTGCTCAGCACTATATAAACAGGGCCCCTATGGCGTTTAGAGGGACCTGGGCATTGAGTTTTACGACTTGATCTAGCTTTTAGACATCGGACATTCGCTTGTACACCCATAATCTCGCCGAGACTTGTTCGTCTCGTTGAGTCACCTCTTGTATTCATCTCTGATATATAAGAAAGGCTGGACGTAGGGCTATTATCTCTCCCGAGAGGCCTGAACCAGGATAAAACCCATGTCTCCTGCTCGTTCGTTCGTGGTTGTTCGGCGTGTCTCCTATCTCCTCTTTGAAGAACCTTGGTTGACTTGGGTCGATATCCCAACCGTCGGCGGTGGCGCCGACCGTGGGGACACGCAGATCGAGCATGTCGAACTCCATCACGATCTGTAGATACTTCCCGAGGGTTACGACTCGGAAGGGCGTGATGTCTCATCCTCGCCGATTCGGATCGATCATTCGGTCTCGAACGCTTTCGCATCCGGCGGATGTCTCCGCTTACATGGCGTAGATAGCCTCGATCGCACTCCGTCATCGACGATTTACTACAACCGGCGATCTTTACGACGGTTTAGATTTATCGATTCCAAGGCTATGTCGGTAGATTCTACCTGGAGACACAGCGATGACACCGTCTAGCATACCTTCGCATGGCCCCGCAGATTAACATGGCCGATGTAGGAACCTCTGGGGATCCCGCACGGTACAGAAGCGGCTGGCGAGTCGGGCAGATTAACTCGCTTTCGCATCAAGACGAGGTCGCGCAGTCGCTCGCGAAAGCAAGACGCCATTCGCCGCAGACCTCGACGATTCCATCAATCAAACCTTAGCACGGTTTCGCGACCGTGTAAGCGGCAGCGTCGCGACCCACCTCGCGTGCGGCGCTAAGTCTCCCGAAGCTTCTCCCTGGGTCAATTCCCGCGTGACTGGACTCGGTCGGGCGAACGCGGATGGTTCAAGGATACCGGACCCATAGATCAAAGTCGGAACGGCTCGGCTATAGCAACGGTCCTTAGATCCACCAATCAGCGGATCTCGCCCGCATGGGCGTCTTTGTGCGACTAACCTAGAGCGACCGGTCGAGGGCCTAAAGTCTCTAGGAGAAGTCAACAACTCCTCCAGTAACACAGACCAAAATTGCCGGAATGATTCGGACAGCTCGATCAATCGCGTGACCCCGTCACCATCGAAGGATCACTTGTCCATGAGCGAGCTACCGTGGTCGCCGCCGCCGCCAAGTCCTCGTAGTCATCGCGACCACGCGGGGGCAGCGCGCGCGATGATCACAGACGGTCCCTCGTGAGGAGCGTTATCGCCACCACGAGGAAGGAGCGGTGGATTATCCCGAGAGAGTTTCTCGGGCCGAGTCCTCCTGCTCAGCAGAGTTCCTCCGCGCCGCAGACCAACGCCTTCTCAAGACTAGGTTCCGCCGGGAAGGTGGCGGTCATATGCTCGGGTCGCAGGGCTTTCTCCGACGAAGCCGGGCCGTCCGGTGGCCCTCAAAATTCAAGCCCGGTCACATGGAGAGGTACAATGGGACTCGTAACCGGAGGAATTCCTTTCCATCTACGCCACGGCCATCATGGCGGCCGGGGTGACGAGCTCGTTATGGCTAATTATCTCCCGATCGTCCTTGAGGTCTGCCGCTTTCGGACGTGGTGTTCAATCGACAAGAGGGTTCCATCACCATGGAACCAGCTTTGTGACGCTTCGATTGCTAATTTCCGAGCTATTACGTGCGTCTCGGGCAAGGAGGATGATCTGCACGGATGATCCGGATGAACGGGAGACCCTCCGCAACTTCGTGAAGCGTTTCATTAAGATCCGCAACACGATCCCGAACATCTCGGATGAATCATTGTCCGCGCTTTCAAAACGGGGTCCGCGACGAGCGGCTCACCCAGATCTCGAGATCAATGAGACTGGACCGCCAACGACTGTTCAAGGCGGTGATCATATGCTAACGCTGCAGAGCGCTCAAGATAAAAAAGGCGTTTGACAAAGGCGAGCCGCCCGCCCGACTGGTGTGGATGAGAAGAAGAAGAGCAGCAGCAATGTCCCTGGTGACAAGAAGTCCCAGAAGAAGAAGAACAAAGGTGATGTGAACAATACCGTCGCAGGTATAGATCGCGCACCTCCTCCCAAGGACGGGCAGAAGAAGCCCAACAATAATTACAAGGGCAAAAAGCTCGCCAGGAGGCGGACAAGGCAAGAAAGGTCCGAGCGACCGATTTTGCAAGTTCCACCAAAGACTACGGGCATGATATACGCCATCAGAGAACTTGGGCCGCAAAGCTCAAGATTTCTACAACGGTAAGGGCCCAATGCCCACCCCGCCCGAACATGGTGATGCGGTAAGGCTGCGCCAAACCGACGATGGTGATCGGAAGATGATGACGAATATCAAGAACCGTGAACCATATCGCCGTCATTTTCGGCGGCTCCTCGGCTTACACCTCTCGGCGCAACCTCAAGGAAGCTGCTCGGGAGGTCCACAACGTCGAAAAGGCAAAACCTCAGCCTGAATCGATGAAGTGGACTGAGGTCTCCATCTCCTTCTCTAAGGAGGATTGCCCCACTGGGATGACCAAGCCTCGCCGGCTCCATCGGTGGTCGCCCGACCATCGACAACGCGAGAGTTGGCCGTGTCTTAGTAGACGGCGGAGCGCTTTGGACTTACTTTTCGCTAAAGTCTTGGACGAGATGCAAATTCCTCGTTCCAAGCTGAAGGAAGTCGCAATGCCCTTCTACGGAATTGTTCCGGGAGAAGCTGTCAAACCGTTGGGGCAGGTTGTCCTTCCTGTCACCTTCGGCAACCCAAGCAACTTCCGGACAGAGTTGATCACTTTCGACGTGGTCGACTTCCCGTCGGCGTACAACGCAATCTTGGGCGAGCCATCTCGATAAGTTCATGGTCGTGTCCCACCACGCTTACCATTGCGTGAAAATACCGGTCCTAACGGCGTGATCACGGTCAAGGGCAACTACAAAGTCGCCCGGATTGCGACGAAGCGATCCCTTGCCTGGTCGACCAGCTTCCGCCATGGGTCTCAAGTTCCGCAGACCAAGTCTCAAGACGCCTAGGGTCTCCTTCACCGGGGGAGAAACCAAGGAAGTCCCGCTGTCGCTTAACGATACTTCCAAGACAGTCCACTTGGGGGCCAATCTGGACCCCAAATAGGAAAGCGACCTCATTGCCTTCCTCCGAGCTAATGCAGATGTATTCGTCTGGGAGCCATCTGACATGCCCGGAGTCCCAAGGGAGGTAATCGAGCACAAACCGCGGGTCCGCCGACAAGACAAAACTGTTCGCGGAAGCTTCGTCGTTTTCGAAATTCAAACAGGGATCATCAAAGATCGCCTTGCAAGCCGTCATTCTTGGGTTCATCCGCGAGGTTGATCACACCGAGTGGTTAGCCAACCCTGTCATTGTAAAGAAGAAAGGCGGCAAGTGGAGGATGTGTGTCGATCACACAGATCTGAACGCTGCTTGTCCTAAGGACAATTTCCCGCTGCCTCGTATTGACCAGCTGGTCGATGCGACTGCGGATGCCCAGCTTCTGAGTTTTTTAGATGCTTACTCCGGTTACCACCAAATAAGCATCTCCCCCGAGGATGAAGAGAAGACTGCCTTCATCACCCCTTTCGGCACTTTCTGCTATACGACCATGTCTTTCGGTCTACGCAATGCTGGTGCCACGTTCCAGCGCTTAATGGAGAAGACCTTCCCAGAACAGCGCGGAAAAAACCTGGAGGTTTATGTCGACGACATAGTGGTAAAGAGCAAGTATGCTCCAGATCATGTAAAAGACCTGGCAGAGACCTTTCACAATCTCACCAGGCACCGAATAAAATTAAATCCAGAGAAGTGTACCTTTGGTGTTCGATCTGGAATGTTGCTCGGCTATGTCATTGGCTCGCAAGGTATTTCCGCCAACCCTGAAAAAATCGAGGCCATTGAAAATATGCAGGCTCCAAGTACCGTAAAGGAAGTACAAAGCCTCATTTGGACGGATGGTCGCTCTAAGCGTGTTTATTTCCGTCAAAAGCGAACGCTGGCTGCCCTTCTTTAAAGCCTGCGCCAAGCACAATGGTTTCGAGTGGATGAAGAGTCGGCGATCCTTCCAGATCTCAAGCGATACTGTCAATCCTCCTGTCTTGACTACCCAGCTGCATGGCGGCGGCTCCTCGTATCTAGGTTGCACGCCACAAGCGGTGAGCGCTTGATCTTGACGGTCGAAAGGGAAGGCATACAATGGCGACCAATCTATTACGTGGCGCGAGGTACTTCACGGATCAAAGGAGCGTTACCACGAGGTCCGTGGTTACTCTCGCCTTGCTCATGTCCTCCGTGAAGCTTCGCCACTACTTCCAGCGATCAAATCTCGGTCCCGACCACGCTCCTCCGGGAGAAATCTTACTAACAAGGAATCTAGCGGACGATAGCCAAGTGGGCAATGGAACTAGCGAGTTTGATCATTATTTGTCGCCTTAACTCGCTATCAAGTCACGTGTCCTAGCCGACTTTGTTGCTGAATGGACTTGCCGCCCAAATCCTGTGAAGCTCCCGAGCAACCCGATGAACCCTCTTGACCATGTTTTTCGATGGCTCAAGACCGAAACTCGGGGCTGGTTTTGTTCTCATCTCCTCAAGGAGAGCAACTCGATATTCTATCCAACTACACTTTGCGGCGACTAACAACGCCGCAGTAGTACGAGGCCTCCTCGCGGGACTAAGAGCGTGCAAGTCGCTTGGTGTCCAACGGTATTGTGAAGGAGATTCACAACCGTCATCAATCAAGTTAACAAGGAGTATCGGTCTCGCGATGACTCAATGGCGCGATACTGGTTGAAGTGAGAAGTTGGAGCGGCATTTTCGATTTTTCGACGTGCTCTTCGTGCCTAGGAAGGACAACTTCTGGCCGACCAGCCATCCAAGTATGGATCCTCACGCGAACCTCGCTCGGCAGGTGTGCTCGCCGAGCACCTTCACAAGCCCTCAATCACGCTCTCGGACGAGGCAACAGAGACAGTGGTGCTGTCTCCGTTATCGAAAGGTGTCGCGGATCGGACAACGCCATTTGTCCGGTACCTTGCGATGGGACCGCCGACGACGGCCGAAGCGTTCGGCTTACATAAGGCGTCTTTGCTCCATACAAGCTCTTGGGCGGCATCCTTTACCGCCGAGGTGCTCGGGAGTTCTCTCCAAGTGCATCCGGCGGCCAGGAGGGTGTGTTCCTTCTTAGGGACATACACGAGGGTGCTCAGGCAACCACGCCTTCGTAACTCGGTGAAAAAGTTTACGCATGGGCTATTATTGGCCCATCGTTACAAGATGCCCGGGACATCGTGACTAAGTGCAAGGCTTGCCAATTTCACGCCGGAAGGCACACAAGCCCGCCCAAGAGCTCCAAACAATCCCCCATCTTGGCCTTTCTCCACATGGGTCTGGATCTGCTTCCCATTCCCTAAGGGGTACAAGGGCTATACACACCGCTGTCGCCATTGACACTTTTACAAAGTGGATTGAGGCGAGCTCGTGTCGCCTCTTCACGCCAAAACGCAGTATTTGCTTTTTCAAAAGCAACGTGGTCACGCTTCGGATTCCCCATAAGTCGATCACGTATAACGGTACCCAGCCTCGAAACGAGCTATTCTGTGAATACAAATGAATACCGGGCACCAAGGTTCGTTTACCTCGTGGCACATCCACGAGCAATGGAGCAATCGGCGAGCTAACGGACAGATAGTCCGGTATCAAACGGAGGGTATTTGCTGCTCTCAGCGAGCACAGCAAGGCCTGGGTTGACGAAGTTCCTTCCGTCCTCCAGGCGATTCGCTTTACGGCCACCGGGCGGCAGGAAACTCCTTTCCAACTGGTCTATGGTGCGAAGCCATCCCGCCACCGAAATAGTACTCGGTTACGCCTCGACGAGCTCGGTCAACTTAGTTGACGACGAGCAAGAGCCTCCTCGATCTCGATCTCCTCGAAGGCACACGCGACCGGCACAAGTCGAATGGCGCTACCGGCAAGATCTTCGCCAAAGACGCCGCCAAGACAGCTCGACCTAGGGCTTTGAAGGCGGGCGACCTCGCTCTGCGCCGTGTCCAGAACTTGTCCAATGCCAACAAGTTAACTCCTCGTTGGGAGGCCTGCTCACGGTCGTTTCTTCTCGCCGCCCGGGGCTGTTCGCCTCGCCATGGAGGACGGGAGAGAGGCGACCAAAGACTTGGAACATCGACCAGCTTCGTAAGTTCTTTGTGTAGGTCTTTTCTGTATTTGCTTAGCTTTGCGCTTTTGTAAAACTTCGCGCCTTAGTTCGCTCAAGTCTCTCGGGCACCATGTAAAGTTCAATCCAATCCTCGGTGAATCTTGGCGCCTCATGCCCTTTTCACTGTTTGTCTTCTCAGACTACTTTCTCTCTGGTAACACTTGATGGCTGCCCGGTCTTGCGAACTCTTGGCTCCGCAATCTTAAGGATTGTTCCCTACCCGTATCTGGTTTCGACAAGTTCCTAAACTCAGGGTTGCGTAACACGGCCTTTCCACCTTGCGGCTAAGTCTGCTCTCGTAAGCCCTCCGCGGCAGAGGCACTTACTGCTCGGCGCGACCACTTGGCAAAGCCTGCTCTCGTAAGCCCCCGGCGAGGCACTTTCCTTGTTCGCTACTCTGAATCGCCTAACTTACGCCAACGAAAGCGGACTACGGAACAATCGAGCAAGGTACGGTGTCGCTCTTTCTCCCTACGACGCGTCGCGAAGTTCGCAGCTTAGGTTCTCGAGCATCGTCCGCACGGGGCTAGGGTGTCGCTTTTCTTTTGTGCACTGCTCGGGTTCGCAAACTCGTGTTTCGGCGCGATGCACAACGGGCTGGAGTTAGGCGAGCGCTCTACGGTTTTCTTAAACTCCTAGCGCTGCTCGCTTTCTCTTAGTTTTTGTTCGTTCTTGTCCTTTTGTCGCTCTCTCTTTGCGAGGAAAAGGGTAAGTCTTTATTAACCACATTTGCGGTACAAAAGTCCATCTCGGTTACGCCCTCTGACTACCTAGAAGCGAGTTGCTCCTTGAGCTCCTCGATCACTTCCTTAAGGCGCAGGACTTCCCCAGGCTTTGAAGCCCTCTCGGCCTCACTCGAGACGATCGGCTTCCTCCTTGCTGCTCCCGGCTGCTCCGTCGCCTTCAGACGGAGAGCCTCGACCTCTTCGGTCTTGGCTCACTGGTGGTCGGCCGAGCCCCGCCTGACTTCTTTGTTGGCGGTCCCGAGCTGCTCGTCCAGCTCTTTGACCTCGCTCTCCGTGGTGATCGCCTCACCGCCTTCCCACAAGATCTCCTCAATCTCCTCCCGTGAAGCCCCAGGGTTGAGATCTTAGCCTGAGTCCCGCGGATGTTTGCTCCTCCTTGGCGAGCCGGGCTTTGAGCTTGGGCTTCCTCTGCAAGTCGGTTCCGCCATGGGACGCCAGCGTCGTGGCCGCCTCGAGCCACTTCAGGCGCCCGGCATCTCCTCCGTGGTGCTCGCCTTCACGGCTTGCACGCCAAGCTCCTCGGCTTCCTTTAGGAGAGCCTCGAGAGAATGCCTCTCCTTGGTCGACTTTGGCCTTGAGCTTCTTCGCTTCGCCTTGGTAGGCTCGGCTCTGGGCGGCCAGTGAGTGCTCGCCGGGATCTCTGCTCAAGATGCTCCGGAGGGATGCCAAGACGGCGTCTGCTCGATGGTGACCCCATCCTCGAAGTTCCGCCATGGTGTCCCAAGACACGAGAGGAAGAACAAGTCAACTACGCTGCGATGATATGGCTAAGTGAATAAAATTCGCCTCGGTGTTTACCTTGCCAAGTCGGCGCTTGATCCAGCGACGCAGCGGTCCTCGAGGCATCGTCACGAAGCCCCGCCGGCGGGGCGAGGCGGGCGCTCTTGCGCCGCCGCCTTTGTGCGCCTTCTTCTTGCGGGCGCGCGTCTCGCCGAGCGGGAGCGACAGCGGCACTTTCGCTCGCGCTTTTTCCCCCTTCCTTCTCCTCTTCGCCTGAACGTCTTGGGCGAGGCCGGCTCCCTCCGCTCGGCGGCGCCGTTGTTTCCACCGGCAGACGACCCGCTTCGGCTGCTCGGGGCTTCTTCTGTTCCCGGCAGGTGGGTCTCACCTTGCTCGGCGGAGAATCCTGCCGCCGGGGTGAGCTGCCTCGCGACGGCACCCGGCGATACCGGCCGCTCGGTCCCTCGCTGGCGCTTCCGAGCCATTGCCTTGGCCCCGAGGTCCGTGGCGCCACCTGCTGCTGCCTCCGGCCGCTTCACGCGCCTTTTGAGCGCCGAGTACTTTCATTGAGCCCGGCGGCGAGCTCCACGCCGCCAAATTTTGTCCTTGAGGTTCGCCACCATCGCTTCCCGACGCGCCGTCAGGTGTTTCGGGCAGCGATGACCGCCAACCGCCTCCTCGATCGTCTGTGGCGGTCTCTTCTTGGGCGGTGATGAACGAGAGTTGATCGTTAAGTCTAATGCGGTCGAGGTGGAAAAATCAAAAGATCGATTTCTACATACCGCCGTGGAGGGCTTGATCTGATCTTCTTCGCCAACTTTCCGCCTTTTCCTCGGGGGCTCCTTGGCGGCTTCTCCTTTGGCCTTTGGCGTTGTGGCGATGAGCTCGGCTCTGGTGAGCCGAAGGCCTTCTCAGCAACGCAAGGAGTTTCTCCTTGCGCGCAACCTCCTCCTCGAGTCTCCTCTGCTTTCGCGACTGTTGTAGCCGCGCCATATGGCCGGGTGAGCTTGCGCGTAGAACGCTAAGCCGAGGGCTATGGTCTTTACCTCTTCGTCGCTCTCACTTTCGGCGAGGAGGAGGGCTTGGTCTCTTCTCATGGGGGACTGACCGCGCGCGCTTGGTGCCGCCTGGCGCCTCCGTCGCCCTTGGTTTCTTGATCGGTGGCGGCCGCCATGGCGTGGCGAGCTCAAGACGGCTCACCGCCACCTTGGGCTTTATGGCGCCTTGGCCTTGCCCTTCTTGGCTTCTCCTTCTCGACCGGAGAGATCCTCGACGATCCTCCGAGGATCACCGGTCCTCCCACGCATTTTTGAGAAGCGAACGTCGGCATTAAAACCAACAATGTAAATCTAGCAACACGGGCGGGTGTAAGTGATTTACCTGCTGCATGCGGATGAGCACATTCCTCGGACAAGTGTAGGCCACCTCGCGGTGACCTCGCTTGTCTTTCTTCGCCGCCTTTCAAGATGGCGTCAACCCGCCGGTCACCCATGCGTCGGTTGGCATCTCTCGCCGAGCAGATGGAGTCGTTAAATTCTGTTCGAGGAAACGATCAATGAAGAGGTTGAGTCTTAAAGGCACTTACCCGTGCTCTCCCTTGTGATGTCTTCCCATCTCTATCTTGTAGAAGGATAGGACCTTCTCCGCAATGAGGCGATTCTCATCACGTGAAGTCCCTGGATGATCTCCTGTCCGTGAGCCCAAGGCTCACGAGGGAGGCGATCTTTCTTGTCGCGTGCACAGTCCCTCGGCACTCATCTCCGCCGAGGCATTGGTGTCCCTTCACGGCGCCTTTCGGTGAAGATGAGCTTCTTGTCGCCGCTCCGCTTGTTGTAGAACCACCTCACCCACCACGCGCCCATTGAGTCGGCGGAGGTGGGCGAGGGTACGCGCGTCGTCGGTGGTGGCCTGAGCTTGAGGTAGTAGCACCCAGTAGCCGAAGCGGCGGAGCTGCTCCTCGTTCTCGTAGTAATGGAGAGAACGGCCACCGGCGGATCGATTCTCAGATAGCCTTCGCGACAGTGTGCGAAGACGGCCATCCGGAGGATCTTTATTCGATTGAGGTTCGCCACCTCCAATCCGCCGATGTTTAAGAGGCCTCAGCGAAGTCGCTTTGGAGATCGCAACCCGAGCAGTGCGAACTGCTGAAGTTAACGAACTCTCCTCTCCAGCTGACTCGGAGTATCCTCTCTCCGGGTAGCCTCCAGCTACGGTGTCGATGTAGCCCTCCTCCTCCCAGACTTTCGAGTCCTCCTCGGTCGAGGCTAGTGCCGGTGAACTTAGCCATAGCGGTTCCCGGGATCGGACGAGCAAGGTTAGTGATGGAGTTTTGGTCGCTTGATCTTTGGTAGCGGTTGGAACTAGGGCTTAGAGAGGAAAGGCGTGAGAATGAGTGGTCGGCATGGCGGCTTGGGTGCTTTTATAGTCCCGTATAAGCAGCTACTGAACGGTTTAGTCCCAAAGCGGCTAGTTTTTACCGCAACGCCGTAAAACGGTCGCTTTGCTTTTCATCTTGGCAATGACGGTGAAGTTACCGTTGGAGTTCCGCTAACGGCTATTTTTTCCATGTATTCCTTTGACCGAAGGTCGAGTGCTCGCTTTCGGACAGATGTCATTTCTGTTCGACGCGACGGAGTTGCTTTCGTACCGATCGGGTTTATTCGGTTCGAACAAGTCTTGTTCGGTTGAACCATAACCCGCTTTCGATGCTTTGTTACATGCCTTTGTAGCAGAGAAGAATACCCTCTTCGTGACTTAGAGTCTCAAGGGGAAGACCCCGCTCTAGTGAGTCCTTCCACTTGAGTCTCGGGGGCTAGTTGTCGGGGATTAGATCACGGCCCATTGCCATGGCCCACTCCCTGACGGCCCAATCGAATAGCCTACCAGGGGCCCAGCTCCTGGGAGGGTTCTATCAGGCCCATGTGCATCCTGCCGAACAGCTTCATGGCTGGCACGGTGCGTAACGGCCTAGGATTCCTGTTTGAGTCCGACTCGAACAAGAGTTCTGCAAGGTTACGTGAAGACCCTTGGACGTTGGTTTCCGGATTGGATTAGGAGTCGTGATCCCCAAGACTAGGAGTATGCCTTATCGCCTCGGGATATATTTGGCATGTCTGAGTTAGATTACGATCTCGTAGTTAGCCCGGCCCGATATTCCCTCGGTAGATCGGTTTGCTCAGCACTATATAAACAGGGCCCCTATGGCGTTTAGAGGAACCTGGGCATTGAGTTTTACGACTTGATCTAGCTTTTAGACATCGGACATTCGCTTGTACACCCATAATCTCGCCGAGACTTGTTCGTCTCGTTGAGTCACCTCTTGTATTCATCTCTGATATATAAGAAAGGCTGGACGTAGGGCTATTATCTCTCCGAGAGGCTGAACCGGATAAAACCCCCATCTCTCGTTCGTTCTTTGTTAAGTGGTTGTTCGGCGTGTCTCCTATCTCATCTTTGAAGAACCTTGGTTGACTTGGGTCGATATCCCAACCGTCGACAATTCCATTAGCAGAAAATAAAATATATTATTGTTCACTAACTTTCGCATGTGGGGGTTATGGTGCTAAACTTGAAAAATTCTAGATCTTATTGGTAGCTTCATGTGGGGTATCCTCACGTACCGCGCTCCTTGTAATTTTTTTCTAGCTAATTATTGAATATATGACAATTAAAAAATAGATGCATCGACAATTCGAACGTTTGCGTTGGGTCAGTGCAACAACATAGTTTGCATCCGGGATCCACCATCCACGTAACCAGGATGTAGTTGCATAATTGCCTTGCAAATTTGCAAGGCAGAACTACTAGCTGGCCGCCCATCGCAAATCCAAGCCCATCTTTGCATGGATCTTAGGCTTGTTTGGTTCACACCTAACATTGCCACAATCTGTCACACCTAACATTAGGTAAGTTTGACCGAGTTAGATATGTATTTGGTTCACTGCCACACGTGACAAGATTGCTTCTTTTCTATGTGGGTCCCGCATGTAAGTGGCATGATAAAGTGTGGCAAGATCCCCTTAGTTGTGCTAAAGTGTGGCGGATAAAATGGAGAACTAAACTTAGGTGGATTTAGCACCTTAGGCGTGGCAAACTTAGCCAAATTTAACAACGAACCAAACAGACACTTCACCTGTCACGCACATCAATCCTTGCGCATCCAGCTTTTCAAACAAAGCGGCCGGTCACTGGCACAGTGGGCAGTGTCACTGCCGCACTGGCATTGTGCATGCATCAGAGACAGCGAGAAAACAAGAAAGAAGGAGCGAAGCACGCAGCGGAGGAAAAGGAAGAAACAGTCCCACGCCCAATCACGGAGTCGCCCAACCACCCCGGCTTCGCTTTCCGCCACCCGACGACTTTTTGCCTCTTCTGCTCCCACGACGCAGGCGCTGTCCCAATTCCCCAATCTGCGCTGCGTGCCTGCGTGTGCGTGCAGTGCAGTGCAGCGTGCATGCCGCTTCTGCGGCGCTAGCTGCGCGCAAAGACGAAGCCGCGTACGTGCGGCGTGAAAGCGAAACTCATGCATGCATGCGTCGCTCGCGCGCACGGCGCACGCACACAAAGCCCTTGGGCCTTGGCCCCTTCTCGGTGCCACGCTCTAGGATTTCCCTTGCTTTCTGCATGTCCCCGGGAGCCGCACTCTCCTTTCCGCATGGGAATTGCTCTCTGTCCTGGGAATTGCTCTCTGTCCTGAAAATACATGAAATACCAATCGATGTATTTTTACATTAACGCATACCTAAAATTAACATATGATCGATACTGTAAAACAAATATACAATGGATGATGAAAATGTTTATGCACTATTTTTTGGGAATCTCTAATCAACAGTCGACTGAAATTTACCTATAGTTTCAGTCGATCCTCCTCCTCTCCTTCGGCGACCTCCTCCCCTCCGTCTTCCTCCCCTCCGGCGACCTCCTCCTCTCCCGCCGCCGCCGCCGCGTGGGGTTCGGGTTAGGGTACATCGGGGTGCCGCCGGGCTTAGAGGGATGGCCGGGGGAGGCGGCGGCCCAGCGGTTGGTGGGGATGGAGTGAGGCGGCGGAGGCGGCGCGCCACGAGCCGGGACGGGAGTAAAATGCGGTTAGGCGGCGGTGGCGGGGTGGAGGCGGCGGCCGGGTTAGGGTGGGAGGCGTCGGCGGTGGGAGGTTGGGTGGCGGGGCGGCTAGGCTCGGCGGCGGCGCCCGCCATGGGCGGTGGCGAGCGGGGGGAGGAGGAGGAGGAGCGGAGCGGGGGACGAGTCGGGTCGAGGCGGGGAGGAAAGTAAGAGAGAGTGGGGGTCACTACAGAGGCGGCAGCAGTCTAGGCAGCTAAAGCCGTCGGTACAAACAAGTGAACCGTCGGGTTTAACTTGTCTCGACGGCTAGCCGTCGACACAAAACCATCAGTGAGCGTCGTCGAGAAGGACCTGATGTCGGCGCTCGGCCGTCGAAGCAGATAGTGTCGACGGCCCTTATAAAGCCGTCGATCTTGACCCGACAAGCGCCGTTCCGCCATATTCGACTCAGTATCGACGACTCACACCTAGCCGTCGACACAGTAGATGAGGAGCCACGTGGAAGAAAAGACTATGTCGACGGCCACATTAGGCCGTCGGTCCTGACTGTAATGGGACCCACAGAGGATCTAGCGGTGGTGGCGTGGACACAAAGGGCGATGTCGACGGCCTATATGTAGCCGTCGATCTTGATCCGCTGCATGAAACTATGTCGACGGCCCGGTGTTGGCCGTCGATACAGTCCCAGAGCAAAAAAAAATGACCATATTGTATAAAAATTCACAAATTTCAGCGGCTGCCGTGGCTGCACCCAGCAGCAGCGACAGCCGCACCTGCAAACCCAAAATACCCCGCAATTCATATATATACCCATATGCGACCACAATTCATCCAAATCACATATATCACACATCTCCACAAAACTAAACAAAACCATATCGCGACAAACACATATAGCACATAGAAACATAATTCGTCGACACAATCACATCGAAATCCAAGTTCATCATCAAAAGCTATCAAACCACAAATGCAACACGAAGTTTCTAACTAATAGTAACAAAGTGAAAAGTAAAGCTACTGATCAGGGTTGGTTGGCGGAGGATCGTTCTCCGGTGGGTTTTACGGAGGATTCTGCCTTTGGTGAACATCGGCGGGCGCTTCAAGAGGTCGGTGACCCAGTTGGGATTTTCCTGGCTCACCGATGTCTCTCCTCCCTCCTAGCCATGAATTTCACCTTGAGCCGCTGAACCAGAACCCTGCATGTGTACCAAACAATTGATTATTAGTTCGTCACATTTGAACGGTCCAAAACATGATTTAACATGAATTAACATCTTACCGCCTCCGTAACATATGGCAAGCCACCATGTGGGTGAGCTAGACCCACGTATTCGCCTGGTGGAGTAGTGTGGCTGCCGTCTGCAGGATGTGGAGCCGGTGTCCACCATCATGGCGGTGGCGGACCCCGTAGAAGGCCGGGCGCCCGTACCTGCTGGGACCAGCCTAAAATTTTATGGGCATCTAACTTGTAAATGAAATTAGAATAAACTAAATGTGTATAGATATTATAGGTTTAGGACAATACCCAGCCCAGTCGAGAGATAGACTCGAGATAGGCGAACCTCTGCTCGAACTCATATCGTTGCCTCGCTATCTCCTCCTCCTGCCTTTGTGCAGCTTCTTCTTGGGTCCTCGGGCTCTCCCTCATCGCTTTGCATCATCATCTGCTCTCCTCCTTCTCCCGCTCCTCTCCTCCCTCTCCCTGCTGCCTCCCTCTCAATGCGGGCCTCGAGGCGCGTCGGCTCTCCGTTTGAGAGTGGGCAGCCCTCACTGAGGCATGTAATCCTCGGACACAGTAAAAAAACGATGTTAGTGGCTACAAAATATGACATAAGCTGACACCTACATAAAGTAGACAGTATCATACCTCAGGTGGTCCCCTCCGATCGCTAGCCTCCCATGAGCCTTCCCGCCCATAGCCTGATGTATGACCAGAGGGTCAAGGGGCTCCTCTTCTGGGTCCTTCTCTGGGCCATGCTTATCAGCGAAAGCCTCTCTGTAGCATGCCTGCGTTGAAGTTAAAATAATCGAGTTAGAATGTATAATTGTGCATGAACTAATTCAGATATTACGACGTACCTCTCGCTGCGCAGCTATTGGGTCCACAGGACCGAATGAGCCATCCTTTTACGGGAGGTATGGCCCTCCGAACAATCGACCCAAGTCGAAGTCGGCGATCGTGGCGCCTGCGTTGTACAAGTGGTGTCGATACATTCGTCTTTACAATAAAACAAGATCGAAATGGTAAGAGAAAAGTATTACCATCCTTTTTCTTAGCTGAGCGAGCAGCGACTTTCCGGTCGTCGATTACGCTCGTCATAGCCGCTTCGGTTCTTCTTAGCTTTTAAGGACTTTTCTTTGAATGCCTCGGCGCCCAAGGTCTTTGTGTGAGGCCTCCCAAGCATCCGGGCGTTCGACACCCGATCGGTCGAACTGCGCGTACTCTTGGGCTTCGAGGTACAGCTTGCGCGCGTCGGCCTGGGTGATCTTCTCGCCCTTCATAATCCTGACAAGACAAGACAAAAGTAAATAATTCGTATATGAACCAAATGCGCCAAAAACGACAGAAGAAATAAGTGAATACCTGTGGAAATCCTAAACCGCAGTGACCCGTGCACTCGACATCAGATCCTGCACCTTCTACTTCGCGTTCCTATCCATGACAGAATTGATGTCGTCCTCCTCCAAGCCCGGACGCGGACGATACCTAAGCTGAAAAGAAATAAATCCGAATAAACAATAGTTGACAATCATCTGTGATATGTAAAAAACAAAATGTGAGAACTCACCCAGAACTCCCGCCTTATCTCCTCGACGGCGGTGCTGTCCCCGTGAGGTGCCACATTGTAGTCATCCCAAGAGTAAGCGGGATCTCAGTGCCCTCCTCTCCGACCATGCCAGGATAATCTTGCCGCACGAGGATGCCAAGTCGCGTCACGGGGTGGGTATCGACTTTGTTGGGGTTGACACAGGATAGGTTGCTACATGCAATAAAAGTAAGTTAGTAGATTTAATTGACAACAAATTAGAGAATTAGGATATTACCTGTCGTCATCCGGCTCGATCACGATCCGCCCGTGAGGATATCTCGCCGCCTTGGGCAACTTGTTATGCCCCCTCTTCGCCTTGGGAGCCCTCCTCCTGGCTAGAGCCCCAGCCGACCCGGACTCTGTGTCGGTGCCGGTCATCTGATGCAGCATGCCTCGTGGCGGACTCGAGTGTCCCCTGGACCTCCTGGTCAAGGTCGTCGTCCTCGTCCTGCGAGGCGCTCCTCCTGAACTGTCGACGTGGCATCCTGCATTTGGAAGAAATGTCAGTGCACATATTATTAAAATTAAAACAACAAAGTAAAACATAATTTAACCATTATGAATACCATCAATTTAGAAGTATGTATCGTCTACATCGAGAAGATCATCACTTGGCTCGACATCCTCCCCTTCTTGTTCTGCTTGTTGTGTTTGTTGAGCTTGCTGGTTGGGTGGATATACTTCTTCATTTACATGACAGGAATGAGATCACGGACAAATATATGAAAGTCATGACTTTTCATGCCGTGTATCTTCCCTTGAGCAACGTTCACACCACGACCAATATTTGATGCGTACCCATCGGAAACTTCACCGCCCTTGATCCACTCGAGAACTTCTTTCCTTTGGGTGACTGTTAGGCAGTACAAAGCCTTTGGCTTTTTAGACAGTCCTTCAATGAGGTTCATGGATGGTCGACTGCATATTTCAGCGCAATCGAGACGTGCTTTCACATTATCCTTGCTCTTGTCAGGAATGTCCAGACTGGTCCCAAAGATTGCTTGTCCTACATTCATCTCTTGGTGCATGACATCGAAGTTGTGGGGCAATAACAAATCCTCTGCATAAGGTAGCGAGTATAAGCTGCACTTGTGCGTCCAATGGTAGGACACACCGTAACCCTCATAGATTCCATTTCTCCCTTCCACCAATTTTGATTGCAAAGTTTTGATGTCAGCTATGGTCAGTCGCGGACGTTTTTGTCCTTTCACAACGGTGTTTTTTCGAAACGCATTCCTCTGTTTTCTGAAGGGATGATCTGGTTTCAAGAAAACACGGTGGCAATCAAACCAACATGCCTTACCCCCATACGTTAACTGGAACGCGTTCATATCATCCATGCAAGCGGGACACGCTAGCTTGCCGTGCGTGCTCCATTCTGAGAACATTCCGTATGCCGGAAAATCATGAATAGACCACAGAAATGCAGCCCTCATGCGAAAATTGGTATTTGTCTTCCTATCGTACGTGATTGGTTCATTCTCCCATAACTCTTTCAACTCTTCGACCAAAGGTCTCAGGAAAAAATTCAGATTCTTTCCAGGATTCTTTGGACTAGGCACGATGAGGGTTAGAAACATGAATTCCTCTTTCATTAAATGTGACGGCGGAAGGTTCAGAGGTATAGTGAACACCGCCAGCGAGAATCGACGCAATGATCATATTGAAAGGGTGAACCCATCGGTGGCAATTGCCAGACGCACATTTCTCGGATCAGCTGCAAAAACAGGATGTTTCTGATCAAAATTCTTCCACTCGTCCCCGTCTGACGGATGTATCATCAAGTCGCCCTTCGGTCTTTTACCCTCCTTATGCCACCTCATCTGTTGCGCCGTCTCTTCGGTCATGAAACATCGTTCCAAACGTTTCGTTAGCGGGAAGTAACGAAGCACTTTCCTCGCCACACTAGTCTGCCTCTTATTTCCTTCAGCGTCCTCTACCTCGACATATCTTGACTCACCACATTTATCACAAGACTGTTTACCCGCATCATTTTTATAGTACAGCATACAATGGTTCGGACAATAGTGTATCTTCTCATATGGCATTCCGAGACCACCTATCAGTTTCTTACACTCGTACCAACTGGAAGGCATCTTGTGGCCTTCCGGAAGGACATCAGACCACAACGATATGAGCTCGTCAAAACAGTTGATAGAGAAATTGTATTTGCACTTAAGTGCTAACATACGAGCCACAACAGACAAAAGGGCCACCGTTGTGCTATCATGCAGAGGTTGTTTTGCAGACTCAAGAAGCTCCATGAAGTTAGACAACGTTATCGGTGGCTCAGCGTCCGAGAAATTCTGACCGAAATCATCCATCATATCATTCACCCGATCAATCTCATCAAAACCTTCGTTTGTTGGTGGTGGCGGTGGTTGTGGCTCCGCCAACCGACTCTCCCCATGATATACCCATCGACGGTACTCGGCCTTGTAGCCATGCGTATACAGGTCTATCTCCATCTGAGCGCGGGTTCTTTTCTTACAATTCCCGCAATCAACACACGGACATGTTACCCGGGTGTTATCGTTTGGAGCATCCTGAAAAGCACGATTCAGGAATGTCTCGGTCTTGTCGTACCATTCGTCCGAGTGATGTCCGTTCCGTTGCCATCCTTCATACATCCAACTCCTGTCTTCTTCCATCTGAGTTGCCAGCCATCGTCGCACGTGAGGGTTTTATATTAGGCTTTGGAAGGCTTCTAAACCCACCTCTGAATGACCGATCGAGCACTACGTTATGCTGCGATGCGGGGTTCAAAGCGAGATTTGGCGGGATAACCTAGGGTTCTCCTAGTGCAACGATGGCTAGGAGTCGATAAAAACTCGAAGCACTTATTTTATGCAGGAGAACCTCTTAGGTTATGCCGTCGAAAATCTCATCTCGAACCCTCCGTACCTAACATAGCGTATGCTTGAACGGTCATTAAATGTAGGTCGCCTTTGGGGCGCCCATAAGAACTCCACCGGACAATTCGGAAGCGTCGTCACATCTCGTATTAGAGCACAACGAATCACCGTCCGTGTTCTATACGAGATGTGCCGTTTCCGAACGGGTGACGTACGGCTAGGTGACATGTCCTAAACTAATCCACGGACGCTAGCTAATCACACAGCAAACAGTTTAATATAATTTTTAAAATACATTATATTATTGTCCTAAATTTTTAATTATATTCTATACTATTTTCCTAAATTTTAAAATATATTCCAAACCATTTTTTAAATTTTTTACTTTTTTAAATAAATTAATTAGTGTTAATCATGATCATATTATAATTAGTCTCGACTAAACATTACTGGCCGTCGACACTAAACTACCCACATTTCAAAAAAAAAAAAGCCCGAGAAAGTACCTGGATGTCGCTGCAGCAGTCGAGGGGGTGGCCGACGGGATGAAGCGTGTGACACGAGACCGGTGGGCGTGGGCGCGGAGGCGACCAATGGTGGAGGCGGCTGGGACGCCCGTCATGGCGGCGGAAAACGTCGGGCGGGCGAGAGGCGGCTTCGGTGGCGGCGGCACCGAGACAACAGCGACGAGGGAGGTCGCTGGCGGCGCGAGATAAGCGCTGAAAAGGCGGCAACCACATGGCGGCGAGATGGCGGCGGCTTCGGCGCGGTGAAGCGCGACGACGCGGCGGCGGGGAGAGGCGACGCGTAAGCGAGATGGCGGCGGCTTTGGCGCGGTGGAGGCGGACCAACGCGGCGGCGGGAGGCGGCGCGCGCGAGCGGCGGCGAGGAGGTGGAGGCGGCGCGGCGCGAGAGCGTCGACACGGTCCGGCGAGAGGCGAAGCGAGCGGCGTGGAGTGAGGAGGCGGCGCGCGCGCGGCGTGAAGGCGGCGGCGGCGGATGGAGGTGGGGACTTAGCGATTTTGCTAAGTCCCCGAGCCCTAGGAGGTCAGATAACTAGAACGATCGACGGCCATTCTGGCCGTCGACACAACCGTTTTAACCGACGCAGTAGTGTCGACGACTTTACTAAGCAGTCGATACTGAGTGATGCTAGTGTCGACGGCATAGATACTAACGGTCGAAACTATCGTCAGGGATGCTAGTGTCGACCGTTGTAAGTGAAACCGTCGAGATATCTTCTGCCGAGGGTTATCTTTGACTACCGTCGAGTAGCTCTGTTAGTATCGACGGTTTAGATCAAGGCCGTCGATACTAGTGCTTGTCTCGAGGGCTTCCTTTTTAAAGGGAATCACTAGTCAAACCTCTCTGTTTAAATTTTATAAATTTGAAAAAATGAATTTCAAATGTTCAAACTGTTCCATGTTGCTTTCTACTGGGAATTACACACCTGGAAAAAAAATCAAATAATTTAGAACTTCCTATGCGGTCACCCCTTTGAAACACAAGCTTTAGGAGAATTCCACCATGAGTTTCATATTTCATGTGATCAAACCAACATCATACATCCTATTTGAATTTAAATTATGTTCATTTGTAATTTTAAACTTACATTTTCATACTATACAATATTTAATACATGCACGCTCAAGCTTCCAACTATTTTTTAATTTTCACTACTAAAAATGAAATTCTAAGATTTAAACAGTATTTAATACATTAATTAAAAAGCTAGATATGTTTAATATTCCTCAATTCATTAATTATAACAATGACTACCTAAAAAATAATAAAATGTAACATTTCTAATTTTCAATTAAAATTAAGAGCAATTTTCAACAAAGATTAAAATATAAATTAAACAAAAGGGGATATAAAAAAATTTAAAAAAAATATGTATCGACGGCTTTATATGAGCCGTCGATACTGTTATACCGCTTAACGATTTACCGTCGATACTAATAGACGCCGTCACGCCGTTCACCCTTCCCGTGGGCCTTCGCCAAGTAAACTCGACGACAATTTATGGGCTGTCGATACTGACCACAGATATGAGTTTTATCGACTGCTTAATTATGGCCGTCGATACTACATTATCTGTTTCGACTGTTAATATTTGGCCGTCAATACTACATTAGCTGTTTCGACTGTTAATATTTGGCCGTCGAATCAGATTTTGGCAGTCGAATCTGTTTTCGTTTCCTGTAGTGGGTGCGGGTTGATCTGGACCGTTGGATTGAGATCCAGCGGTCCAGAAAATCGACTGAAGGTTAAAAAAAAGGCAACTGTGCAATAGACAGTCCCTTATTTTTTATTCTATAAATACTCTATCGTGTACCATATTTATCATAACAAATTTATATTGCAGTGAATTTGCATGTCCATCAAATGATATGAGCAAAAATAATAAAGTTTTTTTTACATTTAATAGTGTATTTTTATAGCACTGACCATATCTAAATTTAGTTATTTATCAATGTAAACATATCTAAATTTAGTTATTTATCAATGTAAACACTACGACCGAGATCTTATCGATTTTCAAGTGACTAACGAGGAGTCACGCCCTTATAACTTTTCATAGCGACGTAAACTTTAATTACCTTGACCCACTTGTCTCGGCCTGATCCGACATCAAGATGAAGGTTGGGTTGTGTTTCTAGCTAGGTCAAGTCCATGTCAATCACTCGCCCCGACCCCCCTATCTCACTCAGTTACTAGCAGTACTACACTCTCGAGTCTTGACCCTTTCTCTCACTCTCTCAAAGTTTGTATTTGTCTCCTCAATGGAACTCCATGTATCCTTCACTCATTCCCCACCGCCCTAGGGTTTTCCTCGCACGCACCACCAAACTTGGTGGACAACTGCAAGGTACTATGGCAGGCAGCTATGCACTCTTTATGTGGCTAGCCATGATGTTGTTCTAGTACATGGAAGCGATGGTGTGGAGGGGATGGTATCGGAGCCGATGATGGAGAATGGGCGAAGGGAGCACAAGAGCCAGCGGATGGGCAAAGTGGGTACAAGAGCAAGTGGATGGGCAGAGTCGACAATGGCGGCGTTGACCAACAACTTCCCTCATCCCCTCCATTCAATAAGCAGGTGAGAAACCACTCCATTCTTCTCCTCTCCTCGAGCAGAGCGGGCTAGGACACCGACAGGACGAAGGTTGGGTCCAGGTTGAAGCGGTGCTGGAGGATCCTCGGTGAGGGCTGGCAGGGTGGATCAGGTCGGTAGAGGTGATAACTGACCTGATTCGACCCGACCTATCTCTATCTATTCCTTTTTTTTTTGTGTGTTGCATTTTCTAAAAGAATTTTTCATCTAGCAACTCCTCTGTTCATAGTTAAAAAGATTAATGGTCAGTATTTTGTGGTTCTTGCTGTATATGCTTTAAAGCCGGTGAAGAAGAGGATCTAGGTGAAATAAGAAGGCGAAATATGTGGTGCAAACCACTGTTTTCGTGCAAACCCCGTGAAAACCATATATAAAAGTTTTGTAAATTCGTGAAAAAATTACTGGAGATAGGTATGTGCACGAGCTACATCACCACCAAATCTCAAGTCTACACTCAACATCGTTTGAGAGAAACAAAAAAGACACCTATGTTCACGAGCTACATCACCACCAAATCTCAAGTCTAAACTCAACATCGTTTGGGAGAAACAAAAAAGATTGTCTTTTTTGTTTCTCCCAAACGATGTTGAGTTTAGACTTGAGATTTGGTGGTGATGTAGCTCGTGTACATATCTATCTCCAGTAATTTTTTCACGAATTTACAAAACTTTTATATATGGTTTTCACGAATTTACACGAAAACAGTTGTTTGCACCACATATTTCGCCAAAAAAGGAAGCCATTCAACGAGACAGGGCACCATTATGTGTGTCCTGCCAGGGCCGCAAGGCTGCAACACTCCACTCCTACTAGTCAGTTTCCATGTAGGAGAAAGGAGCTTAAAAATTAGCATCAACCACGGAGATCAATCAGGCAGAGCCCGGAGACATGCATGTACCGGAAAGAGGCGCAGTATATTCGCCAATTCGTGGCATGCATCGCAGAGGAGAGGACAGTACACACAGAGTCACAGACTCGTAGTAGCTTGAGGGGAAAATTGCCTATTTGCCACTCCGCATATTGCCCACTCTTTATTTGCCATCCCGCAGCTTGCCACCTCCAATTTGCCATCCCCAACGATGCCCCCACAGCCAATACGCCATTTTCACGCTTTTTCCACCGTTTTCTCCCATTTCTCACCATTTTCTCCTCTTTTCCATCTTCTTCCCCAACTCCGGTCGGCGAGCACGAGGGGGCGGGGCCGCCGTCCGCGGGCGAGGCCACGATAGGCGCGGAGGCAGCAGCGGCGGCGGAGGTCACAAGCCAAAGCCGCGGGCGGCGGCGGCGACAGAGGTCGCGCAGTAGCCTTGCGCGATTGAGGCGGCGGTGGCGGAGCTCGACGGCGAGCACGAAGTGGCGATGGAGCTCGACGGAGGCATCTCGAAGCCCGGCACCTTCTTCAACTCCTTCCGCCGTAGCTCCTCCACCTCGCCGGCGAGCACGAGGCGACGACGACGGCGACCAGACGTTGGGGGAGGCGGCGGCAAGCACAGGGCGACGACGACCCAGCGTTGGGAGAGGCGGCGACGAGCTCAAGGCGGCGGCGACGAGCTTCTATGGTGGAGGCGGCGGCCGGACGTGGGAGAGATAAAACAATGGGTGAGAAAATGATTAAATGGGTGGAAATGGAGTGAAAATGGTATATTGGCAGCCGGTTCCCTGTGCGGGATGGTATTTTTGATAGGGCCATGTGCGGGGTGGTAAAAAAGGAAGGGGCAATGTGCGGAGTGGCAAAAAAGCTCTTGCCTCTCTGGCTACTGGCTAGCTCTCCCAGCTTCAAAAGTTCAAACGACGACGAGTTCTCAATTTCCAATGGCACCCACCTCACATTCCTTGCAGTCCTTGACGGCTTAGCCGCCAAAACCTCCCACTTTAAAAAGGATACCCCAATTCCCTCTTCTATCCTCACGCTGCAAGCCTGCAAGCTCACAAACTCGCCAATATCTCAAGAAGAAACAAGCAGGTAGATAGCCATGAAGAAGTGGGGGCTAATTAGGAGTAAACACCACCCGGTGGAAACCCAGCAGCAGCCGCAGGAGGAAGAGCAACGGCGACAAGAGATCAAGGGCGGCAAGTGCAAGTCGGCCTTCTCGCTCTCGCCGCTCTCATGGCTGTCGAAGCTCACGGCCAAGAGCAGTGCCACTGCCACCGCGGCTAAGCCCAAGCATGCTGCGCTCCCGGCCAACGCCGCCGCCGCCGTCGGCGGCGGCTTCCCATCTTGCTTTCACAAGCGGACGAGCGCAAGCCCGGAGTCACAGTCCAGCCCGGCGGCTCCTGATATCGTGCCGCGCCGCCTCTCGGTCGGCAACGACGACGCCGCGGCCGCGCGGCAGCTGTGCCACCGGCGCTACTGCTCGGTCGGCGGCGACCGCGACCTGCCGCTACTCAGTAACCTCATCCCGTTCTCCCGCACCGCCTCCCCGCAGCTTGCACCGGCGCATGCCCGGACGTCGACGAAGCCAATGCCGCCGCTGCCGCCGTCCGACACAGATGAGGAGAAGCGGCTGCCGCGGAGCCGCCGGCGCCAGTGGCGTGGCGGCGCGCGGAGGTCGTTCTCCGGGAGGGCGGTGGCGGTGCGAGTGCGGTCCCCGCGCCGCGCGCCGGCGGCGGCGGCCGTGGTGGAGCTGGAGAGGTTCGCGGTGGTGCGCCGGACGAGGGACCCGCAGCGGGTGTTCCGGGAGTCGATGGTGGAGATGATCGCGAGCAAGCGCATCGGGCGGCCGGAGGAGCTGGAGACTCTCCTGGCGTGCTACCTCTCGCTCAACGCCGACGAGCACCACGACTGCATCGTCAAGGTGTTCCGCCAGGTCTGGTTCGAGCTCAACCCCTCCCGCATCGCCGCCGCCCCGCCGCCGCGCACCTGATCCGGCCACGACGCCGCACACGGCATCCACATCCATCTTTTCCCTTCCCTCCGGCATCATGGTGGTGCGTGCCCAGAGCTGACGCGGATGTCGCTTTCTGCACGCGTGACTGCAAAAGGCTAAAAGATACTACGTAGTAGAGTGCGCGTGCTTTGAGGTGGCTGTCTGCGCGCCTCTTGAACGCTGCAGATCGATCGGTGATTTGGGTGGTGTCTATCGAAGCTTTGCTGGTAGCCTGGTACTAGGAGCTAACCGTACTTCATTGTAAATTTGTAATCTTTCTCAAGAGAATCGCATGCAAGTGGAAGGGAAAATAGTGTACTGAGACGGTGAGGCCTTGTGTCTCTCTGTCAAAAGATTCCAAAATCTCCGGTTTCTGGAGTTCGAACTTTGAACAGCTGCAGAGCAACCTGTGTGCCTGACTTTTGTTCACCTAGAGAAACATTTTTTTTGCGGGTGGTTTTGGTGTTTTGTACTCTGACATGAAAAGACTCACTGAATTTGATTTGGAGACATCTGAAGTATATGGCTGCGAATGCTACCATTCCCGGGATGGAAACAGAGGGCCACCGAAGACAAATTATAACCATTAATGGATGTTATTTGTCAAGAACATCTGGATGAAATATTGGGGATGGATCAGGGCAATGGTGCATGCCTGTTGAGAACTAATGCGGGGGTGTGGTTAATGTCTGCCTCTGTTTAACACTAACTTATGTGCCACTGTGGAACAATCCTATGGATAGTTGATCGTGATAAAGAAAACGAGAAAAATGGAGGCTTTACCATAGCGAAATTGCTTAATGGATTAATTGTTGAAAATGTAAACTCCGAAAGTTTTGGAATACTGCTCATGTGCCAAAGCTGTGACGGCGTTGTGTTGTGCCACACTGCCACCCCACAGCCTAGTCGTTGAAGTCTTTGCCTTTGCCCAGCGCACGCTTAGGATAGTACACCCCTCCCGTCCTTGGTCATCATCGACGCCACGATAGCTAGAGGTGGCCAAACGGACCAGTCTGACTGAACCGAACCGGGCTGGACCGAACCGAGCCAGCCCGGTTCAGTGAACCGAACCGAACCTAGGCCGGCACCTCGGTTTGTCGGGCCGGACTGGTTCGGTTCGCATAGTGGTGGCCTGGTCGGTTCGCTACTGTAGCATATTAATTTAATTCAATATATGTATTTCTATATATATTTCCTTATGATATTTAATATATTTATTTAATTTATAGCGTATATTTGTAAAATATAATGGTTTTTCTTAATTTTTACATATTTTAAAATAAAATAAACCGGCTAATAAAAAATCGGGCCGGCCCGGTTCTATTCGGTTCACTGTGCGAATCAAACCTAGGCCGAGACTGTAGCCCGTTGGCTCGGTTCGCATAGTAACCGAATCAACTGGGCTCGAATCGGGCCGGCTTGGTTCAGCCCATTGGCCAACTCTAACTATAGCTTTGCTAGGCACCATGCCTACCTCACCATTGCCAACCTGGGCACCCCTCGTTACCACACCACATGCCAACGACCCCATTGAGCGGTGGCCTGTCTGAGCATTCGACCAACTGACTAGTGAGAAAGGATGTGAAAGAGTCGAGAAGGGGGCTAGGGTTGCAAACAAGCCCAACTAAAGTGAGCCCTCCCTGTCAAGCACAACCTCGATAAGGATCGAGCCAAGCTTGGATTGACGCTCTAGCTCGATTTGAATAAATCTTGAGTAAGCTTGAGGTTGGCTCGTTTAGACTTGGTAACACATGATTTTTAAATAAAAGAAAAGCAAAACTTGAGTAGGCTTGAATAAAGCTCAGCCTCAAGCTAGAGTAGATTCCATAAAATATTACTTTATTAAAATAAATACATAAGCTCGATGAAGCTCAAGTAGGTTACGCATTTGATAAAATATAATTTTATACAACAAAAACAAGGTTTGGAAAAGCTCAACAAAGCTTAAGCTCAGCTTGACTAGGCTCATGAGCATGAGGCTAGACTCGGTGTGAGCTTGTTTCAGCTTGAAGTGAACTTAACCCTCCATTGAGGTGAGCGCAAGTAGTTTGCGAGCCCAAGATTTTTTCCAGCCCTAGTGGGGATGGAGTGATCTTGCGGTTAGGAGATAGGGGATGGAGTAAAGAGATCGAGAGGAGGGGAGAGAGGACAGAGAGATAAAGGAGAGTGGAAAGAGGCTATATACGAAGAGTACGTGATGGCGGGTGCTTATTGTGGATGTAAGATCAAGCCTCCCATGCGCTGAATGATTTTGGTAATTGATGGCAACTAGACAAATGCAATTTGGAGCATGAAGGATAAGGACCTTTTGTTTGATAGTTCTTGATTTCCTTGTGTGCGTTTTGGCTCGACTACATCTCTCTGTTGCGAGGTCCTCCGAGCACGAGATCCGAAACATCGACCATGAGTCCCATGGGGTTCGAGAGTGCAGTGTTAATCTTGGCGAACCATCTAGAGCGAGTACACTGTCCCGGGTAGAGAAGGTTCGGGATCCATTGCTCGATTTTTTTTTCAGTAGCCGCTAAGTCACGAAATACCGAGAGCCTTGAAACTTCCCGCCAAGTGATCGCTTTGTGCTTGGGGTGAGGTCGCCATTGACTCGTAGAGGTCGCCCATGCTCGCCGAGTGATCGCCTGCTTGGGGTGAGGTCGCCCATGCTCGCCGAGGGTCGCCTGCTCGCCGAGGGGTCGCCCGTGATGGGGAGAGGTCGCCCGTGCACCACCACTGTCGGACGGCGTCCGACGCTCTTCGGACGGGGTCCGACAGCGTCGATTTCCCGGAGGTAAGCTCAAAATTGACTAAGTCCCAGACGACACTGTCCCTGCTCGGACGGCGTCAAAACCTATCGGACGGCGTCGATCAAACTCAAAATCGGCCACCCAAAGACATCCGATCGGTCGATCTGAATCTCGAGATTTAATCTGGCCGTCCATTTCTAGGGTTTCGCTTTGGGCCAATAAATAGGGATTTGGAGCACGGGAGAAACTTGAGAGAGCCTCACCTAGCAGCCACCCCTTGCCCTTAGACACCAAGAGAGCTCCTCCCATGGTTCCCACCTCCACCTAGGGTTCTATGTGCTTGTGAGATTGAGAGAGAGAAGAAGAGAGGAAGAAGAAGAACAAGAAGGTGACCCTACCTCCTCTCATCCATCTCCAAGGTTTCCCCCAACTCCCATGGTGTTCTTGCCCTAGTTTCATGGTGGGAGAGAGAGGGAAGTGGTGAGAGACGATCTCCGATTTAGTGCTCTTGGGATTCCGTCGCCGAAGAGATCGTCAAATCGCCCGAGCTTCATCGACCGTCGACTACATCGACCGTGCCGCAAACCCACCATTCGTTGGTGGTCACCGCCTTGTGTAGGGGTGCATCCTCTCCATCCGTTGGAGCCCTCAAGTCCGCCGTGTGTCGGCGGCCATTTCCGTGTGTCGGGGGTGCCAAGGTATCCGTGTGTCGGATCCAAATCCTCCATGTGTTGGGGGGTACCTCATGTGTTGAGGTGAAATCCACCGTGTGTCGGTGGTCGGTGCCGTGGGTGTGAGGAGCTCTCGCGTGTGAGAGAAATCGCCTCCGTGTGAAGGTTTGGAGCTCGCCTACCATGTGTTGGTGAAGAGCTACCACGAGTGGATTGAGGGCTAATGACGAAAGGGTCCCGACTTCTCTGTGTGAGAAGTTTCCTCAACGGAGACGTAGGTGCTCATGTGTTGAGCACTGAACTTCGGTAAACAACTCGGTTTGCGTCTTCTCATCTCACTCGTTTACTTCCGCACATTGGATTGATCGCTTGCGTGTGAGTGCCATCGAGCCTCCTTGTAGTCGGTCGTACTTATTGTGATCACTTCCGCAACTAGGCTACAACTAGGCTATAAATCTATCGATAGCTTGGGTTCCTAATTTGACTAATTAATCAAGCTAATTGAAAGGAATAAAATTTGAAAAGAGCCGATTCACCCCCCCTCTCGGCCTAGGATCCTTATAAGTGGTATCAGAGCCAGGTTCTCTAGTTGCTTAATCGCTTAGAGATGACCGACGGGGGTAGTGTAGCCGCCAATAGGATTCCTCTGTTTAGTGGCACTAATTTTGGTTTTTGGAAGTTGCGCATGAAAGTATTTCTTCAGGCCATGGGAATGGATGTGTGGAGGGTTGTAGAGTCTCCTCATGGTGTCACACTCACCAACAATATACCTGCCACACCTGCTCAAAACAAACTCCTAGAGACCGATGCTAAGACCATGAACGCTTTGTTTTGTGGTTTGAGTATGGAGGTCTTTGATAGGGTTAGCAATCTCACTAGTGCACACGACATATGGATCACACTCATTGAGATTCACGAGGGCACTTCAGCTGTTAAGGAGGGTAGACTAGTGGTTGTCAAGGAGCGTTATGATCAGTTCAGAATGCTTCCAAATGAAAATGTCAATGCTATGTTTACTCGGCTTAACCCCATCCTTAACGAGCTTAAGGGGCTCGGTCCTGCACTGCTATGCGAATGATGAAGTGTGCGGGAAGATCTTGCGGATCCTCCCAAGAAGGACTACGGGACATCATCACTTATCTCACCAACAATGGTGATGTGGAGAAACTGCACCTGACAGCTTTGCTCAGCAAGATCACCGTGCACGAGATGATGCTCCTCAATGATCATGAGGACTCTCCTGCTCCTGCAAAGAATCAAGCGATCGCCCTCAAGGCCAGTGGATCCAATCAGAGTGGCCTCAAGTCAAGTCAAGTTGAGGATGGTGGAGAGATGACTTGGAATGAGCTCGAGGAGGGTTTCCAACACTTCGGCCTGTTCATGAAGCAAGCTGGTCAGTTCATGAGCAGAAATGGCTATGGAGGTAAGAAGAGGACGAGCCGAAACACTCATGCGTCATATCGATGCTATGAGTGTCAGGAGAAAGAACTGTCGCTTCAATGTGTCCCCAGAAGGGAAACACCAAGTACAAGGACAAAGAAAAGGAGAAGGGTGATGGCGAGAGGCCGAGGCATAATGACAACAAGAAGAAGAATCCCCAGAAGTCAGGATTCAAGGGTCGCTCTTCGCAAGGCAAGAGGCTAGCTTTTGTTGGAGAATGGGTGACCGATAACAGCTCCAGCGATACATCAGTTTCAGGAGATGAGGAATCAGCTGATCAGGAGCTGGTCACCATGGCGATAGCTGAGTCCGTGCCACCTCATCCTGTTTTCTCTCCAAGATGCCTCACGGTGGTTGCTGAGCCTCGAGAGTGGTATTCTGATGATGATGGATCTTCTTCCACTACTTCCTCTACATCGGCAAAGGCTTCACCGACTCTGCCGCACCTCCAAGTGCTCGATGGCTCGACCTAGTGGCGAGGTGGCGACTCAGTTCGACTCGATGAAGATGTTGAAGGCATGCGTGATTGTCTTAGGGAAGCTTGTGAGCGCTATAAGCATGAGACACTAAAGAACTTAGAGCTTGGTAAAACTTTGATTGCTTTGCAAACTAAGTGCAAAAACCTTGTCTCTAGATGTGATAGCTTAGAATCTGAGCATGATACTTTGCTAGGTTCTAACAAAAATCTGTCATCTAAGTGCAATGTGTTAGAACAAGAGCGCGATGCTTTGAATGAATCCCTAGATGATCTCATGACTACTTATCATGCACTTAGGGAGAACCATGGGACACTTCTAGTTAAGAATGATGAGTTGGTTGCTTTGCTTCTTGCTCAACTAGTTGATACACCTGTTGAGGCTTTGGATGCTGCTTGTGCCATGCCTGTTACTTCTGTTGCTATTGCACCTGTTATTGATTTGACTCTTGCTTGTCCTGAAGTTGCTCATGATTGCACTGTGTCGGCTTCCACTTCTAGCGGTTCCTCTAGCAATGCACTAGTGTGTACACCTGATAACTGCAAATTTGCACTAGCTGCTAGGGAACTTGCTATTGAAAATGCCGAGTTGAAGTCTAAACTTGAGAAGTTTGATAAGGGGCTTGGGAAGTGCTATGAGGGTAGCTTGGCTTTGGACAAGATGCTCAAGGAACAACGAAAACCCTCCCAAAAGGGTAGCTTGGGTTTTACCCCAGAGAAGCCAAAAGGGAGGAAGAAATCAAGTGTTCCTCGAGCATCTACCATGAGGCAAAGTTACTATCATGCCTATCCCAAGAAGAGACATGGTAACAACTTGTACACTAGCCGCAATGATTTTAGGATGCACAATGGGCACAACACTTGGCAAGGACATGCTAGGCACTATAACTCTTCCACATGGCAATCTCAAATGCGCCACAACACTTGGAATGGTTCTAGGTTCTACAATAACTGGCAAGGTCCTAGGTTCAACACTTGGCATTCACCTAGGCAAAACTTCTGGAATGGTCCTTCTAGGCACAACAATGGTAGACCAAACCCTCCGAGGAACCAAAACCGCAACACTCCCAACCACACACAACCGAGATTCCCTAGAGCACACACTGAGTTGTATGGTCACTACTTGCTCAAGAAAAATGATCAAGGTAGGATGACTGCTAGGTTTGTTGGGCTCAAGGCTGAGGATGAGCATAAGGCACATGTTTGGGTGTCCAAGTCATTGATTGATCGCTTTGCTCCTGTTGCTTCTGGCTTGAAGGCTAACCCTCGGGGACCTCCTGTGTGGGTCCCTGAGTCACATAAGTGATCTTCTCATGTGACAGGTGAACTACCGGGGTGGAGGGTGCCATTGGATCATTGACAGCGGATGCACCCAACACATGACCAGCAACCCCCGGTTGTTCATCTCAATAGGGGAGGAAGGCAAGATTCCCCCCAAGGTCACTTTTGGAGATGGAAGCAAGAGCAAGGTTCTGAGAGTTGGAAAGGTAGCAATTTTTTCAGATCTTTCAATTGATAATGTGCTACTAGTAAAAACTTTGAGCTATAACCTTCTCTCTGTTGCCCAAATATGTGATTTGGGGTTCCATTGTAATTTCTCACCTGAGGGCTTGTTGGTTTTGGACAAAAATGAAAAACTTGTGTTCAAAGGCTTTCGATTTGAAAACTTGTTTCTTGTGAACTTTAATGAACCTGCCGGATCCGTCTCGACTTGTCTTGTCGCCAAAGTCTCTCTTGGTTGGCTTTGGCATAGACGTCTTGGACATGTCGGTATGGCAAATTTGAGGAAATTTTTCAAAAACGAGTTGATTCTCGGGGTGCAAGATGTGACATTCGAGAAAGACAAGCTATGCAGTGCCTGTCAAGCTGGCAAGCAAGTGGCAAGCTCACATCCTGCCAAGAATGTCATGTCTACATCTCGACCTCTCGAGCTTATACACATGGATCTTTTTGGGCCAACAACATATGTGAGTATCGGGGGAAATCTTTATTGCTTGGTCATTGTTGATGACTTCTCCCGATACACTTAGGTTTTCTTTCTACCCGACAAAACTCCAACTAGAGATGTTTTCAAAAAGTTTGTAAAGAAATCCCAAAATGCTTTTGACTGTACCCTCAAGAAGGTGAGAAGTGACAATGGGACGGAGTTCACTAACACTTCATTGAGTCGATACGTGATAAGTTAGGGTGATCACGGTTCTCGACTACCTACACTCCTCAGCAAAATGGGGTGGTTGAGAGGAAGAACAGGACGCTCATTGACATGGCAAAGACAATGTTAGATGAATACAAGACTTCACATACATTGCGGGTGAAGCAATCAATCTGATCATCCTTTGCATCAACAGGCTGTACCTTCACAAGCTTCTAAAGAAGACGTCCTACGAGCTGCTTGTGGGAAGATGACCCAATGTCTCCTACTTCAGGGTTTTTGGCTGCAATGTCTACATCAAGAAGAAACGGGAGCACTTGGGCAAGTTCCAGAGCAGAGTGGACACAGGGGTCTTCTTGGGTTACTCAGCCAGAGGGTTTTCCTTCAGGGTGTACAATGAGGGCAGTGGTCAGATTGAGAAGACTTGCGATGTGAGGTTCGATGAGTCGAATGGGAGTCAAGGAGAGCATGAGAATCTGGATGATGTGGATGGTGAGCAGTTGGCTAGAGCTGTGGAGGAGATGCCAGCTGGCGATGTGAGACCAGTAGAGGTTCAGAGGGAGACCGAGACGGTTCCACCACCTCTCACACCTGAACCAATGCCGGACTCAGGGGGAGCGTTGCCTCAAGACAGCTCAAGTGTGGAGCCAGTTCCAGAGGCAGAGACAGTATGTGAGCTAGATGCAGAGTCAGTTGAGCTACCATCTCAGTTGATCAAGACCCATCACACCATTGCTCGTGATCATCCAGCTGATCAAGTGATTGGAGACTTGATTCAAGGTGTGCAAACAAGGTCGAGGACAGCCAGCGTATGTGAGGACAGTGCTTTGGCAAGCTTCTGTGAGCATGTGGCGTTTGTGTCTGAGCTCGAGCCAAAGAAAGTGGAGGAGGCACTGAATGACCCAGACTGGATCAATGCGATGCATGAGGAGATGAATAACTTTGAGAGGAACCAAGTCTGGTCGCTGGTTGAAAGGCCTAAGGACTACAATATGATAGGCACCAAGTGGGTATTCAAGAACAAGCAAGATGAGTTTGGAGTGGTGGTGCGCAACAAGGCTAGGCTGGTGGCTCAGGGCTTCACACAGATCGAGGGTGTAGATTGTGGAGATACCTATGCTCCAGTAGCACGTTTAGAGGCTATCAGGCTGCTTGTGGCGTTTGCAACCTGTCACAACATTGTACTTAGACAGATGGACGTGAAGAGTGCCTTTCTGAACGGCTACATTGGAGAGTTGGTGTACGTTGAGCAACCTCCAGGCTTCGAGGACCCACGGCACCCTGATCATGTGTATAAACTGTCGAAGGCATTGTATGGTCTCAAGCAAGCACCCAGGGCATGGTATGTGAGACTAAGAGATTTTCTGATTGGCAAGGGATTCACGGTCAGAAGGGTCGACACGACTCTATTCACTAAGGTGGTGGATGGAGATCTGTTCCTGTGCCAGATCTATGTGGATGATATCATTTTCGGTAGTTCAAATGAGTCCTTGGTCAACGAGTTCAGCGACATGATGAGTAAGGAGTTCGAGATGTCGATGATGGGAGAATTGAACTTCTTCTTGGGATTTCAAATCAAGCAACTAAAGACCGGGACCTTCATGTGCCAAGAGAAGTACATCCTCGACCTGCTCAAGCGCTTCAACATGAGTGACTGCAAGCCAATCCGGACACCAATGGGGACGAACTGCCACCTCGACCTCAACAAAGAAGGCAAACATGTCGATCAAAAGCTTTATCGTTCCATGATTGGTGCTTTGCTCTATTTGACTGCATCTAGGCCGGACATCATGTTTAGTGTGTGCATGTGCGCTAGATTTCAAGCCTCCCTAGAGAAATGCATATGATCGGCTGTGAAACGAATTCTTGATACAAACACACATCTAGCATAGGCCTTTGGTTCCCGAAGGGCTTGCGGTTTGAGCTCCTAGGCTATTCGACTCAGATTATGCCGGGTGCAAGATCGATCGCAAAAACACTTCCGGGGCTTGTCATTTCTTGGGTAGGTGTCTTGTGTTATGGGCGTCAAAGAAACAGAACTCCGTGGCGCTATCTACTGCCGAGGCTGAGTATATAGCGGCAGGGAGTTGCTGTGCACAACTTCTTTACTTGACACAATCATTGTTTGATTTTGGGCTTAAACTTGACCATGTGCCTCTCCTATGCGACATGAGAGTGCGGTGAAGATAGCATGCAACCCGGTCCAACACTCAAGGACCAAGCACATTGATGTCCGTCATCATTTCCTTAGGGATCATGTGGCGAAGGGCGACATTGTGCTTGAGCACGTGCGGACAGAGGACCAGCTTGCCGACATATTCACCAAGCCACTCGATGAGGCACGATTCTGCAAATTGAGGAATGAGTTGAACATTTTAGATAAGTCAAGCATTGCCTGAGTTGGTCGTGTGGCTATGTCATTCATTGCAAATCTTTTGGAGCTTATGTGAACATTTAGGTGCTTTGCTTGTTATACTTGATGTTAGTCATTGTCTAGATGTTTATCACATGATTCTGATAGCTATAGCATGTGTTCACCTTGTCACTAGCTTAACTTGTGCTTAACTCAATATATCATGCAATTGGAAGCCATGAGCATGTGTTAGGAGGGCTATAGCGTCTAGTCTCATTTGATTGCTCTAAACTCTTTGGTTGACCATGTGTTTCTAAGTCTTGATTATGTTCTTCCATTTTGCACATGTCTTTACTTCGCTAAATTGAGCAATTTTGAGAAAAAGTTGAGCCAAATTTGCAAAATGTAAAAAAAAAATGTGAATAAGGCCGCAATTGGCCATACATGTCTCACCAATGCCTCCTCGATGTGATAGCTTGCCATGGTACTAGGCATGAACTTAGGGGGAGCCTTAGATGACCGAGACGTTCATCTTCAGTGTCATGCTGGGTGGCGTCGCCTATGGTTTGAGACATGACAAATTTGAGAAAATTCAAAGTGCAAAATGTGAAATACTTCAAAATGAGCTCAACTAAAATGTTTTTAGTCTCAAATAGGCTTGGTAATAGCATGTGTAGTTTGGAATGCATCTTCTAGTGCTATGGAGCATCATGTGTCCCCTTTGAGTTTTGGAGCAACTCTTGATACTTCTAACTATAGTTCACCTTATATTTGCTCTAGGCCATAAAAATTTGAAGTACACATCTATTAATTTTGCTCTAGTTGATCTTGTGACATTGTGACCTTGAGCTGGCTAGTTTTTGAGTGTGGTGGACTTATGGGCGTGTTTTCACTAGTATAACCTCCAAAGCTCTTAATTTGCTGTTAACCCCATGTTTTGCTACTTTTGTGGTCATTGATGCCAAAGGGGGAGAAATAATGGCAAATCCATGCTTTGTAAACACTTTGGGCATTGTTATGTTTTGGGATGCAAAGGGGGAGAATTGACTTTGAGTTACAAGTGATATCTTAGGAGATGATTTTGGGATGCAAAGAGGGTGAACTGATTTGATTTTAGGGTGCTTACAAGTGGTAAGGTTACTAGCGGTAGGCTTAGGAGATGCTTTGCTCCATGTGATGTGATGGTACTATCATGTCTTACAAGTGGTATGCATTGATTTAGGGGGAGCTCTTGTCTACATGTACATTGCATTTTATTCTTTGGCCTGCTTCTGAGCTAACCCATTGCACCAGAGATTGTATTTGTGCCTTGTCATGTTGGATTTACAGGTGTTGTCATCAATTACCAAAAAGGGGGAGATTGTAAGATCAAGCCTCCCATGCGGGTGAATGATTTTGGTAATTGATGGCAACTAGACTGCATCTGTTGGAGCGCCAAGGATAAGGACCTTTTGTTTGATAGTTCTTGATTTCCTTGTGTGCGTTTTGGCTCGACTACATCTCTCTGTTGCGAGGTCCCTCTGAGCACGATCCGAAACATCGACCATGGGTCCCATGGGGTTCCGAGTGTGCAGTGTTAATCTTGGCGAACAATCTAGAGCGAGTACACTGTCCCGAGGTAGAGAAGGTTCGGGATCCAATTTGTTCGGTTTTTTTTCAGAGCCGCCAAGTCACCGAAACACGAGGCCTTGAAACTTCCCGCCAAGTGATCGCTTTGTGCTTGGGGTGAGGTCGCCATTTCGCCGAGGGTCGCCATGCTCGCCGAGTGATCGCCTGCTTGGGGTGAGGTCGCCCATGCTCGCCGAGTCGCCGTGCTTTCATGGGTGCTTTCGCCGAGGGTCGCCCGTGACGGGGAGAGGTCGCCCGTGCACCACTACTGTCGGACGGCGTCCGACGCTCTTCGGACGGGGTCCGACAGCGTCGATTTCCCGGAGGTAAGCTCAAAATTGACTAAGTCCCAGACGACACCGTCCCTGTCGGACGGCGTCCGAAGCCTATCGGACGGCGTCCGATCAAGCTCAAAATCGGCCACCCAGCAGCGTCCGATCGGTCGATCTGAATCTCGAGATTTAATCTGAGCCGTCCATTTCTAGGGTTTCGCTTTGGGCCAATAAATAGGGATTTGGAGCACGGGAGAAACTTGAGAGAGCCTCACCTAGCAGCCACCCCTTGCCCTTAGACACCGAGAGCTCCTCCCATGGTTCCCACCTCTACCTAGGGTTCTATGTGCTTGTGAGATTGAGAGAGAGAAGAAGAGAGGAAGAAGAAGAAGAAGAAGAAGAAGAAGAAGGTGACCCTACCTCCTCTCATCCATCTCCAAGGTTTCCCCCAACTCCCATGGTGTTCTTGCCCTAGTTTCATGGTGGGAGAGAGAGGGAAGTGGTGAGAGACGATCTCCGATTTAGTGCTCTTGGGATTCCGTTGCCGAAGAGATCGTCGTCACGCCCCGAGCTTCATCGACCGTACGACTACATCGACCGTGCCGCAAACCCACCATTCGTTGGTGGTCACCGCCTTGTGTAGGGGTGCATCCTCTCCATCCGTTGGAGCCCTCAAGTCCGCCGTGTGTCGGCGGCCATCTCCGTGTGTCGGGGGTGCCAAGGTATCCGTGTGTCGGATCCAAATCCTCCATGTGTTGGGGGTACCTCATGTGTTGAGGTGAAATCCACCGTGTGTCGGTGGTCGGTGCCGTGGGTGTGAGGAGCTCTCGCGTATGAGAGAACTCGCCTCCGTGTGAAGGTTTGGAGCTCGCCTACCATGTGTTGGTGAAGTGCTACCACGAGTGGATTGAGGGCTAGGGACGAAAGGGTCCCGACTTCTCTGTGTGAGAAGTTTTCTCAACGGAGACGTAGGTGCTCATGTGTTGAGCAATTGAACTTGATAAACAACTCGGTTTGCGTCTTCTCATCTCACTCGTTTACTTCCGCACATTGGATTGATCGCTTGCGTGTGAGTGCCATCGAGCCTCCTTGTAGTCGGTCGTGCTTATTGTGATCACTTCCGCAACTAGGCTACAACTAGGCTATAAATCTATCGATAGCTTGGGTTCCTAATTTGACTAATTAATCAAGCTAATTGAAAGGAATAAAATTTGAAAAGAGCCGATTCACCCCCCCTCTCGGCCTAGGATCCTTACAGTGGACATGTGATGGTGGTGACTAGGAATGCCATGTCCTCAAACCATGTTGGTGCCAAGTTGACAATTCACGACAACACCATGGTTTAGAGTCCAGGATCTCCGTTAGCACCCAAATAAGGTTCTAGGCGTGCAAACTAATTTGACCTAGAAATTGGCAAGGTAAAGATTATAATCAGCTTTAGATTATCTGGATAAAAAGTAGGCACATGTTAACAGATCTATAGATAATGAACTACCATCTTAGATCATATCTAAATAAAAAGATCCGATGGATAGCGACATCAATCAACTGAAACGAAGGCTTAGACTAGCAGGTCTAAAATTATTCGTACCACTAAACTAGTCGGTGAAATTGACTAAATTAATGGAACGAAGGGTAAACAAACTATTTGCAAGAGTAACAAGTTAATAAAACGAATAGAGCGAGGGTAAACCACCATCAACAAGTTTGCAAAGCTAAACAAATTGATAGACCAGAGAGTAGAACCTAAAGTTTTGCATGAAATGATGATGTGAATCAATCTAGAGCAAATGATAGTATTCAGATAAGACCAAAAGTTGATGTTGGCCTGTAGTTCGAACCTTATCGAGACCATGCTTATTTGCAAGTAGCTTCTGTCGGGGATAGAATTACGGCCCATTGCCATGGCAAACTCCCTGACGGCCCAATCAAACAGCCTACCAGGGCCCAGCTCCCTGGAAGGTTCTATCTGGCCCATATGCGTCCTGCCGAACAGCTTCCTGGCTGGCACGGTGCGTAATGGCCAAGACTTCCTGTTTGAGTCCGACTTGAACAGAGTTCTGCACGGCTACGAGAAGACCCGGACGTGGTTTCCCGGATTGGATTAGGAGTCGTGATCCCCAAGATTTTCGCATACTACTCGTCGAGACCTGCTGATCTCGCCGAGTCCCACCTTGTAATCCTCTTTGATATAAAGAAAGGCTGGACGTAGGGCTATTATCTCTCCGAGAGGCTGAACCGGATAAAACCTCTCTCTCTGTCTTACGCTCGTTCTTTGTTAGTGGTTGTTCGGCGTGTCTCCCATCTCCTCTTTGAAGAACCTTGGTTGACTTGGGTCAATATCCCAACCGTCGACAGCTTCCAAGTTGTATGTGTAACTAGCGAGGTCAACGCACCTACGGTGCGTCCTTTTTTCTGTTTAAAGGAATTTAAGGTGAAAATTCTGTTTGGCTTTAATCGTTGTCTGAATTGACAGTGTTAATAATGATGAATGAGTTAGCAAGGGATTGATGTTACAAAAGGAAATCCGAAAACGCTATACTGCTCAACGGTAGACAGATGTCTTGCCACCTCCGTGTCCGAATTTATTACCCAATATAGAATCGGAAATGCGTATACTAATGACAACACGTTGCAAAGAGTTTTCCCCAGGATAAGGAAGCGCTTTGAAGCTATACTGATGTCCCCGAACAATAGAACCATTAAATAGCTGATGGCCAATTCTGTATGTGTACCTGAAATTTAAACTCATTAGTAAAACCCGTTGGCACTTAGCGCCTGTATTGTGCAATTGAGTACCTCATAATTGGAGCACAGGTAATAGATATAGATAAGGCTTTGAACAATCGTTTACATGAAATTAGGCCACAAGTCCTTGAGGAATCTTGTATGTATGAAACCAGACCTGTTGTAAAACAACAGTAAGCACATACACCATTAAAAGCACATATATATGAATTATAATACACATGCAGAACATAAGCACTGTTATGCCATAACAATATAGAAAGCTTTTTTTCTAGTTATATGTTTTACATGGTCCATCAAAACTTACATATATATATGAATTATAATACACATGCAGAACATAAGCACTGTTGTGCCATAACAATACTCTTTTATGACGGTTTTTTTTTTGCAAAATTGTAGTGAAGATTTAACTTTTTTGTGCATATAATGAGAATTACTAACCACACATTGTATTGCGACTAAAAGTAAGGGTGCCTGCAGGAGAAAGATTTTGGATTTGCCCTTCCATGCCCCATTTGATAAACGGTGTAGCCTCATTGTTACTATAATAACCACTTGTCCATGTCACTATTATCTAGAATCACTTTAAGATCAGTCATCATCCTGAAAATATGATACAATCTAATTTATAGCAGCACTTATGCAGACATTCGTTTAATATAGTCTGAGAGCTAATAACAATTTTCAAGAGACAGACATCACCCAATTGAGAACCATCTGAAATATCTCATAAATTTGTGTTTCTATTTTATGTTGCTTTGAAATTCCTGCTCATGTGCAAGTTATGTTTAATCAGAATATTAGGTCTTTTGTGTAAAAAGAGAATATCACGGTTTTCTTACAGCTAAAGAAAAAAAATGCCAGAGGCTCGTAGACTAATTTTCTTCAACTGTTTGTACTTGACATTTATTGTTAAATTGATACTTCGTTATTTATAAAATGATTTAAAAATAGTACTTACTATATCCCAGGGTTTTCCTTGCGCTAGGCGTGGGTACACAGGAGCCTTTGGGTTTACAAAAGTTGCTCTTCCTGAGTGTACGATAAGCTGTGGCTGTCATATTATACAGAAGAACGCACATAGCCACATATCAGTCGTGGTGTATATAGAAGAAAATGAGAAAATCTAAAAGAAATGTATTTCGGCGAAGGTAAGTGACAAAAAAAAGGCTAACAAAAATGCTTATCTATACAGTGTAATTATCTATAAGATCAAGCATTTGAACCATTGGCTAACCTCATCAACTCTTTTTTCTCCATAATATACGAACAATATATTAATAATAAAGGCATAATAAGCATGATGGGATCATCATAGATCGTTTCTTTTACATTATTAATTCTTATAAATAAAATGAACCAACTTATACTTAAAGTGATGCACTATATAGCATTTTTTGTTGCATAAACATGAGATGCTTGCCTTATACTGTGCCACTCCTAGTCCTAGAATCTAGAATAGGTTTTATCTTCAACATGATGCACATACATAAGAAACCAGGCTTTTATGGAACACCCAAATGTGGTCTGCAAACAACAAAATGGCAAGCAAAATAAAGTAGCAGTTTGTGGCCTAGAGACAAGAATATAGAAGGCATGAGATACAACATAGTAAGATTTAAGTGCCTAGTTGCATAGATCAGAGCTCACCTATGCTCTAAGTATATATATCTGATGATTCAGTATAGAACACGAACACCGTCGTGACCATAAGTTACCATCACATAATAGCTTTTGTGCAAACCTGAAGCAAAACTGAACAAGAATACATCACCAAAATGTAAGTGTCAGAGAAAAATTCAACATATAAAATACAATGTAGCGAACTATCTGCTGAAAGGAAGATAAGTCCACACTCAAGTGATCCTGGCGTCTCCTAACTTCCCAATACAATGTAGCCGATGATCTGCCCAAAAGAGAATGAAAAGGTTGATTCTATGAAGCATGTCCAGTAAAAACTTTAATAGACGAAAATATAAGCATGCATGTTTGGCAACCAAAGAAGATCTAACCTGCACTATTTATTAACCGTTATCTTTTCAATATATATATTGCTCTTGAGTTGTAACAATTATGTTTTAATAAGCATCTAGAAAACCAGGAAAACATGTTTCGAGTTCCAAAAATAAGCACCGAAGCTCAAAGTAAAAAGAAATACGCCTCCACGAATCTTTGCCTATTCATAGCATTTTTGAAATGTGACGTAACCGAAATACACCATCCTTTTATTGGCTAATATCAATTGTTCAATGCCCACATCATGTACTGGCATGAGCATGACCTTGAGAGCATCCCCAGCAGGGGAGGCATTAGCAAAGGCCGGCATCGCAGCGCCCGTGGCAGCGGGAAAAATTTCAAAAGTGCAGACTACAGCCGGCGGGCAGGCGGGCCCTCACGCACGATTAGCGATGATGGAGGCCACTGATACCTCCACTGCTGCTCATGCTCTGAGTAAGCTAGAAATGAAGTGGCACGGTGCTAGTTAGGATATGATAGTTGCTTTATTGGCTAATATTTACATTTGCTAACCTCTATGTTACACTAAAAATAGAAAAGGTTATATATTCGCTAGTATTTATTTTCCCTAATATGTAAATTTAACAGTAAATTAGACAGATCATATGAGCACAACATGTCAACCATTAGCACCCAAAATCATTTTTCATGTGGGAACATGCAAACAATGATATGATTTTAGAACAAAAGAATCAAAAACACAACTCAATGCCATAGATGTACAAATTAAATGGCAACAGTAGAATGTCAGGAAATTTTGATCTCACTTTTGAAGGTATTGCAAACATGTCTGGGCACGGATTGTGCTCTCATCATAGATTTGAATACCTCACCACTGCAAAGATCCCTCTAACCAAACCTGTACAGAGGCAATATAGGGGCAAGCGGTGAGGGATGGGGAAAGGATAAGACATGGGCGTCTTGGTGGGCACGATCTGGGGCGCCGGAGGAGGACGTCGGTATGGTAATGACAGAGACCGCAGGAGGCGAAACTGATCTGGGATAGGAGCGGCAATGATGGCGGCAGCAGAGATGGGTTGGGGCGAGAGGTGGCGGCAGAGGCGGAAGGGGCGGGAAGAGAGACGGGAGGCGGCGTGGGGAGGGCGGGTTACAGGAAGGCGGCGACAATGGCGGCCCTAGAAGGCGGCAGCAGGGCCGGCGGTGGAATCTGATGGTCGGCGGTGGAAGGCCATGGGAGGAGAGGCTGCCTGCCGGTCCGGCCATGGGAGAAGGAGCGCAACTGCCCAGGATGAGTGGCGGCGGCTGGCGCGAAAAAGCGGGAGGAGCCAGGGGAGGAGAGTCGACGGCTGCCGGGAGGAAGCGCGGGCAGCCACCGTGAGTAGGGCGCCGCGAGACATCGTCGAGGCAAGAGGGGATTGGGGAGAGGAACACAGGAGCAATAGCGGAAAAGAGAGAGAGAAGATGCGGAGGGAGAGGGCGAAGAGATAAGAAGGGTGAGTGCGCGTGGCGACGTTGAGGTGGCTGGGCCACGAAAACCCACCGCTCACACTGGATCGTCGGACCAGCAACGGATGGCTCCCCGATTTTTAGGCGACGTGGCCACGCGGGAGCAGGCTCGCTGGGAAGGCGTCGACGTGGCCTCGCCTGGAAGCAGCCTGTCCGCGCCTTGTAATATAACATTGATTGATCAAAAAGGTGAAACATTACATTGACCAGGAATAAATATGGCAAAATTATACTAAATGTAACAAAAAATAATGGATAGAAAAATAGTATATTTGATTGATTGATGTTGGATCCCTTACACTACTACACGCCCCCATGCGGCTAAATATTTATATTTAAGTCAATTTAAACCGACTCAACATCGTTACACACTCAGTTCATTTTCTAATTTATATAAATGCACACAATCACATCTAACTAATGGACAACAATAGTCTACAACTACTAAAAAGAGATAAATAACAAACTGCCGATACTATTTTCAAAAATAACCTACGTGACCAACTCGGACTTGACATGCCTTAATACCTTTTTTTGAACAAGGAGCAGGAAAACTGCTATTAATTGATCAAAGAGAAGAGGATTACAAAAAATGGGGGAACAAGACCTCCCCATGGGGCTGGTAAGACTTCTCAGTTTCATTTTATGCAAAGTTTTCTAAACCCTTTTTTAGACAACCGTAATAGTTGATGCTTTTAGAACAATATCGACTTTTCAAAAACATGTGTCCAACAAATTGTCATTTCCAAAGTATTTTGGACTTAATAATAACAACAATACAAATTATAAAAAATTGTAATAAGAAGCTTAAGACAACTTTGTACCTATGATATTTGTCTAGTTTTTATAATCATGTCAACCTATTTGGGGTGACAACGACAAAATATTCTCTCCTTTACACCACGTGGTCAGTGGCGAAGCCAAGAATTTCGAGGAGCCTGGGTATAAGCATAAGTGACGCTCTCAGCTTTGTCTATTTTAGACCATCCGCGCATATGGTATGGACTAATTTTTCTATGTAATTATACATGGCTCAATAGCTTAGCGGGATGGGAGCCCGGGCACGAGCCCATGGTCGCTGGGCCTTGGCTTCGCCATTGCATGTGGTCGGTCGTACATATCTTCAAGCTAAACATGTGTATACCATTGTCAACTAAACAAGATGGCTTCTGAATTTTAGGTCCAATGTTCTATATCTTATTTGATTTATCTACTTATTTACTTATCTTTGTTTAGAATATAAATAATTTATATTTTTTATTTTTTTCTATCTTAAAAACACGTCTAAAAACTTTTTAAAACAAAACAAACAATAGGACCCAACTTTTGAATCCACCTCCAAAAGCTTTTAAAATTAAGAGTTAAGTTATATAAATAAATAAGTTAAATAAAATTAGTCAAAGAGATTCAGGCCTTTAATGTTTATTTTTCTTTTTTTCCTTTTTTTTTCGTTGGTCCTCAAGCTTGCATTTCTCGCCATCGTGGCTATTATTCCTGAGAACCAAAACAGCGTCCTTCTTTCCCGCAAACAAAACTACCAGTAAAGCACCCGAGAAAGCCGAAAGTTTTACCGCTCGGGAAGGTAGTCGTCGACCCGTCGTGACGAGGAGGTGGATTCTGACTTGCTGCCGAAATCCAGCGGACGGCCTGCAAACCCCTATTCTCCGAGGCTTCACGCCGGCTGACGCGGCGCCGCCGATGAGATCCACACCGCCTAGATCCAAACCCTTGTAGAACCTCCCGCCACCGCCGTCCATGGGGGACTGCGCCGTCGGGAACGGCAGCGCCCACCCGAAGGAGGAGGGCGCCCCAGTGGCGGCCGCCGAGCTCGCGGACGGCGCCAGCGAGCTGCAGGAAGAGGGTGGCGGGCAGAGGAAGAAGGGAGGGATCCGCAGGGAGCCATCGTTCTCGCGGTGGTGCAGGGACCCCTCCGCCGCGCCCAATGCCCCCGCCGCCGGTGCTTCCCCCGCTGCTGCGGCCAGCGATGACGACTCGGAGGAGTTCGAGCTTCCGCTTCTTCCGTCCGCCGCCTCCGGCGGCGGCCGCAGCCACTTGCCGATGGATATTGAGGCGGGAGCGGCGGAGAGATCTGACGGCCTCCCGATCTCGCCGTGGTTGGTCGCGAAGGTTGTTGCTCTGATAGCGAGTTGGTACACGCTAAGCACCTGCTTGACGCTGTGAGTAACGCGGTTTTCTCGTTATTGGACTGCGGATATTCAGGGGAGCAGTGTTTTGCACATGTTTGATGCTAGCGTTCTGTTTGTTCGTGTGCGTGTGGTCAGGTATAACAAAGAGATGCTCGGGAATCACATGTGGAAGTTCCCGGCACCGTTCCTGATGAACACGGTGCATTTCACGATGCAGGCTGTGGCGTCAAGGGTGATCCTGTGGTTCCAGCAGCGGGGTGTGGAGGGAAGGGATAGTGCAATGTCATGGAAAGAATACTTGCTGCGAGGTGGATGCTTCACAATTATGTTGTTTGTTGCTTAGATGAGTACCTTGGTTCATACATTTAGTAAGAAGAAGTGGTTCCAACTGTATATCTTGGTGCTAATAATTATTAAAACCAATGATTGACAAATAGAGTGGCGTGTAATTGTGGGCTTTGTCGAATCTAGCAGAGCTGACATACAAAAAACAAGGGCATTGTTTCATTTAGCCTGTTAGGGGGTCCGGTGCAAGAACATTGAACATGGACGTTTATAGGTGTTTGGGGGTCTTGTAACAAACTTTGATCAATTTGATAAAAAGAAGAACTGTCATGCAGAACTAAATTAGCATCAGGTATCACCTTAATGGTAAAGGTTCATATTTAATTCAATTCAGGTAGAAAGCCACGGCTTGAGATAGTGAGTTTAGCGCTCCACCTATTTACTGGCTGTATCTCCAAACTTCAGCTGGCCATCATGCATAAATCATAATGCTACAACATTTCTTACATGATATGTATTCAATGTCTTATTTGATGAATCAAGTTAATGGACAAAGATTAGGACAAACTATAATTTTATTCTACTTTCAAATATCTCAATAATTTCGGTTTCTTTTTTGTGTTTATATTTTTTTAAACATTGTTTTGATAATGATGAGTAAATAATTTTAATATTTTTTCTGCAGTTGTCCCAACAGCTTTGGCCACCGCCCTGGATATCAATTTGAGCAACATTTCACTTGTCTTCATTACTGTGACCTTTGCTACAATGGTACATTTCATTCTACATGAATCATTATTTCCTAGGCTTCTTATCTACCAGTTAGAATTCAATTATCGCTTCTATCTGTATGCAGTGTAAATCTGCTGCTCCAATTTTCATTCTTCTATTTGCTTTTCTATTCAGGTATGATTAGTTGTTCGTTTTATCATACACTTCTGTGTTCTAGTTTAGTTACTTCTTGCTTTCAATGCATTTAAATAACAATTGCGTAGCCTTATTTTGAACAAATTAAGCCTTTTTCTCTATTGTTCTACTTTGGCAAGTCTCAGTGCTTTAATTCTCACATACAATGTATATGCAGTTCTGCACACATGCACAAAAGCACTCGCATATGCATAGAGTGACTGGTGCATGCTCATACTTTGTTTCTTAATAGTAATACACTAATATGGAAATGATACATTGATACAACTAAAGGTTACAGGAACTAGCATTGAGCACTATCTTGCTTGAAGCTGCTAATAGAGCTTCTACTTTGACTCATCACTCATTTTCTTTCATTGTGCTTCTATTATGATCTGTATTATTTTCATTTTATAAAGCTAAATTTTGCTATCTTTGTTTGGAAGGCTAGAGAAGCCAAGCTTTAATCTTCTTGGGATCATACTGATTGTTTCATTTGGAGTCCTACTCACAGGTAATGTGTAGATCAATGAATTTTATATTTTTCAAAGTGGTTTGTTTCTATGTTGGAAAAATTGATAATATGACACTCAAAGGTCTGCGTATCAACATTTGCCACTCCAAAGAACGTCATTCATATGTCACTCCAAACAAATATCAATTCTATGCAATTTTCACCCTTAAATAATATTTGATCTATTTTAACCCATTATCCCGATGTGTAAAGCCGGTTTTGACGCTTGGGCCCTTACCCTCACAATTGCCTGACTGGCTAGTCACTATTCTGATTTATTATAAATTTCACTAAAATTATGATATTATGAAAGAGTTTTTTGAGAAAAATTATATGTATGGTTTTGAAGGGCTCAATCTAAATAGTTCAAAAAAATTTCATAGGTACAGTTTCAAAACTTTGACTTGCATGTATGTCAAACGTCAAGTTTGGGACATGGTGGAAGTAGTTTTTTTAGATAATGATGGAGGGAGTAATATTATTGGGTACTGACACATTTTTTGAAACTTGTCTTATACTTCATTTTTAACTGTGGTAATACTGTTTTTTCTTGTAGTCGCTAAAGAGACAGAATTTAATCTTTGGGGATTTATATTTATTATGCTTGCTGCTGTTATGTCTGGTTTCCGCTGGTGCATGACACAGATTCTCCTCCAGGTGTGTTCTGTATTATACTTTCATATTTTTCTTTCTATTTCTGTTCCTCAACATTGGCAGTTGGATAGGGTTCTATGCCTTTTTAATTTGATATAACTATGTTGTATTTTCCTTTCATCCATGTCCTGACTGAACTTCCTTTTCTACTCCTTTCCTATGTGTCTTAAATCTGCTGAAGAAAGAGGAATATGGTATGCACTCTATCTTAGCATTTTGTCGATTGAGAGGAATACTGTTGATTCTGCTCATTTGTATGTTTTCATCTTATGCCTGAAAAACAGCCAAATGATCTTTATAAATGTTCAGAAGTTAAGATACATAGAAGTATTTGATTGTCCTCTTGGTTTGTTTGAAAGCAGAAGTACTGATGCATGAAAAACTGCTTTTATTGTTCGAAGTATTAAACTATCAGTTATATGAGCTATATAAGCTGAGCCATTATTCTCTTAAAAATTTCATAATGTTAATACTGCATAATCCTTCACAACGTCGTTTTTATGTTCCATAGTGATAAGGAAAAAGTGGACATGCAAACCTATTTTGTCCCTCAACCATGGCATGTGAACCAATTTGGTTCCTGATGTGGGATATCAGGCAAGAGTGATCCCCCAAGTAGCAAAACGGACCAAAAAGGGTCCCTTGGTTGGTCAAACAACAGTTTGGGGGTGTTTTTCATTGACGTGTTGACACACATGGCTGGTTTTGTTGACGTGGCATTACACGTGGATCTATCCTCAAATTTTGATGCTGCATCGTCCTTTACATCATTATTTTTTTGTGCAATGCAGGATTAAAGAATCCCTTTACCTTAATGAGTTATGTTACCCCAGTGATGGCTATAGCAACCGCAATTCTTTCGATTGTGATGGATCCATGGCATGACTTCAGGGCTAGTCATTTTTTTGATAGTTCAAGTCACATAATAAGGAGCAGCTTGCTGTTGCTTCTAGGAGGTGCTTTGGCCTTTTTCATGGTATGATCATGTACTTATTCTTGTGGAGTATAATATTTTATGCCCAGCTGTCAATATTTAACTTACCAGTCACATTTTGTCACGCTTCTGTAACACTTGCAATTTGTTTTTCCTTGAATCAGACAATCCCCTATTGGTTTATTATCAAGACATGTATGCCAATATTCTTATAGGTTTATTATCAAGACATGTTTGCCAATTATTCTAATAGGTTTATTATCAAGGCATGTATGCCAATTATTCTTGCTGGGGGTTTTCATATCTTGGGAGTCTAAAGATGATGACAGGATCTGTTCATTTGCAGGTTTTGACAGAATATTTTCTGATTTCTGTAACAAGTGCTCTAACAGTGACCATAGCTGGCATTGTGAAGGAAGCTGTTACTATTTTGGTATACCTAAAACTTGATTCGCTTGCTATATTTATGTTTATTAATTAATTCACCTGGGTTCATGTGTATTGAGCTTGATTTGTAACTACAAAAACAAAATTGACAGGTCGCTGTTCTTTTCTTCAATGATCCATTTACATGGTTAAAGGGACTTGGGCTGACAATAATAATATTTGGTGTCAGTCTTTTCAACATGTACAAGTGAGTTGAAGTCCTTTCCTATGTTCAATATTTTGTGTTTTGTGTTAATCTTATGTGCTCATATTTCGTAAATCAACTCGTGTCAACTTTATTTGGGGAGTAAACTGTACGAGAAGCCCCTAAACTTGTTTCATCAATTTACATTTTACTGCTTGCAAGACCATGAACTAGCTATTCATGGCACTTTAGCTCTTCTTTTAATTTGAGAGAGAAAAATGACATGGATTTGAATCTGTTGTAGAAAACCAAATGGGGTGCACATCACTAGTGCCTAGGTGATCGATTTGTCAGGAAAAAAAATTCTGTTGTCATTCTCCTTTAGGCCGCAACTAGTAATGCATTCAATGTTTATAATTTTTATTCCTTGCTTTTTTTCAGCATTTATAATCCGGTTTATTTTCATTGTCCATTTGAACTTTTATTAGAATCAATCTGATTGTTTCACATTATCTTTTGGTTCTTTCAGCACATTGTGTAAGATGAAATGAAGCAAATCACAAACAAAGACATTAATTAGACTTTGGAGAAGTGTAAATTGGAAATTAGGTTCATTTTCTGACGTGTTCGCATGTTGAATGAAAAAAAATCCTGACTATAATCTTGTGATATTTGAAGGTATTATAGGTTCAAGAAAGGCCATCACAGTAAAAATGGTGACATAAGCTCCCAATCTTCCAACAGCAGTTCAAAATATGTTATCCTTGATGATGATACGGAAGACCAGGATGACACAGGCTGATCTAATTTATGATAGGTAGTTAACTAGATCTGAAGGGTTTATTTTATCGTTTGATTGGTGTTTTTGTTTGGACATTTCTGATCGTTGAAAATTGGTTTGACACTGCCACTCATTATGTCTGTGTCAGACTCGGGAAGATTATCTATACCAGCACAGGAGGCTGCTACTACTGTAAGTTTCTGAGGTTACCAGTTATTATTTCTGTGCTCTTCCACGGCTCTGGTTTCTGGGGAGTTATGCATGAGCATGACACACACCATATTGCTGATTGAGAAGACATAAGTAACAGATAGCCTAGTAGCAGAAGGTTTTTGTCCTTTCAAAACAAAAGAATGGTGCATGTCTGCACCAAGAATTGTGCAGAAATAGTATATTATGTTTGAGAGCAATTTGGGATCAATTAGAGGTAGAGATGTGCATTTTTACCAGAAGAGTAGAGCGCACAGTTTTGGTATTGATGACTCTTGCACGGAAGAATTAGCACCATACAATTACTTTCTTTAAGGATGAGAAACATACATTGTTGATATGTAATATTGTAATTTTTTAATTTCCATTTAACCTTTTTGGCCTTTACTATATGGAGACGTGTAAATATCAGAGGCAATAAGTTCTCTTCTAATTTTAAAGATTCTTCTATGTTCAGGACGAGACTTCTCTGTACTAAGTGATTTATAACAGCTCTTGCGTTTTCCACATCAGTCATTGCGCCTTGCCAAGTAAAGTTCTATCATCTGCCTGTTCTGATGATCCGATGTCTGTTCTTGTTGAGCATTACCGCATTCAGTTCCATCCTTTTGTTTCCTGGAATGTTGATAAGAGCCTCAGCTGCCATACTCCGATATGTTAAACCAGAGATGATGCGATAATGGTTTAACATGAACTGGATATAATTCCAGGACGCGGAAATAATAAAATAGAAACATCTTAGAAGTGCCCTGTCCTGCTGATCGAGAGAAGGTAATTAGTAAATTACTCCATTTTGTGAGACCAAATTATAAAGCTAGACCACCTTAAGTAGCCTCGATGGATTTGACCGTCCTTTTGGCTAGCTCAGCAAATTAGTATTTTATTTAGCATATCTCTTTTTGGCTAGCTCGGCTTAGCAGATCTCCCTCCTTTATAACAGACTTGTTATATTTCACTCAGCTAAAAGCCCCAACACGGAAGACTGTTTGGAGACTATTTCATCTGTTTAATATAGCATAGGCTTTTATTTCTATTGTTTTATTCTAAAGTTTATTATTTTTTATATTGTAGCAGGTATGAACTCTTTCTTTTAATCTAAATCATTATAATCCGATCGCTATAATCAACTATGCAGACTTTTTTGATTAATGTAAAATTTCTAATATTTTTTATTAGCTTGGAAATTTAGAAATTTATTATATTTTAGGATTAACGCGGTGTTTATATTTTTATTCTGTTTTTCATATACAACAGATAGATTAGAGAAGCCACGCTGTCTGGTTGTGCAGGTGCTTGGCAGACTGGTAAGCGGGTCCCTGTTGCCCACTAAGGCCATCTCCAATGCAGGTGCTTAAGTAGATGCTTAGAGAAAAAATCAGGTTTTTTTTGCCACATCAGCAAATAGATGTGCTTAGAGAAGAGAGAAGATGCCTAGATTGGCATCCATTGCTACCGGGTGCTTGCCAAATTTTTTTCTACAGCTGCTTGTCTGGATGTCTGATGCTACCTGGTTGATTGTATTTTTTATGTTACACACTAGGCAACGGCCATTGAAAATTAAAGCGCCTGGTCCAGATGCTAACAAGATAGTTCTAGTTTATAAGTACTTCTGAAAGCTGTGACGCATTGGAAAGAAAAGTTTTTATATGGATGCTTAGTAATGTGGCACCCTAAGCATCTAGCTCTATGCACCTTGCATCGAGGATGGCCTAATGCGGCGTTTACCTCACCTCTGCTCAATTTCGCCTGCGTCCCCGAGACCGAAGTCCCAAGTCTCCCATACGTTGCATGTGCATGTGACGTGCCGTCTGCAGGATCTCAGCTGCGCCGCTGGCTTTCCCTGTAGCCACGAGCATACCAACGCACCATGCTTTCGGACGTTTTCGTTTAACATTATTCCAACAAAAACATCACAAAAATCTGGCCAACACTTGGCATTCTGTGTTGTCTGTCGGGTAGAGCTGAAATTCTAGCTCGAGACTTATGAGCAGTTCAAGCCCAACTAGAGTTCAGCTCGTGGGCGATCGGGTCTGAGCTAGCTATGTTTCTTGCTTGTTCATTTTAACGAGCTCTAGCCAAACCAAGTCGTCTTTCGCCAGTCCTCATGGCCCATGGACCATGGCCCAACAAATGGGCAACCAACCCCATGCATGGTTCATGTGCCCTTTGCGTGTTTTTGCGTGTTGTTGCAGGATCCACTTCCTTGGTCTACCCACTCTCCACATAGGCACAGTCACTCCTCTAGCTGACGGCGTCACTCTTCTCCACCTCTAGCTGTTGTGACCCCACCTCCGGTTGTCGCTCCTCCCACCTGCTTCGGGCGCTAGGCGTCGCTGCCCCTACCTAACCTGCATCGGCCAGTGTCCGTACTTCACCTATGTTGGCTGCCGGCCTGCCGCCCCTTCACTCTTTGCCTGTCCCTCCTCCGTTTGGTCAACAACTCACAAGGTCTCATGATCTAGCCCAAGCTATTCGTTAGCTCGCACGGGCTCGGCCATTTGTCAAACAAGCTCAAGCTAAATTTAGATATGTTCAAAGGTCGGACCGGCCCGAGCTTTGGGCTAGGCTTGAAAAAGCCTGATCCCGTAGCACCAGGCCCGAGCCTGGCCCGGCCAAGCGCGTCGAGCCTCTTTTTTAGTCTTAAGACCGGCCCAGCCATGGCTTAAATTGCATTTTTGCTAAACATAGGCCCTGTTCGGTGGTCGGGCTTCGGATGAGTCCTAAGCCCAGTCCGATGCGTTGGTCGGGTCGATCTTTCCATGATCTGAGCTGAGCTAGGCCTACTGCTGAGGAATTCCATTTTTGTTGACACGCAAAACTTTGGGGGCTTTTTTGCACAGGAGGAGCAACAAATTTCCGTTTAGAGTTCAGACATGAGTTGGGAATTGATGATCCTCCCCGTACATGTGTGGTTCGCTAAGTATGCCACTTATATGTATGGCACGTAGAACCATCTATGTATATGACAGCAGGGCAGAGTTAAATTTTAGCAAAAAAAATATTAAGTGGCAAATAATAAAATCCCTCGCCCTCGCTCCGGTCCCTGGCAATTCAAACCCCACCCGCCCTCAAGGCCTCAACCACGGACTCCGTTCCCTGGCAAATCAAACCCCGCAAGCAAAACGAGCAGGCTTAGCTGTCATTTCCTCGTCGGCGATCCTCCCTACCCCTACTGCTGCGTTCTCCACAGTCCACAGCTACACCGCACCCGAGCCGGCGAGCCCCGCGAGATCGGAGTCCCCAAGCTACTAGCAGTTCGGGAGGGGGCAGGAGGGAAATGGCGGCGAGCGGAGGCGGCGGCGGGTACAGGGCGGAGGACGACTACGACTACCTTTTCAAGGTGGTGCTCATCGGCGACTCCGGCGTGGGGAAGTCCAACCTGCTGTCGCGTTTCACCAAGAACGAGTTCTGCCTCGATTCCAAGTCCACCATCGGTGTCGAGTTCGCCGCCCGCAGCCTCCAGGTCGACGGCAAGGTCATCAAGGCCCATATTTGGGACACCGCCGGCCAGGAGAGGTGCGCGCCCGCTACTCTCTCTCACGTTTCCATTCAACAAGGGGTCCTTGATTTGCTTGCTTCGTGGTCTTCTCTTTGAAATTAGAATGCGAACCTGACGATAATGTCATTGCAAATTCCTGTTACCCTGTACGTCATTAGTACGCTATCGCCTGGTTTCGGGTTAAGAAAATGTGGCCTTTGGTTTTCTGCGTTGTTGATTTGCTTGATCAAATTAGCGGCACGATGCTGCATTGTTGCAAGTATTTAGCCTTGGAAGTGGATGTGCGCGGATTAGTTTGGAGTGAGCCAGTGGGGATTAGCAGACAGGGGTGTTACTAGTGCTTCGAATGTCAATTCACATCTGAGTCTATTTGGTTGAGCTCCTAAAGAACACTACATTGGTCAACGACATGTGATTCTAGGTTGCTCGGAAGTTCGTGTGTTACATCGACGAGTTTAATGGCTTGGAAAACAATGCTGTGTTCTGGTCGTGCCCCAAAGTTTGGGAGAATTTTGGGAGAATTCACTATTTGCCCCAAAGTTGGGAGGGCAATGCACAATTTGTCCTCCATTACATTACTATGTATTATACACTCCAAGTTGATTAGCAAATTCACTATTTGCCCTATTTCAAAATTTTTAACAAATTTTGCCATCCATGGGAATGAAAATGACCTCACTACGCTCACTTTGCCATCTATGGTTACACTTCACCGGTTAAATAGTGCCCTGGTTAAACTCCACGGGTTAAACTCCCATCCAACCGGCTTGGCACCGCTTTGAGGATATACATCACCATTTTGCAGACTTTAAAAAAAAGCTGGGCACTGCACAGACAAAGGAAGGGGCGTAGCAGAGGAAGCGCGGCCATCTCCGGTGGCTCAGCATATGGCTAGAGGACTGCCTCAACATCACTCTTGGGAAAACATGACCAGTTGGATGGGCCTAGACCCATTGAATTTAGAATTTAATCGGTTGAAAAAAAACAGGGCGGAGTTTAACTAGGGGTAGTGAGGTCATTTCTATTTCCGTGGATGATAAAATTTGCTAAAAAAACTTAAAATGGGGTAAATAGTGAATTTACTACTCAACTTTGGGATAACCCATACATAACCACGTAATGGAGGGCAGTGCATTGCCTCTCAACTTGGGGCAAATAGTGTTTTCTCCCTATTATCTTTCAATTAAATCAGTGGAAAGTTATGTCCAAAGATAGACTGCGAATTTAATGCTGTGCTAATTTGGGGGCAGGTGTTTGGCATGTGGTAGAAGACTTAATTAGTGCGGCCCACCACTAGAAAGCCCCATTGGTGCCAGTCGGATCGCCATGTTTCTGCATCATGTGGTGTGCATAATCGCACTTTTACAGCATATTTTGGTTCCCAGCTTATCTGGTCTGCAGTACTACACGAATGGCTTTGTCAGCGAGCTGTCTTGTAATAAAATGCAGTTCATTTTCATTGAGATGAGATGACTTAATAAGGAGCAGTATAAATTGAGATTATTCCATGATAGTCTTCATTGGGCATTAGCTGTAGCTACGCTGTTTGTACGACACTCGAGCCATTGCCTCACTAAGGAATTCTTGCATCCGGCAGGTTTTTTCTCTTTGACTTATTTACTTGGAGTTTTTTAACACGCATCCCAATTGTTTTTTACTATTGATCTAATCTGATCCAATGGTATTTATGAGATCTCAACCCTTATGGAGTTGAGACCATGTTTCCTTTGACTTTTCGATGACTTTTTTTTCGTTTCTGATGGCTTATTCCTAATGTGTAAGGACGTGAACGCACGACTATGCGTTTTAGTTGTCTGCTTTGCCAAAAAAAGGATGCTGCCTACGCTCGCCGCCCGTGTCGACGCTCACCGCCGTTAGACGCTCATTCCCATGTCTTCGTCGGCAACTGGGCCGGTCGACAAGCACATGGCCGCAATCGCTGTGGGACGCCTTGATGGCGATGGGGTTGAGGACGATAGCGTCGCAGGCAACGAGCGTCAGCAGCCCGCGCTTGCGTCGAAGTCGAGGGCGCAGCGCAGTGGTGGTTGGGGACGCATGACAGCGCCGCCGGAGGGATGCGAAGTGGCGGTGGTGGCCAGGGACGCATGGCGGTGCCGGGTGACGAGCGCAGCATCATGGGGACGCGCAGCAGCGGTGGTTGATGAAGATGCATGGCGTCACCGAAACAACGTCGCGGCCGCGGGACGCCTTATCGGCGGTGGTGGCCGGGGATGCATGGCATCGCCGGACGATGAGCGCGACACCGAGGCAGCAGGGGGGCACGCGCGCCGACGTGCAACGTCGAGAGTGTGGTGGCAGTGGCCGGAGACGCGCAGCAACGCCGGTCGACGAGCGCGACAGCGGCTGACGACGCGCAGCAACGATGTCGGTGAATGCGCGTCATATTATCTTACAAACCCAAATTAGCCTTACGATGGACGATGCACGGTTAATAATGCTCTCATCCTCGTAGGGGTTGAGAGGGAGTACACTAGAGGTCCTTGTCTACCTATCTCTAAATCAAAAGCCAATTTTTTGGTTTTCAAAGTCGTTCTTTTTTTTTTTCATATCTCATCACCACAACTCAAAGCTCTCAGGAACAAATCACACAAAGCACACCCATCTTTCAAGCTACTTCAGAAAGCTCTCGAAGTTCAGCTTATAAGTAAAAAAGAAGAAAAACAAATATGAAGAGAACAACCGTGAACTGTTATTATTTATGTTTGGTCATTAGTATCTATAAGCTTAATATAACATTAATATACATTTGTTCACTGTCACATAGTCTTCACATGCTTAAGGAATCCTTTGAGGCACCAACATAACCTTGATTCTAGGGCCTCTACCTGAGTATGCTGACTGGATTCGGGGGTTGTTTACTCAAGACCTGCAATCAACTTTTGCCCAGTTGTGCTATGGTGCCCTGCATGGAATTGTGGCACCATGTTGTTTTCTTATCTGGTCTTGGTGGGAAGGAAATGATGACCAATCCCCTGCCTCTTGGCCTTGATACGGCGGCATGCCACGAGGAAGTGATTGTAGAAAACACAAGCACTAAGAAGACATGAGGGCAAGATGCCCTCGTCTTTAGGACCCAAATTGCTATTACTATTCATATGAGCTTTTTTTGTGCAAAATTTATGCCTCATTCTCTTCGCCTTATCTAACTTCTCTTTGTCTATATGGCTTACAAAATCAATTTTAGCTAGCTAAGTAATCATGTCCTTCGTTCCTTCTAAAGTCTCAGTTATACGGTATTTCACATTCATATTATTCATTTTGTGTTCCATACATGATAGCTCTTTGTAGACTACTTCCATCATATCTGATGGATCCATGGTGTGGTATGGACAATAAGCCACTAAGGCACTAACTGCACTAATCATTTTTTTGTCCATTTTGTGCTCTAGCATTTAATCACCTGATTTTTCTCGTCTTGTCAGATATCGTGCTATTACAAGTGCCTATTATAGAGGAGCAATAGGGGCGTTGCTTGTCTATGATGTCACTCATCGTGCTACATTTGACAGTGTGGAGCGTTGGCTAAAAGAGCTTAGAGATCATACTGATCCTAGCATTGTCGTGATGCTAATTGGCAACAAATCTGATCTACGCCACTTGGTGGCTGTTTCAACTGAAGATGGAAAGGAATATGCGGAGGCTGAGTCACTGTACTTTATGGAAACATCTGCGTTGGACGTGACAAATGTAGACAATGCTTTTGCCGAAGTTTTGACTCAGATATACCAAGTAGTGAGCAGGAAGACGGTTGAGGCAGGAGAGGATGGCTCATCTGCTCCAAGCAAAGTGGAGAAAATAAATGTAAAAGATGATGTGTCTGCACTTAGGAGAGTTGGCTGTTGCTCAAATTAGGGTATTGTATTGTTTGTTCAATTTTTGTTGAGACCCATGTGGAGGGTACCCCGGTTTGATGATGAATATATGTGACAAGATGAAATTTGAAGTGTTTTGAAGAATGTTAAATGATGCATTTGTGAAAATTGCCATGGAAATGGTACCGGATCATTGTGCCGAGCTTGGGCTAGGTAATGGTTTTGATCGGAAGTGGTCCGGTAGAATTTAGGCTGACACGTGGTGTGTTAGGGCTTTCTAATTGTGTTGTCATGAAGGGATTATTGTGTTGATAATTTTGTGATGGACTAACCTTGCAGGTAAGGTAAGGTGTGTTGGTTTCGTGTGTGTTCACCTCGATTGATGCAGTATCGGTGGTGCGTGGTGGCGCTTGAGGGACAATTTGGAGGTCAAAAGTCTGGAGGCGTCAGCTACGGGTTCGATGACCTGGCGATCACATGAGGTGGTGCACTCGAGAAGTTTAGCCATGGCGAGGAATCCGAGGCAGCTGGAGGCTACGGCGTCGGTAACCTGGTGGCCAAGCTGGTTCTGATCGGTGGGCCCAGGCGTGGGCTGGCGACCGAAGATGCTGCGAAGATATTTTCCAGAGGAATATGTGGAGAATATTCCCTCTCGGAAATGTGTCTTGTAGTGTGTGTTGTACACCACTCATCCTCAAATAAAGGGTGGGGATAGGCTCTAGGTGTTAGGGCATCTCACCCATGGGCTATAAATAGAGGTGGAGGGGAGCACCTCCTCCTCATTCCCTTAGAGCTAAAATTTCAGAAATATAGAGGGTGAGTTGGGTGTGTAAGGGTGGCACTTAGAGTGCTTGTGACCACATGGAATATGGTTTGTAATTCCCCAACTCCTATGCAATGAAATCTCTCATCTTCATGGTCATTTTGTGTTGATTTGCTCCAATTTCTTCTTTCTTTTGTTTCCTCTTTTTGGAGTTCTTATTTAGAGATGAGTCTTGGTGATTTCTTGCTGGTTCTTAATGGTCTATGAAGCCTTGAGGTTGCTAATATGATTTGCCACACTCTTTGCAACCATATGAGAGACAAGAGATCAAGTTCTTGACTTGTTGCAAATCTGTCTAGAGATTTTCATCCACGCAGCAGCCAGTAAAATATTTTTAGAAAAATCTAGAAAAATGATTTTTGTAATATTCCAGTTGGAAAAGATGCGTGACTTAGATACCCATCTGTGGTAACAATTTGAAGTCCACTGGTTTCTCCATTCGGGAGCTATGAAGTGAAAACCGAGCCCCAAACTTTCTGATCGAAGTTCTTGACTGCTCTTGGTGTTTGATTTTTCATATTTTCTGTGGATGGAGTCTTGAGATGATTTTTGGTGGAGAGCTTCAAGACTCATGATTTCATAGGGAGAAAAATTCCCACAATTTGTGGAGCAATATAGAGCCATCATCTCTCTGCTCCAATTAGAAACAAACTCTGAAGAAACTGCTTTTGCTTTCCAGAAAGCAGTTTGTGTTGTTTGAATTTTCATATTTGTTCTGTAAAGAGTTTTAAGGAGATTTTTGGTGGAGTGCTTTATAACACATTGACACATAGGGAGAAAAATTCTCACGATTTTTGGAGCACCAGAAAGCCACCAACCTCCTGCTCCATTAGAGGACAAGTTCTGAAAGAATCTGCTTTGGCTTTTCTGAAAACCACTTTGGTCATTTGGCTTGATCTCCTTTACTAAAGCAAGATTTGAATTGATCCCTCTCTTTTGAACACTTGATAACCAGGATTGTGTTTTCAAAATCCCAAATATTTCATGGCTCTCATGCACCCAAGTGAAGGGTACACATAGTTGTCAAGTTGTTCGGGTTTTTTGGTGGAAACGTCGAAAAATGTTGTGGCGTCTATTCACCCCCTCTAGCTGCCTAGCTCGGGTCTTCAACTGGTATCAGAGCTTTTGGTTTGGTGCTTCGTTGCAAATCTTGATCGATTTTTGAAGCCGATCCGTATTGCTATTTGAGCTATGGCGGATAAGTATTCCACCAAACCCTCCGTGTTCTCCGGAGCCGATTTTTTCTATTGGAAGGCTAGGATGGAGACATATGTGATGGCTCAGGGCTACAATGTTTGACTTAAGATTAAGGACCCATATGAGTTTTCCACGGAGATGACGGCCGCGAATCAAGCCGATGTGGAGCTTAATGCAAAAGCTCGAAATTTTCTGATTCAAGGCATTAGCCGAGGGGAGTACAAGCGGGTGTCGGACATCACTACAGCCCACAAAATCTGGACGACCCTCCAAGCTTACCATGAGGGGACGGCTCAGGTTAAGGTGGTGAGACAAGACCATCACAAAAGAGAGTATAATCGATTTACTCAGAAGCCGGGTGAAACGCTTGACTCATGTTTCTCCCGCTTCACCAAGATTCTTACCGATCTCCGTTCGGTTGAAGTCAAATATACCGATTCGGAGATTGCCAGGCACTTTCTCTCTGCTTTGGATCTTAAGGTTTCGGATATGAAGGTTACTGCAATCTGACAGGCAGCTGATCTCTCGACGCTGACCTTGGAAGCGCTCTATGCTAGTCTTAAGACACACGAACTTGAGCATCTCCCGAAAGAGCCCAGTTCCTCATCCACTGCCTTGATAGCTGACCCCTCTGGTCGTGGTTCTTCTGATGTTGTCGGTTTCTCCTTCTCTGCCCTCTGTGAGCTGTCCAACGATCAGATGGACAAGATTCCTGAGGAGCAGCTTGCCTTGTTGGCCAGGAAGTTCTCATTTGCTTACAGGCGAGTGGCCGATCGGAGGAGAGGCATCATGAGGTGCTTCGGTTGTGGCGGTCTCAACCACATGAAGCGTGATTGTCCAAACTCTGGAGGAGAGGAGCGGAACGACTACGTCGCGCCGGCACGGAACGCCTACATCAACAAGAACCTCAACATCAAGGCCGATGGTGGAGATGACAAGAAGAAGCCACCTAAGCAGCTGATGAAGGGACGTCGCATGGTCGAGAAGGTGCTGGCTGCTCTGGAAGAAGCCGTTATCTCCGACAAGGAGGATGGACACTCGGATGATGGTGAGGATGAGCTGACGGAGAACGACGACGTCGACTACACCGGCATGTGCTTCATGGCGCACGGCGATAGCGGCGGCAACGACTCAGACATCTACCACACCGACGACGACGAGGTACCTGATGAACAAGCTCCCTCCTATCCTGAACTCATGGAAGCTTTAGTTAAGATTCATGATAAGTACACTAGGGTCTTGGCCAAGAAAAATGCCCTTGAAGTTCAACTAAAAAATGTTAAACCTGCTGCTTGTTCTGATTGTGGGAAGCTCACTCTAGAATTGGATGAATTGAAAATGCATTTTAAGAATGTCACTATCCAATTAGAGGATGAAAAATGTAGGAGTGTTCCCGAGCCTGTTGACTCTGATGGGTGGATAGAGTTCGATAGGGTCATGACTGATTTCAATGAATTAAATACAACTCATGATAAGGTGCTTGATTTAATTGAACAACTTAGGGAAGTCAATGTTAAGCTTGTAGCAGAACTAGATGATACTAGAAATAATTTGTTCCTTGTCACTTCTGATCTAGAGTCTGTCTGCTTAATGAACCCTAGCATGCTTTGTCCTGATCCCTCTGCACACTCATCTAAGGACCCAATCGGTCGATTCTTGGTCAGAGCGATCATGCTCCATCTAAGGACCCAGTCAACTCAAATGAGAGTTGTAGCTTCCACTCACTTGATTATACATGTCTTGATTGCACACTGCTGAAGCTTGAGAATTCGAACTTGCAAGATAAAATTTCTGAACTTAATGATACTGTTCTTAATGCCTCTGTGTGTGATCGATGTCTTGAGCTTGATGGGGAGATGGATAGGATCTACTAGGATTTGAGTGATAGATTTGAGGGTAGGATGACCCAAGCCCAAAATGCTGAGTGTCTTTCCTGTCAGGCTCTCAAGAGGGAAGTTACGATCCTAGATGAGAAGTGTTGCAAAGCTTTAGGAAAGGGTACAACTGATAGCCAGGACTCTTCGGACTCTTCCTCTTCTTGCGGGTTTTGTTCCCAACTCCATCAGGAGTGCGAGTACCTCATGAGCACTCTTGAGAAGTTTGTTGGGGGCAAACGAAAGCTGAACTTGATACTTGACAAAAGCAAGATATCAATGGGTAGAGGTCTAGGTTACAATTGGCTAGAGCACATCAAGAGGCACCCACCTAGAGTGCTTGGAAGGGATGAGAACGGGCAAACAGTTGTTCTTAGGGACAGGGTTCCTGAGACTACTGTTTTCAGGTCCGCAGAGATCGTTAGGAAAAGTCCTACCACACAGTCTGTTCAGTCTTAGAACAAAGCTCCACAGAGTCCACCTACGAAGAGCGTTCCTTTTATCACTACTGTCCCTGGAAATGGCAGAGGAGTAGTTTGCACCTTCTGTGATAGGATGGGACACACAGAGCAGAACTGCTTCCGTCGTGCTAAGGAAGCACATGAGGAGCGTAGAAAACAGGCTAGAATTCAAGGACCTCCTAAGAAACCTGTACCTAGGTTCGTTCCTCCTCAGGGTAGACCGGTGGTTAGGCGGCCAGACTTGGAGCACGATCTTACATTGTTCATCCTGTTGTTGGTCTGGGGCGTGAGCAGCGTCGTCCTCAAGATGTACCTTCTGTGGAGTTCTGAGGTGGCGTCCATGACGTGAGGTGCCAACTCTATGGTGGAGGAATGGCAACAAGAGTAGGAAGCGCGACAGATGCACCCGCCTCGGCTCAACGGCGGTTGCTCCTAATCCAGCGCCAAGACGTTTCCTTCTAGAAGGGATGGCCTAGTCCGAGTAGAGTCTGTTCGATGCGGTCGTGTGACTCGGTTTTGGGTGCCAAAAGATGCAATGGTATTTCCCAACATGAGCCACGTTTCTTCACTCATTGACTCAAAGTCGGGCTAGGAAGGGGGACATGTGGATCATCGATTCGGGGTGTTGTCGCCACATGACCGGAAACTCTCGAGTTCTCCTCCTTAGTCCGTGAGCCCTGGGTGAGAAAATCACCTTTGGGGATGCTTCGTCAGTCGTGTGCTCGCCGAGGCTCTATTCAGTTAGTGACCGTGTTGTTTTAAGGATGTGGCCCTTATCAGCAAGCTTCGCTATAATTTGCTTTCGGTTTCTCAGCTGACTGATGAGGGTTTTGAGGTTCGCTTTAAGCAGAATGAAAGTTGCATTCTTGATTCTTCTGGGAGTTTTGTTTGCGGGATTCACAGATTTGGGAGAGTTTTTCGTGTTGATTTCCGATCTTCAGTTGGCTCTTCTCATTGTTTGATTGCTTCAGAGTCCCGTGACTCCTCCTTCTGGCATAGGAGATTGGGTCACATTGGTTTTGATCACTTGACCAGAGTTAGTAGCCAGGATCCGATTCGTGGTTTGCCCAAACTCAAGATGGTCAACGACATAGTGTGTGCTCCTTGCCGGCATGGGAAGATGGTTGCCATTGCTTTCACCCACCACCACCCTAGTGATGATGATGCACCTGCACAATTGCTTCACATGGACACTGTTGGTCCCTCTCGTGTGCAGTCTGTGGGTGGCAAGTGGTATGTGCTTGTTGTTATCGATGACTATTCTCGATACTCTTGGGTATATTTCATGGTGAACAAGGACGAAACATTTAGCCATTTTCGTTCCTTGATTCGTAAGCTCTCTGTTGAGTTCCCATAAGCGCTTCACGCAATCCGTTCAGACAATGGCACTGAGTTCAAGAATGCACAATTTGAAAACTTCTGTTCTGATTCTGGTGTTGAGCATCAATTTTCTTCTCCGCACGTCGCATAATAAAATGGCGTTGTGGAGAGAAAGAATCGCACTTTGGTAGAGATGGTTAGGACTATGCTCGATGCATATTCTACTCCTAGATATTTACAGTGAGGCTATTTCTCACTTGCTATGTTTCAAGCAGGTGTTTCGAGATCCAAGTTGCATCGCACATCCTATGAACTTCGATATGGGCGTAAGCCAAGTGTTTCACATTTCGGGTGTTTGGGTGCAAGTGCTTTATTCTCAAGTCCGAAATTTAGACAAATTTGAATCTCGATCTTGAGATGGCATTTTTCTGGGTATCTGACCTGCTTTGTGAATTACCGTTTAGGAGAGTGAGAGGCGGAGAGTTATTGAGACTTGCGAGGTGACCTTTGATGAGGCTATGCCGGGGGCAAGGCCAGATATCTCAGGTTCAGACTTGTCTTTTGAGTCAATCTTTGTTGAGGAGAAGATCATTGAAGTTGACGGTTCTTCAGAACCTGATCATGACTTAGCTCCACCGGTGGCGCCTCCTGTTTTCAGTGTTGTTCCTCAGTCTCATCCCTTACCTTCTGATTCTACTCAGCTCTCACCTTGTACTTCTAGGTTCTCACCTATAGAATCTGATTCGCCCGGTGGCTTTGATCCTACCTCTCCTGCTCTCGAGGTAGAGGCCATTTCTAGGGCTCCTCGTCACATCCAGAAAGACCATCCCCCTGCACAGATGATCGGTGGTTTGAGCGAGAGGATGCTAACCCGATCAAGTCTGGCTTTCTCACTTTGCTTATCTCTTTGCTTCGTTGCTTCCTTTAAACCGAAGGTGTCACCCATGCACTTTCTAATCCTGATTGGGTGAATACGATGCACGAAGAGTTAGAGAACTTTGAGAGGAACAAAGTGTGGCAGCTTGTGGAACGCCTTAAAGGACATAATGTAATAGGTACTAAATGGGTGTTCAAGAACAAACAAAGTGAGGAGGGGGTAGTGGTTAGAAACAAGACTAGATTGGTTGCTCAAGGTTACACTCAGATCGATGGGATAGACTTTGATGAGACATACGCTCCTGTGGCTAGACACGATTCCATCAGGATCTTAGCGGCATTTATGGCATCCAATGGGTTCAAGCTGCATCAAATGGATGTCCGTGGTGCTTTCCTGAATGGCTATATTAAGGAGGAAGTGTATGTGAAGCAACCTCCTGGGTTTGAAAATTCAAGCTATGCTAATCATGTATATAAGCTTGATAAGACTCTATATGGGCTAAAACAAGCACCCAGGGCCTGGTATGAGAGGCTTAAGACCTACCTGGTGAGCAATGGATTCCTAATGGGTAAGGTAGACCAGACCTTATTTACCCGTAGGGTTGGCTCTGATTTCCTTCTGGTGCAAGTGTATGTCGATGACATCATCTTTGGTGGTTCCTCCTCTGTTCTTGTTTCTGAGTTCTCAGAGGTGATGAGCTCGAAATTTGAGATGAGCATGATGGGGGAGCTCAACTTCTTTCTCGGCTTTCAGTTCAAGCAAACACCAGAGGGGACCTTCCTTCACCAAAGTAAGTACACAAAAGACCTGCTGAGTCGGTTTGCCATATCTGATAGCAAGCCGGTCTCTACTCCGATGGCAACCACTGTTGCCTTAGGACCCGATGAGAATGGTGAACCAATGACCGGAAGAGTATCGTAGCATGATAGGCTCCTGCTTTATCTCACCTCCTCCCTGGGACATCCAGTTTGTTTGTGTGTCTTTGTGCCCGCCAGCCTCACCAGAGTGTCTCACCTTCAGCGGTGAAGCGGATCTTCGCTATCTCCGAGCGATCGCAGACTTTGGCCTCTGGTTCTCTGCTGCCTCTTGTCTATCTCTCAGAGCCTTCTCGGATCTGAGACTTTCTTTGGTCAGGATAGATAGAAAGAGCACTTCGCACCGCCAATTTCTTGGCACTTCTCTTGTCTCTTGGTCCTCTAGGAAGCAGTCGAGTGTTGCTTGATCCCAATCTTCTGAGGTGAGTATATGTTGTCATTCTGCTGCATGTTGCAGTCAGGTTGTTTGGCTCTACTCTACCTTGAAGGACTTTGGGTTAGTTCAAGCAAGTGTGCCACTTCTCTGTGACAACACCTCTGCCATCAACATTGCCAAAAACTCAGTGCAGCATTTTAGGACAAAGCACATTGACCTGAGATATCACTTTCTTAGAGACCATGTGGAGAAGGGTGATATTGTCATGCAGTTCGTTGAGACCGACCGTCAGTTGGCTGATATCTTCACCAAGCCACTGGACAAGGCTAGGTTTGAGACTCTCAGGGGAGAGCTCGGGGTTGTGAGCTTGGCTAGCTTATAGTCAGGGGAGCTTGGGCTACTTGTACTATTTGTAATATATTCTTTTCGCTTTCCCTGCATTGCATTTGGGTTGCATTCGAGCTTGGTTATATGGTGTAGGCTGTCAGCACTCTTCACTTAGACTTCTGTCGTGCAGTGGCACATACCTCTTATCTTGTGCTTAGGTTGCTATCATGCGTAATAGGCTTCCTTCTCTCCTCTGGCTAGGTTGATCCCACACAGTCTTATAGGTCTCTGGGTAGACAGGGTCTGTGTCGTATCTCTAGTAACCGAAGTGTAGAGTTGTCTTTCCTTGTAAGTCGCAGGCGGCAGATGAGAGCGAGTCTGAGTTTGAGTGGTTTCTGTTCTTGCCTAATTCTTTGCCCAGGTGCATTTCCTTGGTTTTCCAGCTCCTTATTCATTGTTACTGTTTTTATTGCACATTATTTTGGGATGAAACTATTGACTCACTTGTTGAGGGGGAGTTTTCGGGAAACTTTGCATTCGCATATAGGCTTCTTTTGCTTTTTGGAGCTTTGTCTATTATGCTTTTGAATTTAGGCTTTGCAAGATGCCGAGACTATTCACATTTCAACTTATGTTAGCTCGTTCAATTCGTGTCTAGTTCAAAAATTGGCATTGTTTTTTGTTTTCCAAAACTTCGATGTGGCATAAGATTTTCACTTTCTGAATGTTGTTGCTTGATGAGGCCCTTGCAGTCTTTGTTCAGTCATCTTTGCAACTTGGTGAAATCTTTGTTGGCCAAATCTTGCTCTTGTAAATTGAAAAACAAAAAATATGCAATTTCAAGTTTTGAAGAGCTCTCACTGGTCATCCTTCACGAGATAACTTGCCATTGTACAAAAGAGGCATGAACTTGGAAGGACATCGGATAGCCAAGATGTGTGAATCCTTCAGTGTAATACTGGGCACCGTTGGCCATTGGTATGAGGCTAGAGGCTCTCCCGCCTAAATTCAACAAAATATTTGCAAGAAAAACAAAAAAAATTGAAAAATTCTAGTTAGTTGAGCTGTCGATTTGTAACTACTTTCTTTTCAACTGGTTTCATGTGGTGTTCTGTCGAAGCTGTCTTGATGCCTTGCTACACCACGGCATTTGATCGTGATTTTCTAAGCCACGTCTTCCAATATGAAAAATCGATTTACTAGCATCTCTTGAACTTGTGAGCACCGAACTAAAATTGCATTGCTTCGAACATCTTTGTCATGTGCTTCACGTTCAAATGGATAATTTTCAAAGCTTCCTAGGACTTGCATTTGCATTTGCATCATGCTTTGTGCTTGTTCTCTCAAATTTCTTGATGTCTATATTGCCAAAAGGGGGAGAATTGAAAAAGACATCAACATTCATTTCTTGAAAAAGGGAGATAATTTCTTGGGAAGTTTTGACTCTCACGACTTAGAGATTTTGAACACATGTGTTCCTATCTTTTGCTCCAAGCGTGATTTAGCATTTCCAACATGATTTGTTCGACAAATCCAAAAACATCAAAATATTTTTTCGAAGGTTTGTCAATATATTCATCAAGGGGGAGTGTTGAGACCCATGTGGAGGGTACCCCGGTTTGATGATGAATATATGTGACAAGATGAAATTTGAAGTGTTTTGAAGAATGTTAAATGATGCATTTGTGGAAATTACCGTGGAATTGGTACCGGACCATTGTGCTGAGCTTGGGCTAGGTAATAGTTTTGATCGGAAGTGGTCCGGTAAAATTTAGGCTGACACGTGGTGTGTTAGGGCTTTCTAATTGTGTTGTCATGAAGGGATTATTGTGTTGGTAATTTTATGATGGACTAACCTTGCAGGTAAGGTAAGGTGTGTTGGTTTCGTGTGTGTTCACCTCGATGATGCAGTGTCGGCGGTGCGTGGTGACGCTCATGGGACAATGGAGGTCTGGTGCGTCCGGGGCGTCAGAGCGACGGGTTCGATGACTGGCGGTCACATGAGGTGGTGCACTCGAGAAGCTTAGCCATGGCGAGGAATCCGAGGCAACTGGAGGCTACGGCGTCGGTAACCTGGTGGCGAAGCTGGTTCTGACCGGTGGGCCTAGGCGTGGGCTGGCGACCGAAGATGCTGTGAAGATATTTCCCAGAGGAATATGTGGAGAATATTCCCTCTCGGGAATGTGTCATGTAGTGTGTGTTGTACACCACTCATCCTCAAATGAAGGGTGGAGATGGACTCTATGTGTTAGGGCATCTCACCCATGGGCTATAAATAGAGGTGGAGGGGAGCACCTCCTCCTCATTCCCTTAGAGCTGAAATTTCAGAAATATAAAGGGTGAGTTGGGTGTGTAAGGGTGGCACTTAGAGTGCTTGTGACCACATGAAGTGTGGTTTGTAATTCCCCAACTCCTATGCAATAAAATCTCTCATCTTCATGATCATCTTGTGTTGATTTGCTCCAAGTTCTTCTTTCTTTTGTTTCCCCTTTTTTGGTGTTCTTATTTGGAGATGAGTCTTGGTGATTTCTTGCTGGTTCTTGATAGTCTATGAAGCCTTGAGGTTGCTAATATGATTTGCCACACTCTTTGCAACCATATGAGAGGCAAGAGATCAAGTTCTTGACTTGTTGCAAATCTGTCCAGAGATTTTCATCTGCGCAGCAGCCAGTAAAATCTAGAAAAATCATTTTGGGATGATTTCAGTTGGAAAAGATGAGTGACTTAGATACCCATCTGTGGTAAAAATTTGAAGTCCAATGGTTTCTCCATTTGGGAGCTATGAAGTGAAAACCGAGCCCCAAACTTTCTGATCGAAGTTCTTGACTGATCTTGGTGTTTGAATTTTCATATTTTCTGTCGATGAATTATTGAGATAATTTTTGGTGGAGAGCTTCACGACTCATGATTTCATAGGGAGAAAAATTCCCACAATTTGTGGATTAATATAAAGCCATCATCTCTCTGCTCCAATTAGAAACAAACTCTGAAGAAACTGCTTTTGCTTTCCAGAAAGCAGTTTGTGTTGTTTGAATTTTCATATTTGTTCTGTATGGATTTTTAGGGAGATTTTTGGTGGAGTGCTTCATAACACATTGACACATACGGAGAAAAATTCTCATGATTTGTGGAGCAATATAAAGCCACCAACCTCCTGCTCCATTAGAGGACAAGTTCTGAAAGAATCTGCTTTGGCTTTTCTGAAAGCCACTTTGGTCATTTGGCTTGATCTCCTTTACTAAAGCAAGATTTGAATTGATCCCTCTCTTTTGAACACTTGACAACCAGGATTGTGTTTTTAAAATCCCAAATATTTCATGGCTCTCATGCACCCAAGTGAAGGGTACACATAGTTGTCAAGTTGTTCGGGTTTTTTGGTGGAAACGTCGAAAAATGTTGTGGCGTCTATTCACCCCCCTCTAGCCGCCTAGCTCGGGTCTTCAATTTTCAACCAGGTAACTAGGAAAGTGCTGCTTCTACTGCAAAAATCATTCACTATCTTATTGTTGTGGTGATATTGAGGATTGGATTGATTTCAGCTTACATTTATACCATCACCTGAAACTGTAGTCTCAAGATTGCCCTTTTTGTCGGATTGATTATTTTTGAACCAAAGGCAGGAGCACTGCCGATTCATTAAAGAAGAAGAGTACTGCACATATACAAGAGAGATAGGGGAGGGAAAAAAATAGAAAGGGAGGGGAAGGGAGAGAAGCCCAGGCTAAGTAAAACGACTACTCGCTATGTCTCTGGGCAACACGCCCCCAAACGAGAACATCCTCCTTAATTCTGGCCGCTAGTTGAGTGTGGCTTAGACTGCGCTGCTGGAAGAGACGACGATTCCTCTCCTTCCAGATGTTCCACAACGTGTAGATAACCCTCCCGTTAAATTCTCTTCTAGACGCCTTTGGTTGGGTATGTGCTGAGTGGCTCCACCAACAAAACCGCATGAAAGCGTCTGCATGGGATGAAAATTGTGGCGGATGTCGCTCGGATGGCGCTTGAAACCGACGGTGGCGCAAAGGTCATCAATCGTTTCAGGGCTAGCACCACAGAGCAGGCAACTCTGTGGATGAGGCCAGCCTTTGCGCGCTAAGACATCAGCCGTGTGGATGTGACCATGTTGCAGTGACAAGGCGAAGAATTTGCATTTGTTTTCTGTTTGTGCCCTCCAAACGGAAGAGGCCCACCCACTTGCAGTGCTACCAATGAATTGGCTGATGTAAGCTGATTTGGTCGTATATTCCCCTGAGGAAGTGGCATTCCAGACAATGTCATCATCTACATCCGGGTTTAGGTTAACTTGTCGAACAAGACGCCACAGAAGCAGGTACTCTTGAAGTTGGGTAACCGTGGTGAGGTGTCGAATCGTCCTGATCCACCTGTTGTTAGATAGTTGTTCATGCACGTGGCGACGCCTGTTGCGAGCGATATGATACAAGTTGGGGGCAATGACGCACGGTGACGTGCCTTGGAGCCATCTATCATGCCAGAAGTCTATATTCTTGCCATTGCCGATGAGGATGGTTGTGGAAGCACGGAAAAGGGCCCTGTCCGTATCGTCGCAAGGGATGGGTGTACCCACCCAAGGTTTGTCAGTTTCCTTCCATTCGTGCCATAGCCAGCGAAGACGCAGAGCCCTCCCAAACTTTTGCAAGTTTGATACCCCTAGACCTCCAAGTCGTTTGGGACGGCAAACAGTTTCCCAATTGACAAGGGAGTGCCCTCCACGGGCATTATCTGATCCTTTCCAGAGGAAGGAACGTCGAATCTTGTCGATCTTCTTGATCACCCATTTAGGCAGCTGGAAAGTTGTCATGAAGTAGGTTGGCAGAGCTAAGAGGATGGAGTTGACCAGAGTCAGGCGACCGGCTTTGGAGAGTAGTTTTCCTTTCCACGCGGGAAGCCTAGCTTTTAGCTTGTCCACAAGAGAAAGGTAGTGAGCACGCGGAGTTTGCGAACATGAAGGGAAGGCCCAAGTAGCGGCAAGGCGATTGTCCCATGGCCGTGGAAGGAGGCGAGGATCATAGGGAGGTTGACTTCGGCACAGTTGATCGGGTAGACTGCACATTTGCTTAGGTTAGTGTGCAGTCCCGATACATCTTCAAATAGCTTAAGGATGGTCATGGCAGCTTCAATTTCATCTTTGTCCGGACTGATGAAGACGGCAGCAGCATCGGCATAGAGGGGGGTACGCAGAGTGAGAGGGGTGGAGCTGATCTGGGTGAAAAGTCCATGGCCCATTGCATGTTGGAAGAGCCTCTGTACGGGGTCCATGGCAATGATGAAGAGCATGGGGGAGAGGGGGTCCCCTTAACGAACACCCCTACCATGCCAAACTTTAGGGTCTGAATTTCCATTGAGGAGAATTGAGGATGACGCTGAACCCAATAGCATCGAGATCCAATTCTGCCATTTCTGACCAAACCCCAACTTGTCCAAGAGCTCTAAGAGGTACCCTCAGTGGACGGAGTCGAAGGCCTTCATAAAATCTAGCTTGAGGAAAAGAGCTGGGCTCTTGTTCTTGTCAAGATCGTGCAGGACGTTCTGAACGTAAATGAAGCTGTCATGGATGCATCGACGTTTAATGAAGGCGCTCTGACTTTTGGAGATTAAGCTGTCAAGGTGGGGTGCCAGTCTATTTGCAAGGAGCTTGGCCACGATCTTGCCAACACTGTGAATCAAGCTAATTGGCCTGTAATCTACTAGGGACATGCAATTCTCCTTTTTTTGCAGTAGGACGATGTTGGCCGTGTTGAGTAGGCCAAGAGAGGAACCATCTTGGTTGTAGAAGCGAAGGACGCACTGCATGAGATCCTCTTTGATGATGTCCTAGCAGACATGGTAGAACTCTGATGTAAAGCCATCCGGACCAGGTGCTTTGTTTTGTGGGAGGGAGAGGATTGTTTGCTTAACTTCAACTTCATCAAAGGGCTCTTCTAATGCAGCGAGGTCGTGGCGTACATACCCCAAAAGATCCCAAGATAGGGATACTGTTCTAAAGCCTTGGGAGCCAAGATGCTCCTGAAAGAATATATGGCATTCAGCCTCCTTCTCCGAATGAGTAGTTGCTACACCGGATGGCGACTCTAGGGAGTGAATGAAGTTTTTGTGTCGTCTAGCATTGGCTCGCAAATGGAAGAACTTGGTGTTGGCGTCACCGGCCTTGATCCAGTTGATGTGGGCCCTTTGTCTGATTCTAGCTTTCTCCATGGAGGTGAGACCAAGGCAACGGGCTTTCAGGAGGTGGCGAAGCTCTAACTCTCTGACAGAGAGTGCTCGGTTTTCTTATGCTTGGTCAAATAGTAGGATCAGGAGGTTGACCACTTCTATCTGGACCCTGACATCACCAACCTTCTCTTTTGCCCATTTGGATAATGCCTTGGCGGTATGGCAAAGCTTGATGTGAAAAATTCTGTAGGGGTTATTGGAGACAACATTTCTACCCCATACTGATTGGACGGTTTGGTGAAACCCGTCGAGCTCAGGCCAGAAGTTCTCAAAACGAAAGCAAGAGCGCCTTCGGTGATCCGCTTCACCTAGAAGGAGCAAGGGCACATGGTCTGAGACCAGAGTAGGGAGAGCTTCAGCAGTTTCTTTGAAAGAGGAGATTCTAGTTAGCGGTACAAAAAGCCCTGTTGATCCTTGTGAGTGTGGGGTTGGCACGCTCATTACTCCACGTGAACTTTCGGCCGGACAGGTTCAGCTCGAGCAAGGCCAGACGATCCAGGGTTGAACGAAAGGCACTCATGAGGAATGGGTTGACGTTGGTGTTACTCTTGTCGGAGTTTTGGTAGATAAGGTTGAAGTCTCCTAGGACGAGCCATGGAGAGTCAAACGCCGGTGGTGCACACGTGATGAGCTCATTAAGAAAGAGAAGCTTTTGTTGTGCAGTCTGGGGGCCATACACGACTGTAATGTTGAAAGCCTGGCCATCTAACTTGGAGGTCACAACAGCTGAAAGGGAGTGAGCTGCAGTTGAGAGGCTTGAAAGGACGAAGGAACTCTCGTCGACGACGAGAAGGATCCCACCCATTGTCCCATCAGCAGGAACAATAGCGAAGTCGCTGGAGAAGCGCTGTCCAAGACACTCGGAGATGTCTTGAGGAGTGATGACTGCAAGCTTGGTCTCTTGCACACAGACAATTGAAGCCCTCGAGGTGGAGACAACATTGCGAAGAACACTACACCGAGCTCCGGAGTTCAAGCCCCGGACATTCCAGTTTAGGATGCGAAGGGAAGCGTTAGACATGGTTTGGGGTGGTCACCATGATTACCGCCGAAGGAGACACTGGCGTGTGGACCGGCGGCTCAGGGATTGGGCCAGTCAGAGAAACCTCCGTAAGGTCAGCTAGGGCGATGATGGTGTCTTCCTGAAGAGGTGTGTCAAGGAAAAGCTGAAGAGTGGAAGATTCATTAAGGGACTGAACTTCACCCGCCATCCAGGGCTTGAGACGCTGAGCCACTAGCCGCTTTGCCTTTTCCACCATAGGAAGGTTAGCTGTTGGTTTGGCCGCAAGGTGGGCACTACGACGATTTTTTGGCGAAGCCGTGAGTTTGGTTGGCTTGCGAAAGCGGCGACGAAAAACCTGGAGGATCTGCGGCTTGATCGGAACAACAAACTTGCGTGCAAAACGACCAATCGATGAAGGAGAGGAAGGATCCAAGACTTGAGCCTAGGAGGCAACAACTAGGGCCTTGTAAAGGGGAGGGGACAACGCCGATGTCCCCCTGGAACTGACGTCGATCACGGCATCCTTGCTACGAGAGATGTTGAGGGTTAGGCCAACCATACACGGAGGGGGCTCGACGACAGATGACTCCTCGACGAGGGGTAAGGCACAAAGATCTTCGTGTGAGCCTTTGGGAGGCATGCCGATCGATGCCGACCTCCGGCAAAGCTGGGCCCCCACTTGGCCCAGGTGCAAGGCTCGGAGAGTATAGCAGTCCATCCAGGGAAGGAAGAGGCATGGGCTCCTGCATCAGGGATGGAGCGACAATAGGCGCCACAAACAACTCAGTCTCCCCCACCGCAGGCATTGGCGCAGTGACAACCTCCTCTAGTTGATCCAGCGAGTTTATGAGAGATGATCCAAGAACCTCCAAGGTAGGAGCAATGGAGGCCACTAGCGCAAGGGAAGGTGCCGAAGAGGATGCAGGGGAGGTGGTGAAGCCTTGAGGGCACATAGTAGGCATGGCTACTCTGGAAGGAGATGCTGTCGCGATCGAGGGGACAGACAACCGAAGCCGCAGGGGCAGAAGACGAAGGAGGAGTGCTCGGGAGGGGTCCTAGGAGGCTAGCTTCAGAGTGCATGCTTGCCAACGGGAAAGCCTGCCCGACAACAGCGTAGATGAGTGGCCCAGACGAAGAAGGAGCTGTCTCGCGAGGCGAAGATCGAACCACAGGCACCCAACGATGCTTAACCAAGCTGGGCAGAGAAGCACGACGATGTCGATGTGGCAGTGGCACTGCTTCATCACGACGACTATGATGATGAGAATGGAGGCCGTTGTTCACAAGCTGAGACGGATTGCCGACTTCCTCCCTGTCCACAACGCCAAGCTTCCATAACATGGGGGAGACTTGAGGCTTTCCAAGCCGACTAGAAGAATAGTCCTCCACCAAGTCTAGGTGGACAAGGACTTTGAAGGTTGTCGCCTCTTTGACCTCGAGCAAATCCTTGCCCAACACGGGGGAAACAATGGAGAGGTAGTGGATTTTTGGCACTGAAGCAGGGTTGGCGGACCAAGCCCAAAGGTTGAAGGTGGCGGTCTCTGCAAGGCGACGGGTCCAGTCTTCAACAAGTTGGAGGGAGCAAGAGCTACCAATAACCGTTGCTGCAATGTGTTCATTCCAAGCGTGCAACGGGAGATTCTCCAAGCAAAGACGAACACGGTAAGGCATCCACGTGACGTCCTTCGTAGGTAGTGGCTGCCAAGGCCGGATACAGAGATCGAACCCACTGAAGAAGCGACCGCGCTTAATAGCCCGCTCCCGACTGGCCAACGAAGGGAACCTGATGAGGAAGTCTTCAGGATAGTGCTTGGTGATATAGATGCCTTCACTCGAGGTACCAGAGACCTTCGCGACAGCAAATTGGACTTCACTGAGCTCCAAGCTTGAAAACTGAGAGCTACCTCTGCAAACGAACACCACCGCATAGGAGGAGTGGAGGACGGCAAGGTCAACCACCATGGAGCTTGACATGGAAATGGTGATGGATGTCTTGCGAAGGCACGGACGAGGGTCCATAGGACGGGGAGAGGCACACAACGGTGCAGAAGCACGCTTCCTGACAAGCGAATGATGCTTGCGAGCGCGACAGTCCGAGGATCTATGGCCATTACGACCACAGGCTCTACATCGAAGGGGGTCTCGACACTCTGCAACAAGGTGGTCGGAGGCAAGACATCTGAAGCAGTGTCGCGATCCAACCGAAGGCGATGGTCGATGAAGAGCAGGGCGAGATTGTGTAGAAAGCAATGCAGAACTCGCCGGAGACTTGGATGAACGGTATTTCGTTGAGTGTTGCCTGTCTTTGCGCCACCATCGCCGGCGCACAAGGACGGTCGTCAAGATCTCCTCGGCGGCGAGGAGTTGCTTTCGAAGCCGAGGGGTCTGTCACCTCTCGCTTCGACCAAACCGAAGTGACCTACAATTCTTCAAAGCGAACCCGCTTGGGACTCCGAGATCTAGTTTAATCTGTAGGCGCAAAACATGACCGGAGCGGTGGCGCAAAGGCCGGAGGAGGGGGCAGCGCCAAGGGGGCAGAAGATGCAGCGGCGACGGCGTAGGAGAGAGGCGGTGTGGAAGACGACGTCAGCGGCGTGCCCCCAGACTGGAACGAGGAAGGACGCCGAAGATGGAGCGTCGTCTGGCGAGGCGCAGCCGACGAGCCCATCTGGAGCGAGTGGGCCTTGGGAGTGGAGCACCGCAGGGCGGACGGCGTGCGGCAGGGAGCTGTCGGGAGGGTGCCAGCCTGACGGCATAACGACGGATTACGGGGAGGGAACGGGGCACGGGAGCAGGAAGGCATCCCAACACGGGAAGACAACGCTCGCCGGCGGCGACAATCGGACCCCTAGCCACCCAAGATGCTGCAGCTGACGACCCGAGCCGCCGAGAGCTCACAGGTTCCACCCGAGGCGTCCTTTGCAGCCAGGCAACAGTGGTTGAAGATGAGCTGGGGCGGCAGCCAAGGAAAGGGGGGCGACGGCGTCCTGGAGGCGGCGGCTGTAGAATGGGAGGGGGAGGGACAGCCACGACGCCGGGAGAAGAAGCGGCGGCCGCCGCGCCCTATCCCATCCTCGGCGGCGGCTGAGGCGGAGAGACGAGCGGCGGAGGCGGCAGAGAAGATGGGCGGAGGGACCAGCGGCGGCGGTGGTGGAGTCGGCGCGGCGGCTGCGCTGAGGAGGAGGGCCTAACCCATCCTTGGCCGTGAAGACAGGCGGAGGGGGACCCGCGGTGGCGGTGGGGGCGGCGGCCGGCAGCGGCGGCGGCTAGGGCCCACCCAGTCGCGGGAGCTCGTCGTGGTCTTTCGTCCTTTTTTCGTGTTTTACTTATGCGTCAGATTGATTATGATATTCTGTATTTTTGCAAGCAATTTTTTTTGTCAGATTGATTATGATACACTGTATTTATGCAAGCAATCTGTTTGGGTCTGAGTAATGTGATATTTTGGCAATTTCAGCAAGCCATTATCCTTTGGTATTTTTGCACATCCTGCCATTCTACTGAAATACTGAATTACTTTAGCATGCTGTTGTAGCTGAACTGTTTAGTTCACTACATGCATTGTATGCTATAGATGCTCAGATGTGTCTTTTTAAGAGGAATCTCGGAAATAGCAAACAAGGCCTGGCACCCTGGCCCAAGAAGACCTCCATCCACCCTCCACACGCCACAGAATGAGAACAACCAATTTTTCTTGTCTTGCCAATTCATTTTCTGTGCTAGGATCATGAAATATTTATTCTTTAAGCATGGATAATGGCTCCAAGCAGGATAGCAACGTCATATGTTTGATCCATTGTCTGCAAAGTTGTCTGGATGTGCCATTTTTCTATGATTGCTACCTGTTAGTCTTACCCCCTTGCTTAGGTCTTTCTACTGGACTTTTTTATGTTTCATTTTTTTTTGTCTTGCACTGTAGCTTATCTATAATCTACCTAATACCATCTAAACTAAGTTAAAACATGATTACGTCTGGTGGAGAAAAAAAAAACTACTAGTGTTAGTTAGCTTTGTGTTGCAAAAAAAAAAGAGTAGTCCCTCCATTTCTTTTATATATGTTTATGGCCCTGAGAGTATCCTTTTAAAATTATTTTTTCATTATGGTAACAAAAAATGCTTTATAATTCATTTTGATGGTAAAATTGATTAAGCCGTCGTTTTCAAGGAAGGTTAAATGCATACAACCAATCAAATTAATGCATGCAAACAACCAAATTCATTAATTAGAACTAGCATAGTCATCTCAATGGACTTTTGCATTTGAGTTTGTCTTTTTGGTCTATGCGCAATGGTGGACGTGGACAAATATAGCGAAACGAATATAGTATTAGTTAGCTTTTATTCAAAACTATAAATAAACTTCATGACACATTGATCTTAAGATGCTGAGACAAGCTTAGTACTCCCTCCGTCTCAAAATAAGTGTCCTTCTAGGTCTTATAACTTGTCTCACAATAAGTGATCTTCTAACTCTAGATTCCTCTTCCACCACTATAAATACCCCTAAATTCCTCTCCCACCCCTATAAAATACCCTATATTCCCATCCCACACTATAAAGTACCCTAGATTCCCTACTACATATATACCTCATTACTTTTTTGAAAACAATCTTAAAACACACTTATTATGGGACGGAGGGTGTAGTTAATAATCCTCCCTACGTATAGTGGCTTGATTGATTAAATGATAAAATGAAATGAGATGGAACTTAGATCCCTAACCATGTGACGTGGAAATATTTTAATTCAAGAAAAAATGAGTTGGAGAATCTCTCCTGCACATCACGAGGGTGTGCTGCAGTCCGCGGAGCAGTTAAGGGATACCTGCACATCATGTTCGTCCTAACTCCTGAGATAAGATAGTTAATCATCGACTACTAGTGGAGTAGACGAGAATATAAAAATCCAGCATCGATCGGGTCTTTACTTCCGACTCCCTGGAAATGAATCCGCCATGCTCCATTGCTCCGACCCAGGTGCAGTGCCACTCCAAGAATTCGCTTTCCTACCTGATGATACATTGATACCTGGAACCCGGCAGCCCGAAGTCCATGCTCCATAACCGCACCCACCTGGATCAATCGATCTTTTTCGTGGCAGAACCAGCACTGCGTTTGTCTGGCTATAAATCTCTCCCCCCAAAATATCACGTACGGCTGATACGGACACGTGAACACGATACAGCGACGGGAATGTTGAAATCCAGATAGAGTGCCGCTAATAATCGGTATACCATTGAAACAAAGAAAAAATCTACTTCACCCACTAAATTATGAGGTCTGGTGCACTTAATCCTTCTGACCAAGGAAACCAGGTTTCCAAACCCCATGTACTTCAAGCAGTGCAAATAACCCCCTATAGGTTGTTTTCAAGATGGTTTTACCTATATGGCTGCTTGTGTAGAGGGTAGATGCATATGTTTTGTACACATGGCATTTGCTTTGAAAACAATTTTTTTTAAAACGTGGGGTCCCACATGGCATACTCTTACCCTTCTTCTTCCTATATATTCTCCTTTCCTCCCCCCCCCCCCCTCTCTCTCTCCCTCCCCTTCTATCCCTGACAAATCTAAGAAGTGGCATGCATGCCGATGGCTAGTTGGATTGACGCTGGCGACGAGATCAAACGGAGGCGTCGTCGATGTGGATGAGGTGATGAGGACATCAAATCCGACAAAGTCCTCGGCGGTGAGGGATATGTCGGCCGGTGGCGGGAGGAGGGCACGTGGTAGCGAGGTCAGGCGGAGATGCATGGCGTCGTTGCCCCTTCAGATGCAAACGTTGTGACCGCCGCGCCGCCACCCTCTAGATGCAGCCCGCCACCGTCGCTTCGAGTTCAGGCGACGGAGTAGCATCCTCGGCGGTGGCTGCGAACTCAAGCGGTGGAGTAGCGTCCTCGGCGGAGGCTGGGGGCTCAGGACGGCAGTGGCTGCAGGCTCAAGACGACGGCGGCGGCTGCGAGCTCAATCGATGGAGTAGCGTCCTCGGCGGAGGCTTGCAGCGTGAGGCGGCGGTGGGCTGAGCTGCATGAGATGGAGATGGCGGCGACAACGGCGGGTAGAAGCGACGGCAAAGGGGTAGTAGGCGGAGGTGGCCTTCTGTGGAGGGAGGTGGCCGGGGGGAGGAAAGAAGGGGTAGGGGTAGAGAGAGAGAGAGAGAGAGAGAGAGAGAGGAAGGAAGGAAGAAGAAGAAGAAAACGGGTGAGAAGATGACATGTGGATCTTCCATGTTTTTGAATCAATTATGCATGAAGAAATGCCACATGTATATTATATGCGAACCTACTCTCCTAGCGAGCAGCCACATAGCAAAACCACCCTGAAAACCGCCTATAGAGGGGTTATTTGCACCACTTCGCATACTTGGAGGGGGCAGAATACCTTTTTTTCATGTCAGGGGGTTAAGCGCACGAAGCATCATAGTTGAGAGGATAAAGCATAGGGGGCGGGCCCAGTAAAGCCCAAAGGTGTACAGATGCACACCCAAAATTTTCAGCCAAAAAATTTTGAATGCTAGGCCTCAGATCTATTATTGTTCATCGTAGAACATTTGAGCCTCAATATGGCCCAGCATACTAGCCTCATCTCTCAGTTGCTCCCCCATATGGCCATATCTCTCAATACCCAAACCCTCGGTCCCCTGCCCGATCCCCTCCCGCCCCACTCCCACCCCGGCGCCCATTTGCCTCCTACCCCACAGTCCAGTGCCTCCATCCGCCTCCCACCCTGGTAGCCCCACCCCTGGCGTCGCCATCCACCTCTAGCGGTATTGCCCTCTCGCAGCCCCTCCCCCGACGTTGCCATCCGCCTCCCGCCCTGGTAGCCCCACCCCTGGCGTCGCTATCCAACTCCAGCGGTCCTGCCCTCTCGTGGCCCCTCCCCCGGCCCCGCCATCCACCTCCCGCCCTAGTAGCGCCACCCCTGGTGTCGCCATCCACCTCCAGCCGGTCCTGCCTCTCAGACCCTCCTGAGAGCCGCCATCCGCCTCCGCCGGCCGCCCGGTCCGACTCCCACCTCACCTCCTCGAGTCCACGTCGGCCCGCCTCCCACCCCGGTGCCCTCAGCGACGGCGCCGGCCTCCTCGCTGACCATCGCGCCATCCGCCTCTAGCCTCCCGCAGACTCGCCGTAGGCACCGTTAGGCTGCCTCCCGCCCCTTATGGCCTGACTCCTGTGGCCAGTGGCCTGTGCACCACTGCACTAGGTATACTAGTTATTTAGCCATTTTGGATTAGTTCATATAATCATATAATGCACAATCGTATAGCAATACTAGTTATTTTTTTTTTCCAAATTTATCTTTGGAACTAGGAGGAGGCGGCAGTTGAGTTGGCTAGGACAAATTTTTTCGTCATCATATGTTTTTCACCTTCGCACACCCAAATTTAAAAACCTGCGCCCGCCACTGATAAATTAGACTTTTTCCTTGGGACAATATAGGTTTGATGTGAAACATCTGAAAACATCATATAAAAAATATAAAATGTGATGTAAAACGCTAATGAAATGTAACACGTATGAAATGCTCAAGACACTACATTAAACGTATGAAACATTTATACCATCAGTTTGTATTTCTGTTCTGGACATCGCAATCGAGGTGACGCTCTCCAGCCGGCAAATCTCACAGGAATGGGTGGAGATATTTGGAACTGCAGCGGCACGCCCGTCTGCCGTGCCGTGCCATGCCGGCTTGCCGAGCCGAGCGAATCGGTAGCCGGCCGTGGCACGCGCCCCGCGGGCGGATCGGCGTCGCGCGGCACGGGCGCGGCACGGGCACGGCACGGCATGTGGCCTCGTGCGATGCCATCGTGCGCTTCCCCCCCAACAACCACGCCGAAGGCGCGCGCCCGGGTGGGGATGCCACTTGCCGGCTCGCGCGCCGCCGCTTATACCGTTTGCTACCATCCTTCCGCATAGGACGAGGCGGCGTGGGGGGCCCGTCGTCGTGCCCGTGTGCCGTGTGCGATGCGGCCTGGAAATGCCCACCTTTCGCTGCTTTTTTGGCTGGATTCGTCTCAAACTCGGAGCACTTGCGGAATGGGCGCGACCGCACGGGCGCGGCGCAACCTTGTTGGATGGATCATGGATGGGGACGCGGCTCGATTTATGGGGGAGTGAAAAAACAAGAGACACTCTTGAGTCTTGGGCCGTTGAGCCTTGAAACGGTGAGATCACATTGATCCAAGCTATGTACTACCTCCAATTTGTTCAGAGTAAAACTAAAAACGGGGAAGAAGAAATTAAGGGGGTGAAAAGGAAAACAAAAGCGATGGATCAGGACTTCAGGAGCACGGCGCGGTGGCCGCCAGGGCGAGCTCGCGGCGGCGGCCGAACACGATGGCGCACTCCGGGAGCTCGCCGAGCCCCGCGAACAGCGCGTCCTCCCCCTGCAGCTCGCGCTCCCACTCCTCCGGCGGCAGCAGGGAGGCCGCGTCAAACGCCGGCGCGTACAGCGCCGGTCGGTGCCACGCCGGGTACTGGTCGAAGCAGCCGAAGTCGAAGCTTTCCTCCTCCTCGGCCGCCGGCCCCGGCGCCGGTGCCACCGTCGTGATCACCACCGGCGCCTCGACTATAAGCTTCTGCTCCTCCTCCTTCACCTGCTCCGGTTCCGCGGCTTCCGGCACCAGCTCCGGCCCCGTTTCGTGCTCGTCTAACTCCGGTTGGCCGTCGACCGCCGGGTCAGGCGCCGGCGCCGGCACCGACGACCGCGGGGACGACTTGCTGGCGTGGCAGCTGCTCTTGGGAAGCGGCCACGGGTGGTTGTGCTCGAACGAGTAGGTGACGAGAAGCACGGCGGGGTCGGCGCGGCTGCGCTCCACCTGCTTCCTCGCCGGGCACCCCTTGGAGCTGCTGCACCGGTAGTACCCCCTGAACACACGACAACAACGATTACCTGGTTAATTGCTAGGAACTAAGCATACATGGCACGCAATTAAGCAGCACTTGGCGGCTTGATTACCGCGGGTAGGGGGAGCCCTTGATGGGCTTCTGCCCGTACTTGCGCCACGCCCACGAGTCCGACGGCGGCGGCCCCTCGCCGGCGCCCTTCGGCCGGTCGCCGCACTCGGCGATCGGCACCGACACCACCCGCTTCTCCACCGATCTCCGGCTGCTCACACGACCAAACCAAACAGGCCAGCTAAATCAACAACCTTGCTAGGGCTTGATCAGGCGCAAACACCCCGTGCGTGAGGGCTTGGCTAAGTAACAAATAGCAACATACCTGCGCTTGGCTGGCTGCAGCGGCGACGACGGCGACGCCGACGGGGAGGGCACCTCGCGCTTCTGCCCGCCGCGAGGCGATTCCGCGGCCGCCTGCTCGTCGGCGGAGTCCGCCCGCGGCGAGTCCGTGCCGGTGCTGCAGTACCCGTCCTCGGCCGACATGGATATCTATCGATCGCTCGCCAGTCACCTCCCGGCCGGCCGCCTCGATATCCACGCCCCGCGTACACGCAGACGGAGCTAGCTCGCTAGCACTACCAGTACCACCCTCACTCCCACTCCCAGCTCCTCCGGATAAAAAGCTCAAAGCGAATTTAAACCACCTCGCACTTTCCCAAAGTATGCACGCATATGTAATCTTTTCACCCTCCCATCTCTCCGTGGCTCCGAATCTCCGATGGTGATTAGCTACAAGAACAAGGGCATGGACAAAGAGGAGAAAGTGTGTGCAAGGCCCAAGAGGAGCAAATATTGGAGCGAATGATGGGGGTGATGGAAATGGTGGCGAACAAACGGGGACGGATGGACGCAGCTTTCAATGATCTCCCTCTCCCTCTCTCTCTTCTCTCTAGCGCGTGTTTGTATATGCGTGTGTATGTGCTAGTGGGCGCTTTCTTTATGCGAGCCATGTCGACATTGGGGCGTAGCAGCAGCGGCCAGCAGCGTACGTGTACGACGTGCAGCGCATACTATATACAATACTGTGACGAATATTGGATGTGTACGCTGAGCTCGCGTTGTTTTGTTTGACGTTTTGCGTGGTACGCGCGCGCGCGCAGGCGCAGCGAGCTGCGCCATCGTCGTTGTGGACTGGCGCTCTCTGTGTCTCGTCTCGTTGTTGCGTCTAGGTAGGGGGGAGAGGGAGAGGGACTGAGGGAGAGGAGGGCCGGCCGGAGCTAGGAGAGCGACCTTTGGGGGGCCGGGGGAGAGTGATTAGTCTAGTGGAGGCTGCGATCGCGACGGCCTCCCTAACCATTCCGGCCAATCATCGCCGTGCCTTGCCTCCCCATGCATGTACACGCATCTTTCGTACATGTGCGCGTGCGTGATTAATGTGGGATACAATGGCCCCGAGAGCACGCATGCACATATATCTTTAGGAAATTGCCGTTTAACAGCTGAATGGGAATCACCCCCTGATTTCGTTCCGTTTTTAACTCACCTATGCCGTCACTGTTTCCCTAGTTTCTCACTGTTGCCTCTCCCTTCTCATCACTGTTTCCCTTATTTCTCACGTTGCCTTTCCCTTCTCATGCCGCCGCTGTTATAAGGGTTAGGGTTAAGGTTTAACCATGGATTAGTTTTTTTTTTGTCCACCAATGCCGCTCCCCCGGTTACAGGGAGACCAAGGAAGTGATGGCCTGACGGGAAAATAGGTTGCGGTGGGGCAACAACGCCATGGGAACGAAGAAACAATGGTAGGTTAAGGTTGGCTAATGGATCAAAGAAGACCCTAATATCATTGGGAGGTAGCGGGCGGTGGCCAACGAATCTGAGCATAAGAGCTGCCAGAGTCAGGGTAGGAAGGTAGTACTAATGGTGTTGAATCTTGCCGAAGAAGAAGCAATGAGGAGGCATATCGTTGAACCTAAAGGAGGATCGGTGGAGGAGCAGCGATAGTAGGTCACCAATGAGGAGTGGAGGTGGGATGAGGAAGGAGTCGAGATTGGGAGAGAAGGAATTGGGATGGGGAGGGGAGGAGTTGGGGTTGTATTCCCGTAGTAGCTCAGAAGGGGGGAGAAAGGGATGGATTGTTGGATCCAATCTTCAATGGCTCAGAAAACTGACAGAGAATTTTTCGGTCCACTGAATTCATGTACGTATGGAACATTTGAGCTTGCTTGTCGAAACATCGCTTTTGTTCTCGTAGAGCATCTAGCTTTGTATTGGGGTGGATAATTCATCGTGGAACATGATGTTTTGATCTGTTTTTCACATGTTCCAATGATTTTTTCAGCATATTGCAACACCGGTCGAGTATGTATTTCAATGTGTTCCATCAATTTTTTTTGTTATTTTTCATTAGTTTTTTTTGGCATGTTTCAATAGTTTTATTGATGTCCCAACAATTGTTTATTTTTTAATGACTTCATGTTGCATGTTCCATGAGTAATAGATCATGTTTCAATAGGCACAACCACATATTCTATAGTACACTGTGTATGTTCTAACAATACATTGTGTATGTTTGGAACAAATTGTCTATATTTAAAACAAACGTCCAATTTTTTCCTTTAAATCGGACGCCTGAATTGGCTCCCATAAATAAACATTTAAGCTTTATAAATTCTATTATTAAATTGTTATGTTAGCTCTACAGATAAGGACATGACCATTACCTTCAAAGATTATAATTGTAGGAAAATTTATCTAAAAAATACCCATGTACCTGCACAGCACAAGTATACGTGGAAAACACTCTCGACGCGATGTCCTTCGACTCATCTCGTATCTTACTATCATCATTAGTTATTACTATAGTTCTCTGATCCGTACAAAGTTACAAACATACATTGTGTATGTTCCAAATTTCCTATCATTATAAATACCGTAAAATTGTAGCCGCGTCTACTGTATGTATTAATCAGCTTATGGCAACTTTTCAATTATTATTCTATTCTCTCCTATATAATTTCTACATTTTTCTTTTTTTACAGTATATTATTTCAATTCTCCTGCTGCAGTAGTAGAGGTAGAATTTAAGGTGAAAACGTGGTTAACATTACTCATACTGCTCAGGCTAGCCTGTTCCTGCAAAATATATGTACGTTTGCAAGTGTGCACGTCGATCAAAGATTGATGCACGTACATGGAAGAACGAGGAGAGAGATCCCTCACATGTCACAACACATGTCACATGGCTTCCGGCGACTCACCAAAACGGCGGCAGTTTACTCCATGTGGAACTAAAGAAAGCCGGCCGGTACAGCCAAGGTGGACGTGCGGCCGACTCCTTCAGCAAATTAATGCTACATGTGCCACGCTAGAAAAAAAAATGCTGTTATTGATCGAGTATCGCTACATGTTAGTAATTAGTAATTCGATATTATACAGCATTAATTATACTGTCAGTAGTTTCTCAAAAAATTATTACTGTCAGTAGCTGGCTCATGCACTTGTGGGATATTTATCATTAGCAACGCTAGATATATTATAAAAAAGATGAATGAAAACACATTTGACGGCGTGTTCTCCGCTCAACCACCGCGGATCACACCCCTGGTCGATTTTCACCTAGCCAACTCGATCGAGCTCGATTCGATTCGAAAGTCCGAACACATGAGGCGACTCTTAGATTTACCTGTGTTCGGACCCTCGCGGGTAATAGTCCCTCTCTCTTGAGCCTTAGCTCTTTTTCCGATTGTGGTTGAAAGGAATGTGTTTACAGGTGTTTTCGATGCACCAATGCTCGTGTTCTCTAATGCACGAATGCCCCCTCTCTCTCCCCTTTATACAAGCTTTGGGTCATGGAGAGCGAGGGAAGTAGGCGATGCAGTGCTTTCAAGACATCGACAAGACACGACGAAGAGACGAAACGCGCCACGCTTGGCGCCACACACACGCCCTCTCGCGTGCCATGCAGTGGCCTCGACCCTGCACGGCCACACCGTGAGTCTGCGGGTGGGGCCGCCTGCTCCCTCCCGACACGGGCGGCCTCCTCAAGCAAACCTTCTCTCGCGGTCAATTCTTCTGCATAAAGGATGTGACCGCTCAGACACAAGGGTCATCAGAAGCGGTAATCATTTCTTCCTCTATCTATCCGCGTGATGTCTCATTAAATGCGCTGTCCTTCATTGGCAGGGAGCCTTCGTCCAAGACTCATTCGCAATGCTCTCGCCGCTGGGCCCGCTCGCGCGCTGGGCCCTCGCTGGTCTCCGGAGGGCTTTCGCCACGCACCACTTTGGCGCGTGGGGCCCTCGCTTTGCCGTCGGAGGGCTCGCCACGCACCCGCTTTGGCGCGTGGGGCCTCCCGCCTCTGAGGGCTCGCCACGCCTGGGCCTTGCTCGCCCGCCGACGCGTGGGGCCTCCCCGCCTCTTCGTACCCCGGTATTTATTACAATCGACAAGAGCCCCGGTCCACCATGATACGCGAACCGTCGCGCAGACACTTTTTCCATTTCTTGTGCGGTGGGAGGCGAATCGCGGGGCCCACCACCGCGGCACCAGACGCTGATTCTCCACCGCACACGATCTTCCTTGGGAACTACGCCGCTGGAAACCAAAAACCGCTACGGGCAATGATGGCGCCCGCATGCGTGAATCAAACCGTCGCGCCGCGCCCCACGCCTATAAAGTATTTCTCCGAAGCTGGCCAATCCTTCCGCGACGCTTAAGTCTTCACGCCGTCCATTGCTTTCTTCGCCGCTACCACAAGATCTCGCCAATCGCCACCAAGCCTTTCGCCAGCGCCACCACCAAATTTTTTCATGGCTCCCAAGCGCAAAGAAAGGCCGCCGGGACGCCGCGCCCACCTTCGAGCTGTCCCGCTGCTTCCACCGCCGATGAGGATCGGTGGCGCGGCTTCAAGTCTTCGTGCACCGACCGCCGCCGGATTCGCGCCCGGCACCATCGCGCCGAAGTCTCGCGCCGGGAGATCGTGACCTTCTCTAGGCGATTTGGCGGGCCTTGTTCCGCCGTACTCAATTCTTCTTGGGGTGTTTCGCCTTCACGGATCGAGCGGCGCGCCTTGTTCCTAACTCGATCATGGCCTCGGTCATCTTCGCCCACCTCTGCGAGATGTTCGTGGGGGCGATGCGAACCTCCCGCTCTGGGCGCCGACTCTTCGTCTTGCACACGGGCTCGCGCCGAAGCGCGGTTGGGAGTTGCTATTGCGCTCCGCGCTACCTCCGCTTTCATCCTCGCCATGGTTAAGTCCAATCGAAGGATCGCACCGCGATGGGTCAGACGTGGAGGACTCCGGCGGCTGCGACGATTCGCCCTTCCCGACGATCCTGCGAGCCGCATCGCCGATCGGGGAGCTCACCAGACGATCTTGCGAAAGCACGGAGGCGATGGCGGCGCGCAGCCGAGCTCCGCCGCCAGGCTCACCGAACCCACGTGGTGGCGGACTTTTTGCGGCGCCGTTTTGCCCGCTGCTTGAGGGCGCGCCCGCTGGGCATTTACTGGCGACAACGACGGACCAGATTGTTTTGGAGGTGAATACCTCGCGCTTTTTGATTTCGTACCTTCTTTCTTTCCACTTTTTGGTGATGGCCAACTCGGCCGCTTCTTCTTTGGGTGTTCACCGATGGGAACGTCTTGCGGGCGACGTGCTCCGGATCGGCGGCGGGCTATTGACCATGCCGACCGGCGACATCGCTTCGCCGACGGGCATCCGCCCCTCTGCGATTGGGACCGCGGAGCGAACCTTACTTGCGGCGCGGCCCTAATGGAGGTCTTTGGTCTGCGGTCCAAGGGCGGGGGACCACTGCAGATCCGCGAGCCGCCTCGGCGACCGCCTAAGCTTCCGCGGCGCCGCTTCCTCGCCGTGGCTGGCGACTCGCCAAGCTCTCGAAGCGCCGCCTCATCCTTGCCGTCGACGACGACGACGACGAGGAGGAGGGCGAGCCCAAGAGAAGCGCGCTTTCAAGCCGGGCTTCGCGCCACACGGCTTAATCAGCGGGCTCGCTGCACGCCGCCGCCGCCATCGCCGGGCCGGGCGGGCGACCATCAGAACTGGCGCCGCTGCGCTTTTTCTTCGCCTTCCTCGCCGACGCTCCTGCGCGGCGCCCGTTCTGTTGGCGCTCCACCTGCGGCACCGCTGCCAAAGACCGGCGTCTGGTTCGACGGCGGTGATCGCATCAAGCGCCGCCACCGCCGCGCAAACAAGCGATTTGAGCTCCCCTTCGCTTTCGCCTTTAGGGCGCCGCTTCAGTTGGCTTTCCTGCGCTTACGCACATTTCGCGTTAGGTTAGCATGCTACGGTTTTGGCATACCAACCTCGCTTGTCCCTCCCGAACAGGCGGACGCTGAGCATCGAGCTCCGCCCACGCGACCCGCCAATTTCACCGCCCGCCGCTTCCTTCGACGGAGGCGCTCATGCGCCGAGAGTTCGCGCGCAGCGCCGGAGAACCTTCGCCACTCGCCCGTGGTGCCGCCGCCATCTCGGCCGGACCGCCGACGTATGTTCCTTTGAGGCGCCAGACCTCTCCCGCACTGGCGACGCGGAGGAAGCCTTGCCTTGGCGGAGCGGTTCGCTGGCTGAATCGCGGCGGGCCTTGCCAAGAAACCGCCGCGGCGAGGCGATGACCCGAGGCTGCGGCGCTTAAGCCGCCGCCTCCGCCGCCAAGCAGATCAAGACCTCCGCCGAGCACTTCGAAGCGCCCGACCCTCGCCGACATGTTTGCGACCGCCATCATGGCTGGACGCCTGCATCCACTGGTGTTTTTGCATCCTCATTGGAGGAGACGGCAGCAAGAAGATCGCCGCGCGCGTGGGGACGAGCCGCCAAGCCTCGTGACGCGTCCTTCCGGCAGCTGCTGCGGACGCGGGCGATCAAGACGGTCGCCAAGGCGCTCTCGGCAATAGCGGTTCATCTTGGGTAATCGTTTTGCTCGAGACGCGCGTTTGATCTCGACGCCGCATCGGGAGTTTTCGCGCCACCGACCGGTTTGAGCAGCGAGGGTTGACACCGCCACGACCAGCGTGTCCATGATGGGGCGCCGCTCACGGAAGATTTAAGGCGGGAGGAGTAGCGAGACTTCCCGCCTTTTGCCTCGTGAATCGCGGTTTATCAATGCAAACAACTTTTGCTCTTTTGTTGTGAGTTTCGCTGAACTTCGCACAACTTTAACTTGCGAAATTGAACGGGGCACCCGCCGCCAAAGGTTTTAGATCAACGCTCGCCGCAAGTGAGCGCTGCTTCTTAGGCATCTGGTTACTTCAACCCTTATGGCCTCTCGCAACCCGACTTAAACATTACGTGGCGAAGCGCTTAGCTTCCGGAAGTGGTCTAGTCATTGGTGCCGCCGTTGGCGCATTGCCTAGACCGAGCCGACACACCGAGCTAGAGCCCGCCTTCGTCGCCGCCTGCATCAAACAGAAGTTATAGCGTTTGCCTTTGCAACTAAGGGCCATCACCATAAGTACTTTCGCTACCGACTTTCGACGAACGCTTTCTAACAGACCTTTCTAAGGCTAAACCACCGATCGCCAAAAAGCTTTAGATGTAGCTTTCCGCTGACAATGGCGCTTTTCCTCGAGCATCCGGTTACTTCAACCCTTATGGCCTCTTTTGAACCGACCCTAGACATCGCGTGGCGAGAACTTAGCTTCCTAAGTGGTCTAGTCGCGGTGCATTGCATTGTGGCGCGTTGCCTGACCGAGCCGACACACTGTGCCGTAACCCGCCATCCGTCTTCGCCACCCAACCAACCGAAGTCGAGGCGCTCGTCCTTGAACTAAGGGGCCATTCGCCTCGAGTACTTTTTTCGCTACTGGCTTTCAGCGTATCGCTTTCTAACAGACTTGAGGCGAAAAGAAACAGATGCCCACAAGGAGATGAACTTATCTCTTATTGAAGATGGCTTTGTACAACGCACCCCGAGGCGGCGAAGGAAAGAAGACCTCGCCGCTTTCGGCTCAAGGGGAAGGCCAAAAAGTTTGGTCTGCTACCTCGGTAGAACTTCCTCACCGCCGACGTTCAAGTGTTCGCCAATTCGCGACCGCCCTCGAATCTGAGCTCGACCGAGCTCAAGGGAGATCGAGACCACCTTGAAGGGCCTCCCACGGGAGAGATAGCTTGTTGCGCCCGCTGCGCTTTTATTTTCTTGTGAACGAGGTCGCCCAACGCCAGTTGTTCTCACACACACCGCTTTGCTTGGTAACGGCAAGCCACTGCCGATATTTGGCGGCCGGATCGCCGCCTGCCTCGGATCTCCTCCAGAGATTTACTTCATCCCGACGCCGGCCGGGTCTTGGTCTTCGCTGAACGCCGCCACTCTTGGGGAGCCGGCGAGCTCGATGGGAGCACCGCCTCGAGCCATACACCGGAAGAAGGGGTCTCGCCGGTGGCTCTGTTGGGAGTTGTCCGCGGCGCTAATACGGTGGGAACTTCTTCCGCCCAGCGGTTGCAGCGCTTCTCGAGCGGTCGAACGCCTTGTCTTGAGCCCATTGAGTACTTCCGTTCGCCGCTCCACTTGCCCATTGCTCTTCGGATGCGCGACGAGGCAAAGCACGCTTTGGTACCCAACTCTTCGCACCGATCTTGAAATCAGCGCTTTTGAACTGAAAGCCGTTGTCGATGATGATTCTTGGCGACATCGAACCGGACGAAGATGCTCTTCATAAACTTGATAGCCGCTGCGGATGTGATCGCCGGACCGGCGAGGCTTCAACCCACTTAGTGAACTTGTCGATGGCGGCGAACAGATGAGTATATCCTCCGGCCGCCCGTGAACGGGCCTGAATGTCCAAATTTCTGCACGCGAATGGCGGAGAGCGGAATGGTTTGCGGCGCTGGGCGGTCGGTGGATCTGCTTAGCATGAAATTGGCACGCCGCATCTCCTCACCACTCAAGGCATCCGGAGGGCGAGAGGCCAATAGAAACCGTGGCGAAGACTTTCCCAACCAACGCCCGGCCTCAATGGCTCCCGCGACATGCCTCCATGGATCTCGAGAGAATTTCACCCCGCGCTTCCGAGTGGCGCGACTTCAAGAGAACTCCATTTGCGCTCGGGCGACTGTGTCCCCACCTACCGTATGTGGCGCTTGGCCTTGCGCGCTATCTTCTCGGCCCGACGCCGTCATCGCTTGGGATCACTCCATCCCGCAGTAGGCTAGGATCGGATCCATCCACCGACCTTCCCGGACGAGTGTGACGACGTTACAGACATTGTCGCCGACGACTCCGCTGGCCCGGCGTTTCCGCCTCAACCGCCTCAGCAGCTTCTTCCGCCTCCTCTCTGTCCGGAGCTGCAGCAGATTGGTGACGCCTCCTCCAGAGGCGGGGCTGCGTCGGAAAGCGCCGCTCTCGCCAGAGTGGAGGTCAGGACGGACGGCTGCGTAAGTCTTTCTTCAAGACCCCAAATGAACAGTGCCCTTGACGAGGCAATCGGGATGATTCATCCGCCATGTAGTTGTCGCGGCGAGGATGTGCACGGCCCAAACCTCAAAGTGCCGCTCCAACCGGCGCACCTCCGCCAGTAGGCCGCCATGACGGGATCCGAGCAGAGAAATCCTTCCTCGCTGGTTGATGACCGTGAGAGAGTCGCTTTTACTTGTAGCCGGGATGCCAAGGGTCGGCCACCGAGCCCGGCGAAAGGCCCTCAGACTCGCGGCGTTGTTGGTGGCGCGGAAGTCCAACACCACCAGTGCCGGATGACATCGCGGTGGAAGACACCAGACGACACCAGCCCAATTTCTCCAAATTGAATGAGCCGTCAAGAAGAGAGTCCACGGCGAGGAGGCCAGTATCTTCACCAGGTCCGTCCGAGTCCACTCACGATGAACTCCGCCAGAGCTTGCCCTTTGATGGCCATTCGGGAGCGAATTTAAGATCGAATTCCGCCACTCCATGGCCCCACTTGGCGATCGACCTGTCGCCTCGCGTTGAAGAGGATCTCCGCAAGGGATACTTGGTCAACACTGTGACTTCGCCCCCGAAGTAGTGGCGTAGCTGGGATGCCGCCGGACGGGCGTAGAGCATCTTCTGGTGTCAGTGAATACCTTATTTGGCCGTGGAGGACCTTGCCGACGAGTAAATGGGCGCTGAACGCTCTCTCTCCGCCACCAAAGACTGTTGACCGCTGGGGTTTGCGCGACGAGAGATCAACGGCTCGCCCGGGTTTGGGGCGACCAGCACGGGCGGGGAGGCAAGATACTTCTTCAGACCGTCGAACGCCTCCTGCGCCTCCGCCGTCCACTCGAACTGGTTGGTCTTCTTTAGGAGCTTGAGCGTGGAGACTTTTGTCCCCAGGCGAGCTATAAAGCGCCCAGTGGAGGTCAAGCGACCCACCAAGCACCGTGATCCGCCAAGTCGCTCGGGGCTTCATGTTCTCGATCACTGCGATCTTGTCGTGGTTCGCCTCAATCCTCCTGGAGACGAGGAATCCCAGCGGTTGTCTGACGGAACGGCGAACACGCATTTCTCTCGATTGCTTGATGCAGATTTCGGGTTGGCGGGTTTCTTCCAGTCGCCGGTCAACTCCTCCGCTTCTTGACTTCACTACGGATCGCCGACGACACCTCCGTGTTCCGCCTTATTTGGGAGCGGTGAGCGATATGCATGGCCCGCCGATAGGTTGGGCCGCGTTCTTCGATCCAACGCCATCCTCAGATAGCGATGAGACGCCCATGGGCGAACGAAAGGCGGTCTTGTCTTCATCTTCTTCGCCATGCTAACTGGTGGTACCCGTAGTACGCGTCCGGAAGCATGTTGCCGCACCCCGCAGCTTGAGTCGACGATGAGATCGATCGCGGGCGCTGGTACGGATCCTTCGCACGCCTTTGTTGAGGTCGGTGAAGTCCACGCACATCCTCCAACGCCTGTTGATTTCTTGACGAGGACGGGTTCGCGAGCCACCGATGGGCGACATCGCGACGACCCCGCCTCAAAAGCTTGTCCACCTCTGGCGGATAACTTCGGGCGCTTCCACCGACCGCTTCCGACCTTCAGATGACCGGTCGCGCGCCAGTGAACGCCGCCAATTTGTGCTCAATCACCTTCGGGACCCCAAACCATGTCGGACGGTTGCCACGCAAACACGCTCTGCGTTAGGATCGAGGAAGGAGACGAGCGCGCTTTCCTATTTGGCGCCGAGAGAGGCGCCACCCGAACGGTTCGCCGGTTCGACTTCGCCAGGAGACCGCTTTAACCTCCGCGGACGAACCGGGGAGGCACGGTTCGCGGAGGAGCTCCAGTCGGCTCGCCTTCGGACCGACGCCGTCGCCAACCGGTGAGGGCGTCCTTGTCGCAGCGGAGCGCCCGGCGGTCCACTTTCAAACGATGGGGCGGTGGCCGGGATCTTCACCACCATGTACGATAGTGGCACACCGCCATGAACTCGTCGGCGCCGGCCGACCTAGTATGGCGCTAGGGGAGGTCAAGTCCGCCACCTCGAACTCGAGCATCTCGGTGCGGAAGTTGTCCGCCTCCGAAGGTTACCGGAGATCGATCGCCCGGCCGGACGGACTCAAATTCGGCGATGTCAAGAAAGGAGCGTTAGGCGAAGCTCCAGCGGCCGATCTCGAGCGCCGTGGCGACCGGGCGAGACGGAGGTTGAGGAACTCCTCCGTCTACCAAAGACCCGCCCTAGCTTTACATTCCAACCGTGGGTGCAACCACGATCGGAGATGCCAGGTCGGCGGTGCTCGGTTGGGTGATCGGCTCGATCGAACGCGATCGGTCGCCCGACCACGCCACCGCTTCATCGACCCAAGGTCGCACGGTGGCGCGACACCTCCTCATCGCACGCTTAAAGCTAGCGTGGGGCGGATAGGTGGTCAACCGCCGTGGATGACGGCAACCTCGCGCCCGCCGCTGAAAACCAAGCGGTTGCTCCTTGCCCTTGCCATCGCCGGACGCTTTCCGCTGCGTGGACTCGCTTGTCCACCATTTTGCCGACGACATGGCAATCCGCCAAGTCGTGGGAGTTGTTGCGTGAATGGGACGAGAAGGTCTTCCGTCCCACTCACGGCGCGATGATTCGCCGTTCGTCGCGTCATGGGGGCCGTCGCGCCACGGCGATCGCCGTAGCCGCCGCCTTCGGCCGCCCTTTACGGGACCGTTCCGCCGACGCCGCGACCTCCTCCTCTTTTACGCCCGCCACGCCCATTGCGCTGGCTGGCATGCGTCGTCGTTGTTGTCGTCGGCTTTCGGCGCTATGACCTGCCCGGTCTCGGCGCCTTTGCGCTTCTTCTTGTCCTTGCCGCGGGGTTCTCGAGGTTCGGCTCGCCGCCCCGCAATGGGCCCGCCCTTGCGGCCGGGCGGATGCGAGCTCATCTGAAGGGCGACTTGTCGCTAAGGTGAAGAGCTCCTCCGTCTGCCTTGATTTTGCGGGTGGCCATCTTCTCTTTGACCTTGGGGTCTCGGCGCCTCTCACGAATGCCGTGACCACGGCATCGATAGAGATGTCGGGGATGGTGTTGCGGACTGACCGAGCGCCAATATAGTCGCAGCGACTCTCCTTCTTCTTCGCTTCCACGCTGTGGAGGTCGCCTTCCACCCCGGCCGCTCAAGGTGCCCTCGAAGTTGGTGACGAAGAGCTCAGAGCTCCTCCATGACCCCACCTGACCGGGGCAGGTTCATGAGCCATGAGCTGGCTCACGCCGTGAGGACCGCGGGAAGTAGTTCGCCGAACCTTCCCGACCCTCCATCGGCTGCATTACGTCGTATAGATCTCGCAAAATTCATCGGGGTTGGTGGAGCTGTCAGATTTTTCGATGGGGCCGGACGAAACTGCTCGGCCATCGGACGCGCGCAGCTTCCTTAGAAAAGGCGCGGCACCCAACGCCGGAGCTCTCGCTCTGGGACGCGTCTCGCCCGCCGCCGCCGCCAGCGGCGCGCCGAGAAGCGCCACCCTCATCGGCCGGGCAGCTATGCGGGAGCCCTCTTGTCGGGTCCTCAGCGGCGGCAATGACAACATGATCAAGCCATGGCGGTCGCGTCCCTGCGGAGCTTGTCACGCAGTCCTTCCATGCACAAGTGGCGGTCCTCCGATGAGACCGGAGATCGCGCCACTCAGACGCCGCCGCCGAGCCCCGTAGGGTCGCTGGCTTTGTCGTCTTGGCCCGCCCTCCTCACCAGAGATTCGCGAGAGGAGCGCGAGGGCAACAAAGAACGGAGGACGCGAAACGCCGGTTCCCCGCCCGAACTTGCACCACGCGCGGCGGCGTTTACGTAGCGGGCTGTTGCCAACCACGGCGCCGCGGGAGTCCGGAGTTACCGGAACCGGTGGGTTTTCAGAAGGCCTCGCCGCGGGAGGTTCTGCGGCTTGGTGCACTCCTCCAAGGCCAGCGCCGCTTAGCTTGGCCGAGGCGGCCGCTTCGCCAGGCTCCAACCCTAGGCGGGCGGCCACCGCCGGTGATTCATCGCCATCGCCGCGCCGACTCCGTGGCCACGGCTCGCGGTCGCTTCGCACCATCATCGCGGATCGCCGCTTCCACCATCACCTCTCAAGAAGGGTCAAGAGCTCGAACCGATGCTAAGCGCTCCCTACAGGCGCGCGCCATCGACGGCGTGTTCTCCGCTCAACCACCGCGGATCACACCTGGTCGATTTTCATCATAGCCAACTTGATCGAGCTCGATTCGATTCGAAAGGCGGGCACAAAGAAGGAGCGACTCTCGATTTACCTGTGTTCGGACCCCTCGCGGGTAATAGTCCTACTCTGCCGAGCCTTAGCTCTTTTCTCGATTGTGGTTGAAAGGGAATGTGTTTACGTGGTGTTTTCGATGCACCAATGCTCGTGCTTTCTAATGCACGAATGCCCCCTCTCTCTCCCCTTTTATACAAGCTTTGGGTCAAGGCGGAGAGAGCCGAGGGAGTAGGCGGTACAGTGCTTTCAGTACACTGACAAGACACGACAGAAGAGACGAAAACGCGACGCCGCTTGACGCCAAGGCAAGGCCATCCTCGCGTTTCCGCAAGTGGCCTCGACCAAGACGGCCACACCGTGAGTCTCATGGTGGGGCCTCGCCGCCTCCCCCGACACGGCGGCCTCCTCAAGCAAACCTTCTCTCTGCCGGTCAATTCTTCATACATAAAGGATGGTACCGCCAGACCGCAATGGTCATCAGAAGCGGTAATCATTTCTTCCTCTATCTATCCACGCGTGATGTCTCATTAAATGCGCCGTCCTTCATTAGCAGGGGAGCCTTCGTCCCAAGACTCCTTCGCAATGCTCCTCGCCGCTGGCCTCGCTTTGGCGCAGGGCCCTCGCCGGTCTCCGGAGGGGCTCGCCACGCACTCCGCCTCGGCGCGCTGGGCCCTCACCTCACTGTCGGAGGGCTCACCCACGCACTCCGCCTCGGCGCGCTGGGCCCTCGCTTCTTGCCGGAGGGGCTCACCCACGCACCGCCTCGGGCGCGTGGGGCCCTCCTGCCTCCTCGAGGGGCTCGCCACGCCACTGGGCCTTGCTCGCCCTCGCCTGACGCGTGGGGCCCTCCTGCCTCCTGAGGGGCTCGCCACGCGCCACTGGGCCTTGCTCGCCTGGCTGACGCGTGGGGCCCTCCTGCCTCCCGAGGGGCTCGCCCACGCCACTGGGCCTTGCTCGCCTGGCTTTGCGCTGGGGCCCTCCTGCCTCCCGAGGGACTCGCCCACTCGCTGGGGCCTTGCTCGCCCGCCTGACGCGTGGGGCCCTCCTGGCCTCCTGAGGGACTCACCCACGCGCTGGGGCCTTGCTCGCCCGCCTGGCCTCTTCGTACCCCGGTATTTATTACACCGACAACATTACACCTTTTTTTTTTATTTCATTTTTTGTGAAAGTTATTTTAAGTTTTTTTATGTACCCTTACCATAAATTGTGCTTCTATGTTATAAAGCTTTGGTTTTATGGGGATTCTTTAGTTGGCCATAAAAGTTAGAACGAAAGAAAAGAATGAATTATTATTTAATTCAACTATTTGTGTATCAATTTTTTTTGTAAAGATGGCTAAATCCTTTTATAGACATCTACATAATATTATGGTCACCACAGGAAAAACTGTTGGTAGCGACGGTTTTTTTACTATTGTAGACATGGTTATAGCCGTCTCAACAAGTGCTAGAGACAGTTTTATCGTCTGTCTCATAGGCGTTGCCATTGCCCCCGCTTCAAAAACATAGAGACAGTTTCGTTAACCGTGTGTACATAAAGAGACGGTTTCGTTAACCGTGTGTACATAACCGCTTCAAAAACATCCATTTATGTTTTCTGGTGTTTTTTTTAGCTAGCGGGTCAAAAAGGCGAGAATGAAAGGTAAGAATTGATGGTTTTACTAATTCATTATTTATGAAATTAAATATTTACAATGCCTAAATTCTCCTCTTGGATATATGATTCTATTATTCCATGTTTATTTTTTGTCACCCCTTTTAGTTCTTAATTTAATTTATTTATGAATTTGTAATTACTTTAATTTTGGACCCTTGCAATTAATGAAATTATGGTTCAGTTTTTTAAAGTTCTCTTTTAGAATTTTTTATTTTAAGAACCCTTGCCGTTAAACTATAATTATATTTTTCAAAATTTATTTTTCATTTTCATTATTTGTTAATTCATTTGTGCAAAATTTAATATTTCTAATGTTTAAATATTTTTATGGATCCTTACCATGAAATACATTTTGCATAGTTTTATATTTTTTTAAAAAATTTAGCTTTCTACAAAAAACAAATGAAAGGAAAGAACGAAGTTATAAAAAGGAGAAAACTATATCAATTTAAATAGTAAATTGGTATAGTTTTCTCTTTTTTATAACTCTTAAATATAGAATGAATTTAAGGTTCAAACTTTATTAATAGATAGAGCAACCAATGAAGAACATGTACATTTTTTTTTAGATTTTTCATGTTTTTTTGTTAGTTGGTGTAACCCATGTACATTGGATATGTTGTCATTTAAGAGATGAATATGGTATGACAGATGATTTGTATTAAGCCTCATGAATATTTATATGGATAAGCACATGATGGTTTGGGTCACCAGGAATCCTAAAGTAAAGATTGAACCATATCGAAGAGATTACAGTCAATCAACTCTAACATATCATATCCTAACATAACAGTCGAATCCTTTCAAATCATATGGTATTATATACTCTAGCATTCTCCCACAGTCGTAACGAGAGCAACACACACGCCAGGATGTGTTGGTAAGTGTGTTGCCCACCCTTCTCCACCAATTTAGAATTTTGGGTGAATTGGTCGATGCATGCAGCTTAGTATGGCTCTCTTCTACATGTCCTTTATGTCGTCTCCAGTGGTGGTTGCTCCGACCAAGCATCCCGTGTGTTGGAAGGTGGTGTAGCGGCGGTGGCCAGTGGGTGTAGGTTTGCGTGCGTTGTGGTGCCGTAGAGTTGAGGGCGAGGTGTCCGGTCTTTAGCCGAGGTGGTAGCGAGTGTGCTACGATTGTGCCCTCATGCTCTCTGTATGGTTTTTTCCCTTTTATTGTATTTAGTCCTACATAATAAAAATGGACGGTGGTTATTTTGTCCTTTTTTCAAAATAAAACATTCAACGTCTTTCAATATTCAAAGTGGATTTTAAATCCAAGCCTAATTTTAAATGCAAACTAGATTTAACATTTGAAATTTAGATAAAATTCAAATTAAAATCAAATCTTTGATTTAACATTAAAGCTAAAATCAAATTTAATTTAGATTTTAAATCTAAAAGTAAAATTAGATTTTAAATTCAAGATTCAATCTAGTTTGAAAAATCAAACTGATTTTAAATTTAAAATTCAATCAAAATTCAAATTTGAATTAACATTTTATTTTCAAAACTCTAATCATATTTTAAATTCAATGTTCAATCTATATTCAAAATTCAAATTGATTTTCAAAATTCAAAATTTTAAATCAGATTTGAAATAGAGATCGTATTGCAAATCCAAACCAAATCCAAAATTTAAATTGAATTTAAATTTGGTATGTTACAAAATAAAAAATGTGAACTAAGAAGAAGTACCAGCCCACGGATGAAAGTTGCACACTGTTGTTCGACGGAATTGAGTAAATGGAGCCGTGCAACATATTGATAGAATATTCTAACTTTTTGTACCCCACCATTCAGAATGATTTGGTTCGGTCCACCCAAACAAACACATGGATGAACACATATTCTATACCTACATATAAAAAACCAACTCATTCAGATAACCAAACACACCCTAAGTCACACTAGTCGAATCCTGACTACTGCAATTAAATATATCGCCCACTCCTCGAGTTCGAATGCATTGCTCACCCTACTCGGCCATCAACTTAGATTTTTGAGAGAATTGGTCGGTGCATGCAGCTCAATAGGATAAAGAGAAAATCAACCTGAGAAAGCTAACATCTCCACTTACTAGTCGTAGCGTAAACACCTTGCACACTTAAGACTTTTTTCTATTTCATGTTTACTTACGATTGCTCGTGATGGCTTGGATCACCAGGAATTTTAAAGGTGCGATGAAATCATATTGAAGAGATTACAATACTAGTCCATATCCTACCATAATAGTTAGATCCTTTCGGCTCATATAGTACTATATACTCTTGAATACCCTAGCAGTCATAGCGGGAGCAACACACATGCCAGGTTGAAGAGAAAACCAACTAAAGAAAGCTAACATCTCCACTTATTAGTTGTAGCGAAGCATCGTGCATGCTTAACCCCTTCCTATTTTTTATGGTTACTTATGATTAAACTCTTTCATTGTCTTCTTTCGCACTATTTGTGCTATATCCTAATAATAACTTTTAGTTGCATTTTAAAATTTCATTTTTTTTTATTGTTCATATACAACCAAATTGTGGGTTTTATTTAGTTTAATATAATTTAAATTATTTAGGGACTTAGTTTGGGATTCAATGGAAATAAAGTTACACAAAAATGTTGTATTCCATATTGTGATTTCAAATATGTATTGATATCCTATATAAAAGTGCTAATTTTATTCTTACTGTAGTTATCTTATTGAAATACAAACAAACTACTATTTTTCTTTACTTGTATTCTGAATTATATTTATTTAGGAGTTCATATTGAAACCGTATTGTTATTTTTTATCCCAAATTCAGCTATTTCTATATTATACTTGTAGAGTCTACCTTTCAATCCATAACATTATTTTGGACCCATTAAAATTGATGGTGTAATATTTTTCTCACCAACTTGGTAATTTTTTATTGTTCTAGAATGAACACCGTGTTTTTAATGTCTTAATAATATAATAGATACATTTTGGCATGGATATTATATTGTTTCTTTATAGGTATACGAGTATAGGCCCTATTTGGTTACCATAAAGTAAAATTAAGTTATATTGAAATTTTGTTATTTTTGTAAAAGATATACGAAATAACATTTTATTGTCATTTTTAGGTTCTTAGTGTTTTTCTAAAACATCTTAATAATACTTTTAAATATAAAAAATTAAAACTCTTAATTTTTTATATTAAAAGGCTAAAAGCTACTCCCTCCGTTCCAAAATATAAGGCGTATTTTGACCGACGAAAAGTCAAACTTAGTAAATTTTGACCATAAATAAATCAAATAATATGTATCGTTAGTATACCAAAGTTATACCAAATTGTTTATATTTCATAGTACCTTTTGATACAGTATTATATTGTAACAATCCATAATATATAATAGAGGAATCTAACAGTCAAACTCTATCTTTAAAGACTTTTATGCAGTCAAAATACGTCTTATATTTTGGAACGGAGGGAGTATATTGAAGCTATATCTAGATCGAATACAGCCAAAGCACATGAAAGTAAGCACTCGTAACATACAGTGACAGTATTCTGAGGCAGGCTACTGAAAAGTGGTCCCGGTATGTCGTAGTTCGAGCTGGATCTTTTTATTTTTCTTCCCGTGAAATGCGTTCCCACGTGCGCCAATCTCGGCATCACTGGTGCGATGTGATTACGATGCGCTCATCTCCAAGACTGTTGTTTCCTTTTGTCCAGACGAGATGAGAGCAAACGCGGACTCTTGAACAAAACCTCTGCCTCGTGACCAATAACTTGGAGCCGAATGGAACGACTTGCATAATAGAGTAGCAAAGTACTGTTTAGCATTAGCGAGGAGAATTATGTAACACCCGATTTGTTTATTGCACTGTAACTCTGATATGCCTGTGAGACCTCCCTGAGGTTGTGTTTTCTGAGAAATGAAACCGATGTTTTGTCTCAAAGGAAGAAGAAGAATTATGTAACACTACAAAGTGTCTCTTTTATTTCACCCATGGACAATACATAAGACTCTCGGCCTGAATCTACATAAGTATTTGTGGTTTTGGGTAAACGACGTACATAACATAAAAGCACAAGTGCACAACTCCTTGTGCATGGTTTTTTGTACAGCAATCCAAAGCTGTTTCGTGCTCAAAGATCCTTATTATGTCCTCTCTTCCTCACGCATTTTACAAAAAAAAAAATCCATCCATTTATCTTAAATTTTTGCATGTCGTGCGTCCTATCTTCCCTCCAATTCTCCACTACCCTAACCCAACAACTCTATCGCTCCCCTTGGCCACAACCACAGTACAAAAGCAACACAGTTAGTGTCCATCACCATAGAAAAAATGGTCGAATATGCATGACCATAATCAAGTGTGTGATGAGCGACATGCTAGCCCAACATATTGCTCGACCAGGGAGAGACGAGAGAGAAATGGAGAAAAAGAGGAGACACAAGCTTCATGCTATAAGTTAAAAGAACTAAAGAGGTACTTTAAAAGAAGATGAGAGATGACCCAGTATATATACAAACTTTTAAATCTCAAGTCAACCGTGAACTCTCGACCTATCCACGGCACCTTTTTTACCTAAATTAAGTTATTCTTCCCCTTGCGATATTTGACTTTTTTTTTCCTTGGCTCTGGCTCATATGGTCCATCCAGATATCATCCAATGGTCAGGACGACTCCTGTAGGCAGGCAGAGAAATAGCAAAAAGAATTGGTGCGAGCGGCAGGTTTCTGCAGCCACGGAATTAGGCCACGTTGGCCTCTCCTTTTCCTTGTGCCCATGTCGCCCACGCTCACTAGCTCGCGCGCTCAGCTTGATGCCTCCACCGGTGCCCTTCCACATGCGTCCTTACCCACCAACGGGCTTGTTTGTTTCAGCTTAAATTAAATTAGATTAAATTAAAATTTATTATTTCTGTAACATCCAAATGTTGTCATACTTTATACTTCCTCCGGTCACAAAAAAACAAAGTCGCCGTTAACTTTTAAACACGCCTTTGACCATTCGTCTTATTCAAAAATTTAGTTCAAGTATGTAAAAAATATAAGTCATATTTAAAATACATTTAATAATAAAGCAAATCATAACAAAATAAATGATATTAACACAACTTTTTTTAATAAGACAAAAGGTAAAAAACGTGCTTAAAAGTCAACGGCGACTTCTTTTTGTGACCGGAGGTAGTAGTTATTTTTTAGGAGTTTTTAATAGTTCTTATTAGAGTTTGTAAAATAATCTTTAAAACAACTTTCGAGTGGCCACAACTTTTCAAAATTAAAAGTTTTCATTAATTTTCAACTGAAACAAACAAGCCCAATGGTGACCTTTCCTGTCATCACGTGCCGTCGTTAGCGTCCCATACCTGTGCTGCCCCGACATGCCACGGGTGCACCTCGACGTCCATCGGGTGACCCCACCCCCATGGTGACCCCTTTGTTATTGTTAAGTTTTTCCACATCTTTGTTACTTTCCTTCCATTTTGTCACTGATGTATTTAAGTACATGCTACTGAATTTAAGTCATTTGTTCTTAATCGTTGAATCTATCTAATAAAAAATCCATGATTAATCTTTAATGGTTTTACATATAAATGTGTATAGTAACACATTTGTTTTGAGAAGTTACATTTAACTTGGCCATCATTGTGACTATTGGTATCAATGCAATTACAAAGGCATATCTTCACACTTCTATTGTAGAGGATCAAAGGATCTAATCATCTTAACAAACTACTTTAGGATTCGTACTATTTGCTTGTGATAAGACATACTCCCTCTGTCCTACAAAGAACGCATTTCTGATTTTTCTCAGACAGATTAGTGTGAAAGGCAAATGACTAATCTGTCCCTAATTAATTACATGCACAAGCGTGCTGCTGCTTTGGTTTCCAAAATAATTAAATGTGCATGCGTCTCCTTTGGTGGAGAACGGATATAGAGAGAGATGGGAGTGGGGGAGTTAATGGGCTGTGTCTTCTTTGATGGGCCCTACGTCTAAACATGCACTTTTTGTGAGATAATTTTTGAACACTAAAAATGCACTCTTTGTAGGACAGAGGGAGTAAGCAATTCCAATTATCATTCCTCAACTCACTTGAGCTATTATATGACGTGATGGCCTACTGCAAGGGGCTTAGTGCTCCATGTGCATTGTAGTCGCAATTCATATTAGATTCTCCTTGGTTTTCTCAAGATTTTATTGAGCTGCATGTAATTTAATTTTAATACAGTAATTTCCAGGCTATTGACTTCATGCTTCACAGAAGAACTACTTTGTCTAAATGTTCACATGCCTATTGTTACACTATCGCACTATTGACAAGTTTGAATGATAACGTTAATATGACGTCGTACATCTGATGGACCAGATGTGCGATTGATGCTGCCCGTTTTTAAAAGAGTATTGAGTAAACTATTGTTCCGTGTAATGACCTGTTTAGCTGGCTAAGCACATGCAGGGCAACCCACTGCACTAAGCTACACCTTGTATATATAATTAAAGTGATTAAATAACCTATAGGTGACAGCGACACTATGAAACCAAACCTCTGACCATCTATCATAAACCTGAATAGTAGTTTATCCCCATTAGATGGAGGCAAAAAGGCCGGGCCTACTTCTTGCCGCACCTTATCTGCTTCCATCACGCCGGGCCTACTGATCCGGCTCGCCTCATTCCACTTAGATTAAGCAAAGCTCCCTTGGTTTAAGGCAATTCCAGCGTGCCACATCTCGTGGCTCGTGTTAACTAATCATATTCAGCTAGGCAGATGCTGTGGTACCACGCAATTAGAGTAGTACGCTACGTACTAGCGTTAATTAGACAAGTTTAATGATTTCACGTGAGGGCGAGCAATCAAATATGGCTGCTGCAGCAGGGCATCTCCGGTTACAGAGCCGGTGGTTACTGGCTAAAAAAAAAATAGATACGGTGTGTGTATATATTTTCTTTAATTGATTAGCTATAAAATTGTCTCTAAAATTAATTTGAACTCATATATAATGGTGTACATGCATCTTGAAATTGGCTATAGACTGATTCTTAGCTAAGGGCCACTCTCTATTTATCCCATTTCTTTCTCTCTTTCACATATAAGAAAAAAAGGTTGAGACGAGTGCATGTCCAATAGTATAGAGAACCATTGTCTATAAAAAATCCATACCACCTACAACAACATTAAAGCCAACTTATATGAAAGTCGAACTAGTCTGCACAGACAACAACGACAACCCAAAGATGTGAACATATGCAGAGTTTTGCTATGGCGCTTTCAATGCCTTGCATCAAGTTTGCGAAATCAATGACCAAAAGGTCAATTTGAATTGGCTTTTTTTTACTATTTGTTTTTATTTTAAAAAAACATGAGCTAAGTAGTCGTGGAGCCTCTAATAATGTTTATTTAAAAAGAAAAAAGAAAAAAGAAAATAAGATTTCGATGAGGTGTGAATATAGTGGATGGTTTGGATCGAGCGATTTGTCCTCAATTTTTGCAAACTTAATGCAAAACGGAGGAACATGTATATGCTGCTTGCAAGCATATGCTGCCGGTGCAGACCCGTACTTGGGCAATTTATTTCTCCCGCATTTCGCGACGCGATTAAGAAATGGACGAATCGAGGAGGAGCCGTATCGATGGATCCATCGGCCGACGATCTCAATCATTCGTGATAAAATAATCGTTTTATCGGCTGTGTGACGCATGGATCGGTGCTGGTGATGCGCCTCCGGCCTCTTCAATTCGCATAACGGTAACTCGTTCTTGGGGAGGAGGGTTATATAAGAAAAGGAAAATGTCTTGCTGGAAGGAAGTGTATTCTGTTGCCGTGTCAGTGACTCAAAATCATAGAATTAGTAGAATATCTGTTTTCCTTGTTGAACTAAAACTACAAATATGTCAAATAACGTGTTGCTATAAAATGATGAAAGACGTAGTATCGGTGTACATGAAAGACATAGGTTCTGAGAGCAAATGATGTGTACCAACTAACAAGGATCGTCGAATGGTGCATATGTAGCCCGATCTTTCATGGCGTTTCAAAGTGGGTTTTGCAAAATGGTTGGATTTGATTGAAGCTGACCCTAGATTGGGTTTTTCATTAGCCGCTCACCAAGTGTTTGTTCTTTTGCTCACAAGACTTGTGTTGGTGATTGTTGGAGTCAATCTTCATACTTTCTATGTGACATCAAAACTGGACTTTTGAATCCTCATTCTACTCATGGATACTATCATAATTTAATTTTCGTTTACAAATACAAAGTGGTTGGAGCTTGCCCTTATATACTCTCGGCACGTCCATCATGTATTCGGTATATTTTCTATAAGGGATTTGTGGGGTGAATAAGAAAAAAAAATGTGGCTTCCATCATTTCCTCTGATTGCCATAACTTGGTTCCTTAGAGCATCCCTACTAGCTATCGTATTACTGTAGCTACAGTACTACATGGTGTGCTTTTCAAGACTTCTGAGTGTCTTTGCATGTAGACTGTTCAAACCGGGCGGGCTTGGCCGGCGGGCTTGAAAAGCCCGGTCCCGAAAAACCAGCCCGAGTCTGCCCCGCCAGGCATGGGCTCGAAAACGGCCCGAGCCCGCCCGGCTCGAAGTTCGGCGGAAGTCTTGCGGCCACGGCCACTTAAATCGGCGGAATCCGGGCGGCCCGCCCGACCACCGGGCTTGAATCGAGGCCGAGTCTACCGATGATGGCCGGTGAACCGGCCGGCTTTTTCGGCCGGGTTCGGGCAGCACGGGCCGGTTTCCGTGAGCGTGTCTAGTGCATGTAAATTTATACTGTCGCCCATGACACAATACTATGCAGGCCAGTTTAAAGGTGCTGTTGTGCATGCTCTTACAGTCATATTATAAAGCTCATTGTGTACATTTGATGTAGAGACCATAATCTTATTTCTGTTATCTAAAAGCATATAAAATCCTCTTATAAATTGCATGGAACCAATCGAAGTCACGTCGTAAATCCCTCAGTGTTTTGCTAAGTTAGAGTCTATGATTTGTTTTATCCCGTAAGAGTTGATTTCACACATAAAATCAAAGTCCGTGTCTCGTGTCAGTGCTCTTGATCAGGAACAGACAACGCTGTGAGGGAGGCAGGGAGCTAGCACGCAAGGCAGAGGGATGGCCTGACGTTGGTGCTGATCAGGGAGCAGGTGAAACTAGAACACAGGAAATATATATACGCCTCGGTGAGAGTGGCAGGGAAGGCGGCAGCCGGCGGCCCGGCGCAGCTGCTGCGCGTGCATGGAAGCTTCGCATGCAGGCGCAGACAAGAAGCAGATTCATATCACACGCAAGCGACGACGGCGGCTGCTGCAGGATGGGGATGAGACGAGACGGCGTTGCGCTGCAACTAAACAAGCCTGCAACTTGCGATAGGTCCGTACGTACGCGCGTCAGCCGTCAGGCGCGCGGGCGCGGCCAGATTTTCCTCCGCTCCATAGAAAAGATCAAAAGGAGGAGCTATCAGGTGTCGCTTTTGCATCCTCACTGTTCCCCTTTCTTCTTTGACATTTGATGGGCTTGAATACGGCTAAGAATAAAATAGTTTGAACAAGTCCAGCGTCTTATCCTGCTGATCGATCGACTCGTGCTCGTGCTCGTGCTCTTGCTCCAGTTTCTGCCGCAATAGTTTTGACTTTTGGAGAGGATAAAGAGAAAAATGGGCATTAATCTTGAACCTTTCGTCGCTGTTTAAAATGTTCTCACTGAGCCGATCGATGTGACCGAGGAAGAGAAGAGTGGTGGTAGAGCACGAAGGAAAGATCGATCGACCAAGGCAGCTCACTACATACGCACGTACGGTTGGCTTCGACAGTTCGACGTGTGCCATGCGTTGTTACGTGTATCTCATCTGACAAGGAAAGGAAGAAGAAATTGCTCCTGGTTACTGGTGTTGGGTTTTTGCTGGGTCTTTGGGCTTGGCCCATTCGGTGAGTAAGAAGGGAGAGGACAGCAGCAACTGCCCTAGGGGAGCAGACGAGCAGCAGAGCATCCGTAGCAGGGACTCTATAATGCTGTAGCTCTGAATAGAGTGTCTGATGTTAAAAAGAAATCTTTTAGAATGCAGTGTAAAGTCTGAAGAAAATTTAGAGGGAAGGATAGAGGGAGTAGCTAATAGTGAAATAGAGAGTGGGGATAAAGGCCCAGGTGTGGATGCTAAAGGCGGCGGCTGCCGCTCCGCAGCTCGCGGAGGGGCGCAGCGCGTGCGACGTGTGGCTGGCTCGCCGGTTTCCTCGCGTGGTTTGTTGCTCCTTCGTGCTTATCCTCTCTATTTAGCCGCTTGCTTTCTCGTGTGCTGAGGGTGCTTGTACAAGCTCACCTTCCCCGCTTTCTCTGTGCACTCCGCTGATGCTCGTAGCCTGTCGGTTCGCCGGCCGACGGTGGTTCTCATGGTGGTTGTGCTGCTGCTCCTCTCTGACTCGGGTACCTGGTGGCCACGGGTTTGGACGCCAAGTCCCTGTGCTGCTCCTTCTCTGTTCCTCGAGTCTCCATCTCGGATCTGTTCGTGGTAGGGGCGACAGGCATCGTATCTCCGAATCAACTCGTCGGTGGTTACACGGTGTAGCCCGGCAATCTGTTTTCTGGGACAGCGAGTTGCTCGTGCTTTGCCTTTCTTTGTTGCCTTCCTTATCGGCTCGAATCCGACGCTACGTAAGTGCTTCGGTTAACTCCTTTGTGTAGCAGGCCAATCAGTGATTTGGGGACCTATTCATTTGAATAGGGGCTAATTCCGATTAGGATTTGTGCACTGTTTTGTGGGCTCTATTATGCTCGATGATGATTGCATATCTTTGAGGCTTATAAATCTGTGAATTAAAGACTTGGTAGACCTAGTTTAGTACCGCTCTTGGTCCTTTAATTTGGTGCCTCCTTGTGTATGATCTGGTAATTGTTGATTGATTTAATTGATCAATTAAACTGCTGCCCTTTTATATTTGTCAACCTGGAGAACTAGTACCGTGTTGTCTACTCACTAGTTAGTGCAGTGTGCATTTGTGTTGCTGTTCGGTTCAGTCTTGTGGCTGTCTTTGGTCTAGCCGAACTGCCACTTTGGTCCATTAATCTCTACTGCATTCTATGATTACTTGGTTATACACATAGAGAAGTTATTGACAACTTTTGGACTTGAGCAATACTGTTGTAGGGTTTAAAGCTTTATTTTTCAGATTTATATATTACCTATGATATATATTGCCCAATTAACTGCTGGATGGCTAATTAACTTTAGCAACCCTTTAATTGCAATCTAAGAGCAAAGTATAATCATTCTAACTTGAGCTTTATGCTAGTTTTATTGGATTAGTGGCTGCCATGTTTTTCAAGTCAATGTTGATCATGAATTTATTTGCATTGTTGCTTATATTTGGAGAATTCATGATTTTGAATTTAATTCATGGCTTTAGTAGTTTTGTTATATTCATAGTGAATTGTTTGTCAATTTTGCTTAAACCGCAATTTTTCCAACAACTGGTTCAATGCACCAGTCGATCTCCGATTACGTATCATGGATCGGTTCTCGCTTGCCGTATAAACCATCTACTCGATCTCGTTGAACTCGCCAAGGATACCACCATACCGGCCATGCATGCCATTGACCCCATGCCAATATGCCATCTGCATCCATCCATGATCCATCCATGAAGAATGATATGGTAGGGGTTGGGTTATGAGTACTTATGAATCAGCTTTGTGAAGTAGCTGGAGACTGGAAGCGATGGAACTTTGTCGTGAACTTCGTGTGAATCGTGAGTTCGTGATACGTCGGTGAAAGTTCTGGATTGCCTCGCAGATCGCGATACACCTGAAACGGTATCTCATGGCATTGCAAAGGTCAGAGGGCCCAGTGGGGAGTAAGCGAACAAAGGCGATAAGCCCAGATAACTTCAAACTGTGAGTTTCGTACGTACAGCCCCGGTACGAGACGATCGTTTCCCCCACGGGCTTCATGTAAAATGGGCTTAGAATTCTCCCGTCAGGCCGTCAAGCTCTGCGGTGGCAACCGGGCCTCCGCCTTATACGTGGTGGCACCTTTGGTAGTGGGCCGTCCGCACGATCCATCCATTTTTGGGCTCGACTTTGATTCATGCTTAACAAGAGGTGGAATAGAGTGCCTCGGCTAACTCACATATGGACAAGTTAAGAAAAATGTCTAGCTTAAATCATGTATAATGATGAGACAGAGAGATCTAGACCCAAATAGGGGTGGGCATTCGATATTTACGGTATTTTCGGTTCGATATTTTCGTTATTTATAAATTTAGGTATTTGAGATCTGGGTATCGAAAATATACATAAAAAATCTCCTACCGAGACCGAAATACCGAAATAATTCGGTTCGGTGTTTCGGCATTTCGGTATATACCAATTTTCTCAACAAGATACATACAGATCCAAATCTTGGGGAAAAAAATCTAAACTAATGGAGCAAGAAAATGAGAAGCAATTAAATCAAAAACCTGGGAGACATCAAGACGGAGCAGCATGGCCGGCGACGTGGCCGCACAGGAGAGAGGATGCGTCGTTGCGACGTCGCCTGCCGCATCGGTGCATCGCCGTGTGCCTCCTGCTGTGTCGCTGCTTGCCACGTCGCTCGCTGCCAGTGTCACTGCTCGCCTGTCGCTACCCTCATTCATCGCTGCGCTGCGTCGCTGCTTCGCGTCGTCGCTGGACTCATGAGCATGCGGTGTCGCTCATACTTGGGCGGCTGCAATATGTGTGCGTGGTGGTAATGGGATGGGTGGTTGGGGAGAGGGGAGTTAGGGTTTGGAGGTAGATGGTGGATAGTTATTTCACTTATTTGGGCCTGCCTTGATGGGCCTTTGCCCTCACGAGAGGCTGACCGACGCCCGACGGGATGCACTAGGTATTCGTTTTTTTTTGTTTACTAAGCTCCATATCGAAACCTAACCAAGTTATTTTGGTTTTTCACAGATTAAAACCGAACCGAATACCAAGTACCAAAAAACCGAAAATTTCAGTTTTTTCGGTTCGGTTCGGTTCGGTTTTTCGGTTCCGGTATTTTTTTGCCCACCCCTAGACCCAAATCCGACACACTGGGTTTCGATCCGACCCGATAGCCGGTTAAAATCGAGTTAGGTCCTTGGTTGTAGCCGAATCAGATTCGAGTGGATGACCCGACCCCTACCCAATCCCTCCCACCATCGGATCTTGATCCAATGCCTCAAGTTCCCATACCATTTCTACACTCCTAAGCAACCCTAGCCAATTGGCGGTAGCCACCATTGTGGCTTCTCCCTTCATGCCCCCATCTCTCTACTCTCCCGATCCACGCCTTTCTCTCTCTGGCTCTCTCCACGACGGCGCCTCAACAGCCTCCTCCCCAAGGCGGCGACTCCCCCCTCCTCCTCCTCGTAGGCGACGGTTGTGCCTCCCCGCCACCTCCCTATAGCCCACAACGGTGCATCTACACCTTTTTCCCCCGGTGGCGTGTGGGTGAATTCTCCTTCACGACGATGAAGGGTGGCGGGTTGTCCTCCACAACAACGATGATGGAGGGAGAGTTTTCCTCCACAACGAAAACAGTGGAGGGCGGTTTTCCTCCATACTAAGGAAGCTATGGCCAGAAATAGGCTGTTCGGCAACTATGCAGTCGAATTTGCGCTATCCCAATGGCAGGGGCCGAATTTGCAGCATGCCGGCATCTCCTAGGTTCCTCCTAGTGGTTAGCATCTCCTTAGCTCCTCTTATTCTACTTGGGTCGGGGTGGGCTTCTAGGATCCTCGACTTGGCTGGGTTGGGTGTTGGTCAAGGCAAAACCCTGCATGACCCTACCCATATAGGCCTTTATTGAGATGGTAATTGTCTCTAACCTTTGCTATGTCACTTATAGATGTCACTAGAGATAACTCATACAATGGAAGATGGCCGCACACCTTTTTAGATAGCTTGCTCGCACATCAAAATTCTTAATTCTCGTTGAAGTCAGCTCTTGTCCCAAAATACTATGCACGCTCTCTTTTCTCCACATCATCATCCATACTGCATGGCAAGCCTTAGGGCATCTCCAATGGTGTAGTCAAATGCTAGCTATAAGTAAGCTCCATGTCATCTATAGATATCTTATAGACAACACTTCCAATGGATTAGCTTTAACACGGTCTATAACTGTAACATCCCAAATTTTTAAAATCAATTTGGCACGTTAATAAAACCCTTAAACCGCATAATTTAAAAACATTAAAATATTTAAGCATCATGGCATCTTCATCATCGCATGCATCTTTCTTTAAATAAACTTGTGTATTAAAATTTCTAAAGTGAAAATCCTTTTTGGCAAATTATAGTAATCTGCTAGTGTAATATTTCATTAAAGCCAAATCATAAAATTATTAAATTAATCTGGGTTATCTATTTTCTAAAAAGCTAAAGTCATTGCTTATTCAAAAGGTTATTTGTAAATAAAGGCCCAGTGGAAATCAGGAAAATTCAAAACGTTTTTAATCCTTCCCAGCCCAATCCCTCTCTCCCTCTCTTTTCCCCACTCCGCTTCTTCCCCGATGGAAGGGCCACTTGCCATGCCAGCATGCCAGGCCCCATCTGCCGCAGCCTCCTCCCTTGCGCCCGCGAGGCGAGGCGCCACCGACAGGTGGGGCCCCTCCGTCAGCCCCCTTTCTCCTTTCTTCCTCCTCGGCGCCATTTTCCCCTGTTCGCCAGTCGCCACCTCTGTTCTTCCTCTCCCCCGTGAGCTCGATGGCTCGTCTATCCATGCGATTGCTCATTCCTATTTCCTCCCTCCGGACCCCTCTTCTCTCTCTGCCTCTCGAGTCTTATCGCCGGCCAACCCGCCTCGGTACCATCACGTCCAAGCGTTTCCCTTCACGCCACCGGCCGGAAATTTCGCCGGCGTGGCCAACCTCGCGCGTCGCGTTAAAAGTTTCCCGGGCGGAGCATGCCTATAAATGGGGAACTGCTCCCCCATGGTCCCTACCTCGCGCCACCGCATCGATTGTTCACCCAAGCCAATGCGCTGCCGTTTTCCCCCCTGCTTCGCCGCTGTTCCCTTCTTCCTTCTCTACCTCGCCTTCTTTCCTCTAATTCGTGCTTCCCTCGGGTGTGGTCCGCAGGTCGTCACGGAGGAGGAGCACGCACCCGGGGAGTGGAGCCGTCGGTCCATCCGGGGGTCGCTAGCACCGAAGCCAGCGACTACGCCGTCGTCGCCACGCCGCCTGGCCACCCTTTTCGCCCCGGTGAGCTCACCGAGCGCTTCACCCCACTCCATTGTTGCTTACGGCCGAGGGAATCAAGTTTTGATCCCGTTTTTCGCCGGCGCCTCGGATACCGTGAGATTCCGCCGTCGTGCACAGTTGCGCCGCCACCTCCGTGCATTTCCGGCGCTGCCGGGACCACCATCGTGCTTGCCTCGCCTCCCTCCGCATTTTGGGTCAACCCACTAGCTGTGGATGGATGTATCGCCGCCGCCGCATCGCTCGCCGCCGCCACCCGCCGGAGCCTCCCCTGTTTTTTCCCTTAGCCGTGCGGGAGGCGCCAACAGGTGGGGCCAGGGGAGGGCCCCGCCAGTTAGCCGCGTGTGTCGCCCCTCTCTCGCCGCGCGACTCTGGGGTGCGCATCAGTTTGGGCCACTCGGTCGAACCGGCCCAACACCGGAAGCCCCCTAGTTTCTTTATTTTCTTCCCCCTCTATTTCCTGTTTTAAATCATTATGTGGTATCTTGAAGCATTATTAAAAATATCTGTTGTATGATAAAAATTCTGGAAAAATTTCTACAAATGCTTTAAAGGTCCCTGGACTTTAGAAAATATTTATTAGCACTGCCATCCATGCAACAAGTATTTATTAGTAGAATTCATGGCTTAGGAATTTCATCATTTCATGTGTACATAGGTCATTTGGCATAGTTTTTCTATTAAAGAAAAATGCATGGAGAATAAGGTTTGCTGCATTATCCTTAAAACAGCATAGCATCAAATATTTTGCTTATGATTGTTGTATTGCTTTGCATATGCGTGTGCGCGTTTAGGAGGTCAAGGCCCCGAAGACCCGATCGACGACGTCCCCTTCATTTTCCCCGGAACCGATCAAGGCAAGTCCCCCTTCGATCATATCGTGGAGCCATTTTCGTTATTTAGAAAACATTTGCTAGACTTGAAAATGTGCATGCTAGTTTAAAATGATAATCGTCGTATTTACTAGACTTAGATACCATGCCGAATAGAAAAGGTAAGAGTTATGGTAGGACTAAACCTAAGGCTAAAATATAAATTGCTCATATTTAAATACTTCGTTGTGGTAGGCTAAATGCTTAAAAATCTTTATGCGAAGTGATATGATCTTCTGTGTGAAATGAGAATATTGTTGAGAAATGTTTAGGAAAAATGTGTTTTAAAGATAGTGCATTAAGGGTGATGCTTAGTAGGAAATGATTTTCCTCTTACCCCAAAAATCTTTCGACTAAGGCGAGATATTTTTGTGGGTTGGTGCAGTTCGGCACCATTTTGAAAACTGGGTTAAAATATCGACTCTGTCCTAGTCTAAGGACTGTTCGTCCTATGATCCTACGAACTAAACCATAACAGTACGACCTCGAGCCCCGGTATGGGATGGGCCCGGTCGTTAGCCCTCGTGGTTAGCGGACTTGTGGCGAAACACCTCTGGTGCGTAGCCTCTCGAGGGTAAAGCGTACCCACTCTGCAGAGTTAAAACTATCATGATAGCCGTGCTCGCGGTTACGAGTGTGCGAAGGGACTGTTCATATGGTAGTTCTTCATTTTTAAAACCAGTTTTGAAAAAGGGTTTTAAACGAAGGATTTGAGATGAGTAAAGAATTTGAGAAAGTTTTCGTTTGAGTTAGGTGCCACCGTCTACATTCCGGATCAGGGGCTAGCCTACCAGAAATTGTCGCGCGGAATGGACCTAGCCGTTTTGAGAAAAGAAATGAGAAAGGATTTTGTTCTCGCTATGGCACTGAGGCCAAGTGGCGAGAACCGTTTAAGAAGAGCCCAAAGAAAATGTTAAAATTTAATGTTTCTGAAAATGCTTTGCCAAAACTAGGCCAATAAAAACTTTTCCGCAAACTATCCTAAGTTCTCCTTGTACTTAACCACATCTGCATCACTCCCGACTTGCGAGTACAATTTTATACTCATCCTCGTTTTTCTCCTCTCCCTTTTCAAAATTTCAACAGCTGGTCCATCCGACTATAGCCCGTCGTCCGAGGAGGAGGACCCTGATTACGATGAGGAGGCGTTCTCCAAGGAAGACTATGAAGAATAGGGTTGCGTGTTCCTACAGCCCTCGTGCCTATGGAATAAATAAATTTCTAGATGTTGTAATAGGCCTGTATCGTTGTGTACTCTGTATTACGGCCTGCGAGCCGTTGCTTGTGTTCGTATTGGACTAAGTTCCCTTTTTGTATTAATCAGAACGTTGGCAATGTATCGTTTCTGTATAACTGCGTGTACTAGCCATGATCCTTGGGATTAGTACGTATTTACGCAGGTGGAATCCGATCTCGTAAATCGGGTGCCGACAATAACATTAAATATGGGCCCATATGTAATAGTGTACAATTGTATTGGAATCGACTATAGACTGACTACAAATTAGTAGCTAGCACACTCTCCTTCTCTCCTCCATGTAAGCAAAAAGCTGAGTTGGAATCCTTCTAACTAGCTGAAGTGGCACCATTGCAAATGCCCTTGTAGATGGATTTAAGGCAGCTAACGTGTACTATTGTACATGCTCTTATGGTCATAAAAACTCGAATCTAACACAGCTTGTGGTCATTTTTAGAGCAACCTAGGAAACATCTGCCTCACCCAGTTACCACAACCCATAAGCCCAACAGGCAACAGCTAATCCTACTTTCCAATTTCTAACCCTAACCCGCAACCACTCACCCACTGACCATGTGACCGCGGCCAATACCAAATCCCTTTATTCTTCCCTTCGACATCTTACCACTCCTCTAACCCTTCCACAACAATGTGCCACACACCTCCCACTCACAACAATGTTGGCACTGCAACGTCACCTCCCACACGACCCAACACTATTCATTCCCCCTGCCTGCGGCGACGTCAACCACCACCAAATCCAGCCGTATGATGTTGGGTGGTAGACTCTCTCTCTCTTCATAGATCTAATTGGGTAATGGCACACATGCAGGCTTGGTTCCATCCTAGGCACAACACTTCTACACGAGGTGATTGTGCTAGCACATGCCGTTGGCCATGCCAGATAGGCTCACACACTACTATGCTAGTTTTAGCCTATTTGGACATGGTCTACCTTAGGTTGCTTGTGACGTGTTCAATGTTAAACTTATTTTTGATCTATCTCATCACTAACCACCATACACGTATTGATCTATTTTTCTCTACAGAATTGGTATATTTCACTCTTTTATATTTTAGTTACTATGTCTCTAGATTTGCACTAGCACCATTCAACATGCTCTAAAGGACTACTACCTCTGTTTTTTTTTGTTTGACGCCTTTAACCTTTGAGCACGTCTTTGACCATTCGTTTTATTTCAAAAATTAGTGTAAACATGTAAAAAATAAGTTATGTTTAAAGTATCTTTATTGATAAAACAAATCACAACAAAATAAATGATATTTGTATAATTTTTTTGAATAAGAATGTGTCCAAAAGTTAAAAGCCTAAAAAAAAACGGAGGGAGTACAACAATGCAGCGAGGCAGCGACGATGCATCTGAAAAAGCGAGGCAAGAACTCGTTCCTCCTCCAGGAAGACCAACCATCTCTCCTCGCTCGCCGGCCGTCGCCGTCCGCGAGTTACAAAACGGGCTGTCAAAAACGACGCCCCAGCGCGAGCGACCTCTCTCCCTCTCTCTCCGGCCTCCGCGCGAGGAGTCATGTCACTCAGAGCGGAGGCCCCGCACGCGACGCCACCAACCACCCCTCCTCCGACCCGCGATCCTCCCGCCTTGCAGGTCACGACGCCCCTGCGCCGTTCCCAATCGCCCCGTCCGTCACCTTCGCTTCGAAACCCCGCAAAACCGCGAGCGCGAAGCACCTCGCGCACGCCGCCGCAGATCTCCCACGCTTCCTCCTCCGCCTCCGCCTCTGCGCCAAACCCTTTGCTTCCATTCTTTCCATCCACCCGCCGGCGCGATGCCGACGCCCCAACCCCACCCACCGCGCGCGAGGCTGCCAGTGCCACCTCACCGCACCGCCGCCATGGCTATATCACCACGCCTCCAACCTCCGGCACGCTTAGCATCTCCCTCCCTCCCGTGCGCCCGCTGCTGCTGCTGCTGCTGCTCGCGGTGCCCCAGAGCCGCCGCGGGTCGGGGGAGTTGGGGGTGAGCGGCGCACGTCGGAGGAGGAGCCATGATGGAGTCGGCGGTCCAGCCCTGCGCCGCGTGCGGGGACGACGAGCACGCCGCCTGCCGCGCGTGCAGCTACGCGCTCTGCAGGGCCTGCCTCGACGAGGACGCCGCCGAGGGGCGCACCACCTGCGCGCGCTGCGGCGGGGAGTATGCCATGCCCGACCCAGGTGCTGTACCTTTTTAGGAGGGTTTTTGGTGGGGGAGAAAGTTTCGATGCTGCGAGGGGCTTGGCTCTGATGAGATACTCTCGCGATCTCTGTTCCAGCGCATGGCAAGGAGAGCGCCGAGGAGGAGGAATCGGTGGAGGTGGATCACCACGCCGGCGGCGGTCTGCGTGAGCGGGTCACCATCGCCAGCCACCTCAGTGATCGCCTGGTGAAATTTCTTAATGCACACGTTCAACTTTGGCTTGTGGGGGTAGTAGAGAGCTAGAAATGTACCACTCGTGAAAATTCGAAATTGCTTACAATATTGGATGGAATATTGCTGGAACAGGATGAAGGAGGCCATGCCAGAACCATTAGTAGTGTGTCTGGAGTTGGAAGTGGTAACAGAGCGTGTGTGTGTTACACTCTTTCCTTTCATGATAATGTTGAATGTTCTGAATTTTCTTCTTGTAATCTGGATTTGCAGAACTAAATGATGAATCTGGAAAGCCCATCTGGAAGAACAGGGTGGAGAGCTGGAAGGAGAAGAAGAAAGAGAAGAAAGCCTCGGCCAAAAAGGCTGCCGCAAAAGCACAAGCACCGCCTGTAGAAGAACAAACTATGGATGAAAGAGAGTAAGAATTAAGCATTCGTTTATATATGCTTTATGTGGATAATCAAGAGCCTATCCCTATATGCATACTTTGATGTATAAGTGTTTCTCTGTACTGTTCTGAACGAATATTAAAATATTACCTGATTACATGCATGATAAATCTATGGATGTTTTAGCTTTATCCTTGTTTCATAACAACTATAGAACTATATCTGCATTTAAAACATAGCTTGATCTCTCATCCAATTACTATCTTAACAGCTTATCAGGAAATGCCACTCACCCTTCATATCTCATTATCAGGCTTGATTTAGTTAAGCCATCACTTGAATATGTTATTAAACTTGGTGTAGAACCAAAACCTTATATTGGTGTACTATTAGAACTTCCTAAGATGTGGATCATGTTTTCAACTTCTTCACTAGTATACTCTCTCCTGGATTATTATGGAACGTTCACTTTTTTAAACTTTGCCTCTACTTTTTTACAAAATACGAAACAAGTCTCAATTTCAGAAAATCTTATTTATATTGCTCAATTGATTTTTATACCTGGATCGTCTTCATGAAGCTATAGCTGTAAATTTATTGTAAGCAATTTTGCAGTTTGACAGATGCATATGAGCCACTTTCTCGAATCATCCCTATATCAAAGAACAAGCTCACACCATACAGAGCAGTCATCATTATGCGGCTGGTAGTTCTCGGGCTCTTCTTTCACTACCGTATCACCAACCCTGTTTACAGCGCCTTTGGTCTCTGGATGACGTCAGTCATATGTGAGATTTGGTTTGGTTTCTCCTGGATCTTGGATCAATTCCCCAAGTGGTGTCCTATCAATCGAGAGACTTATGTTGATAGGTTGACTGCACGGTATGCTTGCCAATGGTACACACAAAAAACTAAATATATATTGTAACTACTGGTGTTTATTTAATCTCATCATTCATGTATCATGCAGATATGGAGATGGAGAAGAATCTGGATTAGCACCTGTGGATTTCTTTGTCAGTACAGTGGATCCATTGAAAGAGCCTCCACTAATTACTGCAAACACTGTGCTATCTATTCTTGCTGTGGACTATCCTGTTGAGAAGGTTTCATGCTATGTCTCTGACGACGGTTCTGCTATGCTCTCATTTGAGTCACTTGCAGAAACCGCGGAATTTGCTAGAAGGTGGGTTCCGTTTTGCAAGAAGTACACCATTGAGCCACGAGCTCCTGAGTTCTACTTCTCCCAGAAGATTGACTACTTGAAGGATAAGATACACCCGTCTTTCGTCAAGGAGCGTAGGGCTATGAAGGTAAATTCTGGGTGCACTGTTTGGCAATCCTCTTTTATTGCCAGCTTATGGTTTGCTGTTAGTTATGTAAAAAACTTCTGTTACATGTTGTGCAGAGGGATTACGAGGAGTTCAAGGTGAGGATAAATGCTTTGGTTGCCAAGGCTCAGAAAACACCTGAGGAAGGCTGGATCATGCAGGATGGGACACCATGGCCTGGGAACAACCCTCGTGACCACCCTGGCATGATTCAGGTAATTTGCTTTTCAGAACTGATAAATCTAAGAGATTTGTGGTCATATTAGATAATATATAACAGTAATTCAGGTGCCAATGTATAACTTTAGGTAAGGTTCAACTAATATATTTGAGAGTGAATTGATGGTTTTGTAGATTTACTAGCATCTCCAAGAGAGTTGGTAAAAATGGAGCCTATATTGCATTTTAGGTACTCTAAAAGGTTTTAGGACTCCAAAAAAGAGAGCAATTCCAACAATTAGCCCTGAAATATATCTATATCCAGATATACACATTTTGTTTCTTCTAAACCAAATATAGGGCCTGGCAGATGGGTTGCTAAATTTAGCAACTTCTCCAAGGGACCTAAATTTTTTTAGGTTTTTTTTGTTAAGATAGGAGCATAGGACCCACTGTTGGAGTTGATTTTTTTGAGGAAGTCCCACAATATAGGGATAGGAATCCATATGATAGTGCTTCTCTTGGAGGCGCTAACTAATTGATCTGATTTTTTCTTGTGTGAAATTGATGTTTTTGTAATATGACACTTGTTGATCCTCCCTAAAACATCAATGGTTGGTTATCATGTAGGTAATAACTTATTTGTCAAACTTAATTTTGTGCACTGGCTTTTGATCACAGGTTTTCCTTGGTGAGACTGGTGCTCGTGACTTTGATGGAAATGAACTTCCTCGGCTAGTGTATGTTTCAAGAGAGAAAAGACCAGGATATCAGCACCACAAGAAGGCAGGAGCCATGAATGCTCTGGTAAAAACATAAGATAGAATTAAAATCTTATTTATTCATCTAGTCTTTGACAAGATTATTTATAATATATAGTGACTGACCTATCTAATTTTGGCAGGTTCGGGTGTCTGCTGTGCTGACAAATGCTCCCTATATTCTTAACCTTGATTGTGATCACTACGTTAACAACAGCAAAGCCGTTCGTGAAGCAATGTGCTTCATGATGGACCCTTCTGTTGGTAGAGATGTCTGCTATATTCAATTCCCACAGAGATTCGATGGCATTGATCGCAGTGATCGTTATGCTAATAGGAATGTTGTGTTCTTTGATGTAAGTATGAAGCAAATGATTCTTCCCCATAAAACTTATTGACACTGTAATTATCTTTACCCAACTTAATGTTTGTTCTTATCATGCACAGGTCAACATGAAAGGGCTTGATGGCATCCAAGGTCCGGTTTATGTGGGAACTGGTTGTTGTTTCTATAGGCAAGCACTTTATGGTTATGGACCACCATCCCTGCCTGCGCTTCCAAAGTCTTCGTGGTGCTGCTGTGGCCCTAAGAACAAAGCTGAAAAAAGTGAGAAGGAAATGCACAGAGACTCTCAACGGGAAGACCTTGAGTCTGCCATATTCAATCTTCGAGAAATTGACAGTAAGTGCAGGAAACTTGTGGGATAAAATGGTCAAATCTGAAGAATAGTGGGTGTTCATAAACTATCTGGTTGCTTGTGCAGACTATGATGAGTATGAACGGTCCATGCTGATCTCCCAGATGAGTTTCGAGAAGTCATTTGGGCTGTCTTCGGTTTTCATTGAATCTACTCTCATGGAGAACGGCGGTGTTCCTGATTCTGCAAACCCGTCTACACTAATTAAAGAAGCCATTCATGTCATTAGCTGTGGTTATGAAGAAAAAACTGAATGGGGGAAAGAGGTGTGCATTGCTGCCATTCATCCCCTTTTTTCCCGATGTGTTAAGTTCATGTCCTGATGATACCTAAAATAATTTGCTCTGCTAATTAGGAATGGCTTTGCTTATTATGTCTCAGATTGGCTGGATCTACGGTTCAGTTACAGAAGATATTCTGACCGGGTTTAAGATGCACTGCCGTGGCTGGCGATCCATTTACTGCATGCCGATAAGACCTGCATTCAAGGGGTCAGCTCCAATCAACCTTTCTGATCGTCTCCACCAGGTTCTCCGATGGGCTCTCGGTTCCGTTGAGATCTTCTTCAGCCGGCATTGCCCTCTATGGTATGGTTTCGGTGGTGGCCGTCTGAAATGGCTCCAGAGGCTGTCCTACATCAACACAATTGTCTACCCGTTCACCTCCCTTCCTCTCGTTGCTTACTGCTGCCTGCCCGCCATTTGCCTGCTCACCGGACAGTTCATCATTCCGACGGTGAGATACTGCCACCGTATGTAAGATTTGGGTTGGTTAGCAATGCTTAATGGCATTGTTCATCTGCCGTTCTTTCAGCTCTCCAACGCTGCGACGATATGGTTTCTTGGCCTCTTCATGTCCATCATCGTGACGAGCGTCCTGGAGCTGCGGTGGAGCGGCATCGGCATCGAAGACTGGTGGCGCAACGAACAGTTCTGGGTCATCGGCGGCGTGTCAGCCCACCTCTTCGCCGTGTTCCAGGGTATCCTCAAGATGATCGCCGGGCTGGACACCAACTTCACGGTCACTGCCAAGGCGACGGACGACACCGAGTTCGGCGAGCTGTACGTGTTCAAGTGGACGACGGTGCTGATCCCGCCGACGACCATCCTGGTGCTCAACCTCGTCGGCGTGGTGTCCGGGTTCTCGGACGCGCTCAACAGCGGTTACGAGTCGTGGGGCCCGCTCTTCGGCAAGGTGTTCTTCGCTATGTGGGTGATCATGCACCTGTACCCGTTCCTCAAGGGACTCATGGGCCGCCAGAACAGGACGCCCACCATCGTCGTGCTCTGGTCCGTCCTCCTGGCGTCCGTCTTCTCCCTCCTCTGGGTCAAGATCGATCCCTTCATCGGCAGCTCCGAGACCGCCAGCACCGCCACCTGCAGCACCATCGACTGCTGAGCCACTCGATCTGCCATTGATCTCCTTGGTGGTGTACTGTGGACGGTGTTCTGCTGGAGTTGCAGATTGTTGGTTTCCTTCGTCTCAGGGGCTTCGTCCACAATCTGAGAGGGGGGCGTAGATTAATATTTTGGGTTGAATTGTTGATATTATTCTTGTTATTCAAAAGTTTTGGTGTTAAAAAGTGGCTGGATTTATGAGAAGGCACTTCGAGACTCATCTGTTGAAGTCTGTGTAAACAACTATAAATCATAGAAAGGGGGAAGAGCTGATGTAATTTCATCCAAAGTATATAAAAACAGTTTTTCTTTTGTTTTAGATGATGGAATTCCTTCTATCTCTATGTCCGAAGATATACACATCCCAAGAGTTTTAGAAGATTCAGAAATAACCGCTAAATATAGTTCGAGAAAATAAACAATGTCAAACAACACGTGGTTTATTGTTAGTCCTCCAGCCATAATTATTATTAAAGAAATGTATCTTTGGTAGTGCCTTCACAATCATCATCCTTATGCAATGGTGTCCAATGTCGTAATTAGTGTGTCCTCTGAAGATGCCTTGGATGAAAGAAATTGTTTTGCTTTCGTCAAAAGAAATCATTCTGACAAAGCGAAATGAATCAAAATAATGCAGAAGCACTAATAAAAAATTGTTTCCCCAAGAACCAATTTTCCTTTGAACGTCGCATGCTACAAGGTGCGCACAAACCAAAAGCTATATAAACAATGCGCCAAATGAATTTAGCGAACTGGCCATCAAATAATAGGTGTTGAATGGTTTCATTCCTATTGTAATAACAACACTTCTAATTGCCCCTCCACAACCTTTTTGCTAGATTACCTTTTGTAAAAATAACCCCCTCTCCATACACAAAATAAATATTTTTATATGGGGGAGCAAATTTAAATTTTCAGATTATTTTATTATTATTACAAGGGACTTTCTGATCGATCAATCTCTCTGGTACATGGATTATACGTACATAGAAGTTGGACACAGCTCATATCTACAGAGGGCATATCAGCGATACGCAGTAGTCCTCTCTGTAGAATAATTTGGAAGAGATGTCCACTACTGGCAGTCTTTAAACAGAGCCTATTAAGCGTAGCAGCCACACAAGCTGCCATTATCTAGCACGGGCTTTCCAGCATAAGCTTTCCGACTTATACTATTTTCTGCATCACAAAGATTAGCTAGATCGGATGCTGCATTGCTGCTAGCTTCATTTTTTCATGAAAAAAGAAAGAGCAGCTGATGACAACTAATGCGGGCACACGCTTTCTTCGCTTTGCAGCTTCAACCAACCAAACCGTCATATGAACCACTATGTGATCATAGATGGATAATCCATCTGTCAAGAATGCGGAGCATGCTGCGACTAAATGATAACCGGCCGACTGCACTGATGCAGCCTATATTCAAAGCCAAATCGGGCACGTACGTACTACTACTTATGTGCTTTAGTGAATACATGAGTGTTTCAGATTCACTTATAGGCAGAGCTGTTCGCTGGATCGATAGATCTGCTGCGGTGGCCAGCATGCATGGAGCATGGTGGATCTTGCATCAACGCAGCTAGCTAGGGAGGGACATGAGTCGAGAATCAAACCCTTAATCGAATGATAGATGCTTATGCAATCATGAACGTTGATCGTTCATCATTCTATTCTCACTGTGTAAGCCGAGCAAGATCATATATCTCCTATATATTTCTCCTGCATTGCATATGTCTGAATCATGAATTTAAATAGCGCGCTATAGCGCTGCTATAGCGTCGCTATAGTGTTTGGGAGACACTGGCACTACACTATTGACCATTTTGACGCTAAGACCGCTATAGCGCGAAATAGCGCGCTAAACCACTCCGCGAACAGACCAATTTAGCGTCGCTATAGCACTTGGGACCAAAATTTGGTGAAGAGCTAAATTCAGCAGCTAGCGGCCCAAATTCAAATTTGGTGGGCTGTTTGTGTGCTGTACGTCTGTACTGCTGTTACCTGTTGCCTTGTTGTTGGACTTGTTAAGTATTTAAGTTGTTAGGCTGTTAGACTAATATGTAGGAAAGCTGTAGAACTAATTTATGTTGTCTTGTTAGATTTAAATAGCTACTGTGATTCTCTACATTTTGCATGTTTTTTTTGAAAAAACGCTAAATGTCTTAGCGTCGCTATAGCATCGCTATAGCACGTCCTAACGTTTCTATGAGGCCTTCGCTAAAGTGTTTAGCGCGCTATTTAAAACACTGGTCTGAATACACGTCTTACAGTGCTCCTACGTTGCCCTGCTAGCTGTAGTGCTGTACCATCATACGTCTTCTGTACTCACATATTGAAGGCACAAGAGTGGCCTACGCGAGCAGCAACATTTGACTCCATGTATCCATGACATCGAATTCAGGTGTTCACAGCACACTGCCCAGGTGGTTGTATGGAAAGGAGACCATACTCGGTGCATACTACGACTACGCTACGTAGACTTGAGAGATCACTGCAAAGTTGAAACTCTCCAGTCCACTGCACTTGACGAAAGAGACAGCACCGAAACTCAGAATCGACCAATGCCGTAGCCGCTAGGTTTTCTTGGATTGTTGTGGTGCCCTCAGACCCGGCACGGGGGGGCGGGGGCCCAAGCTGCCTCTCTGCTCTGCGTGATAGTCCATCTTCTCTCGATCGACAACGTACGCTTCAAGCCTAAAATATTGAGACGAAAGCATGCGTCCTTCTTGCTTAAAAAAATATGCATCCATCTAAAGAAATCGAGGAGAGAAAGAAGCACCAGCGTGTGCGCTTCTCTACTAGCAAAGCAGCTCCCCCACGGAATTACACCCTCTGTTTTTTGTTTTTTCGAAGGAGTAGACAAGACTATCCACTCAATAAAAAGGGAGAAAAAAATAGAATAAGGCTACACCAACGATAACTCAAGAGAGGTGCCACACAACGACTAGGGATCGATAGAAATAATCTTATGGCTTAACCGTCAGTCCGCACTGCGCATGAACTTCGCTTAAATCACATCTCATTTTTCCTTGAGCACATTCTATGCTCATTAGATCACTTGTGTCTGCCCCATGCATGAACTTTGCTCGGAGCACACTTATTCCGAGCACGTTATATGCTCAAGAGATCACTTTTGAAATTGTTCCGTGCATAAACTTTGCTCAAAACACGTCTCTTTTTTTCTTGAGCACACCATACGCTCAAGATGTCACCTTTTGAGTTCGTCCCACGAATGAACTTCGCTCGAGACATGTCAACTTTTCCTTGAGTGCATTCTATGCTCAAGAGATCACTTTTGAGTTTGCCTTGCGCATGAACTTCACTCGGGACACATGTTATTTTTTCTTTTAGTGTGTCCTACGCATAAGAAATCACTTTGAGTCCGTGCATGAACTTTGCTCGGGGCACGTCTCTTTTTTTTTAACCACATGCTACGCTCAAGAGATCGTCTTTGAGTCTGCCCCACGCATGAACTTCACTCAGGGCAAGTTTCATTATTCCTTGAGCACATTCTACGCTCAAGAGATCACTTTTGAGTCTGTCCAAAGCATGAACTTCGTTTTGGACATGTTTCATTTTTTCTTGAGCACGTCCTACGCTCAATTTGATCTCAAGAGTTTTGCTTTCCGGTTCGACCCGAACATGCTCTACGCTCAGGGAAAAACCTCCGAGCATTATCTGTGCTGCTTTTTGGTTCGCCCCAAGCATGCTCTGTGCTCTGGGCATGACCTCCTTCCCTTGAGCATGATTTATGCTAAAAAAACCGATTTTTACTCGCCCCAAGCATGCTCTGCCCTTGGCGCTTGACCTCCCTCCCATGAACATGATCTACGCTCAGGAATTTCGAATTTTAGTTCGTTCCGAGCATGCACTGCATTGGGGAAACGGCCTCTTTTCCATGAGTACGATCTATGCTCAGGATGTGACAATTATGAGTTTGCCTCATTTGTTAGTTCATTGGATGTCTAATCGCTACCCGAGAAGGGGCGATGCGATTTCGCTCATGGTAGGCCAATTTTTTTTGGACATGTGGTTCATGTCGGAAATGCGACAGTTACAAGATCGCTTCGTTTGTTAGTTCCTTGAGTGCTTAATCACCACCAGAGAAATGGCGACGCAATTTCACTCGTACCCGGCAAACTTCCTTTAGATATGTAATTCATGTCCAAAATGTGACAATTACAAGCTCGCCTCGTTTGTCAGTTTCATGAGTCCCTAATTACCACTTAAGTGGTGAAGCGATTCCGCTTGTGCTCGGCCAAACTTCATTTGGACATGTGATTCATGTATGAAATGCGACAATTATCTTCTTACATCGTTTGTGAGTTTCTTGGGTGTCTAATCACCTACCTGAGAAGTGGCGACACAATTTCGCTGGTGTTGGACCAAACTTCCTTTGGACATGTAATCCATATCTGAAATGTGACAATTACGAGCTCGCCTCGTTTGTCAATTCTTTGGGTACGTACCTAATCACCGCCTGAGAATTCACGGGGATTGGTTGATGTTGGCCTTGCGTCATCCAAACCCGTGGACTATTGTGGACCAAGACCATCCTGGACGCAAGCCTTGCCTTGGAGGCAACCTCATTCGTCTAGGAGTGATCCAAAGATAATATTAATTTATCGCAAGATATCGTGATACCTTAGAGCTCTCTTGATCTTTATAAGGAGGAAAGGGCAATTTCTCTAGAGGTCTCTCCCTTATTATTTTTTTTCTTTCTTACTCCCTCTCTCGGTCTAGGCAGACTCTTCACACACATGCCTTTGTAACACACATGCTTATAATTTCCCTTTAGTATAACCATAGGGTTGTACCTAAGATTGTTATCCTAAGAATGGAAAACTTGAACTAGGGTAAAAAAAAAATGGTTGTGTTGTTCGTCTCAGGTCGTCGTGAGCTCTCTGACCCATAAATATCTTAGTACGGTGCGAAAATGGATCTATTGATCCTTGGTTCAATAAATAAGTTCGATGTCCAGTGAACTCCGGTTTTCAACCGGAGATAGATTTTATCTGTCGTTGAATTAATGGTATTTTGAATAGAACACGGTACATATAAGTAAACTTTGATTTACACAAAGCTAGCGAGAGAGCATGGCGCACACGTACCGCTTCGTGCTGACCATCTCCTCTCACCAATTGCGCATTTACACCTCATGTAAATGAGCGTGCTGCACTGCATCGCCCACCAAACAGCGCCTTCCCCGGCTCTCTGTCAGTTCAGCCTGCCTTCTGCAAGTCCACGCTCAGTTATGTGTATGCATGTACCTAGGTGTTGGGCATGTCTAACATGTGCTCGATAACCTATTACGGATAATTTTAGTTTTCATAATCCATCAAACAGAGTCTGTTTAGTATTTAAATTTATAGACTCTTTCTTAGTTCTCTATATTTAGACTCTATATTTTTAAAATATATGGCTCAGTACCAAACACCATGACAGTCAACTTATTATCCCACTAGTGTTTCTCCCAACCATTGAAGCAATAAACCGATAACATCACCGGCCGAATCAGCACGCGGATATCACGAATCATGTCACTAATTTATCATGGAAAATATATATTTTTAGGATGTGCTATTGTACAGGCGTCTGCATTTTAGCATTTTTTTATAGGCGCAACATGCAACAACAGCTTTTTCAAGCGGTCCCCCACGCAACGGTCCCCCTCTCCTGCCTACAGAATTTTTTTCCACCGTCTTAAAACGTTTCTTCCGGTGAATGAAAAGGTGGAAAAAAGTAAAAATTTACTGTAACTTTTAGTGTCCGCACAATTTCGCAATTTGCACGAAGGACGACGATCTCTAGCGACGCCACACACAGCAGAACGCGCAAACAACCTTTACGCTAAAAGTTTCATCTTCTCACAACATTTCTTCCAGTGAATGGAAATGTGAAAAAACAGTACAAACTTACCGTAACTTTTAGCGCATGCACGAAATAGCAAATTCTGGGCGCCTGCGAAATAGCAATAGCGTTTTAGTGCATAAGGTTTCATGGAATTTTTAAAAATTCTAAATGTTTAAATATCCCTAACTAATTTAGAAATTATTTCATCAGGAAATTTAAATAATTAATTTAAAATATTTTAATGTATTTACAATTTCTGAAAGATTTATTCTTTGATTTTTATGCACCAAATATTTTTTTTTGCAATTTTCTATAATTTTTTAAGTCCAAAACATACTAGTTATGCCACATGTGCAAGCGACCTTCACATGACATATATCATGTCACGAAAACCATTTTGTAAAACCACTTAGGTTGTATAGATGGGCAACATATCCCGTGTGCACAGTGGTTCCCGTATAAACTCTGTGTGCACCAACTAACAAAAGTCTTAAAAAATCTGAAAAAATTACAAATGTTCTAATGAACTTGTTCAACCTATGTATAAAGTTTGAAGATCAAATTCATTATACAGTACGAGTTATAAAAAAGAGAAAACTATATCAATTTTAAACCATTCAAATTTGCCATTATTCTCTCTTTTTTATAACTTTTAATATAAAATAAATTTGATATTCAAACTTTATATATAGGTAGAGCAACCAATGAAGGCATCTACAAAATTTTTTAGAAATTTTTATGACTTTTGTTAGTTGGTGTACATAAGTTTACATGAGAACTCCTGTGTACATGGGATATGTTGCCGTATAGATGGGGGCAGTGGCGGATCCAGGATTTTGAGTTGGGGGGTGCACACTTATCGGTCGGCGGGCGGCGCCGACGCGAGCAGTGCGGCCGGCGCTGGTGGTCAAGGGGCCGGCGCTGGCGGCGGCGCGACGCGAGTAGTAGGCAAATGGCCGGCATGGCGGAGCGAGCATGCGCAAGCGGGCGGGCGCGCGGGCGGCGCCGAGGAGGTCAGAGTGAGTACGGCATGGCCAGTGGTGATGGAGGACCGTGGCCGTACCGCCATTGATTTGCAATGCTGTCATGTGGCAGGTGCCCCGTGGTGGAGGCGGCGATCAAAGTGAGGCGGCGACGGAGAGATAGGGTTGGCGGTTGGGAGAATGGGGATTTGGGGATTTTTCCCCAATTCTCCGAGATGGGGCGAATGGGCGAGAGGAAGCGGTGGCTAGTTGGAATGTTATTGGGTCATTTTAGTGAATCGCTTTCAGTGAAAAGGCCGAATATGTTACTGAAATAGTCTTTTCTTTTAATATAAGGCCTAATAAGCATATATGGAGTTAAAATTTTCTAAAAAATGAGGGGGTGCGTGCATCACGCACCCCTGATCCGCCTGGATGGGGGTATTAAATACGGCAACATATCCTGTGTAGTTAGTTTTGTAACTTGTTGTGTATAATGTACTTTTCAAATAGTTGATACGTGTAATATAGACTTCTACTGCACAAGTGCTTGCTGGTCACTACTCACTAACAAGTGGCAACACTAAGCAGGGCTTTAGGTTGTCGGCAATGGGGCAAGTTGCAAAAACATCCCGGGCAGGGGAGCACTCAGCTAGTCCTCGCGATTGAGCGAAACAACGCCCCCAGATCTCCTCACTGTCAGCCCGCTCCCCCTTTTCCTCTTCGGCGACCTCACCAGAGACAAGAGAAAGGGGTCCCTCCTTCCCTCCTGCCTCCTCTCTCTCCCTCCCTCTGCCCAACCAAATCTGGGCCTCCTAACTTGTTGGCAGCTTCCCCAACGGTGAGGGTTGAGGATTTCGATCAGGGATCATGGTTGGAGGTGGGTGGCGGTTTGTTTGGGAGAGGTGTTTCTAGTTGTATAGTTTTAAGATTTTTAGGGCTCGTCGTCGGGATCTCTCCTGAATTTGGTGACGCTTTTGCTTCTCCATGACGGTTCGGTCAACGCCAGCATGCTGGTTGGCTTTGGATCTCGCTAGAGGAGGTGTTAGTGTTAGTTCCCGTGCGGATATGGCGGTTTGTGTGGTCCTCAGTGGTGGTTTTTTTGACAGCAGCGTTGCGGGCGACAAAGAGAATTACTAGAGGAGCGTCTTCCTTACCAAAGGCTCGGGTGACAGTTCATGATCAATGCCGTAATGGAGATGGTGGATCTTTGATAGAGTTGGGGTAGGGATTTCAACCTTTACTCGTACTTTTCTCTACGGCGGCGCGACAACTGGCTTGGGCAACGAGATGGCTTCATGCGTCTTCTTCGTCTTCCCTAGGAGGTGCGATGTCAAGAGCGGTACCCCCCTTAGCCAATGATGGGAACCCCAAGCTACCGATCAATGGTGATAGCCACGACGGTGCGCTGTTGCGGAACCCTTTAGAGCATCTCCGCTGGTAATTTTAAATGCACACTTTATAACACTATTCACTGCACATTCTATCAATCTCTCTAAAATTTATTCACTGCACCCAGTCTTCAGGAATTATCGGTCACGGTGAATTCGAGTCAGGGTGGTTGGCTGTCTTGTGCAACTCTCCGGCAGCGTGGAACGAGGAGCAGCAGCCAGCAAGTGTGTTTTGAGAGGGTCCTTTGGAAGGCGCTTCTTACATATAACGAGCAAGGTGACCCGCGCGTTTGCGCGGTTAGATTTATGTTAAGATATAGATAGTATATCAGATTAGAATTAGAGTTTATCCCTAATATGTAGATCAGCTTCAGTAGTTTGTTATAGAGGTTAATATCGACCGCTAGATTTACATAATAATATCCATATTCGACGATGTAGATTTTTTTCTTTTTTATATGATTAACGTGAGAATTTCTACTATTTTTTTATTAACATGGGAATTTCTAGGATTTTAGGTTTAATTTGGTGTATCCGTTTAACTCTGCTTTATATAGATAGTAGATAGATAGATAGATAGATATGCTCTTTGCAAGGTTTATGCCTGTGATAATATAATGCCCCTTCTTAAAAAAAAAAAATTGCAAAAACATTCTTGGCCAGAAGTCCAGAACCCAGAAACAATATAGTACTACTGATATTCGGATCCTCGAATTGAAGCTGTTCGTTTGTATATAGCGTTCTTCGCGCAAGAGTCGAAAGTCTTGGAATTGACCCGACCAAGGGCAAAGAACTGCGCCAAAAAATTGCACAAGAAAGAATCGATTGATCATCTTGCTGATCCTAAGCTAGCTAGTAGTACGTAATTCATGGAGTAGCTCGCACCAATGCAGCGGCAAAGCGCAAACTCGATTTCAGCCGCAGACCTTGCAGAGGCAGACGAGCAAGATGACCGCGAACGCCAGGCAGGAGAGCCCGATGGCCACCCCGAGCACCACCGCGCTGGGCCCGCCCCGCGCGTCGGCGCCGCCGTCCGCGTCCCCCTCCCCGCCGCCGTCCTCGTCGTCCGTGCTCCGCTCCGACCGCGCCGTCGCCGGCGGCGGCAGCACGGGGAACCCGTACTTGTCGCACGGCGCCACCCCCACGGCCGCCTCGGCGGACAGCACCGACGTGTTGTAGCACAGCTTCGGGTTCCCGGCCGCCCTGAACACCCTCAGCTTCGACAGGAACCTGGCGCTGAACGGCACCACGCCGTCGAAGTCGTTGCCCTGGAGGATGAGCTCCTTCAGCCCCCTCATCTCCGTCAAGAACAGCGGTATGCTGCCGTTGAGCCGGTTGGAGCCGAGGTTGAGCACCTCCAGCTCGGGGAGCGTGGAGACGGTGTCCGGGATGCCGCCGGAGAGGGAGTTGTTGGAGAGGTCCATGGCGGTGAGCGCGATGAGGTCGCCAATGGAGGCGGGGATGTGGCCGTCGAGGTCGTTGGAGCTGAGGTTGAGGTGGACGATGCCGCTCAGGAGGGTGAGGGTGTCGGGGATGGCACCGGAGATGTGGTTGCCGGAGAGGTCGAGGTGGGTGAGGTTGAGGCAATGCCAGTGGTGCGGGAGGAAGCCGGAAAGGTTGGCATTGGAGAGGGTGAGGGTGGTGAGGTGGTCCATGTGGGAGACGACGACGGCGAGCTCGGAGGCGGAGCCGCTGGCGAGCGGCGTGCCCGCGACGGTGAGGTCGGTGAGGTTGGCGAGGTGGGAGAGCCACACGGCGGAGAGGCGGCGGAGGGAGGCGGTGCAGGAGAAGGCCCGGAGGCCCGCCGCGAGCTGCTCCGGGGGGAGGAGACGGGGCGGCGCGGCGGGGCAGTCGGAGAACGCGAGCGCGCGGAGAGACGGCGCGAGCGCCGCCAGCGCGGCGGCGGAGACGGAGGTGGTATCGGAGCAGTTGGTGAGCGCGAGGGATGTGACGCGCCGGAACGGCGCCCGCCGTCGCAGGACGCGACCACGGCGCCGCCCGCGGCGCAGGGGTCGGCGGCGCGGTGCGCGCGGAGGCCGAGCGACCGCAGCGCCAGCCGCTGCTGCGGGTCCAGCGGCGCGGCGCGGGCGCATGCGAGGGCGCATGCGAGGGCGAGGGCGACGAGGAGGCGGAGGAGCGGGAAGGAGAAGCGGGAGGGGAGGGCGGTGGTCACTCCCATGGACGCGGACCGCGCGCGCGCGTGGGAGCACGAGAAAGGTTTCAAAGCAGAGACACGGGAGGGAGGGAGAGAGCGCGTGGTACGAGGCTTTGTCGTGCGCGCGGGCGCGGACGCCGGACTGTGTGCGGTGCCGGACTGCGCGCGCCCGGGCGCGCAGTCGCGCAGAGTGGCCTGCGACCGCAACAGAGGCAGCTCGTGTCTCGTTATCTGTGCAGGCTCGCCCTTGTCATAAAGCATAAGGGCATGTTTGGTTCATAGCCCTCAGTGGCCATGCCAAAAAATTGGTATGACCATCTTATGGCATCATCAAAACTTGCCAATTCAAAGTGTGTTTAGATTGTAGCCGATGAAATTTGGCCAATGAAAAATCAAAATTAAAAAAAATTCAAAAAATTAGAAAAGTATTTAAAATGGGTTGATTAGGATTTTAGATGAATTATGAAAATTGTTCTATGCAAATTGGACTTTAAATAAAATAGATACAAAAAAGAGAAATTTAAATAGAAAATAAATGAACTCATACAAACAAGAACCCAGCTAGCTAGCTCGCGTGTTGTACTGCTACGTGAGACTGTCACTGGGGCCGCTTCGCGTTGGCTTGCCATGCAAAGGCGCCGGCGGCCGATTCGGTCGCCAATGCCATTGCCTCCGCGCACGTACAAAATCCATTGGCATGGCGAGTTTTGTGTTGGCGTGCCAATTGATGGCCATAATCCAAATAGATGCCAAATCACAAAGGCAAGCCAAGTTTTGGCATGGTAAATCATGGCTACAAACCAAACTGCCCCTAAGTCTTCCTGTGAGCAGCGATCACTTCTGAGGCCATGTTCTTTTCCTTAAATTAAATTAGGTAAAATAAAATTTATTAAGTTTTACAAATTAAATAATGTAGAATTTGAGGACGTGAGCTTGCTCAGTTGGTTGATTCCGAGTTGCGGAATCAACCGATCGGTGGATCGAATCCCCGCGCCTCGCCTCACCTCACCCGTTGCCTATGCGTTGCTCAATCGGTGGACATGCAGTTGAGCAATCCACCGATCGGGAGTTCGATCCCGGCTCTCACCAATTTGCTTGCAGAATGGAGCGCTAGCTCACCGGTGCACAGCGCTGTGAAGACAAGAAGTTTCACTTGTGCACAAGATCAAGACAAGGAAGAAGATGGAGCATCTTTGGTCTCACTGTGCACAGCGTGGTGGTGGTGTCGTGAGGTATGACGCTACAAAGCCGTGAGGAGGACATCTTGATGGAGAAGAACAATCACGACGAGGACGCCGTGCGTGAAGAAAAAGATGGAGAAGAACAAGCATGAACCACGAGCGAGGACGCCGTGCGCAGAGGATAAGGAGAGAAGAAAGATCATGCGAGAAGATGCCGCATGAAGCCAGAAGAAAAAGATGGAGAAGAATAACAATCACGAGCGAGGACGCCGTGCGCAGAGGATGAGGGAGATGAAGAAGGATGATGAGAGAAGAAAGAAGGACTGCGTGCGAGATCACGCCGCGAGGAGCCAAAGTGAAGTGGAGAAGAAGAAGGAGGATATGAGGAGAGATCAAGAAGGAACGCGTGCGAGAGGACACTGCATGGAGCCTCAAGGAGCCAAAGTGAAGTGGAGAAGAAGGAGGAGGATGAGGAGAATCACTTGCGAGAGGGCCCTATGAGAGTTTAAGAGATTGTAAAAGAGAGTATAGATGTAACAAGTCGGTGAGATCGCTGATGAAAAACTGTAAGATGTAACTGTTGCTTTCGTTCAATGAATGGAAGTGGGGTGGTAACACCCTGTTGCAAAAAAAATAATGTAGAATTTTATAGTTATTTTTTGGGGTTTTAAATAGCTTTCTTAAATAATTATTTTATATAATTTTTAAACTTTTCAAAACGTCTCGATGGGTCAAAACTTTTTGAGATTAAAAGTTCTAGCAACTTTTAGCCAAAAAAAGACCTGAATCACGAATCATGTTCACATATGTATGGGTGTGTTTGATTTACGGCTAACTTTAAATCATCGAAAGGTTCGAATTTAATTGGCTACTTAATCATTGGTAAATAAATGAATTAAAATGACAAAAGTTATCAACAAGGAGATAGAATCTTGTCAATGGATGTTTGCGATCTAAACACAGGTATTGTGATGTGGACTAGCAATTGGAATGTGTTTGGCCATCTTTCGATATAAGAAGGGCGGCGATAGTTGGTGTTTGATCTCAATGACACTGTTGACACCCAAATTTGGCAGAAAATCAGATATTTGGAAAGGACCAAATGCGTTAGAATTATTGGGCCAAATCGGAAATGGGCTTCGTGAGTAAAAGAAAATGCATATCGAAGAAGCCAATAGATACAATACTTCGGAAGAAATACGGTCTGATCGGAGGTGTGACGCGGAAAAATAGGTCGTATCGGTATCAGCTTTGTAGTAGTATAAATAGGACATTAGACCTCGAGAATAAGGATCTACGACTCAATATACAAAACCCTTTCTCGAATCCGATCGACCTCGTCGAAAGGCTTCAACTCGCAGGTAAAGCTATCTCGATGGGATAATCGATTCTCTCCTTGTAACCTGTATGCATGGCTGCATCATATTGATCTCGTGTATACAAAGCATGTCAGACTGTCTTGGGATGTCCCGATCTTTGATGTATTTTGGGATGTCCCGATCTTTGATGTATTCTCGCATATTGCACTGTCTCGATTTAATCGATCTGCAATATGTGTTTATCCTGTAATGCCGATCATCGGATGTTTCATATGCTTTTTCTGAATTTGATGTATGCAACTGTCTCGTTTAATCGATCTTGTGTATGCCTTGTTTAGGATTTCGCATCTGTAAATGTTTGTCGATTAGCATTGTATCTACCAATATTAGTCTTTGGATCTTTAAATCAGTTTATTAGTTTATACCTAGACTTGGATTTGAATACTGTCTTGGTCTCACCAATCTATTCAATCTGTTTCTTGGTTTAATCTGACACACTGATACGAAGGTTTATTGCTAATATGTTATAAAAACACCAAAAAGAAGTACAAGATTTAAATTTGGTTATTATTTAGATTTACTTGCTCTATCAGGCTTAAAGCCGATAGACCTTGTAATCGGAATCATTAAAACCGATTACAAATAACCTGATCTGGCTATTAAAAAGCCGATTAGGCTTATATTACTGACGATTTCCTCCTTGTCGATTCACAGGTCAAATCGACTGGCACGTTTGGTTTGAGTTGCGACACAATCACTAGATTGACGCTTCTGCGCGTGTGTTCACAGAAACACTCGTTTTTGTGTCAACAGACACACCATGTCCATATAACATATTGTATGGCATCCTATGTTATAGAATTTATGTGGCATCCCCTTCATCCACCTTCAATCATCTAATGTCTAGGATTAGCTCCAACTTCTAGTCACCTCAAAAGATTAGTAAAAATTAAAGCTTGATCTAAGGGCATGTCCGAGGTGACTAGAAGGCTGATTTAATCCTAGACGTCGCATGATTGCTAGATGGTGGATGAAGGGGGTGACACGAAAGTTCAATGGCATAGGGTGCCATCACGTTCCAACCACATTTCTTTTTTCTCCCGTCGCCGCACCGGTGTGACGGTGTCCCTGCTACCATCGCTATCAGGCCCTCCTAGAAGAGGATCGATATTGGTTTTACACTACTCTCAAGATAACATGCTATAAAATGCCACTCTAAATAGTGCCTCTTCGATATTCTGCCATCTTTAAAATCCATTTTGCACTTATCAGGGACAAGATACGACTCCTTTGCGCTCTTCTTACTCCCCTAGAGCTGCCACCACTACCCTAGAGCTCCATTGCTGGCAGCTGCTATGTACCCTAGGCATAGAGAAAGAAAGGAAAGTTAGGAAGAGGGAAAAAGACAATGACATAATTTTAACTCTGTTATTTATAACTAAAATATCATGTATTAGAACACTAGACATGCATAATTATTGTGATACAGTGATCAAAGCTGTACCATATATAGGGATGGCAATCGGGCGGGTCGGACACGGGTAGGGGTTTTGCTGAACTGTACCCGTGGGGGAAAATCCGACCCATACTGCATTCCATATCCGCTCATGGTATGGGATCAGCATCATACCGTGCCATGGGTATCCGCTACCACGGGATACCCGCTACCCGTCGGAGGGCAGCGTCTTTGGAGTCGAGGAGGGTTGGAGGAGGCTTGCCGGCATCGGGATGGATCGAGAAGTGGCGGCACCAGTCGGGATGGAAGAGAGCAGCGCGTCGGCGTCCGAGGTGGTGGTCTTGCAGCAGCTCTCCCCTCGTCGCGCCCGCGTCAGGGTGAGAGGAGGGCCACGTCTTTGGAGTCGGGGAGGGTTGGAGCCTTGGAGGAGGCTCACGCGTCGGGATAGACTGGAGAAGTGGTGGCACCGGCGTCGGGATGGAGGAAAGGGCTGCACACGCGTCGAGGTGGTGGTCTTGCAGCCTCCCCCTCAGTCGCGCCGAGGTCGGGGTGAGAGGAGGGCAGCGTCTTTGAGTCGGGGAGGGGTTGGAGGAGGCTCGCCGGCGTCGAGGTGGTAGGAGGGCGGCACCAGCAGCGGGAGGGAGGGCGTCAGGGCGCTCGGGGCCGGATTTGGGAGGAGTGGCGACGGCTGGGGAAGGGAGCGAATGGGGGAGGAGTGGCGGCGGCTGGGGTAGGTTTACAGTGAGTTATGAGAGACTGGCCAAAGGGACCCACATGCCATATTTCGGGTGGCGGGTAATGGGTATGGATACCTAATATCCATATCCGTGAGAAAAATACCTGTGGATAGTAAATTCCCTCATACCTGTACCCGTGGGTATCAAACTCGCTCATACCCATACCCGACGGGTAATTACCCGCGGGTATTTACCCATACCCGTACCCATTGCCATCCCGGTCCATATACTCACTCTGTTCTTTTTGTTTGATTTCTTTGACTTTTGGACACGTCTTTAACCATTCGTCTTATTCAAAAATTTAGTGCAAACACATAAAAATATAAGTCATACTTAAAGTACATTTAATAATAAAACAAATAATATAATATTTACATAGTTTTTTTTAATAAGACGAATGGTCAAAAGTGTGTCCAAAAGTCAAAAGCGTCGAGAGGGAGTATATCTTTTAAATTTGTTGCAACACACGCATACACTCGCTGGCACAGGAGAATTTTTTTTTCGGATAGATCGTGGAACATCTGTTCAAAGTGTACTACCAGGCCGGCTTAGATCTCTGTGAACTGAGAAGCCCATGGCTGATTGTCTCTGGGCCTCAAGAATCAAGATGCGCGTGCTCATTTTTTTACACCGGCTCATCGAGATGAAGTAGACGGAGAAGTGGACCACAAGGTCCTCCTTAACGTCACTACTACAAGGCCCGTTTGACACATGGGCCTATGTCTCTACGTCTCTCCCTCTGCATGGACCCCCAATTTTACTCGATTCACCCGGGCATGTGGCTAGTGGCTACCATTCCAACACGTACGTCGACACCGAAGTGCCGAACGATGTTGACGGCTTGACGCTGATAGGATACAGCAATAACTAATCACGTACCACGCCGGCGGGGAGGGCTTTGCTCAAGCCGTCTCAGCTCTCAACGACGACGCCGGCGCTTTTTCTACTATAAAAGCCAGCTGCTTGCTGCACACGATTGACCAAGACCATTGAAGGCGGTGAGATCGAAAGAAGTTAAGAGTGAAGTGACACTAACTCGATCGTGCCAGCCTGCTTGCAAACAGATCCTCGGCGCTAGCTTAATTCTTAATTTCTCACCAATGAATTGGACGCCATGAACGCATATGTACAGATGTGTATACATCATCGGGAATGCATGGGTCGAATGACCGGTGGATCATTGGTCAACCCATCGAGATCACGCTCACGGCTCACGCACGCATGAACGCGTAATTAGCAATGCTACTACAGATACATGCACGTACGTACACACACAGAGACACATGCAGCAGCTAGCCAGCACCGCAGGCCAGCTAGGCAGGGGTCAGACAAACTCGTCCTCCACCTCCTGCATTGACTTGCCGGCGGAGGCGATCTGGCGGTTGGACGTCATCTTCTCGGCGACCATGAGGCCCTTGTAGCTCCGTATCTCCGCCCGCCTCTCCTTCTCCAGCCTCTCCATCTCTTCCCTCCGCTTCTGCACGCACACACGCCAACAAACACACATGCATGCGCACGTTAATTCAGATGTGCATGCATGCGAAGGCAGAGTAAGAGCATCTCCAATGAGGCTGACTCAGCCGGCTATAAGGCTCACACGTCAGTTTTTTAGCTGAGCTGTAGGAGAGAGAGTGCTAAAATTCTAAGCGCTAGCGCTTAGTAAGCGCCGGGCGATTGCACAAGGAACGATGCAGCAACAGGTGCGCTCTCTCTCTCTCTCCTCCCACCCATCCTCTCCCCGAACCCACCCCAACATAGCTGCCTCAAGCGCACAGCTCGCCGGAGATGCAGCCGTCGCCGCCGCCGCCGCCGCCACGCCACGCCAGAGTCGCCACGCGGAGATGCCGCTGCCGCGGCGCCACGCCGAAGCCGGAGCCGCGCCACGGCACCCCGACTCGCCGCCGCGCCACGCCGGAGTCGTCGTCACTGCGCCATGCCGGAGAAGCCGCCTCCGCGCCACGCCGGAGAGCTGCGGCGAGGAGCACGGCATCCTCCCATGCGGCGAGGAGCTTGGCGGCGGAAGGGGGCACAGCGGGGAAGGCGGAGCTTGGCGGCAGCGGCCAGCGGCGGCGGTGAGGGAAGGGGAAGCCTCCACGGCGCGACGAGCTGGAGGGGAGGCCGCGCCGCCACCGGCGGGATGGACGGGAGGGGAGGCTACGGCGGCGCCGGCGGGGTGGACGAGAGGGGAGGCTGCTGTGGGTGGAGTTGGTGGGGAAGGAATGGAGAAGGGTGGGGGTAGAAAATTAATAGAGTGGGTCCCATGAAATATGTGCTATAGCCAGCGCTGTTGGAGCATACAGGCTTTTAGATGAGGTGGATGTGCCACATAAGTATTCTAGCCAGCAGTTAGCTCTAACCATTGGAGATGCTCTAACAACTAGTACTAGATTGCTACGCATTTAAGCCTGCTCTTCATGCCTCATGTATCAGCAGTATATTCATTGAGAAATTAAGCTGGCTCTTGAAGACCTAGCTAGCAGTAGCATGCACGCATGCCAACCTTCTCTTTCAGAAGCATCTTCCTCTCGGCCTTCTCCGCGGCGTTCGATGCGTCTTTCTCGGCTGCATGTAGGAATGTTTGTAGCAAAGGTAAACTTGCTTGAACAGTATCTTTCAAAATTCGAAACTTTCTTGATTAGTAACAATCTTCTGCGATTGTGCCCGATCGAGCAAATTAAAATGCAGCAGTCTACACTATACGGTATATGTGTGTATGTATGTACAGATATATGTACCTTTCAAATCTGTTCGGCGCTCTACCCTGGTTTTGTTCAGCCTGTTGATGATCTCATTGACACGCTTCTCGACTATTAATATACGCACCTGTTAGATTAGACGGTAAAGCTTTTTTTAGATCTGATTAGACAGTAAATCTGTCAATGCTAGATTATACAGTATATATATATAGCGTCAAACTGTGAGATTTCCTATTGTTTCTCCGTGTGCATTAGTAACACTTATTACTAGATTGATTAGTTGACACAGGAAAGCGTGCAAGGGCCAGCTTAATTATACCGTTAAAGAGTCTGCGGTAGCTAAAGCAGATATGCGCGAGCGCGACACAGGCTTTCAAGATTGGTTGCTGTCATCTGAATAGCACATGCGCGAGAGACTCACTGTTCACCTCACGATGCTTTTTCCAACATGATACAAGTCCATAATAATGCAAGTGCTTTGTGCAATAATACACATAGCTTTACCAATTTGCTCATGATTAGAATTGCTACACTGATCAGGTGAGATTTTGTCTAGAGACACCCTGTTTGGCACTCAGGAATGTTTCTTTTATCTTTACCCTTTTTTCTGCTTTTTAATCACATACAATTAGTATTCCAACATGGGTAGCTGCATGGCGCGTTTGATCAGCATCTCCAATGCAACGGATTTTGCAACAGGCTTCCTAAACGTCTTCCTTCCAAAAATTCGGGGATTCTCGTCATTTATCACCCCCTTCCTACTCCAACTGGCTCCCTATATTGTTCCTTGTTTTTCGAATTTCCTAGCTATCTTCTCCCAAGATTAATATGGTGAGTTTTTTCTCCTTTCCCCATATCATTTCCTACTGTAGTGAGATATATATTTGTTAAATGTTGGTGGTGGAGAGGATAGAAATATAGGAAAGTTGTTTTTTTAGTATGCATGCATAAGGAGTTGATTTTACCAGAAAAAAAATAAACTGTTGGGATGGTCTAGCATATGCAACAAAGCTACGCTGACTAGGTGGATGCAGTTTAGTTTCGAAAGCTGTTGAATCCATCAAGTCATAAATATTTGTCACTTGAGACAAGTGCAAGTCAGGTATGAAGCTTAACTACACATATTTTTTTTATTGTGTAAAAAAAATAGAAATATGTGAGTTCTGCGCATGAAAATCATATGACATTATATTGTTACTATATTTAAAAACAAATTGCAACACTAGCTAGCTGGCGCTCAAAACTGTATCATGAGAACAATGCCAACAATGCCCAAAACAACATGTAACTGTGACCGACCGACAGGATGAGCAGGAAGGTACGTGCATGGCAGAGAGGCATTAGCAAGTCGTTCCTACATACCATCCGAGGGTTGTGGAAGCCAACTTGGCCGACATCCATGGGCGGGGCCTTCTTGAGATTAGACCAGGGCGTGTAGACCACCTCAACATTGTTCATCTTGTTTCCTGCACGATAAGCACATGCGCGACGCGTCATCCTCCTACTCCCAATGCCCATCGTCCCAATCCCCCGCGTAGGCCAGATCGGTTTCGGGGGGCCCATGCAGCAGATAATTCACCAGGAGGGGCCCATGGGCCTTGGGGCGCGCCAATAATACAGGAGCGAAAGCTGCCGAAAAGAAAAGAAAATCGAATGGCGAGGAGCTAGGCGGAGAGAGATTCCTCATCCTGGCTGTAATAACAAGGCAATGTGGCGCTGCAGCTTTGCAGGGGACGCGAGCACACGCCGACAGGTCACACCACGCTCTATTTCCGTCCGTGAATGCGACGAACATAATTGGGAACGCACCGATATCCTCCCCTTCTCTTTCTCTACGTCTCTATTTATTCCTATATATGAGTGCTTTGGGTAGGCATTGAGATAGTGTTATCTATAAATGAAAGACGAGAAAGTGTATGATAGGTGATGCATACAACGAAAAGAAAGCACAAGTAAACTTACCATATATTTTAAGACAAAATTTGTGATAAAGGTTAATTTCATCGCGGAGCATGTTTTTTTTTTAAAAAAAATATGAACGCTACATTGGGATGGTTTTTAGTGACGCGGCATCTTAATCTTAGTCGCTGGCTGCATGCTAGCACTCAACTTCTGCTAGCTAGTTCTTTTAAGGGCTTTCTAAGATGTTCATAAACTATTGTGGGTAAGACGTACGGTGGTAGCTCAACGATCTTTTACCCCGTGCTCCCTAGTGCAGAAGGAGGAGCATATATTAGGACAGTGCATGTGTTGCTCCTTGCTGGTTTGGAATGCAGAAATATAGTAATATTTGCATGGATTTCATGAGAGTTTAGATGGATTAATAAACCCTAATAATTTCTGAGCCAAGAGAATAAAATCTACAGTACCATACAGACTATTTATTTGATCGCGTTAATTAAGCACCTTGAATGGAATGGGCTTTTACGAGCTGTGCGCAATCCTCCAATAGGCCTTCGCTGATGCTATCAACCGTCTCGCCCTTCTTTAGCCTCAGGTAGACGTGCGCCGAGGATACCTTGTCCACATGGAACCTGACGAAACACACAACCAGCCATAAAGCAATATAAATCACAGCGTGTACATAACGAACCAACATGCAAGTTATCCCCTATAAAAAAAAACCATGCGAAATATTCTAGTTCAACCCGGCGAAGAGGAAAAACAAGATCCACTCCTACACATCTTTTCAACTTTCAAGTACAAATACAATAAGCAACACCAATTATGCTATGGAATTAAGTATGGAGTCCGGACTATTGTAAAGCAAAACTCCAACAGCATGAAATCCCCTGAAAAAAAAAAGTAGATATTTTGCCCCCTTCTCCCGATGGGATAGAATGGATAGGATCAGGCATGTATAGCTGTAGCTATATAGCGCGCGGCTAGATGGATGACACTGGTGAGAGAGTGATAGCAGCAGCGCAGTACCACGCCAGTACTGGCGCAGGCGGCGACGGCGGGCATGCAACTTGCTGCGCTGCGCAGCTGTGCTTTGTGTTGTGCCTCAGCCCTCATGGTGCATTGGTGCATGTTTTGGTCGCATCTTGATGTAGTTTTTGGTAGTTGGGGCGTTGGAATGTCCCCACCAGCCTCGTCAATGCCGAGTCACACGTCAATCCGCTCCCTCTCCTTCCTCGGCTCCACCTCCATGGCTCCATCTTGGGCGGGCTCTCCCTGCACAGCGGCCGGAGTAGCTTGGTTCCACCGGCGGCGCCGCCGCCACCGTGCATGCCATGTAGTCATGTACTACGAATCGTTACACTACTCTCCAACCGTGGAATGGAATGGCGCTACGTACGACCGGGGAGCTGCTTGGGTTTTGAGTTTTGACGAGAAGAAAACGAGGTGCGTGCGCTCCGGGATCGGAAGGGGATAGCAAGATCTCTGGTGTGTGCGGGGAATGCACGGGCGTGCGCGCGTACGTACCAGACGTCCTCGGGGAGGCCGTACTTGATGAGCTCCTCGTTTTCGTTCTTGTCGGCGCCCATGTAGATGGTGTAGTCGCCGGCGTCCGGCCGCGCCTTGAAGTAGAACACCATTGCCGCCGGCCAATCAGTCTACATACATATGGCAAGCTCTCTTCTTCTCGACGCGCGCTCTCCTGATCTGCAGCGCCTGGATGCTGGATCGGCTGATCAGCTCAGCTCGCTCTCAGCCTCTCACCGACTGAATATTCACTCTCGTCCAGGTGTGGCTTTGTCGCAGCAAGAAGCACAGGAGCGAGGAGAGAGGGGGACGAAACAGGCGATGGCGCGGCGCGGGTGGGTATAAAAGGGCTTCGACGTGATGGCCGGCCGGGGTCTCGGCATCGCCTTGCCTCCCGTGGTTAACTTTGTTGGCAAGGTCCCCTGGGAGGGGTTGGGTCGCCACGTGGATACACGATGGATCGGATTAAACTAATGCGGTTGGGCGACGCGCGGGGAGCGAGCGGGGCCTTATCCTCTGCCGCTTTTGCTGCCCTGCTCCCACTCTCGCTTTCTCTAAACCATTAACCAACCTCCCTCCCTTGCTTAGCCCCCGGTAATCGCTCGCTGATCTGTGCCTGACATGGCAGAAACGGATACGCATGCGGGCGCTCACTCCTCTGGCTCGCCCGTACGTGTTGACCTCCCGGCTACCCCGCCCATCAGATCCCATTCGTCGGTGTCGTAAAAGCCCCGTATCTTTCGCGAAAACGACGTCCGTTTCCACCCAACTCGCGGCCGGACGAGGGCGCGAGTCCCATGCGGCGGCTTTTCGGGCCCGTGCCGTGCGTCCGTCCGCTCCATAGCTCCCGGTGAGTTTTTTCCGTGTGTGGCGGCGCGGTGAAACGCGAGGACGGCAGAGGCGTGCACGTCCCGGAAAGCAACGTACGGGCGCGAGATGGGATCGGTGGGCATGGGCCACGCGGATGGGGGGCCAGGGGGGTTCCGGTTCGGGTTCGCTCGTTGGATGGGTGGATGGAGCGGCCGAAAGCGAGGGCCCGGCCCCGGACCGAGGCGGGCAACCGACCACGGACAAGAAGAGGGCGCCCGAAAGGGGATATATCCATCCGATTCATCAGTCTACCTGTATAGGGAAATACTTGGGCGGATAAATAACCCCGTCTTAGGCTGTTTTCAACACTAATCAATAAATTTGGTCCCGTATAGTCTCATATACATGCTTCCTTTAAATAAAATCTCTCTTTATATTTCTTGCATCTCTAGCAGAGTTTTTTTCATGGAGAATTGTATAGGGAAAGGAGAGAGAATCCCTACGTATAAGAGCATCTCCAAGAGTTCCCAAAAAATAGAGTCCCAAAAGACTGGTTTTAGGATCTCCCAAAAAGTTTTAGGAGATAAAAAACAAACCCTCCTCCAACAGTTCCCAATAATTAGTGCCAAAAAATTTAAATCCTGCCACCTCATCCATGGGCCGAGCGCATGATCAACAGCATCAAACTTACGCCACGTCACTGTCTAGATGCACCACCTTCTGGTTTTCCCCTTCTCTCCCTTCCATCTTCTCCACTCCAAGCCCGACGGTCCTCCCTGTGCCGCACCCTACATGCTCCAAGCTCCACACTGTTAGATCTAAGTGCTAATGCGGAAGCGATTAGGAACAAGATTAGCCTAAAACCGAACCACTTAATCTAACATTTGGGGTACTTACAAGAGCTTGATGATGCCACTACGCAGTGTAGAAACTTAGGCCGTAGGGGCCTGCTTGGTGACGAGCCGATGCAGGAACCCGTAGAGGATGCAGGGAGACGAACTCCTTTGGGCGACGGCCTTCCTACTGCTACAGTGCTGATCCAGATCGGGAGGGGCTTAATGAGACGGGAGAGAGGCATGAGCAACATCACACACCACAGAATTGGTCCTCTTCCCTCTATATATAGCACTGCACAGTAGGGGGCCGCAACCAGGAATTGGTTATGCGCTCCCGATTAGGGCGCCTGATTAGGGGGCTTAAATGACCGTGATTAAGAGTGTTAATAACCATGATTAGGGCGGGCGTGAGATTAGGAGAAATTAACTACCTTGACCCGGTCTGGTTAGCTGTTAGCCAACCGATCAAAACCCAACACACACACCCTACAAATCAAGCACCCCCAAATCATCCAAAGCATGAACCTTCGCTCATAACAACAGATCCTTTGGAAAATGGAAGAAGATAATACACATTAAGCATGCATGTTTTGTTTACCTGCAGTTTGCCGAGATGCCATGTCCCTAGTATACAGACCACCTCAAGTGTTTTGTCATGCATCGATTGCAAACTAAAATCGTCATCATATATATTTTTGTTTTACCAAAGATCAACACCACACATGTAGCTAGCAATATTTAGAACAATGACACCTGCATCCTGATGAAAAAGAACACTAACATTTCGTTATATGAACTAACCAGTTTTCGTTCAAGATCCATGAATGCGGTCAGAAGAAATCGAGATTGATCAGCATGTCTTAGACTGTTCTTCCTTAGTCTACTGTGGCAATGGCCGCCAATGGCGTCGTCGCTCGCCTAGCTAGGCCCAGATGCCGGCAATGCGGTCGGTAAAGAACGCGGAGATGAGCCGCGCATACCACGCGGAGCAGATCACGGGCGACGTAGCCCGGCCATGGCCACGACCACGAGAACGCCCACCGAAGCACGTGCCCGCGGCCTCGCGCCGGCGCCCACGACGCCAGGTAATTCACCTCTGCCGCCATCCTCCGGCTCGCGCATCGCCCCGCCACCGCCTCCTCCATCATGCGCGGATTGGGACCGAATTCGGCCGGATCCAAGAGAGCGGCCGCCGCCGGAGCTTTCTTCGTCGCGTGTCCTGCCAGGGAGCGGGACTGCGGGAGGCGCCGCCGGTGCCGAGGGTCGCCGCTCGCCGGGCTGCTGGCCTGCCGCTGCAAGCTAGAGGGAGGGGGCAGTGTTGGTGGTGGCGACGGCCATGGAATCTGGATCCGGTGGTGGCGACGGCCAGCTAGAGGGAGAGGGCGGCGGCCGCGCAGGTGAGGTAGGGGCGGTGGGAGGATGGGGGTGAGCCACCAGCCTGCCCAGGCACTCATGCTCGTCGTCCTCGGGGGAGCCGCAGGCACTCACGCTCGCCGTCCTCGGGGGAGCCGCGCTCATGCACTGCTACGACGGCTGCAAGCGCAGTAGGGACGGCCTTGACTACGACTTCTACTCGCAGCTGCCGCCAGCCACCGACGCTCGCGGGCATCTTCTCCGGCGCCGACTAGATCCTCGTCGCTATCTTGGGCCCAAGCTCTCCGCATCCGGTCCTAGCTCAATCGCTTCTGCCGCATACCGGAGACCCGGACCGGAAGCGGGGACGTCGATTCGTGCGCACCGCCGGCGGCAGGAGGCGATGACGTCGCACGAGGATGAAGAGGATGGCGCGAGGAAACGATTTTGCCGCGGTCCCGGAAGGAACTCGAGGATTGGAAGCTCAGAGGCCTGGCGCAAATCTGAGGACGAGGAGGGCATGTTTTGGGCGAGCGAATATATTGGGCACCGGTTTAGGGAGCTGTTGGAGACTATTTTTTATTGATTTTAGCCAAAAACTGGTTTAGGGAAAGAATTTTGGGCACTGTTGGAGATGCTATAAGGAAATGGAGAGAAATTCTCTATTTTAGGAAACGAAATAGAAAATGTTGTTGCAACACATAAGGGAAGAATCCGTCCCCTATTTTACGGTAGAGAACGTTTTAGGGAAGCTTGTCGAAGATAACCTTATTTACCTTTGTTATCGTTGCGTTAGAATTAACTACTCCCTACCTCTATCACATAAAGAGTGCATTTATAGGATATTAATCACTAATCATGATTAGATGATCCTATTAGCGTTGACGTAGTTCAGTCTTAAAGAATGCCGGAAAACATAGATGACCTCGTCACGTTCTTCTTCAATAGCGGCGTCACCTAGAGAAACAATAACGTGGCTACGGTCTTCCTATTACTCTAGCGTCTTAACAGTGAGGTCAGATAAGGTATGTGAATTTAGGATTTTATCATGATCGACTTAGATATAAGGTCAATCGTAGACGACAACCCTCTCTCTCCTTATATAGCATTGTGCAGCAGAAGATTGAAACCAAATCGGGTTGGATGTGTCCTCAATCAGTGCACCAACTCAATTATGGATAGAATTAGTTTGGGATAAAACCCAATTAGAGATCGTGTGGACATAAGAGTCCGATATTAATCCCAACATGTTGGTCATGAGATGAGATGCATATACAACCCTGTCCCTCTCTCCCGTATCCTTTTGCAATCCTGAAATTTAGAAACAAAATCACTTAGGTCATTTGTGGTCGAGCTTGGCCAGGAGTAACAGCAGCTTGGGCGAGAGAAAGAAGAAAAAACTGGATGTTTTTTTTTCCCAAAACAGCAGTAGCTTGGAGAGATAGGAGAAAGCAGAACCCGATTGAATTTTGAGGTGAAGATAATTGTAAAAGACAATTGAGAGGACCTAGTTGCGTATGGATCTCGACACATAAGAGACCTTTGAGAGAGAAGTGACAATATTTTGGAAAATTCGTGCTCATATATATATAACAGTTAAGTGTATCTGAATCTGACTCATATATACACCAGTATTTCTGAACCTGACTCAGGACCTGGGCGCCAAGCCACGGAACGGAGCAGTCGCCTGCCGGCCAAGGTCCATGTATATTCTGCCGTCTTTATACGTGCGGATGGGAGCATGGTACCGCTTAGACCCATGCCAGCCACGAGATCTGCGAGTTGCGCGATTCTTATATGCCTCTTGTGAGGAGAGAATTTTTGTTGGATACATGGGGCAGATCGCGTGCATCGGGAATTGGAGTTGAGCACCAGGAGCAGCATCAGCTAGCGGAATAGAGGAATTAAAAAGAGAAGGAAAAGAAAAACTGGAATGTAAAAGGGGACCAAAACCAAAAGAAGGATAGTCCACTATGGTTTATGGGACTCCTCCATTGATTGGTGCTTCAGATACTGTGCAATACTCGGGGTATCATTGTGATGTAGAGTGGGGCTTCCTTGGCATTGCATGTAATTTCTATTTCGGTGATTACTTTTTGCAATATAAAAATCTTGCACAAGAGCTAGGTCTAGCACAAGCCTATTTCAAGGCACCCCTATTATTTCATCTGGAATGTGTGACCACTGTTTCAAAGCACCTCTATTCTTCCACCTTAAACCTGTGTGGCAAGGGGTGGACTGGTGAGGGATGTTTCCTTTCACGAGAGATTTGATACTAGCAGAGGGATTTTTTTATGCAATAATATTTTTTTTGCACATATACAGGGGTTTGCTCCTCCTTTTGTAGGAGAGAGGCATTTTTAGTCTTACAAGGGATGCTTATGCCTCAGAAAAGTGATATTCCTAAGGGCAACGAAGTCATTTCCTCATTCCTTTGAACCTTCTACGCTTGCTCAAGCTTTAACGAGACAAAATAGGTATAAGGTATGTGGTGAGATGAATGGACGATACTTTATCTGTAAGGGCAACGAGGCCATTTCCTTTTTCCTTGAACCTTGCAACCTTGATTTATAGGCTTTAGCGAGACAAAATGGGTATAACAAAGCGCGGTGTGAGATGAGTAACTGATATGTCTTTCCACTGTTTTACTAAAGTACGGCCCTCGATTCGCGGTTCTGGTTTGGTTTGCAAAATTTATTTTTTTTTAATATTTTTTATCTTTCAACATTTGTTTAAATACCCTCAATTTTTTCAAGTACAACCAAAACCACAAATCAAAAAGAGCCTACAGGTTACAAAGGAAATTACAACATCAAGAAGTCTAAGGCCCTGTTTGTTTGAGCTGCAGTTTATCTAAAAACTGCTTCTAGGAAAAGTCACAAAAAACTAGCTTCTCAGATTAAAGTACAATTTGGGCTTTTGGAGGCTTTTAGCTTCTTGAAAGGGGGTTTCAAAAGCTGTCTGTTTGTTTTTCTGGCTTTTGAGGCTAGAAGCTGGCTAGAAGATCAAACAAACGGTGACTAATAATGCTTCTTATAACGCATGGCTATACTTGAAAACACACCCTCCACTGATCAAACAAACAGTGCCTAATAGTACTTCTTCTAACGCATGGCTATACTTGGAAACACCCCCCCCTACTGCGACTGAATTCATCCTCACTCTTCATGTCAAAGGGTGTGGGTGTATTCAGCCTAAGGCCTTGTTCTTTTCAATGTTTCGTTGCGTTTATGTATTACTGTAGCAAATTTGAAAGCGCTCAAAAAGTGCTCTAAAGATTATAAAAAAATAATTAAAAAATAGTTTTAGGATCTTTGGAAGGATAACTAAAAACCACGAAAAATTGTTTCAAATTATCACAACATATAGGCAATATAAAAAAACAAAAAAAATGCTAAAGCAATACGCAATGATACAATACGATGAAAAGAACAAGGCCTAAAACATGGGGCATGTTTATTATTAGCTCTAAATGTTTACCGTATGTAGCCTCAATTGTATAGCAATAAGGTTCAAAGTAAAATATAAAAGGAAATATAGGGTTTGTGTAGGGAAAATAAGGCTAGAGTTAAATAGTGAATAAATAGTGCTAAGATATTCATAAGCAACATATGCTGATATGCCCCCATTGTCTCCTGCCCAACCACTATTTCCTTAGGCAATTGCCCTACGCTATTCATACGGTGGATGGGACACCCCCATTTGAAGCATGGGTTGGAGACGCAACCCAGACTATCCAAAACCTGCCTTTTATCGCAAACAGATTCTTTATTTGATGGGCAACGGTTTTGAACAATTCGCAGGCAACTGGTTGGGTTCCATCTCATACATGCATGACGTAAAAGCAATAGCTTGGGCAAATATTATTCACCGACTGTATTCACAAGACAAATAAACTGCACAGTATGCAAGGATAGCAAGGTCACAGTTAAGAAACAGATCGCACCAATCATTCATTTCGTACAAAGGGGGTGATTGATAAGGTCACGAACGAAATACAGATCCATACGACAGTAGGCAAGCATGGAAGACTGCACATTGAATCGTTGCTGTGAAGATGGTGCATCATGACCTAACAGCATCCTGATGATCTTTGGGTCCGGTTGCCACCCACCACATCGACAGTGTCAGGCACATATCTTCATGAGAACAGTTAAAGATCAGCACATCACTTTCATTAGTTGCAGCTTGCAAAAAAAATAAAAAATGGCATGCTTATGAAATGAAAGTTAAATCGAAGATTTCTGTCCATTTGCTAACATCTTAAAGAAAAATCAGGATGTGTATTCAGAAATAAAAATAAACTAATGCCTCTACGGCTGAGCAAAGATAGTGGAGCAAAGGCTGACAGGGGAAAGACTACCACCTTTCAAATACCAATATGCCAACCCTTTTTTTAAAAAAAATCAATATACTATCATATTGATATGCATAATAGGCAATAGTAAAATTTTAGTCCTCTAGCAGGCTAGCTATGCATATAAATCAAAGAATATGAGCACAAGGAATGGCTTACAGTTCTTCTTCTGGCTCATTTTTCAGGGCATTCTTTACGATGCACTGAAAAGCATCTTCCACATTTGTTCCTTCTTTGGCAGATGTTTCAAAGTAAGGGATGTTTCCTTTTGAGGCGCACCAAGCTTTTGCCTTTTTCTCGGAGACCTAACATAGCAAGATAAGCTCACTAATAGCCCATAGCTTAGGAAATAGTTTTGAGAGAAAATGAGTTAAGATAATTACCACGCGGCCATTGCCACCATCAATATCAACCTTGTTTCCCAGTAGAACAAATGGGAAGTTATCAGGATCAGATGGGCTAGCCTGACAAGTTGGATTTGAAGGTGAGACAGAAATTAAAGCTCAGGCCATTACCACACTATAAGCAACAAAATAGATATTCACCTGAATTAGAAATTCTTCACGCCAGTTGTTCAAATTATCGAATGATTTCATAGAATTAACATCATAAACTAGAACACAGCAATCTGCTCCACGATAGAATGCAACACCAAGACTCTGAAACCTTTCTTGTCCGGCTGTATCCCATATCTTCATATGTTTAAAATTTTAAATATCATAATTCAGAATGCAGCAGAAGAGCTAGCATATTGAAATTGCAAAATAAAAATCAAAACATAAAAAATCTTATTAAGAACTTCAACAACTGCAGGCTTTTAGGAAAATGGTACATATTGTTGATGGTACTGCCATCTCTATCATATTCTTACTATTCTTAACTTCAGATAGAATGCATCAACTTTTGAAGATATTAGGCAACTTTCCTATTCATAAAAACAGAAATTAGGAGATGCTTGGTGAGATGCAGATCACTGCCACAATTGTGGCCAAAAGGTTTGACCAAATGATGCTGGTATTTGGTTCTGTACCACAATTACGATACGACACTTTCTTAGCTCCCTGGTCCACACATTATGCACTTATTTATGTGATAAAATTTGTCTCAACAGTGTCTAGTGATTTGTTAGTCACAAGAATTGCAGCATGGCACACTTTTGTCATAAGAATTTGAAAAAATGATGCAAGCATCCAAGCAGGCCTTTCAAAAGCTTTCCGATTCATACAAAAGAAAGTAACTGACATGGGAAACTATAATTATTTATTTATTTATAGATGAGGGAAACCCCAAGCTCCGAGATACTGGAAATTGAACCAGCTCAAATGTACAGCGTTCAGAAAGGAAAAGACAAAAGGAGGTATGGCACAACACCAGTAGGACCGGCACTGCATACTTGGAACTATAACAATTAATAGCCACAAACCATGTTTATTGAGATTAGAAAAACAACAATCAAAAAAGATATTTCTATTATGAAATAAATACTACAGAAGTTATACGTAAGTATCAGCTGGACAAATAACTTCTGTCATGAGGTATACACTGTCTCACTCTGGTCACAACATGATTCTTTTGAATCTTGGTTTTATCATTATCCATGAGCAAACTTGCCTTCATTGCATGCAACAATTTAAGCCCCTTTCTATTTAACAGATGCCTTGCAATTTCCAAGGTAGGTCTGTGTACATTATTGCCAGTTTGCGAAAAGGTAGTCCTTTTACTTCAGATTTCAGAAAAGGCGGCATGGGTTACATATATATAAATATAGTTCTCATCTACATGGTTTAAAAAATTTATCTTTTTGATTCATGAAAATGGAAAGTAATTGACATTACATATGGAGATATATCAGTCTTTATTTTGCATTTCCCCCCTTTTCTCCTTAAAAGGGAGGGGACCTCATAATGCATAAATATAGTTAAAATAATTGACAGGCACAAATTGTGTTAGGTCTCACATTTTCCATAGTAGGTCCATGTGCATAAGTGCCAGTGCAAATGGTAGTCCTTTGATTGCAGAAAAGGTACATGAGCTGCATATATACTTTTCAGCTACATAATATATATATATATATTTTTTTTGCAGATTAGTTCCCTGTTTCAAATCAGTGCCTTCTACAACATACTATGCACTAAAGGCTAGAAACAACTGCAATAACAGCTAATAGAAGTTGTGTGATGATTGCACTTTTAAAAATATCTATGTGATTCTTCTAAATAGAAATACTTCATTGCTTGCTACGCTGCCAAATTCCACAATCTCTAACTGATAGTGGTAAACATTATAGCAAATAACTCCCAATAATTTAACAATATTCAGTATTCCAACAGTGCTACTCACTTCAGACTTAAGGAGGTGAAATCACACGAAACTGGTTTCTGAAAACAGTTTCAAAGTACTATCATCCACACAACTTAAGCATGATGTGCAAGCATGAGTACATAAGTGCATAGACTAAAAATACAACGCAATTTGTGAATATTCTATGCTCACAAAATTGAATTGCTAAAGATACCTGCAGAGTGAAGAGCCTGTCCTCGAATTGTACCTCCTTTGTAAGGAAATCCGCTCCAATGGTGGCCTTGTACTGGTTGCTAAACTTCTTGTTCACATATCTGAATTACATCACAGCTCAAGAAAACACAAACAAATGAAAGGCTACATGATGATGAAACCAATCAAAAATCGGATCGTAAGCAATTAGCCCAGGGAACTCGAATTGCAGGATACTGGTTCATCAAGGAAGTTTTCCCGACCCTGGATCGCAGGAAGCCACCAGAGAAGTGAGAAAAAGGACAAACCTTTCGAAAACTTGCAGATAGGAGGAGAAAGATCCGAATCACCCACCCGCTGTCGCCGAGGATGATGACCTTGAGGAGCGTGCGGCGTCTCAAGGCCATGGGGATCTCCCAAGGGGCTCGAGCTCCTCTCGCGCTGGAGGGATGGAGGAGGTGATGAGAGAGAGGGAAGAAACCCTAACCAAGGGGCTCGTGTTGCCTGCCTTTGCCGTCGCGGTGGAGTCGTGGTCTCGTGGAGTCGAGGGGTGGAGTTCCGGAGTTCAGAGAGTCCAGGTGCGTATCGCCACAGGCCGGACCACAGAGGATGCACGCGCAATTCCGCAGGATTGCCGCCGGCTTGACCGGAACTCTCCGCGAAACGGTTGGTCTGATGAACAATTGGTGCAGCTTGCAAGACATTTTTCAGAAGATTTAAGAGTCAGATTTTTTTATTTGAATTGTTTTAGAGAGGTTCTAGACGCATCTTCAAGATAGAAAAAATGATAGAAAATCAAATTATTTATATTTTAAACAAAGATAAGCAGATAAGTCAGACACGTCTTTTGTTTGCAGTTTTAGTTTAGTATAGATTTGATTTACAAATTTTATTATTTTTTACGACTCATTTAATAATACTTTGAAATAATATTTTTAAGTTTTATAGGGTTGATCTAAAAAATATATTTTAATATTGTTTTAAGCTTTTCCATAGCTTTTTTCTAAGTTCCTCAACTTTACCAATTATAACCATAAATTAAAACTATGAATTATGACGGCTTAAATCATGACTTATCATTTATAGGTAACAAATAATTGAAAAAATGTTTCATTATAGACATCCGAAGCATTGGATGCTCCCCGTGGCGGATGTGAAATGAAAATATAGGTAGGACAAACATAACATATTTTTTTTATTATATCGTTAAATTGGAGAAAATTTACAAACATAAAGCTAAAAATCACGCTAGTTAACAATAATATCAATATCAATTAGATAATCAAATTTACCCGTTGAATGACATACATAAAAGTTTAAAAGTACTTTCATGAGATAGTAATAATACCATCTAATGGAAATGACGTAGAATGCCTTACAGCCACACCAAATCACCCATGAGAATCCAATCTACGTTTTTAAAAAATGTGTGTTAGAGAAAGTGGGAAACATGAATATGACTTCATTTGAACTATATGAAGAAGAATGAAGAAGAATTAGCAAACATACCACTCAAATGAAAATATCCAAGGGTCGAGACAATTGCATTCTTCTCGTTTTGAGACGCTAAAATCATGAAATAATAGTCTTATCATCAAATAATTTGAAGAGCTCTCTCTCCATGTAGCAAACCATCAAATCATACATCTAAGCATTGACAATCTTGTTGCGTGATTAAGTCTTAATGATATTCATCGCTGAAAATGTTCTCTCAACTGTTGTCGTTGACACAAGCAATAAGGGACAATTCCTTATGTGCCACTAAAAAATTTCTAATCCCCTATATGCCATCTTGTGTGTATGACATGTGGGGTCGTTTAAGTGTATTTTCATTTTTTTTAGTGGCATACAAGGTATTTTCCCCCAATAACAAAGCCAACTCAATTAGCTTGTAGGCTAATGAAAAAACAAATGCATTCCGGTTTCAATCATCTTCGTGGATAGAGCTTGAAAAGTAGCAAAAGAAGCATGCCTTCTCACATGGTCTGCAAGGATAATTCAAACCAATTAACTTTGGACCTTTCAAAATATGTGCCCTTCTCACTTGATATTGGATATTCGTTTTGCATTCTTTAATTAGCCTCCTTAGTGTTAGATCTCCAACTATCTCATTTGGATTGAACAGTCTCCCAACATTTGGTTGTTCTTGCACATTAACTGTTGTTGCACTTGCATCGATCATTACTACCTTGAACTGAATTTGTCGAAATCAAAATTAAGAATTGCTTCATATCGTTGTCCCTACACAAAAAGACAATACCACTGTCATATATAATCTGAAATTGACTGAAAATGCAATCTATTGTAAGCCCCTACGGTCACAAATGACATTCACTCATTTTCAATGGTCTAAATACTACCTCCACTATCGTAAGCCCCTAAGGTCACAGATGACATCCACTCATTTTCAATGGTCTAAATACTACCTCCATCGGGTTGAAATTTTGTGCATAACCTTTTCTCTTCGTTAAGTGAAAAGGAGCTCCTACTAATTTCTCGTAGAAAAAAAAAAACTACAATGCGGAGGGGATTGAGATCCTCTAGTATTACACACAGTAGTATTGGAGAATCTACACTAGCTTAACATTGCACTGATGGCAACCATTGGGTTGAAAACAAACAGGTGAGATCTATAGCTATAGGACCAACGAACAGTGATTCACTACAATGAGATGTAAATAACGATTATCCTTCATATATGAAACCGTGCTTCTGTGACATTGCTTAACAATGTTGGAGGTATGCATCCAGAGGTACCTTCACCGACTTCAAAGTTGGTCTGTAATGCATGTTTTTCTCCATCCTTGCAGGGATGCGTTCAATTCAACTTTTGTGTGCCTTTTATGACTTGTCATCCTGTACAAGCCTTCAAAAGAATATCATGTAAGAGCTTATTTACAGTCTAACCGAGTGGGTTAATGCACATACATACAAGTTACAACTTGCAGAGTTCCCACCCCAAACAAAAATCCCATGAAGAAAAAAAAAACACTGAAAAAAGGGGGGGAACACAATCTCGCAGCGGCAGCATTATGCGCATATATACCGATGAATCACAACCGTTGATCGTAACCTTGACGATCACAGCTAACAATTACCGGACTCGCCGGCTGGGCCGAGGCGACGAAAGCTCCGGCTCGACACGTCACCCTCGACCCCGGCCGGCACGTCCGGCCACCTTGCTGACGGTGGTGCGCCTGCTCAGCCTCTCCGTGCCGGGCTCGCCGCCGGCCGCCGCCTGCACCTCCGCCACCATCTCCCCCGTGTCGGCCGCGCTGCTGGTGTACTCGCTGGACGGGTTGAGCCCGTACTCGCTCGTCGGCTCGCTGAACTCGCTGCTCGTGTACTCGGTGATGGCTCCGGTCCCCGACCCAAACGCCATCCTCCTGAGCCGCCTCACCTGCTCCGTCGTGCCGCCCGCCGTCGACCGCTGCATCGCGCTCTGCCCCGGCGCCACGCCGGCGTTCAGGTCCTCCACCGACAGCTCGCCCTCCAGGTATCGCACGATCTGGGCCATCCAATCACGCAATCGATCCGCAACCCTCGTTAGCGGCCACGGCGGCGCCCGGCGGCGAGTTTTATTATTCAGAAAAAAACACGGTGAATTCAGCAATCGGCATGGAACCTGGGTCATCCGCGGGCGAGACCGCGCGGTTTGGCGCACGGCGGCGGCGGCGCAGGCGACCAGCCGCGCCATGTCGTACGCGTCGTAGTTGGTCCCCAGCCTCGGATCGACCAGCTCCTCGTAGACCTCCTCCTCCACGGCTTTCGTCAGCAGAGGCCTAGCCTGTTGAATAACGAAAGGGAAATCTTTTACCACTGGTTGCTATCTGCAATCACCTAGAATTACTGTGTCACTGAATGTCAAATTATTAAGGACTTTGTTCTTTAAAATTAAAATTAAAATTCAAAGGTGATGCTGAAAATTTGTTATCTATCTGTTTTTATTATATCACAAGTTTAACGGAGCCACGACATGAATAAAATACCAGAAATTATCATGCTAATCAGAGAGAAAAAGGATTCTCTACACCGTTGATTATAGTGAAACCAGATTATAACGAATTAGGCTAAAATAAAGGGTCCTTATTAACTATAATAAATAAATTATAGAAATGGGAGTCCATGTAAACTATGAAGCTAGAGAAGTATAAAACACAATAAAAGCACAAAATTAGAATAAAAAAGAGTCCTATGCCAATTTCAAAGCTAGCCATGTAAATAAGTGGATACCCTGCTCGTTTTTGAACAAGCCTCATTTTTATACGATTTTAAATGGTTCTTCTTGAAGTTTCTAATATAAATTTTTTTTATAACTTTTGACACTCCAAAATCTCTTTTGAAGGATTATAATTTTTCAGACTAAATTTTGAGCTACCGAAAAGAACAAGGTCTAAGTTTGAACATCTAGATTTCAGGCATGTGATGACAGGATTGGATTATGAACATCCACTGATTGTTCATGACTTGAAGGAGACTCACCCAAGAAACCAATGTCTCAGGCTGATATGCTGAAGTTGTCATGATGGGTTTCCTTCCGGTGATCAACTCCAGAAGCATCACGCCGAATGAGAAGACGTCCGACCGGTCGTTAACTTTGCCGGTGGCAGCGTATTCTGGAGCCAAGTACCTGACACAAGTTTTGATAGATCAAGCTTACGCTCCTTATTCATTCATCGTGTAGTGCGAACCTGAGGTACGAGAGGACGAGTTTTAGGGTCGCCTTGCCAAAAGCACGGAAAGATTTACCCGAAAGTTCCCATTACGCGCGTGGAAACAGCAGTAGCTTCTGCTGCCTGGTACTTGGCCAACCCAAAATCGGCAACCTGTATAAGAAGAGTCAAATCCCAAGTTCTCAATTCTCATCACGCATAAATACGACACAGTATGCACACCAAGTAGGCTAGTGGTAACAGTTTCGATCATTTACCTTTGGCTCATAGTTGTAATCCAGTAGAATGTTGGCCGCCTTGATGTCACGGTGGATAATCTTGGGATGGCCTGAGAAACACAACAACCGATACATCAGCGACGCAACACACACACAAAAAAAAAACTTGATATACAGTAGCATAAAGAGCAAGAACTCACAGTCCTCGTGCAGATACGCGAGGCCCTTGGCCGAGCCGACCGCGATCTTCCACCGCCGCGGCCAATCCAGCGTCGGCCGGCCGCTCCCTGAGACCAAAGCTCTCGTGTGGATCAATCCCAGTGGCCAGTTCCACACAACATTCAGAGACAAATACTACCACCAGACACCAGTACGCTCTACGCCAGTGTATGCGGGTGTTGTACGTACCGTGAAGCTGGAACTCGAGCGTCTTGTTGGGGACGAACTCGTAGACGAGGAGGCGCTGCTCGGCGTAGAGGCAGTAGCCGACGAGGGAGACGAGGTTCTTGTGGTGGACGCGGCTGATGATGTCCACCTCGGCGCGGAACTCGCGGTCGCCCTGGCCGCTGCCGGCGCGCAGCTTCTTGATGGCCACCGCCTGCCCTCGCACCGTCCCCTTGTACACGTGCCCGAACCCGCCCTCCCCTAGCAGGTTCGCGTCCGAGAACCCGTCCGCCGCCGCCGCCAGCTCGTCGTACGAGAACGTGCCGCCGGAGAAGTGCGGCAGCGGCGACTCGCCCGGGCCGCCGCCGCTGCTCTGCCACGAGTGCATCAGCGGCGGAGTCGAGGAGGGCGTCGACGACAGAGCGTGCGACGGCGGCGCCGGCCGCCGTGGGTCGTAGAGTTCGGCTGGTGGCAGGAGAGAGTTAGTATGAAGAATCAAGAATGACCTAATCATAACAAAGAAATCAAAAGAAAAGACGAGAGGAGAGTGGAGGCAAAACAGAGTATCTCCGTGCGTAATCGATGGCCGTGAAGCCTAGAACCGCTTGGATTGTGCCTCGAGAAAAAAAAAATGCTACTAGTATCGAAATGGCGCGAAGGTGGCATTTGAGACAAGCAAGCAGGCAAGTCGCACACTTGCGATTATGGAGGTGCCGCTGCGTCGCCAGGACTCGCTCTCATACCGCGCATTCTGGGACCCGCGGCCGCGTGGCGACGCGTATCGACTCTGAGTTCTATTGGGACAGTCTCGTCTCGTGCATGTCAATTGCCAAGACAAACAATGGCGCGCGTCCTCGGTCCACGGCGACTCGATGTGTGTATGCCCAAATGTATGTACGTGCATTAGTGCATACATACCTGGGAATCCCAGCGGCGGTGGCGGCGGCTGGCGGCGGTGGCGGCGCCGCTTGGCCACGAAGAAGTAGATGAGCCCGGCCGCGAGACCGAGCACGACCACGGCGGCGACGGCCACCCCGACGGCCACCGCCGTCCCGTTCTTCGACGGAGACGAGGCCGATGTCGTCGGCGATTCCGCTGATTGCGGCGGCGGGGGTGGCGATAAAAGTATTCGTGAAGGCGGAGGCGCTGGTGAAGCCGGCACACCGCTAGGGGGCGGCGGCGAGGCTGGGACGCCGTCAGGCGGCGGCGGCGAGGTTGGCACGTCAGGCGGTGGCGGGCTCACATCGGGCGGTGGAGGAGATGACACTGGCACGGGCGGGGGTGGGCTCCGCGTCACGGGCCTAGGCGGAGGCGGCGACGGCGTTACCGGCGTCGGTGCTGGCGTTGGGGTTGGTCGAGGAGGTGGCGGCGGAGGAGAAACCGCCGCCGCCGCCGGCGGCGGTGGAGGAGGACTCGGCGTAGGCGGCACGGGCGCTGGAGTGGGCGGCAGAGGCGCTGGAGTAGGCGTGACCGGCGGCGCGGGAGTGGGTGTAACCGGGGGAGGTGTCACCGGCGGCGTGGGATTGGGTGTGACCGGAGGAGGGGCCACGGGCGGCGTGGGAATGGGTGTGGGTGTAACCGGCGGAGGTGTTTGCGGCGGTGGAGCCGCCGGCGTGACCGGCGCCGTGGGTGCCGGAGTCGGGGTGGACATGGTGGCGCGCGCGGCGTGCAAGCACTCGATCGCTAGGCCGAGACCACGAGAGTCCACGGCCACGGGCAATGTCGCCAATATAAGAGCTAGGGTGGTGCAGGTGCAATTCCTATGAGCTGGACGCAGTTAGCCGCGCGGTGGTTTTCGCGGCGGCCGCGTACATTTCCCTCGGTTGCGTTGCTTGCCCGGTTCAGGCGACAGCGACAGCGACAGCATGCATACACATACGTAGTACATGCTTATGGTCTGGGCTTTAAAGAAACTTCAGAATTAGCCAATCTTTTTTCTTTAATCCAGCAGCTGATGTTGCGAGATAACGCTGACCGTGCCAAAGTCAAGAGTTTGATCGGATGAAGATCCGTTTATGCTAGTATTAAAACGGTGTTGATCAATGATCATGTGGTGTGTGTTAAGGATCAGGGAGTTTCTCCACGGCAGGTAGACCTGGTCAGAATACCGAACCGGCAGGCAGACTGGCGGACAGCATGGATCAGCTAAGCAGCTTCACCTACCGTTGCCCACTCCAGTTGCTGACGGCTCAATCGCGTGCAGTAGAAAACGCCACGGCCGACTTGTAGTTTTTCTAAGCATTTTCACAAAGCAAGTACGGACGGCTGAAATGAGGATTCCTGTCTTTTATTTACGACGTAGTCTTACTGAGCCCGTCGTCATTTTTTCTTGGCATCGTTGATCCCAGCCCCTCAGCTCACCCAGGATCTGCCGTCCATGCTATCATCCATCTGCAGTACACCTTCTATGCTTCTGGCTCCTCCCACCTCTATGGTTGGATTAAGATCTTGTAATCATTTTGTTTTAGATAACTTTACTGCCCTTGCCAGAAAACACTATAGCAAAATATGGTGTAATCAGGAATTTGGTCTAAAAACGGAAATGAAAATATTATGTGCAAACTTGGTATATGGCATAAACCAATGATTTAGCACAGCACAATATTTGCCGATGAGTCATGGGGCAAATGCAGCGAGCTAATGTGAGCTAACATGGTATCGAAACTCACACTTGAGTTCTAAGAGCATCTCCAATAGGGCCACATCAGCTGGTTATAAGGGTTTCACATCAGTTTTTTACTTATGTGGAAGAGAGAAGGAGAGGAGAGAGATAGAGACTAGCTCTTAATCAAGAGAGTCTCTAGCAGATTACAAGGTGGATACACACTATTACATGTGGACCCAAATTAATTATAAAGACAACACTATAGTTAGCACCATTGGAGATATTGTCTACATGCTATCTCTTAATACCATGTCATTTTCTTATAGCTAGCACCATTGGAGATGCTCTAATATAAAAAAACACCGGAACTATGATCCGGATGATTCCTTGTGTTCATGTTCATTTCGGTGGATGGCAGGATCTTGGAATAACACGCTGGCAGCAGTTAAGAACTTTAAACTTAAGATGATCACACCAAATTCGCAGCTATTCCAATGGATCAAAACATCATAAATGAAACATGGAAGGGCATTTTTATTGCCAGCCTCAAATCTCCAAATTCACTATTCATACAAGTCTATCAATAGTGAATGATTTGTGGCTAGCAATAAACATGCCCTACGTAGAGCTAGTACAGACCTAGTAAGCAAGAGGCATCAACAGGCGCCAGCTGTTCAATACAAACCGTTATGTCCAGATCGATTGAAACCATTTCACCCGTAGATGCAGGTGTTCCATTTTGATCAAGATGGCATTTGAGCTGTAATTAAGCCAGCAACTGTTTTCCATTGGTGTTGCCAGGATCCAGCAGGAAATAATTCGAGAAGGTACATATCCATTCTATGTAGTTTCTTGTTCAACAAAAAAGGTTTGCAATTGGGAGTTGCTAGACAACATATCAACATCAGAATAATGCTCGGGGCTTTACACAACTAATGGGAGCCTTTAAACACATCATTTGGTTGTCACTTGTATATTATGATTTCCAACAAGGGCATGCCATAGATTGAACCTATCTCATGCACTAGCAACAGCTGATAGGAAAGATCATGTGTGCAGCTGATAGAAAAGATCATGTGTGAAGCCTATCCGTATATGCAAAAAAGAGACATAAGGACTAGTAAACAAAGATCATGAAATTGAAATGCATAATTATTAAACAACAAATCACTTCAGTTGTGAACTGACTGGAAACAATAGCATTCTCAGGAGAGGTCTCAATTCAAGCAGGTCTATCAGTGTTTCAGACTTCAAAGAACATTTTCAGTGACTTGCTATGCAGACAACATGCACAGCATCAATGTACTCAGCCTACAATCAGTTTTAAGAGATACAGTGATCTTGATTATTAACTTATCTTACAATAACAATCATTCTACTTTTTCATCCACCCAGCCAATCCAGCTAATCTCAGTCTCATACATGAAATTTCTAGCATCAACGACCCCTAACTTAGGAAGCTCCAATGCTATGTTTGCAAATTCCAGACGCGTATGGCATGACTAAGATAAACATAACAAAAAAAGTCTGCCACAGTACAGTCCCACCACAAAAAAGGTAAAATGTTCTCTTCCTTTATTGAGAACACAATGCTAAAATGTCCAGTTCAGAAGAAGAAAAAAACGAATAGCCCAATCCCCTCATACCAATCTCCATTAGACCTGCAACATAAACAAAATCACACAGGACACCGCATTGCTGTTCACCCCTCAAATTAACCAAATCAAGCATCTCAGGTTTGAACAATTGAGAAGACGACAAGTCATTACACCTTATTCGTTGGATCCCACACATCAGTTCATCGTTCCAACGTAGTACTTAGTCTAATGAAAGCAGTACGGGCACAAACCGAACGGAGATCGGCCGACGGCACGAACGTCAACCACCGGCGGCCGCGGCGCTCACAGGAACTTCCTGTACGGGCGCTTGGCGTCCTCGTCCTGCATATGCTGCAGCCAGACAAGCACAGGATCTGGATGAGCGGGAAGTTTGCGGAGAAAGTTCCTCGAGGGCTACGAGGGAGCGCATGCTTACGAATTCGCGGACGATGCCCTTGTAGACGAGGATGGGGACGGCGAGGCCGAAGAGGCCGACGATGGCGAGGCTACGGCGGGTCCAGCGGAAGTTGAACTCGAGGTTCTCGCGGCCGGCGTTCCACTCCTCGATCCACCGGTTCTTGTGCACCTCCATCCCGCCCCCCATCTTCTCGCCTCTCCTCGATCCGCCGCTGCCTCCTCTCCGCTTGTGAGGATTTGCTGGTGGCTCGCGGAAGAATGGCCTGGTTTAGTTTGGCCGTATGGATTGGGAAGGGAAGACGGCCGCATCTCTCCTTCACTAGGATTTAGGATGCCGCTTCCAGAGCATGGACACGTGATGCTCCGATGGTACAAGTTGTGACCGTGTTCGATTCGCGAAGACGGGTAATAAGAATACGCTACCATTCCGGGAAAAACCCGCACGCGAGAATCAGTGAATCACAGTCCGAAACAGTGTAGCATATTTTTCCCCTAAATTTCACCAGCTGATCAATTATATGCTATTTTTTAATTTTTTAAAGAAATTTCTTCAAACTGGGATACAAAATGATCTTTTTACCTCTCTCTTTCTCTCTTCACCACGTTGCCCCACCGAAAGCTCGAAATTTGAGAAGAAGGGTCACCATGTCGTCGCCCATCTACACTTTCAACTCCCTCCCTGGACCACCATAAACTCGTGACTCTGGACTTTCTTGCGCCACATAAAAGGTTTGATGCACCGTCGACGTCACCACCGCAAACCTAGCTTCTTCCCTTGAGGTGCTACCGGCCTATGTCTATCGACTCCCTCTATCGTCACTCACTCCACGCATCCATACTCCCTCAGCCACGACCAACAGTCCAACACCAACACACTAATGTAAAGAAGGGTCGCTATCGTTGTGCGTTGTGCCACTGTTGTGGTCATCGTCACTAGAATCCAAGGCAACACGTCATCACACTTGTCAATCTAATCCTTTTCCATCCTTGATCTAAGCTATTTATCACCAGAGCATCGTCATCCGTCATGCTGATGCGCCACAACTATTACTATCTGCCACTACGCCGCTGTGGTTCTGCTCCAACTTGTATGAGGCCTCTTGAAGCATCCTCGAACCACCTTCATCCTCCTCACATCACCGTTCTTCCTTGCCGTGCCTCCTACCGCAACCGATGCATGACAAGCTCATGTCCTGCTAGCTTTATAATGTACAAGTGATCTCCATAGCGAGGTCGGAGCAGTCGGGAATCGTAGTATTAGTAGCGACTGAGCGAGCTAACATTACTAAACATTGTGCAATTTTGTATCCATAACTCATTTCATTAAATTCAAATCAATTTTTAAAAACAGGAATGCTAGAAAACGGATGATCGTTTATACCTTTTTCAACAAATAAGCTGATAACACATAAAAAATCAGTGATAATGTCAACTATGAAACTATATGAAATAACAGAAAATTTGATGAAATCAACTAATGAAATTACATAAAGCTAGGAATTCGTTGAAATAGTTCTAGAGAGAATTCCCTCTGTGCCATTGGAAAAGTTTACAATTCCCTATCTGCCATTCGAAATTCTCTCTTCCTTTACATGCCACCGGTTTAAGTTTTTTCTTCCCCTAGTGCCACTCAGGCGGTAAAGAATATAACGGAGTTAAAAAATGACCATTATGCCCCTACCTTTTTAATATGTTACAAAATAGGGAAAATCATAAAAATAGTATATAATTCATAAAAACATAAGAAAAAAATTCTACAGATTCATAAAATTATGTATAGCCATATTTGAAAGTAAAAATTAAACTTTCTGGATGTAAATTTTTTAAAAAATTAATGAAACCTATCATGCCTCATGAAAAAGGACAACAAAATTTGAAAATACCAAATGTTATAAATATTTGAATAGAAAGTAGAGCATGATTTTTCATAAATTTAAAATTTTGAATTACTCCATTTGGAGTTAAAATGAAGGAGATATGTTTTTTTAATGTTTTAATTCGAAGGGGCATTTTAGACATTAATGTACTTTTTAAATGGCTAAAATTAACGGATTTAACGGCAGTGGTACTGAGGGAAGAAAAAACTTAAACCAATGGCATGTAAGGAAAGAGAGAATTTCAAATGACAGAGGGGGGATTGTAAACATTTTGAGTGGCATACAGGGAATTCTCTCATAGTTCTAACGGACCACAGTTGACTAGCATTCAAAAAGACAGCCCTATTGGATTTTATTCTTTTGCATTGGCTTCCTTTTTATTGTGAAAATAATTTTAACCAAAGTGTCCCCAAAATGAATCATGTTAGGATATGCGTCGATGTAAGATCACGAACGACACCAGAAGACACGATATTTGGTAACGCAGTTCAGCTTTCGCCTATATCTGCGGGGCTCTGATTATGGCGCCTCTCCCGATCCATAATGCCGCAAAGACACCTGACACCAGTCACGACTACATGCCGTCAATGACCTTCTTTTGTCTATGCTACTATTACGAAGTCGTTTTCTTGGTTATACCAGAGCTGCCTCCCTTTATATAGTGGATACCTGGTTAGAGTCAGACTCTAACTCTAAATTAACCTTTTCTATTACAACACAGAGTTCATGTAAGTTACTTGTACACATATTCGACACAAAAACTAACAAATCATATAAAACATTTGGAAAATTAAACTTCAAAACATTCCGCGTCGAGCCCCCTACTCCACTAGATTATCTCCGATAGCTTGAATTTCTTCACTAGCATACTTTCCATAGCAAGTAGCCGGTTTGAAATGCCACCAGCCAAAAATAAAAAAATGTATTGGTCTAACAATCACCAACAGTTCTCACGATTGATGGAATCATTTTGTTAATTGCGCAGATCTTTTTGGATACTTGGTTAGTAAGCACTAAGCATTGGGGCCATGAGTCCATATGACAGCTGCAAGTGGGGATGGCTAAACAGACCGTATTCAAGCCATGAAAATGAAACACTTGCAGTGGGGAAAACGTGGCCCTTATCAGCGATAACCCTCCTTGTTATATATCCCTCGCTGCTTCAAGATTTCAAACTCGAAAAATCTCGGTGCGGCCGGGACCAATCGGCGCATCTAATAGAACCGAAAACGCATCTCGACCACCACAGTAGAGAATCATCCACCCCTAGAGATCCCCGATTCCGAAGCAGGGGAGGCTCGAGGCTCGCCCATGGCGCTCGGGTGGCTCAGGGGCGTGGGGGCGCAGGCGCAGAGCGCGCTGGCATACCAGTGGAGGTGGGAGGAGAAGGCGGGGCTCGTGGTGTCCCTCCTCGACGACGCGCTCTTCCACGTCCTCTCCGCCGCCGAGGCCGTCATCCTCTCCGCCGCGCTCTGCGGCTTCTTCCTCTGCTGTGGCTGCAACATCTGATCTGCTCACTCCTGTGGGCTGTGGCTCCCTCTGATCTGGTCCGATGCGGCGGAGGCGGCCGCCAACCATCGACACAAGAAGCGGGTCAGGGCAGAGACTCGCGCTCCCCATTCTTGTCCTTTGCCGTGCCGTCCGTAGCTTGCTCCATGTTCCTTCGGCTGCGTTTGATTGTTTCTTTTTTTTTTTTTTTTTGAGATCGCAGTGGGTGCTTCACTAGTTCACTCTTTGCAGTATCTCTTACCTGTTTGCTCCTGGAGTCCTGGAGCAAGCAAAATTTTGTAATGCCGTGGTTGCCTGGTTGGTGTCCCCGATCTAATGTCTTCTTCTTTCAAGTTTTGCCGTTACCAATTTGCCATTGTCGCAACACATCTCCGGAATTTTGTGTGCGCTTCTGTCATGATTTTTTTTTTTTTGAAAGAGGGGCAGGAGAACTGCCGTCCTATTTCAATGAATAGAAGGAGAAAATAAAATACAAAACCCCGTGTGGATCACAACACTCTGCTGCAACCCTGGCCGAAGCCAGACACACCTCTGACCACTACCAGGAACACCAACTACAAAAGAGAAAGAAGGAATGCAGCCACATTGCTGCCACCAAGGCCAAAGGCCGAAGATGAGAGAGATACAAGGGGGGAGAAGGGGAAACACCACCAACACTCACACAACGACGAGCGACTCCTGAAGCAGTAGACCCGAAAACCAATGCGTAAAACGGCGAACACGACGCCTCCAACAAGGTAGCGACGCAGAGAACCCGCCGCCGTCGCAGAACCGCTAGGATTTTTATCCAGAGTAGGAAAGGTCCGAAAGGTGATGCCTCCAACGAGGGAATGACACCAAAGGTGACACCAACACCAGTCCGAAAGGGCAGGGCTTTTGCCAGGACTCATCCTACTAGCGCCAAGGCAGGCCCGCCAAGGTCGAAGCACTAGGAGAACCGAGCCGCCACCAAGACGCAGAACCGGAGAAGCGAAACACGCACGCCGCCACCCGACGCGGAAGAAACCGCCCACGCCACCCGACACCTCGGAGAAAGGGAGGGTCTCGACGGCGGGGACGGGACCAGGCCAAGAGGCAGAGAACGAGGACGTCGCCGGAACAAAGTCGCCAGCCAACGTCGTCGGAGAGGGGCCACCACACCTGGTGGCCTGCGCACGGGAAGCGAAGGAAGCCAGACGCCACGTCACCTAGGCGGCACAAGCCGAACCCTGCCACTAACCTGGAAAGCGCCAACCTACGCCACCGAGCACCTCGCAGGGAGGGGAGGGCAAGGAGGCGAGGATGGGACCAGACTAGATACAGGGGTCGCCGCGCCGTCCGAAGACGAGTGACCGCCCATCACGCCACCACGGGAGGAGTCGAGGAGCCGCCGGACACACGCCCTTGAGCCCACTTGCTCGCCCGCTCCGATCACTACTGGCGGACCCCTGGCGGCATCCATCGACGCGGGCTCGGAGAAGGGGAAGAAGGAGGAGAGCCGATGCCGAAGCCGCCGAAGCTCGAGGCCACCGGGCTCACGACCACGAGCACACCCGCCCGACCGCCCGACCAACAACGCCAGATCCAGGCCTCCTGCTCACAGATCCGGCAAGAAGCGGCCCCAGGCGGTCACCCGAGACGCCCAAGGGAGGAAGAAGGAAGAAGGAAGAGGGAGACCAGCGACAACTCCACCACAGCGCGCAAAGGTAGGGAAGAAGAAGGGGAGCATCGCTCCACACCGCCACGACACCCGGCCGCCGATGCACTGCCAAAGGCACTGCTGGAACAGGACGTCGCGGCACCAGATCCACGCAGCACCAAAAACGGCCACTAAGGTGTTGGCCATTTCCAACCACCGATGCACCTATCAAGGTGGTGCCAGAACTGGCTAGCGACGTCAAGCTGACACGGATCCTACTAGCAGCCACCAAGGCGCCGGTCACAAGGAGGGAAGGAGCGCGCCCAGCCACAACGGAGGAGGAGGAGCGACGAGATGCGCAGAGACGCCGCCGAGCCGCGCCGCCGTGGTGGCCGTGCCGCCGAAACCGCGCTGCACCGCACGCCCACGAGAAGCGGAGGTAGAGGGCGCCGCCGTCTTGGCAAAGCCACGAAGAGGAGGGACGGTGGCGAGGCGGAGGAGAGGCCACGCCTCCGTCTTGCCGCCGCGCCGCCGTCACCGAAGGAGGCCACGGGCGCCGTGAGCGATCGATGAGGAAAGAAGGAGGCCGCGCGCCACCACCGCGCCGAGGGAAGGACGCCGCCGCCGCCATCGATCTGGTAGGAAGAGGAGCCGTCTGCCGAGCCGCGCCCGAAGCGCCGCCAAGCCCAGCGCCAGCGCCGCCCATACATGCGCCATGCTGAAGCAGCGCCCACACAGAAGTCAAGGCCATTGAAAGCAGCTTTGCCTAGGCAGCGCCCACCTAGGCCGCGCCGTGGTGGAGAGAGGCCGGCCCGAGCTCGACGCGGCGGCAGCTCAACCACCTCAACGAGAGTAGCATGTCCACGGCCGGCACCGCACCCAGACGGCCGGGCGCGCACCGCCACAGGTTGCCTGCCAGCCCATTGAAAGCCAGCCAGGCCATTGCTCCTCCGGATCTGGCTCAGCCTCCGCCCGTCCCCCGACCACAACAGCCATAGCGAGGAGACGGGAGGAAGAAAAGGGGAGGAAGGGAGGAGGAGGAGAGTGGGAGGAGGAGGCAAGGGGAGGGCGGCGGCGGCAGCCGCCGCCCGCCGCCAAGCAGCTAGGGTTTCGGCGGTGGGTGGTTGGAGGAGGATTTGGGGGCGCCGCCCGAGTCGCCCGCTCAGGACGACGCGGGGGCTTCAAAATTTCTCGACCTCGAAAAGAAAATCTTGATTGTCATGATTTTTTCGCTTTCTCTTTCGGAGTATCTGCTTGCTGCTTGCAGTTGCAACTTTGGCGAATTGGGGTTCTTCCGTTCTTGTGCTTCTCGCCTGCTTACGTGGTCGCGTTCGTGGCTCCAAGTGGAAGCCTTCTGTGTTTCGTCCATGGCCGGCTTCCAGGCCGCCCAAGATTGACGGCCAGTGCTCTGCAATCTGCACCGATGAGAAATGGAACGAGCAGGCCAAAGCACGTGGCACTGTGGCAGCGCACTTGCTGCACATAGCGGACGCTTCAAAACTCTTCGGAACGAGCAGCTGACAGGGAGTTTTTAAAAAAGGATAAAGTACCAATTTAGTCCCTCAACTATAGTTGCTGGACCACTATGGTCCCTAAAGCTCAATACCGGAATTTTTAGGTCTCTCAACTAGCAAAACCAGTCCTGAGTGGTCCTTTGACCCGTCAATTGGGCGGTTTTGAGGTGGGACCGCAAACATGGCATAATTTTGCTGATGTGGTGGCCATGTGGCATTGACCAAGCTGCCACCTCATCCGTTCCATCTCTCTCTCCTCTTCTAATCTCTCTCCCCCTCTAATCTCTTTCTCTCCCCCTCCCCCGACCATGCGAGCCCGTCGTCTCCCCAGATGTGAGCGCGCTGCTCCGCTCTCTGTCGGCTCACCCTCAACATGCCGGCGACGACTTCGCTATCCTCCAACGCCGACAAGAGAGAGAGAGAGGAGATGAGGATAGAGAGAAAGGGAGAAAGGAGGAGGAAGCGCCGTCGCCATGGATCCGGGAGCTGCCGCCGCCACGTCCATCACTGCCGCCACGAATCCACCGTCGCCGCCACGTCTCCGGGAGCCGCCACCGCCACGAGTCTACCGCTGCCGCCATGGATCCGCCGCTATCGCCATGGATCCGCTGTCGCCGCCACGAATTCGGGAGCAGCCGCCGCCACGTCTCAGGGAGCCGCCGTCACCATGAGTCTGCCACTGCCGCCACGAATCCGCCGCAGCTGCTACCACGAGTCCAGAGAGAGAGGGGATAGAGATGAGAGAGATGAGACCGAGAGACGGAGAGAGAGGTGGGAGAGGAAAGAGATGAGAGAGATGAGACTGAGAAAGAGAAGTGGGAATGTGGGATGGGGAGAGAGACGTGGCAGCCACGTCGGCTATATGATGCCAAATATGCAAAAATCCCCCAAAACCGCCCAATTGACCGGTCAAAGGACCACTCAGAACTGGTTTTGCTAGTTGAGGGACCTAAAAAGTCCGGTATTGAGCTTTAGGGACTAAAGTGGTCCAGCGACTATAGTTGAGGGACCAAATTGGTACTTTTTTCTTTAAAATATAATATAAAGTGCGAAAAAAATTAGAAGAAAAGACGGTGGAAGTAAATAAAAATGAAAATAAGTGGGATATAGGCCTTGTGTGATACGGCGTGGTGTGCCGTAGCGTAGCGTGCGGGATTCAAAATCCCGCCGCTGCGCACGCGTGAGCCCGCGAACGCGACGCTACGCTACGGCTCGGCACGCTCAAACGCACAACGTCATAGAGTGCCACATGTAGATGCTTTTAAGCACAGTCGTTCTGTATGTCGGTTGCGTTCTTTTGATACACGCATTGTGGACATCTCAACGATATTATCCATTTGGGGTGTTCGTCACCGTAGCCAACACTGAGTCACTGACGCGGCAAATGAGTGAGTAGTGATGCAGTGGTTGTCAGGAGAAGATTAGTGATGGGGCAACCTTTTGTATAAGGTGAACAACGATGAAGCAAGAGCAAATAGCTAGATCACATGCTGAAAATGATGCTTTGAGTTCCTTTATAAGCTGTGAAATACGATTTTAACATAAAATGTTATTAGAATTTTCTTTTCCAAAGAACTATAAAATCATCAACAACCATTTTCTCTTTATTACATTCGCTTCTCTGTTCTTTCTCCATATTTTTTTTCATTCCCTACCATCTCCGACAACATCCCTTTGAAAAAGTTTGTTAAGAAATTAGAAAAAAAAAATTCTTGTGAAGGAAATGCACAAGAAATTTCTTTTCAAAAACAGCGAAAACATACTAAAAAAACTAAAATCATATGTCTTTTCAACACATAAATAAATCGTTAAGCTGTTAAGCCGTTAAACTATGAAGTTGAAAAGAACAGATCTAAATATGCGGTGATATTGGCTGTGAGAGGTCTGGCCATCTATTTGTATTGGTGTAGCTGGCTCGAGGATTCTTGTTTATCACGCACGCACACTGCACGCACCGATGCAGGGAGCCATGTGAAGGAAGCTGGAACAATCGCGTAGAGTGGTCACCTGCTGAATTTTCACGTGCAGGAAGTGGACAGTTGATAAAAGTAATGTGCAATCTTAGAAAGTCATAAATCGATCTCTAAAATATCATGCATAAAATGATTCCTAAAATATCATGCCTCAATGACGCATAACGAGCTGTACAGCCAATCTCAACTTCGTGAGCTGTACAGCCAATATCAAATCATTTCTTCGTCGATCCAACGGTTCATACAACATAAAAATACTACTTTATTATTTGGTGTGTGTTGAAACTTTTTTGTGTGTTGTCATAGTAGAGTATTTGTATCCATGTCGATTAAAATATACGAGGCCGATAAATTAGGGTTTGGATGACGAAGCGACGTAAGTCGACGGCGTTAGTAGGAGATGAGGTGACGCGTGGCGGAGGAACGAAAAGAGTTTGTCATCGTCAAATCCAGCCGCATCGGAGTCCGCCATTGCTGGATCCGACCACCTTGGATCCATCGTTGCCATGTCCAGCCATCCCAAGGCCAGTCGTTGTTGGATCCTACCACCTCAAGGCATGTGTCGGGGGTAAAATTACGGCCCATTGCCATGGCCCACTCCCTGACGGCCAAATTTAACAACCTACCAGGGCCCGGTTCCCTGAAAGGTTCTATCTGGCCCATATGCATCCTGCCGAACAGCTTCCTGACTGGCATGATGCGTAACTGCCAAGTATTTGTGTTTGAGTCCGTCTCGAACAGGAGTTCTGCACGGCTACGTGAAGACCTGGACGTGGTTTCCCGAATTGGAATAGGAGTCGTGATCCCCAAGACTTGGAGTTTTTCTTATCTACCTTGGGATGTATTTGGCACGTTGAGTTCGTTATGATCTTGTAGTTAGCCCGGCCCGATTATCCCTCGGTAGGTCGGTTCACTAGCATTATATAAACCGAGCCCCTACGGCGTGTAGAGGGCATCGAGTTTATGCACCTGATCACCGCACATTGAAGCTTAGATCGCTTATTGCTTCTTTGTTCACCCATAATCTCGTCGAGACCTGTTTATCTCGTCGAGGATCCTCTTGTAATCACCTTTGATATAAAGAAAGGCTAGACGTAGGGCTATTATCTCTCCCGAGAGGCCTGAACCAGGATAAAAACCTCTGTCTCCTCGCTCGCGTTGGTTGCCGTGTTACGTGTCTCTATCTCCCTTTCTTAAGAATCTTAGTTGACTTGAGATCGATATCTCAACCGTCGACAGTTGGAGCCGTCCGTGGGGACCTAGCAGATCAAGCATGTCGAACTCCATCAGCGACCACGGATCTCTTGCTGAGGATTATGACTCAGAAGGACAGGATGTCTCATCCCCTGTCAGATCGGATCGATCTGTTCGATCCCGATCGCTTTCCATATCGGGGACAGAAGTCTCTGGCTATGCTCCGGAGATGGTCCTGGATCAAGCTCCCGTCATCGACGATGAATACGGAACCGACGATCTATACGATGGTTTGGATCTCTCGGATTCCAAGGCTATGTCGGTCGATTCCTCCTGTGGCGACATAGTGATAACACTGTCCAGTGCACCAACGCACGGTCACCGCAGTATCAACATGGCCGGTGCAGGAACTTCAGAGGACCCTGCACGGGCCGCGGCGGCCGGTGAGATCGGGCAGTCCAATTCTGCTCGGCACCAAGATGAGGCCGTGCTAGCTGCTCATGAGTAAGATGTTGTTCGCCGCAGCCTTGACGAGTCCATCAATCGGACCTTGGCGCGAATCCGTGACCAGCGCATAGCGGCAGCTGTCGCGACCGCCTCAGGCTTATGCCAAGACCCGGCAGAAGTTCACTGCTGGGTCGAATCCCAGCGTGACCGGACTTGATCGGGCAAAGCGCGATGCCTCGTGATCCTGGACCCCTAGATCGAGTCCGAATGACTCGTGCCATGGCAACGGTGCTTAGATCCACCAACCAGGCCGACCTCGCCCGCATGGATGATGCTGTTGCCTCCCACCTTGAGCGACTGGCCGAAGGCCTTAAGTCTCTAGGTGAGGCCAACACCTCCTCCGGGCCGCGCAGTCAGCCTGTCCGGGTGGATTCGGGCAGCGAGCGCTCTAATCGATCGCATGACCCTCATCACCGTCGAAGGACCACTGTCCACGAGTAAGTTACCCGTGGTCGTCGACGCTCGCCAAGTCCTCGTGGTCACCGTGACCATAGGGGCAAACGTGCGCGCGACGATCACGGACGATCCCCTCGCGAGGAACGCGTTGTAGCAACCACGAGGAAGGAACGTGGAGGACTGTCCCGGAGAGAGTTTCTCTGAGACGAGACCTCCGTTCTCACCGAAATTCCCGAACACAGACCAACGTCTTTTCAAGACTAGGTTCTGCAGGAGAGGGTGGCCGGTCTTACGTCTTGGGCTGTAAGGCCTTCTCTGATGAGCTCCGCGCTGTCAGGTGGCCTTCTAAGTTCAAGCCCGGTCACATGGAGAGGTACAATAGGACTCAAAACCCAGAAGAGTTCCTTTCCATCTACGCTACTGCCATCATGGCAGCCGGGGGTGACGAGCTAGTTATGGCTAACTACCTCCATCGTTCTTGAGGGTGCCGCCGGACGTGGTTGTTCAATCGGCAGAAGGTTCCATCTGCCGTGGGACCAACTTTGTGACGCCTCGATTGCCAATTTTCGGAGCCATTACGTCGCGTCTGGTAAGGAGGATGATCTGCACGGATGATCCGGATGAGCAGGGAGACCCTCCGCAACTTCGTGAAGCGTTTCATTAAGATCCGCAACACGATCCCAAACATCTCGGACGAATCATTATCCGCGCTTTCAAAAACGGAGTCCGCGACGAAGCGGCTCACCCAGATCTCGAGATCAATGAGACTGGACCGCCAACGACTGTTCAAGGCGGTGATCGCTATGCCAATCGGCGTAACGCATTTAGTATAAGAAGGCGTTTGACAAGGCGAGCCGCCAAATTGACTGGTGTGGATGAGAAGAAGAAGAGCAACAATAATCCCGGTGACAAGAAGTCCTGAAGAAGAAAAATAAGGGTGATGCGAACAACACCGTCGCCGGTATAGATCGCACACCTCCTCCAAAAAACGGGCAGAAGAAGCCCAACAATAACTATAAGGGCAAGAAGCCCGTCCAGGGAGGTAACCAAGGCAAGAAAGGTCCGAGCGACCGATATTGCAAGTTCCACCAGAACTACGGGCATGACACACGCTATTGCAGAACCTGGACTGCAAAGCTCGAGGATTTCTACAACGGCAAGGGCCCAATGCCTACCCTGCCCGAAAAAGGTGATGCCGGCAAGGACAAGCGCAAGCCGATGGTGGTGATCGGGACGACGACGATGAATATCAGGAGCCCGTGAACCACATCGCCGTTATCTTCGGCGGTTCCTCGGCTTATACCTCTCGACGCAGCCTCAAGAAAGCTGTCCGGGAGGTCCACAACGTTGAAAAGGGTAAGCCTCAACCCGAGACAATGAAGTGGACCGAGGTCGCTATCTCTTTCTCTAAGGAAGATTGCCCCATTGGGATGACCAAGCCTCAGCGTTTCCCACTGGTGGTCTCTCCGACCATCAGTAACGCCATGGTCGGGCACGTCCTGATCGACGTCGGGAGTGTTTTGGACTTGTTATGTGCAAAAGTCTCGGACGAGATGCAAATTCCTCGCTCCAAGCTGAAGGAAGTCGCAATGCCCTTCTATGGGATTGTTCCTGGAGAAGCAGTACGGCCCCCGGGGCAGATCGTTCTGCCCGTCACCTTCGGCAGCCCGAGCAACTTCCGGACAGAGTTGATCACGTTTGACGTGGTCGACTTCCCATCCGCTTACAACGCGATCCTGGACCGGCCATCTCTTGGCAAGTTCATGGTCGTGTCCCACCATGCATACCATTGCGTGAAGATACCGGACCCTAACGGTGTGATTACGGTCAAGGGCAACTACTGGATTGCGACGAGCAGTCCCTTGCCCTGGTCGACCAGCTCCCGCCGCGTGGTCCCGAAGTTCCGCAGACTAAGTCTGCACGCCCTAAGGTCTCTCTCCAGCCAGGGGGAGAGACCAAGGAAGTTCCGCTGTCTCTTGATGACTCTTCTAAGACAGTGCATTTGGGGGCCAATCTAGACCCCAAATAGAAAAGCGAACTCATTGCCTTCCTCCGAGCTAATGCAGACGTGTTTACCTAGGAGCCGTCTGACATGCCCGGGGTCCCAAGGGAGGTCATCGAGCACAAACTGGCCGTCCGGCAAGACAAAAAACCTGTTCGCCAGAAACTTCGACGCTTTTCGGACTTCAAGCGGGAGATCATCAAGGATCAGTTTGGCAAGCTGCTCGCTGCTGGTTTTATCCGCGAGGTTGATCACACCGAGTGGCTGGCCAACCCTGTCATTATAAAGAAGAAAGGCGGCAAGTGGAAGATGTGTGTCGATCACACAGATTTGAACGCTGCTTGTCCTAAGGACAATTTCCCGTTGCCTCGCATAGATCAGCTGGTCGATGCGACTGCGGATGCCCAACTCTTAAGTTTTTTGGATGCTTACTCCGGTTATCACCAAATAAGCATCTCCCCCGAGGATGAAGAGAAGACTGTCTTCATCACCCCCTTCGGCACTTTCTGTTATACCACCATGTCTTTCGGTCTGCGCAATGCTGGTGCCACTTTTCAGCGCTTGATGGAGAAGACTTTCCCAGAACAGCGCGGAAGAAACCTGGAGGTCTATGTCGATGACATAGTTGTAAGGAGCAAGTATGCTCCAGATCATGTAAAAGACCTGGCCGAGACTTTTCGTAATCTCACCAGGCATCGAATAAAGTTAAATCCAGAGAAGTGTATCTTTGGTGTTCGGTCTGGAATGCTGCTCGGTTATGTCATTGGTTCGTAAGGTATTTCTGCTAACCCTGAAAAAATCGAGGCAATTGAAAACATGCAGGCTCCGACTACCGTCAAGGAAGTTCAGAGCCTCACTGGGCGGATGGCTGCTCTAAACAGATTTATTTCCCGTCAAGGCGAACGCGGGCTGCCCTTCTTTAAGGCCCTGCGCAAGCACAATGGTTTCGAGTGGACAGAGGAGGCTGATCGATCTTTTCAAGATCTAAAGCAATACCTGTCCAACCCACCTGTCTTGACTACCCCGCTGCAAGGCGAGCAGCTTTTGTTGTACCTTGCCTGCACGCTACAAGCGGTGAGCGCTGTCTTGACGGTGGAAAGGGAAGGCATCCAGCGACCAATCTATTACGTGAACGAGGTACTTCATGGATCAAAGGAGCGTTACCCTAAGGTCCAGAAGCTGCTCTATGCCTTACTCATGTCCTCCAGGAAGCTTCGCCACTACTTCCAGGCGCATCAAATACTGGTCCCGACCAAGTTCCCTCTGGGAGAAATCCTAAGGAACAAGGAAACTGACGGACGTATAGCTAAGTGGGCAATGGGCCGGCGAGTTCGACATTACATTTCTTCGCCCGAATCGTTATTAAATCTCGTGTCTGGACCGACTTTGTCGCCGAATGGACTTGCCGCCCAAATCCTGCATACGGCTCCCTAGCAACTGATTTAACCCTCCCGACCATGTTTTTGATGGCTCGCAGACCGAAACTCGGGGCCGGTTTTATTCTCATCTCACCTCAAGGTGAGCAACTACAGTATTCCATTCAACTACACTTTGCGACAACAAACAACGCTGCGGAGTATGAGGCCCTCCTCGCGGGACTAAGAGCGTGCAAGTCGCTCGGCATCTAACGACTAACTATGAAGGGAGATTTGACGGCGTGTTCTCCGCTCAACCACTGCGGATCACACCCCTGGTCAGATTTTTAGTCTGCTAGCCAACTCGATCAAGCTCGATTCGATTTGAGCGTCTGGCACAACAAGGAGGGACTCATGATTTACCTGAGTTCGGACCCCTCGCGGGTAATAGTCCTACTCCTGCTGAGCCTTAGCTCTTTTCTGATTGTGGTTGAATGGGAATGTGTTTACAGACCGTTTCGAACGCACCAATGCTAGTGCTCGTATGCTCGTATGCTCGTATGCTCTCTCTCTCTCCTCCCTTTTATACAAGCTTGGGTCAAGGAGAGAGCCGAGGGTAGGCAAGATAAAGGTCTCAAGATAATCGACAAGACACGACAGAAGAGACGAGCAACGCGCCGCCGCTTTCACGCCACACAAGGCCGCCTTCAAGCGATTTGCAAGTGGCCTCGACCAAGACAAATCCACCGGTGAGTCTGCGGGTGGGGCCTACCTGCTCTCCCGACAGGCGGCCTCCTCAAGCAAACATTCTCTCTGCGGTCAATTCTTCTGCGCCCACGGTGGCGTACCGCCAGACCTGCGAGGGTCACTATAGCGTAATCATTTCTTCACCGTCTATCCGCGCGATGTCTCATTAAATGCGCTTCGTCCTTCAGAAGAGGGAGCCTTCGTCCCAAGACTCCTTTTATACGCGCCTCGCCTGCGGGCCCCTTGCTCGACCATGGCCCTCGCTCGTCTCGGAGGGCTCGCCCGCGCACTTTGGCGCGCGGGGCCCTCGCCGCCGGAGGGGCTCGCCACGCACCCGCTGGCGTGTGGGACCTCGCCTCGCTTCTCAAGAGGGCTACTCTTTACCCGGTATTTATTACACCGACAAGAGTCCCCGGTCCACTATGATACGCGAACCGTCAGCAGATATTTTTTCCGCTTTTTGCTGGCGGAGACGAATCGTGGGGGCCCACCACCGCGCGGCAGACGCTCGATTCTCCATATGCACACGATCTTCCTTGGGAACTACGCTTTGCTGGAAACCAAAACGCGCTGGGCAATGATGGCGCCCAGCGCGTGCATGAATCAAACCGTCGCGCCGCGCTTCACGCTTATAAATATTTCTCTCGGTACGCGTTAATCCTCTCTGGCGCTAAGTCCTCAAGTCGCCCATCGCTTTCTTCGCTGCTACCGACCTCCTCGCCAATCGCCACTAAGTTTTCGCCGGCGCCACCGCCAAATTTTCCATGGCTCCTAAGCGCAAAGGGCCGCCATGGACGCCGCACCGCCTATCGAGCTGTTTCGCCCGCTTCATCGTTGATGAGGATCGTAGCGGCGGCCGAGTCTTCGTGCCGCCGATCGTCGCCGGTTCGCGGCACCATCATGCCGAGTCCTCGCGCGGGAGATCATGACCTTCTCTGGCGTCGCCGGCGGGTCTTGTCCCGCCGTACTCAATTCTTCTTAGGGTGCTCGCCTTCACGGGATCCAGCGACGACCTTCCCCAACTCGATCATGGCCTCGGTCATCTTCGCCCACCTCTGCGAGATGTTCGTGGGGCGATGCCAAACCTCCCGCTCAAGCGCCGACTCTTCATCTCGCACACGGGCTCGCGCCGAGCGCGGTTGGGAGTCGCATTGCGCCCGCGACGCCGCCGCCTTTTATCCTCGCCATGTCAAGTCCAATCTGAAGGATCGCACCGCGATGGTATGTGACGTGGAGGACTCCGCCTGCGACGATCTTGTTCTTCCCGACGATCGCGAGCCCATCGCCGACCGGGGGCCCAAACAGACGATCCAATGAGTACGGAGGCGATGGCGGCGCAGCATTGCCGAAGCTCGCCGCGGGGCTCACCGGAACCCACGTGGTGGCGGACTTTTTGGCGCCGTTTTGCCCGCTTCGGCGAGGGCGCGCTTCGCTGGGCGTACTACGGTGACAACGACGGACCCGACCGCTTTGGAGGTGAATACTCGCTCTTTTGGATTTCGTACCTTCTTTCTTTCCATTTTGGCTAATAGCCAACTCACGCTTCTTCTTTGGGTGTTCAATGATGGGAACGTCTTGGACGACGTGCTCGGGGCGGGGGCGGGCTTCGACCACGCCGACCGGGCGACATCGCCTCGCCGACGGCATCCGCCCCTCTGCGATTGGGATCCACGGAGCGCAACCCTTACTTGCAGCGCCGCTTCTACGGAGGTCTCGGTCCTGCGGTCCAAGTGGCGGGGACCATCTGCAGATCCATGAGCCGCCCTCGGCGACCGCCCGAAGCTTCGCGTCGCTGCTGCTCTCGCCAGGGCGGCCGACTCGACCAAGGCTCTGAAGCGCCGCCTCATCGCTCGCCGACGACGACGACGAGCGGGGAGGGCGAGCTCAAGAGAGCGCGCCCTTCAAGCCCGAAGCTTCGCCGCCACCGCCGGCCCCATCCAATGGGGCTCGCTGCAACCGCCGCCGCTCGCCACCGGGCAGAGCGCGGCGACTCTTCAGAATCGCGCGCCGCGCTCGCCCGATCCGCCCTTATACGCCGACGCCTCCCTGCTGGCGTCTGCTCTGCTGCATTGGCGCTTCTCAGCCGCACCGCTTCGCGCCCAGCGGCGGCGGCTGTTTGACGGCGGTGATTATGATCACACGCCACCGCCGCCGCAAACAAGCGACTTGAGCTCCCCTTCAGCTTCGCCTTTAGGAGCACCGCTTCAGTTGGCTTTCCTGCGCTTTACGACGCCGTCAGACAGGGGTTAGCATGCTACACGCTTTTGCATACCAACCCCGATTGTCCCTCTTGAACCGACGGACGCTGGGCATCGAGCTTCGCTCACGCGACTTCGCCAAATTTCTACCGCCGCCGCTCCTCCGACGGAGGTCGCCTGGCGGCGGAGAGATTCGCCGCGCCGCGTCGGAGAACCTTCGCCATCAAGCGTCTCACGGCGCCGCCGCTTATCTCGGCCGTGACCGCCCGCGACGAGCGCTCCTTTGAGGCGCCGCCCCTCTCCCCACTCGACGACGCGGAGGAAGCCCTTGCCTTGGCGAGCGATCTGCGGCGAAGCTGGGCGGGCCCTTAGCCAAGCAACCGCCGCTGGCGAGGCGATGACCGCGAGGTGCGGCAGTTAAACCGCCCGCGCCTCGGCCGCCAAGCGATCGAAGACCTCCGCCGAGTACTTCGAAGCCCCGAACCCTCGCCGACATGCCGCGACCGCCATCACGATTTCCGGACGACTGCATCCATCGGTGTTACCTTGTATCCCACGGAGGAGACGGCAGCAAGATGGCCGGCGCCGTGGACGAGCCACCGGCCTCGCGCGCGTTTTCCGGTGGCGTTGCGACGCGGGCGATCGAAGACGGTCGCCAAGCGCTCTCGGCAGCATGTTCGTCTTGGGCAATCGTCTTGCTCGAGACGCCGTGTTTGATCTCGACGCCGCCATCGGGGAGCCCTTGGCGCCACCGACCGGTTTGAGCAGTAGCTGGTTGACACCGCCGCCGCCACGTGTCCATGATGGGGGCGCCGCCTCAATGAAGATTTAAGACGAGGAGGAGTAGCGAGACTCCCGTCTTTTTGCCTTTGTAAATGTTGCCTTTATCAATGCAAACAAATTTTTGCTCTTTTGTTGTGAGTCTCACTTGAACTCGCACAATTTTAACTTATGGAATTGAATCGGGCACTGCCGCCAAAGGCTTTAGATCGAACGCTCGCCGCAAGTGAGCTATGCTTTCTTAGGCATCTGTTACTTCAACCCTTATGGCCTCTCGCAACCCGACTTAAATATTACGTGGCGGCGCTTAGCTTCCGAAAGTGGTCTAGTCGCCGGTGCATTGTTGGCGCATTGCCTAGACCGAGCCGACACACCGGCTAGAACCGACCTTTCCGTCCGCTTTGCCTCGCACCAACAGTAAGTTATAAGCGTTTGCCTTTGCAACTAAGGGCCATTAGCCATAAGTATTTCGCTACCAACTTTCAAAGAATGTTTTCTAACGAGACCTTTCTAAGGCTAAGCCACCGATCGCCAAAAAGCTTTAGACAGAGCTTTACATTGAAAGTGAGCGCTTTTCCTCGTGCATCTGGTTACTCCAACCCTTATGGCCTCTTTGCGAACCGACCCTAGACATCGCGTGGCGAGAACTTAGCTTCCTAAGTGGTCTAGTCGCGGTCTTCATTGCTGGCTGCTGCCTGAGACCGAGCCGACACACCAAGCTAGAACCCGCTTCCGTCCGCCTCGCCCCCAATCATGAGTCATAGGCGTTAGTCTCTTGAACTAAGGGGCCATCTCGCCTTAAGTACTTTTTTCACGCCACTTTCGGCGAATGCTTTCTAATGACTTTTGAGGCGAAAAAAGAAACAGATGCCCACAAGGAGATGAACTTATCTCTTATTGAAGATGGCTTTGTACAACGCAGCCCCGAGGCGAAGCGGTGAAGGAAGAAGACCTCGCCACTCACACTAAGGCGGCGTCGGCGACGTGCGGGCCAAGTTGCCAACCACGGCGCCGCCGGAGTCCGAGTCACCGGAACGGTGGGTTCTCCAACAAGGCCTCGCCGCATGGAGGTTCTCAGGCCGGGTGCACTCCTCCAAGGCCAGCGCCGCTTAGCTTGGCCGAGGCGGCTGCTTCCGCCAGGTTCCAACCTTAGGCGGGCGCCATCGCCGGGTGATCCATCGCCATCGCCGGCCGACTCGTGGCCGCGGCTCTAGCGGCCGCTTCTGCTCCATTGCGATTCTTTTGCTCCGCCATCGCCTCTGAAGAAGGGTCAAGAGCTTGAACCGACGCTTAGCGCCTTCACTGGCGCGACATCGACGGCGTGTTCTCCGCTCAACCATCGCGGATCACACCTGGTCGATTTTTAGTCGCTAGCCAACTCGATCAAGCTCGATCGATTTGAGCGTCGGGCACAACAAGGAGCGACTCGCAGATTTACCTAGGTTCGGACCCCCTCGCGGGTAATAGTCCTACTCCTGCTGAGCCTTAGCTCTTTTCTGATTGTGGTTGAATGGGAATGTGTTTACAGAGCGTTTCGAACGCACCAATGCTAGTGCTCAGATGCTCAGATGCTCAGATGCTCTCTCTCTCTCTCTCTCCCTTTTATACAAGCTTCGGTCAAGGGAGAGAGCCGAGGGTAGGCGAGATGATGCTCTCAAGATAATCGACAAGTCACGACAGAAGAGACGCAAACGCCACGCTTCACGCCACACAAGGCTTTCTTGCAAGCGTTCGCAAGTGGCCTCGACCCGCACACCACACCGTGAGTCTACGGTGGGGCCTCACTGCCCTCCCGACGCGGGCGGCCTCCTCAAGCAAACCTTCTCTCTGCGGTCAATTCTTCTGCATACAGGTGATGCTCGACTGCGAAGTCATCAGAAGCGTAATCATTTCTTCACTTGCTATCCGCGTGATGTCTCATTAAATGCGCTTCGTCCTTCAGCATGAGGGGAGCCTTTGTCCCAAGACTCCTTTTGCGCGCCTCGCCTTGAGCCCCTTTGGCGCCTGCCAAGGGCCCTCGCCTGGTCTCGGAGGGCTCGCCACGCGCCCGCCTAAGCGCGTGGGGCCCTCGCCTCGCCTCAGAGGAGGCTCGCCCACGCACCCGCCTGGCGCGTGGGACCCTCGCCTCGCCCTGAGGACTCTTTGTACCCCGATATTTATTACACCGACAAGATTCACAGCTGGTCATCAATCAGGTGAATAAGGAGTATCAATGCTGCGATGACTCAATGGTGCGATACCTGGTTGAAGTGAGGAAGTTGGAGCGGCACTTTCGATTTTTCGAGGTGCTCTTCGTGCCCAGGAAGGACAACTTCTTGACCGATCAACTGTCCAAGTATGGATCCTCACGAGAACCTGCTCCGGCAGGGGTGCTCGTCGAGCACCTTTACAAGCCCTCAATCACGTCTCCGGACGAGGCAACAGAGGCAGTGGTCTTGTCTCCGTTATCGAAAGCAGCCCAATTTCGACAACGCCATTTGTCCGTTACCTTGCGAGATGGGACTCGCCGACGATGGCCCGAGCATTCCCGCTTATAAGCCGTCTTTGGTCCATACAAGTTTGTGGACGGCATCCTTTACCATCAAGGTGCACTGGGAGTTCTCTCTAAGTGTATCTCTCAACAAGAGGGTGTGTTCCTTCTTAGGGACATACACGAGGGGCCTACGGCAACCACGCCTCCTTCAGGACTCTGATCGGCAAAGCGTTTCGCATGGGCTACTATTGGCCTACAGCGTTACAAGATACCCGGGACGTCGTGACTAAGTGCAAGGCTTGTCAATTCCACGCCCGGAAGGCACATAAGCCCGCCCAAGAGGTCCAAACGATCCCCATCTTGGCCTTTTTCCACATGGGGTCTGGACCTGCTCGGCCCGTTCCCCAAAGGGTGCAAGGGCTGCACACACTTGCTCGTCGCCATTAATACTTTTACAAAGTGGATTGAGGCAGAGTCTGTGTCGTCTCTTCACGCCAAAACGACTGTGCGCTTCTTCAAGAGCAATGTGATCACGCGCTTTGGGATTCCCCAAGTCGATCACCGATAACGGTCCCCGCCTGAAGCGAGCTATTCCGGAATATCGCGAGCAATTGGGCACCAAGAGTCGCCGCCTCGTGCCTCATCCACGAGCAATGGAGCAATGAAGCGAGCTAACGGACAGATTGTCCAGGGTATCAAACGGTGCGTGTTCGCGGCACTCCGCGAGCACAACAAAGCTCGGGTTGACGGTTCCTTCCGTCCTCTGAAAGATTCGCACCACCACGGCCACCGGCAAGACAGCCGGAAACTCCTTTCCAATTGGTCTACGGTGCAGAAGCCATCTTGCCCGCCGAAATAGTACTCGGTTCGCCTCGCACGAGCTCGGTCAACTTGGTTGACGACGAGTAAGAGCGCTTACTCGAACTCGATCTCCTCAAAAGCACACGCGACCGGGCATAAGTCAGAATGGCGCGCTACCAGCAAGCTCTTCGCCAAGACGCCGCCAAGTCGGGCTCGACCAAGGGCTTTGAAGGCGGGCGACCTGCGTTCTGCGCCGTGTCGAACACCGTCCAATGCCAACAAGTTAACTCCCGTTGGGAGGGCCTGGCCACGGTCGTTTCTTCCTTTCGCCTGGGTCGTTCGCTGGCTATGGAGGACGAGCTAGAGTGACCAAAGACTTGAAACATCGACCCGGCCGTAAGTTCTTTGTGTAGGTCTTTTGTGTGTTTGCTTAGCTCCGCGCTTTTGTAAACTTCGCGCCTTAGTTCGTCCAAGTCTCTCGGGCTGCCATGTAAAGTTCAATCCATAATCAGTGAATTTTCACGGCCCCCTGTGGCCCTTTTCACTTCTTATCTTCTCAGACTATCTCTCTCTGGTAACACTTGATGGCTGCCCGGTCTTGCGAACTCTTGACTCCGCGATATTCAGGGTTTCCCTGTCCGTATCTTGTTTCAACAAGTTTCTACACTCAGTGTTGCGTAACACGACATCCAGCCTCGTGGCTAAGTCTGCTCTCGTAAGCCCTCTGCGGCAGAGGCACTTACCGCTCATGGCACAACCACTTGGCGAAGCCTGCTCTCGTAAGCCCTCCGCGGTAGAGGTACTTTCCTTGTTCGGTTACCCTTGGAATCGTCTTACTTACGTTAACGAGCAGTTCATGGAATGAGTCGATCAGGATGCGGGTGTCGCCCTATCTCTCTACGCACGTTCTCGAATTCGCAAACTCAGGTTTTCGAGTATCGTCCGTACCGGGGGCTAGGGTGTCGCTCTTTCTCTTGTGCACCCGTTCGAGTTCGCAAACTCAGATTTTCGAGCAGATGCACAACGGGGCCTGGGAGATAGGCTAAGCGTTCTACCGGTTTTCCTTAAAACTCTCTAGCGCTGTGTTGCCTTTGCTCTTAGTTTTCTGTTCGTTCTTGTCTTTTTGCTGCTCTTTTTTACAGGAGAAAAGGTAAGTCCCTTTATTAACCAAAAGTTGCAGGTACAAAAGTCCCTTTCGGGTTACAGCCCTATTGCTACTTAGAAGCGAGTTACTCCTTGAACTCCTCGACCACTTTCTTGAGGCGCAGAACTTCCCCTTGTGCTTTGAACCCTTCTTCGGCCTCACTCGAGTCGCTCGGCTTCCTCCTTGTCAGGTTCGGCTCGCTCTGTTGCCTTCGCATCGAAGAGCCTCAACCTCTTGGGTCTTGGCGCTGCTGCTTTCGGTCAGTCTTCGCTCGACTAGCTCATTTGCTTTCGGCGGTTTTGAGTCGCTCGTCCAGCTCCTTGACCATCCTCTCCATGCGCTGCGCCCTTGCGGCCACCCTTGCATCTCTTGACCTCCTCCGTGATACCCATTGCGGAGAGTTTCTCCTGAAGCGCCGCGGAAGTCTGCCTCTCCTCGGTCAGCTGGGCCTTCAGCTTCTTCATCTTCGCCTTCAGCTGGCTCCGGCTTTTGGCTGGTGCAAGGGCTCTGCCGAGCCCCTCATCCGAGCCGCTCTGGAAGGCCGCTGAACAGCCAAGCTGCTTGACGGTGACGCCCTCCACGAGGTCCTCCATGGTGCCCTTCATGAACTGAAAGAGAGAAGACCAAGTCAAGCTTTGGACAGTTATAGCTCGAGCAGACAAGGTTTGGTTTCAAAGCTTACCTCTCCAAGCCGACGCTCCAGGCCTTGGCACAAGCGGTCTTCGAGGCCGTGCGGCCACGAACCTCGCTGCTCGATAAGGCCATGCGGTGCTCTCTCCGCTTTGTCCTTCCAGTCTGGCGCGCTACCGCTTTGGGATACGGCGACGGCGGCGAATGTCGCCTCGCTCTCGCCTTTCTTCTTCTCTCTGCCAGACGCCGGCAGATCGGGCGCTCCGACCGAGACGCCGGCGGAGTGGCGGACAGGATGACTTGAGGCCCCTGTCCGCGATCTTCTTCTTCCTCCCGCTGATGAGGATCTCTCGCCACGGGAGATGCTGCTGCCAGGGCGATCTCCCCTCGCGACGAAGCGCCGGCAGACCGCTTCTTTGGTCCCGCTTGAATGCCGGGGCGAGCTAAGACCTTGGCTCCGCTCTTCGTGGCGCCGTGCTCCGTTTCCTGGACTTCGAGCCTGTTGATCGCGCACCTCAAGGCGTCGATTCGGTCGCTGGAGCCGGATGAGAGCAAAGCCCACGCTGCCAGCTTGTCCTTCAGAGCGAAAATTTCGTTGCTCGCGAGGCACCGTCAGTGTGCTCGGCAAAGAAGGACCGCTCGACCGCCGCGTACACGTAGTCCGCGTCGACTTCCTCCTGGGCAGCTGATGAAAAAGAGAAGAGTTAGTTCGTGCGCGGTTTGGTACAATATAAAGAGAATGACCTTGCTACTACGTACCTGCCGCAGGGAATGTGATCTTCTTCTTCGCTCCTCGATGGAGCCTGCGCTTCTTGCTCGGGGGCTCCACGGTTTCTTCGCCCTGGCCTCTAGGAGCGTGCGGCGACAAGCTCAGCTCCTTGCTGAGCTGAGCACTTTTTTGGCGCAGCGCGAGGAGCTTCTCCTTGCGCGCTACCTCCTCCTCGAGCCGCCTCTGCTCGGCGACCTGTTGCAGCCGTACCATGTGGCCCGGCTGAGCCCGCGCATAGCGTTTAAGCCAAAGGGTCATGACCCTTACCTCGAGGACAGAGGGGCATGGTCTTTTCCCGCTTGGCTGGCCGCGCGCTCGCTTGGTCTGCTCGGCACGCTTCGTCGCCGCAGGGGGTTTTCTTGCGAGTTGGTGGCTGTCATGACGCGGCGAGCTCCGCGTCGGCGCGGCGGCCACCTTGGGCTTCTTGGCCATCTTGTCCTTGCCCTTTCTCGCTCCGTCAGTCTCGGAGAGCTCCTCCACGATCCCTCCTAGGATCAGCTGGTCCTCCTGATTGTTTAGGAAGCGAATGTTAGTATTTTTCAGCAGTGTAAGTCTTGCAAAAACCGAACGGGGTGTAAGTGTTTTACCTCTGATGTGCGGACGAGCACGTTGCGCGAACAAGTATAGGCCACCTCGCCAGTGACCTCGCCGTCCTTCTTCGCAGCCTTCAGCATAGAGTCGATCTGCTCGGTCACCCATGCTTCGGTCGGTTGCACTGCCCGAATAGAAGAGATCTTTTAGTTCCTGTTCGGATGAAATTGCCAAATAAAGGTTGAGTCTTAAAGGCACTTACCCGTGCTCTCCCTGGTAATGTCTTCCCATCCTTCTATCTTGTACAAGGGATAAGATCTCCTCCGCAGCGGACAGATCCTGTTCGCTGTGAAGTCGCGGATGATCTCCCTGCCCGTGAGCCCGAGGCCCACGAGGGAGGCTATCTTCCGCGTCAGGTACCAATCCTCGTCGGACAGCTTCGGCCGAGGCATTGGCGTTCCCTTCGCCGGCGCTTTCCCAGTGAAGACGAGCTTGCTGTCGCCGCTCCGCCTGGTGTAGAACCATCTCATCCACCACGCGCCCATCGAGTCGAGCAGTGGTGGACAAGGGTACGGCGCGTCATCGGCGGTGGCCCGGAGCTTGAGGTAATAGCACCCAAGCACCGAAGCGGCGGGCTGCCCTCGTCATCAGATAGTAGTGGAGGAACATTTCACCGATGGATCAACTCCCAGGTAGCCCTCGCACAGGTGTGCGAAGACGGCCATCTGGAGAATCGAGTTCGGATTGAGGTTCGTCACCTCTAGTCCGCTGATGTTGAAGAAGGCCTCCACGAAGTCGCTTTCGGGAGACCGCAACCCGAACAGTGCGAACTGCTCGAAATTGACGAGCTCGTCCTCGAGCGGCTCGGGTGTTTCCTCCTCCCCGGACAGCCTCCAGCTACCGGTGTCGACGTGCCCTTCCTCCTCCTAAATCTTCAGGTCCTCCTCGGTCAAGCTGGTGCCTGAGAACTTGGCCATAGCGATTCCTAGGGCTGGACGAACAGATTTGGGGGTGGGGTTTGGCTGTTTGATGCTGAGCGCGGTTGGAATTGGGGCTTGGGAAGGAAAGGCGTGAGAGCAGAAGTGGCTAGCCGCGGGCAGCTTGGGTGCTTTTATAGTCCCAAATGAGCAGCTTTGCAACGGATTTTTGCCACAAAACGGTTAGTTTTTACTGCAACGGCTAGGTAAAAACGGTCGTCTGTTTTCACTGCGCGGCGTAAGTTACCGTTGAGATCTGCCAACGGCTATTTTTTCCAAAGGTTCCGACTGGAAGGTCGGGTGCTCGCCGGGCAGATGCGATTGCTCGACGCAACAGAGTTGCTCGGTCTCGACGGGTTTGTTCGGTCCCGAACAAGTCCTGCTCGTTGAACCTTAACCTGTTCGGTCGTTTGTTACACGTCTTTGTAGCAGTAAAATTTCCCTCTTCGTGACTTGGAGTCTCAAGAGGAAGACCCCACTCTGGTGAGATATTCCACTTGAGTCTCGGGGGCTAGCTGTCGGGGGTAAAATTACGGCCCATTGCCATGGCCCACTCTCTGACGTCCCAATTGAACAACCTACTAGGGCCCGGTTCCCTGAAAGGTTCTATCTGGCCCATATGCATTCTGCCGAACAGCTTCCTGGCTGGCATGATGCGTAACGGCCAAGTATTCGTGTTTGAGTCCGTCTCGAACAGGAGTTCTGCATGGCTACGTGAAGACCCGGGCGTGGTTTCCCGGATTGGAATAGGAGTCGTGATCCCCAAGACTTGGAGTTTTTCTTATCTACCTCGGGATGTATTTGGCACGTTGAGTTCGTTATGATCTCGTAGTTAGCCCGCCCGATTATCCTCGAGAGGTCGGTTCACTGAAAGACTATATAAACCGAGCCCTACGCGTGTAGAGGCATCGAGTTTATGCACCGATCACCGCACATTGAAGCTTAGATCGCTTATTGCTTCTTTGTTCACCCATAATCTCGCCGAGACCTGTTCATCTCGTCGAGGATCCTCTTGTAATCACCTTTGATATAAAGAAAGGCTAGACGTAGGGCTATTATCTCTCCCGAGAGGCCTAAACCAGGATAAAAACCCCTGTCTCCCTGTTCGTCGTTGGTTGCTGTTCGGCGTGTCTCCTATCTCCCTTTCTTAAGAAGCTTAGTTGACTTGAGATCGATATCTCAACCGTCGACAACATGTTATCACCGTATTAAGCCATACAAGAGCACGCCATTGCTAGATCTAGGGTATGTTTTTTTGAGCTGATCTAAACAGCTGAACAGCTGAAGTGACTGAATTTCGAGAGCTTTTCGAGATAGTCTCGAGATTCGGATCCATTTTGTTTAACTTGCTTTTTAAAGTGTTAGGACCCACCTTCAAAACAGCGAAAAAATGGACTAAAAAAACTCAAAACACATGTCTTTTCAAAACGTAGATAAATCGTTAAGCTGTTAAGCTGTTGAGATGAAAAGAACAGGGCCCTAGTCACCCCAAGCGGCCAGTGGAGCGGGAGACGAAGGGTCGCACCTGGCAAGGAAGGGGATGTGTCGTTGTCCTATGAAGGAGGGGTGGAGGAAGAGATACTGTAGAGAGATCGAGCGAATGGAAGTGGGCGTCCGCTCGAATTGTAGGGAAAGTGGCCTCATCCGTTGAGAGGACGATAGGTTCATCACAACAAAACATGGAGAGTAGTGAACGCAAAATTTTGCAGGCACCAATACAAAGCAAATGGACCTGTGTGAACCTCTAGGAACTGGCATGCAAAATCAATTTTTTGGGTTTTTTTTGCAAATGTTATAGGGTTTTTTAATGGATGGATCCGGCTCCGCATGCATGATCAGATGGCGGGGACGTGTTCATCCAGGAAGCATCAAACATGCTCGCTCGGAAAGCCACCAATGCGATCCAGTTTGATATATTTATTAATGTCTATTTTATTTTAGAATTGATTTTAGGGGGCGACTAGGGAACGGTATCCCGTCGGGTCAACCCGACGGATACCCTCCACTCAAGGCCGCAATCCCTCCCTCCACTCGCGCCTCCCCGCCCTTCTCGCTCGCCTCCTGGGCCCCCGCCTCCTTCTTCCGCTTCTTTCGCCCCGGCGCCACTGCCCGGCCGCTCATTACCTGCGCCACCCACCTGCCGCGCCACCCTAACCCAAGGGGTGAGGCGGTCCCCTCCACCGCTGCCCACCCGCCTTTCGCCCCCTCGCCCGACGGCGCCACCACCGCCTCCGCCGCCCGCCCCGACAAACCCTCCCACCGCTGTCCGCCCTCCCGACCTCCTCTACAACCGGAGAAACCCACATATTCCCTAACCCGAACCCCAACCCGGTGGCGGCGAGCTCGACGGCGGCGAGGGCGAGGGCGACGGCGTCGAGGTATGCCTCCTCCTTCCTCCTCCTTCTCTGCACAGCGCGCGCGCGGTCGACGGGGAGGAGGGCGCGGGCGAAGGGGAGCGGCGAGCGGGTGAAGGGGAGCACAGCGAGGACACGTGTTGCTAGGGGGAGGGATCCCGTGTTGCTAGGAATTTCTGTTGATTTTAAAGTCCATTGGCATGTGTGGTGATCATGTGTTGACTAGTCTTGTATAACTCGTTGAGTTTCTTTTGTCTTTCCTATGGGACCATTCAATTAGTAGAAAAGATTAGTTTCACATGTTTTCGAGCGAGGCTGCCTTATCACACGTTTCAAATTTGGTTCATTTGTTTTTTTAAAATAGAAACTTATGATAAAAAATTAGGCCCGCTACTTGGTTAACACAAAGATAATAGGAAGAAACAAACTACAATGATCTATATTTGTTCTTATTCCACTTCAAAGTTCTATTTTTATGTTTAGATCACAACTTTGTAGAACCTATATATAACATAATTAACCATACTTATCTCATTGGTATTAGATAATAAATATACGGAGGACATATTTTTGCCCCCAAATATCTAGTAAATATTATACAATTAAGAGACTCGTAAGAAACCACCTTAAAAATATACATTTGATCATCACATGTTGCAAACTTTTGGAATAAGTTCATAATGTAGAGTCCAAACCATAAAAAAGTGCATGTTAAATCTCTAACTATAAAACTAATCATTTAAATAGCCTATCTTTCAAATTTCTATATGTTTTATGTCACAGGTTTTGCTCATGTTGCGTGTGCATGTGACATGGGTATTGATTAACATAATATAGGTTTATTTTGAAAGAAACTAAAAAAATCGGTGGGTAAAGTTCATGGGATTTTCTAGAAATAATATTCAAGGTATTAAATAGTTATAAGTAAATAGTTGTAAAATTATTTTTATACATTGAAAAATTTTGAAAGTATTTTATCCTTGTGATCCTTATGTGCAATCAAGTATATTTTTGTGATTTTTCCTAGATTTTGTAAGCTACTACTATATTACTGGCGTATGTGATGTAGATAGAAATAGATGCCATTGTTGCAAAAACCACAAACCTAAACTACACATAACGTAAAATAACATGATTTAAATTGACAAAACCGGCCGTGTCATTTATATTTAAAGGGTCTAAAACATATATTTTTTATGCTTGTGTAAATATGGACTTGTTTTCAGTTTTCTTAAAACATTCTGTGTTATCAGTTTTAGTGCAAACATATAATTTACTATATACCATCCTCATCTATTGTTGCACATCTATTATTGCAAAGAGAACGTGATGAAGCGGGAAAATGATGCCAAATTTTACACTTGCATGGTATAAAAACACCTTCATTAATTAATTTACCCTTATATTTCAACAACATTGCTATAGAACTTAAATTTACACAACTTAGACGGTTAGCCTCAATGCACACATGATATCAAGATAACCTATCTTAGATATATTTACCATAACAATATAAAAAACTCGCTCTTCACCTTTTTATTTTTCACCCAAATAAAAAAACGCTAACAAAAAAAATAGCTCTACACTTTATTCACTCTTTGCGTTTTAATAATAGCAATGCAGCACATGTGCTACTGCAATCTGTACCGAAAGACAAAAAAGAAAAAGGAGAAGTATTATGGCACATCTAGGGTTGCCATCCTCCCAATGCCAACCAAATATTTCATTGAGAAAAACTATCATGACACCAAATATTCCATAAAAAGGGATTTCACCAATATCTTCTGTTTGACCAAATCCCATAAAAAAACTGGAATACGTGCAAGTAAGTTTTTTTTAATAAAATAACGTGCCAGTAAGTTTTTTTGAGGGAACCCTGGAAGTCTGGAACCAAGAAGATGTGATTCTTGACCCCAAATTCGCATCCCGAGGTGGGATCAATCATCAGCCGAACATCCGTTGGATTAGACTTGTCCCGCACCGGGCCCGAATCAAGCCAAGCCCACGGTCCCGGCGCTTTCCAATCCAGCAGGTGCTGCCTCCTCCAGTCAATTCCTCCACCGCCTCCGCCGCCGCGTGCTCCTCCTCCTCTGGTCGAGCTCCCCAGCCTCACCCCTCGAACTGCACGCGCACGAAACCCTAGCCCCGGGCCTCCCTGCCCGATGCGCCGCCCTCTCGCCCCCGCCGCGCGCTGACCCTCTGCTGCTTCCTATCCGCCGGCATGGGCCGCGACGCCCACTTCCGCGCCTCCGCCACCGCCGCCGGGGACGGCGGGGGCTGCCTGCCGCTGCCGATCATCGCCGCCGAGACCGCGCTCGCTGTCATCGACGGCACCATTGCCGCCGCCGCCTTCGTGCAGGTGCGTCCATTCGATCTGGTGTCCCGTATTGTTGCCCTGCCTGTGATTAATGGCGGGCCGGTGGGGGCAGGTGATGTGTGTTTGCTGGTAGGTAGTTGCGGGGCAGGCAGCGGGCTAGCACGGGCTTTTGTGTGTGATAAGTTTGCTCGTTCCGGTTGCAATGGGATAAAGCAGCTACAACAGTTGGTGTATTGCTATTCATTAGAGTTTTCGGAGTAGTACCTGGTCAACAAAGTGTTGCTCTGGTGCAAGTGGTGTTCTATCGTAGAGGAATGTGTAGTTTCTTGCTTGCATCATCAGTATTATGTATACATAGTGTTTGCCATTTCAAATTGACCTAAACCTGTTATTTGAGCCTTATATTGTAAATCCTGTTACTAAGGATCATTGTATCCGTAATTTTGCAGCTAATAAGAATTCACAGACACAATCAGCAACTTGGATGGACTCGGCAAAAGGTTTGTGAAGTTCCTAATGCTGTTGTTCGTGTTGTCTAACTATTTGATATGTAGTTTTGTTTTACAAGGACTTTATGCTTCCCCTAAATAATGTCTCTATGTCACTATGGCTATCATGGATTAGTATGTTTTAGTCCTTGAACTTTGGAAACGGGTGTATTGGTCCAGTTTAAAGTTTAAAGTTTTTCTAGTTTTTTTTCCATCCTAGTTCTCTATCTAATCACCTCCTTAACTCCACTTGGCGATTTGAGGCTAAAAAATGATACATCTCAAAAACATCCTATATTCCTTTTACACTTTGGATAGTTAAACTTCATTCTAAGTTCTTCCCACCTTCCCAATCTTATTTTTATTTTCAACCATCATTTTGCTCTCTCTGTTTCTTTCAGTCACTTGATTTATATATATATATTTTTTTACTATTGTAACATCCCACCTTATATCACGTTTAGCTTTAGCCTGCATTTATTTTAACTCGTGTGATTCTAAAATATGACTGCCACTATTGCCTTTTTTTTAAATAAAAAATGAAATATAGTCCCAAAGATTGTTCCATTTAGGTTTGCCGCTGCCGCTGCCGATGATGATGATGTATAATCATGTAGCCGTGTCCTGAAGCGAGTATTGCTATTGATTGTAAAAAGGACAACACATTTGTTGATCCCCATGTATTTTGAAAATAACATTGACAGTGCCATTTTAATCAATACTTAAGTCAGTGACTGGTGCTTCTGGTGCTTGATTTCTGTTTCCCTTTGAGTTGAGCTCAGTCACTAGACCTTTAATGATATATGCTTAAATCTCTTGCAGATATTCCATTTTATGATTGGTCTATGCAACATAGGTGAGAAATGCAGGTCTTTTTATTGTTTGCCATTGTTATATACTGAAAATAGCTTCATAATGTAGTTATTAGTTAATGGCTGTTGTAATTGTTCTAGATGGCTGCTACTATTTAGGTTTTAATTAATGCTAGAATGGTTGCTAGAGTGGTAGCAGTGACAATAGAAATAGTATTTTGTTAACATACTATTTTTTTTTCTGATAATTGAATGCAACTGCTGTACTAACATCAAGGCAATTATGCTAATGAATAGTGCTACTATGTATAACCTAAGATTGAAAGGTCGGTTGTTATTTGGCCATTCTCTTGTTGCAGCGCTGTTATACCTATCCTTAAATAAGTCCAGTATGCACAGGATAGCCTGGTAGCGGATGACCATATTAATTAGAGCAAAATAATTCTAAGCCGACTTGTAACTTTGTAGTCATAAGTATATTATTTTTGCTTTGCTGTCAACCAGCATGTCCTTCATAATTGGAGCCATTATAGTTTCTGCGGATTTTTTCCCCTTCAATATTACCCCAGAATTTATTCTAGGCTGCCTTGTAGCATTGTAGTCAGTCCTCAGTAGCAGTTTTTAGTCTTGCTATTACTTCACTGCTAACCAGTTTTTCCATCATACGCGGGGTAGTCATTATTCCTGCAGGGTGCTTTTCCATAGACATATATTTTCAAAATAAAGTGCATGTAGTATCTCTATAAATGGATTGTGGATAATCATTTATGTTTTCTTCTTTAAAATACTTTTAAGTGTTCCTTGCATATTTCATGAGTACAATCATTACTACTGAACTGCTTCCCTTTTAATCCTTTGGCAGTATTCCTTGTGTATTTCATGTCTACCATCATTGCTACGTGTGAGAGATGGCTTTGTTGGGTACACGGCTGTGGATTTATTCTCATGGGTATGTTATCCTGGATGTTTAGCTTTACTACCATTCTTCCACTTTTACCCTTTTCTGGTACTAGACATTTTCTCTTGTGTTATTTTCTAATCATCTAAGAGTCACACATGTTGATTGTTTGCAGCGAGTCCACAGATATTGCTTCTTGCTTCTTTTCTACTACTGCTATCGTTCTGGTGAGTCTGCAAGGATTATCAAACAAATTTAATTATTTATTTTTGTTGCTTTGAGAGTTGTTTAATATCACCAATCATAAAAATTTTCTTTGGTGTTTCTGTGATCATGTATTATATTTGATATCTGTCTTTGAAGAAGGTTGTCAATAAGAGAGCATAGCACACAACCTAGGAAGAAATGGTAATGATCTGTCTTTGAAGAAGGTTGTCAATAAGAGAGCATAGCACACAACCTAGGAAGAAATGGTAATGATCGGTCAAAGGAGCCAGATGTTTATCCGATTAGTTCAGTCCTCTTTTCCCCCTTAGTTCTCTTATCCCGGCATAGTCAATCTACAGCCGTAAACCTGTCGCTTACCTTATCAATACTGGATGACAGAACTATCTTTTAATTGGATTTAAAAAAACATTTTTGGGCTAATTATTTTACTATTTTGGTTGAGATTACCCCTTTAATCAGCCCATATGGCCATCGTCAGAAGATCATTACTTTAGCAGGTGATCCTAATACATCCCACACAGTTGCTTAGTAGCAGACTAGCAGATTTAGCGTGTTTAAGCAAAACCTTCTAAATTATTTTACTTTGTTCTTTTACAACCAAGTAGATTTTATAAAAGGAAAAAAACTTTGAAAACATCTTCTTTGTTACACCAGATATCATCTTGTTAGGACTAAAGGATAGCAATCTATATGTTGATGGTAATTCATGCATGGTCATAGTAGGACAAGAAAAAAACCTGTCCCCTACATTTGAGATTTTCTAGTTAATATATGCATCATATATATACTAATCTATAAGGGGTTTTATCTGCTACAGATACGTGAAAATAGCAGTTTACACTGACTAAAGTTGATTTCTATAATAATATTCGATGTAAACACCATCCCTTAAACTTCAGAATGTGTAAAAGAACCTTGAGGAACAAAAGCTTCTCCACATGTTGGAGAAAACCCCTACACCTGGGCATGGTTTGGGCTGCACTAACTTGAACTAACACAAAGGTACATAAGTACATTTGAAGGTGACCTAATGACATGTTGCCACAATGCCACACTATAAGATCTAAAAGGAGCCTGCTTGTCATTGCTATAGAAGCCATCATTACTCAATCTTTTTTTACTGATTTATTCATATCTTTTAACTAGCTATAGGCGTATAATTACCATTTTTAACTTGATTATGAGTTGAATCAAATCTCTATCAGTATGAAATACTCAACAATTGTCACAATAAGTGTGCCTTTTGGATCCTGACCTTAGGGCCTCCCTCACCTACATATGGTGAAGGCACATCAACAGTAGTATGGTCTCATCACGAGGCCCAAATCTGTATATGCATGCTTGTGTCAAGCTCTTATAGACATCTTTTTTTTCAAATAGTGGACATCTTCCCCAACTTGTGTCACTCAACAACTCTATTGTGGTCCTCTAATGCCAAGGGTTAGTTCAATGATATGACACCATAAACCTCTTTGTGCATTATCACATGTCTATCTTTTGTTAGTGCCTCTGAAAATTGTGCAGTTATGCTTGCGACATAGCACAACCCGTTCAGATGTTCCTTTCTATGCACAATAGCCAAGTTTCATCATGTTGTGATGATGTCTTGATGTTACACTTACATGCTCTTTGTTTTTCTTTGCTTCTGATGTTGCAAATGCTTTTCGTTTTACATTTCTTAGAAATAATGGTCTTACAGGGTTGACCTATGTCATCAAACAAATGATGAAGATGAAGATGATGTAAGAAGTCATCATGAAGCTTTACTAGATAGATCAAAAAATAAAACTGGCATTTGTCATATTGATGTCCGTCGAAGGTGTTGCTCAGGAATACAGCTTGGAAGCCGGCAAAAGTTTGTGATTTTGGTAAAAAAATTTCTGTCATTACAACTTGCTACTTCACCATGGCTTTTTTCCTGCACAGGTCTACGTTTTGCTGGCTGTTTACCTTAATTATACATTAGGCCGTGAAGTTTGGAGAAAATGTGCATATAATGCTTCTATGATGATATAGTATCTGTTAAGACGAACCAATTACTTATCTAACAGATTTTGTTTCTGTGCAGGTGCTTGCACTGTCATTTGTTGTTATGTTTGCCTTTGCCATCCTCATTTGGGTCGGTAGAGGAGAAAATCCTATCGATTCATCACTACTTAAAAGGGTATGGAGTAACCAATTATTATTTCTTGCATGGTTATTCTTCTATGCTTCATATTACCATAGGGTATCATATGTTTTTGTAACCAAGGTTTATAGCTTCAATGTGTTGCAATTACTGCACAAAAAAAAAACACTTGCGGAGTCTGGTAAATGCAGTATTTTATGCAGTATTTTTATACACCCTTGCCTAACAGCCTACGGTGAAGTAATAAAATGATAAGTTTTTCAATACTACCCAGGAAAAAAAATCTGAAAACAGAAAGTTCATAAATAGAAAAATAGAAAATGAGATCTTAGGACATCCACTTTCCATCCATTCAAGGCCTATCTTCTGTTCCCTCCATACATTTTTTTTCCTTTTGTACCCTTGTTGTCTATGCCGTGGTGCATTTGTGCTCCTATTTTGCTGTCAGAACCTATCGAGGTAATCTAATAGTTCTGTTGCTGAAGCCACTCACTCACTGTATCTTGCAGACCATCAGCTTGGAGCTGAGATCATGCACTTGGAAGAGCACACACGAACAGTGGATAACACGCACAGCAAATGGGGCAGCAACTGCTGCTTTTCCTTGACTCTGATTAGGCATAAGTAAAGACACACAAACAGCCCACATCTCCCACTAACCGCTGTGTGCCATCCCACACAACATGGCAGACGTGGGCACTCACCCCACTACTAAAAACCAGCTCCGACTTGGACCAAGCAAGCCTCGAGCTGCAACTAACCAACTGACAACAGACTGACCTGCTAACTGAACACTGACTCAAGACAAAGGACCAAAACGAAAATGCAGAAAATAAGATACAAATTTCAGTGCACAATGATTTAATCTAACAATTCTCCTCCTAAGTCTTTGTGCACTGATTTGGAACCATCTTGAGCCCAATTTTGCCGCAGAGCTCACTGAACTTGGCCCTTCCAAGTGACTGTGTCAGAATGTCACCTAGTTGATCATCTGTCCTGATGAATTCCACTTCAATCAGCCCCTTTTCAGCACAATCCCTGATATAGTGAAACTTTGTATCAATGTGTTTACTCCTGTTGTGATGAACAGGATTCTTGAGTAGAGATATGGTAGATTTGTTGCCCACCCTTATCATTGGAATCTTGATCTCCTCATCTGTAACTTCAGCTAGCACCTTTGCCAACCAAACTGCTTGACAAGCTCCAGTAGCAGCAGCTATATACTCAGCTTCACAGCTAGATAAAGCTACTACCTTTGCTTTGTGGACTGCCAAGTAATTGGACTGCTCCCAAGGAAGAAGATGGTTCCACTGGTTTCCTGCTATCAACATCTCCAGCTAAATCACTGTCAGTGTAGCCCACCAGTCTGTCTTGTTTTCTCCTCTCCTCCCAAACCAGAGACCCAAATTACAAGTCCCAGCCACATACCTCAGAATATGCTTCACAGCCGCCAAATGATCTTCATGAGGATCTTCTAAGAATCTACTCACATAGCCAACAGCAAAAGCAATATCTGGCCTAGTGTTCACCAAATACCTCAAGCTCCCCACTAGACTTCTATAACTTGTCACATTTACCTTTGGCAAAGTGCTATCCTTGCTGAGTTTCAGTCGAGGTTCCATAGGGACATGGCAAGGGTTACATCCTGCCATCCCACACTTCTCTAGGATCTTGATAGCATAAGCTCCCTGACTAAGTGATATGCCATCTACATTCTGAATTACCTCCAGGCCGAGATAGTAGTGCAGTAGACCCAAATCACTCATCCTGAAACTGTTTGCCATCTCCTTTTTAAAACTTTCAATGACCATCTTGTTGCTGCCTGTGATCACAAGGTCATCTACATAGACACCAAGAATGAACTTCTCCTCTCTTCTTCTTCTTGTGTAGATAGCATGGTCAGAGATACTCTTCTTGAACCCAAATGACTGCAGTGTGCTGTCCAGCTTGGCATTCCAAGCTCTAGGTGCCTGATGAAGCCCATACAATGCTTTATGCAATTTCAGCACCTTGTGTTCACTTCCCTCACTCACAAAACCTTCAGGCTGCTGCACATACACCTCTTCTGCAAGATCCCCATTCAAAAATGCAAACTTTACATCCATGTGGTGTACTTCCCAATTCTCAGATGCAGCCACAGCAAGCAACAACCTAATAGCATCCATGTGAGCCACTGGAGCATACACTTCTGTATAGTGTATCCCATGGCATTGGGCATAGCCCTTTACAACCAGCTTGGCTTTGTATCTCACCACAGCTCCTTTCTCATCCCTCTTCACTTTGAAGACCCACTTGAGTCCAATTGCCTTCCTGCCTTGAGGAAGATCACATAAAGACCATGTCTTGTTATCCTCAATGGACTTCATTTCCTCAAGCATATCTTTCCTCCAGCTGGACTGTTTTTCTGCCTCTGCAAATGAAGCAGGCTCATCTGCACTTATCATCAAGGCTTCTTCTTCTAACTCCACCTGAGCTAGATTTCTAGGGACAGGTCCAATTGGTGACAAAGACCCAAGAATGTTCTTCACAACTCTGAATCTCAGTGGCTCTCCTCCATAACCAGCATCCACATTGTCACTGAAATTGCTTGGAGGTGATATAAACTCTGCATCTGGTTGCTTGTGTGCCTCTGTACACCATGACCAGCACCATGTACACTTGATCTTGCCCCTCCAAGTGTCTCAACAGTGCTCTCAGCCACTGGAGATGCCTGGCTAACAGTAGTGTACTTCACTGTGAACTCACTACTGACCTCTTGACTACTCCCATCTGCAGCCTTGCTCCAATCCCATTGAGCCATCTCATCAAAAACCACTGATTCACTCACATGAACTCTTCCAGATATGGGATCATATGCTTTATAGGCCTTGGACCCTGGAACATAGCCTATAAACACCATTGGCCTGCTTCTATCATCTAACTTCTTCAAGTTAGGTGTAGTGCCCCTCACATGAACAATGCAGCCAAAGGCCCTCATGTGATGTACTGCTGGTTTCTTCCCAAACCATGCTTCATATGGTGTTTTGCCTTCAACACTTTTGCTGGGTGACCTATTGAGAACATAGACAGCAGTTGTTACTGCCTCACCCCAGAACATTGCAGGCACTCCCTTGCCTTTGAGCATGCACCTTGTTGTACCCAAAACACTCTGATTCTTTCTCTCCACCACTCCATTCTGGAAAGGAGAGTAAGGAGCAGTGAGATGCCTCTCCACTCCTTGATCAGCCCAATACTCTGCAAATTCTGAAGATGTGAACTCTCCACCTCAATCTGTTCTGAACACCTTCAGTTTCATGCCTGATTGCTTCTCAACTAGAGCCTGGTACTGCTTGATGCTTGCTGCTGCCATGTTCTTTGTCTTCAACAGCCTCACCCACATGTATCTGCTCACATCATCCACCAAGAGCAGAAAATACCTATTGCCTCCTGGTGTTATTGGTGACACTGGACCACAAAGATCACCATGGACCAGCTCAAGGAGCTTCTTTGCTCTGTAATCTGTTTGCTGTGGCACTGCATTCCTCCTCTGCTTCCCTGCCAAACAGCCACCACACAACTGCTCCACCTGCTCAATCAGGGGCACCCCAAACACCATTCCATCGCGCGCCAGTTTGCGTAGCGCTCGGAAGTTCAAATGCCCAAATCTTGCATGCCATCTCCATGCTTCTTCGTCACCTCTCACTGCCAAGCACACAGGCTGTGCAATGTCAGTGTTGAGCACATAGAGTCTATTGGGTGACCTAATCTTGGCTAGCAATTGATGATCGGGAGCCAATTCTCATCTCTTCTCTACAACCACCTGATACCCATCTTCTGCCAATTGCCCAACACTCACAATGTTGGCAGTGAGCTTAGGTATGAAGTACACCTTCTCCAGTGCTCTGTGTTCCCCATTTTTGCAGGCAAAAAGAACTGTGCCTCTTCCTTCAATTGCTGCTACCGAGCCATCCCCAAATCTAACTGATCCCCTTGATCCCAAGTCTAGATCGGAGAAAACAGAGGATATACCTGTCATGTGGTTCGTTGCACCAGTATCAACAACCCACTTGACCTTCTCAGCCTCCCTGCTGCCAAATTGAGCGAACAGCTTCTCCTCTTCTTGATCAGCAGCCATCAGAAGAGCATTCTCCTCTTGCGCGACATGAGCCTGCTCCTTCTTGGGCGCTCTGCAATCCCTGGCCCAATGACCGAGCTTGCCGTAGTTCCGGCATTGGTCCTTGGAGATGTCTCGGCCATTGCCACGGCCCGAGCCACCACGACCTCCTCTGCCTCGGCCTCTGCCACCGCGGCGCCCTCCATTGCCGCCGCCGCCATGGCTTGAGCTCCCATCGCCGTCGCGGGCCTTCATCCGCGCCTGCCATTCCTCCGTGAGGAGCAAACGGCCGTCGGAGTCCACACGCCCGCCGCCATCCGATTTCGACTCCAGGCCGTACCTCTGTTCCACCGCGCACAGCCGCCCGGTCACCTCGATCGGCATTGCGCTCAGGTCGAGCAACGTCTCAATCGAGATGGCAATCTGCGAGAGACGACTTGGCACGACCTGGAGCATCTTCTTGATGATGTCGACATCGTCCACCTTGTCGCCGAGCACACGGAGCTGGTTGCCGAGGCCGGTGATGCGGTCAGCGAAGTCATCGATAGACTCCCCTTCCTTGAATTGGATCCCCTGCAGCTCCCTCCGCAGCGAGTGCGCATTCGCTTCGCGCACACGATCCACTCCAACGTGCTTCACCTTGATCGCATCCCACGCCAGCAAACGGCCGTCGGAGTCCACACGCCCGCCGCCATCCGATTTCGACTCCAGGCCGTACCTCTGTTCCACCGAGCACAGCCGCCCGGTCACCTCCTCGATCGGCATTGCGCTCAGGTCGAGCAACGTCTCAATCGAGATGGCAATCTGCGAGAGACGACTTGGCACGACCTGGAGCATCTTCTTGATGATGTCGACATCATCCACCTTGTCGCCGAGCACACGGAGCTGGTTGCCGAGGCCGGTGATGCGGTCAGCGAAGTCATCGATAGACTCCCCTTCCTTGAATTGGATCCCCTGCAGCTCCCGCCGCAGCGAGTGCGCATTCGCTTCGCGCACATGATCCACTCCAACGTGCTTCACCTTGATCGCATCCCACGCCTCCTTTGCGCTATCCTTCATCGCTAGCGACGAAAGCATCTCCGCCGGGACCGCGCGCAGAATTGCGGCCAGCGCGAGACGATGGCCGCGATCATCACCGCCGCCCGTCTCGATTGTGTCCCACAGACCCTGCGCTTGCAGGTTCACACGCATCACCAGCGCCCAATTGGTGTAATTGGTGCGCGTGAGCGTGGGGTACACAAGCGACGCCGACGTCTCCTTGACGACGCGCTGCACCACCACCTGGCGGTCACCACCGCGCCTGCGATTCGCCGGCGGCATCACAGACCGTCCGCGGCGTTGTGCCGGCGGCGTCTGCGAGCGAGCTACCTCCTGGAGCTCGCCTCTGCCGCCGGCTCCAACTCTGCCGCCGCCGCTCTTCGCCATCTACCTCGAATCGAACTAGGGCTCTGATACTACTTGTCAGAACCTATCGAGGTAATCTCGCAAGCCACTCACTCACTGTATCGTGCAGACCATCAGCTTGGAGCTGAGATCATGCACTTGGAAGAACACACACGAACAGTGGATAACACGCACAGCAAATGAGGCAGCAACTGCTGCTTTTCTTTGACTCTGATTAGGCATAAGTAAAGACACACAAACAGCCCACATCTCCCACTAACCGCTGTGTGCCATCCCACACAACATGGCAGACGTGGGCACTCACCCCACTACTCCTACAAACCAGCTCCGACTTGGACCAAGCAAGCCTCGGGCTGCAACTAACCAACTGACAACCGACTGACCTGCTAACTGAACACTGACTCAAGACAAAGGACCAAAACGAAAATGCAGAAAATAAGATACAAATTTCAGTGCGCAATGATTTAATCTAACATGTATCAAATGAGAAGAGGAAGGTATAATTCTCGTGGATAATTCTGCTTGTGGTTTGCATTTCTCTTTCTGCATCATTTGCTGGATTTAATCATGAGAAAGAAAGATAAAACAATCCTACATATCATGGATTTTTTTAGTACAAACCCAAATTATTCTGGGCCAATGGCCCAGTAATTTATTATCCCCATGGGGTTGGTTGGAATATTGTAAAAGTGCTTATACATTGTTGTGTTAAACATATGGTATACGCTCTCAGAATATTGAACAGTAGCAATTTTTTACAAAAAAAAAATCAACATAGATACAACATTATGTACTTTTCAGGTTTCAACATGGTCTTATATGTGAGCGTAGTGTAACTTAGTCAAAAAGTATTTGAATTTTTTACTAGAATCGTTCTGTTTATCACTTTATCTTTATCTGAATTTTTTATAGGGATTCTATTCTTTGGATTTAGTATTCTAACAGAGAAAATCTTTAGACTGATGTTCTGTGCTTATTCCTTATGAAATACACATATGTCAATATCTCTTTTCCATTGCTTAATGAGATTATATGGGGAAATCTCTACTGATCTAAGAAAATATGGGGACATTTTTTGAAAAATAAAATATCTTTGAGTAGCATGCTCCTATATAAATTGCCAATGTTTATTTCCTGCAGGTTGCCAGTTTAGCTGCTGTTTCTCTGATTTGCTTCTCATCTTCTGCTATACTAGCACTTGTTACTAATGTTCCAGTAAGTTCTACAAGAGTTCACATAATATATGAACTGCCAGTTAATTTTTAAAGTGTCTTTTCAATTTTTTGTTCTTGTCACTGCAGGTGCTTTTGTATTGGTACTCGACAGATGCTGACATCATCTACAATGCTGTTGTGCTGTTTTCATACTATTTGATAGGTATTATTATATTGCGATGTGCCTATGGCATTTTGGTAAATGTACTTCATGTTATCATTTTCATTTGTTGGGCAAAAACGGTAGGATGCGGTATTAAGGGGTCTTTTGTAGTTATCCATCAAGTATGTGTGCCTGTACTTCTAGGCCTGATGGCGTGTTTATCTTCTTGTGGGCATAAACCTGAAAGCATACATGTGGCTTTAATTAGGGGGTTATCCATCAAGTATGTGTGCCTGTACTTGTACTTCTAGGCCTGATGGTGTGTTTATCCTCTTGTGGGCATAAACCTGAAAGCATACATGTGGCTTAAATTAGGGGGTTAACGTGGAATGTTAGTTTGAGGAAAGTATGATACTGTTGTGGTGTAGCTTAATATGTACACAATGTTTCATTGCTCACAACCCCCATGTTTGAGCTGATCTTTCAGTGGCCCTGTTACAAGTACTATGCTTATTTGATTATATGACCGTACTGGCCCTTGTTGTGACAAGTGCTATGCTTATTGGATTATATGACCATACTGGTGCACCCAATTTTGGGGTCAAATGGCATAAATTTATCTCTGTCCTGGGGGACTGCGAAAGACTTTCTAGGTGTTTGGTGTAGATTTATTATTTTTTTATGAGTATTCATCTTATTCTCTTTTTTTGTGAATTTCGTTTTTCTTGTTTTTATGATGTCCGCTTATTGCCAGTTCTGTGGTTCAGTTCCCTTTACCTAGTGGGTGCTCTGGTAGTGAACTATTGACACCATGTTATCCAATTTGTGCATTTAAATAGTGAGTGCAAGGTTCAGCAAGTGAAGCAATGAACTCTACCTAGGCGTCTGACAAATATGTAAAATGATAGGCACAGCATGTGAAGTAATGAACTTGACCTAGGCATTTGAGCAACGAAGTTGATGTTAAAAAAGTAGTGTACAATACATGGTGCCTGGGAGTTTTATTGTTCATATGTTGTGTTTGTTCTTTTTCTGTTGATCGGTTCTCATTGTTCATTGTTGATTTTAATTGAAACTCGGTGCTGCTGTAAACTCTGTGTAGGCTCGTCAGTGCCGTCAGGATTTGTTTTATGGGTTATGAGAGATATGCCGCAGCGGCAGACAGTAGAAAGGCCGACACAATCAACAGTAGTTAATTTGTTTATGGACAGAGAGAGACCATCCACTACACAGGATCCGCAGTGGAGAACTGCTGTTACATCCTCTAACAAGGTACTCCTAATATTTTTATTCTTTAGGTCAAATCATTCAGAGGGTTAAACACACTTTGCCAAACACTATTTGATACTATAGCAGCTACGTTTATAGTAAAAATTCACTGTGTGCAGGCCCTCAAGTCAAGCCCCATTTAACCTGAAGACAACCATTGATGTGGAAACTTCGCAGCGTGCTTAATATGCCAGGACTTTTACCAACACACCAGCGACACTGGCATCTATTAGCTTTCTGACGATTGGCCGGCTCAGGATGGATCTGTAACCTACTTCAAGGTGACCGGTGATGGAAACAACGGAATTGCTTCTGGATGCAAGCAAGGTGATCGACGTGCACACTGTGTGTATAGAACTAAGGTTGGGCATGGTTTGAAGCAGTAACAAATGTAAATAGCTATAGAAATGAACGATTTCATGTGTTGGCTGTCAGGTTGTCCCCTCTGACCTTCCGTGCTCTAAATTTCTTTCATTTACACCCATTTTAGTTTATGAAACTAGCAAGTAATAATTTCTCATAAAAATTATGATGGAAAGGTTATTTACTCTACGATCTCATCTTGTCGATAACCATTATAAAGGTGCAAAAAAATTGCATGATGGCAAAAAAAAAAAACCACATGTATGCCATTCGCCACATAAATGCCCTGCTGATCACATGGAAATTGTTGTAGATGTTTTGTGCAGGGTTTAGAGCATCCCCAGCTCACTCCCAGTCAACCCGCCGGCATCAACGCCTAATAGAACTAGCCGCTCGCAGTCTGCAGCATTTGAAAAATTTCCCACGCGCTCGTGCTCTGATGCAGGCCAGCACCTGACGGGGAGCCTGGTGCTCATGCTCTTAGAGACGGTTCTCGATACGTAGTGTATTTATTATTTGTGTATGTTGGTGGGTAGCGTGTTTGAAAAACTAAATTCTTTTGACTTTTTTTTTTACCTTGTTTCTAAAGAGTCTTTAATAAACTAATAAAAGTTTTAAAATAAATTAAAAACTATACGGAACAATTTTCCATACACGCTTTTACAAACTCTTGAGCAAGCGCGCGACGGTAGCTGCTGTCGGGCTCCTCCGGCATCTTAGATTTTGACCCCTTAATTTTGTACATAACAGATTTACGTGTGGATTGCACAAGGCAAATTTATATCGTAACAATTATGCAGAAAACGGAGCTCAGCAAGGCTACATTTGGTTGAGGTTTAGGTTAAAGGTTGGATAAGGGTTTAATCCAACAAACACTCCTAATTAAGTAAGATTAAATTAGTTCAATCAATACTATTTACCCCGATAACATGGTAGATAGCTTAATCCCTCTCTACTAACATTACTGACCCAGCCAAACATTATATTAATTGGATTAGTTGTCAAACATAAAAAACTGAGACATTATATTAATTGGATTAGTTGTCAAACATAAAAACTGATTAAAGTCTTGTTCTTTCGAGCGTAAAGTTGAGTTTTACTGTACTAAAATTTATATTTTTAATATAGATTATATATTAAAATATTTTGTAAAGATTTTTCCAAGAATTTTAGTTTTCTTATCGAACATCTTGAAACTATTTTTTAACTATGTTTTTAGTTTTTTTTACCATTTTTCAAGAACTCTTAACTTTTGTTACAGTAGAACTCAACTTTACTCAACGCCGGAAAAAACAAGATCTAAGTTAGATTAAGCTAATATAGTTGGGTTAAAGTTGGCTAACCCATTTAATCTAAACCACAAACCAATCACAACAAGTCAAGAGGACGTAATTTAGCATTTGGTTTTGGCATCTCCAAAATATGGATAAATACAAGGCATGATGATACATTTGTGATGGTTTTATTGGTGCATTTGCCTCCAACCAGACTCATATGATGCAACTTCTCTATGTTGATTAGCTGCATGCATCCTTGCAGCCAGGTTCATCGGATGCAAAAAAAAACTTGTTTAGGCTTGGCTCATCTCCTACGCAAAAGATACATGTATGAGCGAATGCAGGTTAGGCTGGTGCAATAGTTGTGTTGCATGAATGGTGTTTGACAGTGGTACCTTGGTATTGCGGCGACGGAGCCGCATTTAGGAGGTCAATATGGAGCAACTGAGGTCTCGCGAGGTCGGCATCGTTGGTTGGCAGCACCGCGGATCAACTCCTAGCAGGGCTCAGGGAGGTCCTCTAGTCCCACAAGATGGAGCAAGGGGAGTAAGGCGGTGCATGGCCAATCTAGTTGGAGTAAGCAAGTGAGCATGAAAAGTCAAAGTTCGACGTGCATGGATGTGGATGTTGACATAGGTACATAGAGGGGCAACTGTGTCGGGGTTAGCACAACATGATTTTGAGCAAGGTCCTAATGGTGCAGTGCACGTCGCTAGCATGGGAGAGATTGTGGTGCACCTACTCTACCTAAGCATCGATGGTGCGGTCGGGCGCAACAATGGCATTGCTAGAGCATGACCGGTAAAGATGAAGATAATGACATGGATGCATATGAGATGCTCAACGAAATGACTTTTCCCTCTCATGGTCATGCAATTAGAAATTAAATACATGGAAACAAACATTTTCCGTAATGAGTCACTTAAACGATCCAACACAACAAAACACATGATATGAACAAAGTCAAGCAGTCTCTCATCAGCCTTGAGTTGCCTAGCCACTAACTGAACAACCCCTTGGTTTTCCTTGTAGGTTTGATTATTACTGTTGTTTGTCTCTGTTTGTATCAGACTGCGACAATCTTGTGGTCTATAATTCTGACAAGTTGGGTTCTAAATAATTTGGTCGACAGTTATTGGCTACCCATACGGGTACTTACTAGTGGCAACGAAAATCCTGCGGGACTAGTTTCGTCATTAGTTCGTGTCATCGGAAAGACCCAAGTGAAGAGCACCCCTAAACGAGGTGAAGGCCGTGAAGCAGACAAATCCATCGATTAGTCCACCGCGAGGCATTGAACTCCTATAGATTAAGGTTAAAAACGCAGACAAATTCATCGGCTCGGGCATGGCATTTGCTTTTGAATAACGTTACTGATCGATAGATTCGGTGCAACAACCCATGATCCCTCCATCCCTTGCAAGTAGGAGTAGGAACTATTGAGTCGGTCCAAAAATGGATTAGATGGGATAAATTTAGGAGGCCTAGTAGAGTACATAAATGTGGTGCGTACGTGTCGTTTAACCAATAAACTAGATATATTTTTTAGTAGATATATAGCTATAAAAATCAAAACGTTGGTTTTATAGGACGCTGTCGATCGAGTGTATATATACGACACAAATGGACGTGCTAACAGCCTTTATACACACTGGCAAGAACATCGATTTTGGATTATCTTTTGTGGATACAACCACGTGGTGTTTTCAAGCCTTTATACACACTGGCCCGTGCACGGTTTCGTTCTTGATTCCAAGACCACTCTTTCACTTTTTTTTCACTTCCTGCTTCCTAGCTCTTTCACATTCTTTTCTTTCCTCTTCTATTTTTCGCTACACCGATTCAAAATTATAAAAAGCATAAAATAACCAAAATGGAACCATGTACGCATGCACGAAGAAGGTCCGTAAAAAGTTTGTTTTTGAGAATTTTTAATTTGAAAAAAACTTTTTGTCCAATTTTTTTTGTTCTATTTTATTTTTTACATGTTGTTAAAAAATTTCCAAAAACATAAAATTGCAAAAATGGAATCATGGTTGCATGAAGAAGGTGAAAAAAGTTTGATTTTTTTATATAGAAAAAAATGAATTTCAAAAAACTTTTGCCCTCTTCCTTGAGAAGGTCCATAAAAGGTCTGATTTGTTTGAAATTTTTGTATTAATAAATAATGGAAAATCAAAATAAAAAACTTGCAAAGCATAACCATGTTTCTAAAAGGAAGGGTCCATAAAAAATGTATTTTAAATAATTTTAAAAACTAAATAGTCATGATAGCAGTGAAACAAATAAAAACATTTTTTTGAACCCTTCTTGCGAACCTAGGATTATATATTTTTATGTCCTATTTAATTTGAGTGTAATATGAATTCTGAAAATTCGTGAAAGATTATGAGTTATATGCATGTAAAGTTTGAAAATATTTTCTCAAGATTTCCATGTGATATAATATTCAAGCTTTTCTATTTTTTTCCTTAAGACCATGTTATTTAGCCTCTGTTGCCATGGTTGTATATACTTATTAATTACTTGCAATAACTTTTTTTATATAATTTTTTGTGGTTACCTCGTTTTACTCAATCAGTGCAAGAAAAAATAGTAGGCGATTTAAAATTTAAAAATCTGCTACCTTTTTCATGTGACCCATTTTATGCTTTAAAACATATTACAAATATGGGATTGTACAATATATTTAATATTTCTTATTTATAATTTATTTTACCTGATTGATGTACAATTAAAAATTGGTGAATAATGCACACCAAAATAAAAAAAAGGACAATTAGAACTAAAATAGCTAAAGTACGCAGCTACAACTAATAGAACATACGGAACTGACGCGTGAGCTCCTTCAGTTTGATGGCCGGTAGAGAGTCCTAACCATAATACTCGGAAACTATTTTCCACGCAATATATATAACTATCCTTCTGGTGTTTAGTATTCCGTGTGATATGATTTACTTGTACAAGATTAATATTAAATCTATTTGATAAATCTTACTCGTTTTGGATATTGACAACTTTGATCATCAATTACTAATGAAATATAATTACAAAATCCGTGAAAATATGATATTGTGAAAGTATTTTCAAGACAAATTTATATGTATGGTTTTTATGTACACAATCCAAATAGTTTAAAAGATTTTTATAGATAAAGATTTAAAAGTTTGATTTAGGATAAATCTAAAACGTCAACTATTATGGAACTGGAGAGAGTAATATATAGTTAATAGTGAAAAAAGAGTAGGTAGGTAAGAGGTTACGATGGTCAATTGGTCATGTATTGCCTACTCGGCTACTCCACATCTTAAAAAAGAAGAAGCGTAAATCATAAACTTCAGTTTAAAAGAACTAGACATAATCTCGTCCCCAAGGTGTATAAACGCCTCTAATTTTGTGCGCATTCACCTTTTTCTCCTTAAAAACCATTATTTTCTCATATTAAAATGTGCAATGTATATAGAAAAAATGAACATATTACACGGTCCATTTTAGCCATTTGACTCTATGGCGTGGATGTTATGGGTGTTGGTGCCAGTCAAGCGCCATGAAGAATTTGCAAAAAGACACTCGCTAAAAGGTTTTACTTCTATAATACAAGATATTAGAAGTAAGAACCAACTTTTAACTTCGCATGCAATCGTAAAAAAAAACCTTTCTTTAATACTTCTTATAATGTCAATTTCGCATGCAACCGTGCGTCAAAGAATACTCCTCGCAATACTCTCACTCTTCCATTTGTCCATTCCACAGCTACAAAGCGACTAGTATTTTCTCATCTCAATGAGACAGAAATCTTCAACGTCCCATATAACCGCTAGGAAAACCCCTGCCTAGTAGTACTTTTTATAAATCTCAACTTCGCATGCAACCGCGCGTCAAGAAATACTCCTCGCAATACTCTCGTTCTCCCATTTATCTATTCCACAGCTGCAAAACAACCACTATTTTTTCATCTCAACGAGCCATACATAACTCCAACGTCCCATATAACCGCTAGGAAAACCTCCACCTTAACGCCTTCCTCAGTCCCTGTCTCCCCCGCGGCTCGGCACCAGTATCAGCATGGGCACGCACGCCACTGACACAACCGCGCCGGCCCGCGTGCCCTCCTCCTCCCCCTCGCCGCGGCAGGCCGGGAGGCGCCGCGGCGCCGCCGTCGTCAGGCAGCTGCAGCTCGCGGCGCGCGACGTCGGCCCGGCCGTCGGCTGGTGCGGGCACAGCGCGTGGCGGAAGCTGCTCCGGCGGCTGGCGCAGGAGACCAAGTGCATCTGCAGCTCCCCGGCGGCGGCTTCCAGGCCCATCACGTTCGGCTACGACGCCGCCAGCTACGCCAAGAACTTCGACGACGGCCGCCGCCCCGCGCCCCAGGCCGCCGCTGCCGTCGTCGCCAACGCCGCCGATTAGCCGGCCGACTGCTGGCCCGTCGTTCTCCCTCCCCCCTCGATCTCATATCTCGATCCCATTTTTATCCTGTGGTTGCTGAACGAACGCTGAGCGAGCGTTGCGCGCCTGTTTCTGATTCCATTTCCTTTTTGTTTCATTTTTTTCTCTTTTTATTATCGTCTATTATTAGTACTTCCTCGTGGTGTTGATATTGGTGTTGCAACGAACTCACGGATAGCCCGTACGTATTTTTGTAATCTGTACATAGCGTGGAGATAACACAAGTGGAGTTCGGCCAATTGTACATGCTGGCATACTGCATTGTGCTGTATATCAATGACTCCAAATTTGATTCTTGTCGTCTTTTATCGATCATCCGTTTCGATCCAAGTATTCACATGACATTTATATGTTTGTGTCGTCTCTGAAAAAAAGGTTTTTTTTTTTTTGTTTGGCCTCATTGGAAGTGAAGTTGATTTAATCATCCCCTAGAGGCCTAGACCATGGTCTAATTGGATCGAACACCATATGCAGGCCATGAAAGATATTGGAGCACTAGTCCTACATGCAGTTCACCCTATCCGAGCCACAAGGAAAATACCATTCACTAATTCCATTCCCCGAAACATTTGCTTATTCTGATCCGTAAATCCGAATATTACCAATCATGCCATGGCCAGTATAATATAAATTATTCTTTTCTTCAATTTGGTTTGCATTCTTTTATATTTTCCTTCGTCCCGGCACCCATTTATGAATTTGTGCGAGCCCACGCTCGGAAAAAAATTTATTTTTTAACCTTTTTTAAAAAATTATTTTAATTTTAATCCCCGGGCTGAAGAATTTGCAAATCTAACCTTTTTAGCGCTTGCACCCGGCCCCAAGCAAGAAATTCATCTTCTTGCCGCCAAAGGGATGGTACGCTGATTCATGGCGGCCCGTGGCTACCGATAGAATGACAAGTGGGGCGGTCTTGCTTGCATCCGCATTAATGCAAGAAGATGTATTGCCGAGCCATCCCGCTTAGTGCGGCGGATGAATTCTTGCATACGCCGGGGTGGCTGCTGCCAAAAGGTTAGATTTGAAAAAACTTTTGACCCGGGGTTAAAAATAAAATATCTATTTTAAAAGGGTTAAAAATAAAAAATTCCACCCAGAAAACCCTCTTTTGGCTGGCCCCAATACGTTTGCCTTTCCCCCCTGTGGGCAGCACAAATATTGCTTCCTGCAAGAGCAAGGCCATTTGGTCCTCAAGGGCAAGCACTCCACCAAAGGCAAAAAGGCAAAGCAAAAGCTTAATGCAGGCAAAGGCTTCGATCCCCAGCTGCCTTCTTCTGCCAAAGATTTCTGCTGTGCGGAGAGCAGATGGGATTTTAAGGTGCCACCAGTGTGCAGACCGCAGCTGTGAATCTGCCATCGATCGGTTTGGCTGAACTGCTGAAGTAGAATACTTAGGGCCTGTTTGGATCTCATGTGCTAGAGCAAACTGATTAGATTAGTCACTTTAGGGCTAGAAAACCAAACACAAGGACTAGAAAACGGACTAAAATCGTTTAAGACTTCTAAGCCTCAAGAGCTAAACCGGTGCTAAACTCCCCTTTCCCACCCCAACCCTGGTCCCTCCCCCACCGACATGCATGCAGGGTATCCAACAGAGACTTGAGTCATTTTCAGAAAGCGATAAAGCCTCTAGTCCCTAGTTTAGTCCATGGATCCAAACAGGGGTAGGTAAACTTTTAGTCACTGGTTTAGTCAGTTTGAGTTTAGTTCCTGGGATCCAAACAGGTCCTCTGGTAGCTAAGAATGTACGCGAACTATGCAAGAATGGTTAATAGTGTGGCTTCAGCATCTGCAGGTACGGAAGTATGCGCTCCTCTGGGCCTTCTGGCCTATGCAATCAATGGGAGGAATGTAATGTATGGTATTGATATGTGTGTGTGTGTGTATGAACGGTAGCATTGTACTGCACATATATGGGATGGTTGCTGGCTTGCTGCGGTACGTCTGCAAGGACGTTATTGAATGACTGAGCTGAGCTGAGCTCGGCTTAGCTGTGGGCTGTGGCATGCATGGATGGGCACGGATTGGCTGCAAGGCTGTGTTTGGTTGGTGACTCTGGATGGCCTTCTTAAATGTTGGTTATAATGAAATCTAGGGCATAATCAATTTATTGGCAAAATTGTTTCGTTTGGATTGAAACCAAAATTTGGTAAGGCATTGATGGCTATTATTTGATTGGAAGCCAAATGAGCTAAAAGAATTACTACTAAGTTTTTTTTTAATTTATTCCTATTTATAAGTGAATTTGTGAAAAAAATTCAAATTCAAATAAAAATTCAAAAATGAAAATATAACAAATTATTAAAAGTGGTAAAAATGGCTTGCTTAGGATTTTAGATGAATTATGAAATTAATTTCGTGCAATTTGGACATGGCATAAATAGATATAAAAAAAATAAGAAGATAAAACGAACTGAAATAAACAAGCAAAACTGATACTTTAGCATGCCGTCGCTGTTTGCAAAAAAAAATAAATAAATAAAATCATGCAGAGTCGGTGACGCTGAATGGTTGGCCCTCTATGAGTAGGCAGTAACAACGGCTTGCAGCTTTGGCTCGCCTTCTCCAGGCGCAAGAAAGCAGCGCCCCCGTCTCGCCGGCGCGTTGCATAATGCTTGCATGTAAAAGTGTTGGCGCTGGCGCCCCAATCAATTTCACGGTCGAGCAAATCCCCGGACGCGATCATGCGAACCAAGCGAACGCCAAATACCGCGAACTTGACCAAGGTTTGGTCGAACCGAACATGCCCTAACTTGCGTGGTCCAGCCGCCCGCGCGGCAGGCGACTGACTCCCTCCCTCCCTCCCTCGCTGTCACCTTAAAAACGGACGAGATCGCAGAGCATGTGCTGAGCCTGAATGCTCACCTACGCCGTGGCCCGTGGGCCATCGTCAAAAGTGCATCCAAAATTAACGAGCACGGCCGTTCCCTGCTCGTGCGTGCGTGACGCATGGCGTATCCTATGCTGTTCTTTCGTAAAACATTGTCAAACATGTACCTCTGTAGACATCAGCAACGCAACAGCGACTCCGTGGCCCAATGGATAAGGCGCTGGTCTACGGAACCAGAGATTCTGGGTTCGATCCCCAGCGGAGTCGAGCGTTTTATTTTTGGTCCTTTTCGTGTTCGATGCCCAGCGGAGTCGGGTTTTTTTTTTGTGGTCCTTTTCGTGATTGCAGATATATATTCAGCCAGCGAAATAATAAGCTGACCTGGCGATGGTTTTTCGTCATTTCTCTATTCGACATCATCCCGGAAAGTTTGATTTTGTGCAAGTTTTTTGGGTATACACTAAAAAAGATGTTTGTCATGTTATGTTCATACTGGAAGGGGAAAAATCAGAGCAACGCGCCGCAAAATTTCAGTTCAGTGAAGGAACATCAGAACATGGATGGATTTATTTATACGTAATCGTGAAAGCTTCATCCAAATCTGACAGCACTGCCCTTACACATTCCAATATTCGGCTTTTAAAAATAGTATTTAAATGTATTTATTATCCCATGTTATTCTTACAAATCCGTTTGAACAAATTGTTTGACTACGTCATTCGGTCATACGCCATAACGAAACATCTTAGCAGAGGCACAGACCAATTAGAAAGAGCATTTCTAACGACCTTCGAGACAAGCCACTTCAGCCGTCTCTACAATTTTGCAGCGGTTGATGCTGCTGATGGGGTGTATAGGGATTTCAGCTGCCTGTGTATGAGCTTGCTGTCGTGCACTGCTAGCTGCAGCTCCATGCCATCTGCCCACCATTGCTGAATCCCATGCGCTTCAAGAAACTTTTGTGGCCCTTTTGATGTCACAAAGAGCTTGGCGGCCACATCGCCAATGATCTCACTTGCCTTGTGCTGCTGCTGCTTATCTGAAGCACCACCACTGGCTGGTGTGGAAGAGCAAGAAGGAGCATTGTAGTGACAGCAGATGTAGTCACTGTTGTTTACATACAAATGTGGCACCCATTTCTTCTCAGCACGAAGCCTCTTCTTGTCACTCCCTTCCTCCTTGGCACTGTCAAGCAACGCTTCTTCCTTCAGTGGCAGACTTGCCTTGACTTTGTTCCACAGATAGCTGGCCTTCTCACTCATGCTCCTTACACCCATGGCAAGTGAAACTGAAGGTGGATTAAATAGATGGCACTCCACGAAGACTCCTTGCTTGGCGAGCTCTTTACATACTTGAAGGGCAAAACCAGCTCCCAGGGAGTGCCCACCAACACAGACATTCGCGCTCCCAAATCTCTCAACTGCTGTCCTCAGTGTCTCTAGAGCACCAACGAATCTCACTGAACCTTTTAAGCTCTCCCACACCAGGAAACGGAGATCATCTTGCAAGTCTCTCTTGATGGTAGGCTTCTGCAGCAGTGTTCCTCGGAGAGCTAAAACAACCCTTGGTGCACCACTAGGTCTTATGAGGATAAGATCAGACAAAGCAGAAGACCGATCCCACTCAAGGACGGCACCATAGATGGAACCATCTCTCTCATCCACCAATGTCTGTGTGACCTTGTACTTGAAAGGCTTCCACCATTTCGGAGCAAGGCCCTCCTCCTCTCCTTTCTGATCTTGTCTGTCCAGTTCAAGCAGGTAGACTGCTTGAATAAAGCAGGCCATTACCATCCTTTTGTAATTTGGATCCTTCCTGCATCAGGCAATAGATAAAGTTACAGATACATCAGAGTTCATGCATCTCATTTGCTTAAGTAACAAATATTTAAAATAACGAGAAAAGGAGCATATCTTATGGAAGCATGTGAGTTATGCAAGTTATGCGAACTTGACCTCTAACCACTGACAAGACTGTGACACCTCGTCCCCTGATTAAGTATATGATCGTTCTCAATTTTCATGATCATCTCACTATTTCAATGGAAACTACGATCCACTTTGTAATGACATATTACGAACAGTAACTCCTTATGTGAACCACATCCCACGCCTATCTGAGCTCCTTATGGCGTCCCTCTCGACTACAAAGAGTGAAAAGATGCTCCAGGCCTTCCCGGGTATTTTTGTAATTACGACTTCGTCTTCTGTGAACCTCTCTGTTTTACTTATTCATAATCTAGCCTTTACTATTAAACAATGACGTCCTTAATTAATCTTGCATGCACTAGTAAACAATCTTAATTGATGCCGTGGACATGGCAAAGCGGCAAGTATGTTGCCGCAGTGTGAAACAACGGCAATAGGTTACCGCGTCGTGGGAGGTAGGACCGTGGCAAACAAGTAGCAAAGCCAGCCATGGGATCACTGCTTGGGCTAATTGCCTCTGCGCTAATCTGTGCCCGATGAGCATTTCCGGTTTTGCACACAAACTATGGACATTTTCGATTTTTTCCGACTTTTTGGGGGGAAAAAACGAAAAGAGGCAGGAGCGTTTGCAAGTCCACATCCACACCCAACTCACGCGACACAGAAAACTGAACGGAGGGCAAGGGCAACTGGGCAAGCCTATTTTTCAGCCATTTATAACCTTACTTGTAGGAATAGTAGATCAATCTAATCGCCAGACCCTAAAACACGGCAAATCACTGCAGTATGTGCCCCTAAAAATGGCTGCGAATGGAATTTCACATAGCCCCTTGTAAAAGGAACGGTCTTGTAGCTTTCCATCTCTCCAGATTTGTACAACATACCACGCGTACTGAAGAAGCGATGTACTAGGGGGGTTTGGTTGAAAGAACGAGTAATTTGGTTTGGTGATTTTGACCAGCAAAGCCTCCACCTTTCGTATATCTGAACTGAATCAACTTATATACTCCCTACATTCAGATTCTAGCAACGCGAAAAGGATCGGCATTGCAAAAGAACGTTCCCTTTTCCATCCGAAAAACTTCCTAAAACCAAGCGGCTCGTCCTCCAACAATTAAGCAAGAGAAGTTCGTAAGATTTGGAAAGCAAGAGCCGGCAGATTACCAGCTCGATCTGATGAGCTCCCTCCAGTTCGGCGGGGGCAGGTTGCGCGGTCCGGACACGTGGAAGTCGTACGGGTGCCCCTCCGCCTCCGCGTCCGCCGGCGCCACCACGACGGCCTCGCCGCCGCACGCTCCCCCGCCTTCCACCACCCCAACCTCCTCCTCGGCCTCCGCCTCCGCCTTCAACCCCTCCTCCACCGCCGCCGGCGCTGGCGCCAGGTCGATCGCCATCGAGTCGGCGCGCAACGAACGCCCCCCGGCCCGACGGGGCCCGTGCTCGACCGGGCGCGAGGGGAGGGGAGCGCGTGGGGAGGCCCGCAACGGTCGAGTCGGCGTGGGGGCGGCGGAAGCGACGCGGAGGCGCTGCACGTGAACGCGACGGCGATTCGCGGGGACGATGCGCGAGCGCGAGAGCGTGGCCGCGGCGGCGGTATATCTGGGGATCTCGAGGGGGCAGCGCCCAACGGTCATGTTTGGAAGGGGGCAGGAGGCCGGGGCTTTTAATGATGGAAGAAGGGTGTGGCGTTGTGCGGTTGTATATGGCTTGAGCCACTGGGTAAATGAGTATGCTTTCCTTGTTGGTCTCCTCCCGGTCGCACCAGGCTCTAGTGGTTTGCGCTTTGTGTTGGCTTGGTCTATGTGTGATGGTTCCCAATGGTTTGTTTGCACTTGCCTTTGGCCTTGGGTTTGTATGATCCAAGGGTGGCCGTTTGGCTTTGGTCAAGATTGGGCGTTTTTCCCCTCAAAAAAAAAAAAGATTGGGCGTTTTCACCTGAGGTTTACATAGGGAGGGTGCCACACATCACGCATGGGTGGTCTGCCTCCTCATCGGTTGGGCGGGGATGAATTTGGAGGGTATTAGGTATTGTGTCGAATATGTGTATAAATAGTTTATATGAACTCTATGTTGTAATAGACGGGGTTGGTTTAGAGTTAGAGTTAAACTCTAGCCAAGCCTCCACTATATAAAGGTCTTGTACATTTCAGCTTAGCGTAGTGTAACGTTTCACTGTAACAAAATTTGAGAATCTTTAAAAAGATGTTTAAATAATGTAAAAACATAATTAAAAATAGTTTTATTATCTTTAAGTGGTCTACTAAAAACCTGAGAAAAATCATTATAAATTATTACACCAAATAGGTTATATAAAAAAGATAAATTTTGCTATGGTGAAACGCTAAGCTAAAATATGCAAGGCCAAAGGGAGGCAGCCCTGGCGTAACCAGGTGAACAACTGCATAATAGTAGCATAGGTCTGAGAAGGTCGTGATCGGCACATAGTCAGTGACTGTCAAATGGTAGATGTCTTGATATTATGGTTTGGAGAGAAGCACCCATAATCAGAGCCCCGTAGATATAGGCGAAAGCTGAACTGCGTTACCAAACATCGTGTCTCCTGGTGTCGTTCGTGATCTTGCATTAGCGCAAATTCTAACAAGTGAACTCAGATCCGTCGAACGAAAAGGCGGCCAATGTGAGCGCGGTGTTCGAGACTAGACAATCAGGTTGATTCTGAAAGGAGGAGTTCGGGAAGGCTGTAAGGTGATTTGACCGGAGAGGTGAGACTGGCTAATGCATGGTGAAATCAACGGCGATCTGTCTAGAGGTGAACGGATCAAGCGATCATGATGGTAATCTGTTCAAGATGGAGAACGGATTATGGAGATGAGACCAGTAATCTATTCTAGATGGTGGACGGATCGGGACGGTTAAAACCATGGTTGGCAAGATGATGCTGACAAAAGGAAGAAACTAGTGCTATTTTTGGCAATGGCTGAAAGTGGTTCGGAAGGCAATGGTGATGATCCAGGAGAAGACGACATCGCGTACATGTACATGATGCAAAAGGAGTTGTGAATTCCAAATGCAGGGAGTACCGTTGTAGGTGGAGCTGCTGAGCCGGATGTTGCTAAGTCGGCTTTTGTTCTAGAAGGCAGTGGGTCCAAGGAGGTGCACTCGTCAGGCAGTTCGACGTGAGTTGTGAAGAGGGCAAGCAGAGTTCGGGTACAAGGGTTCGCGCAAGACGCTGAAATGATTTCAAGGTGGAGAAGGTCATATTCTCCAATATAGAGTTTGTTAGGTATTGTGTCGAATATGTGTACAAGTAGGTTACATGGACTTTGTGTTGTAATAGACAGGGTTGGTTTAGAGTTAGAGCCAGACTCTATCCAGGTCTCCACTATATAAAAACAGACAGCCCTGCTGTAACCAGGTGAACGACTGCATAATAGTAGCATATGTCTGAGGAGGTCAGCGGTCGGCATGTTTAGTAACTTTTCAATGGCTTCTCTTGCCTTACCAGGAATGAGTGGTTTTGCTGCAGAATTAGTAGTATTTTTTGGACTAATTACTAGTCCAAAATTTATGTTAATGCCAAAAATGCTAATTACTTTTGGAATGGCAATTGGAATGATATTAACTCCTATTTATTTATTATCTATGTTACGCCAGATGTTATATGGCTACAAGCTATTTCATGTTCCAAACACAAATTTTGTGGATTCTGGACCGCGAGAACTCTTTCTTTTAATTTCTATCGTGACCTGTGTATCCAGTATGCTGCGGTATTATGGTTTGGGGAGGAGGGCCCATATTCAAATCCCCGCAGATGTAGACAAAAGCTGAACTACGTTATCAAACATCGTGTCTTCTGATGTCGTTCGTGATCTTGCATTGGCCCTAATTCTAACAGAGGGCACATTATGGGTCTACTTTATTTGATTAATTTATAGAAGAAAGTACCAATTTAGTCTTTAAACTAGAACTCTAGATCATTTTGGTGTTTAAACTCTAAGAGCATGAACTGCAGGCCCCCTATCAACAGCCTGCAAAAAATTGTGCCATGTTGATTAGCACAGCATGCCGCGCGGGAGATACTGTGCTATTTCTGCGGTTTGAAATTCCTGCTGTACCTGCTGTTGATACAGGCCAAGATGCATTGCCTGCTGGGATGCTCTAATACACCAAAAATTTTGGTCTCTTGACTAAGTCAACATTGGTTTTGATCGATAAAAAAACTGAGTGGAGTGTTGTATGTATTTTTAAAACAAAATATTTCATTCAAAAAAATTGTAAATTTATGTTCTTATTTATTTTACAATTTCATATCGACACATCGTTTGTCTAGCTGTACTAGTTTTTAAGTATTTCTAGAATTTAAAATAATGCAAAATAAACAATAGATATCTGAAAAATTATATAAGATTAATGTAATCATAAAAAATTCAAATATATTGTTTAATTTGGATTTCATGTGATGTTTTATATATAAATACATATGACACTTCAGTCGAACCACGTTTGACTGGTCAAAGCTTTTGTTGATTTGAGTAAAGACCGAGTTAACACAATTTAAAAGTGCAGTGATCAAAGGGTTAAGAGCATCCCCAGCAGGCTCCGGGAAACACTGTAGCGCGAGTTGCCGGGCGCTGGATTCAAATTTCATGAGACCCAGCGCACGCGGGTGGGAGCTGTTAAGCGCGGACAGCGGCAGCTGATCGGTGCGCTCGTGGGGATGCTCTAAGGGTATGTTTTATTCATGGTCCTCAATGGACTTGTCTATGAATGATCATGACTAATTAAAAGACATGACCATTTATTGATAATTTCTGTGTTGTTTGGATCTAAGCCAATTAAAGATTGTCAAATTTTGGTAAGAAAGGAGGCAAATTTGATTTATTGCCAATGGAATGGAATGTGCCAAATGTTCCCATGGTCAAATAAAAACCATAAAACTCAAATACAAAACTAACAAATTCAAAAAAAATACCAAAAGAAATATTATAAATTTTTAAACATAATAGAACAAAAAAATTAAAACCAAAACCATTATAAAAACGCAAACTACAAATAAATTATTAAAATATAAAATGGTTACATCTTGTGCATCCAACCATGCGGTGCTCAAATATGGGCTAGTTCTTTTCAGTTGAAAGTAACTGAAAATTATAATTTAAAAAAGTTATAATCTCTTGAGAAAGGTTTTACAAGGCAAAAAAAAAAGAAAGAAAAGAAAAACAAACTTTAGAAACTCTAAGAAAAAATTATAACCCTACAAAATAACTACGAAATAAGACCATTTCCAAGGAAGTCCCTTAAGTGGTCAAATTCTTTTCACGAAGAAATTCTGATGCTCTAACAAAATCTCGTTTGGTTCTCGTCAGAAGAATTTTCTTCGTGTATTCTCTTTAGAATGAGATTCTCTCTTCGCTTTATTCACAAATGTCTTTGAAAAAATAATGTTGGAGATGGTAAAAAATGAAGGGAATGAATGTTGAAAAAAATTGGAAAGGGATGGAACGAAGGAAATATGATTGGTGATGGTCTTTCGTCCTATATGCAATATGCATGCTTTTGTTTATTTGTTTAGAGGATTCTATGCCTAATTATTCAAAAGTTTAATTATTCAAAAAAGGACTCCAGAAATAACAAAATTTTGACGACGGCGTTAAATTTTAATTTAGTCTGAATAACGGGGCCACCGTTTCACCCGGTCTTATCGAGTGAACTTCACTTTTTTTAAGATTTCTTTGAGTAAATAGCATCACATGTACATAAAATTGGCTGTAGTTCTCATCTAGCTACATCAACTATGAAACTAGGCATTACTAAGGCCCTGTTTATTTGAGCTGCAGCTTCTTTAAAAGCTGCTTCTGGGAAAATCCACAAAAAACTAGCTTTTGGAAAAAGCTCAAATCATAGTATAAATTAGGCTTTTGGTGGCTTTTGGCTTCTTTGAAGTGGGTTTCAAAAGCTGACTGTTTGTTTGAGCTTCTGGCTTCTGAGGCTAAAAGCTGGTTAGAAGCTCAAACAAACAGGGCCTAAGTAGTTCTCGTCTAGCTACATCAACTATAAAACTAGGCATTACTGAGTGTACATGTTGGCTCCCCGTCTTATGGCAGGTCCAAACCGCTTATGTCAGGTGGTTTCAGTGTCCGCAGACCATCAGCTCAGAGCACACGTGGCCCAATATTTGCATTCAGATCCCTTTAATCGATAGAAAATTGCACTTGTAGTAGAATATTTGTATAAAAGCACTTGTGCATTTAACAATTGGTCAAATAACGGATCCGCGCCGAGGAGAGTAAGGAGGAAGAAGGTGTGCAGTGGCTGACATGTGGGTCCCACGTGTCAGGAGGAGAGAGAAAATACGAAAATAGATGAAAAAGGGGGGGAAATAGGAGAAAATGGTGAAGAATGATAAGATTGTCACTGGTGGAGAAAATTCGTGCGCCCGATTAGGGATGAAAACGGATTGGATACGGATCGGATAGCACCCTTATCATATCCGTATCCATTTTTTTTTCCGGATACAGATATGGATTCGAATACCTCTCAGATACGAATACGAATCGGATAGCATAGCGAATACAAATACGGACCGGATATCTACTCAGCGAAAAAACAAACCAACATGTCAACATTTATCTTTTAGGCCTTACATTAGTTTCAAGTCACTAATGCTTAGAAACATGGGGTGTGTGTGTGTATATATATAGGGACCCCCTAATCTACACCCAGGTGTAGATTATGGTAATCTACACCCAACCAGGCGGTAAGCGGGTCGAGCGAGCCAGGCGCGCGGGCCGAGACGCATGGGAAAACGGGGGGCGACGTGGGCGGAGAAAACGGGCGGTCCGGCGCACTGCTGCGACTCGCTCCAAATTGAGAGTAATTAATAACTAATTGGTAGTAATTAGCAGCTAGCAGGTCGGATCGGCGGTAAACCGAATGGGTTAGGTACGATTTGGATCGTGTTTTGGAAGTAATTATTAAAGTAAATGCTAAAGAGGAACGTAAACGATAGTAAATAGTAATTTTGTGAGGACCAGAGTGCACCAGCGAAATTACTTTCCAATACTAACAATTTTGAAAGACAAAATCACACCGTATTTACGCTTCAACATGGATTACTTTCCAAATTTGCAAATGCACATGTATGAGTTACAATCAAATACAATCAATTATGTCACCGTAATGCAAGACAAAATTACACACAAAAACAATGTAGCACGTTTACGATGGATTACTTCTTCGTAATCGCGTGTTGAGGACGCCGGAGTACAGAGTTCGCTAGGACGGCCAGTAATCCAATTTGTCGGTTCCAACCCAATTACTATTAGTTACTGGCAATCATTCAAAGTAACATAACCAAAAGCTCATCCACGGCGGGGAGCCCGGCGCCAGACGGATGGCGCCGCCTGCACCGAAGGTGCCATCGGGGCGGCGACGGGTGAGGCGGGACGACGGCCGGCGTCGGACGCGACGAGAACGGCATATCAGACGGAGACGGCTGCACGGCGATGGATCTGGGACGTCGAGGTGATGCGGGGCAAGGCGTCTGAGCGGCGTCGGCGTCGAAGCGGCGCGGTCGGGAGATCCGACGGCGAACGGCGGATTCAGCGGGGCAGGCGCGCCATGGCGGGACAACGAATCCGGTGACGGCCATGGCGGGTCGCCGTGGTCATCGGCATGAAGCGAGGTCGCCGGGCCGGATGGCGAGGCAGCCGGTGGATTTGTGTCTGGCCGTGGCAAGCCAGAAACCAGTGGTCTTTTGGGATCAAATGGTCCAGTGTAGAATAAAATATTCTACACCTAGGTGTAATATAGGATATATATATATATATATATATATATATATATATATATATATATATATATATATATATATATCAAGCATCGGATACAAAATGAGTAATAAGTACTTAATTAGAAATACAGTCAATATTTGTTCCACATCCAGCATGACCACCATTACAATTCGAATACAGATAGTATCCGTATCCGTATCTAGTCCTTTTATCAAAACCATATTCGTATCCGTATCCGGGAAAAAAATTCGAATAGTATCTGTATCCGTATCCGTTTCCTATTCGGATACGGATAGTCCGAATACAGATAACCCATTTTTTAGATATAAATGTTGAAAAATTCAAATTATTTGTATCCATTTTACACCCCTAGGCCCGATGTCATCTCGTATAGGCAATCTAATTTAAAGTCGTTTCGTACCCCCACCTTCCCCATCATTTTTTTCCCCTTTGTCCACTACTCCAATTCGATCGACACGCACCGATGGGCCGCACCCCTACCGATGAGCGCCCTCGCAAGCGCCGCCGCCGCCGCCGCAGGGCCGCCGCTGCCGTCGACGAGGGCGCGGACTGCTTCTCGAGCCTCCCTAACGACATCCTGCTCCTCATCGCCTCCCACCTCCCAACCCGCACCGCCGTCTCGCTCTCCCTCCTCGCCCGCCGCTTCCGCATCCTACCCACCCTGTTCAAGCGCGTCGACTCCGTCTCCTTCTCCTTCTCCCTCTCCGATCCCAGCCCGCTGAGCATCGCCCGGCCGTTCCTTCTACGCCGCCTGTCCATCTCCCGGCCTAAAACCGCCCGCCCCTACCCCTTCCATGGCGCTTTCCACCGCGTCCTCAACATCGCCGCCGATCACGGCATCTCTGAGCTCGCCATCCGCCTGCGCCGCTGCGACCGGCTGCCTAGGAACGTTCTTTCGATCCGCACCCTCACCGTGCTATCGCTGGACACCTGCACGATGCTGCGCTGGTCCAACGTCGCATGCGCCCGCCTCCGCACGCTCAAGCTCCACCGCGTCGTCGTCCGCCAGGAGATTATCACCGCCGTCCTCGCTGCCGCGCCCCTGCTCGAGACGCTGGAGCTATTGCACTGCACGGGATTCGGCAAGGACCGCCACGGCTGCACGTTGGAGTCCACCACGGTGAGGAACCTCTTGTTCAAGCCGCCGCTGGAGCAGCAACAGATCACGATTCGGACGGCGGGGCTGAGGACGGTTACGCTGTACACGCGGCCCAAGACGCTTAGCGTGCAGTTGGGACCTGCACCGGAGATCAGGAAGGCATACCTGCACATCGGCAAGCCGCACAATAAGCTGGAGTTCAGGATCCGGCCGTTTTTGGATGCTGGCATGGGCCTGATCTGCCTCACTCTCAGAGGCTCTGCCACAATGGTAAGCTCTTTTGCTTCGATGGTATGGTTTACTAATGAATTGCTGTTTTTCGCAATGCCTCTCTAGCTCTGAAGTAGGATGTTGTTCATGATACGGTACTGGTAATGGATGTCACTATATACTTAGTCCTTGGATGCCATCCATCATGAATGATGAAAGGGTCATTAAAAGCTACATGTATGTGTTATAACTTTCAAAAGGTAAAATGGAATAGGATAGTTATATCTTACTCCCTTTATTTTTCAAATTGTAGTCGTGTCTGTAGTCGTTTGGACACGTTCTCTAAAATGTAACTTTGACCATTAAAAGTTTTTACAATTTATTTAAAAAATGCAATTAAATTATAATATTAAGGAAGTTATTTTCAAGATGAATCTATCTATATGATTATTACGTGCTCAATCTAAATGTCATTGATTCATATCAATATGGGAAGGGATCTTGGTAGCATAAATGCATAAATGTTCAAAAAAAAAATCTTGTAGCATTAAGCTTATGTAACACAATGTAGATTCCAGGAAAGCGAGGAGATGTTTTATTCACAAGATAAATGGAAAATTGGATAAAAGTGTAGAGGATGCTGTATCTAACACTTCTATTTCGATATGTGACTAGTTAATTTTTCCCATGCACAACATTGCTGTCTCAATTTATCTCAAATGCATAATTCTGCTTCTTTTTTTAGTTATTATCATCTGAATATAAAGAGATTCCAAGGTTAGCGATCACATTTCAAGACTTGAGGATACTGTCAGTGAGCTTGGATTTCTCAAGTGAATCGGAACCTACTTTCTTGCTGAAGCTTCTTGAGAGCTGCCCTAACCTACAGCAATTGACTATTTCGGTACCCAAGATCACCTTTGTCAGTTGTCATTTATATTAGCATCTTACCTCCAAGAGGTTTTATCACTCATGTGCCTTCTTTCCTTGCTAGGCTCTTCTAAATGAGAAGAAGAGTGCATTGCCAAGTTTTGCTGACCATGGGGACTGGCTCACGAAGTTATCATGCCTAAGTGAAAGTTTGGTGCAATTCAATTTTGTCGGACTGAAGCCTCATCAACAGTACCAGAAGGAACTCGTCATTTTGGTCCTAAGTCAAGCAAAGAGACTGAAGAAGATGGAAGTGGTGTTTGACAGGAGGCAAGAAGCTATGGTGAGGGAAATTTTATCAGTGAAGAGAGCGCCAACTGAGAGGAAATCTACTAAGTACGGGCAGTGCTGCCTGGAGTTGGAGTATCCCTGATAGTAGTTTATACATAGCTAGTGCAGTGTTGCACTACATGATTGCCTTGATTGGGCATATAGTTCATACATAGACAGGGTTTGCAGGACGCCACATGAATACATGAATGGGCTTTTCCTGCTCTCTTTTTTCTCATTTCTGGAAACGACATCGAATTCTCTCTTTAGTTAGTGTCTCCGGTGTATATAAACAACCTCAAATGCTTTATTTCTTCATATGTCACGTGCAGATTAACAGTTGGTACGATGTTAACACTGGTAGTACATGGGCAGTCTCAAACATGAATGCCATTTGTCGGAATGAAATCTCTGCTGGTCACCACCGCCAATTTTGCAAAGGTTGGAATTCCTATGTGATTATTGTGAAGCTTTGGCGTAGATTGTGTGCTCATATTTGCCACTCCACCTGCACGTTATTGACGTGGAGAGAGTAAACAATCTGGTCTAGATGTCTGAACGGTGATGAAAATTTGGGATTCACCTGCCGGAATCATCAGATGGGACTTGGAGCTCCTCCTCTGAGCTGAACGGCTGAAAAATACGGTCAATGTCCTCGTTCTTCACCTCCTCAAGGGTTGCAGGGTTCCACTGTGTCGCGATAAAAATTTAAGAAAGAACAAATGTGTGGGAAAAAAAACTGTGTGTGAGAGAGAGAGACCTTAGGGGCATTGTCTTTGTCGATGCTAAGAGCTCGAATGCCCTGTGTCATAGAACAAAAATGAAATTATTTGGATGCCAGTGGAAGGTAACCAGATCCTCTGACTTACTGCAGAGAGGACAGTGGGTCACTGACATGTGGACCTTGTGCATGTGGGGTCCATATGTCAGTGACACAATTGCAGAGGACAGTAAGTTAGAGGATCCCATTCCCAGTGAAAGACGACTCGCTCACTAGCTTATATCAAGACGGTGGATAATTATTTTATATGGTCTCTATTCTCTGTACACCAATACCTCATATACAACAACAGTAACTACAGACCGGAGAATATTCATGTTTAGCCTGAATTCCCCTTCCCCTTCCCCAACTTTTTTCCCCTATGTCTACTACAATTCGATCGACACGCACCGATCGGCGGCGCCGCTTCCGATGAGTGCCCTCGCAAGCGCCGCCGCAGGGCCGCCACCGCAGTCGACGAGGGCGCGGACTGCTTCTCCAGCCTCCCCAATGACATCATGCTCCTCATCGCCTCCCACCTCCCAACCCGCACCGCCGTCTCGCTCTCCCTCCTCACCCGCCGCTTCCGCATCCTACCCACCCTGTTCAAGCGCGTCGACTCCGTCTCCTTCTCCCTCTCCGATCCCAGCCCGCTGAGCATCGAATATATAAACAAAATCATGAATTCCTCAAATAGAAACATGGAAGCAAATAAATTCATGATCAAGTTCATCTCAATAAACATGGCAACCAACAAATGAGACAAAACCAACATAAAGCTCAGGTTAAAGATGATTATAGTGCTCTCAGATTGCAAATTATGGGTTGCTAAATAAAGTAGCCATCCAACAAATAATTTGGGTAATATATCACAGGTTATTAAATCTGAAAATTTCAGGATTGCAACCCTAGGCCAGCACTGCTCACGCCCAAAAGGAATAATCACTACTCTATGTGTATGACAAAGTAATAGCAGGATGCACCAAGATTAAAAAAAAAAAGATCAATATAGCAATTTGGCCGGTACAAACAACCACAAAACTGAGCCAAACAGCAGCCCACTTACAGACTGCACCAACTAGTATCAAGTTCAACCAACAACACTAGTTCTCCAAGTTTATATATAAACAGTGTAGCAGTAAATTGATCGATTAACTTTACTCCAAGTGCTAAACCATACACATTGAGCCACCAAAGTGAAAGCTTAGAGCAGTCTTTATCAAGGTCTAGCAAATTCCTTTAATGAATAGATTAATGAAGCTTCAAACTTAAGCAATCATCATCAACCAACTCAAGCCCACAGAAACAGTGCATATATCCTAATCGGGATTAGCCTCTATTCAAACGAATAGGCCCCCAAGTCACCGATTGGCCTGCTGCTTAAAGGAGAAACTGAAGCACTTGCGTAGCGTCGGGATTAGCCTCTATTCAAACGAATAGGTCCCCCAAGTTACAACGAAGAAGCAAAGCGTGCTAAGTGTACTGTCCTAGAAATCAGATCGCCGAGCTACACTTCGCAGCCACCGACAAATGACCCGGAGATATGATGTCGTCGCCCCCACCACGGCTAAGGACGTGAGAGGAGCTCGAGATGCAGAGAGGAGCAGCAGCGAGCTCACGGCGACCACCCTGTGGCCACCGGGAACCAAGTCGAGGAAGAAGACCACCACAATAGCTCGCGCCGGCCTGCGAGGATGCCAAAACGCCAGCGAACAGCAGCAGCAGATCGAGGGAGAGGAGATGGGACTAGCCAAAGCACACACAAACCCCTAACCGAGAGAGAGAGTCCTGCCCTTATAGGCGGTGTCGGCGCAACGAGCCCCGAGAAGCCCAGCCTCCATGGCCACGCGCGCACATGCTTCCGCGCCAGGCGGAGCTGGCCGTTCCAGCCCCAAGCCACTGCCAGCTCGTGAGCAAGATCTCTCAGTTCGCATGGATCAACCTTCTATTGGAGGACCTCCTCCTGCTCCTGTTCCTCCGCCAGCTCCTCTGCCAAATTTTCCACAAAATTCCCAACCAAGATCCCACCACGAAAATAATCCCGAGCATCAAGCCGAGTTCACCCACCAACTTCCACCACCACCTCCTGAAGAATCCACCACCCGAGAAATCATGCAAATGCACTACCAAATGATCCGCGACTTGGTTCAAGAGCGGAATCATCCTCCTGCCCCAGCTCCCTCTCCTGCTCATACACCAGCTCCACATCCCTTTCGTTCCCGTATCAATGACTTCCTTAGGGCCAATCCCCCTAAGTTTGTTGGCTCCGCTGACTCTCTGGAAGCAGCGGTTTGGTTAAAGGAGATCGAGAAAAAGCTCATCCCAATGTAGTGAGGTTGAGAGTGTTCAGCTCGCAGCACATCAGCTCACTAGGGTTGCTGCTGCTTGGTGGGACACGTTCTGTGAGGCCCATGATAACCCTGATGCTATTGAGTGGGCCGAGTTCGTTGAGGCCTTTTAAGAGAACTATGTTCCTGAAAGTATTAAGGAGGCTAAAAGAATTGAATTCCACTCCCTCGTGCAAGGAAACATGACCCTGCATGAGTACCTCACCAAATTCACACTCATAGCTCGATATGTCCCAAGGGACGTGAGGAGCGATGCTAATAAGATATATTTCTTTAAGAAAGGCATGGACTTTGAGATACGTGCCTTGATTGACTCCTCTGAGTTCCCCACTTTCAAGCAAATGTTTGCCCGAGCGGTTAAGCAAGAGGAGAACCGTCGCCAGTGCCTGGCTGCCCGAAAGAAGAGGAGGGCCCAGGAGGATAGCCACTCCTTTGGAAGTTCTCGTTTCAAGATCAAGCGCCCTCGTGATCGTGGGCATGTCATCCCTCCTCGCCCTCGCACCCAGTGGGTCCAATCGCGACCTGCTCCTCTACCACCTCCACCAGTTCGCACCCAAGTCTCCTCCCCTCAAAAGAAAGATATCTCCAACATAAAGTGCTTTGCTTGCCAGCAATTGGGTCACTATGCCAGCTCGTGTCCCAACAAAAATCCTGAGCCCCAAGAGAAGTCTGCTGCTCCGCGACTCCTGTCTTCTGGGATGGGTCGCGGGAACTTCCAACCTGCAAGATCTGCTCCTGCTGTTAGACGTGGACGTGTGAACCACGTCACTGCTGAGGACGCCCACGCCGATCCCAATGTGGTGATGGGTAAGTTTTTCATAATTGCAATGCCTGCTACTGCTCTTTTCGATTCTGGTGCAACGCATTCATTCATCTCATCATCTTTTGTCAAAAATCATGAGTTAAAAACTGATGTACTAAAGAATCCAATGCTAATTAAATGCTCGGGAAAAATTATGAGGTCCACCTTGATGTGCCCCGGGGTTGAGCTAAAAATTCAAGACACCGAGTTCTTGGCAGACTTGGTGGTTATAAACTCAAGAGGAATTGAAGTGAATCTGGGTATGGATTGGTTAGCTAAATATAAGGGTCAAATCGACTGTGCCGGCAAAACAGTAAAATTAATTAATAATGTTGGATAGGAGGTCCAATTCATCACAAATCCTTTCCCCTCTAATCTAATCACCCTCAATAAGTTGGAGGCCTCTTCCCTGAAACCACAGCTGTGGTAAAGGATTTTCTCGATGTGTTCCCGGACGAGCTGCCTGGAATGCCCCTGACCGGGACGTTGAATTTGTGATAAACCTGGTCCCTGGTATTGGTCCTATCTCCCAAAGACTTTATCGCCTGTCTGTCAATCTAATGGCTGAATTAAAGAAACAAATTGAAGAATTGCAAGAAAAAGGATTTATCCAACTGAGTGTTTCCCCTTGGGGAGCGCCCTTGATCTTCGTCAAAAAGAAAGACGGATCTCTCCGCATGTGCGTGGATTATCGATCTCTAAATGAAGTAACAATTAAGAATAAATACCCTCTTCCCAGAATTGATGATATGTTTGATCAAATGAAAGGAGCTTGTATCTGCTCAAAAATCGACCTAAGGTCTAGTTATCGGCAAATAAAAATTAAAGATACCGACATTCTGAAAACAGCTTTCACCACAAGATATGGCCTCTATGAGTTCACGGTGATGTCGTTTGGACTGACCAACGCTCCGCCGTATTTCATTAATCTAATGAATAAAGTGTTCATGGATTTTCTGGACAAATTTGTGGTGGTATTCATCGATGATATTCTAATCTTCTCTATATCGGAAGAAGAGCACGAAATTCATCTTAGAAAGGTTTTGGAGAGGTTAAGAGAAAATTAGTTGTATGTCAAGCTGAGCAAATGCGATTTCTGGATGAAGGAAGTGACTTTCCTTGGTCATGTGATATCAGCCGGAGGTGTTGCAGTGGGCCCGAAAAAAGTCTAGTTTCCAAGAGTTAAAAAGGCTATTAACTTCCGCTCCGGTGTTGATCTTGTCTGATATCCATTAGGATTTTGAGGTATTCTGCGATGCATCTAGGCAAGGCCTAGGTTGCGTGCTGATGCAAGAAAGGAGAGTTGTTACTTACGCATCAAGACAACTAAAACCTCATGAGCAGAATTATCCCACTCATGATCTTGAGCTAGCCACTGTGGTTCATGCTCTCAAAATCTGGAGGCACTATCTAATTGGCAATAGAACCGAAATATTTACCATCACAAAAGTCTCAAATATATATTCACTCAACCTGATCTCAATCTAAGACAAAGAAGATGGTCGGAATTAATCAAGAACTATGATGTGGAAATTCATTATCATCCTGGCAAGGCCAATGTGGCGGCTGATGCCTTAAGCTGGTGCTCCTATTGCAATTATCTCATGCTTAAAGAAGATCAACCTGAATTATATAAAGAATTATCTGACCTCAACTTGGAAATGGTTGAGGTGGGCCAAATAAATATGCTTGAATTACAACCCACCTTAATGAACCAAATTAAAGAAGCTCAGAAAGGTGATAATGACGTTCTTGAAATTAAAGAGAAGTTTAAAAAGAATAAGGCAGCCCAGTCTAGGCAGAAAAGTTACGCCGACAATTGTCGGCGTGACCTAAAATTTGCCAAAGGTGATTTCGTGTATCTGCGGGTGTCCCCTCTCAAAGGCATGCGCAGGTTCCGTGTGAGCGGAAAACTAGCTCTAAGATATATTGGTCCTTTCCAAATCTTAGCCTGAAGGGGTGAGGTGGCATACCAGTTGGAATTGCCTGAGTATCTGTCTGATGTGCACAAAAGAAATGCCTTCGTGTGCCCGAGGAGCAGTTGCCATTGGATAAAGCAGATATGCTGCCTGATTTGACACTTAAGGAATATCCGGTCAAGATTTTGGATGTGGCTGTGCGCAAAACCCGGAGTAAAGTACTTCGATTTTGCTGTGTTCAGTGGAGTAACCATTCTGAGTCGGAAGATACTTGGGAGCGTGAAGCGGACCTTCGCGCTGAGTTCCCGAAGTTATTTCCCGAAGAATCCAAATCTCGGGGAAGAGATTCTCCTTGGGGGGGAGGTTTGTAACATCTCAAATTTTAAACACAAATTTGACACGTTAATTTTTTTAAAAAAATCATGGCATTCAAATAATTTAATAATCATCTGCATCATCTCATAAATACATCATTAATTAAATTATTCACTTGGTAAATAAAAATATTTGTGCATTTTAAACTTTATTAATGTTAACTCAGCATCTTCTAAGCATTGTTGACCTGTTGTGTAAATTAATTTGTATAATTTAGGATTCAAGAAGAAGTTTTAATTAATTTTTACAAGAGCAAACAAAAAAGAGTAAATCCTCATCTTTTCTCTCTGTTGGGCTTGAAGCCCTCCGTTCTCTTCGTGCTGAGCCTCGCATGTCACTCCGTGCTACCTCTGCACCGTGAGCTTATCTCTACCACCATAAATCAGCTGTCGCTTGCGAGTTACTCCACACAACGCTCGTCTGCACTGTGCATGCACGCTCTGCACATTTGACTTCGCCAAGACCGCGCCTCGCCGTCGCATCTCCGCCGTTGTGCTCTGGCCGCGCCTTTGCGTCGCCGTCGCTGTAAAGCAATAGCACCTATCCATCATAGCTCCCGGCGAGATTAAGATCGAGCCGTCTCCGCCTATAAATTAAGCGCTGTGCACCGTGTTTCTTCTCGCCTTGCGCCGCGCCGTGCCCTTTGCTTCTCTCCGGTGAGCTTTGTTCAATCCCATGGTCTTCCTCCATTTCTTAGTCACTTCCTCACTCGCTTCCTCTCATCTTTCCTATCGCAGCGTCGAAGGAGTCCGGAGCACCACCAAGTTAAGAAGGAAGCTGCCGCCGTAGCGCTCAGCTCGCCGTCGCCTCGGTAAGCCTCTGCACACCTCTAGGTGCGCATGAGCATGGGAAGATGATCCCGGGGTGGCCGTAGTCTCCCCTGCGTGTGCCATGTTGAGCTAGAGCTCCCATGGAAGCTGTTCGAGCAAGCTAGGAGCATGTCCTGTAGTTTGTGTATAAATACGTGTCGTCGGCGCCGGAACCAATCGGTCGGCGAAACCGCAACTTTAGGTCCCTTTGGAAGCGCTGAGTCAAGAGGAATTCATTTTTGCAGTCGGTTTGTCAAACGGAGGTCACCACAGCCGGCTAGCCGAGCTCCACCGAGCTCTAATGGCGTGCTGTGTGCTGTGCGTGCTGTGTGCATGCTTGCATGGCTAAAGGTTGAAAAAAGTGCTTTGAGATTAGTGCTAGTGTGTGGATGGATAGCTCTTAGATAAGTGGAAACATATTTGTACAGAATACGCTTTCCAGAGTTCAAAACACACACATAAATATAATCCAAAATTCAATAACTCTCTATTTATATTAATACCTGTAACACCAAAAAACTGAACTAATCATTTTGCATTAAATAAAAAATAACGAATGATTTTCAAAGGCCTTAGAAAAATGACGAAAAATATTATTTCGATGCATATACTTGATTTAATAAAAATATAAAAATATAAAATGGTTATGCATGCATGATACCTTAATTGGTTAAAGGCTTGGTCTATTATTTCATGTGCATGCATCACATTTCCATGCATATTTATTTCGTGCACGATTTTCAAACCAAAATTGCATATAAATGTTTCCCTGTCTGATGGATGGCTATATTATCTTGTATGTGATGTCCGCGTGGTTAGGAGCTTGATGAGCGTTAGACCCGTCCAACGTCGCCAGTTGCTCCTACCCGTCTTCTGACCAAGGCAAGTCTCCTTGATCATATTGTGAGCCTTGTGCTTTGTTTTAAAAATGATTTGTTAGAGGTTGAAAACCTGCATGCTAGATTAAAACTAAAAAGGTCGTAGTTGGTAGCTACTAGTTATGCAACCTAATAAATCATGGTAAGACTAGTGATAGGTTTAAACCATAAGGACTTGCTATTAGTCTTGTGTATATATACCTTCCATTGATGGTAGGAAAAATGCCAAAAATAATATTATCGAAATAACGCAGTAATTCTTGTGTGTGAAAATAAATTGTGTGAAGAGAAAAGGGTTGAAAAAGATTTAGGAAAATTCTTTGCGAAAGACTAAAACATCGAGGGCGATGCCATGGGTAAAAAATGAATTTATCTCTCCCCTAAAAACTTTCTGACTAGGAAGAAACTTTTACCAGTTTGGTGCAATAAGGTACCGTTTTGAGAAAACGGGGCTAAATTATTGTCTCTCTTCTAATTTAAGGACTGCTCGTCCTATGAACCTACGAACTGAGTCATACAGTATGACCTCGAGTCCCGTTATGGGACGGGCCTAGTTGTTAGCCGAAAAACCCTAGCGGAGACTCCCGGCTGTCGCCGTTGGTGTTTGAATTTAACGGCTTTGTGGTGAAACACTTCTGGGTGCGTAGCCTCTCGAGGGTAAATTGTACCCACTCTGCAGAGTTAAAACTATCATGGTAGCCGTGCTCGCGGTCATGAGCATACGAAGGAACTGTTCATATGGTAGCTTTTCTTTTCCAAAAACCGGGAGGTTTCAAAAAGGATTTGGGTTGAGTAAAAGTTGTTGAGAAAGAACTTTGATCTTGAGATAGGTATTACCGGCTTGCCTCATGAATTGGGTTCGGTCTATCATGAATTGCTTGCGCGGTTTCGACCTACCCTTAGAGACTGAGGAAGAAACTCGCTACGGCATGAGACCGAATGGCGAGAGTATTTTAAGAACGAGCCCCAAAAGATAAATATCTGAGTTTAAAACTTTCTTAGAAGTTGACGGCGTGCTCTCCGCTCAACCACTGCGGATCACACCCCTATCAAATTTCTATCCTGCTAGCTGATCAACCTGAGCTCAGTTCGATTTGAGCGTAGAACGCGGCAAGGAGCAACGCACAGGGTTTACCCAGGTTCGGACCCCCTCGCGGGTAACAGTCCTACTCCTGCCGAGTCTTAGCTCTTTTCCGTGTTGTGGTTGTATGAAATGTGGTTACAGAATATTTCGAACGCCCTCTCCCTCCTCTCTCCTTCCCTTTTATACAAGCCTTGGACTGGCGGAGAGAGCCGAGGGGGTAGGCAGTACAGTACGCTTAGTACACTGATAAGACGCGAGGGACAGGACAGGAGAGACGAAAACGTGCTGCTACTCCGTCGCACGGCGCCGCCCATGCGCGCTTCGCAAGTGGCTTCTGCCCCGCAGGAACACACCTGTGAGACTGTGGGTGGGGCCCAGCTCTACCCCTTCTGACGCGGGCGACCAGCTCGAAGACTGCAAACTCTCTCTCTGCCGGTCAATTCCGCTGCGCCACAGTGACAGATGATCAGACCTGCAGAGGTCACTGTGGCGGTAATCATCTCTTCATCTGTCTATCCGCGCGTAACATCGCATTGAATACGCTCGCCTTCCGCAGCAGGGGGAGCCTTCGCCCAGAAGACTCCTTTCGGGACGCTCCCTGCCACGCGGGCCCCGTTTGACAGTGGGGGGCCTTAGAGGGGCTCGCCCACGCGCTGGGGCCTGGTCGCCCGCCTGACGCGTGGGGCCCACTTGATGCGCTGCACCGACAGAAGTGCTTTTATAAAACTAGAAAAAGGACAAAAACGCATTTCCGCAAAACTACACAAGTCATCCATTTGTACTAAACCCCATTTGCATATATCCTCGACTTGCTGAGTACCTTTGTACTCACCCCTATTTCTCCTTTCCCTCTTAAAAAATTTCAACAGTCGAGGAGGCCCCCTGCGACTCTCCATTCGAGAAGGACCCGGACTACGAGGAGGAGGAGGACTTTGAGGTCGAGGAGTAGGGCTGTGTCCTGCCTGCCGCTTTGCCTGTGGAGTAGTCTAACTACTAGAATAAATCGTGCCATGTTAGGCTCCTGCGTCACCGTGTGTGTAACTCTGTATCTTGGCCTGCGTGCCGTGCTTGATGTATTAAGTTGTGACTTTCTGTGGGACGCTTAGTCCCCTATGTTATAATAATATAACTCGAAGGCAATGTACCATTATTATTAAATTGTGTGTGCTAGCCATGATCTTCTGGGACTAGTACTGTATGCACAATTAGGATTCGGTCAATTAGACCGGATCCTGACAAAAGGCTTCACCAAAAAATTCAAAAATAATTTAGAATTGAGAAGAAAAACCATAAAAAAAAGAAAAATAATTTAGAATATTTAGAAAAACATAAAAATAAGGACATAAAAAATCAGGTGGCTATCAAGGCAAATCTCCTCCAATGTCCTTCGACAGTTGCACAAGCTGCTAATGAAAATGTAATATTTCAAACACTACAACTCCAAATTTTTTTGTTTGTCATCACAACAGAAATCTCTCTCTTGAATTGAAAGATTATGGCTGCCATGTTGCTTTTGCACACTTCCAACAAGAGTGTTACTTCTCTTCAGTTCACCTGCGCTTGGTCGTGTTGGCCAGCACCCGCTGGTCAGCCTCATTGCTCTTGGTCGTGTTGGCCGGCGTTTGTCAGGTTCAGAGTGTTTCCAGGATCTTTCAGGGAGTGTAAGCTCAGCTTAGCTCACAATAGCTGCAGAAACACACACAGTTCTGATTCACAGCCATAAACAAAGATAGTAACAAAGATAATTGCCAAGTGAACAATAAGAACTGACTGTTCCAATGGATGGATTCTCCTTAGTTGTTTCAGCAAGGATAAGGCCCACCAGCAGTTTTTATCTTCAGCCTCAGCAACCTGTCAAAGAATGCAACCCACAAGCAAACAGCCGGCACCAAAGGGCAAAGGAATATCTGGGTAGCACAAGGGAATTTACAAGGTCAACTCAAAAATTTCCAAAATCAAATAGTCATCAGTTATAGTAGCCAAGATGAAACTTCAAAATTATTTCAACAGTTATGTTTTCTTCTTCTCCGGAAGTATGAACCCAAAATGCCATAGCATACTATTTTTAACATGGATTGGATATTGGATGGTTCATTCTTTTCAAGAGCTTAATGATAACTATATTGGTTTTCTGTCAATTTAGTTTTATATGTGTAACTTTTTTCATAAACTAGTACAGATTCAGTTTCCACACACAAAAAAGAACATTTTTTCTATTGAGTTAAGGAAGCATATGTGTAATACCGTCGAAGATAAAGCTTCAAAAAAATTCAAATAAGAAATATAAGTGCTTGCGAGCATATGTATAATATTATCTATTAAGCCATCACACTATTTTGTAGAGAAAAAACACAATGAACCAACTGATTGTCTGACTCAGGATTGTAAATTCTTTGATAAACCTGCTTTTGGGTCCTTTGATTTTTAATTATCTTTTGGAGTTTCTTGAGTGAGACATTCACATTGTGCAGGATGCACATTTAATTTTGTTAAATAGAAGCATGTATGAACAGTTCAATTTGCACATGGTAAGACATAAAACCCACATCTTTTCTGCAGGGCGTTCATCTTCAAATAAGAAATTGTATCTTTTCCCGAATCTGCATGCAACAAAATCGATTACAAATAAGAAATGAAATTGTATCCTCAGAAGGATATGTACCAGACAGAAGGCAATGGCGACCGAGGCGAATGGGAGGAGAGGCGGAGGGGAGGAGAGGCGGCGGCCGAGGCAGTGGCCTAGGAGGAGGGCAGGAGAGGCGGTGGCAGAGGAGGCGGATCACGTAGCCACCCAAACCCTAGACACGCGCTCGTGTAGATCTGAGATCGGGAGAGGGAGGTGCACAACCGGGGCACGCGCGCACGGGTGGGTACTAACCTCCTTGTTGATGATCTCGGACTTGTAGGGGCTAAGGATGCCAGGGTTGAGGAGGCGGCGCTAGGGTTGAGGAGGCTACACCCGTGGAGGTGGGGGGACGAGAGACTGCGTTGGAGGCGAAGGCAGAAACGACGGGGAGGCGACGAGGAGGCGAAGGCGATTTGCCCGGGGAGAAAAACCACGAGTCGTCTCGCGAGGGAGGTTTCCCCGGGGTTGGGACGGGGGACGAGCCATGCCACCCTGGGCTGATTGGCTTCCAAACGGTCCTGCGTTTGCCCCCGTGGATATCTTCCACGCGGGCCGCGCCCCCGAGGAACAGGCCGGGATCCCCGCGGGGAAATGGGTTTCCAACCGGGCTCTTATTGATGTCGGCCAGCACTGCTATGAAGATGAACTCGATGAGTTGAGTCCATGATGTTGAGTAGTGGCGTCGCCATCCTGATGTCGAGTCTGAGAGTAGGTTCTAAGAGTAGGTTTCGACGAGTGGTGTCCTGGATGTTGAGTAGTTGCATCGTCTTCCAGAAGTCGAAGCTGAAGGTAGAGCATGGGGTGTTGAGTAGTTGTGTCGCCATCCTATGCATGCTCAGTAAGTGTTGCGCATATCGTAGAAGTGTTCGAATGCGTCAACAGGTTAAGAGTTAAGATGTCAAGATTACGGAGAGATTGTTAGATATAATCTTGACATCTACTAGAAGATTGTAGAAGGAGTAGCTAGTTTGTACCTATATGGAGATGTTAGAAGCATCTAGAAATACTAGTTCATAGATGAACTAGATACTAGATACTAGAAGCATCTAGCTATTACTAAGACTAAAATATTAATAGCTAGATGTAGAATGTTCTAGATATATGGGTTAAGGTTAGTTTAGCTTAGCCTATAAATAGAACATGTAGGAGCAATTGTAAGCCAAGCTTGAGGACTAGTTCAGCTACAATACAGTGAGCCTCAATTGCTTCCTAAGTGAACATTAGTGTGACATCTTGTGAGAGTTTCGCTTGCTGTTCGTGTGAGCTCCTGGGCCAATAAGGCCAGTGTGGAGTGACTGATGTGAGGTTTTAGCGATAACAGACAACACAATAAACTGAAAGCACAATAAACTGAAAACAGCAAACTTAAGCTGAATGCAACAGACTGTCAGACCAATATGATGTTTAATGAAGTCCATGATAACATGGAGATAACCTGAAAGCAAGTAATTAAACAACTGCCGATACCAAAATGATCTAGGACTAAGCAAGATAACCTGAAAGCGGTAACTAAACAATTACCGATACCGAAATGATCTAGGACTAAGCAAGATAACCTAAAAGCAGTAACTAAACAATTACCGATACCGAAATGATTTAGGACTAAGCAAGATACCGAAATGATCTAGAGCTAAATATCCTGAAAGCAAGTAACTACCTAATGTTGGATATGATCTTGGTGGCTAACCACAAAGACCGAGTCCTAAGGGGCTAACTGCCCACTAACGCTCGATCGGGGCGCCCAACCGATCACAGTGCGGCCCGTGCTTCGCACAAATACCATATAAAAGGCACGGTGGGACGGATCGCGGGCTCCTTCTTCGACGGCTCGACCTTGAGCGCCGGCGCCGCCTCCTTCTCCGGCGTCGACTTCTCCTTGAAGAAGGGGAAGGAGGCGAGGAACGGCATGGAGTGGGTCGCGCGGCTCGCGGGCACGTTGTTCTCCGACGACGTCGGGAGGGCCATTGAAGGGAGGAGGAGGGTATGAGCGAGCTAACTGTGTGGCGACTGGCGAAGTGGCGAGGTGCACTGCACTTCTGCAAGAGGGAGGAGGGAGGCCCAGTTTATAACAAGGCGCGGCGGCGGCGGCATGGTTTGCACCGGAGCGACAACTCCTCCGTTCTCTTCTTGGAAAGGCCCGGAGCTGACATCGCAAAGGAGGTTTATTCATTCAGGGAGTTGCACTCCATCCACGCCGCTCTGATCTGGCACCCTTTTCTTGTGGAGGAGGCTTGCGAGACATATCAGTATATCAAGGTTTTCAATCCTGATTCTCGAATCTTCCGGACAGATCGGTTTCGAATCATGGATTTCATATTTTACAGATTAGAAAAATGTTTAAGTTGATATTCAAAATTGACTGCAAATTCTAACTTTTGCTTTCAAAATCCAGATATTTGAATCTTATAGACTATTCAAAATTTTGATATTTTGCATACCCCTGCATATGCTTTGAAGAGATCATGGCATCCTATGGAGTATGGACCATAGATTTGCAGAGATCATGCTTTGCATAGAACATGGCAACTACCATCTGTGTGTGCAACCAGTACTCTATGGATTTGCAGAGATCATGTTTTGCAGAGACCATCTTGCTGCTTGCTGCAGTTCTGCCAGTTAGTTGTTGCGTTCTACTTGCCGCTGCCTTCATGCTATGCTCTGTGCTGCTTGCCGCTGTCTTCTTGTTTCGAGGCGTTCCCAAACTTTTTACTATTTCGATATTGATACTTATATCTGTTTAAAATCTCAACAAATGCATTAGCCTATTGATCTCAATATACCTTACGGAGGCTTGCGAGACAAATCAGTATATAAAGGTTACCAATCCTGATTCTCAAATCTTCTAGACAGATCGGTTTCGAATCATGGATTTCATATTTTGTAGATTAGAAAAATGTTTAACATTGATATTCAAAATTGACCGCAAATTCTAACTTTTGATTTCAAAATCTAGATATTTGAATCTTATAGACTATTCAAAATTTTGATATTTTGCAGACCCCTGTGTATGCTTTGAAGACATGGCATCCTATGGAGTATGGACTATAGATTTGCAGAGATCATGATTTGCATAGAACATGGCAACTGTCATAAGTGTGTGCAGCCACTACTCTATGGATTTGCAGAGATCATGTTTAGCAAAGACCATCTTGCTGCTTGCCAATGTTCTGCCAGTTAGTTGCTATGTTCTGCTTACCGTTGCCTTCATGCCATGCGTTTTTTACTATTTCTATATATGTATTTATACCTGTTTAAGATCTCAATAAATGTGTTAGCCCATTGATCTCATTATACCTTGCGGAGGAGGCTTGCGAGACATATCAGTGTATAAAGGTTCCCAATCCCGATTCTCGAATCTTCCGGACAGATCGGTTTCGAATCATGGATTTCATATTTTGCAGATTAGAAAAATGTTTACGGTTGATATTCAAAATTGACCGCAAATTCTTACTTCTGATTTCAAAATCCGGATATTTGAATCTTACAGACTATTGAAAATTTTTATATTTTGCAGACCCCCGCGTATGCTTTGAAGAGATCATGGCATCCTATGGAGTATTGACTACGGATTTGTAGAGATCATGCTTTGCATAGAACATGGCATCTGCCATTAGTGCGTGCAGCCAGTACTTTCTGGATTTGCAGAGATCATGTTTTACAGAGACCATCTTGCTGCTTGCCAATGTTCTGCCAGTTAGTTGCTACGTTCTGCTTGTCGCTGCCTTCATGCTATGCTCTGTGCTGCTTGCCGCTATCTTGTTGTTTTGAGGGGTTCCCAAAGTTTTTACTATTTCCATATTGGTATTTATACCTGTTTAAGATCTCAATAAATGTGTTAGCCCATTCATCTCAATATACCTTGCGGAGGAGGCTTGCGAGACATATCAGTGTATAAAGGTTCCCAATCCTTATTCTCGAATCTTTCGGACAGATCGGTTTCGAATCATGGATTTCATATTTTGCAGATTAGAAAAATATTTAAGGTTGATATTCAAAATTGACCACAAATTCTAACTTTTGCTTTCAAAATCTAGATATTTGAATCTTATAGACTATTGAAAATTTTGATATTTTGTAGACCCCCGCGTATGCTTTGAAGAGATCATGACATCCTATGGAGTATGGACTACGGATTTGCAGAGATCATGCTTTGCATAGAACATGGTATCTGCCATCTGTGCATGTAGCCAGTACTCTATGGATTTGCAGAGATCATGTTTTGCAGAGACCATCTTGTCTTTGCTTGCCAATGTTACGCCAGCTTAGTTGCTACGCTCGCTTGTCGCCGCCTTCATGCTATGCTCTATGCTGCTTGCCGCTGTCTTGTTGTTTCGAGGGATTCCCAAAGTTCTTACTATTTCTGTATTGGTACTTATACCTGTTTAAGATATCAATAAATGAGTTAGCCCATTGATCTCAATATACCTTGCGGAGGAGGCTTGCGAGACATATCAGTGTATAATGGTTCCCAATCCTGATTGTCAAATCTTTCGGACAGATCGGTTTCGAATCATGGATTTCATATTTTGCAGATTAGAAAAATGTTTAAGGTTGATATTCAAAATTGACCGCAAATTCTAATTTTTGCTTTCAAAATTCAGATATTTGAATCTTATAGAGTATTCAAAATTTTGATATTTTGCAGACCCCAGCGTATGCTTTGAAGAGATCATGGCATACTATGGACTATGGACTATGGATTTGCAGAGATCATGCTTTGCATAGAACATGGCATCGCCATCCGTGCATGTACCAAGATTTCTATGGATTTGCAGAGATCATGTTTTGCAGAGACCATCTTGTCGCTTGCCATTGTTACGCCATTAGTTGCTACGCTCGCTTGTCACGCCTTCATGCTATGCTCAGGTCGCTTGTCATTGTCTTGCTATTTTGAAGGATTCCCAAAGTTCTTACTATTTCTATATTGGTACTTATACCTGTTTGAGATCTCAATAAATGTGTTAGCCCATTGATCTCAATATACCTTCCGGAGGAGGCTTGCGAGACATACCAGTGTATAAAGGTTCCCAATCCTGATTCTCAAATCTTTCGGACAGATCGGTTTCGAATCATGGATTTCATCTTTTGCAGATTAGAAAAATGTTTAAGCTTGATATTCAAAATTGACCGCAAATTCAAACATTTTTGCTTTCAAAATCCAGATATTTGAATCTTATAGACTAATGAAAATTTTGATATTTTGCAGACCCCTGCGTATGCTTTGAAGAGATCATGGCATCCTTTGGAGTATGGACTATGGATTTGTGGAGATCATGCTTTGCATAGAACATGGCATCTGCCATCTATGCGTGCAGCCAGTACTCTATGGATTTGCAGAGATCATGTTTTGCGAGACCATCTTGTTTGCTTGTCATTGCTTACGCCATTAGTTGTTACGTTCGCTTGCACGCCTTCATGCTATGCTCTAGATCGCTTGCATTGTCTTGTTGTTTCGAGGGGTTCCCGAAGTTCTTACTATTTCTATATTGGTACCTATACCTGTTTAAGATCTCAAGAAATGTGTTAGCCCATTGATTTCAATATACCTTGCGGAGGAGTCTTGTGAGACATATCAGGGTATAAAGGTTCCCGATCCTGATTCTCGAATCTCTCGGACAGATCGGTTTCGAATCATGGATTTCATATTTTGCAGATTAGAGAAATGTATAAGGTTGATATTCAAAATTGATCGCAAATTCTAACTTTTGCTTTCAAAATCCAGATATTTGAATCTTATAGACTATTCAAAATTTTGATATTTTGCAGACCCCAGCGTATGCTTTGAAGAGATCATGGCATCCTATGGAGTATGGACTATGGATTTGCAGAGATCATGCTTTGCATAGAACATGGCATCTGCCATCTATGCGTGCAGCCAGTACTCTATGGATTTGCAGCGATCATGTTTTGCAGAGACCATCTTGCTGCTTGCCGCTGTTCTGCCAGTTAGTTGCTACGTTCTGCTTGCCGCTGCCTTCAGGCTATGCTCTGTACTGCTTGCCGCTGTCTTGTTGTTTCGAGGGGTTCCCGAAGTTCTTACTATTTCTATATTGGTACCTATACCTGTTTAAGATCTCAAGAAATGTGTTAGCCCATTGATCTCAATATACCAGACCATCTTGTCGCTTGCATTGCTCGCCGATTAGTTGCTACGTTCGCTTGTCACGCCTTCGAGCTATGCTCAGATCTTGCTTGCCATTGTCTTGTTGTTTCGAGGGGTTCCCGAAGTTCTTACTATTTCTATATTGGTACCTATACCTGTTTAAGATCTCAAGAAATGTGTTAGCCCATTGATTTCAATATACCTTGCGGAGGAGTCTTGTGAGACATATCAGGGTATAAAGGTTCCCGATCCTGATTCTCGAATCTCTCGGACAGATCGGTTTCGAATCATGGATTTCATATTTTGCAGATTAGAGAAATGTATAAGGTTGATATTCAAAATTGATCGCAAATTCTAACTTTTGCTTTCAAAATCCAGATATTTGAATCTTATAGACTATTCAAAATTTTGATATTCTACAGACCCCTGCGTATGCTTAGAAGAGATCATGGCATCCTATGGAGTATGGACTATGGATTTGCAGAGATCATGCTTTGCATAGAACATGGCATCTGTCATCTGTGCGTGAAGCCAGTAATCTATGGATTTGCAGAGATCATGTTTTGCAGAGATCATCTTGCTGCTTGCCGCTGTTCTACCAATTAGTTGCTACGTTCTGCTTGCCGCTGCCTTCGTGCTATGCTATGTGCTGCTTGCCGCTGTCTCGTTGTTTTCAGAGGATCCCAAAGTTTTTACTATTTTTATATTGGTACTTGTACCTGTTTAAGATCTCAAAAAATGTGTTAGCGCATTGATCTCAATATACCGGCTAAACATGCATGCACTAACTAATTTAATCTCACGTACGTGTACGTCATTAGCTCAACCGGCAAAACGCCATGAATGAGCTAGCTTGACGTTTCCTGCGGCTGGGCCCCACCACATACATACCTCCACTACGTCCTGCCACGCGTCTTAGGGCGACCTCGCATGCGATCCTGAGAACTCGTGACACACATGCATCAACTTAGCAAATTAAACTTGCTAGGCTCCTTATAAGATTATTAATTAAGCTAGTTCCAACATGCAAAACTTCACCAGTAGCTGTAAACTTTACCAGTAGCAAGCTGTGGTAGAGACAAAACGACGACCAATTTAAAAAGGGAAAAATTGCTGAAATAATCGATAGTTAAATGGCAATTAATAAAATAATCCATTTGTAAAACAAATTGCAGGAATGGCAGCAGGACCCGCCACCCTGCATGGAGCCCTGCTCCCGCCACCCTGCGTGGCCGCAGCTGCGCCCGCCACCCCGCGTGGCCGGAGCTGCACACAATCTGCCTGCGCGCATAATTAATTTGCTGATTAGCATGCACAGTTGTCACACCGATGAAATAGTGATATATTTTGAATAAAATAATTCTGCACTGATAAAAATTTGTGGAGTAGAATGAAGAAGCAATGCTCTTGCGTCGATGGTATGGTTTACTAATGAATTACTGTTTTTCGCAATGCCTCTTTACCTCTGAAGTAGGATGTTGATCATGATACGGTACTGGTAATGGATGTCATTATATACTTAGTCCTTGGATACCATCCATCATGAATGATGAAAGAGTCATTAAAGCTACATGCATGTGTTATAACTTTCAAAAGGTAAAATGGAATAGGATAGTTATATCCTACTCCCTTCATTCTAAAATTGTAGTCGCGTATGTAGTCGTTTGGACACGGTCTCTAGAATGTAACTTTGAACACTAAAAGTTTTTACATTTATTTACAAAATGCAATTAAATTATAATATTAAGGAAGTTATTTTCAAGATGAATCTATCTATATGATTATTACGTGCTCAATCTAAATGTCATTGATTCATATCAATATGGGAAGAGATCTTGGTAGCATAAATGCATAAATGTTAAAAAAAAAACTTGTAGCATTAAGCTTATGTAACACAATGTAGATTCCAGGAAAGCGAGGACATGTTTGATTCACAAGATAAATGGAAAATTGGATAAAAGTGTAGAAGATGTTGTATCTAACACTTCTATTTCGATATGCGACTAGTTAATTTTTCCTATGCGCAACAATTGCTGTCTCAATTTATCTCAAATGCATAATTCTGCTTCTTTTTTTAGTTATTATCATCTGAATATAAAGAGATTCCAAGGTTAGCGATCACATTTCAAGACTTGAGGATACTGTCAGTGAGCTCCTCAAGTGAATCGGAACCTGCTTTCTTGCTGAAGCTTCCTGAGAGCTGCCCTAACCTACAGCAATTGACTGATTTCGGTACCCAAGATCACCTTTGTCAATTGTCATTTATATTAGTATCTTACGTCCAAGAGGTTTATCACTAATGTGCCTTCTTTCCTTGCTAGGCTCTTCTAAACGAGAAGAAGAGTGCATTGCCAAGTTTTGCTGAACATGGGGACCGGCTAACGAAGTTATCATGCCTCAGTGAAAGTTTGGTGCAGTTCAATTTTGTTGAACTGAAGCCTCATCAACAGTACCAGAAGGGGCAGAAGGAACTTGTCATTTTGGTACTAAGTCAAGCAAAGAGACTGAAGAAGATGGAAGTGGCGTTTGACAGGAGGCAAGAAGCTATGGTGAGGGAGATTTTATCAGTGAAGAGAGCCCCAACTGAGAAGAAATCTACTAAGTATGGGCAGTGCTGCCTGGAGTTGGAGTATCCCTGATAGTTCATACATAGCTAGTGCGGTTTTGCACTACATGATTGCCTTGATTGGGCATATAGTTCATACATAGACAGGGTTTGCAGGACGCCACATGAATACGTGAATGGGTTTTTCCTGCTCTCTTTTTCTCATATCATCTGGAAACGACATCGAGTTCTCTCTTTAGTTACTGTCTAAGGTGTATATAAACAGCCTCAAATGCTTTATTGCTTCACATGTCACGTACAGATTAACAGTTGGTACGATGTTAACACCGGTAGTACATGGGCACTCTCAAACATGAATGCTATTTGTCGGAATGAAATCTCTGCTGGTCACTGCCTCCAATTTTGCAAAGGTTGGAATTCGTATGTGATTATTGTGAAGCTTTGGCGTAGATTGTGTGCTCATATTTGCCACTCCACCTGCACATTATTGGCGTGGAGAGCGTAAACAATTTAGTCTAAATGTCTGAACGGTGAGGGGAATTTGGGATTCACCTGTCGGAATCATCATATGGGACTTGGAGCTCCTCCTCTGAGCTGAACGGCTGGAAAACACGGCCAATGTCCTCGTTCTTCACCTCCTCAAGGGTTGCAGGGTTCCACTGTGTCGCAATAAAAATTTAAGAAAGAACAAATGTGTGAGAAAAAAACTGTGTGAGAGACAGACCTTAGGGGCATTGTCTTTGTCGATGCTAAGAGCTCGAATGCCCTGTCATAAAACAAAAAAGAAATTATTTGGATGCCAGTGGATGACGACTCGCTCACTAGCTTATATCAAGATGGCAGATAATTATTTTATATGGTCTCTGCTCTCTATACACCAATACCTCATATACATCGCCAGTAACTACAGACCGGAGAATATTCATGGTTAGCCTGAATTCCTTCTTCAGGCATTCGGGCAAACTCTGCTTTCGACCTTCTCGAATCTGAAGAATTCGAAAGGAAATCATCAGTCTACTAGACTTCTGCAAAATAACGGCCTCCACCAATATACATGAATAACTTCTGAAAATCTGGACGTGGCCAAGCAACTTTTAACCAAAAGGAAAACTGATATGGCTTTTTGGTTCCATCATACATAAGAAGCAAACATACTTAGATGAGAGGAGTATATTTATATGCAATAATATATTTACTCAGAATGCAAGTATGACGCCAAGAAAAATTTTTAAAGGAGTGCTGTTAGAATTTTACCGATCTCAGGGTTATCTTCAATGCAGTAGGAGATGATCTTTTCATAGCTTTTAGAACAGGAGCTATCCATTGGTTTCCATCGATGCCCACTTCTGCTTCCTAGAACCAAGAAAGCACTGACTTATGGCATGCATCCAGAAAATTTGATGTCCTAGTTATAGAACAGTGGAATATGCATGCTTTAATCTTAGAAGCACGAGGACTCATCGGTTTATACTTCAGGTATCCTTCTAAAGCATGACAGCCATCACGTTGACCAAATTATTAGCATTCTCCTACAGCTGATATGGTCAGTGGATTATACTTTTCGGTGCTAGATGAATACTGTAAATATCCATCTATTGTTCAAAAGTTTTCAGTGTTTTATAAAGAATATAAGATGTGAAATTTTGTTGCAGGCTTACAAATGCTTTTAGAATCTCCTCAACAGTTTCAGCAGAGAAGCATTTGTCGATGGTTGGGAGCCTATAAAAGAAAGATAGGCATGCTGGAGTCAGTTCATTTGCAGAAGTATATTAAGTATTGCTATTTCTCTCAAGAAGAAAATAAATAAAAATATATATATATGGTAAACGATAATCTAACTTGTTTAAAATACTCTCTTTGTCAGGTTGAACATCCGTACAGAATTCTTCAATTACAGCTCGAACTGCAGACTCATCAACAGTGTCTAGATTCATTAAGCGTTTTTCAAGTTCTTCCAATTTCTGCCACACACATCAGAATCATTTTGATTAGCCAAACTACAGGCAAAAACCAACCAGAATTTTATAAGTAAGAACTGAATTTGTGCTTTCAATCAAGTAGATAATTGCAAAACAATTCACCAGAAACTAAAACACTGAATGCTAAATTACTTACTTCAGAAGGGACAAAATGAGAAGCAAGGCCAACAGCAATCACTTCCTTTGCATTCAATCTAGCACCAGTTAGAGCCAGGTACTCCCCTAAGAGTACAAAAAACAGAATTAATAGAACAGATGGTATCTGTGTCATGTGATGTATCACAACATATTTCCCAAAATTATTTTTGATTTGTGATTACCAAATTCATATGCCTGTACTTATTCATGTAATTTGCATCAAAAGTAATATGATACACTTGCAAGGAACCTGCAAATATTATCCTTTGTGGACATGTGGATTAAAATTTTAACTTGATGCTTACCTAAATATCCGGGGAGCCGAGAATGGATATAAGAAAAGCTACAATCTGTGTGTAATCCAACACTCGCCTCAGGGGTAGCAAAAATCTATATAAAACAAGAAACAACAATTATCCTATGAGAATCTACAAACAATTTTAGAGCCACTAGGATTTTAAAATAAAATGGATTTCATCCCAAAAAAATATAATAGTATTTGTCCATAGACTGTAATAGAACAAAACATAAAAAACAATGCTGCAAACAACACAGGTTTGCTATTTGCCAACATGATCATAAGGAGTTTACAATGTGATACAGATAGCAAAGAAGTGAATAAACAAATTTATAAACAATAGTCAATAATACATAGATGAGCCCCTAACTAAATTAGACTGGTGTCACATACTGTTTTCTCTGTGACTACTGCAAACTTAAGTGGAGCAACCATAGCGGCACCTCCACCCATGACAAGCCCATTAACAAGAGCGACCTACATTAACGTAGAGAAGTATGAGTATGTGATTTTTTTTCAGGGAGTTAAACAGAAGTCATCTGAAAAATATGTAAAAGAGCATCACCGTGAGTTTCTTATATGTATGAATATGATAGCAGAGCCAATACATTCTATACACAACCTCAAGGCAGGAATCATCTGCAAAAGAAGGTTAATCAATACCTCTAGTTGAAGATTTAGTATATGGAAATTGAAATTACAGAAAGATAATAAGAGAATCAAACTGCATATTGTGTAATCATTAGACTGCAAATTTTGCATGGAATCTTCATCCAAAATAGGATTCCAAAATTATTAGAACATTTACCGACCGGTTAAGGTGGTCTTCAGTCTTATCATGGAAGATATCAGGAGGAGTTCGGCAATAGTGTCCCTAGTTTAGCTCAGGTCAATAGTTTAGTTTTAGGGATCGGCTTAAACCCAAGTTTTATCCTCTGATAGTGTTTCCTAGGTTTTTGTTTTTTGGTTTTTTAGTGATGAATCTGTTCATTGTAATAGATTTTTTTTGCAACCTCCGAGAACTTCTCTTGCTACATTTTCAAAAAAAAATAGACTGCAACGCTCATACCTGATTTCCCTTCATAGAACATCTTTAAGTCCCCACCAGCAGAAAAGGCACGCCCAGCTCCCTATTGACAGTCAAACATTACATCCATGATCATCTACTTGTGACAGTTGCAGCCTAACAAAGTCGTGGCACATTCTTCCTTTACAACAAGACAGGACATCTCATTTCAACGCAATGTTCTTGCGCATGACATTTGCTGAGATTAGCTGATATGCCCAGAATACAGTACTTATAGTAGTGTTGAAATGTTGAACATGTATTCTTTTGTCCTCAAATTTGCAACCCTTTACAAACTTCATACGATAACTAGATTAGAATAACCCAAGATAGCCCTTCATGTATCTCCAGTGGCAAAGCAGATAAGCAGTTCCCCTCTTTTCAATCAACAATTTCACTTAACTAAACATGCACCAATGTACTAATATGTGTTTTACTAGGAGAAAAAAGGGTATACCACGAGTCCACTATTTCGTCAAAAGAAACAAGAAGGTTACAAAATGTTCAGATAGTAGAAATCAACTATAACCAGACTGGCAGCACAATCAAACACAAACGTCTCCCTAACTGATGACAGATGATGTGCCACTGCCAGCAATGGTTACAATGGAATGTTTGTGCGCACCTTGAAGATGACCAGCTTGGCACTCTCATCTTTCTCCCATTTCTCCAAGAATTGGGCTAGGATATAGACCTGCAAGCGCACACACACAAAATCGCAACTCCTTATAATCAAGCAAGTCACGGGCTCCTGTACATACTGCAGAGCAGCTACCAAGCCAACACCATCCGGCGGCCAAGAAACCAAGAAAGTGAGAAACGAAAACGCGCACCACTCTGTCGGAGATGCCGTTCAGCTGGCGTGGGCGGTTCAGGGTGGCCACCCTCACGCCGCCGATCTCCTGGCCGAGAACCACCTGCTATTCGCGCACGGGCAAGAGCGCGCGCCATTTTTCACACAATTCCTTCAGGCGAGCTGCTCCGAGTGGAGTCGCGACGAGAAATCAGCGAAGGGTATCGATCCGGTGATCAAGTAGTACCTCGTCGGAATCCGGCTGCCGCTGCTGCGCCATCAGGGACCGGATTTGGGAGCCGGGGGTTCGCCTTCCCGCGTGTATCTATCCAGCCCGCGACTCCGCAGGGTTGAGCCTAGTGATAGTGGGTTTGGTGGAGGGATGGTCCGTAATCTATGCCATGCTGGGGGTAGCTGAAGGCAGTCGTGCGCAAGGTAGGTGAGGGGAGTGGAAGAAAGAAGGTGAGCTCGCGATGGCGACCAGCGAAGCGAAGGGGAGCGGTGGGAACTGGGAACGCGGGGTTGGTGGCTTGGTGCGACTGTGCGAGTGCGACAGTCGGTCCACCTGTAATCCAAGACAGCACAGATGCACAATAGACTTTCATCTAGAACAAAGTAAATTATAGATCACATTCTCTCCGTATGAAGTAAAAAAAACTTATGTTTTTGACATCCACGCGGTCTTCGAAATACAAGTTTGATCACTTGTTGCTACTGCAGTTTATTTATAAAATGCATAATAAATATAATATTATGAAAGTGTTTTTCGATAAAAATCTATCGACACGAATTTCATGTACCCAATCTAAATAATTTAAAAGTTTTTTATAAATAAAGTTTTCAAACATTAACTTAGAATAAGTATAACATTTTAAATTTTTTATGATATGAAGAGAGTATGTCACGATCAAAAAATCATAATTAGACAATATGTGTATTTTATGCCACTGAAGTGAAGATAGCTCGCAATCGCAATTACTCCCTCCAGGCAGTTGCATAATACTTATCGTTTTAGGTTTGTCCTAAGTCAAAGTTTTAAAACTTTATCTATAAAAATCTTTTAAACTATTTGGATTGTTTACATAAAAACCATACATATAAATTCGTCTTCAAAAATTCTTTCACAATATCATATTTTGTTTGATTTTGTAGATATATTTTATTAGTGTCAAAGTTGCATTTTGAAAACCATGTCAATATACAAAACGATAAGTATTATGAAACTGCAAGGGGTAGCAAAGGGAAGGGTGGGAACTGGAAATGCAAGGTTGGTGCGACAATGCGATTAGGAGCCTAACAATCGGTCTGCCAGTAATCCAAGATGGAACAATAGACTTGGATTGTTGGAAAGTATTAGAGCATTGACCACCCTTCTCATCAATTTAGATTTTTAGGTATCAGAGCTTGAAAAGTATTAGTACATCGCCCACCCTTCTCTATTAGCTTAGATTTTTTGAGTGAACTAGTTGGTGCATGTAGTTTTAATATGGTATCAGAGCTAAAAAATTAGTGCATGTAGTTTAATATGGTACGAGGACTCGAGTTCAAGTCTTTTTGGTATAGACATAATTATAATCTGTTTCTATTTTCTACATGTTGAGATATGAAGGCTCCATATAAGAGTGTTAAGAGTAAATGAATTGTCCGCCCTTCGTTGAGTGTATTGTATGCCACTGGAGCGAAGGTTAGCTAACGATCGCAGTTAAGCGAGGGGAATAGTGGGAATTGGGAACGCAGGGTTGGTGAGATTAGGGGCCTGACAGTCAGTCCAACTATAATACAAGACAGAACAATATGATCGGATCTAGTACAAAGTAAATTGGATCAATTAATTAAATATATAGCACTATAAAAATTAAGACAGAACAATATAATCGGATCTAGTAAAAAGTAAATCGGATCAATTAAATATATAGCACTATAAAAAATTAAAATTAGATGGCATGTGCATTACAAGCCAACGGAGTGGCAATTTTTTCGCATCATGCATTGCAGATTGCAGATGCGATACAAGCGCATCCGATAAGCTGCGCGCAAGGAGCTGCCACGTCGGGGATGGATCTCCGTGCCAGTGCACTGCTGGAAGGGAGCGAGAGGCCGCGTTGGGACTTGGGAGCCTCCGCGACGACGACATGCCTCGGTAACGGCAACGACTCGTCCGATTATAGGGGAAAAAACAATTTGGCCTCCAAACTTTTGCCATCGTCCTATTTTTTGATGCTCAACTCTAGTGGGCCCTCTATAGTACTGTTGCAGATATAGTGGGAGGGAAGAAATCTTTTAAAATACGGTGTAACTTATGAAAAAAAATAGATAGATAGATAGAGGAAACGTCAATAGTATCTATCTATCAACTGGAGCTGCTGATTGGATTTTCATGTGGCTAGTTACTTCGTTCCATTGTGATGTTTTGTTGATTGTAATTAGTTTCCTCTGCTGCTATGCGGGCTGTTCTGCCAATTTCCTCTGCTGCTATGCGGGCTGTTCTGCCAATTGTAACTCTTGGTGATCTTTTGCGTGTGCCATCAGCTCGGAGCATGGTGCTGTGTCGCCTCCTCTTTGCTGCTTGTTAGCGGTGTTTCTTTGTAACCGAACGTTACACGTTGTTGCTTTCGTTTCTAGTCAATAGAAATTGGTGTAGGGCTGTGGCCCTTTTCCATAAAAATTACCGCACCAAATGACATAGCAATGCAAGCAAATCATTTCATGCAATTAATAAAGCACCTTGATTATCACAATACCAGGCGAGTTAACAACGCAAGCAAATCATTACATGCAATTAATGAAACAACTTGATTATTACGACTGCCGTTTACATAAAATGTAATGTCTTACATTAACCATATAATACAGGCTAAACAGCAAAGCAATAAGCATGACCGACAAGAGGAAAGGGAAATATTGAAAAAAACATCGGAGGACGATTTTATTTTAAAAAAATTGTCAGATCTTAGATTTGGGTCAAAATTGAATTCAGAAAAAAAAAACACATGCTTGAATTGAATAAAAAAGGCAAGAAGCCGCATGTTTGAATTACTGATAGACAGCGCTGATCTCAATCCATCAGTCAAAAGTGACAAGTGCTCAAATAGATTAGGTACGGTCATTTGGGCAAGCATGATGGATCTTGCGCCGCAAAATACAAAAGCATTGTTAACAGTAAAATATATAAAGTAGATGTTGGCCAAGATGCCTACCATTAACCCAAAGAGGTCAATGAGTTCGAGCAAACAGGCAACTAACAATATAGGCAACAGGGAAAAAAAAGGAAACCAAACTATATCTTGGTAACCTCGGCAAAGTTGCCTAAAAATTCTCCAGCTCAATGATTACATCTCTGAGATGCTGCAAGGCAATTTTAATCTCACACTTCACATGACCAAAAACACTCAAGGATAATATATGCTTGGATACATTATCCATGAGCAAAATTAAAGAAATGCCAACTGGATTACTAGAACATAAAATGATTATAACATATATCAATACAATCAGGAACAGATATGTCCATCTAAAACAACCACAAGAAATGGGGATCAAAACACCACAAATTTCAGTCGGGGATTTTGGAAAGCAAATAAAAGCAAAAAATTCTAGGGATCAAACCGCATTTCTTAAATGAGAATTTGGCAAATAAAAGCAGTGGTACACGTTTGAACAATTTTAAAAATTATTTTGAACGGGCAATGTCAGCTAGGATGTCATCCAATTAATACACCATTAGGATAAAAGGATTAAAGTAGAGACATCCGACAGCTGAATGATATTGGCAACTGGGAAAAAAAGGAAACCAAATCGATTCTTGGTAACCTCGGCAATGTTGCCCTACCAACTGCTGTAACAGTGATAATGATGCTGAAAAGTAAACACTTTCAAGATACCATACTGAATAACATGACTACAGCACAAACATAAGCACAAAGCAACATAACTATTGGTATACCATAATACCAAACAATAACAATGAATCAACTGCAAATTAACAGATAGTGTACCTTTGCACCCAAAAAGTAAACTTACTGCTAAACATGAGAAAATATCAAATCATAAATAACCAATTAACACAGGCAAATTATGCATCCAATGGTCTTAGCAAGTACTATGAAAAGGTATAATATAAAACACAACTTCAAAAATATTATGAATCCGTGATGCTATTTAGTGCACAGCTAGAGAAACCCAGGCATAAGTGAGCAATAAACACTATTTTAGAATTTCAAGTAAACAAACATTAAAGAAAAAGATAGCTGAATTAATTTTGTAACACAGTAGGCTGCATATAGGTAAGATTCATTAGAACTAGCAATATTTCATACTGGCCAGGCTTACAGATAATGGTTTGATTACTGGGATCACATAAACAAGTTTGGCCTTGAAGCCTTAAAGGTCGTCTTCAGCTTCCTGGTTGGTGGCCTGACCTTCCGGTACACCAGTGGAAACCTGATATCTGACTTGTGGAACTGTTTAGTGCTTTCACGCTTGCAGATGCTGAAGTGGACGGTAGCAGTTTTGATTATCTGGATGCAAGGGAACCTGACACGGTGGCGAGAAGCCATCTCATTGTACATTTGCTCAACAGCACCATTGAGGGTGGTGTCACGGTACTCCTTGTACATGTTGTGGTAGCCTGTCCTGCTCTGGTAACGCAACCAAATGCCAAAGTTCTTGATTGTGGTAGGGTTCTTCTCAAAAATCTATGGATGGAAAAAAGGGTATCATACTAGTTAGACAATTGTGAAACAGTATGCATTAAGGCAGCCACTGAATATAGCATCTATCTATCTATCTATCTATCTAAAGCAGAGTTAAAAGAAGCCACCACATTAATCCTAAAATCCTAGAAATTCCCACGTTAATAAAAAAAATAGCAGAAATTCTCACGTTAATCATAGAAAAAGAAAAAATCTACATCGTTGAATATGGATATTATTATGTAAATCTAGCGGTCAATATTAACCTCTATAACAAACTACTGAAGCTGATCTATATTAGAGATGAACTCTAAATCTAATCTGATATATTATCTATATCTTAACATAAATCTAGCGGTGCAAACGCGCGGGTCATCTTGCTCGTTAACTATTAAGGTAATTCATTCCATTGAACATCTGAAATCACAACATAGAATGCAATATTTTTAATCAAAATAGCAATATAACCATATACCTTTAGTAACAAGACCAAAATGTAGCAATGCGAATAAGCACGTTCATAGCAACCACAAATCAATGGTGATAAACCACTAGACAGCGTCTATGCTTAGTCTCTCAGACAACGACATGTTCACAGTACCAATTAAGGCTCTTTCATTATCTTACTAAACTAGCCAAAAGATGAATTCTCGTAGCTGCTTATAAGCAAGCAAGCGTTAACATAGAATGGAATCGGGCCGTAGGTAGCTGTTGTATGCTGGTGACTGCATGATGTGGCTCTTTGCAATTCTGTTCTCAAAATAGAATGGAATCGGGCCGTAGGACCTTTCTGCAAAAAAAAAAAGAAAAGAAAATGACGCGGGGAGAACGAAGAGCCCACCTCGTTCATGGCGAGGATCTGGCCATTGCTCTTCTTCACTTTCTTCAGCTTACGGAGGAAGTGCCTGCACACCGCAAAGCGCAACCAAGTGACCAACCCATGTAAGAGCCAAGTCCCAGTAGCAAATCTCAAGCACCAAAACGAGCACAAAGCGTGCCGCATTCGATTCGAATCCTCACCAGAATTTGGACTTGGCGCGGACCTCATTGGTAGCCCAGAGCTTCATGCGGTAGATCCTGGGGTGCTCGTCGGTCGGCGACGGCAGGCCCCTCCCCACCACCTGGTACTGGTGGAACTGCAGGCGCGGGCACAGGCACCAGACGGAGCAAGCTTTAGATCAGATGCCACCACCATGAGACAGAGGCAAAGAAGGGGGACGAATTGCTCACCCTGAAGGCCACCATCTTCTGAGTTCGTTGAGCAGCGTGGCAGGGCGGCAGTGCTGCGAGGTGGCGGCGGCAGGGGATGGTTTTGCGGGATCCGGGACTTTATAGGGGTCGAACGTGAAGGGGCGGGGACTGGGAGAGAGATCAGAGAGGAGACTCGTAAAACCCTAGCCGGCCGGGAATGGTGGGGTGTATTGCATCATGTATGCGGCCCCCGAATTTTTTCTATATTTATTTTTATTCGTTTATACAAAATTATATGGCGGATTGAAATTTAGACAAAAATAGGCCCCGGTCGCATTTTAAATTCACGACAGTGTCTCGGTCGCGCTTTAGACACGCGACAGGTTGCCGAGAGGAGGTTGCACCAGAGATGGCAAACCTATCGCTCTTCCATTGCGCGATAGCACTGTAGCTACAGTAACTTTACACATTTTGAATTTGTTATATCTATTAACATTTCATACCATATCCAATTTACACGAAACAAATTTTAAAATTTATGTGAAATCCTAAAGAACCCATTTTTCAAACGTTCAGTTTTTTTTAAAATTTTGAATTTCAAATTTACACTTGAATTTGTATTTTAAATTTTGAATTTTGAATTTTAAAATTTCAAAATTTGAAAAATGGGTTCTTTAAGATTTCATATGAATTTTAAAATTTGTTTCGTGTAAATTGAATATGGTATGACATATTATACTTTCAATTTTTGAATTTTGAATTTACACGAAAATTGGAAGTTTAATATTTCATACCATATCCAATTTACACGAAACAAATTTTAAAATTCATGTGAAATCCTAAAGAACCCATTTTTCAAACTTTGAATTTTTAAAATTTAAAATTTAAAATACAAATTCAAGTGTAAATTCAAAATTCAAAATTCAAAAAAAAATCAAAGTTTGAAAAATGGGTTCTTTAGGATTTCACATGAATTTTAAAATTTGTTTCGTGTAAATTGGATATGGTATTAAATGTTAATAGATATATCAAATTCAAAATGTGTAAAGTTATTGTAGCTACAGTGCTGTCGCGCAATGGAAGAGCGATAGGTTTGCCATCTCTGGTGCAACCTCCTCTCGGCGACTTGTCGCACGCCCAAAGTGCGACCGGGACGCTGTCGTGAATTCAAAGTGTGACCGGGACCTATTTTTGTCTAAATTTCAATCGCCATATAATTTTGTATAAACGAATAAAAATAAATATAAAAAAATTAAATTTCCTGCGGCTTGCTGGGTATCTGTTATTTTTTATAACGAAAATGCTCGGGATCGGGCGTCCGATCCATCGGACGCCCGGCCCAACCTGTGCGCTAAGCAGCTAGCAAACACCCATACGGCTACACGCCCACGCGCGCTAGCTTCGCACGTACAGGCAAGAGGCAACTAGCTAGTTTTTGTGTTTCATTTTTTTTTCTTATTTGATTTCTCATTTTTGTATCTTTTTCATTTGGAGTCCAAATCGCATAGTATAAATTTTATAATTCATCTAAATTTCTAATAAACTCATTTTTTATTTTTTATTTTTTTATTTTTTATGAATTTTTTCTTTTTATTGGTACAATTGTTCCATCATGCAAGATAGATTGTTCCGGAAGGCTAGACTTATTGTTCTAGCAAGTAAGATAGATTGTTCCAGTAGGTATACAAGTTGTGGTTCATCAAAATAGACATATTGTTTCAATTGGGTTAGCCTTTTGTTCCGGCAGACCAAATACATTGTTTCAATATGTATAAAAGTTGTTCCAGCAGGTAAGATTGATTGTTCGGAGAGGCTAGACTCATTGTTCCAGCAGGCAAGATAGATTGTTCCGGGAGGCTAGACTCATTGTTTCAACAGACAAACTTAATTGTTCCAGTAGGTAAACTTTATTGTTCCAGTATATACACCTTATTGTTCCAGTAGGCAAAACCTTATTTGTTTCAGAAGGTAAAAAGTTATTGTTTCAGAAGGCAAAAGTTATTATTCCGGTAAGCAAAACTCAACTATTCCAGTAGGACAAACTTATTGTTCCAGTAGACAAACTTTATTATTTCAGTAGGCAAACTTTATTGTTTCGGTAGTCAAAACCTTTATTTGTTCCAGAAGGCAAACGTTATTGTTTCAGAAGGCAAATTTTGTTCCATAAGGCAAAAATTATTGTTCCAGTTGGCAAAGTTCAACTGTTCTTATAACACAAACCTTATTGTTCCAGTAGTCAACTTTTAGTTGTTCCAGTAGGCAAACCTTGTTGTTCCAGCAGGCAAAAAATATTGTTTCAGTAGGCAAATGGTATTTCTTTTTACTATTCCAGCGGACCAAATACATTGTTCCAATAGATATGCAAGTTGTTTCATAAGACCAAATGCATTGTTTCAATTGGGCTTAGCCTATTGTTCCAGCAGGCCAAATACCAAGTTGTTCCATCGTATTAGACGTATTGTTCCTATAGCCGTTAGTATAGACAAATTGTTTCAGTAAAAATTTATATAACAACATGGGTCTTGTTTTGTTCGTAAAAATGCGCGGAACACATTGGTGAAAACGGCCTGTCGAAACTCCTAGTTAAAAGTTATTTCTGTTTAAAGAAAAAACGAGGAAGGAATCTTCGCTGACGTTAGCGATGACGTCATCACATGCAGCATGGGAAGAGAGAGCGCGTTTCTGTGTGATTGCATGCACCTGTTTTCTATCCGTCGACATAACTGAAACAACACGCGGGGCACCGGAACAACGTGGGATAGTTTTTGTTCCGCGCACTGAATGGACTTTTGGCACAGAGTTTTACTGGGCCAATTTGGGCCAGGAGCATCCGATTAGCCGCTGGGCCGAACGAACGTCCGTCCTGTAGTCCGCACCTTTTTATAAACCAAATAATGTAATACTTTATAATTATTTTTGTGGGGTTTTAAATAGTTAGTCTTTAGAGTTTCTAATTTTTTTTTTAAAAAAATGAATTCTTTAGGACGTCTTTCAAGCAGTCACAACTTTTTCAAATTAAATTTTTTAACAACTTTCATCTGAAAAGAACAAAGTCAGCATTATGGTTCACACCTGTCTTCTGCACGCGCACATGCCGAGTTTTGTTTTCTTGAGGTTCAGTCAGACTGTTCATGCAGCATTTTTTGCACAGAAGCAACTCTACCGGAGCAGTTTGAGGATGGTTCACTAGCTCTGTAGCTCATATTGCTCTCATCCGGTCAATTTGCTCCAAACATTTTGCGTTAGATTCTAAAGGCAGATCGCCAGAATGCGATATGCTCGTTCTTAAAAAAAAACAGAAATGAAACGCCGTAGTACAAAGCAGCACTTCAACATATGCATTTGCGTTGCAGTTATTCAATGTGCTCCAAGCATCTTGTGTTCAATACTTGGATTCCTCACTGGAAGGCAGGGATTATCACACATACAAGTATACAACAAACAATGCATCGCCAGCCGAGGCCACATTCGTTTAATTCCTAATCGACTAGCTTCTTTATGTGAGAACTGTGATAAATTGGATAGGGAAGCAAATCACTTACAGACGTACTCGTAAAGTGTGTTGCCTCCTGTTTACATATACACAGAGAATTGCATTAGCCCAAAAAACTTGGAACGACATGTGCACCTTACATCCCAATTTGAAATTGCATAAATCCCTTCTTCCCATCTCCAACCCAAGTACCCAACGTCATCCTTGAAGCAAAGCTTCACAAGTGAGTATGAACCCCCCGTCTTTAAGTAAAAGTTTGGCACAACATGGTTCCTTCGGTGTGATCATCCTGTTTCCAAGAATTCCATCTCAATGTGTTAAATACAATAATATTGACCATGCGTTAACAAGATGATAAAACAGGCTGTAGGAAAGTACAAGTTTACAAGCTAGTTTAACTGACCCTGAAAATGGAAATTTTACTCGATCTCAAAGCAATGGCATATTTTATGAGCAACTTCTGGGTTACTAGACAGTTGACAAAACCTATTAGCGCGTTTTTACATCCTATCCAATATAAACGGCAAATGCCCAAAAATACTATTTGGTCCCACATGCCATAGACAGATGGATGGGGCATTTTGGCAAATGTCTTTGAACTTTGGGGCATTTTGGCATTTCTCCCTTATATAATCTATGATCTCTTAATCTAAACATTTTCAAAGTTGTAAACAGCAGAAAAACTAAAGAGCTACTAACCAAATAACAAATCAATTACTATAGCATTCCCATTTTCACATAACCAAATAGACTACACATTTACAGTTTCCAAACTATAACCTTTGATGGTTATATCCTGCGTAAGTAGCCAAGTAGTGGAAACTGGCTACAATATCAATGCTAAAAACAGAAGCAGACATCAACTTCCAATACTTTTAGCTGTTGTGGTTTTAATCATCAAAAGTATGCTTGACGAACAATCATAGCATATATATAAATATGGACCGGGATCATAGCAACACTTTAAGCCATATCATCAAAAGTATGCTTGATGAACAATCATAGCATATATAAAAATATGGACCGGGATCATAGCAACACTTTAAGCCATGATGCATTTGACCAAAGTTGAGAAATATTATACAAATGACAGTCTCAACAAATTGCACACAACCTTAAGTGCTTGTAACGAAATACCCACGCCAATAGAACTTCAAAACTATACGATGAGCACGAGGAAAACAAGATATTATGAATTGCAGAACTCATAACGAAGGTTATAATTTATGCTATATAAAACTAATCAAAAAAATAATTGATGGAAAGTACATGGGCCAAAACTTATTACGTTTCAAAATGAAGTGTCCCCGTCGTGTTCTAGTGCGTGGCCGAGCAAAGCATAATGCAAAACTGCATAAAATAAGAGCCAGCTCGATGACTACAACTATTCTTAGTCCTGCATAAAGGGTAATTGAAAATTGAAATCACATCAAAAATAAATAACTTGATCCAGTAACGGCTATAGCTATATATGAGATTCAAAGCAAAGAGTACCTCTAAGCTTCTGAATAAGATCTTCTATATCAAGTGCATGTTTGCTACTGCCATCGTCAGCTTCAGCGTCATCCTTTTTATTCATACATGTATTTGGGCAATGGATGCCACTTTCATACTCATCACTTCCATCACAACAATCTACAGGATATATAACACACTGTCAAAGTTTCTTCAATTAACAAAAGGAAATGATGCGATACATACAAATGCAAATGTTAAAAGGGTGAGCTTGAAAGAAAGGGTAAGAAAACCATAAATATGGGCAAAGGAAATTCACGGTCGACAAAGCAATAGCATACCACATATTTTATCGTTCACAAGCGAAGAGAACAAGAAACGAGGGGTGTCTCCCATATTCCTACAGTAGAACTTGCCTTCTGGACAAGCTGAGGTACCTGCATGGCACAAATAATCTAAGGGCAACATTACACAAATGATCATTTTGGGAATTGGTATGAGAATCCAACAAGGAAAAAAACTGTTTTGTGGAAAAATTTTCTCAGGTGAGCATTAGACTTTCACAAAAAAGAACAGTGTGTCCTGCCCTGTGTTGCTCTACAGACCATTGGAATTTCCCAAACGTTTGACAAAAAAACTGATTTCATTCGTCTAAAATGTGAATAAAAGTAAGAAGGGAGAAAACAGCACATTTAGTTGCCACCAAACCAAAGTCTCAAACGCTGCCATCGATAACTGGCCGGTGGCGACGTACTGCCAACCTATAGGGCAAGGCCGTCGTCAGGCGCCAGGCGCCTACATATACCTCTTGTTCCGGACTTAGGCCAGGAACACATTCCTTTGATTGGGGGCACCTGTACCAATTGGGATCTCGTGAATCTGATGCAGGGGGATAGCTGTGTGGATGATTGCAGCCAAGATGACGAGGGAGGACCAAATCGAAACTTACGCGGAAGGCCTCTCCATCACTTTGGCAGCTAATGATCGTCGCGATCGTCCTCAAGATCTAGCGGAAGCGATGGGGTTCGCATGTGAGGCAGAAAGGTGTGAAGATGCTTGGATCGCCAAGGAGGCGCATGGTTTGTCCCACCCAGGACGCCCACGACCAGCATTTTGCCAAGGCTTGGCAGCCAAGGCAGCCGGCCGACTTGGACTCCCCCGGCGACCTGGGCACGAACATCGACAACATCCTGCATTGTGGCGGCGAGTTGGACACCTCTGGCCATCACACAGCAGCAGCAGTCAGCAGCGGCTTTGTCACCCTATAGGCGCCGGCTAACGCCAAAACAGATGGCAGAACAGACTGCGAAGGGCCTGTGCTTCAACTGGATGAGTCCTACACTCGAGGCCATCAATGCAAGCAGTTATTCTTCGTCGAGGCTGTGAACAGCATTGGAGAAGAGGATACGGTGGCTGACTAGGAGGACATGCCCTCCTCTGCCATGGCTGTGCAGGCTCCCCGGACTAACAAAACGATGCAGATCATCCACAATGTTCAGGGGAGGCGCCTACTGGGCATGTTCGACAGTGGAAGCATGCATAATTTATGAGCTGCCATGTCGCGTCTCGTCCAGGGCTTGCTCAGGAGCAGGAGAAGGATCAACGAGTGCATGAATAACGGCGCACAACTGGCATGCTTTGGCTGGATCCTGGCCAGTGACTTCACCATTGAAGAGCATCCATTCCAGGCGCCCTTTTTGGCGATCCTCCTAGATGGGTTTGACATGATCCTTGGAGTTCAATGGCTGCTAACTTTGGGCTATATTGAGTGAAATTTTGATTCCCGTTGAATGTTTTTTCAAGCTAATGGGGAGCCAAAGGGGAAGACTAGAGCTAATGTCCTTGTGGTACAGGGGTTGTTCAGGGTTCAGCCGAGCCGGCCGAGTCTGTTAGCTGCGGCTAGGCTTAGGGTTGGGTCAGTTTGTTGGAGTCCTTACCTTTATCTTATCATCTAGAGTCTTGTTGAATTTGTTGGAGTCTGTAGCAACTTCAGTGGGTCATGGAATAAAAGAAAGAAGGGAGAAAATAACACGTTTAATCGCCACCAAACCAAAGTCTCGGGCGCTGCCATCGACAACTGGCCAGTGGCAACATACCGCCAACCTAAAGGGCGAGGCTGCCGTCACGTGCCGGCACCCACATCTACCTCTCCTTCCGGGCTTATGCCAGGAACACGTTCCTTTGATCGGGAGCACCCGTATCAGTAGCAGATCATCAGAAGGGTTGACATTCCAACTAATGGAATGAGATGCCAGATGTTGCACTTGAACAAGGATTTTTGTCCACGTTTAGTGAAAACACAATGCACTAGGTGATGGTCGGTGATTTATGGGCATTGTCCGTAAAGAACGCAGAAATTGCTATGTGACATTCCCCTCTTCTGAAGATTTTGGGCCGTAAGGATCCTATCTTGCAAGCACAGCCAGACAAAAGCCGACATTTCAGCTCCGATGGGGCCTTCGACACCAAATTATGGCTTCTGTCCTAGATCATACTGGCAAACTGAATGTGATAAGCGGAATTGCGCTGTGTACTGACCGTTTGGCATCCACTTCCAATCGAATGAGACCTCCTGCAGGCTCAAAGGATCAGCCATTTGCACTTTAGCCCACATCATGAAGCATTCCATTAGTTCTGCAAATTAAGGTTGCTAGGCGAACTTTTGATCCAATGGTTGTTGGAGTGTTCAGTATGGATGCTCTTTTCTTTATGCCGCAGCCTTGCAAAAAATGATGGGGCGGCCTTAATTGCTAGTTTGAGCTAAACTGCCGCAGCAAAAATAGCTACAAAGCACAGTAAAAGTCGCACATTTTCTTTCTTTCACTTGGTTTGGTGAACCGGAAAACATCTACTAGCGCGTAAATCTGTAAGATGCTGTCAAGGTCAATGGAGTCGCAGCGGATAGGCACAACCTGACTTTTGGATAAATTTGTGCGAAGCCCAGTGATGTCCCCGAAGAGCTGAAGGATGTCGGTCAAGGCGGCGACATCCTCTTTCGTTGGGTTGATGAAGATGGCCGCATCGTCCGCGAAAAGGGAGGTGCGGAGGTTGTGGCGGACGCCACGGACGGCGGAGAGAGTACCATCATCGGATGCTCTCTCGAGAAGGAAGGCTATTGGTTCAATGGCGAGGTTGAAAAGGAGGGGCGAGAGGGAGTCCCCTTGTCGAAGGCCTCGGCAGTGGAAGATGGTGTCTGTGGGGTGGCCGTTGAGGAGGACCTTAGAGGTGGAGGAGGCAAGTGACATGGAAATCCAGTCGCGCCATCTAGTCCCAAAGCCTCGGGCTCGTAGGTTGTCTAGGAGATAGGGCCAGGAGACCGAGTCGAAGGCCTTCTGAAGGTCCAATTTGAATAGAAGAGCTGGCGTGCGGGATCTGTAAAGTGATTTAGCTCTTCCTCGGACGAACAGGAAGTTGTCCTGGATGTGGCGCTTCTTGATGAATGCGCTTTGGCAAGGTGAAATTAAATCATCCATGAAGGGGGCCAGCCGAGAAGAGAGGATTTTGGTGAAGAGTTTGTCAATGCTGTGAATGAGGCTGATCGGGCGGAAGTGGGAGGCGGTGGACGGGTTGTCCTTTTTGGGAATGAGGACAATGTGGGCACAGTTGAGACCCTCGAACCCTGGGCTGTCAAGGTTGAAAAGACACTGGATAGCAGCAAACAGGTCAGTCGAGATGAATTCCCAGCAAGCTTTATAGAAGTCCCAGGTGAACCCGTCCGGGCCGGGGGCCTTGTCATTCGGTAAGCTGAGGACAACCTGCTTGAGCTCATCCAAGGAGAGTGGGTCCTCTAGGGATGAGAGGTCGGGTGAAGGGAGACCCAAGAAGTTCCAGTTAAAATAGCGCCGCGAGGTGGCAGGTTGGGAGGGGGAGCTGTCACCAAGTAGGGAGTTGAAATGTTGGTGGAGGATCTGAGATTTCTCCCTGAACTCTGAGTGGACACCGCTTGGGCTTTGGAGCAGGTGGATGAAGTTCCTCCTGCGACGCCCATTTGCTCGTAGATGGAAGTATTTGGTATTGGCATCCCCGAGTTTGACCCAGTTGACGCGAGCTCGTTGCTTCCACTTGATTTTTTGAATGACACTGAGACCAAGGCACTTCAGCTTGAGTTGGCGGCGCAGTTCAACCTCGTTGGGGGAAAGGAGGCGAACTTCTGAAGCTATGTCGAGAAGTCGAAGGACCTCCGAGGCTACGGCGAGCTGAAGGTCTGTGTCTCCAATATGGGAGCCGGTGCCGAAGTTAGGGCCTTGGCGGTCTTGGGATAATTTAGCTCTGAATCGGTGGAGGGTGGGTGGGGAGATTTGGGGTGCCTCGCGCCAGCTTGTTTGGCTACCTCTAGGAAGCCGGGCATCTTGAGCCGAAATTCTCAAAGCAGGCGTCTCGCTTGGCGGAGGAGGCTTTCCATTGTGAGAGAGGCGGGCGGTGGTCGAGGCCAAGGAGGAAAGTGGGACGAGGATGAAGGCAGAACGAGGAGTTCCTGGAAGAATTAGAAAGGCACGGTCGAGCTGACCAAGGTCGGGTTCGCTTTGCTCGTTGCTCAAGTGAAGCGCCCGCCTAAGAGGTCTGTTTCTACGAGGCGCAGGAGTCCAGTGGATCGAATCGGACCATGAGCCTACGGTTGAGGTTAAGGTTGTTCTTGTCGAGGCTTTGTAGATTAGGTTGAAATCGCCTAAGATCAGCCAAGGGGAAGTGAAGTGGTTAGCAATGGAGGAGAGTTCCTGGAGGAAGGATTCTTTCTCAGAGTCCACTGAGGGCCCGTAGACGGTAGACAGGGCCCAACTAGGCTGCCCGTCGAGCGGCGAGATTTTAGCGGATATGGAGTGAGGAAGAATGAGGGGGGTCGGAGAGTTGGAGTAGAGAATCGTCCTAGAATAGAAGGATGCCCCCTCTGGAACCGGTGGCGGGGAGTTGGAGGACACCTTTGAGTCTGTGACCACAAACTTCCATAAGGGATTGGTTCGAGGGGTCAGAGAGCTCGGACTCTTGAATGGCGAGGATGGTCGGTTTGTGAGAGCGAACGAGTGAGGCAACGACGTCGCGGTTGAGACCACGAACATTCCAAGAGAGGATCTTCATTAGAAACCAAAGTTGGGCACGGGGGCGAGTCCGGCGGAGGAAGAGATCACGAGCTAGCCACGCACACGCAGGAGGTTGACCAGCTCTAACCAAAACCACACGCAGGTGGCGACTAAAAGGGAAAACCACGCGCAGGTGGTGACTACAAGATGGAACCACAAGCAGGCGGTGAGAACAAGGTAAGACCACACACAGGTGGCGACTACGATCTGATGCCACCGCAGCGGCGAAACGACTGATGTCACACGCAGGTGGCGGGAACTAAAAAGGAGCACACACATGTGGAAGGTGGAAAGGAAGTGCAGGTTAAAGCGGTTTCCAGGCGACATTGGATGAGTCGAGAGCACACCGGGAGGGGGAGGGGGAGGACTAGGACGCGCACTCCTCCACGGTGAACCAGTGGCGGCGGTCAATGGAGGGTCGCTAAGCCGCAAAAAGTCGGAGGCAGCGGAGATCACTGCTGAGTCAAGTGTGGAGGAGGTGAGCAGGCGTGAAGTCGATCGGCCGAGATCGTCAGCAGTGGGAGGGTGGAAGGCCCATCTTGAGGGCTAGGGCGCTCTGGCCTTGCGGATGGCAAAGCGGAAGAGAGCCGATGGGGGCGGAGGCGGCCTAGTAGAGGCTAGCCGGAGCTACGCGACGCAGAGGTGGGGATCAAGTAGTCTTGGCGGCGCGAGGCCGAGGGGGGTGGGGATGAAAGCGAGGCGGCGGGGTGGGCGGAGGCTTTCGCCCGAAGGCAAGTCTGGGAGAGGTGGGTGAGGCACCTCGATCCCGCCTCTGAAACCATGGGGTCAAAAGCCCGTGAAGTGGCTAGGGGTGCCTAGAGGTAGGGCGGCAGGATGGCCTCGGCGCAAAGGTCTGGAAAGGAGGTGTAACAGTATAGGTGGGGAGGGGCTGCTGGGTGTGTGGTGATGGGGAGGAGAAAGCGACCCACGTGGGAGTAAACAGGAGGCCCATTTGGCGAGCAATGGCGGATCTGCAGATCCACGCCAAAGTGGGAAGGAGACCGCCTGGCCGGCTTGCTCTGGCCTGTGTGGCCGGCAGTTCGTGGGTGGAGATTAGGCCGTCTGACGCCGGTGGGGAAAAAGCCGTCCCAGGGAGCGGCCTAGGCCAGAAGTGTGAGGTGGGTGACAAAGGGTCCCCCACAGCCTGATGAGTGGGGTTTGAATCCAGTCCCAGAGAAGCAGTGTGGGTAGCGATTGACCATTCTGTTGCAGAGTCTGCAGGAAGCGAGGAGGGTGGCTCATGGGGTGGTGGAAAACCTTTGAGGGCCTTGGCGAAGTGGGAGGCCGGCCGGCCATGGCGAGCTTGTCTTGGGCTATGTACCAGAGCTCCGGCAACGATGGAGGCGAGATCTCGCCCGCCACGGAGGGCGCGCGACGCCATTTGAGACGACCTCCGTGAGGACCTCCGTGGCGGGCGTGCTTGGGAGGGCGTCGGGGCGGGGAGTCGTCGTCGTCGTCGCTGCTGCCCCGCCACGGAGCAGTGGGAAGAGGCGCTGCGAGGAGGCGGCGGTCGGTGAAGATCGGGTCGGTGTGGAGTCGGGGAAGCCCAGTGCCAAATGTGGAAGTCGAGTAGCGAGGCCACCTCAAACCTGCCAAGGCAATGGAGAAATCCTCGGCCTTGATCGACATGGAGGAGCGGTGAACAGGAGGGACGGGGAGGCCGGGGTCGCGTAGGCGCCCGCTAGCCGCTGAGACCCACGGTCTCTCTCAGCCTCCGTAAGAGAGAGGTTCAGAGCTCGAGCTCGAGCTCGAGAGGATGGTGGCGGATGTGCGTCAAATCAAACCCGGAAGGAGGAGGTGTCAGCCGAACTGGTGGAGCCTTCGACCACGTCGAGCGACCGGCCCGGCGAAGATCTGCGCCCACGACGGCGGGGACCAAGCGTGGGCGGGAGCCCTTCGACAAAGACGCCAGACGCTGAAGCGAACGGCGCCACGCCACGCCCGTGGCGTCGCGGATCGGCGAGGATGGAGGACATCGGAAGTGGCGACCATGGGCACGTAAGGAGCTCCGGGCGTGGCGTAGCTTGCTCCGGGAGGTGAAGATGGCGAGGAAGCGGAGGTGGGCGAGGTGGGTGACGGATGTCGAGCGCCGGATGTCCGTCGGAGTGATTTCCGCATGACGAAATCCGTGTCGGGATGAGGTCCATGGCGATGGTGACGAAGACACCCGGCGGTGGAGATCGGGCGTCGGCGTATCACCGGCGGTGGCCTCGACACGAGCCTTAGGGAAGCGGTCGGGCGGTTGGATGTAGCCATGGGAGCTAGGAAGCGAGGCGAGTGGGGAAATGTAATGGGTGGGGCGGCGGAAGGCGAGGCTGGCATGGCGGCAAGAGCTAAGTGCCCGGCGCTGCCGCAGAAGCGCCAGACGAGTCACGGCGGGAGGCAAGCGTAGCAGTGGTCCGCGGCGGCAATGAGGCATCGCCTTTAAGAGCAAAGGCTGCGTCCGTGAGCTCGGCGGCGAGCTTGCTTGCCATTACTCGCCGCCGCCATAGCGGAAGCGCGTCTGGCGCCGCCGAGACCTCGGGAGACGCGTTGCCAAGGAGGAAGGACACGGATGTCGAGGGAGACCGCGAGGAGGGCTTGGGGTGGTAAGCGGCCGGTGGCGGGCAAGCTTCAATGCTGCGCAGGTAACAGGGAGGAGTAATGGCGGGCGGTGGTGGCGGCGAGGGATGGACCCGAAGGGAAGGGGAGAACGGGCAACCTCTGTGTAGGGCGTGGGCGAACAAGCAACCCGATCGTCGGCCATGGCGTGGGGTCTGGCGAGGTGTGAGGCGAGGAGGACGCGCCGGCCATTGTGGAGGGTGGCTGCGCTTCACCGGAGCGCGAGCCAGCAGGGCGCGTGGTCGCCGCCGTCGGGAGACTAGCAAGAGCGAGGCGAGCGGCGCCATTTGAATCTTGTTCGGGGACTAGCGGCGGGGCGAGAACTTTATTCTGCTCGATCGACCTTACTATCAACTATCTGGGCATGCCCTCTCATCAACGACTCAAACACGTTCACTTCCAACCGCTCATTGACAAGATTGCAAATAGGTTGGGTGGTCGGCGTGGCCCTTATGTCCAAGAGGCGGACTAACCCTTCTCAAAGCGGTCCTCTCGGCCCTCCCAGCCTACACCCTTTCAGTCATTCAACCTCCCGCGTCCGTCATAATCAAGATTGACAAGATCAGGCGGGCTTGGCTTTGGGGTGGCTCCCAATCCATCTGTCCGGGCAAATGCCACGTCAACTGGGACACCGTCTGCTCTCCCTCCCACCTTAGGGGCCTCGGTGTCCTAGACCTCAACCGCTTCGCTAGAGCTCTCCGTCTCCGCTGGCTCTGGCTAAGCAAGACCTCACCGGCTCTCTCTTGGCACTTTGCTACCACGCCGCGGACTCGACCTCTTTTCCATGGGTATTTCCGTTTCTCTGGGACGGCTCCTCGATCTCCTTTGGGATGACCCACGGTTGAACGGACTCGCCCACTAAGATCATAAGCGCCCGCATCTTCACCTTGCTCTACCAGGCGTAACGCTCGGTCTGTGAGCCCTAGCTAATAACTCATGGCTAACGGACATCCGTGGTTTTACCCCTCTCTTATTACCAGAGCTCATCTCCTTATTACTTTGGGCGCCTTCAAAGTGCAAATTTTTCCTCTGGCTACTACTGGCAGCGATATCTTAGCCGACGCTCTGCAACGTCGTCGCCTACCAAACGCTTATTCGCCACTCTGCGTCGCAACACAGACCCCCGAGCACCTCTTCCTCCAATCGCGACTTGGCGTCCACATTTGGTCTCGTCGGCTTTACTCACAAACTCCTCCGTCGACCCGTCGACCTGGAATCAGACCACCAGCTTCCAAGATTGGTGGAACTTCGACATCCTCCAGGACAGACCGCCGCAAGGCACGCTCTCAATCTTAGCTGCGACCATCTGACACTTGTGGCTCGAGCGAAACAACAGGATCTTCCGTGCAGCTGAACGCCCCCGCACCATCTTCCTACAACAACTCATTGACGAGCTGCGGCTATGGGTGGCCGCAGGAGCCAATTTTGTAATTAATTAGAAAATAGTGTTCTTCATTCCCCGGGGGAGGGTCCCCATCCCCCCACCTGTAATCTCCCCTCTTTTGATTAATAGATGGCAGTTCTCCTGCCCTTTACTCAAAAAAAAAAATCTGTAAGATGAAAAGTGATCTGATTTGATCAACTATAGCATCCAATCGATGTATTCCAGTCACATCTCATCGCATCAGCGAAATCGACTAGATCACGGTTCCGCACTTCGCAGTTTAAGTCCGGGCAAACCAAGAGAGCTAGAAAAAAAAACCTGGCTCGTCGGTGCCATCGCCGCAGTCGCAGTACCCGTCGTTGAGCCGGGTCCTCGGGAAGGAACCCGAGCCATCCCTGCAGGGGATCACCTGCGTCGCGAAGTGCGCTTCGTCTGGAGCAAACGATTCGATCAGTGCGAGAAGATAAAACAGATGCGGAGCGAGTGCATCGGCAAGCGGAAGCGTCTCGGTCACCTACTCACCTTGGGGAGAAACGCCGACGAGCGGCGGCACCGCGTCGCCGGCGCCGGCGCCGGCGAGGAGGAGGAGGGTGGCAAGAGCGGAGTGGACTAGGCCACGACTTCGCGGCCGGGTCATCATCTGCCGTTGGATCTTTCACCGGCGCGTTCCTTGGCCCGGATCTCTCAAGGAAGCAAGGAAACAAAGATCTGAGGCTCAACACGATTGGGTGAAAATTGAGCTTACACTACTCCCTGAGATGGCGTCATTAAAATGTCTAAAATGTCACTTCTAGGACCGTTCAAGAGCCGTTCAATATCTATTTGGTTATGTATGTTGGCGAGATATGATGTTTGAAAAAACTAAATTATTGGACTTCTTGATCCTACTTTTAATAATTTTGAAGCTGCTAATGATTATTAAAAAAAATAATATGAGCTAAGCAGATTGACTTCTTAGGATTCACTTCTATACTCTTGAAAATGTCTATCTCGTATATAGATAATTAGATACGGAACGATTGCGACCTCTTAAAGTTGAGTGCTTACTCTTTTGTCGTTTTAGTCCTTTTTTTTCTCTTATTCAAACATGCAAAATGTCTTTTTAACCCCTACTTCTTTCCCGACCTCATGATCTCTCCTTCCTCACCGGCGACCTCTCCTAGCCCCGTCGGCCTTGCAGTCAAGCATGTGCGAGCCTACTCAGAGCTCAGATGATGATGAATAGCAAGGCCTCCACCGTTGTGCCCACATGATGCCTCTCCTCCGCCCTTTCATGTTTTGCTAGCACGATGGATGAGTAGAACACCCATCCATCCATATACATAACATATGCATACCCTTGAGGATTGTTAGGCAACCAAGGAGATAAATTTTAGGATAGATAATCCTTTATAGGGAATTTTGTGTCATAGGGACAAACCCCACCCTCAACGCTCATTCCCCGACGAAAAATCTCTTTGGGCAAGCCAAAGAACACCCAATCCTTTTGCTCCATCACCCTGCTCCTTTACCTCACATGGAGAAGCTACGACAACTAGATTCAAGTGTTCGAGGGAGCCATGCGACCAGGGTAGCCATCGTCATCAGGCGTAGCGTTGTTGACAAGGGAGACAAATCCCTCATCCTTCAGCACCCCTGTTGAGGTCGGTTATTCGATGCCTTGCCTTCCCACCTTCACGGTGTTGAGCAATTTCCCTTGTTTGTGGTGTTGGGGCGGCGTGGGTTGGTGACTACAGACTTCGTGTTGATCCCCTAGTCAGTGTGCTCCCTTTAGCATGGTTCTTGGGTGGCTATGTCGGGCGAAATCCTTGGCCGCCTGGCCGACAATGGTGACAACATCTGGCTCCACTCCCTTCCTGGGAGGCATTATCATAGATGTCATCCTATTCCGAAGCATTCTTGGGTGAAAACCTCCTCCATGCAGTCGAGCGACGACATTGTGGAGGTCGCTACCTTGTTGAAGGCGTTTTCTTTGGGCTGTTGGATGAATTCCAGTGGTAGGTTTTCTTTGTTGATTGGTCGCTGTTTAATTGTTGCTCTGGTGGTGGTCTTAGTTGGGTATGTTGTGTTGCCCAGTTGGGTTGACCAACAATGTTGTTTTGGCAACAATGAGCTGTGCTGTTATTCGGCGCTTTGTGCCCTTGTTTGTTTTATATTTTTTTTCTTCTTGAATGAATTGACAGAGGTCATGTCCTTTGGCTGAAAAATGAATTCATTGGGTTCCTTCGATATCTAGATCCTATCAAACATGTGGTTCAACTAAACTAGCCAAATGCAATAGTAAAATATAATACATAAGAAAAATATTTCTCACAATATAGGATGTGATGGTATCTTTTATCATCTTAGCTAGGTTCAAGTTCAACCGCGTGCATGAATCATACATCACTCTTGTGCTATTGTTTTTTTTGTCGTGTGGGCGTATTTGGCTTTAGACAGCAGCATTGAGTTGTGGTGTTATTTGGTGTTTTATGTCCTGCAGTTTGTTCTATATTTTTCTTCTATTTGAATGAATTGGCGGAGTTCCTATCTTTTGGCTGAAAAATTAATTCATTTGGTTCCTTCGATATGCAGATCCTATACCACACATGTGGTTCAATCAAATTACCTAACTGTAATAATATAATACATAAGAAAATTATTTCTCACTACATAGGATGTGATAATACAATTCATACTTGCACACGGTCTTAACAATATTTTCTATCATCTAAACGAGGTTCAAAATCAACCGTCCAACATCGTACAGGAATCAAACTTCATTTCTGCTTTGCTTGCCTGCGAGGTTTCAATCGCAGAAGATCCGTATTTGTACGTACTTGACGTGGCATGTTGCACCACGATTCTTTTGCCAATTGCCGTTGTCCCTCTGCACTGTCCAATGTGTCCATTGTCTTTCTGCCCAGGAACACGCGGTCTCAAGTTCACGGTTCACGCCGTTGCACGCCTGGTTTGTTTCAGATTAGATTAGACTAAATTAAATTAAATTAAATTAAATTAAATGAAAGTTTGTAATTTTTGTATAAGCCAAAGGAAAAAGTATAGATTACCCCCCTAAACTATTGCAAAAGTATAGAATACCCCCCTGAACTCTAAAACGGATAAAATACACCCTCCAACAATTAAAAACGGTTAAAAAAGAACCCTAAACTTTTATGAGGTATAGATTGCCTCTCTGAAACAAGTAAAGGTGGTATTTCAACTAAAGAAAATCTAGAAAAAATCTAAAAAACCAGAAAATATCTTAAAATATTCAAAATAATCTTAAAAATCCAGAAAATCATTGAAAAATCATAAAAATCGAAATAAAATTTAAAAGTTCAAAAACATGGAAAAATCATAGAAAATTCAAAAAAAACTTGGAAAATAAATATATATTTTTAAGGAAGAAAGATTTTTTCTGGTTTTTCATAATAAAAAGGAAAAAGTAATATATTATGATTATTTTGAATTTATTATTTAAGATTTTTATGGCCCTTTGAATATTTTAGGTTTTTTTCTGGTTTTTAGATTTTTCTGAATTTTTTGTTTGAAATACCATCTTTACTTGTTCGAGGTAATCTATACCTCATAAAAGTTTAGGTCCTTTTCTAACCTATTAATAGTTGGAGGTGTATTTTATCCGTTTTAGAGTTCAAGGGGTATTCTATACTTTTGCAATAGTTCATAGGGGTAATCTATACTTTTTCCTAAGCCAAATGGTGTAATATTTTGTAGTCATTTTTGCGTGGTTTTAAATAATTCTTCTTAGAGTTCGCAAAATATTTTTTTCCTAATTTTTAAATTTTTTAAAACGTCTTTTGAGAGGGTCACAAATTTGCTACAGTAAAACTTAACTCAAGATTAATCTGAAACAAACAAGGCTAAGCAGGCGAGAAATATCCAGTAGCCTGTCGACACAATCACTTTGCGCACTATCTAATACTACTATATTGAATTTTGTAAATAAATTAATACTGCTCCACCTTTGTGAATAAAATAAATACGGCTACACCTGCTTTTTACATTGAAAAATAATTAGAACGGAGCAGTGTCTGTGATGCCGGTGAGCGGTGAGTGGTTCCGTGGTGATCCTCTTCAGGCAATTGGCAGCAGTGCAGGGACACACATACACACCATTTGCAAGCTTTGGTAATCCACGTAGGCGTAGCCAATAGGCGTAGACAGAAGTATGTTCTTCGTCGACTATTACTGGCTTTGATCTTCTTCTCCGTTGAATCTGGAGCTGGTTGTTGGACCTGAATCGGAGGATGCTTCAGTCTTCGCTGCAGTTCGTTCTAGTGGCTGAAGTGAGGAGAGGAGAGAGCTTCTGTGCTGAGTTTGTGTTTAGATCCTTGAGGGACTTTGATGTAATTTTCTTTGTTCAAAAGGATCTTCTTGTATGGCTGAAGCATTGGTAACGAATGGTTTGTTACCTTCTTCTCAAAAAAAAAAAAAAATTGGCGATATCTATCTATCTCTAGTTTAAACTTGCTAAAAGAATCTTCCCTTGTATTGGACCACCTTGCTTGCCTCGCTTTCGGGCAAATCCGCTGCTTCCTCGGTGAACGCATCGTGCGAAATTCCCACAGCCCCACCTCGCCAGCAATTGCCACGGCAAAAAACACTCTATAGCGTTTGCAAAAAACCTTTCGTAGCAATTGCCTTGCTTTCTTTTCAGCGTATCGTTGTGTTGGTGTAATACTGTAGCAAATTTGAGAGCTCTCGAAAAGAGGTCTAAAGATTATAAAAAAAATAAAAATAGTTTTAGAATCTTTGGAAGGACTACTAAAAGCCAAAAAAAATTGTTACGAATTATCACGACATATAGGCTATATAAAAATAACAAAATTTGCTACAGTAATACGCAACGGTACGATACGTTGAAAAGAACAAAGCCTTAGCTTCCTGGCTTTATATCTGAGTTTCAAAACGTTTTCCTTTGGGTATGTTTTGTTTTTCTTTAAACCCCTACCTTTTTTGTCTTCAACACCCGAAACCCTAGCCTGTTCCCCCCTCTCGCACCACAACTTGTAGGCCCTTGTGCTCACAAGGCCGCACAAGGGAACTACAAACCCTGCGCAATCCTCCACCTTTCTCTCCGGCCACATCGTTGTCTTTCTTTCCCGCGATGCCAACTACTCCTTGCCTCTTCTTACTTTGGCTCCCCCCCCCTCGTCCTCACCTCCACCCACTGCCTCTCCTTCATGCTCTCTCTCGACAGAGCCCTTCCACACACTAGCGGCTTGCCACCATCCCACTCCTTCCGCTCTCCGATGGCGGTGTGGCCTCCCATCCACAACTGAGAACGCTCTCTTCCGTAACCAGCTGTCAAGCCCTACCCGCCCTCTTTCTCAAAACCGTGCCGCTCCTCCTCTCTCTTCGCCATGTCGCAACCATTCTCTTCTACACCGCACATCATGCACATATTTGGTGACTAGGATATGGACCTACAAAGAAGGATGCTCCTGGTGGATGGATTTGACCTGGAGGATGGCCATTTTCACTGAATGGCGGCGGAAGGACCCACGCCTCTTCCCTGCTCTCTCCCTTTAATACCAACACAACCCCTTAGCCTCCTTTTAGGGCGGCTCGGCTGGGTAAACATTAGAGGGGCATCGAAGAGATTGTCGACGAAGTCGGCATCTTGCCCTGTAACATCCCAAATTTTTAAACCCAATTTGGCACGTTAATAATTCCTCAAATTGCATGATTTAAAAAGGTTAATCATTTATTTTTGTTGCATCTTCATCATCATTGCATGCATGGTAGTTAAATTGGAAAAATGATTTAATTTTTCAAGCATCATCCTTGATGGAAAAATTTAATGTAATAATTTGTTTAATGTGTATATTATATTTTCTCTTAAAGCCAATCCCAAATAAAATTATTTGGAAATATGTTAATAAATTTTGGGAAAGCAAAATATTAATTCATAAGTGTCAATGTATTTAAAAAGAACATTTGAAGATGAAATGTCTTTGGAAATCAGAAAAGTTAAAGTGTTATTTCACTCTCGGCCAAATCGGCCCATACTCCTCTCCTTTTCTTTTCCGCCTCTCCTCTTCCTCTATTAGGCGCTGCCCCTGCCCCACCTCCCTTTCTTTCCTCCGCCACCCCCTTCCTCGATTCGGCCGCCAAGCACATGGCCCATTTTGTCGCCATTTCCCTCTGTCTCGCCCTTGCAGTGCCGCTGATAAGTGGGGCCCATATGTCGACCCTTCTTCCTCCTCCATTGTCTTCCTCTCCCTGTTTTCTCCCCTCTGTTACGCCTACTTGTTGTGGTTCGTCCCCTCTCCCGGGGCCTCGAGGGCTCTTTCCACCACGCATTGCTCGCTCCTACACTCTTCCGCCGGACCCCTCTCCGCCCCCTACCCTTTCTTGTCTTATCGCCGGCCAAACCGCCTCGGTACCTTAGCGTTCAAGCATTCCCCTTCACGGCACCGGCCGGGATCGGCGCTGGCGATTGCCAAACCGCGTGTCACGTCAAAGATTGTTCCGGGCGGAGCTCGCCTATAAATGGGGAACTGCACCCCCTATGTTTTCTGCCCTGCGCCGCCGCATTGTGTCTCACCCGAGCCAGTGCGTTGTCGATCTTCACTGCCTTGCCGCTGTTCCGCTCCTCCCTTTCGCCTCGCCTCTTTCCCTCTAATCCATGCTCTCCTTGGGTGTGATCCACATGTCGTCGCGGAGGAGCTCGCGCCCAGGGGATTGAAGCCGCGCGGTCCGTGCGCGTGTCCCGGAGCCCGTGTTGTCGCCGCCGCCGTGGTCCTGCCGCCTGGCCACCTTTTCCGTCCCAGTGAGCTCACCAAACGATTCGCCCCTCTCTGTTGTTGCTTGCGGCCGAAGGAATCGAGTTGTGATCCCGTCTTTCGCCGGCGCCGCGGACACCGTGAGATCCCGTCGCCGTGTCCCGTTGCGCCGCCGCCTCCGCGCATTTCCGGCGCTGCCGAGACCACCATTGTATTCGCCTCGCTCGCGTCTAGCTCCCCGCGCTCCCAATCGCCCTTCGGTGGCCGGATTCGTCACCGCCGCCGGAGCGCATCCCCTGTTTTTCCCCTCTTCACCGCTGCGAGAGGCACTGCCATGTGGGACCTACCCGTCAGCTCGCTGTGCCGCTTCGCCCGTGCAGAGCCAAGCGCGCCTCGCTAATGGGCCCGTGAGCCGAGCCGGCCCAATACCGAAAAGCCTCCTTTTCCTTTTATTCTTTTACAGTTTCTGATTAAACCTTTAATTGGTACCTAAAACATTTGCTAAAAATAACCAGTGCATGGTAAAAATTCTATAAAAATTCAGGAAAACACCTTATTGATTTCTGGACCTAAGAAAATTATATATATGCACGTCATGCATGTAGCATTCATTTTTAGTTAAATAGCCAACCTAGTAATGGCATCATATCATGTGCACTTGAGAAATTATCATCATATTTCTTTTAAATAAAAAGAAGATACCTTACCAGTCCTTGGACTTTAGAAAATACTTGTTACCATGCCATCCATGCAGCATGCATTTGTTAGAAGTATTCATGTCTTAAAAATGGCATCATTTCATGTGTACATAGGTCATTTGGCATAATCTCTCTATTAATAAAAATGCATGGAAATCAGGATTTCTGCATCATCCTTAAAACAACAAGTCATGAAATATTTCTTATGTGTGTTATATTGCTTTGCATATGTGTGTGCGCGTTTAGGAGGTCAAGCCCCCGAAGACCCCGATGACGTCCCCTTCGTTTTCCCCGGAACCGATCAAGGCAAGTCTTCCTTCGATCATATCGTGAAGCCATTTTTTGTTATTTAGAAAATGTTTACTAGACTTGAAAATGTGCATGCTAGTTTAAAAATGACAAATGCCGTATTTCTTAGGCTTAAATATCATGCTGAATAGAAAGGTAAGAAATATGGTAGGATTAAACCTAAGGTTAAAATATGGATCGCTCGTATTTAAATACCTCGTTGTGGTAGGATAAATGCTTAAAAATCTTTTATGCGGAATATTCAATCATTTGTGTGAATTGAGAATACTGTTGAGAAATGTTTGGGAGAAAGGTGATTTAAAGATAGCGCATCAAGGGTGATGCTTAGTAGGAAATGATTTTTCTCTTACTCCAAAAACTTTTCGACTAGGGAGAGATATTTTTGTCGGTTGGTGCATGCGGCGCCGTTTTGAAAACTGGGCTAAAATATCAAACCTCTCCTAGTCTAAGGACTGTTCATCCTATGATCCTATGAACTGAGCCATAACAGTACGACCTCGAGCCCCGGTATGGGACGGGCCCGATCGTTGGCCCTCGTGGTTGGCGGTATTGTGGCGAAACACCGTCTGGGTGCGTAGCCTCTCGAGGGTAAGGCGTACCCACTCTGTAGAGTTAAAATTGTCATGATAGTCGTGCTCACGGTTATGATCGTGCGAAGGGACTGATTATATGGTAGTTCTTTATTTATAAAACCAGTTTTAGAAAAGGGTTTTAAACAAAGAATTTGAGATGAGTAAAAGATTTGAGAAAGGTTTCGTTTGAGTTAGGTGCCACCGGCTACATTTCGGATTGAGGGTCGGCCTACCGGAAAGTGTCGCGCGGAATGGACCTAGCCGTTTTGAGAGAAAAAAAAAAAGAGAAAGGATGTTGTTCTCGCTATGGCACTGAGGCCAAGTGGCGAGAACCGTTTGAGAAGAGCCCAAAGAAAATGTTAAGATTTACTGTTTTCAAATTGCTTTGCCAAAACTAGGCTAATAAATGCATTTCCGCAAAATATCCTAAGCTCTCCTTGTACCGAGCCCCATTTGCATACTTCCCAACTTGCGAGTACAATTTGTACTCACCCTCGTTTTTCTCCCCTCTCTTTTCAAAATTTCAACAGCTGGTCCATCCGAGTATGGCCCGCCGTCCGAGGAGGAGGACCCGGATTACGACGAGGAGGCGTTTTCCGAAGAAGACTATGAAGATTAGGGTTGCGCGTTCCTACAGCCCTCGTGCCTGTGGAGATGGATAAATTTCTAGATATTGTACTAGGCCTGTATCTCCGTGTACTCTGATTTGCGGCCTGCGAACCGTTGTATGTGCTTGTACTGGACTATGTTCCCGTTTGTAATAATTAGATCGTTGGTAATGTTTCGTTTCTGTATATCTGTGTGTACTAGCCATGATTCTTGGGACTAGTACGTGTTTACGCGGGTGGAATCCGATTTTGTAAATCGGATGCCGACATGCCCCCCAACATGTCACCCTCCTACCCCTGAGTTGTAACTGGAGCCGCTGAACCAGAATTATGTGTGCAAAACAAGTTTATTAGATGTACAACATTGAAATCATGGATTTTTTAGGGGAAATAGGAGGCTTGTTCCAGACATATGCAAACTTGTCCAAGCATATCCAATGTACTATAGGAACATACACAATATACTACAAAAATATGCCAATAAAACTATTGTATTTGCCAACAAAATTGATGGAAAATGCTGAAAATACAGTCGACAGTATTGGAATAACTGTTGAAACATGCTAAAAAGAACACCGAAACATGACAAAGAAACTGATGAAAAATGACACAAAAACCGATGAAAATATCATGTTTCACAATAAAATCATCTATCCCATACAAAGCTAGATGCTCCCGAAAGCAAAAACAAAGTTTTGACAAGCAAACTCGAATGTTCCACACATACAAATATGATGTTTCAAAGCAATGCCACACCTACTATTTATCATATTCTTTCTCAAATTTGGTAAGTCTCGTTGTGCTTATTGAATCCAGACACCTAGCTCGTCAGGTAGGAGGTGAATCAAGTGAAGGGAAGACATGCACATAGAAAGATAGACATGGAGGAGACAACAACCGTTGTTTCGGTTGCTATATGGATGAGAGCATCTACTATGTGGGATATGCACGTTGTACGACCAGAAACGCAGAGTGGTCGCCAATGGTCTTATTTTTTTCACCTGAAAGTTGTTGAAAATTTAATCCGAAAAAACTTTGACCCTCAAAAAAGGTCTTGAAAGTCAAAAAAAAATGGAAAAAAAACATTTTAAGGACTATAAAATAACTATTTAAAACCCTATAAAAATAATTACAAAATATTATATTGTTTGGTTTGTTTAAAACGACAAGTCAAATTTTAATTTAATTTAATTTAATTAAGCTGAAAAGAACGAGGCTATATCGAGATGAATCGGGCGCCTCAATCAGTATTCCCTCAACAATAAAACATACTCGTTCCGTTTTTTTTGTTTGATACTTTTGACTTGTGGACACATCTTTGACCATTCGTCTTATTCAAAAAAATTATGTAAAAATTATTTATTTTGTTGTGATTTGTTTTATTAATAAAGATATTTTAAACATGACTTATTTTTTTCATGTTTGCACTAAATTTTTGAATAAGACGTCAAAGGCGTCGAACAAAAAAACGGAGTAGCATATCAGTGGGACTCCATTAACACCCTGCGGAAAAATGGATTAAACATGCAAGAAACCGATCGAGCCAGCCATGAACGCACGCACTGGGAGGGGTTGCGAAATCACAATTTGCATGCGCTACACTTTCATGTCGTGCTCACATGATGTTGACCCTTTGAATCTTGATTAGTCTGGCCTTCCACGGGGAGTTGCTTGATGTGCTCTTCCACGGGGTCAAATACTCCATTGGCCTCCTCCCTCTCCACGAGTCAAACGGTCTCTCGCTCCCGATTGTCTCGTGCTCGTGCTCAGGTTGCTGCCCACACGACGTACATAGCCACATCGACCATACATGTCCCTCTCCCTGGGGTGCGGTGGCGGCGCCGACCACGTTGCCACCCCGCCGCCTCCGCCGCCGCCCGTTGCTCGTGCCACGGACATGGGCGCGTCCCTCTCGCTGGCCAGCGCGGCTCCCGTGCACGGCGGCGGCCAGTTCCTCCCCCTCAACGAGAACGACTCCCTGGACATGGTCCTCTTCGACGTCCTCAGCGAGGCCTCCGCCGTTGCCTGCGCCGCCTCGCCCTCGCCGTCGCCCGCGCTCAAGGCGCACAGGGCCGTCGGCGTCGCTGGTCCAGGCGCCGCCGCAGCCGCGCGCAAGGCCGCGGCGGCCCGGCACTACCGCGGGGTGAGGAGGCGGCCGTGGGGGAAGTACGCGGCGGAGATCCGCGACCCGTCGCGGCACGGTGCGCGGCTGTGGCTAGGCACGTTCGGCACGGCCGAGGAGGCCGCCGCGGCGTACGACCGCGCCGCGTTCCGGATCCGGGGCGCCAAGGCGCTGCTCAACTTCCCGCCGGCCGTCGCCGGGGATGACGGCGGCACCGCGGCGCACCAGTTCGTTAAAAGCGAGGTGAATCTATGATGATGAACTTTGCCGTGTGCGATCACTGGATTGCCTGCTGGGCTGCTGCCTGCTGGCCAGTGGTTCGGTTGGATTCGTGACTAGGCATAAGAATGTGTCAAGCATCTTTGAGAGATTAGCGTGGCGATATGGGCTACTTTTCTTCTTGTTGTTTAGGGCATGCTAAGTCAGGCTGTTTTTCTTCCATCTTGCTCGTACTTCTCATCATTATTTAAGCAAATGTGCAAGAACCAAGATGCTATTTTGGTGGTTAATTTATTGTGAGCGTAAATACTTTGGTGATTTATTTATCGTGACCGTAAATTGTATATAGTATATACTCACTTCGGATCGATGAAAAGAATGATCATGCTGCTTTTTACTTTAAAGAATCTCATTGAAAAGCCACATGTTTCTTTGTTTTTTTTGGCTTTGGTTTTGCTCTTCGTTTTCGTTTAACTTCTAAGCCGAAGCTTACCAAACAGGACAACCTGCGTCATGAAATGATGAAATACTGTTTCTCCATCGAGCTTTCATGGCATCCACAGATTGAAATTTCAAAAAAGTTTTGGTTAGCCAATCACCAATAACAAAAGCTTCCATTCGCATCTAGACAAGACTAGAAAAAAGGTATATTTCATGTGCAACATTTAGCTCATGATGAAGATTACACCTCTTGCGTGAAGACTCGGGAAGGCTGCTCCCCTTCCTTCCAGATCCTCATCGACGGAAGTGAGACCATGTCCATCTGGAACCTGTGAAGTAAAGATCTTCACAGAAAGCATCAGATATTCCCTAGTGGAGTCCAGATACGCGGGCAACTCGTAAACTAATTCGAAATATTTTCCATGGATGATTCGCCGTGCTATGGCCCACCGTCTATATGAGGTCAGCCATGACATGATCAACGGCCACGTGGGAATCCATGCTCCCTTTCACTGACTGAGGATCCTCTATGGCCAGCGTTGACATGAGGTTAGCCCCGGACAGCATGATGTCACTATGCATTAGATCAAAGCACCCGATACACATGGCGTTGACATGAGGTTAGCCCCGGACAGCATGATGTCACTATGCATTAGATCAAAGCACCCGATACACATGGCATCGTTGCTTTGGATTGCCTTGTACTCTCTCTGTTTTTTTTGTCTGACACTTTTGACTTTTGGACACTACTTTGACCATTCATCTTATTCAAAATTTTATCGTAATTTGTTTTATCAACAAAAGTACTTTAAACATGACTTTTTTTTGTATGTTTGTACTAAATTTTTTGAATAAGACGAATGATCAAAGACGTGTTCAAAAATAAAAAAACGTCAAATAAAAAGAACGGAGGAAGTATAAAACATTTCTAATCAGCAACTGAGGTGGTCCCCTCAATTCTGGTGCACCGTCCGTTGATATTTATCCATGTAAAGCACGGTTAATGCTGCAATCATGCTAGGGGAGTAGACATTTGATGACGAGCTCGAGTTGCCCGCCTCCTCCGCAAATAAATTGCCTCGTTGCTTGATAGGTTCATACAGAACCCGGAGAACTTGGTCTGCTGATTCAACTTGCAGCTGACGGATTTCATCATTAAACATAACCTCGCTGGTCCGACAAAAATGAGAAATATATTATGAGGTCAAGCCACAATGTGAAATGCAGACAAAATATTCATCAAAATAAAAGTAAGATGACACCCAGGAAAAGTAACAGAGGCCATCTTGGAAAATACTCTAGCTATTTATTATCAGGGTAGTCAGGCCACATGAAACATGACTATGTAGATATTGGCACACCTATATATATCAGTCTTGGAATAGTAAATTCATATATGGAATGATAACTTATCACATTTCCTGAAAAATGCTTAATGAAGATTTTGTGAAGTTAGAACTCAAAAGCTTCCTTTGTTTTTTTTCTTCAAAAAAGGTGTAAATTAGAAAGAATTACCTTAGTTTTGGAGATAGATTTTTTGCTGTACAAGCACGAAAAAGGACCTCAGGCACAACAGAAGAATTCAAAAGAATGTTAGGAAGAGAGATAAAATCAATCTTTTTTCTCAGGTAGATCAAGCATTCAGTGATAAAATGAGCTTGGTAAGCTACCACGCATGGTAGCCTTGCTAGAATTAGCTCCATAACAGCTGTTCCTGAAGTACATAATGCAGCTCTACTAGCCTGCAAAAAAGAACACATCCTTAGTTCATTGCTCAAATGAATGCTGAGTATACAATCAACATGTGGCCACAACCCTGCAGCATCTAGCAAGTAACTACATCAGCAATGAAGTTCCATGATGGCTACCAGCAGCAGAAGAAGACTTAGGCTGTAATAAGTATCACATTAACGATTAATTACACATATCAATTTCACATTCATATATCTTGGTTTTTATAAGTTATAAACTTAAAAAGTTACCAAAAGATGCAAGTGGCTTGAGATGGAACAGACGTGACTCTGATAAAACAAGGAATAAACGCAAAGATTTTTTTTTGTGTATAAATAAATAATGATTTAATTTTGGGATTATTTAGTAAATAGACTGATAAAAAAAATGAGTAGAATTCAGACAATCAGTAGGTATCGCATGTGACGATCCACTGGCTGCAATAATCAACAGTGCTCTAGGTTTTTGCTTCAAAAAACCTTATTTGATCCCTATAGAGTCCAATGAGAAAATGAAAATGTCAATTCAAAAATTAAGTAATCACAGTGAACTTTCACAGTAAATGCTAGTTTGCGTACAGTAGTGTTAAGGGTGGTACTCTGAATCATCTTAATATTCATCAAACAGATGAAAAAAAGAAAACACCAAAACTCAAAAATTTGGTGTTGACAACTGACAAGTATAATCATGTAATTTGGAAAAGGGAAATGAGCTTACATTGAATGCAACATATCTTTCTTTTAGTGACCCCCCAGGTATCAGTACCACTGGAAATGGCCCTGACCGAGCAATATTTTCGATATAAGTCCTCACATCCCTATTTGGAGCAACTGGGATGACTAGTGACAATTCACTCTTAAATGTATGACTTAGATGTTGCACAGTTTGCAAGAAGATTGGAAGCATGCGAGCTACCTCCTGCATCCTGCTTCCAGGCAGGATGCTTATGATTGTGGCATCTAACAAAGGTGTAGTTCTCATTAGAAAATGGACACGTATTGATAACACAATAGTAAAAATGCATATTAAGATTTAGCCCATCAAGAAATCTTGAAACAACTCCTGAGGGATCATAAACTAGGAGCCTCCTCTGAATCGTTATTGATGCGTAAGCTAAGGTGAGAAAGTCATGGATCTAGCATAAACAATTTGATTCCTCTTGAAACAAAAGGCATTGCATAAAATAAATTAATTTGTGTATCGTATCAATCATATGAGGACAGCATAAAGTTGACTACATCATTGTCTCCTAGAGTCCTAGTTCAATATGATTTTAGAGATTAAGATAAATGTTTCACCAGAATTGCATGCTAATTTGTGACAAACATAACTCACGAGAAAAAGATGGATGCAAAAGGTCTGGTCTTCTATTTGCTTTACAAAGCTGATCTGCCTATAGTACCATGCAAGTTATGATTGTTTCAAGAATCAAGAGTAAGCTACTGGAAACTGGCTCAAAAAAATAGCGGCTTTGCCATAACCAGCCAACAGAACAGCTTCCATAGGAACTATATTAAATCCTACGCAAATGTGAGATTTTACTTGGATGGATCAAACTATAATCACCCAAACGGAAATATACAGGCTACAGAATTTAATGATCAATAGCACACAAGTGTGTTTATTATTAAATGGCACTTAGCCTGCCAGACTGGTTTGCAGATCTGAGGTTGCATACAACTTCAATGTTGCCTTTTTCCTTGATGATAATTCATAGAAAGGTTCAACGGCCCCGACAGCTGGGTGGCCTAGGTATATCTGACCTTAAGACTCTTGGTTGGGCCCTTCAGATGAGATGGTTGTGGCTGCAAAAGACTGATCCTAATAGGCCGTGGTCTTTTATCCTAGTCCAGGTACCTACTTGTGTTCGAGCTTTCTTCTCCATGGCAATTGAGACAAAGATTGGTGATGGTTCTAATACTCTATTCTGGAAGGATAGATGGCTGCACGGGCATCGAATTGCTGATTTAGCACCCAATTTATTTGCTGCGGTCTCCACTAGAACGGCTAACCGACGCACTGTCAGTGATGCCTTTTTGGACCACCTTTGGGTTCAGGACATACAAGGGGCTATTTCGGTTAGTATTCTTTCGGAATTCCTTGATATTTGGGAATTGATGGCTGATATAGAGCTGCAGCCTGGGGTGGATGACATTCACCGTTGGCGCCTCTCTGCTACTGGTCAGTACTCTGCTAAATCGGCCTATGAAAATTTCTTCCAAGGTTCTGTCCAGTTTCGGCCTTGGAAACTTATTTGGAAGTCTTGGGCGCCGAGCAAGTGTCGTTTCTTTCTTTGGTTGGTGATGCACAAGCGCTGCTGGACTGCTGACCGGCTTGCCCGTAGGAATTTGCCGCATCCGGTGCGCTGCCCTCTCTGCGATCAGGACAGCGAAACAATTGATCATTTGCTCACCAACTGTGTCTTTGCTAGGCAGTTTTGGTTCTGCCTTTTGCAGCATTTTGGGCTGCAAGGCCTTTCTCCTTCAGTTCAAGACTGTTCCTTCGAGGATTGGTGGTGTCGGATTAGTGATTCTTCTACTGATTTGGTGCGGAAGGGCATTAACTCTCTCATTATTCTTGGTGCCTGGATTCTGTGGAAGCATCGGAACCATTGTGTGTTTAACGGTGTTGTCCCAAATTTGGCTCATGCTCTGCAGTTTGCTGCAGAGGAATGCCAGTTTTGGGTGTTGGCTGGGGCTCGAGGGCTCTCCCTCTTGACTGCCCTAGCTCCTAGTGACTAGGTTCCTTTTGTCTTGGTCGTCCTTTTTTCTTTTTCGGGCATGTTTGTATTCTTAACCTGTTTTTGTATTTGGGGTTCTTTACCCTTTTTTCTCCTTAATAAAATGATACGCAGCTCTCTTGCGTGTTCGATAAAAAAAATAATTCATAGAAATACATCAAACGATTCACAAATACCATCCGGCTCAGTTTTTCCTTAAAGAAAATCAATATGTATATAATCCATAAATCTGATGACCATGAGCAACACGAAACAGTGCACAGCCATTAGCATTAACGATCTAGAATTTTGCACACAGAAGAAGCACTCCAAAGAATGAAGAATAAAGCATATAATTACCTGGAGACAGTCCATGCTCCATTCGGAAAGCTTCAGCATTTCTTTGATGCATGATAGATAATTCTGAGCCCTACAAAATTGACAGCGTTGAGAAACATATTATAGATCAGCGATACCATGTGTCAGATAGATCTAGAAAACTGAAATAGACTTGTCTTAGCCTTTCATTTACATAATATTTGCACCTTGCCAGATCAAAATGCTTGATTTAAACTTTAAAATGAAATTTGTTAGTCACTTCTAGAAAACAAGATAACCATTAGCGTTATTATGTCTCGACAATTTCTTTAGCAGAGTAGATAAATAATACTGCACCTCCTTATACAATCATCTTCATTCCTTATTTTATTGAAATCACAGACAATTCTAGTACTTCCTGTGAAGACTTAAGATGCTTGTATACCTAAATCTATCAATTTAACCAGAACAGGAGATAATCCTTATCATTCATAGATGTCATGATCTGTAATGACCAGAACATACAAAATGATAGGAACTTGCTAGGATTTACTCTTATGAATTGGCATGACGAGCCATTCTAACACTGTAACACATTGCATTGTCATTCATATGATTGTGGATGTAAATAATAATATAATAATACAAGGTTTTCATATAAGTAAATCTTAATGAGATACCTGGATAGAGAATAAACAGAACAGTGTGGGAAAAATGAATTAGATTTGGAGCAAAAAAATCTTCAAACTGACAAATCGTAGAGTTTTTGAAACAAAATCACATAAGTCTGTACCACATTTAAACTAATAGCATCGTCCAATAAGGGATGTCCCACATATGTAGCCGGCAACCCATTTAATCTGCAAATTTCATCCTCAAATGGAAGGATACACAACATATGGTCGACAAAACTACACAACTTTGGGAGCCTGCTTTCACCATCTTTCCAGGCCCAGAATGATGGTGCAACATAATGGACATGCAGAGGACTTCCAGCCTGCTGATTGTATCTACCTGGACAATAGGATCACTTTATCATATTTGTTTGTACAAAAAATGATATTTTTTTCACATGAGATGGAATTTTGTATGGAAACTCTTCCATTGAGAGCATTACATTTCAATTGTTTCAAAAGGCGAAATGAGAACCCCTTTGAATCAATTGTAACCACAGTATGAGGCTGAAATATTATAGCAGCATCTACAGTATCCTCAATCTTCCTCTGCAAAAAATAAATTGAGCATAATCAACATCTAAGTGCCTTAGCATGAACAGAAAACAAAGCATGAGACAGCACCCTAGTTGCACCTTGACATTATATATGTGAGACAGCAGCTCCCACAAACCCATTATGGCAATTTCTTCCATGGGAAAAAGTGAACGCAGGCCTTCCTTGCACATTAATTCCCTAAAATATTGACAAAAGAGTCTGTCTGTGCCCAAGGAAATGATTTGCAACAAATGATGGGATCCAACATAAAACTGGGTCTGGATCATATTGCACAGATGGAAAATAGAAATGATTCAACAATACTGAATAATGGTGAGTGCAGGTACACACAAAAAAGAACACTTCTAGGATAAACCAGGGGGCTAGAGATCATTGGGCCATTATATCAAACATGTATAGTACTATGGTTCAGACATATTCATAATATTACCCCCTAGGAGGGTAAGAGATCACTAGGGCCATTGGATCAAATAAAACGATGGCCCACAATAGTTTAGGTGCATCTTAACAAATAAAAGAAACTCTCTTCACCTCAAAATAGAAAGAACAAAAAAGACGTCTAAGTCAAACTTCAACCCTCTAGTATTTTACTATGCATAGCTGCATATATCAATGAGATCAAACGTAACTGGAAGATGGTGACAACTCCAAAATAATAATTCCCTATCTTGCTATCGGGAGTTTTCAGTTTTTGCCACTTTTTGAAATTCGCGTTTCGGTTTTTGCCACCCCTATGTATGACATGTGGGACCATCTGAGTGGCAAAAACTGAAACACCAATTGTAAAGAGTGGCAAAAACTATCAATCACCCTCGTGATCTTCTGACAGCAGTAAAGAGAAGGAGAAGAAAAGAAAGCAACACTGATGTTTTCTTTGTTAGACTGTGCTCCTTCTCTCTCCTCATTGTGGAGAAAAGAAACAAATACATGAACGGAAGAAGAATAATCTCTTTGATGTTTTCTCAAGTGAGGAGTCCAGCAAGAAAACTATTTTATCCCCATTTTCTTCCTTTTTTTACCCCTATACATCCGTACATATCAATCATCTACTAATTGCAAAGAATCAGAAAGAATGGGATCTCATCCTTGCTTCTTCTATGTGCTAAAACCAAATGAACCTAATGCTGGAAGAAGCACCATACACTAGCAATCTAGCATAACAAGAATTAAAAAGAAAAAATGTCCCCGCCAAGTTATTTAAAGTACACCTCGCAAGAAAAAAATGAGGCCATTGCTATGTTTTTAATTGTTGATTTTTTGGAAGGTGGAATTTGTTTTTATCAGATGTTTCAGTTTTTTGTTAAGTCATTGGGTTTTTTAGGAGAGAGAAGAGTAAATTAGGAGGGAGGATGTACAACCAACACCATTGGTTAGAGAGGTTGGATGGTCTTGGATTATGTTTCACCCTAATCCTCCCTTCTAAATTTCTTCTATTAAAATTACTCTGGCTACGGCTACGAGCATTTCCTGCATAACAACAGCCATAAACCCATAGCTATTTTTTAGAAAGTGAAACAATTTTTAAGTATGCAATGCACCTATGACACACGCGCGCGCGCGCGCAGGAGCTACTCCCAGTATTATGGAGTATTTTTCATATATATATATCATGGAAAAATATGAGCACTCACATGTTATAGAGTATGGACATTCACAATGGGAAAAATATCATATCTAAAGCAAAAGATGATACGTACATTGGGTGGTGTCAGAACCGTTTGTGAAATGTTCGAAATCAAATTATAACGCACAACACAAGTACAAAACCAAAGTGGAGGAAGGGGTGTGGCACCAGACCCGCCAACGCCAGCGAAGCGAACGGGCACGGGGGAGAGCGCCCTAAGGGAAGCCATAAGACGGGAAGCGAGAGAGTCGCCGGAGACCTCCCCAGCAACGACGAACACCCGGAGCTCGCCGTCTCGAGCCGCCGCGTCGATCACCCTCCCGCACGAGAAGAAGGCTCTCGGGCGCGCCCTGGCCCCCACGCCACCGGCCAGCAGACCTAGCCGGCGCCGAGCGGCCGCGCTCCATCGCGACAGCATCGGCCGCCACACACACAGGGAGGGAAGTGAACGAAGAGAAATAAGCCCAGCACAAGTGTCGGCCTGCCAAGTTGTGTGTACTCGTGTGGGCCGAAAGTAAAGCCCTCGAGTGTAAAGCCCTCGAGGCGATTGTCGGCGGCGCGTGCTGCTGCTTTCACCTGCTGCTGAGCGCGCAAATATCACGCCCGCCGCCGCCGCCGCCGACGACGACGACGACGAGGGCTCCATGGCGGCAGCACTTCTGCTCCGCGGGCTCCGCTCGGCGGGGAGCCGGGTGCGTCCTACCTTCCCGTCATCTGCCTCGGCGGCCCCACCGTTCGCGTCGTCCCTCCTCCGCCGCCTCTACTCCTCCGCGGCCGCGTCGACGGCTGCCTCGCCCGCTTTCGCGCCGGGAGGCGTGACGGACCCGTCCCGCATCCGCAACGTGGCGGTGATAGCCCACGTCGACCACGGGAAGACGACGCTGATGGACCGTCTCCTGCGGCAGTGCGGCGCCGACATCCCCCACGAGCGCGCCATGGACTCCATCAGCCTCGAGCGCGAGCGCGGCATCACTATCGCCTCCAAGGTAACCCTTAGGAACTCGCGCGTGCGTGCGTGGTTGGATGAGCGCGTCCTGCTCACCATTTTGCATCGGATATAGGTGAAGGAAGTAAGATCCGGTTCAAAGACCAGACACGCTGGCATGTACTCCTGATTAACACTTCAGTAGACCACTACGTCCGGTGTGTGCATTTATATGTTAAATTTGAATTTATGGGAGGACGGATGTCATGTCTGGTTAAACGGGAGTTAAACAACTATGTTAAAACTCACATTTTTTCCTCAATAACTGACACATTCCTCTGTGGAAGTCCTACAAACACCTTATTTCTGTTGACGTGGGTGCATCGAGCAGTACAAGCAACATTTGGCCCCACAAATGCTCAAACTTAAATATGCATTTTGTGCTCTCCATTTTAACAAGAAAAATTAGATGCATGCGTGCATATCTTTATGTAGCTTGATTGGAATGGGTACAAATTTTGGGTGGTTCAATAATATCTATTTTATGGGAGGTACTTGTTATCTGGAAGCAAGATTGAAACTCAATAGGACATCATGTCGTATGCTATTACACTTGCAAGAATAGTCACAACTCACAAGTCAGTGTTCGGTGTTCCAATGCATACAAGTAAACTTGAAACAACACTACTGGAAAATGCTATCATGCAGATAATTAATTTTGAATCTTTGATGTAGCATAGCTCTTGCTCATCTGTTTGTATTATAATACCAGACATTGCTAAATTCAATTTCCTTTTTTTTTGCCTTATGAGCAATATGTCTACAATTAAAATTCATTAATAAGCAGTAGCACACTTAGATCGTGGGAGCCAAATTTTTTATTCATAAGCTCAGACTATTTCTAAATGAATTTTATAAGTTTTGATCAACAATCATATCATGTACGGAGTCAATAGCGTTTTGAGGGAAAAGAAAGGTGATTGTGGTTTAGCATTTCCCTTTAAATTTTGTGAAAAAAAAGACTCCACAAAAAACTGCATACTGTTTGTATGTTTCTTATAACCTGTAGCATTTGTCTGACATATATAAAATATAAATTTGACATTTGAATTGACTATGATATTTGTATTATACCTATATTATTTCAGCATGTCATTTGCATCATTAAGTTTCAACTTGTATATAGGGAGTCTCTTTTTTTCTAACCAGATAGTTCGCACAAATCATTGATAGAAATAGATTCTACTATCTACTCAGATTATCATTACCTTTATAATTTTTTTATCGAGCTTATACACTAGTTGTTCCAATGGTGTATCATTGTGCCAAAAGAGCAGGGCTGGCATTTTTTTTGCGCTATATAGCATTCTGCACAGAAACCTATGTGATATTGCTATGGCTCTTGCCCTTTGGTTATATTTTAGGTCACTTCTGTCTCTTGGAAGGAGAATGAACTCAACATGGTTGATACACCTGGCCACGCTGATTTTGGTGGTGAAGTAAGCACTAACTGTATAATTCTATACATATAAGATCAAATGGTGATTTTTTGCTGTGGTGTTTGAGATGGTTACCATTTTTCTTAAAAGGTTGAGCGAGTTGTTGGAATGGTGGAAGGGGCTGTATTGGTTGTTGATGCTGGGGAGGGACCTTTAGCACAAACCAAGTTTGTGCTTTCAAAGGCTTTGAAGTATGGCTTGCACCCAATTCTCCTCCTCAACAAGGTTGACAGGCCTTCAGGTTTGCTTATTATCACAAATTCTGCTCATTCAGAACAGTATTTTGTGAGTGCAAAGAATGAGGTTAGATGAAACAAAAAAATGATTTCCTTATATACAAAGGAGCATTTGTTTAACTTATTATATTTTACTAGTTTGTTCGATTAGCTAGAAGGTTATATTATTTTTTATTGATAGAAGTTTATATTTTAATTTTTTAAGCTGATTGTGGCTACCGGCTGTAGATTGATTATTGAGCTGCCATTGTTAGAAATCCTTAATTGTTGGACCTGGATATTTGGTAGTACATATATTTTTAAGCTGGAAATTTAGGATAATATAACCTTATGCATGGATGCGTAGATTGATTTGGCTTTCTAATAGCTCATCAATAGACAACTTTTGGAAATTTAGAAGATTCAATCACACAATCATTTCCTCTCTTAGAAAGCCCTTCTTTTGAAAAGGCTGTGATTGATTCTTGTAAATTCTGTACAATTGAGAAAGGTGTCATGATTTTTTTTCCACAGCCCAATTTTTTATTTGAAAAATTAAATGTTGCAAAATATACCTTTTTCTCCATATATGGTAAAAAAAATGGCAATTGCATCTGGGATACTCCTTAGAATAGATATAACAGTGTTTTTCAATATTTTTGGTATACATGCATTCCTACTGTTCTATTTTGGTTGTAACTCTTCAATGTGACCCCAACAGTTTCTGAAGAAACCTGCAACGAAGTTGAGAGCTTGGTTTTTGATCTTTTTGCAAATCTTGGTGCTACAGGTGCATTTCTAGCACTGTCATTTTGTTTACCTAAGTTTTATTTTTTCTGTGACATTGTTTTTTAAAAAAATTTTGCAGAAGAACAATTAGATTTCCCTGTTCTTTATGCATCGGCGAAGGAAGGATGGGCTTCCTTGGCATTCACCAAGAGTCCTCCTGATAACGCAAAAAATATGTCTGCATTGCTTGATTCCATTTTACAGCATGTTCCTTCCCCAAAAGCAGACCTTGAGGCTCCATTCCTAATGTTGGTCAGTATACTGAAGAACCTGAGAACTATATATTTGTCTAAGAACATTTTCTATTCTTTGCTGTTCCTCATCGGTTCATCCATCCTGATGCAACGTATGATAGGATGGCTAGTCACTAAGGCGATACATTTATTTATAAAAAGATTCCACTTTATTTAGCAACAATAGCAAGGTTCCTCCCTTCCTTTTTGGTGGCCGTAGCTTAGGAAAACTAGCCTCCCTTGGTTTTTTTACCACGTTAACTGCTAAACTATCCTAGCGCTGCCTTGGTGGTTCTGGCTTCGCATAGCAGTCACATGGCTTTGATTCCACAGACAATGCAAGTACTAAACCCAATAGGCCAATACTATGCCTGGGTGATTCCGGTTTCGCATGACAGTCACATTGCTTTGGTTCCACAGACAAGGCACAGTCCTTGACTCAATACTAATGGTTGAAATGGGTTCTTTTCTTTGCAGTTTAGTTTGGTTGAGCTCCTATAGGCTTGCAATATTTACTAGATGTGTCATGTTGGAAGGTTGTTTTGCATCTTAAATATTTCTGATAAAAGAATCAGGTCAAGCCAGGTCATAACATGAAACAAGTGAAACCAGATATGTCCTCCTACTCAATTTGAACTTGAACACCTGGTTGGGTTGGGCAAGGCCAGCATGGATGGATAAGCCAATTGTGGTTTGTAAGCCTGTCTGATACAAACCTGAAAAAATTCTGATTTTTCTCAAGCCAGCTGTGCATGGGCTGATCCAGGCTCATAAGCTTAGGTATAATCCTGAGGTTAACTGACTACCTGAGGCATGCTGCAGTACCATGATCATGCTGATGTGCACATTGCTGTTACCTTTGCAGAAGATTTGTGAAAGATAAGACAGTCCGTACAACAGCTTTGATGTGTATATATACACTGAATATGGGACTAGAATACACACACACAGTTAACAATTGTAACATTCCCTTCCTCTTTTATTAATATAATTGCACCAGACAGTTTCTCCCTGCAGTTTCTCCTTTCATGCTTACTAGAATTGAGTATGCTGAGGGGATAAATAAATAAAAGATGCTTGATATGTAGTTATTTATTCCTTTTCTGATTGGTCCTTGCTTTATTCAACTAGCAAGAGAATTTTGGATGGTAGGACCTTAACATGAAATGTTGCATTATTCTTAGTGGTCGAAATGGGGCATGGTCACTTGTTTTATCATGTCTCTTAGGATGTCTCTGATGTACAGTTGTACACAATTGTTCCTCATTGTTGCTTATCTTTGAATCGAGAAGTCAAGCGCTTTGTTTTTTTCTATCTTAAAACCACATCTCAGAGCTCTTGCAAACAAGTCAAATGAAGCAAACCAGACTTTCCAAGCTACTCTGGGAAGCTCTCGAAATCCAGCTTATAAGCAAATAAGAAGATAAGCTCAAGAGAACAACCCCTAACTTGTTTCATTGTTTGTTGACTCATGGAAAGCTCTCAAAATCAAGCTTATAAGCAAATAAGAAGATAAACTCAATAGAACAACCCCTAACTTGTTTAATTGTTTGTTGACCCATGATTTCGACTTTTACTTGCCCATGTCTACATATCTTGTTATATCTTTTTTGTTCGCTTAATTTTATATTTGCTAGTACTTGCCAAGTATCTGATTCCTTACATGTTGTTTACAGCTTATTTACTTATGTTTTATTTGCTTATCTCCTAAAGTTTGAGAGCTTCCCAAGGTGGCCTCGAGACTTGAGAGTCAGGCTCAATTTGTTTGACTTTGAGTTGTGCCCTCTAGATTAAAAATATGCAGACTCAAAAAATCAAAGCGCTTGTATTTGGCAAATGGAGATAAGCAAATAGGTACATAAACTAGAAAGAACACCGAGCACAGCACACAACTCAAGGAGTCATGTATGATGTATTTGATGCCATATTTCTTTGATGTGTATCTTTGTCACAATAGCTATGATAAAAAACATGCATAACACTATGAGAATAAACAAGTTCTAGCCATGAGAAAATTTATAGTTTATAACATCTGTGCAAAGAGTACTGTGTTGCTACTATTGTGTACTGGCTATCAACACTGTCCTATCTCCTAGCCATTCTAATAACATTTCAAATTGGAAGCAAAGCATCATGACACGTCAGAAAATTGCCAGCAGTTTTAACTAATATATAAATTTATTTTTATAAGCTAGCTGCCACATTGAGATTGCATATGTACTGATCTTAATTAGCAGTACTTATGCATTTTATTTCATGTCAATAACATAATTATGGCAATTTTTTCCTTTACTCTTAGCCCCATTTGCAAGACATTTTCACATTATGTGTCATTTTAGGCATCTTTTCCTGTTCCAAAATAATTCACTGTATGTTTTATAGGCATTTTTTTGTACCCTTATGGTGGTTATCTACTTATCTTTGTCTAATGCTCCACATAGCATTTATCTTCCTTTTGAAATGGCAGGACTTAAATAATGTTGTCGTGATCACTATGAAGTGGAGTTGATAACTCAGTCTTTAACAGGTTTCCATGATGGAACGTGATTTCTACCTAGGCCGAATTCTCACTGGCCGAGTAAGATCTGGAGTTGTCCGTGTCGGCGACAAAGTGCATGGTCTTCGCAGTACAGATGAAGGGGTTCAGAAGATTGAGGATGGAAAGGTTTGGCCGAACTTATTGCACCTTTTCTCTTTAATGTTTATCACAATTATTTTTTCATTTGTTATGTGTTAGTTACTGTGTTGGAAAATCCTCAAGGACCTTTGCATGCCACATTAAAATAAATTTAGGTTGTCAAGCTCATGAAAAAGAAAGGGACAAGCATGGTGACAATAGAGGCTGCAGGAGCTGGTGATATAGTTTCAATGGCTGGGTTAGCTGCCCCAGCAATTGGACATACCGTGGCGAGTTCGGAGGTAGCGATAACTTTTTTTTTGTTGAGCTACTTATTGTGGAGCATATTCTTCTAATCAATTGTCCAAAATTCCTTGTATCTAGTATTTGATGGTGGTAATATTTAGATTTTGGTTGCTCTCCCTGCAATTGAGCTGGACCCTCCCACAATATCGATGACTTTTGGTGTGAATGATTCACCGCTGGCTGGTCGTGATGGCACTCATGTAAGTATGAAACAGCTGGCCTCTATGACTCAGTTTTCTGTTTGATTGCGTATAGTTGTTATGTGCATATGGACCCCAATGGGCATAGGGTAGGGTTAGCACTGAATTAGTTAGAATAAGGGGGACTGAAATTACTGTTCACGCGTTAACAGTATCCGCGAGAGGATTAGCCTCTGTTTTTATTTGATTAGAGAACTTTTATTAGAGATAAGATTAGTTTTTTAGAGTCCAAGTCAATCATCCCTATAAATGGAGTATCCATCTATCCTTTTTCAATCAAACAATTAATTAAAAAGATTTAGTCTAAGGACCATCTGCACCACACACGGCACCCCTTGCCGGCGTCCCTAGTGTTTGTCCTCTCTTCCTTTCACATCTGGTCCCAACAAAAAAGAAAAAAGAACTTGTACATGAGAACGAGAGTACAAGATATGAAAGGAATAAAAGTTATAAATAGCAACATAACGTGATAAATGATGCAGAGGATTTATCATGTTTTATAATTCATTATCAACTTTTGGCCTGAAGTTTTTAGTATAGATTTCAGAATCCTTTAGAAGCTGGTCATTGTTACAGAACCATGGCAGCATACTCATACTGTCACACAACCATTTTTCTCTGGCTGTGGATTTCATATGCAGGATTTTGAAGCAATCTAAATAGTGCAGATTGAACTTGAAATTCTTTGATATCTTTGTATACAGAAATAGGTATTATCCTTCATCTTCTGTGTTATTTAAGAGGGGAGAGGAATAAATATATGCATTTGGTCAACTGTAAGTGTATAATTAGTTGCAAAAAATTGGTTACTGTTGACTTACATACAGGTAATGATGATGAGGAATTTTTTCTCAGATGCTTAGAAGAGCAAGCTTCTGAACCATTTTAAAATCAAGTGAAATCAATTACAAACTTGACAGAAATCTTCAACTAGGAATATATATTTGCATCCATTATCTAGTAACTGCAGATAGTAGCAACTGCTCACTGGGCTTAAATTTCAAATACTGTAGCTAACTGGAGCAAAAATTGGCAACCGTTTGATGGCAGAAGCAGAAACAAACTTGGCAATTAATGTTCTTCCTGGACCATTATCAGAATCTTATGAAGTTCAAGGAAGGGGAGAGCTTCAGTTAGGTCTGCACTGATGATGAAATCCCTCCAATTCTTTCCAAATATATTTTTGTAACTGAATTTTTTTAGCTCATAAAATTGTAGTCAAACAATACCATAGGATGATCTGGTTAACTTACAGGAATCTTAATCGAGAACATGCGGCGTGAAGGATTTGAGCTTTCGATTTCACCACCAAAAGTGATGTGAGTTCCAGTTTTCCACACATTTTTTTTTGCTTGTATTTCATTTCGGTGCAAATTCTTTGGTTTTAATTTCTTTCCACCACAAATGGCCATGCTAACTGTCTCTTGCTAAATATCTTCTTTTACCTTGTTTTTAGTCATCAAGTTTACTCGCTGATTCCATGTTTGAGCAATTTGACAGCCAGCACTGTGCCTGCTGTGATGTTTTAATCTTTTTTCACTCAAAATAGGTATAAAACAGAACGTGGAGAAAGGTTAGAACCTATTGAAGAAGTAACCGTAGAGGTAGAAATCAGGAAAGCCATACTTTAGCCTCTTTATCATCAATGTGTTCTGATCTTCAATTTTCATGAATTACTGATGCTGTAGGTGGATGAAGAACACGTGGGATTTGTCATGGAAACTCTTACACACAGGAAGGGCGAAGTATTGGACATGGGCCCTGTTCCAGGGACCACAGGAAGAACCCGTATATTCTTGACCTGTCCATCTAGGTCAGTAATCGACATCTTTTCTTCTAATTACTGGTTACACCATGGTCATCTTGAAAAAGCATCTGCTTAATTTCACCTGCTTTTATTTTCAGTCAATGTCGTTCTGACTAATTTAGAATGCCTCTTTACCTTATAGATCTGCTCTCATCTTCCAGTTGGATTTACTGCATAGCAATTAGAATGTTCAAATATGCCATATCGATGAATAGTTTTTCAATTTTGTAATCTACTGATTCCTTTGCCTTTTGCATGTTATAGATTTGGGCTCTTTTAACATTAAATGATTTATTTTGGATGCAGGGGTTTGGTGGGGTTTAAAGGAATTTTCAGCAGCTTTACACGTGGAACTGGATTTATGCACCGTGCTTTCCAGGGTATTATGATATTTACATTTCAGTGCCACTCTGCCATATAATGTTTGAAGCCCATATAACTCATCCTTTGTCAAATTTTAGACATTGTCAGCCATTTAGATTTGTATGGATCTGTAGAATTGAAGGTGAAGCACATAATTAATGATGAAAAATTCCAGTTATCTTGATTGTTCTATGAACTTCAATCTGTATGTTCCAAATAAATCTCAATACTGTTAGTGCTTGGTTTTTAATTAACTGCAACAAGTCAAGGATTATACGTAAGTACTGAAGTAGTGATAAACCAAAAAGATCCATATATTGTGTTTTTCCCATTCATTTTAACTAATTGAATTCATTTGCACCTTCTGTCATGTATAGTTTTATAAAAGTGCAGTAGTTTGTGTGCATTAGAGGATTACTTCTTCCCAATTGTCTGGATTGCAGCCTTGCATAGCTAACCAGACTTGAGGAGTATGTGACTGATGGTTTCCCTATGAATGCAGCATATGCTAAATACAGAGGTCAACTAGGCAATGTTAGAAAAGGAGTTCTGGTAAATCCATTTTCCTCAGCTTCATACTCTTCTAGTTACTCTTGTCTTATTTTTTTGCCAAACTGTTTTGCATTACTTGTTTTGGCCAAGGCAACATATCCGGTGTAGATAGGGGTTCCATGTAACCCCGTGTACACTTATTTAACAAAAGTCATGAAAAAATTCAAATAAAATTGGAGATGTTCTAATGAACTTTCTCTACCAATATATATGGTTTGAATATCAAATTCATTCTATATTTAGAGCTATAAAAAGAGAAAACAATGACAAATTTTGATAGTTATAGAATGAATTTGATCTTCAAACTTTATACATAGATAGAGCAACCAATGAATAACATCTCCAAATTTTTTTAGATCTTTTCATGACTTTTGTTATTTGGTGAATTGGTGTGCTGTGTACATGGGGTTTACACGGGAACCCTTGTGTACATAGGACATGTTTGCTTCAACATAGCTGCAACAAATGATTAAACATAACCTAACAAATAGGTGTTTGCTTCAATATAGCTGGAACTTGATGTACTACAACTATGTGCTGCTCAATTCTAACAAATAAAACTTATTTTATCCATGTTCATATGTAGGTATCTGTTAGCAAGGGACTTATCACTTCACATGCACTTATGAGTTTAGAAGCTCGTGGAATTCTTTTTGTCTCTCCCGGGATGGAGGTACCTGTATTACTTCATTTTATTAATAGCTACCATCTACGGTTAGGAAATTACAAATCTTCTTTTCTTCCTCCTTTTTGAAAGGCGTATGAAGGTATGGTAGTTGGTGAGCACTCACGTGACAGTGATCTTGATGTAAGTTGATTATTTACTTTAAATTGGCCTCTTTCACTCAATACATGAAATCAATGTTTGTTGGACAGATCAATCCTGTGAGAACTAAAGAACTTACAAATATCCGAGCTCCTGGAAAGGATGAAAATGTCCGGCTGTCCCCACCTCGATTGGTATTTCTTTTTGCCGTTTTTGACGTTGTGAGATATTGGCCTTTTTCCTGTATAGATATAAATATATAATATACTGCAAGTTTTATATGACAACTTAAGTATCCATTGCCAATAGAATTATAAAAAGCCTTGTAAACAGGAAGGATCCATATCCATTATGGGCATCGAACGTTAGGATCACACTCACCCTTTTTGTCGACCAAGGAGAATGGAAAAAATTTGGCCACACGTTCTGTTGGTTTATTCACAGAGTAGCATATCCTATTTTTGGTTTATTCACAAAGTAGCATCGTCCTTCTTACTTTTTGGCTTCCCCCATCTTACCTAACACATCCTAGCTATTGCATAATCTTAATGGAAATTTTTAAACCGTGCAGATGAGTTTGGAAGAGGCAATTGGATATGTTGCTGCAGATGAGCTTATTGAGGCAAGTTTTATTTTTTAAGTTCTTTAACAAAGAATCCGTGCACGATTTGAACTTTTGGTTGTATATGTGTGAGTACTAAGGAGGAGAGTGGGGCCGATTGAAATGGAAACTTCATTCTTTTACAAGTCCAAAGTCTTATTCCAATTATTGTTTCGTTGAAGTTTCATAGTCCTAGATATAGACAAATCTATATCAATCTGGACTTGAGTATTGAATTTACTACAAAAGAGGACTATTGCCAAAATAAATTGTTGATGATTGCATGGGCTGATCTAAATAGAACTTCAGGTGCAGGACACTGGGGACCAGGCCAGATTTTTTTTATGTCATAAAAGCCTCTGTGTGTGTGTTTGTAGGGCGCGCAGGTGCTCTATAGGGGTTTTTGGTATAGTATAAGTATTCTCTACCTTCTATACCATAGGGATGATTCACTGTACATAAAAAAAAAATCAGCCACGCTCCTCCCATCATATCTATTATCTTTCTCTTTCTCTTCCTTAACCCTTTGATGGGCAAGAAATTCCATGGGTAATAAGGGCACTCTCACCTCTTTAGCTCATCATCTCGACATCGCCGGTGCGCATGGCAACTGCAATTTACATATAAAGTTTGTTTTCATGTGAACTCGTATGAAAAAGTTATGAAATACAAAAAAAATCTAAAATTATTTAAAATACACATCAACCGGCATATATAATAATTATCTGTGCCGATTATCTTCATGGGTTCTAGCTACGAACCACCACAAAGTTCAATGATTACACATTTACACGTACGTGGTGATATATGGGGTTTTTTTTCTGGGTCTGATGCTGGATACTTGATACTCCTAATTCAAAAACCAAATGGAGGTCCTACTAGCTGATGGGAATAGGATCCAATCTTGTATATACCAGATTGCTTTGAAGTTACAAACACAACAACAACAACAACAACAACAAAGCCTTTAAATCCCAAGCAAGTTGGGGTAGGCTAGAGTTGAAACCCAAAACAAACCGCTAAAAAAGGGGAAGGGGAAAAGAAACAAGAAGGACGAGGGTTTAAAAAGTTTTTTGAAAAGAAGCACAAGGAAGAGCCTAGTCGGGGCTTAGGTACGTGGATAGTCGCTTTCAAGCACTTCTATCCAAGGCTAACTCTCTTGCTATATTCCAATCTTTTAGGTCCTCTTAACCGCCTCCTCCCAGTCAAGTTTGGCCGACCCTACCTCTCTTCACATCATTATTCCACCTTATGATTCCGCTTATGCAATCGGTGCCTCTGAGGTCTTCGTTGCACATGCCCAAACCATCTTAGTCGATGTTGCACAAGCTTTTCTTCAATTGGGGCTACCCTAGTCGATCCCGTATCTCATCGTTTCAACTCGGTCCATCCTTGTATGCCCACAAATCCAACGCAACATACGCATCTCGCGACACTTAATTGTTGAACATGTCTTCTTTTAGTAGGCCAACATTCTCGCACCATACAACATCGCAGTCTAATAGCCGCCCCATAGAACTTGCCTTTTAGCTTTTGTGGTACCCTCTTGTCACATAGAACACCGGATGCTTGACGCCATTTCATCCATCCCGCTTTGATTCTATGACTAACATCTTCATCGACATCCCGTCTCTTTGTAGCATCGACCCCAAGTATCGAAAAGTATCCTTCTTGGGCACTATCGACCTTCCAAACTCACATCTCCTCTTCCTGCCTAGCAGATGCAAGTCACATCTCATATATTCGGTTTTAGTCCCGCTAAGTCTAAAACCTTCGACTCGAGTTTGCCGCCACAACTCTAGTTTCCTATTTACTCTCCCGGCTTTCATCCACTAGTACTACATCATCGAAGAAGCAGATACACCACGGATATCTCCTTGTATATCCCTTGTGACCTCATCCATCACCAAGGCAAAGAGATAAGGGCTCAAAGTCGATCCTTGATGTAGTCCTATGTTGATTGGGAAGTCACTTGTGTCACCGTCATTGTTCAACACTAGTCACAACACTGTTGTACATGTCCTTAATGAGGGCCACATACTTTGTTGGGACTTTATGCTTTTCCAAAGCCCACCACATAACATACCTTGGTATCTTATCATAAGCCTTCTCCAAGTCTATGAAAACCATGTGTAGGTCCTTCTTCGCTCCCTATACCGCTCCATAACTTGTCTTAGAAGAAAAACTGCTTCTATGGTTGACCTTCCGGCATGAACCCAAATTGATTCATGGTAATACACGTCAATCTTCTCAAACGATGCTCTATCACTCTCTCCACAGCTTCATCGTGTGGCTCATCGACTTAATCCCCAGTAGTTAGTGCAACTTTGAATATCTCCTTGTTCTTGAAGATTGGTACTAATATACTTCTCCTCCACTCTTCGGCATCTTGTTCGATTGTAAAATATGGTTGAAAAGCTTTGTTAGCCAAACAATAGCTATATCCCCTAGGCATCTCCACACCTCGATTGGGATCGCATCAGGGCCCATTGCCTTGCCCCCTTTCATCTTATTTAGGGCTTTTCTAACCTCAGTCTCTTGGATCCTACGCACAAAGTGTCTATTGGCATCATCAAAGGAGTCGTCCAACTGAATGGACGTGCTCTCACTCTCACCATTGAACAGGTTGTCAAAGTACTCACGCCACCTTAGTTTGATGTCCTCCTCCTTCACCAAGAAGTTACAAACAATTTTATCTAAAACAAAGAAAACAATCGATAAGCATCTGCCATGTGATTTGTTATTAATATGATGAGAGCACGTTTATTTGTTTGTTTTTCTGATACAATATTTGTTTGCCAATGTACATTAGTGTACATTCGAATTTGAATAACCTCTGCTGCATGCTGTTAGCTTTACTGATTCATTGGGATTGCATATTAGCCCAAATAGAAAATCTGGTTTGCTTGCGTAAACCTCCCGTCCTTTATTTAAGAAAATGAGTTCTCCTCTAACTGGCTTTACATGTATCCCAAATTCCCAACTCACATTCCAGTTCCATTCCTGAAGTAAACGCTATTCTTTTACCAAGCTCTGCTTTATTTTGGCATTTATTTTGAGGGATTATATTGACGTTTGAGTCTCATCAGGTTACTCCCAAGGTCATACGGCTTCGGAAGAAATACCTGGATCCCACGAAGCGTAAGATGATGAAAAACAAAGTAATGAATTAAGCTCCAGTGACACCAGATGACATCAAGGACTGCTATCGCTACTACTATTCAGCAATCTTCCAAAAGGCGTATACAGTTTTTGTACTGCTTGGTGTACAATATTTTTGAAGCGTGGCCAGCCTTCTTCACAAGACATAGGAGCCCCATTCAGGTTTTACACAGGAGTGGCTAGTGGGGTGATATTTTTTTCCATGCGATGCTAACAATCGAATAAGATTGGAGTTACTGCTACATGGATAATTGGGTGGGTTGAGTTAGTTTAAGTTGATTATATCTTTCAACATTTTTTCATAGTGAAACTTGGAAGTACCCATAAATGTTCAACCCTTTAAGAGTTGAAGGGTATAGTATTCTTTGAAAAGAACACAGGCCCAACTATTTTGATTCGACTTGCTGCTTTTGTTGGCATCTTCAAACATGTGCCAGTGTGAGGAACATTGTTACTAGGGGTGGGCCCAAAAAAAATCGAGAACGAAAACCGAACCGAACAAAAAATAAACTATTTTTTCAGGTATTTTGGGCTTGCGGGTTTAGTTCGGTTCTTTTTTTCATGCTATTCGGTTCTGTAGGTTCGGTTCGGTTCCTGGATTGTACAACCTGAAATACCCAAAAAACGAACCCTTCTCCTGAGCGGTTGAGCCTCTGTATCTGCAAGTCTCCAACCCACAACGTGAGGAACATTGTTACTAGCGGTGGGTAAAAAAAAAATTGAGAACGAAAAACCGAACTGACCCCCAAAAAAAAAAAAAACTGATTTTTTTCAGGTATTTTGGGTTTGTAGGTTTAGTTCGGTTCTTTTTTCCATGCTATTGGTTCTATGGGTTTGGTTCGGTTCTTGGATTGTATAACCTGAAATACCCAAAAAAAAAAACCAAACCCTACTCGTGAGCAGTCGAGCCTGCATATGCAAGTCTCCAACCCACAACGTGCCAAACTGCCAACCTGGCAACCCCCAATAAGTCCCGAGTCCCCCATCTGGATCTGCAATTCTGCATCTGGCCATCTCCCTCTCCACTACCTCTCAATCCCGTCGACCTATGCCTTTACAGCCTTCGCCTCGTCGCCCGCCTCGTTGATCATCGCCCCTACGGCCTATGTCTCATCGGTCGTCGCCTCTTCGGCCTCCCCCCGCCACCGATCGCCCAGTCGGTCGTCGCCCCTCCATCTTTCATCTGGCCATACTAGTCGTCAGCTTGCCACCCCCCGCCTTGCCGCACTCCTCGCCGACCTCCGTAACCCAGCAGCCCTAGTTCCCCACCTCCCTCTCCGGTCTCCACTCCCCACTCCCCATCTCCCTCTCCTCGCAAATCAGCCACCCTAGCAATTCGGTTAAGAACCGAGAACCGAATAGATCGAACCGAATTATTTCGGGTAAAAATGTTCGGTTCCATAAATTTCGTTGATAATTTCAGTTCCTATATTTCAGGAACCGAATTTTCAAGGAATTGAATAGACCGAATGCCCATCCCTAATTGTAACTGATACAACCAATGGTGGCCAGCTTCAGACATTCTTTGATTCCTTGTTTAGTTTTAGTTTTGATTCTAGTTGAAAAAATTGATCACCTTTAAAAGTCATAGAAAAATACTAAATAAATTAGTTATTTATTTTTTGAGACTTTTGAGAAAACCCTACAAAGTTCAAAAAAATTTCAGAAATTGCAATGGATGGTCTCTACAAAAATTAAAAAAAATCAAACTCAAGAAAAGCTAAACTAGAACCAGACGCCAAAAGGGCCTTAACCACGTGTAAATTGATGTAGGCAGGAGGCTCTTGAACTTCTGCTCGGGTCTTGATTTAGAGCATCCCCAATAGCCCCCTAATCCCACCCTCTAAAACATTATTCGTGTGTATAAAAATAGCAAAGGCGATAAATCTTGAAATACAAATTTTAAAAGTGGCATGCTTTTATGCTAGCTTACTGCACATAGCTATATTTACAAACTCTAGGTCCCTATATCGCTTCAGCAATCTCTATATTTGGACAATCCCTCTCATATCTCTGTATCTTTTAAAAAATACTCTACCAAAGTGGTAAATATGGGGGATAAAAAATGGTTCATACAAACAGGTATAGAGATCCAACTTTACAGAAGCTATTCATGATGCTCTAATCAAATTTCACAACAGGGTTGCATGGGCAATTTTTTAGTAGTACCTGCTTTTGAAAGAAATATTATATTTAATTTGATCACCTATTGGGGCGCATTCCATTCTTGCAAGAGGCTTCAGTGAAAACAAATTTAGCATAACCTGATACTCGATACATTTGTAACCTGCCAAGCTCAAGTTTACAGCAAACCACGTCGGCAAGACTACTTTACAGCTAGTCAATGCATAATTTATGGAAATGTAGATAGAATTGGCACCGAGTTTCAAAAGATGCTAGATGCATAAATAAATATCCAGCCAACGCAGCTCATGCCTTCATGGTCCACAATTGTCGTACTTATTTGCGCGCTTCAGCCTTCCTCTGTTCTTTGGCTGCCAAGAACAAAATACAAATCAATATCAATAAAGTGTACACAAAAATGATGTTGGACGTTACCTATCAAATTGTATGTAAACACTTTCAATGTTACATATGTGCTCCAACATTGTGGAGGCCAAAGAATCTATATTTTTAATAGAATGTGTTCATAATAGATTCTGAATCAAAAGATGAAAATCTAGTCCATGAAGCAAATAATAAACATAAGATATGTACCAGCTTTCTCCTCTTCACGTTTCTTTGCAGCGTCAGCTCTTTGCTGTCTTATTAAAGCGAGTCGTTCTGCATTTACAAAACAAAAAGGTCATGGTTATCCGTGATTCACAGGGATTGGTAATTGGTTCAACATTGAAGGTAGGCAGGTGTTCATCGAAACATATTAATGTGTCTTTGCTCCAATATATAAAGTTGATGAGAACATTGCATGAGGCAGTTTCTATGATCTAAAAACTTTTTAATTTTGAAATTTAAATGTAAGAATAATGTTTAGCATTGCATGGCATATGTGCAGTGTTCTAATTCACTTTATTTTTCACTCGTACCATCCTACTTACCTTTGTTGATTTGTTTCTACATAGATTTGAGTTGAATCTTATCAAAGTCACCAAATCACAGGTTGTGGTGATAGAAGGAACCAAAGCCAACTAGAAATACAAAGATAAGAGAATAGGAATGCCACAATTTTCTTAAAAAAACTCACCCAAATGAGAAATACAAAGATAAAGGAAGGGGCTACATTTTAAAAAAAAAACTCACCCAAATCAGAAATACAAGATAAAAGAAGAGGACTACACTTAAAAAAAACTCACCCAAATCCTTTCTAGCCTGTTCTGTTTTCCCTTGCTCCTGAAGCTTCATGTAACGCTCATGAGCTTTCTGTTTCTCAATCTCCTCTCTATTAAAAAAAAAATGACAGCAATGTCTCAACAGAGTTGATGAAACTAAAAAGTTTCCAACAATGCATTTGTGCATGTCAGAAAGTAGATATAATCGTACCAACTTCAGAGTAACAAAAGCACAGAAAGTAGATATAATGGTACCAACTTCAGAGTAACAGAAGCAAATTCCTCCAACCCACCCATCTGTACCCTTGTTATAATATGTATAGAAAAGGATGAATGCCATATAACCAGAGTGACTAGACACCATATGGGACTGTGATATATTACATACAGCAGCTCATGAAAGCCTGTAACACTGGCAACTAGGTAACATAAAAGTAACAATTCCAGTACTACGTTTTGTACCAGCTTGTAGATTTTTTTTATCTACCAACACATTGTGCTAAACTGCTAATTATTTTTTATACCCACAGGTTTCAATAATATGTTTCCTCATGTCAAATACATATTGGCAGAAAGAGATATGACAAAAAAAAGAACATTAGCATGAAAACATGCAATAAATCTCTCATTGATACAAGAAAAAGTACCTTTCACGCCTTGAGAGTTCAGTTGTCTTTCCAAGCTGTACAGCACAAATTTAGTTAGTTGTAGATATGCAAGAAAAAATTATTAGTGTATGGAAAAAATTAAATAGAGCTAATTTAAATGCATAAAAAACATGTCAGCTCAGAAAATGAACCACGCTAACACGATATATGTTTGTTACAATGGTACTAGAGTATTAAAGGACACAGCAAGCATGATATAACACAACATACATCACATCCTAGCAAAACGTGACCTTGAAAATAACTAGATAAAGATTGTATTCCTTGCAGAACTTTTCATGAATGAAAAAAATTATATGGCATCTCCATTAGTCTAACACCATAGCCTAGACTATGGAATTCATGACACTAAGACACTAATACCAGCATGACATAGCATTTTATGATACTTGGCTACTAACAAGTAACAACATATATGTACAGAAAAAAGGTTCCAACTTACATCAACTTCCTTGGCTTTTATATTTTTTGCTTTCACCAGATTTGGATTTTCAATCTGAATAATACCTTCAGTTCCTTTGTGTTTCTGAGAATATTATATGTTAAATTAGAGTGACGAATTGAACTTTGCACATGAACATATATTTGTAGGAGAAAAGGTTTCCTACAGCTTTTCCTTCAGATTCATCGTCTGATTCTTCCTCTTCAGATTCTTCTCTTTCTTCCTCCTCCTCCTCCTTTTCTTCTTCAGCAACATTCTGTTTAAATTTAATAGAAATCAATTGTCAAAAAAATATGTTCTCATTTGCACTACACCCAAAAACACTTATATCAATATACTTATAACACTTTATAACTCATCATTGTTTTTCATTTTACAGTAATGGATGGAGTTGATTTTAATCTTTTGTCATTGTAAACTCTTTTCAGCACAATCCAATTCGCAGATGCAGCATCCCAATTGTGCTACAGTAGCATCTGAACACAAACATATATCTAAATAATAAGAAATTAGTTAGAGGATTTCTTTAGCAACTCGAGGTATTCAACTGCCCAAACATAATACATGTACTGGTGTACATCAAATCATAAGTACAACACATGAGATCCGTTCAATATTATCCTAAACAAGTAACTGACGAACAAATCCGATTTAATTTTAGGAGTGCAAAATTGTAGAAACCCATGAGCAGAACTCTATATGCAAACCTTCTTAAAGGTGCGTGGACGCCCAGAAGTTCCGGCGGCTGCATTTATTTAAACGGAAAGGTATCAGAAATAAATTTTAAAAGTGTATTTTGCAGGTAACAGGGAATCAAAAGGAAAAGGGTTACCACCAGATGTTCAAATAGTAAAAGAAAAAACAATTTTTGTTTTAGATATGTGCAAAATGACTTTAATTGTAGCAGCTGTCCCCTGTATCCTGCCTCAAAAGAGAATTTTTGTCTGAGACTAGATAAACATGCAGGGATGCTATTGATTTCTCACTGCGTTTAAACTTCACAAATACTTTTCCGTGAAGATCTGTAACAGTGAAAGTGAAATTGAAAAGTGTAATCACATCGAAACCAGGAGATAACACAATGTCCTACTGCACCATGAAATGGACAACGCATCTAAACCTACGGAAACGATAATGGCCCAAAGTACGCAATGTGCAGATAATCGCCTGAGCATCCAAACCTAACGACGTTAACATGGACAGTAAGACTCCCAGATTCACCACCCCCACCCGTCGACGATCCGAAACACCATGCAATCAAATCGCTACACGCAGACCCGTGCCAATCGACGTCGCCGCAAGCTAGTTCAAGCGATCGTGTCGTACCAGAACTCCCCGAACCAAGCCCAAACAGCCTCGCCGCAGCATCACATCATGAACCGGCCGCCTAGACTACGGGCGGCAGGCGAAGCCCCTGCCTCAGCACCAAATTTCTCGCCGAAATGAAAATCGAATCGTGCAAGAGATAGGAGGGGAGTGGGGGCGCAAGGCGGCAAGGGCACGTCGTTACCGATCTCCTCAGGGGTGGAGAAGTTGCGGCGGCCGGTGGGCTTGCCCTTAAACTTGCCCCTCCCCATGGCGGCGGCGGCAGAGGAGAGGTAAGTCGAGGGGGGTGAGGCGAGGCGTGTGGAAGGGAAGGGAGGGCGACGAAGAGGGGGAAGACGAGGGGGTTTCGCCTAAGCTGTACGCGCGGTGGGAATCGGAATCGGAAACCCTACCGCCACGACCGCTTTTCACAGTGGTGGGCTGCGAATTTGCGGGGAGGAATGATGAATCGGGTATTCGGGTGCGAGGGCGACCGACCGCGCGGGTGTGCGGCGCCACAGGTAAGCCAGCTACGGTTCGCACGGACGGCGCCCTGGTCCATGCCGAGGAGGCGATGGGCCGTGCGTGGGCTGTGTCGGCCTGTGTGGAACACAAGAACTGGGAATTTTTTACTGTACTAGCTTTAATTTAATTCGAAATTAAAAAATATAATTTCCAGTTTAATAAAATTAAAAAAATAGCCTCCCGGCGCCCGCTGATCGGGCGTTAAATTTTAAACGCCGGATGGACGGGAGACTAATTATATCACGCCCGTTAATTAGGCGACATATAAATAACGCCCGTCCAGCGGGCGTTATTTAAATATCGCCCGTTCAGCGGGCGTTTAATATGGAGCGCCTGTCCAGTGGGCGCTTAATAATTGGCGCCCGTCCAGCGGACGCTTTATATGCCAGTGGCCCCCCTCCTTGCCTCCTCCTACCACTGCCATCAATTACCTGGGAAAAATTGGTCGATTAATATGGAGATTGAGAAAGTATGTCGCAATGCTTAGGGTTTTAGGTCGTTTCATACCCTATCTAGGGCGTTTTCCATTATGTTATTTGATTCCCTCCTTTTTTCACATTATCAAATACGGTACTGCTATTTACATTATCATTATTTGATTAATTTGTTAACTCCGTTCAATTAAGTAGAAAAATAAAAAGAAGTAAATAATAGTAAAATTCGAGATGATGATTAGTTTTTTCTGTCGGAGCAAATAAACGGTTTATGGTTTTAGAGAACCGGAGATTAAATAATAAAAATTTGGATTACATAATACAAACAATGGCACGCATGATACATAAAACAATCTAGCATAGTAGTGCATCATAACTAAATCTACATGCCTTAGGAGATTAAAAAGCATAGTTGTCATACGATAATAATAATACTACTGGGTGCAATGGGGTATTTTCCTTCGCAAACGCACTAGGTCCCGCTTCTCGCTCTAGCAGCTTCTCGCTTCTACAGCGCACGGCCCGCCTCACGCCATTGAATCGCCACTGCGGTCGACCTCTCGCCAGGCTCAAACTCTTCTCTCGCTTGCTTGTTTCTTTCTTCACGGAGGGCATCTTGCCACTGCTCCTCGCCCTCGCCTGCGCTCCGCCCTTCCTGTGCATCCGCCGCCCATATCGGAGTTTGCTCGGCGTCAAGTATTGAATAAACTCACATAATGGAGGCTAAAAAGATCGAGGTTAGCATCTGCGTGTATATGTTCGTTAGGGAAGAAATAAGTAAGAAGTGACTTACAGGTACTTTGCCCTCCTCTCCATGTCGGCTTGCTCGATCAGACGATAGTTCGAGCACTTCCAATATCTTCTCCCGTGACGATAGGAAAAGTCTTGGGACTTCCTCAAAACGCAAAGATCGCCGCATAGACACATTGGCCGTTGAACACCTTCCGGATGATTCGTGGAGAGACTCTCTTGGTGGCGATGGAAACTCCATATGACCGCTTTAATGCCGAGAGGTTTGCGGTGAAGTACTTAGAATAGAAGAGTTGTTTGAGCAATCGAAAGCAAGATGTGTAAGCGCAGTGAGCACCGTGCAAATAAATGGTGTGCAGAGAAACGAGGATCACTCCTCCTTATATAGCCGAGTGTGTGATTAAATCATCATTAGCATATAATTTATTAATAGCTAATTACTTTGTTAGTAAATTAAACGCATGTTTAACGAGACATGATATGATATGACATGATTTGACGTGATCGGGCAGACAGTGAAGGATGTACCACCGCAATCGGCCTTTTCGCATGCGACCCCGATTCCTAGACACACTTCAAGACAAGCAGGGCACGCACTTCAAGGCGAAGGAATCCGAGGCGCGGGCGGAGCCGAGGCGTGCGCAGGGAAGAAAGAAACAAGGTTGTTTTATGCATCATACGTGCCGTGACTTGTATCACGTTAATCAATTTGTTTTAATATTTAAGCATCGGTTCGAAAAACAATAAAATTTCACGGTGAAGATACGCTTCTTGTGCAGTAACGAGTGTTTCAAAACGAGATATGTGCTACGGTGTTAGTGCGGTGCGAGATTCGTGGGCACCGGTGCGCTATTTAAAGGACATCGGATTCGTAGCGGGGTGTAGGCGAGGAGCTTTTCAAACATCGCATACAAACACCGTGTGAGCAGTTTTACCTCTTTATGCTTGTCACATCGCTTGGTGAAATAGTACGATTCAATCCTGTTGCTACTCGTGATGTTATTTCGATGTCGGCTGCAGTGTCCACCGACGGAGAGAGAAAGGGATGGGATTAACAATGCTGACGTGACTAGTCAATTTCACGAACAGTAAACGTGAATTATTACCGTAAAAATTATTTAATATTCATTGCTTCGAACAGTGCCAGTGTGGTACTCCTTCCATCTATAAATACCGTGCCTCCGTAAGCTTCGAACCGCAGAAACTAAACTACACCATGGCAAGCTGGGGTCCTTCGTCACGTCCTTTCATTCCTGATACTTGGTGGGAGTCATATGGCTCAGGGGAGCATGCTCGTCCGCCTGCATCTGACATGCGTGTGCTGGACTACGACGACTGGAGAGATGGTCCAGCCCTCCTCAGAGATCGAAGTTGTGCTTCAATTTGGCTATGGCCGAAATGCTAGTGTGGTAACCCTGCCGTTGTGCAGTGGTTCAACCATGTCCATGAAGGCTTCACCGGTCGTAGATTCTACCGGTGCCCTGACTACAACGTAAGTATCGTCGTTATTTTCTCTCATTGATCTCGTGCTCCACTAAGCGTATGAAGTGAACTCACAGATTCCGGATGTTACCCGTGGATGGAATATGTGGATGGATGACCTTACCCGAGCGCGCATATTTTTACATCGCAAGCCTTCACGCGAAGATAGATCGCTGAAGAGCGTGCTCCATGCACTACGACCATCGCACAACAAACAATTCATCAACGCCTCAAAGGCGCCGCCAATGACCATCGGCGAACGCGAGCCGCTAAACCGCATGGTTCTCGATCAACAAGACATCCCAACTCGTGTTTGTAGTGACACCACATGCCTTTGTGGATGCCATTACCCCCGCACACCGAACGCAGAAGTTCTCCGGCGAAGATCGGTCATGCAGCATCAATATCCAGGGTACTTTGACACAACGTGGGAAGCGACTTCTCAATGTTCAGCGACGTGGTGTTCATGTGAATGTCACAATCCTTTTACACAGCCATGGCCATGCACGTAAAATAGTAGGTATTCCAGGGAGTGACGACCGTACGCTACAATTGTTGTATGATTGGTGTTGATGCGACTTATTACGTAAATGTTCCATGAGTTCAATTGTGATGTGTTTTTCGATAATAGAAAATTTCGAAGGCATTTTTGGCATTCCGAAATTTGTTTAGGCAAACAGTGAAAAAATTCGTCGTTGCACCATTTTTACGCTACATTGCAACAAGGCCACTGTGTAATGACGGAACCTACGTCATCGAGCGTTAAACGTTGCACGGTATAGTCGAGCGTGGGCAAAATAACATAAACAACATAATAACAACACGATATGTATATGGTACATAGTAGCAGTACTAACAACACACAAAAGGTATGGACTAACAAAGATCCTACGACGCCTCTTAGACTTCACGCCTCAACAGTAACCATCACTTGAGGCTTGCGCAAGACGTCCGAGCTGGTAGACGAAAAGTGAAGCGGTCCGGGCCCCGACGCCCCGCCGCGGTCGAGGTCAGTCCGGCGTCGCATGCTCTGGCTGCGACGGCTGCGAGACGACAAGAGGTGCCTCAGACAACTGTGACGGCCCTATCTCCTGGTGACTCCCGAAGAAGTAGTCCGAGTACTCCTGGTACGCCGGTGGCTCGACGAGAGGGCAGAATGCATCTCGTACAAGATCTGGGCTGTCCCAAGTCGATCTGTACGCAGGAGCTGCAATGTATTTGTTTGTAAGCATCATCACATATGCGACTATGAACAATAAAAACAGGACAACTAACCATCAAATGAGGGCGCAGAGGTGGCCTCAACGACCGTGAAGCGAGAGGCCGTCTCGAGTGGACGACCCGGCACGCCGACGAGAGGGATTCGATCGGGCGCGAAACCCTCCGGACGACCCGAGCACGCCCCGAGGGGCCGGAAGACGCTGAAACCTTTCGGACGACCCGCACGCCCCGAGGGGAGAACGACGCTGAAACCCTCCGGACGACCCGGCACGCCCCGAGGGGCCGGAAGACCCTGAAGGCAACCGATGCCTCGGACACTTTCGGTCTTTGGGCCCGAGGACGCTGGCCGACCGTGACGCGACGATATTTCATTATTATGATTCATATGTGCATGTTGAAGGGAAAAATAATTTTGCATTACTATACCGAGAACGGGGTCAGGGGCCAGAGGTAGTGCAGAGCGACGGCGCTGGATCGGCGCAACAGACGCCACCAATAGCTCGCGTGGTCTTCGTAAATCCTCCCGAAGGTGTCAAAGACCTCGCCGCCGTCATCCGAATACCCCAATGCGCTCCATGGCATGCCGTGCTTCTATGTTGGACTGTCGTACGAGGTCTTGCTGTTGAACAATGATCGAAAACATGATATCCCATAGAAATGTAAGTTTTATGATACAGACAAACTAATAATTATCCGTGCGAGATATAAAGGTTACCGCTTGATATGCAGCCTGTCGGTGGTGCTGAGGGTACGTGTCGGAGACGCTAGCTACGTGCACGATCTCCTCAGGAGGCGTGTATCCGACACGAGTGCGTGTAGCGGGTACGTACCACCGTAGATACGCGTCATACGTCTGTCGTCGTACTCCCGGTCCTCATCGATAAGATCCTCCAAGTTAGTTCCCATCGCTCCACCCATGGGACCATCGAGACCCCCAAATAGCGCCGCACTCGGCCTCGTCTGGTGACCCTACATCATTATTAAATCCTTAGACCATGCCACTATCAAATAATCAACAAATGTTAAGAAAATATGTGTATCGAACGTCTCGGTGATCGTGGACGAGGAACGGTGTGCCTGATCGGTAGGGAAAATCGCCAGAGAGCCCGAATCGACGCGATCATCCTCAGGCGGTGAGTACTCCTCGACAAAGATGTCGAAGAGTATCGGCTTCCTCGTAAGCCAAGACGGAGTCACGCAGACAGAGCGACGACAGCCAAGAGGTGCACGAGCCTCGACGAGGTCGTGCGGTAGGGCGCCCACTCAAGTCGTGGTCCCGCACTTGCTCCAAAGATCCGGACGTAGTCCGTAGTCCTCAATGGGCGGACGTGAGCCCACGCCGGCGCAAAATTGGTAAAATTGTGAAATTACAGCATTTCAATAAGATTTACTCGAACAAATCGAAGTGTGGTTATTTCATTACCCGGTCGCGAAACCACGTAAACCCCATCGTAGGTCTATCCTCCTCGGTCTGGTAGTAAACGCCGCCGCATACACTGTGATCCATGAGTGGTCGATCGACGGCGATCCTCTCATACGACCACAACCGAAGTAGCAGATGATACCGTGATCAACGGCTCCGCCTCCGCCTTTGTAGACGCATCGCCACAGCCCCCTCAGAGGTAGCCGCAAGCACCACAGAGGCCCAACAGACGCTGGTACTGGTCTCCCCTGTGAGTCGGCGATCGCTGCAGCGACGGAAGAAGAAACTTGTCCATCAGATTCCCGCACGTGTTGCAAAACAACACGCACCAACAACTAAAGCGGTAAGCCTCGAGGTGTCTAGACACCGTAGCCTCGCCCCGCCTCCCGTGGATGGTCTCCGCTGTTAAAAAGTTTCAAAATGTATTATGCATGACGTTATTTGGTTAAAAATATAATTTTCAATTTTCTTCAGAACCGTAGTATCCACCTCTTCGTTGGCAAGTCTCCGAATTTGAATGGGCCTCGTAGTTCGGGAACTCGGCCGGATATTCGCAGATCGGGCCATCACCAAATTTCGCCAAAGTGGCGACACGCCCACAACCACCACCGGGTCACCCGCACAGGAAGTCCTAATATATAGGATACATCCTCGTAGGGTGGGGCGACCTCACCACAGGCGGTGGAAGGTGTGGGTCTCGGTCTCCACCGGCCGACGAGAGTCGCAAGCGAGACCGGTCGAAGCGAACTGCTCTGCTGAAGCCGACGCGAACGACTGTCGCTCCTCGAGGGTCGCCTCCAAAGATCCGCAGACACCGGGAGCAAGCGGCAAGGCGAACTCGATGTCCATAATAAATAAGATGTCGTAATCTTTCATTGAGGAATATACAATTTTTATGTTCTCACCGTGAACCCAGTGGGCCGACAACAAGCAGCCTCCTTGGTACTCTAGGACGAAGGTCGAGTCGACGCCCTCAACGGCACTCTCTGCTGATCGATGCCTTAGATCCACAATGGATCCAAAAGGCGACGGCTGCTGTCCGCCACCTCGTCCCGCCATGTCAAGCACACAAATGTACGGATCAATGTAAAAAGTAATTACGGATTATCATACTTCAAAATAGCAAAGATTCCTCATTTTATGTAGTACATGTCTGCGATGAATATAGCATTATTGCAATACATGGTACAAGTAAATATAGCAAAGATTCTCATCGTATATGACGGCGTGTTCTCCGCTCAACCATCATGGATCACACCCCGGTCGATTTTTAGTCTGCTAGCCAACTCGATCAAGCTCGGTTCGATTTGAGCGTCGGGCACAACAAGGAGCGACTTCATAGATTTACCTGTGTTCGACCCTCGCGGGTAATAGTCCTACTCCGCTAAGTCTTAGCTCTTTTACGATTGTGGTTGAACGGGGATGTGTTTACAGAGTGTTTCAATGCACGAATGCTAGTGCATCGTATCTCTTCCCTCTCTCTCCTCTCCTTTTATACAAGCTTGGGTCATGGAGAGCCGAGGGGGTAGGCAAGATAAGATTCAAAGATAATCGACAAGACACGACAGAAGAGACGAAAACGTGTTGGCCGCTTGCGCCAAGGCCTCTCGCCTCGCGTGCCGCCAAGTGGCCTCGACCAAGACAGTCACACCGGTGAGTCTGCGGGTGGGGCCTACGCTCGCCTCCCGACGCGGCGGCCTCCTCAAGCAAACCTTCTCTCTGCGGCCAATTCTTCTCATGCATACGGTGGATGTACCTTTCGGACACGCAAGGGTCATCAGAAGCGTAATCATTTCTTCACCGTCTATCCGCGTGATGTCTCATTAAATGCGCTTCGTCCTTCGCGGCGGGGAGCCTTCGTCCCAAAGACTCATACAGAATGCTCGCTGCTGCTGGCCCCACTTGGACGTGTGGGACCTCGCCGATCTCCAGAGGGGCTCGCCCGCGCACTCCGGGCGCGCGGGGCCCTCGCCTCGTCTTCGAGGGGCGCGCACGCACCCGCTTCGGGCGCGTGGGGCCCGCTTTGGCCTCCCGAGGGGCTTCGCCAGCGCCACGGGGCCTTGCTCGCCGCTGACGCGTGGGGCCTCTTGGCCTCTCGAGGGCTCGCCACGCCACTGGGCCTTGCTCGCCTGTTCGACGCGTGGGGCCTCTTTGGCCTCTGAGGGGCTCGCCACGCCACGGGGCCTTGTCATCGCTACCGACGCGTGGGGCCCGCTGGCCTTCTCAGACTCTTTACACCCCGTATTTATTACACCGACAAGAGCCGGGTCCACCATGATACGCGAACCGTCAGCAGACACTTTTCCGCTTCTTGTGTGGCGGGAGATCAATCGTGGGGCCCACTCACCGCGGCGCCAGACGCCCGATTCTCCATCTCGCACACGATCTTCCTTGGGAACTACGCCGCTTGGCGAAAACCAAAGCAGCTGGGCAATGATGGCGCCGCAGCGCGTGAGACGGAATCAAACCGTGCGTGCTCGCGCTTCCACGCTTATAAATACTTTCTCTCAACAGCGCGCTAATCCTTCCGCACGCTAAGTCTTCACAACCGCCAATTGCTTCCTTCACGCCACCACAGGCCTTCTTTTTCTTCGCCAACTTCTCCATCGCTTCCAATGGCGCCAAACGCAGCAAGGATCGCCAGGAGCGCCGCCGTCGTCTGGGTCGTTTTCCCACCTCCGCCGCCGACGAAGACTTCGGTTATGGCTTCAAGTGTTTGTGCCGCCAACCGCCGCCAGTTCCGCCCGGCACCATGGCGCCGAGCCCTCGCGACGGGAGATTATCACCTTCGTCGGCGGCCAAGGGCTCATCCCGCCGACTCAATTTTTTCTTGGGGTGCTCGCCTTCTACGAGATCCAAAGTGCACCTTCCCCAATTCCATCATTACGCTTGCCATCTTCGCCCACCTCTGCGAGATGTTCGTGGGGGCGATGCCAAGCCTCCCGCCTGGCGCGGCTCTTCGTCTTTGCACGCGAGGCGCGCTTCTTGCGGGCCTTTCGGAGTCTGCTATTTCACGCCCGGTGAAACCGCCGCCTTCATCCTCAGAAGGCCCAAGTCCAAGCGGAAGGACTGCACCGACAATGGTCAGACGTGGAGGACTCCAATGGCTGCGACGATCTTTCTCTTCCCGAGGGTCCCGCAGAGCCCATCGCTAACCTGGGGCTTCGCCCAACGATTCAATGGGCTGGGTTGATGTTGGCGCAAGACGCCGATCTTCGCGCGGCCGCTCACGGAACCCTCGTCGCGGCGGATTTTTTGGCGCCGACTCGCTTGGCCTCCGCGCGAGGACTCGCCCACTGGATGTACAACGGCGATAACGATGGAGTCCGCGCCCCGGTGGTGAGTGCTCTTCTAGTCTTTTGGGTCTCTTGTCTTTCTTGGAATCTTTTGCTCGTGACTTTGTGGCTTTATTTTTGCTCGCCACGGCCGGAACGTGGTCGGACGACGGTTCGTGATCGGGGCCGGTTATCGGCCCCACCTGGGCCACGACACTCGACGCTTACTGTGCATCCTCCCTCTCGCGATCGGATCCACAGGAGTCAAGAACCAACACTTGCGTAAGGCCGCTTCATGGAGGTTTACGGTCCTGCGGTCCAAGTGGCACGGGCCACTCTGAGATCCGCGATCCGCCTCGGCGACCGCCCAAGCTTCATGCGACGCCGCTACCTCTGCCGTGGCGGCCGACTCGATCAAGCCCCGGAAGCGCCGCCTCATCCTCGCCGTGGACGGCGGCGAAGAGGAGGAGAGACAAGTCCAAAGAGGGCTCGCCCTCCAATCTGAAGCTTCGCGCCACCGGCCCCCTCCTCGGCCCCTGGCCCTCCATCTACGCCGCCGCCGCTCACCCGGCGAGCGGGCGACTCTTCAAAGGAACTGGCGCCGCTGCGCCGTTTCTTCGCTCCGTCCGCTTAACGCCTCTCTGGCAGGTGCTTGCCGACGCTGCCTCCGGCTGCAGGCTGGTGCTTCTGCGTGACCGTTGACTGTTATAGGCCATACGGCCGACGGCAGACCGACACATCGCCACCACCGCCTCCGCAATCAGCGACTTACGCCCCTTCGACTTTCGCTTTCGAGGCGCGCCGCTTCAGTTGGCTTTCCTCGGCGCTTACGCATATTTCGCGTTAGGGTTAGTATGCTACGCTTTTGCATACCGAACCTCGCTTGTCCTTCTTGGAACAGGCGGACGCAGGGCAACGAGCCTCGCCGCCGCTGACTTGCCAGTTCCCAGCGCGTGCCCGCCGCCTTCGACGGAGGTCGCTCAAGGCGGAGAGAGTTCGCCGCCGCCATGTCGAGAACCTTCGCCATCGCGTTATTGGCGCGCCGCCGCCATCTCGGCCGTGACCGCCGACGTGGGCGCTCGCCGAGGCGCACCCTCTCCCGCGACTGGGCGACGCGGAGGAAGCCCTTACCTTGGCGGGCGTCTGCCGGCGGCGGCGGCGGGCCTTGCCAAGAAACCGCTGCGAAGGAGGCGATGACCAGCGAGGTGCGGCAACCCAAGCCGCCACGCCTCGGCCGCCAAGGTGTCGAAGACCTCCACAGAACACTTCGAAGCGCCCGAGCCCTCGCCGACATGCTGCGACCGCCTCCGCGGCTTCCGGACGCCCCGCATCCACTGGGTGTTACCTTGTATTCTCGCTGAGGAGACGGCTGCCTTGATCTGTTGGCGCCGTGGATTTGAGCCGCCGAAGCCTGCGCGGTCTTCGGGTGGCGTTGACGCGGGCGATCGAAGACGGCCGCCAAGGCGCTTTTGAAGCGCGCTGTTCATCTTGAGTAAGCTGTCTTTGCTCGGGGCGCCGCGTTTGATCTCGACGCCGCCACCGAGAGCCTTTCGCGCCACCGGACCGGTTTGAGCGGCGCTGGTTGACATCGCCACCGCCACGTATCCATGATGGGCGGCGCCGCTCGGCGGAAGATTTAAGACGGGGAGGAGTAGCGGAACTCCCCGTCTATCTTGCCTTATAACGTTGCCTATCAATGCAAACAAACTTTTGCTCTTTTGTTGTGAGTCTCACTTGAACTTCGTACAATTTTAATTTGCGGAATTGAATCTGGGCACCGACCGCCAAAGGCTTTAGATCAACGCTCGCCGCAAGTGAGCGCCGCTTCTTTAGGCATCGGTTACTTCAACCCTTATGGCCTCTCGCAACCCGACTTAAACATTACGTGGCGGCGCTTAGCTTCCTAAGTGGTCTAGTCGTCGGTGCATTGTTGGCGCGTTGCCTGACCGAGCCGACACAGGGCTAGAACCCGCCTTAAAAACCGCCGCTTCGCCGCACCAACAGAAGTTATAAGCGTTGCCTTTGCAACTAAGGGCCATTAGCCATAAGTACTTTCGTTACCGACTTTCGCGAATGTTTTCTAACAGACCTTTCCAAGGCTAAGCCTTCGATCGCTAAAAAGCTTTAGATGAGCTTTACGCTGAAAATGAGCGCTTTTTTCCTCGGGCATCCGGTTACTTCAACCCTTATGGCCTCTTTGCGAACCGACCCTAGACGTCATAAGTGGCGAGAACTTAGCTTTGAAGTGGTCTAGTCGCGGTGCATTTGTTGGCGCATTGCTCTAGACCGAGCCGACACACACGGGCTAGAACCCGCTCATCCGCTTTGCCTCGCCTAACCAAGAAGTCGAGGCGTTAGATCCTTAGAACTAAGGGCCATCCGCTTTAAGTACTTTTTTCGCTACGACTTTCAATGTAATGCTTTCTAACAGACTTGAGGCGAAAAAGAAACAGATGCCCACAAGGAGATGAACTTATCTCTTATTGAAGATGGCTTTGTACAATGTGTTTTTAGGCGAAGCGGTGAAGGAAGAAGACCTCGCCGCTCGGCTCAAAGGAAGGCCAAAAAGTTTTGGATGCTACCACGGGTAGAACTTTCTCAATCGCCGACGTTCCAAGTGTTCGCCAATTCGACCATCCTCGAATGTGAGCCTGACCGAGCTCAAGGCGGAGATCGAGACCACCTTGAAGGGCCTCCCACATGGGAGATAGCTTTGTTGCGCCCGCTGCGCTTGATTTTATTGCAGACCCAGGTCGCCCACCGCCAGTGTTCTCACACACACCGCTTTTGCACGATAACGGGCGCGGCGCCTCGAACTTGGCGGCCGGATCGCCGCCTGCCTCGGATCTCCTCCAGAGATTCACTTCGCCCCGACGCCGGCTCGTGGTCTTGGTCTTCGCCAATGCCGCCACCCTTGGGAGCCGAAGGCGAGTTCGATAGGAGCACCGCCAGAGCCATACACGTGAAGAAGGGGTCTCGCGGTGGCTCTGCTGGAAGTTGTCCGCAGCGCCCACAACACAGTGGGGACTTCTTCGGCCCAGCGCTTGCCGCGCTTCTCCAGGCGATCGAATGCCCTTGTCTTGAGCCCTTTGAGTACTTCCGCGTTCGCCCGCTCCACTTGCCCATTGCTCTTCGGATGTGCAACGGAGGCGAAGCACAGCATGGTACCCAACTCTTCGCACCAGTCTTGGAAATCAGCGCTTTTGAACTGAGCGCCGTTGTCAGTGATGATTCTGTTGGCGACACCGAACCGGACGAAGATGCTCTTCATAAACTTGATAGCCGCTGCGAATGTGATCGCCGGGACCGGCGAGGCCTCAACCCACTTGGTGAACTTGTCGATGGAGACGAACAGATGAGTGTAACCTCCGGTGCGCCATGAACGGGCGAATGTCGGCCCAGGACGCGAACGGCCAGGAGAGCGGAATGGTCTGCAGCGCCTGGGCCGGTCGGTGGATCTGCTTAGCATGAAATTGGCACGCTTCGCATCTCCTCACCCGCCAAGGCATCCCGGAGGCGATAGGCCAATAAAGCCGTGGCGAAAGCTTTCCCAACCAACGCCCGGCCTCAATGGTTCCCTTGCACGCTGCATGGATCTCGGAGAGAATTGCACTCCCGCTTCCCGAGTGACGCGCCTTCAAGAGAACTCCATTTGCGCTCGGGCGTCAGTCCCCCCACTACTGTATGCGTGGCGCTTGCAGCTTGCGCGCTATCATCGCCGGGATCACTCCATCCCGCAGTAGGCTAGGATCGAATCCATCCACGACCTTCCCGGACGAGTGTGACGACGTTACAGTACATTGTCGCCGGCTTACTCCGCTTTGGCTCGGCGTTTCCGCTCAACCGCCTCAAGAGTTCTTCCGCCTCCCCTCTAACCGGGGCTGCGGCAGATCGGTGACGCTTCCTCCGTGAGGTGGAGGGCTGCGTCGAAAGCGCCGTCCCCGCCAGATTGGGTCTGCGACGGACGGCCAGAAGTCTTTCTTCAAAGACCCCAAATTTAACAGTGCCCTTGACGAGGCAATCGGGGATGCCTCATCCGCCATGTAATTGTCGCGGCGAGGGCGTGCACGAAGCCCAGCCCTCAAAATACCGCTCCAACCGGGCGCACCTCGCCCGTAGGCCGCCATGACGGGATCCGAGCAGAGAAATCCTTCCTCGCTGGTTGATGACTAGGAGAGAGTCGCTTTTACTTGTAGCCGCGGATGCCGAGGGTCGGCCACCCCGAGCCCGGCGAGCGCTTCTTCATACTCATGACGTTGTTGGTGGCGCGGAAGTCCAAGACCACCGTGTGTCGGACGACATCGCCGGAGACACCAGACGACGCCAAATTTCAAATTTCTCCAAATTAAATGAGCCGTCAAGAAGAGAGTCCACGCGACGGTCTTTGGGTGTCTTCATTCTGCGTCCGCGGAGTCCATTCACGACGAACTCCGCCAGAGCTCGCTTTTGATGGCCGCTCGAGGAGCGAACTTGAGATCGAATTCCGCCAACCATGGCCCGTTTGGCGACAGACCCGTCGCCTCGCGGTTGAAGAGAATCTCCGCAAGGGATACTTGGTCAACACCGTGACTTCCCGCCTCGAAGTAGTGGCGCACTTTCGGACGCCACAAGACGGCGTAGAAACATCTTCTGGTGTCGTGAATACCTTGTTTCGGCGTCGTGGAGGACTTTCTTGACGTAGTAAATGGGCGCTGAACGCCTTCTCTTTCCGCCACCAAAGACCACGCCGACCGCTGGGGTTTGCCGCGACGTAGAAGATCGCTGCTCGCTCGGGTCTGGGGCGACCAGGACGGGCGGGAGGTGAATACTTCTTGACCCGTCGAGCGCCTCCCCGCGCCTCCGCCGTCCCACTCGAACTGGTTGGTCTTTTTAGGAGCTTGAGCGGTGGGAGACTTTTGTCCCCAGGCGTAGCTATAAAGCGCCCAGGAGATCAAGCGACCACCAAGCACTTTGCATCTGCCAAGTCGCGTCGGGGCTTCATGTTCTCGATCGCGCGATCTTGTCGGTTCGCCTCAATCCTCCGGGAGACGAGGAATCCCAGCTTTTTGCCCGACGGAACGGCGAACACGCATTCTCCGGATTAAGCTTGATGCGATACTTCCTCGGGTTGGTGAAGGTTTCTTCCGGTCGCCGATCAACTCCTCCCTTCTTGGACTTCACCACGGATCATCGACATACACCTCCGTGTTTCGCCCTATTTGGGGCGGTGGCGATATGCATGGCCCATCGATAGGTTGGGCTGCATTCTTCATCCAACGCCATCCTTAGAGTAGCGAGAGACGCCTATGGGCGTCACGAAAGCGCCCTTATCTTCATCTTCTTCGCCATGCTAATCGGTGGTACCGAGTACGATCCGAGAAGCACAAATTTCGCACCCGCAGCTTGAGTCGACGATGAGATCGATGCGAGGCAGCGGGTACGGATCCTTCGAACACGCCTTGTTGAGGTCGGTGAAGCCCACGCATCCTCGGCGCCCGTTGATTTCTTGACGAGGACGGGTTCGCGAGCCACAGGATGGGCGACATCGCGGGCGACCCATGCCTTAAGAGCTTGTCCACCTCTGGCGGATAACTTCTCGCGCTTCCACCGATCGCTTCCGGACCTTCGCGATGACCGGTCGCGCGGCGAAACGCTGCCAATTTGTGCTCAATCACCTCCCGAGGACCCCAAACCATGTCGGACGGTTTCACGCAAACACGCTCGTTAAGATCGAGGAAGGAGAAGAGCGCGCTTCCTATTTGGCGCCGAGAGGCGCCCACCCGAACGGTTTCGCCGGTCCGACTTCGCCAGGAGACCGCTTAACCTCCGCGGACGAACCGGGAGGCACGGTTCGCCGGAGGAGCTCCCAAAGTCGAAACCTCGGCCTTCGGGCACCGACGCTTCGCCAAAGCGAGAGCGTCCTTGTCGCAGCGGAGCGCCTCGGCGGTCCACCTTCAAACGATGGGGCCAATCGCCCGGGATCTTCACCACCATGTACGATAGTGGCAATCGCCATGAACTTGGTCGGCGCCGCCGACCTAGTATGGCGTTGTAGGGAGGTCAAAGTCGCCACCTCGAACTCGAGCATCTCGGTGCGGAAGTTGTCGAGTTTCAAACGCCACCGAGATCGACGCCCCGGGCCGAGGACGGACTCGGCCCGTGGCGATGTCAAGAACGGAGCGTTGGGCGAAGCTCCGCCGCTGAATCTGGGCGCCTTGGCGACCAGCAGACGGAGGTTGAGGAGTTCTCCGCCTACCAAAGACTCGCCTTAGCTTCACATTCCGGACCGTGGGCGCAACCACGATCGGGAGATGTCCAGGCGGCGGATCGGTGGGTGATCGGCTTTGATCAACGCGATCGGTTGTTCGACCACGCCACCGCTTTGCTCGACCCAAAACCGAGCACGGCGCGACACTTCCTCATCGCACGCTTAAAACTAGCGTGGGGCGGATATGGGGCAACCGCCGTGGATGGCGGAACCGGCGCTCACGCCGCTTGAAAAAAGCGCCGCCGCCTCTTGCCCTTTGCCATCGCCGGACGCTCTTCGCTGCTTGCCGCCATGGACTCGCTTGTCCACCATCTTGCTAACGACATGGCAATCGCCAAGTCGTGGGAGTTGTTGCGGTGAATGGGACGAGAAGGCCTTCCGCCCCACTCCACGGGCGATGGGCTCGTCCTCGTCGTGGCCGCGAGGTCGTCGCGCCACGGCGATCGCCGTAGCCGCCGCCTCGGCCGCCCTACGGGGACCGTACCCACCGGCGTCGCGACCTCCTCCTCCTTTTTCCCGCCCGCGCCCATTGCGCTGGCCGTCATCGTCGTCGTCGTTATGTCGTTGTCGTCGCCGCTTCGGCGGCCATGACCTGTCCGGTCTCGGCCGCCTTGCGCTTCTTCTTGTCCTTGTCGCCGGGGTTCCTTGAGGTCCCGCCCGCCACCATGGCAGTGTCCCGCCCAGCAATGGCGGATTCGAGCTCACTTTGAAGAAGCGCCTTGTGCACCAAGGTGAAGAGCTCCTCCGCGTTTTGATCTTGCGGGTGGCCATCTTCTCCTTGACCTTGGGGTCTCGGGCGCCTCTCACGAATGCCGTGACCACGGCGTCGATGGAGATGTCGGGGATGGTGTTGCGGACTGACCGAAGCGCCGAATATAGTCGCGGCGATTCTCCTTTCTTCCGCTTCCACGTTGTGGAGGTCGTCTTCTACCCCGGCCGCTCAAGGTGCTCGAAGTTGGTGACGAAGAGCTCCGAGAGCTCCTTCCATGACCCCACGGACTCGGGCGGGTTCATGAGCCACGAGCGGGCTCACGGTGAGGACCAAGGGAAGTAGTTCGCGAGAACCTTCCCGACCCTCCAGCCACCGCATCACCGTCGTGTAGATCTGCAAAAACTCATCGGGTTGGTAGAGCCGTCATACTTTTCGATGGGGCGGACGAAACCGTTCCGCCATCGGACGCTTGCGCGACTCCTTAGAAAAGCGCGGCATCCGACGCCGGAGCCTCCTGCTCTCGACGCGGTCCTGCCCCGCCGCTTCCGTCGCTTAGGCGGCGCCAAGAAACGCCACCCTCACTGGGGGCAGCTCTGGAGCCCTCTTGCTGGTCCTCGTTCGGCAAGACAATGGCGTCGCCGCCGGTCGCGGCCCGCCGGAGCTTGTCACGCAGTCTTCTCCATGCAACAAGTGGCGGTCCTCCGGATGGGACCGAGATCACGACCACCAGACGCCGCCTGCCGAGCCCCGTAGGGGTCGCCGCTCTTGTCGTCTTGGCCCGGCCCCCCTCACCAGGAGATCTGTGAGAGGAGTGCGAGGGCAACAAAGAACGGAGGAAGCGGAAACACCGGTTCCCGCCCCGAACTTGTACCACCGCCGCCAAGCATCGACGTAGCGGGCCAAGCGCCAACCACGGAGCCGCCGGGGAGTCCGGAGTCACCGGAACCGGTGGGTTCTCCAGCAAGGCCCTGGCCGCATGGAGGTTCTGTGCTGGAGTGCACTCCTCCAAGGCCAGGCGCCGCTTAGCTTGGCCGAGGCGGCCGCTTCGCCAGGTTCCGACCTAGGCGGCGGCCACCGCCGAGCGATCCATCGCCATCGCCGCGGCCGACTCCGTGGCAGCGGCTCTAGCGGCCGCTTCTGCCCATCGCGGATCGCTGCTCCGCCATCGCCACCTGAAGAAGGGTCGAAGAGCTTGAACCGATGCTAGTGCTCCCCTACCTGGCGCGCCACTGACGGCGTGTTCTCCGCTCAACCACTGCGGATCACACCCCTGGTCAGATTTTTAGTCTGCTAGCCAACTCGATCAAGCTCGGTTCGATTTGAGCGTCGGGCACAACAAGGAGCGACTTGCAGATTTACCCAGATTCGGACCCCCTCGCGGGTAATAGTCCTACTCCTGCTGAGCCTTAGCTCTTTTCTGATTGTGGTTGAATGGGGATGTGTTTACAAAGTGTTTCGAATGCACGAATGCTAGTGCACGTACCCTCTTCTCTCTCTCTCCTCTCCTTTTATACAAGCTTTGGGTCATGGAGAGAGCCGAGGGTAGGCGATAAGATTCTCAATATAATCGACAAGACACGACAGAAGAGACAGCGTGCAGCTGCCTTGACGCCATGCCAGCGCCGCTTCGCGTGCCGCAGTGGCCTCGACCCGCATATCCACACCGGTGAGTCTGCGGGTGGGGCCTACCTGCTCCTCCCGACGCGGCGGCCTCCTCAAGCAAACCTTCTCTCTGCGGTCAATTCTTCTGCATACACGGTGGACCGCCGGACTGCAAGGGTCATCAGAAGGTAATCATTTCTTCACTGCCTATCCGCGTGATGTCTCATTAATGCGCTTCGTCCTTCGCAGCAGGGGAGCCTTCGCCCCAAAGACTCCTTCAGAATGCTCCACCGCTGGGCCCCACCCGACGTGTGGGACCTCGCCGATCTCCAGAGGGGCTCGCCCACGCACACGCCTGGCGCGCGGGGCCCTCGCCTCGTCTTCGAGGGGCTCACACGCGCCAAGATGGCGCGTGGGGCCGCTTTGGCCTCCCGAGGGGCTCGCCACGCTTTGGGCCTTGCTCGCCCGCTGACGTGTGGGGCCTCTTGGCCTCTGAGGGGCTCGCCCACGCCATTGGGCCTTGCTTCGCTCGCCGACGCGGGGGCCCGCTTGGCCTTCTCAGACTCTTTACACCCCGGTATTTATTACACCGACAGTATATACTACATGTCTGCGACGAATATAGCATTATTACAATACATGGTACGAAGTACAAGCGAAATGTTATGTCGTTATTACATGACATCCACGAATATAAATATTATAAATTTCGCGCATTACATTACATGTCCAATAACGGAAAGGACGCCGACTGTCGTGTCCGACCTCAAGGTCCAACCTCCAAATCATACATTCCACCACCGATTCTTACGGTTGACGTGACGTGTGACCGACCTCATTGCACTGCGCATATCTTCACGGGGCCCGCCTCCGATCGATCCATGTCATTTCGAATACGCCGATGCACTCGGCGTCCTAAGTTGCATTTCAAAGATGTTCCTATCGGGGACATGCCTACGCTTACGTCGGTGGATCGTTGAATGACCCGTATATACCGTACCCATATATCTCGGATGCCAAGTGTGCGATAGCTTCTTTCTGTAATACTGGGGAAACATAATTGTATCGCTGATCGATTTGTCATCGATGCACCGCAAGTACATGAGAGCAAGGCTTATGTAAAGTTTGACTTCTGACGGAGCACTTGCATTAATCATCGCAAGAATGCACTCACATGTCTGCTCCTCCGACGTTTACGCCAAGCCGAGCCCTATCCATGCAAAGAACTTCATACCTCACCGTCCGCACTCCATTGCGTGAGGTGAGTGTAGCTGTGCCTTCTTAACATTTTCAATGATGTACTTTGTCACAACCCCAGAAAAGAACAATCGATTGTCAGACATGACAATTGAGGCTGCTCGATACCGGTCCATGAAATACTTGCATGTTCGGTGCAAAATCCCCTCGACAATTGCTACGAAGGCAAAGGTTCTCGTCCCTCTCATGACCCAGTTGTATATCTCCGCCAAGTTTGTCGTCATGATCCCGTATCTACGGCCTTCTGAATCATACAGCAATGCCCACTTCTCTTTCGGACAGTCTTCAATCCATTCAGAAAAGTTTGTAATTTTTCTGTTTCTCACGTTCCCAGCCTCCCTAGTATGCTTCGTAGTCAGCTCGTCCAACGTCTGCCAAAGCCGATTGAACTTACGCTGCTGATTTTGCTTACACAACCGCTTAAACAGATTCATTAAGTGCTTACTCTTGAACTAGCTAAAGAAATTGGCACCCATGTGTCTCATGCACCACCGGGTATGAATGTCCGGCCACTGAGCGGCTCGATAGTCTGACCCAAACTTAATTTCTTCGATCGCCGCCAACAACCCAAGATGTCTATCATAAATGATACAAACATCTGGTCTGCCAACAACAACCGCATGCTTCACCCTCTCTAAGAACCAGTACCAGCTCTCAGTATTCTCACCTTCCACGAAAGCAAATGCCACCGTGAGACCGTTGTTGCCACAACGGCAATTGCGATCGATTTGACCCTTATACTTGCCGCTTAGGAATGTTCCACAACACATAGAACCGGAGGACAATTTTGAAATCCTCGATGCACCGCCCCAAAGCAAAGAAAACCCATTGCAGAATCTAACTTTCCAATATCATCGCCTGCGCCTCCACCTCTTTGTAATCATAATATGTCCCCACATTTCTCTTAGCTATGGTCGCTATCAGGATGACATATTTGCATAAGATGCTTCATATGTCCCAAACCTCATCTCTAATGCCTTTTGCTTTGCCCTCCAAGCGCTTGCATACTAAATGGTGTATCAAATTGTTCCTCCATGGCTCGAATGATAGACCAAGGCTCGTAATTTACGTTCTCGCTATTTGATTCTCGCATTATCTGCGCAACCATTGTCGATGTTAGATTTCGTGCTTCGCCTTACATCACCACCGTACAATTGTGCTCCTCACTATTGAACAAACTCAAGATTTCTACCCACTTTCCTTTAAAGGCATACGCGCGCCAAGGACAACCAGGGGACAACACACATCACATCGTACACACTTCGCTAGACTTCACAACCCTGAATTCTCTCATAAGTGATAATGCCCAAATCTTCACTACCGCCGGCAATTCTTCCTTCGAGGGTATGTCGCTCCTTGTGTCACCTCATTCGGTGGTATTCCCAGTCGTTTGAGTGCCTTCTCGGATAGATAGCTCGCAAAGTTCGATGAGTTCCACTCGACCAAGCACGACATTTTGAAACCCACCGGACTCTCATCGTCGACACATCTTCCTCGTGGACTTGCTCATGCTCGGCATCCTCGGCCCCATCTCCGCAACTATAGCTTCAATATACTCCCTCATCTGCGGCACCTGTTGGTTCCTCTGTTGTTTGTTGCTCACTTGATCCCTCTCCCGCCTCCTCCAGCTCCTCCACCTCTTCCTCGCACCACATGCTCGAGGTCGCCACCATCTTCCTCACCTCTTCTGCGGTGCTTCTTCGACGAGTTCATGCAACTTTTCGCATTTTGTTCCCTACATTTCGCTTTGAACAAGAAGTGCTAGTGGCGTCCTCGTTCGATGGCGATCTCAACATAACGCCTCCATCCTCGGGTTGCCTTTATCGGTAGCAACTCCCAAGAAAGTCTTTCCGTTGAACGGCTAGCAACAATACGATATCCGCACCATATTCTTCGGAGTTAATTTTGAACGTCCTTAACAGCCAATTTTCAAGCCCTGCTAACGTTCTTTCCGTGGGTCTAGATATCCCCAACATCACTGACTGGAACGAAGATAAGTCTACCCCGTTTGGACCAAAATTGATATCCCCTTGTCCGTAATAAACATTAAAATATTTTCTGTCTGCCATTCACCCTGTAAATAAAAGCCATGAACTACTAATAAATTTTCTTTACTTACGTACTCACAAAAACATCTTAAACATTTATCGCTTTTAATTCTTTGTACTATGCATTAAACCTACGTGCATTATACTTTATATAAAACGAGCTCACTACTACCCTAACGATGCACCTACACATGTTCTCGAATTTATAAACCCTAACCGTAAACGTAAAAAAAATAAATATACGAACTAAATCAACGTATTACCCTACCTTATAACCCTAGTTATAACACTAAATATAGTCTATAATATACCGCACATAGTCTATAATAAATCCTAAAACTAATTTACATATGTCATACAAAAACCATATCGGAATATTATCCTAATTTAAACCTCTAAATCAAATGTACGTAAAAATAATGAAAATATTACGAAATTACGAATATTATCCTAATTTTTATCGAACCTAATCGCTAAACTAAATATTCAATTTATCATGTGGCATATTGCTAACCTACCTTGTTTTCAAATATTACGAAATAATAATACAAAAGAGTTTAAAAATTACCTTTTCTTTTTTCTCCTCTTCTCCTCCTCCTCCTCCTCCTCTCCTCCCTCTCTTTCTCCTCTCCTCTCTTTCTCTGCCATTGCTGCCATTTGGGAATGAATAAATCTTGTATGGCGCAATATGCCGTCATGTGAGGAAAAGGACGATTTAGCGCCCGTCCACCGGGCGATCAATACCCGCGCCACTTTAAACGCCCGACGAACGGGCGGTTTTTATGCGACAGTGAATAAAACGCCCGACGAACGGGCGATTATTGCCGCTACGGTACCGCGAGCCGTTGGAGCTATTAAACGCCCGTTGGTTCGGCGTTAATAACTATGCGGTTTTATAAACGCCTCGTTGAACAGGCGATTAATATATAGCGCTGATCGTGGGCGCCGGAGGCTATTTTTTTAATTTTATTAAACGGGAAATTATTTTTTTAATTTCAAATTAAATTAAAGTCAGAACAGTATTTAATTCCAAGAACTGGCGTCGTTAATGACCAACCGTTGAATTGAGGCTTTAGTTTATTTTATTTACTGGAAAATAAATTTATCATTTTTATTCTATTTTTCATACATTTAGCAACCTTTAAAAACATTTAAAAATAGACGGACGCCACAAATCAAATGTCTAATGGAAATACTCCTATCAGACAAATGACGTCAGCATTGAACCTTCGGAAAATAAGTGTGGAACTTTGAGAAATATACTTACAATGACAAATATACATATGAAGCGCACGCGACCCTTGAACCTTGAAAAAGAACGCCTCAAATTTATGAAAATTATTGATAAACTTTTTAAAAAGACCAATGAAACTTTGGTAAGTGTTGATGATACTTGGCTAACTACTAGTAAATAGACCTGATCACGGGAAGCCCCGCCCGGCAACCCGGCCCCAAAAAGCCTAGCCCGACCCGACCCGCCGATGCATCGAGCTGGGCTCGGTCCTCAATTCAAGCTCGGTCGTCGGTAGAGCCGAGCTGTATGAGTTTTTGCCGATTTGCGGATCGGACCGGGCTTCGGGCCCGGTTTTGGAGCCCGACGCACCTGGCTCGGGCCTAGTCCCGCGGGACCGGGCTTTTCCAAGCCCGACCTGGCCCGACGTTTGATCAGGTCTACTAGTAAACATAAAAAAAGTATAGGTCAAACTTGCAAAATGTATTGATGAACTTAAAAATGTATGTGCGAAACTTGAATTTTTTTGATGTTCCATGCGAAAATGGGGATGGACCACCCGATGCATATAAGAAAGTTCCATGATAACAAACACGAAGTTCAACGGCGAATAACCCAAGTTTCACATGCACATTCCCAAGGTTCCATGCGAAAAACGGAAGAGAATCTCGTGATGCAAAGAAAAAGGAGAATGAACCTCGCAAATAAACAATTTATGGCAAGCTGTGAATTACTTCGTGTGAAATAAATCTTTTCAAATAACGAAGTGCGTATGCACATGCAAGACTCCTTATTCGTGTTAGAGCATCGATCGCTAGCGGGATCTCTATTTTTCGTTCTCAATATCCATTCTCTACTATTAGTTTTTCTATTTTTTCAGTATCTTCAACTAAGTCTCTATCCTTAAAAATATATGAGATTGAATAAAGAGTTTCTAAATATAAAGTCCTGGAAAGAGAGGCTCTAAATCTAGAAAATAACATAGAGACTCTGCTAGATGGTGTATAGAACTAAGATTGGCTGCAGACGGTGTTTTAGAAAAACATATTGGACAGGCTCCTAGCCGTTAGCACACGATCTAATAAACGAATGTCTATTCTAACTTATGATAGACACGATTACGGGGATAATTCAGTAAACCTATCTAAAGTGTAACCGTTGTTCCAACTCGGGAGTAAAAAAAAAAACTGTTAGAGCCCAATAAAACATGTCCATCTGCGCACGAAGAAAACGATCGTGTATGTTTCTTCTGCTGAAAGAGGCCTAAAGGTGTAGAAATTCGATCGGACTTCTTCATTCCCTGGACTAGAATGATAAGCCAGCCGCCAACTTTTTTTCGCAAGCACCCATCACCTATCCAGCTATGCTAGTTTGCCTTGAAAGCATGCGGAGCCCAGCCGAATCTTGAGCCTCGTCCGAAGGTGGACGACCAGGGAATCTCTTTTTTTTTTTCCCTTTTTTTTTCAGAGCCGAAACGAGCCTTTGATGGCTCTGTTCACTGGGTGTCTGGGTGTCTGGATCAATGATATGTTTCATCAGCTTGGCATCCGGTCATGTTCACCTTGCAGCCTTGCAGGCCTGTGGTTCCTGCCTACCGTTGCAAAACCTGAGTGAACTACTTGTCCAGGCTTCCTCCAGAATTTCTGTAGTGCCCAGTATTTGTTGCTGCGGCCTGCAACTACTGTTCATAGCAAAGCAGTTCACGAACCTGATGCCTTTTTTGAGGATAATTTTTTTTTTGAGAAATTTTTTGAGGATATTTAGAGGAGCAAAAGGTTGAGCACCACGTGCTCCAATGCGGATCGGAACAATGGCGGCCAGCGTCATGGCTCTGCTCCCATTGGCATGCTTAATTTGCGGTGGCAGCACATCCCATACGGCGGTCACAGCCGATGTCTTTGGCCGAGCATCCCAGAGGGTGATGGAGGAGCTTTGCTAGCGATGGTGATGGCAGCAAGCTTGGAGCATTAAAGTATGATCGATGGAGAATATGGGTGGCAATATGGACCCTGTTCCTGATCCCCGCTAGGAAATTCCTCTATCCCCACTGGGAAATTCCTCTATTTAGGAGATTGGTAGGGGAAAAGTTAACCCCCACGGGATGTGAATGGGAAAAATCCATTCCCCGTCGGGGATAGTGGGGACGGGGACAGGGAAAAAATTTCCCCAGGGGGACCCGGTTGGAGATCCAAAATTAGTTTACTCTATTTGAATTGTTAAACCGCAAACATGTCATCTAGCCTATTATATCCATATTTTTACATATGCGTCAATCAAATCTTCAAAACATATTCATTCTATTTTTTCTTCTCTCTTGACATGATTTTAGGATAAAAAATATGATAGGTGTTTTTCTCTTATATGTAATTTTCGCGGGGATGGATCCCCAGCGAGGCCTCGCCACCGAACGGGAATGGGGACGGAGAATTTTGAACCTCGAGATAGGGAATGGGGACGGGAACGAGGAAGCACTCCTCGACGGGGAATGTCCCCGTTGCCACCCTAATGGAGATATAATTTAAGTCGTCCTAATAATGTAGCAAATAAAATAAAAAATATAAACAAACAGTGAAAAGAAGGTGTAGATAGAGACTGGGTCAACCAAAGTTAGATATATGCCGATAATGCTCTTAATGTAGGTCTAGTATGATCTAAGTTAGTCCCATTCATTGTTGTATGAAATAAATCATGAGAGAAAAATTATATATAAAAAGTAAAAATAAGGTGTAAATAGTGTACAGGCTAGCCTAATTTAGGCCTTCAATGTGTTTGCATTGTGCAGCCCTGTCAAGACAAGTCGTTTGATGAGATCCCTCCTCTCCCTTCCTATCCGCATATCCTCTCACCATGTATCCTTCTCTATTCTCCTTAAATGGAATGGCGTTATGACAGTTTATATTGCTTACTTATAAAAAAGAGCAAAAAGATGACTATGTAAATCCTTCTTAGCTAGAAGTTGCTGAAAATTTTAATATAAAAAAGATCCCTAGGAGGCTTTGCAAAGTCCAAAAAATTATTTAAAAATTGTTTTAGAAAAGCTAAAAACCATTTAAAATTCTAAAAAATACTACAAAATATTACATCGTTTGAATTGTATAAAATAATAAATTTCTAACGCTAATTTTTTTTAGAGATCTAGAGATTTGGCCACGGGTTAAGACTGTCTCCAACAGACTCCTGTAAAGCACCCTCTATCCTAAAATATGGGACGAATTCTTCCTCTATGTGCTCCAACAGCATTCCCTGTTCCGTTCCCTAAAATAGAAATTTTCTCTTTCCTTCCCCTATATAATTCTCTATATATAGAATACTGTTAGAGATGAGAGAAATATAAGGAGAGATTTTTTTTTAAGGAAGCATGTATATGAGACTATAAGGGATCAAATTTAGGGATTCCTGTTGGAGAGAGCCTGATGCTCGTAAATTTGGACAGCAGGTAAAGGCCACCAATATTTCACCCAGATTCATAACAGTATCGTGCATACACAACGCAACAGATAATTGGAGCCATCAATTGGCCGACAAACCCACATGATTGTCACTTGTCTACCAGATCTGGTAGTTTATCCCTATTAAGCTGCGCACCAAGGAGATGCTATTGTCAGGAACTCAGGATACGGGGCTATATAACACAGTCAAACTTACTGGGGAATATATGACTGCAGGGCAGACATGAGACATCCCTTCTTTCAAGGTCGTTTTCTGTAGATGTGGCTCATTACAATTAGAATGATGGGCCAATGCCAATAGAGTAGACCCCCATAATTATAGTTGATACTGTTAGAACTTGAAGAGGAAATATGCCATCAAATCAAATCTGCTTATCCTTCACACCCCGTCATTTGAATTCCAATAGTAATCACTTTTTTCAGTTGAGTAGCCATATGGGAGATGAGGTCCAAAAACAACATGGCCATTCAAAAACGTCAACTGATCCACTTGTGACACTGCCTGATAAGCATTCGGAACATTAGCTTGAACTGCAGCGTTTTGAACCGAGTAGATGTTTGGATTAATTTCCTTTGTGTTAGCCTTTGTCCTGCTCCGGGCAGTCCGTTTGTTCTCCACAGGACTATCTGCACTGAGTCTAACCATTTGCTGCTGGATTTCATTCAGTGGATTACAAGCCAATTTTGATTTAGCGCTCTTCTTTGCATCTGAAGACTTGAATTCCAGCCGGTATAAGGCAAAAGCATCGCAATCATTGATCTCATATTCGTAGAGGTGCCACTCATAGCTGCCGGATGGTTGTGGATCCATATAATAGGATCTCTTCAGACCCCCAAAGTCTTTCATCACCTGTTTCCTTGATTCATGCCAACCACGGCCACTGTAATCTGGCAAGGACCTTTGCTTTCGATTTCCGCTCTCAAATGCCCTTCTTGGTTTGTCAAAGAAAAGCCACTCTCTAATAGATTCACCTTCAAAAATGTAAAGATCGAAAAGTTCTGCGATGGTAAAAACAAACTACCACTTAGTACACACTTATCGGTACCAATACCATGAAAAAAGGAGTTATGCAGGAACAACCTACCAGGTGCATTCCATGGGGATTTTGCTGTTGCAGCCCCTTCACAGACAGGAATACCAACATGCTTTCCTTGGATTTTTGCACTAAGAGCAGCAAACAGGGGTCCATCTTTCAGATCAATACCTCTTGGACGGATCACAGGCATTGTGCCTGGAGGGCCCTCTTCCTTTACAGCCAATTCAGCATGATACATACTGCAATAATCTTGCCACCTTTCTGATCCTTGAGCGGGACGAGGGCAGTCCCAGAGAGCACATTTTGGCATCAGGAATGCTGCAGGTGATGGAGACATTGTTGTGAGCATGTCTGACATGTGGAGGAAAACATCCCCAGCAGTCTGTCCGCAGTTACTCATATCAAGATACACATTAGAGAGCAACTCTTGTGGGAAATTGAACTGTGGATATTCCATATGATTAATCCCTTCCAGGTTATTGAGGACATCTGGGTTGGACTCAGGAAGGTTTATCTTGTAATCATCATCATAAAGAATATCCTCAACAGTAAGTTCCGGGTTCACATAGTACATCTGCAAGGACAGAGGCAAAAGCTTGCTAAAACAATCTCCACCCCCATCAAATTTCAAACTCAAGAAATGCATGTGACAGAACGGTAAAACTACAACCAAGCTAGCAACCTGTATTTGCCTACTGCATGAATGGTGGAATGTATGGGTGTGTTTGTTTCATGACCCCCTTACCAATGAATTGTTCATGACCATTCCAGGGCATGACAAATTCATTGGCTATTTTGTGTTGTTTGGATTGAAGGCAACAGCTATGAGCAAATTTTGGTAAGGCTCATATTTGGTTGAAGCCAATTTCTTGATCTTCCAACGAGCCATTACATCGTTGCAATTTCTTTGTCTGACCAGCGGAGCCATCCGCACTGCATGCTGCCACAAATCATTGTTGTTGGGACCCACATGAAACTGGGTGCATGAGCCAATGTTGCTTTCTGCATGCAGCTGGACCCGTGCCAAAAAAAAAAAAGCTGTGCAAGAAGGCACACCAATGGGAGGCGCAGGATTCTGGCGCACGCATTTTGCCGCAGCTTTGCATGGGAAAACGTTGATGAGCACATTTTCAGCAAGGGCGCGTCAATGGTCGGTCACAATCCAAACGGTGGCCAAATTGCATTGGCATGACCAAATGCAAGGTAAGGCTAGTCAGTGTCATAAAACAGTACATAGCGGTGAAGGAGGTATGGCATGTCAAGGAGGTACATAAGATGATAAGAAGGCACCAGAACAGGTGGAAAAAAAATCAAAATGGATGAAATCTAACCTACGAGGTTACGATACAAAAAAAAGTAGAGCATCCCTGTACACCATAATCAATTCCCCGTGAAAAGAACAGAAACAGAGAACTTCCATTATCTTCTCCAAATGCACTAGAGATCAGCTCCTAATTAATCAGATATTCAGATCAAACCAAATAAACTAGAAATCAGATTAACTAACTACTAATTTCGGAACCACAATTAAAAGAGCAATCACAAAGAATATGTGTTAACTAACCATGCAATATCAATACAAAAGCAAAGTATCCTTGTACAGTATCAAAAAGAACATAATAAGAAGAATTTTATTTTCTTCTCCAAGTGTTTCGGTCAGATACACTATAAATCAGATAAGCTATTCAATAAGTCATATTGTACTTTATACATATGCTCACTAAGGTTCAACCAATATTATCCTGTATTCCTGTTATTCTGCACTGTTCTATCTTCCTTCACTGCAAGCTGAGCATCAGATAGATTTTTTCTAATATAGATTCTCTACAGAGGAGGGAGGTACCAAATAAGAGAAGATTATCCAAACTGGTGACCCTTGTTAAAGACATATTAACTCTAAATGGTCAATAGAACTTATTACCCTAACCCCATCGTGTTCATCCTTCAGTGATATTTTGTTAAGAGGATATTCTACCTGTATTTTACTAAGTACAGATAATTGAGTGGCATTTTACCGAAGTTCCCTAAATTGAGTTGAACAGAGCTAACTTTTCCTATACTAAAATATGCTCCCAACTTTAAAGCTTTCACATTATAAAAAATATATGCAAAATGTATTCCAAAGTCAACTTCATTCAACAACATTACACCTTCATCTGCTTTCATTAGATTGTAGACAAGGTTGGTGTGAAAAGGAAGACTTTAGAAGGGATCCTAGTGTAAATCATATAATATTTTTTATATATCAATATCAAAAGCTCCACAAATAGAATAATAAGCAAACTATGCAGAGATAGTGCAAAATTGAAATAAAGCATTCACAAAGTTCCATAGACATGTTGCCAATGATGCTAGTTGGGCAAAAAAAATTGAACCTTTCAAGAGTATAATGATAAGGAACCTTCCAAAAAAAATTCTAATACCATCAATAGAGGAATGGAATTCTACTTTTTTTTAAAAAAAAATGGACATGATCAGCAGCCAGCCAGTTGAATCTTACGTGAAACCATGGACCTTTTAAATCAAAAGATCCAACACATAATAAATGCATTCAAGCTATAGGTTGATTCTTTCAGTTCAGCACAATTTGACATTATTAAATAATTATATCGCGGATATCTGCCAACAGCATTTAAATTTAATTCCTTGAACAATACTATCTTCCATTTGCGATAAAATATTCCAAAGCCATTTAGACAAAACGTGTGAACATGGATTGCCTAGTTTTACTTGAAAATATCAACAAGTGTCCTCAAGAGTTGAATATTTTTTTCCAAGGCTACCACTCAAGTTTTTGTGGCAAAGAGTCTCTCTTGTTTATTCTATCATAGTATAGTACCTCAGTATATTTACACTTAGTTCAAAGGTCAAATGTATTGCCAGAGAAGTAAAAAATTTAACTTTAAGCTATGACTTAGGCCATACAGTTCCAAAACCTTTCAAATATCCGAACGAGCTTTGAGTAAACTAATCGTGGTGAAGATAACAAACTAATTAAAGAGGAATAGGTTGAATATAGAGAGGAATAATAAGAATGGCAGTTAGAGTCACATCTTTTCAATCATGGATAGAGTCACATCTTTTCAATCATGGATAGGAAGCCCAGATTTGTACCCAACAATAATATGACAGACAAACTAGATAAGAAATAAAATGTTTGATCATTTGAGCTATCAGCACCACTCGAACGTGATTAGCTACTGGAGCCAAATTAATAAAGGTACTAGCAGAATGGACCAATAGTAGTCCAAACCTTGATGAAGTGATTTTGATGGTGCATCACATACATTAACTTGTGATCTTCCTTTAATAATAAAGAAAAATCTAATATCATCCCTTGATAGATCTAGATCAAGGTGCGGTCCATTACAAATATCCATGTTAAGCCAAAATCAAAGTTCTTCAATTGTGATCATTGAACAAGGTAGACTGGTAGAGAGTCATATGTCATTACTTATGAGGGTGAGCACGCATGCAAAGGGGATTTGTCAATACGAAATGCAGAATCTCCCACAAATGATAAAATGAATGGGAAGCTGCTTGTAGGTCATCACACCATATCCTCCTAAATACCCGCAGCGACAAGAATCACATAATATAACAAACTAGAGAAATCTAAATCTAATTAACTCACTACAAGACAGAGTCAGAGACACGAGTTCACTCTCAACCACAAAGCCTAACTGCTTGGAGCTTTAGGATACGCACCTCGGTGCCATAGCAAATTAGCAATATCACAACCATAAGTTCCCTCACAAGCCAGAAGAACGACAGCCAAGCCATTGTACTACAGCCAGCGTAAAGATTGCAAATTTCCTTAGCGAACTTATACGGTTATACCTGATCGTGGAACACAGCAGCACCAGCAGGAGCAAGCACTCCCCCACCATTCACGGGAACTCCCTGGCCCAGCGGTTGTGACTGCGGCTGCTGCGCCACCGTGACGGCGGCGACTGCTTCCTCGCGCGGCTCCGGCTTCATGATCTGGTTAACGGCGGGCGGGGGCTGCCGCTCGACGAGCTTGCTGGTGGCATCGTCCTCCTCCTCGGCCGCCTCCAGCTGCAGTAGCCTCAGCGTCTCCGACGGCGGATCCGACACCTCCCGGTTGTTCCCCTGCCATCAACCACGGCCACTCCGTCAAACCAAACACACACAAAAATGGAAACGAATGGAGGGGGGAAGGAGAGGGGAAGGCGCGTGCCTGGAGGGAGGACGCCGGGGAGGGGACGCTGAGCTCGGCGCGCCACTCGCGGAGCATCTGGTGGAGCTGCGCCTCGAGCACGGTGGCGTCGGTGGAGCGCGCCTCCTTGCGGGCGGACTGGAGGCCGGAGAACATGTCCTGGAGGTCGTCCACGCGGGTCTTGGCGCGCGCGCGGAACTGCTGGTGCCTCGCCGACCCCGCCCGCGCCGTCCCCTTCCCCATCGCCGCCGCTCAAGCCGTCCCGTCTCTGCCTCCCTCCCGCCGATCGATCGGCGGCGCCTCGCCTCTGGGTGCTGGGCTCCTCGCCTTCTCCTGCTGCTGCTGCTGCTGCTTTGCGTGACGAGAGATGCTCGTAGTCGTATTCCTTTGTGTGTGTGTTGTTGTGATTGTGAGGAGTTGTGGCTGCCAGTGCCACTTTGTTGGGTTGGGATCGGCTCGGGGAAAAAGCGACGGCCGCGGCAAAAAGGTCGCGCCGGATGGGGATGGGCCCGCCGCGCCGTGAGACTGCACGCGGATTAGCTTAAGAGGTGAGGATTATCGGCGGCGACTCGTCAAAAGCCGAAAGCGCCGTGTCTTTTGCGGCCTGCGAAAGGAATTGGGCCGTGCTTGTGCCGGTGCGGTTCAAATTGAGATACGAGTCAGTAATTTTTCATTTTTATGGTTATTGTTGTTCGAAAGAATTTTGATTCTACCTTAAAGTTGTAGAAAGTTTTGAGACGCATCTTTTTATGCACACAACTTTTCTATTCAAGCAATGCATAAATTTATAAAAATTATTTAATGTGTTGGCGGTTTTATAACTCACATCACACATCTCAGTAATCCACATTTTTCTAGGTATTCCAATGCTCAGTTAACTTTTTTATTTAAGCAATGCATGAATTATAAAAATCATTTAGTCTGCTGGCTGTTTTAGGACCCACATCCCACATTTCGGTAATTCACATTTTTCAAGGTTTTCCGCTACTCAAATAATTTTAAGTTCTACACCAAAGTTATAGAGGTATTTCATTTGAGAAACATACAAATTTATTAAAAAAAACATTTATCTTCTGTTTTTGTTGGTGGTCGTGCTTCGAGCTTACCCGACCCGATCATGACCAATCATGCTTTTGTGCCGTACCATACACAGCTTTTGGCGGTCGTCTTGACCCAAGTGGCCCAAAGTGTTGTTCGGGCCGTGCCAGCCCATTACATGGTGGCCCGAGGCACGACGGCCCTATGCCGTGCCGACTTGACACGGCCTAATTCCCAGATCTAGTGGTGGACTTGTCGTCTCCGCGCTCTCCTCACTTTCCCGTGGATTTTCTTGCGTGTTGTCCATTGTTTTTCGCGTGAGAACGGATCGAAACCGCAATGTTTTGAGTGAAAAGGCGGACACCTCACCCTATCCTCATCTTCTTCTCGCACGCTATGCTGCCCTTCCTTCTCCACCACCTTTTCCTCCGATAATGATCTAGACTACTCTATGTGTCTCCACGGCCGCACCCTAATGTACCAGCCATGTGGAAGATCCCCTCACCACCGCCACCCCGTCACCTTCAACCACTATTATAGCTCTGGTTGTGCCGCTGTCGTCTCATTGCCCCCACCACAACCTCCTCCCCACTACGGTCGACCCGACCTCCCTATAATCTGGAGGACATGGGGAACCCACCCCAACTCTAACCTTGTAGCTTGGCGTCGGCGGCAATGATCGAAGGCAGAGAAGACAAACAGTGGCGGCGCAGATTCAAGTAAGCGATTTTGTCCAAAACATAGCCATTTGCAATTGAACAAGTTTGATATTTATAGATTTTATATATTTTGAAGATTGGGCTAGAAGGAACGAAAGTGAATCGGACGAATAGCTCGGTCGTTGCAACATAAATTTTACTCGTATCTAGTTTTCTTTTTGTTTGAGCTTCCCAATATCTTTTTCTTAGGACAAGATCGGTTTTTATATGAAATCGTGAAGTGCATGGATATTTGATATCAACATTTCTCAAGGGTTTCTCTTCCGAGGGTTCTCCTTTCGTTTTGAACACGTAATAACCACATATAGCTAGTTAATTAAATTAGGTCGAACAGAGAGTACAATGATTGAGGAGAGTGGTAGCGGGGAGGGAAGAAGGTTACGAGGACGAGATTGCAGCCTCTTTAAAGTACATATACTTGTGTGACATCGAGTCGAGTCTTATCGCATGACTCAAATTGACTTAAATATGGGGGCAACATATCTAATGCTAATGGCTATTGAGTGTTAAGGTGCTAACTCTAAATCAGGGCCCTTGGATCAAATTCGTTTGGTTAAGATTCATCAAGGCGGAAGCCACCCTTCCTAACTACTTAATCCATCTTGCGGATAACCCCTAGACTTTCTTCTCCCCTAACAAAAGCACCCCACCGCCTCCATTGTTCGTTGCCTCCCCTATTCCTTTGTCTTCCTACTAGGATCGACACACACCTTATCCTCCGTCTTCGATGGCCCCTCCTGCCCTGGCCTCCCACCTCCCTCTTCCTTTGCCTCTGCTGAACTATGGTCCCCATCTCGAGGTCTAGTTAAGCAAGGGCAATATTTCAAATGCCTTGCTATCCTACCTACCCTAAGATTAATTGTGCTAGAGTGTGCTATTTATGGTTCAACCAAAGAAGCATGGCAGGCCATTGATGCTATGGAGAAGGACGTTGATGGTGTGGTTCGGTGAGAACTATCAAGGAAGCTCCATGGCAGGGTGGCGCTGGCGGCGTGGTGTCTAATGTCGGAGCGGTTCCATAGCAAATGAAATATCGCATGGACGGGGAAGGCTAATAGATAGCTAGGGGAGGCAACGAGGCAAGGGGGTGGAGGGGTGTTGTCGCAAGGGAAGAAGAAACCCTATGGGATTATCTACAAGATGGATTAAGTAAGAAAGGTGGCTTCTATCTTGATGAATCTCGGTCGCATGAATTCGATCTGAAGATCTTGATTTAGAGTTAGCACCTAAACACTCAATGGCCATCGCCACCCGAGTTACCATGATACTATATTCTTTTAGAAAACTTTTTTGCCTGAGGAGATTAACAAGGAACGCCCAGAAAAAATTTCCTCAAGATCCATACAAAAAGTTTCAGTGGGATCAACGTTTTTTTTTTTTATGAACAACGGGATCAACTTGACCAATAAGCGAACAGCTGCGTCCATTCTTTCTACACCCCTTCCGTGTCCTTCCTCCCCAAGAAAGGGAGAGAGGAAGCCAGCAACAAACTCCGCCACGCACCTGCGGCTGCGCCTGCGCCGCCATTATCCATTGCGATCAACCCACGTACCCTGCTTCGGCTTCCTCTCCGCGAGCGGGCGCCGGAGTGGCAACTGGCAAGGAAGCGAGGCGTGGCGATGGTGCTGCCGCTGGTGAAGCTCGGGTCGCTGGCGTTCCGGACGCTGAGCAAGCCCATCGCCGCCCGTCTCAAGCACAGCGCCGGCATCCACCCCAAGTTCCGCGGTTTCATCATCGGCCTCGCGCAGGTGACGCCTCTCTACTTCTTCGCCAGTCTTTGATCAATGGAGCGCCGTGCGGAGAGGTGTTCTTGCTGCTGTATGGTGTGTTGTTTGATAGAAAGTACGTGTGCCTAGTTCTGCCCTTTTTTGCATCAACCACTCGTAATGCTGTTTGGCATCAAGATTCCTGAAAATGTATATTGATTCAAATTGTTATTGCAACCTTTTCTGTAAGAGATTTTGATGTGGACAAATGCTGAAAGTGCATATGCAAGTATGCAGTAGTTCTCTGAGATTTGGGTGTTGATGTTAAGAGGAAAAATCTAAGGACAGTTTACAGTGGTGCCTTAGAGATCAGTCTAGAGTGGCAACTGATGTACGTATTAGGTATAATGATCAGGGTGCAGCTCAATCCTTTTAGGAATACATTGGAGATTATTCTACAATAACTGAGTGATAGTAATGCTGGAGCCTGGAAGACATCCTTTACAGCAAGTTCTTTGTTCTTTTTGTGCGCGCAACTTATTGTTCTGTTCTGAAAACTGCAAAGTGGATTGGTTCTGTAATCTTTTGCAGTAAATATGTTTTTGCTTCAGTCTGGACCATATATAATGCAAGTACTGTACTAACAAGGTGTTTGATACATCATGTTTAGGTGAACCATCGTTTCACGACAAATATGCAGAGGCGGCTCTATGGACGTGCTACTGATATTCACATCCGGCCCCTGAACGAGGAGAAAGCTATTCAAGCTGCTGCAGATCTTCTTGGTGAACTATTCATCTTCTCGGCAAGTATTATTGAGCACCATGTTTCTAATGACCTGAATTGTTGACAGTTTGCTTTCATGCATCATGGAACAATTCAAACACTGACAATCTGGAATTTACTGCGTGTCATATTTGTCCTAACTCTTTTTTTTCCTAGAGATACTTGATTTTGTCAAAATATTGCAACTGACATGAATTCTTGTATAATTTATTAGGTCGCGGGTGCTGCAATCATCTATGAGGTGCAAAGAAGCGCTAGATCAGAAGCCAGAAAAGAAGAAATACGCAGGCAGGAAATCGAGGTAAGTTGGTTGGTCCCAATTATTCTCAAAGTAATGACTACTATCACGCTCTAATCTTTTAAATGGAAGATGATATATTTCTAAAACATTATTTCATCTGCAAAGAGTTCGGTTTTATCAATGTATTTTGCAGTTCTGTATCCCGGGTTTATATGAGCTAGCATTGACAGGTTAGAGTAGACAACAATTTAGATCATAAGCCGTAAGTGTAATCCTACTCAAGAATTTTGTTGAGATAACTAACTGTTCCCTGTTCTTGGAAACGTCAGGCGATAAGGAAAAGGAATGAGGTACTAGCCAGTGAAGTGCAGATCATGAGGCAGAGGATCATCGAGATAGAGCAGCAGAGCAAAGGATGGGGCGTTCCAGGCTTCCGTGCCCAGGCAGCGGCGGCAGCACAGCCTACTACTCAGCCACCCACGGCTGCTTAGGTGCTCTACTGGCACTGACAATCTGCCATGTTGAAAGGCCATGTGCAGATTGACTCCGTTAAATTCTTGCGTAGCCCGATCGCCTTGATTCGGTTGGTGAAACCGGAAGGACCTGAGTCTTTTGTAGCGCGTGTTGTGAATAGCATACGAGGTCTGGAGACTCAGTAGTCAGTATATATAAATCTGATTAATATGTAGCATGTCTGCATGAGCATGCTGCCTTCTTGAGAAGTGCAGAACTGAATGAACAATCAGAAGATTCATCTAAAGACTGGAAGCAACCTAGTACCCTCATCGTGCTTCCTTCTTGAGAAGCGCAAAACTTAATGAACAATCAGAAGATTAATCTGGAAGAGTTTTCTCGAGAAGTGCAGAACTGAATGAACAATCGGAAGATTAATCTGGTATACTGCAGCTCACGATTTTAGCAAACAAAACCATGAATATCTCCGCAGTTGAAATTTATTCTAGCAGAAGAAAATGCATCCGAGAGAAATTACGATTGGGATCCCTGAAAAAAATCCTTATCCCATATGATTATTTCCTGCATTTCCACTAAATCATGGTATGAAAATGGATCCCTGAAAAATATCATTTTCATTTCATGTGATTATTCACTGCATTTCTACTAAATCATGGTATGAAAATCTGTATCGAGAGGAAAAAAATTTCCGGGCATCACAGTGATACAGATTTTCAAAAAAGAAAAGAATTTTTTTTTGCAATTTACAAACACACAATTCTTCTGTCTGTCGGATAAAATCTTCCTAACACTAGTCAAACTCTAGAACCACTTTGCCAGGCACCAGCCTTTTATCCTTGGCCTCGTGGGCTTGTCTAACTTGGCTGATGGGAAAAGTCTTCTCCACAGGTATCTGCAATTTCCCAACTCCGCACAACCTCTGGATCTCATGGAGTCCTTCAGGATCAGCTCTCATGTATGTCCACCAATACTCTGAAATTATATTAGAGAGAAACATTAGAAGTTCAGAACATCTTATAGGTCAGTCAGATAGGTAGATTGCTTCTCTAAAATAATTGCATTCATACAAAGACCACAAATCTTGACAAGAGAGCTTAATTTATTTCCACCTACAGATCATAACACATATCCTGGTTGAATTTGTATATCGGCAAACGAAAGCATTTTGTGCTTCTACTGCAAGGATAGACTTAACCAAAGGGTGATACAGAAAAGTTCAAGCAATTCACAAGCAATCAACAACACCAATGACCAACATAGACATCATTCATGTTCAAATTCTGGATTCAAACATAGGTCATTACCACCAATTTGTCTGTGTGTAATATATGCCAATTTTCAGCCGATGTACACTCAAGAATTCAATGTGCTGCTAAATAAAATTTCGGATTCACTTTACATGTTTAGTTGATATTCACAGTTTCTTTTACATTTATGTCACTATGTATTGTAATTTTTTTTTCCTTTTGGGTGTGTGTGTGTGTGTGGGGGGTAGGTTGGGCCAATTAGGATTTAGGAGTGAACTCTAGTTAAAAATTTGGATAGATTACATTTTCATACACCAAACCATCTGAAACCAGACACAGTTCTTTTTAGCTTTTCAGTAAAATTTTTCTTGGCCAGTTACTGACCATGTTCCAGTTGGCACTTTGATTTGAATTGTGGACCTAGATGATTTATTACCGGTTACTATTGTAGTCTTCAGCAAATTAGTTCCCCTCTCAGACAACTCTTTTTGCAAAACAAATTATGTGGATATATCAAAAAATTCATGCAATGAAGCACTTTACCTATTCCATGAGAATAACGATACTGAGTCTGCTTCTTTAGTAAAGCAGCAGTAGCAATAGGAAGTCCCACAGCCAACCCATACCTATCTGCAAGTGCAGCTGCTTCTCCCTAGTCAAGTAGAAGGGTAATACAATAAGGAAAGAAGGGTAAACACAAGAAACGCACAGAAAAATCAACGATGTGGATTGATCACCTGAAGGGTCATATAGTGTCCTCCTCTCCTTAGAACACTGACGCCAATTCTTTCAGTTTCAGGAACTCCTATAGTATCTAACACAGCATCAAACTTTCCTTTAACTGCTGCTTCAGTATCCTGTAAAGCAGACCATAGTACATAGTGAAAAAAAAAGGTACTCAGCATCTTCTGTTTCTTTTAATAGAGCAGACCAATAACATCAAAGAATTGAAGAATAGCTCAATCCAACAAACAACACAATTGGGCACCAAGAGCATGGCCAGATAAATATACAAGTACTGGCTGTGCTGCCATACTGCATTTCAGCTTAATGAAAGGACAAAAACCGTAGTCACATTAGACCCACGTAAAACCACATGTGTATGTGCCAGCCACATCATGCTAAATTGCACGTTTAGTGCTGCAGCTGTGACTAGTAGCCTCATAGCCCATGAAGAGAAATAATGGGTTCTTAGTGTTCAGCCTATCCAGCTAACTAGTAGGCTTAGTAAGATATCTAGACAAACCAAGGACATACATGATTTGCCCATGTTGTTGGGCTCAAGATAATGGAAGGTTGAGAGACATCATCATATCGTTATGGTAAATAAACTATAAAGACAAGAGTTATGACTTCTTATGGACTTTTTACCTCAGCAGTATAATCAATAGCCTTTTCAGCACCAGCTGCCAAAACTCGCACAATACTTTGGGCTCCACAGGTAGCACAAACACTGCACCCTGCAGCTACAGCAAGCTGGACGGCAGCTAGCCCAACTGCTCCTCCTCCACCAATCACAAGTACGCTTTGTCTAAAATAGAAATTGTTTGCATCTCAATCAAATAAATGGACAAAAATAACCTAACATGTTACTGCAGGTTGCTGAGCATACAGAAGAAAAGAAAGGAAAAACAGTGCACAATACTGTAAAATTTTACAGAATTATTTCTAAAGAATGTTAAAAATACGTTCAAATTTATTCAGGTGATTTATTAATTTTTGACAGTAATATGCTTCTTGGTGTATGCTGCACAGGCAGACCATGAGGAGCACAAATGTAAGCGCTAAAGACCAAAGCCACATTGGTATAGATCAAGAAGCTATTTATTGCATACCTAGATCATGGAGTTATCTGTTGCATACAATGTTCAGTAAAAGAAACAAAACTGCACCCAAGCTATAGAAAACAAGGAAGGACAGAGATGCAAACTGTTATCAGCTTCTCAATCAGTGGCGTATAACAGGACATACCCTTCAGAAATTCGAGCCGTACCATGTAAAGCACGCCAGGCAGTCAATGCAGCAAATGGGATTGCACTAGCTTCCTGTGATATGACAAAACTCAGCTCTAGCAATTTGTAGTAAAGCACCTTTTCAAAAGCGACAAAAAAATAAAAGTCAAGGTTTCATTCATCAAATTATGCAAAATGGTTTTTTTTCCTGAAAATTAAAAAATTGGCAAACTCCTTTTCTGGAACTATGAGATGCACATCTTGAATGGATCAAAATATATTGTATATATTAGAAATAAATGACAGGGGATGCTCAGTTATCAAATGATCATACTAGGACTATTGATGGTCTAGGTAGACATGGACTGAAACCAATCCTGAAATAAGACTTGTAACGACGCAGTAGAATGAGGAAAAATATTCAATGAATTCCTACCACATGGGTGAGCGTAGATGGTTTGGGAGTGAGCTCATCCTGAGAAAGAATTGCATAATCAGCATATGTCCCTCTTACAGCTGTTGGATGCAATGCACCAAACACTTCTTGGCCAACAGAAAATGATGAAACAGAAGTCCCGGTAGCCGCAACTTCACCACTGATATCCCGGCCAAGGATCAGAGGTAATAGTGGCTCAAATATGGAACGGCCATAGCCAGATCGCATCTATAGGAAAACAAAATTTTACCAAGTAAATAACATTTGCCAAGAGTAATACAAGCTGAAAGCAGCTTCATAACTGCGAGAAACAATACATATCCCATTCTGCAAATAGTTAAAATTCACTTAGTCATTCCACCAAAAAAACTATTAGTCATCAATCCATATAACTATATAAGTCATCTGCCTTTTCCATAACTCCAATCTTATAGCAGGACGTAATTTCTGATACATAGAACACAACATTTGTCATCTGGGGATCACAAATTTTACAATTCTACTATTTATTGCAACATTTCCTCCATATAGAAGTAAATAAGAACCCTGTTACCCATCACATTTTTCTGCAGCAAACACCACGACGAACTAATCAGTGACTACAACATTCTTACGATTCAATCGCTTAACGTAATAGAGGCGCCGACGCCAATCCTAATTCCCAACATGTCAGCAAAAAAGGTGCCCATTTCATCAGACGGTTCCATTAAATCCCAAGGGACGGGTTCCAAAAACGGAGTCCTCACCCGCAGGTCCAGGGGGTTGATGGAGACGGCGCGCGCGCGCACGAGCACCTCCCCCGGCTTCAGATCGGGCACAGGCACCCCCTGTCTCACCTCCAGTACCTCCGGCCCGCCGAACCGCGGCACCACAACGGCCAGGCAGCTCTTCTCCGCTGCGTCCCCCGCCGCCGTGGACGCCTGCCGCGCCCTGGCGATCCGCCGGCGAGCCCTTGCCGCCGCCCTCCACCACATCGCCGGCGAGCTCGCCCGAGAGCAGCGAACAAGCGGGAACCCCCGAACCCTGGACCCTAATGTCCGCGGCCGCGGCTGCGCCTCGCGGCTCGCGCGTGGAGGAGGCGAGCGGCGCGACAAATGGCGACGCACCCTTCGGGAGACCGGAGGAGACGACGAGAGAGAGTGAGGATGGTGGGGTTAGTTTATCGAGTTCTGTGAGCATGACATGTGGGGACAAGGCGAGCGGGGCTCAACGTGTCCTCGCGCGAGCAGACGTGGCTCGAGGAGGGTGCGAGCCCAGCGCGCCGAGCGACGAACGGGCGAGGTGGGGGAGATGTGTCCGCCTCCCAGCCAGGAGGTGGTGGGCTGCCTGGTGGCCTAGGGGAGATCACCCCCTTTGATCGGGTTATCGACGGCTCTGGATTCTGGTGGCCGTACCATCTTCGACTATCGGGGTTAGGCATATATGCCTTGCGTGTATTCGACAGTTGGCCATCTCGGAATGCGAGACGTTTTTTTTAAAAAAAATGGTTCTATACCCTTAAAAGTTATATGTTTTTTATACCACTTATTATGATCAAAAGGATATCTTTCATTTTTTGACTCTGCTCTCTTTTCATCATCGGAGCATTCCCAACGGTTTCTCTGAGGAATACAGAGGGGCCTCAGCCGTTAGTGACCTTCTCTTTACTTTTCAAAATGCTTAACTCACACTCTCAGCCATAGCACACACATGATGCCAGTCTCTTATCACTCATCTGCTCACAAATGATAACATGAGCACATAACAGGTTAGGTAACGAGCTCGCATTACAGTAGCGTTCCGGACTTCAATAGCATTTCAACGCTGCAATGTGCTCACCAAAAAATCAATTCCATTAGCATGAAATATCCTCCAAAAACAACTACGGCAACAACATTGACGACCTCAAAATTCCAATAACATGAAACATCCTCTAAAAATTCCAACCGTTTTCTAATGAACAACAATTTTGAGGATAGGAGGTGTAGAAGAGCGAAGGCAAAAGGAGAGAACCCATGCCTTGAATTGGAAATTTTTAAGGTCTGCTCCCCACTGGTTGGATACTGCAATCTTTGGCTTCACAGAGCAGGGTTTCATCCGAAGTCTTCAGGAGTGAAGGGTTCTCTATTTGATAGGTTCTCAAGTTAACATGCTGCAATGGCTGCCTTCAATGCACAGTCCAAAGTTGAAGGATATGTGTTGCAAGACACGAAAGCCAGGTGCATCCATGGAGGGGTAGTACTTAAGTAGCCCCTGGGGTTGCTCTCGCATATGGTTGCGAGGAGACGTGGTATGTTGTCATATGATGTTTTGTACGTCCCACACCTTGACTACAATGCTATAAGCTTCGTTGAGAAACACGTTTCCTCTCAGCTGTAGCATACACATGATGACAGTCTCTTGTCACTCATTTGCTCACAGATGATAACATGAGCACATATTTGAATGCTAATAGGTTAGCTAACGAGCTTGCATTACAGCAGCGTTCTAGACTTCCAATAGCATTTCAACGCTGCAATGTATTCACCAAAAAACCGATTCCATTAGCATGAAATCTCCTCCAAAAACAACAACAACATTGACGACCTCAAAATTCCAGCACCATGAAACATCCTCTAAAAATACCAACTGTTTCCTAATGAACAACAATTTTAAGGATAGGAGGTGTAGAAAAGTGAAGGCAAAGGGAGAGAACCCATGTCTTGAACTAGAAATTTTTAAGTTCTGCTCCCCACTGGTTGGCTGCTGCAATCTCTGGCTTCACAGGTAACATTAGCAGGGTTTTGTCCGGAGTCTCCAGGAGTGAAGGGTTCTCTATTTGATAGGTTCTC